>OY728121.1:648041114-649478614 GCA_963277665.1 Viscum album | reverse complement strand
ATAAATAAGAAATAAGAAATAAATATAAATAATAAATAATAAATAAATATAAATAATAAATAATAAATAATAAATAATAAATAATAAATAAATATAAATAATAAATAATAAATAAATATAAATAATAAAAAATAAATAAAGATAAATAATAAATAAATATAAATAATAAATAATAAATAATAAATAATAAATATAAATAATAAATAATAAATAATAAATAATAAATATAAATAATAAATAATAAATAACTTTTTTCAACTTTTTTATAACTATAATATCGTCCACACCTTAGAACATCTCACAGTTTTGATTATATGTGCCTCTATATCTCTTCATGAACTTCGATTTGACTGGTCGTGGCGCTTCAACGGACGCCCGGATCAAAAGTTATGATCGTTT
Organism: Viscum album; assembly: GCA_963277665.1. Taxonomy (NCBI): domain Eukaryota; kingdom Viridiplantae; phylum Streptophyta; class Magnoliopsida; order Santalales; family Viscaceae; genus Viscum; species Viscum album. Next base: position 649,478,215 of record OY728121.1, on the reverse strand, counting down.
TAGTGTTTTCGGGGATTCTCACGTTTTTTTTATTTTTTTCATTTTATTTCACGGCGGTTTTACCGAAACCGCCGCTATTTCGCGGCGGTTTTTTAAAAAACCGCCGCTAATCCTTGAATAAAATTTAAAAAAAAAATAAAAAAAATAATTTTAAAAAAAATAATTTTTTTTTCCGTTTAGCGGCGGTTTTTTCACGGCGGTTTTTAAAACCGCCGTGAAAAAACCGCCGCTAAACGGCGGTTTTCTCGTAGTGTTTCATAACTAACTCATGTTCTGAATAATAGCTTTAATAATGTGGGACTTCCTCTTTATCCTAGGAAAAAACAAGTTTATTTAGGGTCATTTATACATCAAAGGCTTCCCACTTTTAGTGGATCTTCATTATATTGGTTATGAGAAATGGATTAATTCCATATATAAGATATTCACTATCCCTAATAATCATGATCAAGATAAAGTTATTTTAGTTTTTTATCATCTATAGGTAGAATTAAATCAATGGTCTACACTAATAAAGAACATAAAAACCATGTAATAAATTAAATCAATGGAGTGGGAAGTATTAAAAAATATTTTTCATTAAATATTTCTACCACACTATCCTTCTTAAAATAGAGAGGGATTTTTCTTGACACAATCAAAGGGGATGAATCAATCAAGTATTATTAGCGAAAATTCCCAATGCCCAAATGGTACACCAATGTTATGTTAATTGACCCCTAAAATAAAGTCTTCAGAATTATTTTTCAATTCACAATTTTTACTTCTATAAGGAAATTTTTATATGTGACCTCAATGTTGAGATTAATATTGGTTATTATCAAATTTATAGTGGGTATTTTTTTAGAAGAAGATGATGGATTTTATTTCTAGAGTAAAATTGTAAAAATATTATTGAGGGAAGAAAATACAACTATCCCCTTATTATATGTGTTGTAAGAAAACTTCTGATAATAGAATCAAGGGACCTGAAGGATGATATAAGTATGGGAAATATGGGAATAAAACTAATTAATGTTGAATATAGATGAATAATCCCTCAAATGTAATGAAGTAAAAGAAATATCCAATCAATCCTCAACATAATTTCTACTATTTCAACTGAAGGAAGTAAGTAAACTATAAAAATTCGTCTACTATTCCTTGGTTTGTTGTGGATAATCGATGATAATATCCTATAATGGTAAGAGATAAAGTATGTTTTGTTTTATCAATGATATTGTGGTGGTTCCTAATAGTGAAGTGGTGATAGGTACATTTCTTATTCATTCATCAATAGTGAGCATACTTTTTATTTTGATTCTATACATTCTTTAATATCATTAAATCTTTTCCGAACTATTCAAATATTCTATAAAACAAGTAAGATGAATTACTAGTGAAAAAATAAATTAGAGAAATTATTTCATATCAAAGATATAACTCCTCCCTGATCAATTTTTTTGGCCTCAATCTCTGAGAAAATATAATCACTCACACTTTAGTGGAATTCCATATTACATTGTGCATAGATCAGTATCCCTTATATAGTTTATATATCAACATTAGGGAGAAGGAAACTACATTACCTATCCCAAAACATCCCCCAATTCCATGCATGTGTAAGGAGGGGAATGAATCTCCTTTAAAAACTTTTTTCTAAGCATAAATCTAATTTTCCTATGGGTAAGAAGATCTAACTAAAATGACTGTGAAAAAGGAGAGGATAAAAATTAAATATATTCCCATTGGGAGGGAATATGTGAATTTATTCCATAAATATTTTCTTGGTATTCCTACTGGATGAGAGGATGACTTATCAATTGAACTTATAAATAGATAACTTCCCATATCCAATAATCCCAAGAGAATGGACATAATTTAATTTTAAAAACTAAATAAGAAACTACAAGAGAATTTGGGAAATATTTTTTATTCCCTAGTACTTTACCATGGGTTTTGTGGGTCCTTTTCATCTAAAAGAAGGATTGGTAAATGCACCAATGCATTGATTATCATTAACTTGGAAAATCATGATAATGAATAAGTATCCCCTATCATAGATTGATGGATTTTTCACTCACCTATGTGGTACTATTACTTATCTAAGTGGACCTTTGATCAGGATATCATCAATTAAAGGTGAAGAAGGAGGATATTCCCAAGACTGACTTTTAAACAAGGAATGGATGTCATGAGTTCATAGTAATTCCATTTAGAATCATTAATATTATTTAAATTTTCATAGACATGATTAATAGGGTCTTAAGGGATTACCTTGACAAATTTCTGGTATTATTTATAGATTATATTCTTATATATTGCAAAATTAAGAAGGAACGTGAAGTGAATTTGAGTATTGTGATAACGACATTGATAAATGGGAAGTTTTATGAAAAGTACAACAAATTTGGATTTTTTACGGATCAAGTATCATTATTGGGGAATTTTATAACAAGAAAGGGGATGTCAATAGATCCTTAAAAGATATGGGTGGTTGAGGAATGGCCGAGAACAAAATCTATAATAGAGATACATAGTTTCCATGGATTAACTAGGTATAGTTGGTGATTTTTTATAAACCTATCATGATTATTAAACCATCCAAAAAAGTTAACCTGGAAGGGTATAAAGTATGTTTGGATTGATTAATGAGAAAAGAGGTTTAAGGATTCTAAGAATAGGCTAATCATTTCTCATGTACACACAATAACCACTTATTGGGAAGGATTTTTTATCTACAGTGATGCTTTAAATAAGTTACTAGGGTATTTCATCATGAAAAAAAGATATAGTTATAGTATATGCCTCCTAAAAATTGAATATCCATTAACAAAAATTTCTAATGCATAATCTGTATTTGGCTATAGTAATCATCAAATTGAATATTTAGAGGAATTATATATATGAGGAGAACTGTGATTTATATACAGATCATAAGATCCTCATGTATATATTCACAATGAAGGATATCAACATTCACCAATGAAGGTGGTTAGAACTTAAAAAGGATTATGATAAATTGACCCATTATCATCCCAAGAAGATGAATAAAATTGAATATTCTCTAAGTATAAATGGACTTGCAACCTTATCCACGATGGAAATTTAGAAGGATCCAATCTTTTTAGACATTCAATGGATGGACATGAGAATTATAAAGGAATAATACCCTTCCATTCACAAATTATTCTCAAAAATCCATTTTAGATACGATAAATAAATATTAAAAGAATGATTTAGGGCTATAAAAGAAGGTGTATTCATCAAGAAATGTGAATACCTTAAATTTCATCATTGATGAAGAAGGATTTTTGAGGTTTTCACACGACTATGAGTAATATTATACCCATAGATAAATGAGTTATTGATTGATTCTTATATATAAACATTATCCATCCACTTATGGAAAATTTATAGAGATCTCTATGTGAAAATTTTGTAGAATAATAAAAAAAATATTTATAAATAAACATTAATTCTATTGGTATGTCAACATGTGAAGGAAAAAGTTAAAATACCATGGCGTCCAAAAATTATCTTTAACTATATGAAAATGTGAGAACATTACCAGGGAATTTTTCATAGTTCTTAAGAATACATAAAATTGAAATAATTCTATATGTGTTGTAGTAGACCATTTAATAAGAAATAATCACCATTAGTGAGGACTTACCACCTGAACTACATGAAATGATATAAATCAGATATGTTATGAGGCCTCATGAATGTAACACCCCAAGATTTTATGAAAAATATTCTCTTAATTTAATTAATGTATTGTGTTGTATGCTACACCATGATTTCCTTTCGCTATACGCAACACCGTATTAGCTTGCAGTATACGCAACACTATTCTTGGATCATGTTACACACAATTTTGATAATAGTTATTCTACGTAACACTGAGTATATATATATATATATTCAATGTATAAATAAAATATGGTTAGATTATGTTATACTAAACAACGAAGGATTCTTGCAAAACACGCAACCCTGACTTGGCTTGCATTACTCGTAATCGCGACCTTCCTCGATAGCGTGTGTTGTACGCAATACCGGGATTTACTAAACAATGATATATTATTATAATATTATTATGAACTAGCTGTTATGAATATTATTAACTAAATTTTGAATTTTATAACATTATTATTCATCTTACACATTTTCTAGAACATGGTATAAGAACAAAATAAATTTTTCGGGTAAAATAAGTCTTTCAAAAAATGCAGTTTTGCCGCCTTTTGATGGTGCACCCACTTTAAATCTAGTTTTTGACATGTTTATAAGTTCCATTTGACAAAATAAAATTATTCTTTGGAATCAAGAAATAAAAATTTACATTGGATAAATTTTTCATTTTATTCTGATGACTTTCATATTTTAATGAATAGTAAAAACACGCTGTATATTAATTAAAAACAACTTTTTTCATCGTAATATCTTATGTGGTTAAATTATAATATTTAATGGGTTTAAAGTATAAATAGAATATATTTTTACCATTTAATATAATTTATGTCATTAGCATTGATTTTACCTTGAATTTGTAGGTTAAATCAATTCAATCTTTTGCAATGTTTTAAAGAAAAACCCGTTTTCTTTCGACAACGGGATTAATTTTAATTTAATTTCTGAAACTTTTGTGTATTGAATTTGGAAAAATTGATTCCATATTTGGAATCAGTGGGTCCAAATTATGTTAATAAGCTACTTTTTATTTTTGGGCGTTGTGAATAGTAACTACGGTAAATTTTATTTACTATAGTTAAAGGTAAATCGGGTAATTAAGGGTAAATATAAGATTATAAAATTACCCTAACACTTGGAAAAATCATATTGGATGACTAAAAGTCGACCCATATCACCTAAGGGTCGGATTAGATTCATTTAATGGACTTTTTTCTATGAAAATAATTTAATTATTATTAAAACCAATGAAAGTGACAACATGTCACTCTCTAAAATACTATAAGTATAATAATTTTAAGTTAGTGATAAACTTCATGAAACTTCGAACATTAATAGTCTACAGAAAGCTAAAAAAATTATCTACATCATGAGAATTTATTTATAATTTTTTGGGATTAAATAATTATCATTAATTGTGACAAAATAGTGATGCAGAAATTATTTATCTAGTGAAAAATCAAGAATATAGTTTTTATTAAACAAATAGTGACCCTAAAAGGCACAAAACCCTGAACAAAACTTATTGGTCATGTACAGTTAAACTATAATCATCCAATGGTCGAATATTTGACCATTTGGAGTCTTATACAAGGAATTATGACACTTATATTATTTTATTTTAAATGATGCCAAAGTTGTCACCTTCATAATTTAATAAATATAAAAATTTAAATATTGTGTTTTTAAGATGATAAATTCTAGTAAAAATATTATTGTGAAGGGTAATAGATTTATCTTCATCATAAGATTTTATTTTAAATTTTTATGCAACAAATCAGTATATTAAATAATTATACAAAAATGTTGTAGTAATTATTTTATTAAGAGATAAACCAAATAAATGGTTTTAAAAATAATAAAATAAATATTATATGAACTATTTAATGTGATCCACTAATTTTATAGATACATATAACCTTTTATGAATCTATTAAAGCTTTTAGTTCGAACATATCTTCTGTATATAGTTTATTTAAATTCAAATAAATGAATAGTGTCAAAATTGACAGTATTGTTATTTTATAAAAATAACATATTATAAAATAGTTTAAAAATCACAAAAATATTTAAAAATTATAAATTTAAATTTATATGGTCTATAATGTTATAAAGTAAAAAATTATGGAAAATTCACAACAAATAAGTAATTATTTGTTATAATTTAAAATTTAGAATTTTATTACCACAAATAAACTTAAATAGATTAAATAAGGATAAATCAAAATCATAAGGTTTAAAATAAGATCCAAACATGCCTAAATTTTATTGTTTGATGATATTACAACCCTATCTCATCTAATCTTATAATATGAGTCATTTTTGGAGGTTTTTAAGTGGGGTTAGATTTATTATAAATTAATATTTTTAATAATTCCAAAGGTGCCCCTCTCCTCCATTATAAAAGGGCAGCTCCTCCCTCTCCTCCTCAGACCAATTTCAGCCTTCATGCTCGACCAAACCCTGACAAATTTTCTTATCCACTTCCCTAGAAACATCATAGAGGTTCTGGTCTACTTTAAAGACCAAACTTAGTGCCCTAAGAGGATGTTTCAAAGAGGCGTATCGAAGAAGAGGTAATTTCTTCTCCCGATTCTTTCAAACTTCTTTCTTCTTCAACTTCTTCTTCTTAAGTTGTTTCATTATAAATTAATAACATAAGTATCACTAATATAATGATTTTTTATTATAAATATGAAACAACCCCATTTCACCTTCTATCCACCCTACGGAAAACAAAATCACCGCGCGTGCGTACGTACGAAATACCGTCTCCACGCCGTGGTGTAATCTGTTTTTCCAGCAACACCTTACATGGATGGGTAAAATGGTGTAAATAATAACTATACATAGTTATTATAAAATCATAGTGATTTTGATATATTGTATCATTCACTCCAATTCAATTCAATAATTATGGAAACGATATCATCGCTCGTGCGTACGTATGGACTACCGTCTCCACGACGCGATGAGATTCATTCTCCATGTTAACCATTTAAGAATGATTATAAAGTATATATAAGAAATAATAATGAAATATATGACATTATAAAGCTACTTGATTTATTTATATATGTATCTCATCTACTTAATTCCATTCAACTCAATAAGGAAACGAAAACAACGTTCATACGTACGTACGGCCTACCGTCTCCATGAACGGTGTATTTATTTCCATCTATCGATCTATTATATATATGTATATTCTGAATATATATTATATATAAATCATGTTTTAATTTCTGGAATTATTTAATCGTGATCTAAGTAATCATATTAATAATTACAAGTCAAAACACGGACGACAAATGAAACGATTTTACCCAAAACACTCTTTAACATGGAATTTACAAAAGAACGGGTAATATAAAGTCATAAGTGAACCATATATGATATCATAACAATTAATATGATTATTTAATTAGTTAATAACATTATTTAAATCATTATACAGGAGGTTCGGATACGTACAAAGCATATCGGACATAAGGTAAGGGATAATTTTGCAAATCTCATTTTTATCCGAGATTGCTTGTTCGTCAGTATTTACTGGGGTTATTTCTATCATCCTTGTCCAAGTTTTATAAAAGTGTTTTCATGTATTTTTAAAGTCCTTTTTACCAATTTTTACTTTTACTACATGGTATGTATGGAATATTTCTATTACGAGGTACTTTTTTACTTTTCCGACAAAAGTACGAGGAGAATGTTATTTTTAACTTATATGGCGGGAACGGATTTTTACGGTTTTATAAAGCCATATTTTCATGAATCTTACTCAAAAATATTTCATGACTATTTTCAACAAAAAACTTTTCATCTAAAATTCCATGACATTTTTTGAAAAGAAAATGATTTTGACGAAAAAAGGATATTTTTCTCAAGAATTCATTTCAAGTGTATTGTAAAAACAATTTTCATCTAAGATGACATTATTATACATGTGTATGTTTCAAGTATCATGTATATATGATTTAAATGGTTTCACTTTTCTTATGTTGATATATCCATTTGTTTTATATGGATTATGTGATGATGGGATGATGTTTATGAAACCCATTTTATTCTTTGGGTTATGATGAATGTTTCAAGTTTATTTTGTGGAACAAGTAAGAATGATTTCATTATGAGATGGGTGGGACCTATATATCCCTCCAATGCATTGGGTAAAGATTTATATCTCATGAGATAGACATGGATGGAACGGCAGGTTAAACCAGTTCAGTAAAACAGGACTGAAACGAGGAGTGAACTCGATTCAGAAAGGGACTTTGTCCACTAAGATGGGCTTAGAAGCAATGCCTTGGATACTATGGAAATCATTACATGTTCTTAATGGATTACATAATTACATGTTTTATTCCCATTCCATTTTGTCATTATTAATGTTTCTTTATGATCTATTCCTTATGTACTTCCATGTTTTATGTCATTTCTCAAGCTTTTGATGTTTAAACATTATGTTCATGTTTTTAAGTTCAAATGTATATGGTGTGTTTTATTTTATCCATGCTTACCCTTACTGAGCATTTGAGCTCACCCTTTTTATGTTTTCTTTTCCCCAGGATATAAAGAAAGGTTTTAGGTAAGAAAAAAAAAGGGAAGATCTTTATGGGAGATGTTGAAGATCTTTCACCACGATTAGAAGATTACGTTCCAAGTTTCCAAAGACACTAAACTATTACGGTACTTGTGTGTCTTTTTTTGTTATGTACTAAGTATTCCGCTAAAGTAATGTAATGTCCATGTACATCAAGCTTTGGGTCTCTACAGTTGGTATCAGAGGAAAGGTTTAGTCAACCTTTGGAAACTAGGATGTGAAAACGTTAGTGAGATCCCTAGAGATATTTCTAAGGTATGTCTAGGGATGTACCTCAGGATAAGAATATGTATAGGATATAGTCCTAGAACTACGGTAACAATCTTAGAATTTAACCTAAGATGTTATATATTGAGGGTGCTCCCCCTTTACTTTTTTGTCTTCCCTAGAATGATTTTTTCCTCTCACACTATTCTTTTTGGGTTTTAGAAAATGGCTGGAAATAGGAAGATTCATGATAATGGAGGATATGATGGACAATGGAATGATATTCTTCATGAGAAACCAAATGAAATGGGATTTGGAAGTCCAAATATCGTTATTATGCCTAATCATCAATCTCATAATATGATCAATAATCTCAACTTTGGTAAGTTTCCTGACTCAGATAATAAGAGAAAGATGGAGTTTCATGATGATCATAGAGAAAAGAAAGTTCAATTTCCCTCATGTAAATCATGTCGGAAGAGGCATCAGGGAGATTGTTTCAAAGGAACTGGAAAATGCTTTGGGTGTGGAAAAGAAGGACACAAATCCAGTAAGTGCAAAGGAAAAGGTTCAGTTAACACCATGGACAAGGATAATGGTATTGCTACGACATCAACAATGATTAGATGTTTTAAATGTGGAATGTACGGGCATTATGCAAACCAATTCCCTAATGGAAAATCTCATGAAGAGAATCAGCATGGCCATATGGGTAGTATTTATGTGGATGATGATGAGGAGACTACAAATGATATATGAGCTGAAATAAGTGTTGAAGCTCAGTCGGTTGTTTTAGAAGGTAGTGGAATGATTGTATGTTTATCGAGAGTTATGTTGTATAGTTAATGGTACTATGGAACAAAGAATCATATAAGGATTATTACACTATTGTTTTTCCTAAAAGTATTTGAAAGTATATGTTGAATGGTACCAGTAACCATGGAATGTTATTCAGATATTTTTGTAAAGTAGATGATATGCGCATAATGAAGGAATAATAAGATAATGAGATGTTTGATTGTATTCATGAGCTCATGATTGATATAAGGACTAAGTGATATCATGGTTTGAGTATATAGAATTTTGAGGATTTTGGTATGTGGAAAGTGTTAACTTTTAACTGCATTCATGTTTTCACTAAGGTTCAATGGGTGTTCATTTTTCAAGAGAATACATGATTAAGGCCTTCGAATGTTTGGAATGTGACCAACAAAACATATCTTATGATATATGGGGATCAACGATGGTATTAACATGCTTCTTATATGAAATCTCTGGTAATCGTTTTCACTATAATATGACAATGGACTGCAATATTATGGATAAGCCTAAATATTGGAATGGATTATGTTGGACATAAGTTAGTATTGTTTAAGGATAGAACCTTTTTTCTATATTATTGATGGGATGATATAGTAATGTAGTTTTAAAAAAAGGAAAACCTGTAGGACGGGCGACATCCCATCGCGTCGGACAAGGCTATGGGAATCGAACCCACAACCGAAGTGCGACTGGCCTTTATCACCTACCACTGGCCTACAAGAAGTCCCTGGTTAGTAGAAACTAGTTTTATTTTATTAAGCGGTATGATATATGAAGTATAAGTTCATTTTTGGAACCATATACGATTAATCTAACCATAATATGGACTTATAACTTTTGCTAACATTTTATTTGAAAGAGATGTAATGACCCATCATTCTATCACATGATCTTCTCACACATCACGAATAACAAATTCAACTTCATTTCTTTAAGGGATGAAGTGAAAATTGTTCAATTCACGAACAACAGTGAGATTGTACCAAAATCATGCAAGTATTTCTTTTAATAAACTTTAGGGAAATGATCTTGAAAACCAAAAATGTTGTCCTAGTTCCCTTATATCTGATGAATCAGATGGTACCTTATATCATCACAAATCAATAGCTTTGTGATTGTTGTCTTTTTCATAGCCATGTTCTCTACCACTCTCCATCAGAACATGATGGTTAGATTTTTCTTCCATATCCATATTTTCACCTATGTTCTCCTACGTGGAAACCCAGTGATGAGTTAATTTGGGTAACCGTTACATTTCATACTTTAGTTTTTAAATCCATGTTTTGGTATTCCTTTTTACGATGTGGGTTTCTATTAAACAATCTTTCGAGTAGTAAACCATTTATAAGCCCGACGAATTTCGAGGGCGAAATTCATTTTAAGGGGGGTAGAATGTAACACCCTGAGATTTTATGAAAAATATTCTCTTAATTTAATTAATGTATTGTGTTTATGCTACACCATGGTTACCTTACGCTATACGCAACACCGTATTAGCTTGCAGTATACGCAACACTATTCTTGGATCGTGTTACACACAATTTTGATAATAGTTATTCTATGCAACATTGAGTATATATATATATATATATTCAATGTATAAATAAAATATGGTTAGATTATGTTATACGAAACAACGAAGGATTCTTGCACAACACGCAACCCTGACTTGGCTTGCATTACACGTAATCGCGACCTTCCTCGATAGCGTGTGTTGTACGCAATACCGGGTTTTACTAAACAACGATATATTATTATAATATTATTATGAACTAGCTTTTATGAATAGTATTAACTAAATTTTGAATTTTATAACATTATTACTCATCTTACACATTTTCTAGAACATGGTATAAGAACAAAATAAATTTTTCGGGTAAAATAAGTATTTTTCAAAAAATGCAGTTTTGCCGCCTTTTGATGGCGCACCCACATTAAATCTAGTTTCTGACATGTTTATAAGTTCCATTTGACAAAATAAAATTATTCTTTGCAATCAAGAAATAAAAATTTACTTTGGATAAATTTTTCATTTTATTCTGATGACTTTCATATTTTAATGAATCGTAAAAACACAGTATATTTTAATTAAAAACAACTTTTTTCATCATAATATCTTATGTGGTTAAATTATAATATTGATTGGTTTTAAAGTATAAATAAAATATATTTTTACCATTTAATATAATGTATTCCATTATCATTGATTTTACCTTGAATTCGTAGGTTAAATCAATTCAATCTTTTGCAATGTTTTAAAGAAATACCCGTTTTCTTTCGACAACGAGATTAATTTTAATTTCATTTCTGAAACTTTTTGTATTGAATTTGGAAAAATGGATTCCATATTTGGAATCAGTGGGTCCAAATTATGTTAATAATCTACTTTTATTTTTGGGCATTGTGAATAGTAACTACGGTAAATTTTATTTACTATAGTTAAAGGTAAATCGGGTAATTAAGGGTAACTATAAGATTATAAAATTACCCTAACACTTGGAAAAATCCTAATTTATGACTAAAAGTCAGCCCATATAACCTCAGGGCCGGATTAGATTCATTTAATGGACTTTTTTCCATGAAAATAATTTAATTATTATTAAAACCAATGAAAGTGACAACATGTCACTCTCTAAAATACTATAAGTATAATAATTTTAAGTTAGTGATAAACTTCATGAAACTTCGAACATTAATAGTCTACAGAAAGCTAAGAAATTATCTACATCATGAGAATTTATTTAGAATTTTTTGGGATTAAATAATTATCATTAATTGTGACACAATAGTGATGCAGAAATTTTTTATCTAGTGAAAAATCAAGAATATAGTTTTTATTAAACTAATAGTGACCATAAAATGCACAAAAACCTGACCAAAACTTATTGGTCATGTAAATTTAAACTATAATAATCCAATGGTAGAATATTTGACCATTTTTAGTCTTATACAAGCAATTATGACACTTATATTATTTTATTTTAAATGATGCCAAAGTTGTCACCTTCATAATTTAATAAATATAAAAATTTAAATATTGTTATTTTAAGATGATAAATTCGATTAAAAGTATTATTGTGAAGGGTAATAGATTTAGCTTCATCATAGGATTTTATTTTAAATTTTTATGCAACAAATCAGTATATAAAATAATTATAAAAAAATATTGTAGTAATTATTTTATTAAGAGATAAACCAAATAAATGGTTTTAAAAATAATAAAATAAATATATATGAACTATTTAATGTGATCCACTACCTTTATAGATACATATGACCTTTTATTAATCTATTGAATCTTTTATTTTGAACATATCTTCTGTATATATTTTATTTAAATTCAAATAAATGAATAGTGTCAAAATTGACACTATTGTTATTTTATAAAAATAAAATATTATAAAATAGTTTAAAAATCCCAAAATTATTTAAAAATTATAAATTTAAATTTATATGGTCTATAATGTTATAAAGTAAACAATTATGGAAAATTCACAACAAATAAGTAATTATTTGTTGTAATTTAAAATTTAGAATTTTATTACCACAAATAAACTTAAATAGATTAAATAAGGATAAATCAAAATGATAAGGTTTAAAATAAGATCCAAACATGTCTAAATTTGATTGTTTGATGATATTACAACCCTATATCATCTAATCTTAGAATATGAGTCATTTTTGGAGGTTTTTAAGTGGGGTTAGATTTATTATAAATTAATATTTTTTATAATTCCAAAGGTGCCCCTCTCCTCCCTTATAAAAGGGCACCTCCTCCCTCTCCTCCTCAGACCAATTTGAGCCTTAAAGCTCGTCCAAACCCTGCCAAATTATCTTCTCCACTTCCCTAGAAACATCCTATAGGTTCTGTTCTACTTTAAAGACCAATCTTAGTGCCCTAAGAGGAGGTTTCAAAGAGGTGTATCGAAGAAGAGGTAATTTCTTCTCCCGATTCTTTCAAGCTTCTTTCTTCTTCAACTTCTTCTTCTTTAGTTGTTTCATTATAAAGTAATAACATCAGTATCACTAATATACTGATTTGTTATTATAAATATGAAACAACCCCATTTCACCTTCTATCCACCCTACGGAAAACAAAATCACCACGCGTGCGTACGTACGAAATACCGTCTCCACGCCGTGGTGTAATCTGTTTTTCCACCAACACCTTACATGGATGGGTAAAATGGTGTAAAGAATAACTATACATAGTTATTATAACATCATACTGATTTTGAAATATTGTATCATCCACTCCAATTCAATTCAATAATTATGGAAACGATATCATCGCTCGTGCGTACGTACGGACTACCGTCTCCACGACACGATGCGATTCATTCTCCATGTTAACCATTTAAGAATGATTATAAAGTATATATAAGAAATAATAATGAAATATATGACATTATAAAGCTACTGGATTTATGTATATATGTATGTCATCTACTTAATTCCATTCAACTCAATAAGGAAATGAAAACAGCGTCCATGCGTAGGTACGACCTACCATCTCCACGAACGGTGTATTTCTTTCCATTTATCGATCTATTATATATATGTATATTCTGAATATATATTATATATAAATAATGTTTTATATTCTGAAATTATGTAATCATGATCTAAGTAATCATATTAATAATTACAAGTCAAAACACGGATGACAAATGAAACGATTTTACCCAAAACGCTCTTTAACATGGAATTTACAAAAGAACGGGTAATATAAAGTAATAAGTGAACCATATATTATATCATAACAATTAATATGATTCTTTAATAAGTCAATAGAATTATTTAAATCATTATACAGGAGGTTCGGATACGTACGAAGCATATCGGACATAAGGTAAGGGATAATTTTGAAAATCTCATTTTTATCCGAGATTGCTTGTTCGTCAGTATTTACTGGGGTTATTTCTATCATCCATGTCCATGTTTTATAAAAGTGTTTTCATGTATGTTTAAAGTCCTTTTTACAAATTTTTGACTTTTACTACATGGTATGTATGGAATCTTTCTATTACGAGGTACTTTTTGACTTTTCCGACAAAAGTACAAGGAGAATGTTATTTTTAACTTATACGACGTGAACAGATTTTTACGGTTTTATAAAGACATATTTTCATGAATCTTACTCAAAAATATTTCATGACTATTTTCAAAAAAAACCTTTTCTTCTAAAATTCCATGACATTTTGTGAAAAGAAAATGATTTTGACGAAAAAAGGATATTTTCCTCAAGAATTCATTTCAAGTGTATTATCAAAACAATTTTCATCCAAGATGACATTATTATACATGTGTATGTTTCAAGTATCATGTCTCTATGATTTACATGGTTTCACTTTTCTTATGTTGATATATCCATTTGTTTTATATGGATTATGTGATGATGGGATGATGTTTATGAAACCCATTTTATTCTTTGGGTTATGATGAATGTTTCAAGTTTATTTTGTGTCACAAGTAAGAATGATTCCATTATGAGATGGGTGGGACCTATATCTCCCTCCAATGCATTGGGTAAAGATTTATATCTCATGAGATAGACATGGCTGGAATAGCAGTTTAAACCGGTTCAGTAAAACAGGACTGAAACGAGGAGTGAACTCGATTCAGAAAGGGACTTTGTCCACTAAGATGGTCTTGGCAGCAATGTCTTGGCTACTATGGAAATCATTACATGTGCTTAATGGATGCCAAAATTACATATTTTATTCCCATGATATTTTTTCATTCTTAATGTTTCTTTATGATCTATGCCTTACGTACTTCCATGTTTTATGTCATTTCTCAAGCTTTTGATGTTTAAACATTATGTTCATGTTTTTAAGTTCAAATGTATATGGTATGTTTTATTTTATACATGCTTACCCTTACTGAGCATTTGAGCTCACCCTTTTTATGTTTTCTTTTCCCCATGATATAAAGAAAGGTTTTAGGTAAGAAAAAAAGGGAAGATCTTTATGGGAGATGCTGAAGATATTTCACCACGATTAGAAGATTACGTTCCAAGTTTCCAAAGACACTAAACTATTATGGTCCTTGTGTGTCTATTTTTGTTATGTACTAATTATTCCGCTAATGTAATGTAATGTCCATGTACGTCAAGATTTGGGTCTCTACAATGAAACCCCATAATTGATTATATCTGATCAAGATCCAATGTTAACCTTAAAGTTCTCAAAAATTAATCATCTTACATTAAACAAAGAGTTGAAATTTAGTATGGCATATAACCCCTAGACTAATAACCAATCTGAAAGTACTATCCATCCACTTGAGGATATTTTGATATATTTTTAAATAGAATTAAAAGGAGGAAATTACTAACATCTCCCTCTAGATGCATTATAATATAATAATAGCTTACACTTGAGAATTTGGATGTATCCTTATGAATACCTCTAGGTGAACTGATGTTGAACACCCATGTCCCAGGATGAAGTTGTTGATTGTGTGATTTTGGAACCTGAATTCATTGATGAAATGGAAGAGAAGGTCAAATACCTTTAATAACATAGTAGGGAATCATAGAGTCGATGGAATAGATACATCGATAATCATTGATGTGATCCTGAGTTTGAGGTCATGAATAGTGTTCTTTAATATAAATTCATGGAAGAGGGTCATGATTTTTTAGAACAATAGGAAAATAAGTCAGAAATACATTATCCACATTAATATTTTTAGTCACAATAGAGTTGTTCCATTTCAAATAAAACTTTCACCAAAACTAAATCTATCACCTGATGTGTTCCATGTATCCCTTTTGATGAATTACATACTATATCCACCACATGTAATGAATTCAATGTTTGTACAGTTTAAGCACGGTTTTTTAAATGAGTAGGGTCAGGTGAAGATCTTAGATCATAGAAACAAAGTTCTAAGAAATAAGACAGCCTACCTTGCATATGTACTTTGGAAGAACCATATATTTAAATAAGAAACATGGGAACTCGAGAAATTAATGAAATGGAAATACCCTCATTTTATTTCACTTTAGAGAAAGAAATGATCTTTCAAGGGTGACATTTCTTCATGGGGGAATAATGTAATGACATGGAGCTTTATAAAAGAACATCCCCTTCTAAATTAATAAATGTTTCACATTTAAAAATATATTCTTAAATATATTCACTTCATTAAATTAACAAGGAATGTTACATAAAATATAAATATATCATAAGATAATTAAACAAAACGTGTTAAATTTAATAAAACAAATGATTGGAATAAATAAATAAAACATGTATTTTGGGTAAAACTTATAAGTTTTATTTTCATAAGAATATATTTTTATGGTTTTTAAATATAATTTATTTTATAAAATGATTTCATTAAACACTACTTGTTTTATCATATAATTCTATGAAATTATATGATATTTTTCTAAGAGTTGGAAACTTGATCGTGTCATAAAAATATATATTATTCGATCAATAATATTTTTTTTGAAAAATAAAAATTATAATTTTTGTAAAATTGTTATGATAAGATTATTATTATTTTTTAATTATCATATTGCAATTATCTAAGGGTAATTTTTTATTATTTTTCTAAAAAATATGACTTTTAGTGAATTATAAAAATATATTTTTTATTAATTACATTGAAATTAATTTTCATCAACTTTTGAAATTTAATTTAATTATATAGATTTGTTATGTTTAATTATAATAATAAAAATTAGGTAATAATATTAATTTCATTTTATCGAAAAAAATAAGTTGTCGAGGTGAAAATTATTCATCACGGTAAAGGTTGAAATGTGGATAAAATTTTAAATCGAGAGGTAAACATCATGAGGCCTCTTCATTAAAATATTGGGCGAGTAATTTCATGACCTTATCTAATTTTTTCATCATTAGTTATTAGTTTAGGTGAAAATTTTGTCATGACCCAACCTAGATACCATAGTGCACTAATACCCAATCCATTTCTGAGATAGACCGAAGAGTGTTCTCGATCCCCATACGTTTGATACTAGCACCTAGAATCAAATAAGAGTCAAAAGGGGGTAGTTTTTTTTTAAAATAAAAAACCACAAGGATATAATAGTGGAAGGGAAAAACAAAACAAAATTATTGTTCTAAACACTCCTTATGGAGAAAAGTACACCATGTAGGAAGATAATCAACCCAAAATAAACTCAAAATATAATGAAAAAATAATCTATGAAACTCCATGAAATTAGTGGACTAAAGAATTGAAATTTCCTACAATCACTCCAGGATCCCATGAAATAAGAATATCATCCACCTCTAAGTGGAGATTTTTCTTTTCCTAGACATAGTATAACATAATCTAAAACTACTAAATTAAAGGGTAAGGTGTGAGCAAGATATCCTAGTAGGGTCTCACCATGTATTCCATAATCAATTCTATAACAATTAAAACATTTATTCTTTCAGTTAAAATAAATCATGGCATGGAAATTAATTTGTATACTTTAAATCAAATCATTCTTTTAGATCAAAAAATGGAAGGCATTTTGAATATGGGTTTGAATTAATTTATATAAAATATTTAGGTAAAATATCTGGCACAAATAAAAAAGTTCTATAAATAATTTAATGTATAATCAAGTAAAAAACAAAGAACCATAGTCATATTCCCTGAGTTATGTTAGTTCCAGGCACTCATATCCTCTCACTACTCAATCATCATTCACAAATCAACTATGTGTGCACACAACCATAAGGCTCGGGCCAATTAGACTAATCAATTAGTTCCATGTTGGGGAAAATCCTTCTAGAGTAGTTTTGGTTAGTAATGTCATTTTCAATCCATTTTTTGGGATTTGGAGTCCTAGAATGATTTTCCTAATCATTCTTTAACTTCTCAGGCTGACATGTGCTTCATTCAGTCAATCAATCAATAATGTAAAAATCAATCATTTAAATTCAATTTATAATTCATAGTTTAAATTCCCAATTTCTTATTTCAATAGGCCATTTCTACATCAAAACCAAACCATAACGTTTTATCAATTTTATTCCTTTCAAATCACCTTTTATTTATGTTCATTTTTCTAAATAATGAACATCAAATATTTTGTCAATTCAATCCATCATTTTTCACAAAATCTACCTAATAATTTAAATCCCATTGAAATTGTGGTTTTCAAAATTTTCATACCATTTAAAAATTAAACAAACATTTATCTAAAATATTTATCAATAAATAAAATGAAAACTCTTCTCAAATAAATAAATGAATTAATTTTTCAATTGTATGGAAAATATTTATTGTATCACCTACCTTTAATAACATGATCGACTATATCAACACCCAAAATGGGAGACACAAATGGAGAGATGAAGGGGAAAATGATCTAGGAGGAAGACATAAAACTAAGATCTATCCAATCAAAGATCTAATACATAAATAACATGAGGATTCACAAATATATAAAATGAGATAAAGGAGAGAGATATTGAGAGACCCAATATAATCAATAAATCACTTATCTAATAGGGATAAATTTCTTCTACCTGCACATTGATTCAAAATAGATAATGTGGGGGGAGCCATGAAATCCTCTAGAGAGCCTCCAAAATCTAAGTGAATCAATTAGGTTCAAATGGTGGTTGGTTAGAGGTTAAACCATGGGTTTGGGGATTTTAAATAAAATTTTCATTGGATTAAAAAATCATGTTCATGGTTTCTTGGTTGGGTCTCATGGTTAGTAGTATCTATGCACCCTAACCACACATCCTTACAAGTATTAAGGAAAATGTGCATGGTTTCACCACACTGTTAAACTAACCATGTGATGCACATGAAAATAACTTTATCTAAGGTTTATTGGTTTAAAGTGTAATTATATGCTATTTGGAAGAATTATTCCCCCTCCCATATAGCACCAATATAGGAAAGATTATTTTCTAGGAAAAATAGAATGGTTTTCTAGTCCAAACCATGGTTTAGCCTAACCGTTCACAAACCGTGTAGAGTCCAAAAAACATCAAAAATTTCTCAAATATCACCATAAACATCTTAAAACAAGTTCCAGTAAAAGGATTATCATAATAATTGTTAATATGTATTATAAATTATCTAAAAAAAATTTACAACCTCCCCACCATATAAAAATTTTATCACTAGAAATATTGTCAGGAAGACTCCATGTCAAAGATATGAGGCCACTACTCTCTTGGTAGTGACTCTCACTCCTTAGTATCATTTGAATCATAATAAAGTTTCTATTTCACGTGGACTAAATGTAGAGACCTCAAATGAAGAACAGTATCCAAATAATCAACAATCATGACTAGATTCTCAATCCTAGATTAATCAGGTTCCACATCAAGTTCTTCCTAGTTCAAGACATGAGAAGGGACAGAAAGATAATTAATAATATGTGATACATGAAACATATTTTGTATTATCCTAAACTGTTTTTAAGGGATAAATATTATTCCACCTTCCAAACATGTTCAATAATATCAAAAGGACCCCCAAATCTTGTTCCATGATTTCCCTATTTTCCATGTCATCAGTGACCTAAATGGAGTGAAACTCTCAAGTCACATGATAACAAATTTAAAACTATAAATTTATACACTTATGATCATCATAGTATTTATACCATCTCTATTTTTTCACAAATATCTAAAAAATCATTTGAATTTTGTTAATAACACCTAGAAAAATCTAGGTCCAACTAGATAAACTTCACCAATCTCCAACCAGCATGGTGGAGATATAAAAATTCATACATAAATGGCCTAAAAAGGATCCATTATAATAGATAAATGGTAACTATTATTTTAAGAGAACTCAACCAATACAAAATGTACATCCCAAGCTCCCCCATAGTTGATATCAAAAGTGTGATGAATGTCTTCAAGAATCTATATAGCTCATTCTTCCTGGCCATATATATGTTGATGATTGGTTTTATTGAATGTAACCATGGATCCTAGAACCTCATGGAAGCATCCCCAAAAATGATAAGTGGACTAGGGATCCCTATCAAATAATATAAAAATATAACTCCATGAAATCTGAAGGTATCTTTCATGTATATACCTCTCATGTCCATAACATTGGTTGTATCTCAAATGGGAATAACATGAGCTAATTTGGTTACTTGATCAATCACTACCCATTTCAAATTATTCTATTTAGGGGTATGAGGAAACATAACCATTAAATCCATATAAATATTATCACACATCTATGTAACCATATGAATGGGTTAATGAAAACTCAAAGGTTTCAGCTACTTGGCCTTAGCCTGATGACAATTATACCAATGTCAAACAAAGTAATTGATGTATCACCTCATACATGGACACCAAAATCATCTACATATATCATAGAACAACTTCATCATTCCAGGGTTCATACCCAATGAGAATTATAGTAATTACCCATTACATATATTCCCAATAGAAAATGTACAACATATTGGTTCCAGAAACATAAGATGCCCTCAAAGGAGAATGGTCGATCACCAAAGATTTCTACATAATAAAGAGTATACCTAATGTTATCAAATGAATCATTAAGTTGTTGTTACTAAAGAATAATCTAAAAAATGGAGGATTTCAATTGATTTTTTTTCAAAAAAATAATAATCACATCCTCTAAGACTCACAAATGCAACTGAGAAGATATATCAATGAAATTATACTCTTCTGGTGATTTCATTCATAGCCTAGTTCAGAAGTTTCCTGGTCAAACAATTAGTAATTTAATTCCCCTTACCATTGGTTTAGGAAATATTGAAATCAAAATATTTTAGGTTCCCCTCCCATCATCTATTTTTAAGGTTCAATTATTTTTTAAAAAAGATATAATTCAGGCTTCTGTGTTTGGAATAAATGATAGAACTTTCGTAGAAAATTTAATTCCACCAACTCTTAAAAGAATTATTTGTGGAAGTAAACACAAGGTAATGGGTTGTATAGTTATTTTCTTGTATCCTAAGTTATCCATATCCATAGGATATCAAACGATCAACATATATAACAAAACAGGCCAAATACAAATGTGATGTGTCACAAAAGACTCTATATACCTTACCCACCTCTAAAATATTCAACACTAGTGAATAAGACAAAATATGCTTAAAATCATCATAATAATTTTTAAATTTTCAATCCTATAATAAATTTAATAATTTTCTAGTGATACCAATCATTGGAGATGCCAAATTATAGAAATATTTGACAAAATCGATTTAACACCCCATAAACACCAAGAGACTCCAAAAATCAAATTCATTTTAAAGAGGTTCCCATGTCATAACAGCTTTCACATTCTCTTGAAAAACATAAATTCCTTGTTACAAGACCATGTTTCCCTAGAAATTCACTTCCTAAATCCATTAATCACATTTTAATATCTTTTCATTACGTCGATGATCTCTCAAGATTTCAAAAATTGCTCTCAAATGAGGAACTTGATCCTACTTGGTTTTGGAGTTAACCAATATGTCATTCAAAACTATTACTACAAATGAATCAAGAAACAGATTGAATATCTTTTCCATCGATTCCATAAAAATGTAGGATCGTTTTTAGACAAAAAAGTATAACAAGTACTTGTAATTTCCATACCTACTTCAAAAGGGGGTTTTTTGGATTTTAGATTCTTTAATTCTAAACTAGTGATAACTACATTGAATATCAAACTTCGAGAACCACATAATCTATTTAAATGAATAAAATATCATCAATATATTGAAATGGATAACTTTTATATACCATAATTCAATTTATTTTTTGGTAATCAACACAATGGTGAATTGTTAAAACATATTTCTTTGAAAAAAACACTAGCACCGACCAAGGTGACACCCTTGATTGAATAAATCATTTTTCCATCATCTCATCCAATTGAGTTTTAAAATATTTTAATTCACCTAGTTCTATATGGTAAGAATAAATATATATTAGTTTAGTACTAGGTATAAAATCAATGGAAAATCCACCACTCATACTGATGGAAATATATTAAAAATCATATGGTAACACATATGGAAACTTGCCGAAAATTGGAGGGAGATCACCAAACAAATATTTCTCATAAAAATAAAAGTCAAACACAAATATTACCCTAATAGACCCCAGAAAAAAAGGTCTCATTATACTCAGCCTTTGGTCATATTCCCCCTGAAAAATACAACACACAAGATAAAGCTGAATAAAGAAGACCCATAGAAGATAATAGTCAATCCAAGACTTATGAGAAATAAACCAATCCATCATGGGAATTATTTCAAGAGGATTCATTTTGAGAACTAAAATTTTACAATTGATCTCAAAATTTTATAGAGAGAAAGCACAAGAGGTAAATTATAGACCTTACCCTCTCTTCTTTCTAAGGGGCATAGTATATTCTATCACATAAGTCATAAGATTCATAAGTTCATTTAACTAATTAAAAATATGAGAATATGAAAGGATGATATCAACCAATATCCAAAAATAAGGTATTCAATAGAGATTATGTTATAGGGATGGTACCTCTCACTATCATTGGAACCATATCAGGTTCCTCTAGAGACTCTTTCACTATGTGAAAAATATTGATTTAGGATACCTATGGCTAGAACCCATTTTTTTATGAATCTAATTGAAATGAAGTTCCTTTTCATGATGATGATCCTATGACACTCTGTGGGGAAGAAAAGATATTACGGAACTTATTCAAGTGTACATATTGACTATAAAAACCACATATCACATGTTCCTCTATAAAAACCTGTTTAGAATTCCCAACCTTTCCATATTAGAAGCAAGTTAATCAGCCTCGTCCAGATACTAAAAAAGGTTTTGATGAATTTTTTTTCTAAATTCACCATGATACACATAATTAATTATATTTCTTATAAAAAAGCCAACATAACTACCACTAGGAATAATAGGTGCTCTGGATAAACCTAAACTATCATCCAGGTCAAAGTTATCCATTAATGCTCTATCTATCACATCCACATAATATTTGTGATTTAAAATGAAAAACTTGGATCTTATGTATGTTCAAATACTTTTATCAAATATTAAATACTTAAACATATCATTTCTCACTACCTGAGAAGAAAACTAAACATGTTTGGTAAAGTGGTGCATATACTGATTCATAGACCAATTACCCTACTAGAGTCAAATAAACTACATGGAAATTTATAAAAATAAAAAAACTAAAAAGAAATTATCTTTTAAAAAACTATAAAGAATATACACTCCATGAAATAATGTTTCATCATGATCCCCATCAAATCCCAATATATTCTTCTATTCCCTTTAATATTGAGGGTATCACACTTTAATTTTGTCAAATCTGGAATTTATATGAACTAAAAATGCAACTCAATATTTTATAAGCATTCTTATACATCTTGAAGATAATTTGAGCCTTGGAAAGATAGTTGATTCTACCAAAGAAAATAATAATAATTGTCCCCAATTTCACTACTTCAAGGTTCCACAATTGTTGTCTTAATTGGAATGGATGAAGCTACCTATCTCAAATCTTAGAAAATGCACACCATTATCTCAACAAGATTCTAGTCCACCATGGGATTCACTTATTTCAGTTCACTAGAAACTTCCTCCTATATCCTATTCAACCATCTCATAGGAGTTATTATAGTACATAATATAAATATGTAATATGAAGACATCAACAGAGATACTTAGATCATCAAATCAATCAAGAGATATAGGAATATCAATTTCATCCAACAGAGTTCACTTTTTGGGAATTCAATTTAATCATATATTGTTTCAGATAATAAATAAAATAATATCAATTTATTCTTCAAATATGATCTCCCACAAACACCCATGGTGACATAATACTCACTATAATTAGAGATGTCTAGGCACTCGCTCATAACTACCCCTAAAGCATCTATATTGCTACCTCATGTCTACCAGGACATCAAAAACTTTATATTAATATCTAGGAAAGACACTAAAACTAAGATCCATTGGTAACATTTTCATATAAACCATCCTGAATACCATGATATGATGAAACCCGAGCTAGTACTATCATAAACTGAAGGGAATTCCTGGTCCCAAGAGGTAGGTGACTAGGATAAGTAATCAACTAAGAGTCAATGATAATGGTTTTTTCCACAAGAGAAAAACATCAAGATATAAATGTGGAGGTTAAATAAATATATTATGTCTTATAAACACTTCGTAATGAGAAAAGTACTATAAGAATATAGATAATCATCTCAAAGAAAATACAACATCCAAATAAAGACATATGCTCAAAAAATCCAAAATATAAGAATAAAAATCATCCTAGGTTTCCACCATCACTCCAAAATCCTATGAATCAAGTACACCTTCCACCTCTTAGTGGTGCTTTACCTTTTACTAGACCTTGAATAAAATAATCTACAAACACCGAAATGAAAAAGGTAGGGTGTGAGAAAAATTGTTTAGTATGGTCTCACAACATATTCTACAATCAATTCCATAAAAACTAAACTAGTTATGATTTAACTTTAAATGAAATATGGAATGATATGTATTTTATATATTTAAAATAAAAACATTATTTAAATCATCAGATGTAAGATATGTCAAAGACATGATTAAATGAACATTTATTATAAAAAATTTATATAAAACTACCTAAATTAATAAAATAGTTATATAAACAAGGGTGTGTATAATAATGTCATACAAAACATATCAGTGTGTTTATATGCCCTAAGTTATATTAGTTCGAGTCTCTCATATCCTCACAATAGTCAATCATTATTCATGGCTCAAGAATTGTTCACACATCCCATAATCTCATGCTAATTGGACTAATCAATAAACACCTCATAAGGTATAATCATATTGAACATTGTTTGATTAGTCTTGTCATTATAAATACCTTTATATAGAGTCTGGGTCCGACCATGCTTGTCCTAATCACCCACCAACCACTCAAAATCACATGTGGTTCAATAAATCATTCAATGAAACATGGAAAAATCAATCTTTGGAATTAAAATCACCATTCACAATTCAAATAACCAATTTTAGGTTTTCACATTACATTTCAACCTCAAAACTAAACTATAGGTTTTCTCAATTTTGAACCTTTCAAACCATATTTCATTTACATTCAATTTTCTCAAGAATCAATATTAAATTATTTCATTAAATATTTTCTCAATTCAAGAAATCATTTTTTTAAAAATCTACCCAATAATTTCAAAGACATTAAAATTTGTATTTTTCTCAATTTAAACACCCCTTTTAAATTAAAAATCAAATAATATCCAATTACGGTTCATATATCAATTGGAAACAAATTTTGAAACAATTAATCAATTAAGGTCTCAATTTTATGGAAAAATTATTCTTAACTCACCTACTTGTAATCCATTGTTGACCAAATCAACCCATGAAATAGGAAACACCAATGGAGAAACCAATTTAAAAAGATATAGGATGAATCCATAGAATCAAGATCCATTCTATTAAATATATAATCCATTAATAGAATTAGTATTCCCTTCTCTCTAACATGATGTAAATAAGAAATATAGAAATCTACAACAATAAAGAAATCCCTTACTAGATACGGATCGATTTATTTTATTGGAACATTGATTTTCAAGACAGAAAGTTAGTGGAGCTAAGAAACCACCTATAAAGCCTCCAAAATCAAAGTAAATCAATTAGTGTTGAATGGGGTTTAATAGAGGCTAAATATGGGGTTTTGGGATTTTAGTCAAAAACATTAGGGGAATAAAAAATAGTGTGTGTAGTTTCCTAATTGGGTCACACAGTTAGTTGAAACTATGTACCCAAACCCTGAACCCTAATAATGTTCCCCCATTAGGCCTCTAGAAAGGGTTCAATGTTTAAAGGGTGAGGACACATGGATTTTAAAAAACATGTTCCCCCCTATATAGCATTAACATGGGGTGTATGGTGGGCTGGAAAAAACTGTATGGTTTGGCCAAACTATGAGTCAAATCTATTTAATTCCCAAAACATCAAAAATTTCAAAAAAAATCACAAAAACTACCTTGGAATAAGTTCCAATAACGTTATGATCCAAAATAGGGTAAATAGGTACAAAAAACCTTATAATATAATGTCCCTAATGTCCTTAATAATGAAAACCCTTTTATATTAAGTTATTAAATTTATCAAAGTTTCACACCAGTCCCCAATAAAAGGAGACCTTCATGAAAAATCTTATCCACATACCATGTAACTTCTTATATTTTCTATGTATTATTTTTTATAAATTATATGTAATGATTTCTAGACAAGGCACTAAGATGGCATGCAATTCCGAGTCCTGGTGTACCCAAAACCATTTTTTAAAAAATATTAATCTTTTAATAGCATGTGCATGTAATTTTCCTAAAAATGTATAATAAATCCTAAAAATTTTCCTAGATTAGATATTTGAGGGAACTGTTGAGCTCATAATGGTAGATTTAAACTAGGAACGACCGAACTTTGGTCGGTGCGGGCCATCTGTAGACAACATCACCAACGATGTAACTATAAAAAAATTATTTTATTTTTAAAATTATAATAAATCATGAATGGTGAAATGGATGGGAAATCTGGGACCCTCGTTGAGTTCATAATGTTGTGTTTTCACTAGGTGTGACATAACCTTAGTCGGACCGGGCCTTTTCTAGAAAAACTCAAAAAGGATGTAACTGTCAATAAATAATTTAAATAAAAATTATTTCTATACACACAATGTATTTTCCCTAAAATATATCCTTATACATAAATCCCAAGGTTATCTGCATAACCCTGGTAATGCTAGAGGATCTCTAAGGAGAGCATTGGAAGAAATATCTAGAACAAACAGAGACGGATCATGAATCGATAATCGACGTGCATCTAATTCAAAGGAACCTTGTTGCCAATGATGATGATGCAACAATCATCCTTTATCATCACCTAATACGAAATGAGGTAGGGTAGTTGTTTTTTTCTTACTTTTCCACATTCTTGATTTCCATGATGAACACAGATCAATCAATGAATAGATTGATCTGTGGTTCGATCATTGTAGTAGGATGGGATATTATCTATGGGATTATAGGGAAAAAATTAGTTTTTCTTAGTTATCCTTCTAATGAAAACAGATTAAGGCCAACACAAACATTATATGTGGTTAGTTCCCCATGTTTTTATTTTATGTTTTTCTCTCCCAATTCTATGTCTATCCTTTGCTGACAATTTCATTTTGCTACGATTCAAAAAATACCTGATGAACAATATTTGCGCACTTGATCCATGGTGAAACAGATCGCTACTGAAGGTTTGGGGATGTAGATCCAATGATATGGTTGCAGTATATAATTACTTTATTAGATTCAGGATGGATTGGGAGTTTGTGTTTGCAGTTTTGGTGTGAGATTCCATTTGATTCAAGTGGTGGTCGTTGGTCCTCAGATCAACAACGTGAGGGTGAGGTGCCTAAAGCTTGGGTGTGATTTACCCACCCCCCCCCAGGCATGTGACATAAAAGAGGGTGGGAGAAGATAAATGTTTTTATTTATTATTATTAATAACTATGATGAATGAAAAGAAAAACATAATGGAAATACGAGAGGGTGGTGTGCCATCTCGGAAGAAGATGTTGGGTCCCTTGGATCCAATTAGGTTATAATATTTTTATTGAAATAATAATTATATCATATAAATAGAAAAGAAAAATGAAAATCAAATAGAAATTGAGTTGGGCCACACTCAATGTGTCATGTGTGAGAGTTTCATAAAATAGTTATTGGAGAGAGATTACACTCCTCATTTTATATAAAAAATTTCATATTATTAACATTATTATTATTATTATTATTAAACCATGTTTCTGATGTAATTCACTCATATGTAGTTGTATTGGAGATCCTTTAGCAGAAATGTGATTTTAGTATTGAGGCAGTCAATTCAAGACCAAGGATTGATATCTAATTCAGAATCATTGCTCGGGCCCATGAGACGTCATTCGATCATAATGCAATGAAATACGACTTTTTAGTCAGGTGTAAATTTGGAAAAATGAATAGTTAATCCTATTCATTTTTTCATGAGGATCTAAATGGTGTGATCTTTATATTTTATTTTGAGATCAAAATGTGGGCCCCACGAATTATTGTTCACTCGTTATATAGTGAAATGCTAATTTTTTCCCGGGTGTCTGTTTGGAGCACATGAATAGTCTATTTCAAGAATTTTTCTTCAAGGATCAAAACTATATGATTAGTTTAGAAATAAGATCCCTTTGAAGGGGGGTATGAGTTGAATTACAATTTATCTCTTCAAGATGAGGGCAATCCCCATGTGTTCATCAGTATTTTTCCATTCCCAGACACAGGTAATGCTAGACTTAATAAAGCACACTATGTACTCCCACATGGACACATACAGGATACATGGATAGGATACCATGTATCTCTATAAATCATGTGTACCCTTCTACACACCGTGTATATAGATATTGCATTCCATGTGAGGACCTCCCACATGAAAAATACTTGGGATAGCTGGACACACCATGTGCCCCCTGGGAGACATCGTGTTCTCCCATCAAGAGTGAATGAGGCACTTAGTTTTTATATTAGACCAGTATAGGTTAAGAGTGTTCCCTTGGTCCTTTCCTTGAGGGTTCAGTATGGAATTACATCCAAATTACTAGATTGTAGTCCCCTCTAGAGAACGAGTCCCAAATAGAGTTATAGTATCCCCCTTGGGACATGATGGATCCTCTATCACCCCTAGTGATGTTTTGTGGAATCAAAATAACCTCCGAGATCAGGGTGTTGGTCCTCTATCTATTGGGAATAATAATTAGGTTAAGTTGTATTCTCTGGGCCAGAACCCCTATATTCTGGATTGATTCATATTGGGTTAGTTGTATTCTATAGGTAGGATCCCCTCTCTGTGGTACCATAAACCTCCTAGATCAGTATCTTCTCATTTGGGTAGGGAATAAATGAGTTAGACCTCTCTGTGAGTGTCTCTGATGACATCATGACTCGAGGAGAGATATATCCTGGAACGAGGGTGCTTCGAGTATAATCCTACGGATGAAATTTGGTTAAGACCACCTAATGTTGTGGCGTTTCACATGAGTATATCTAGAAAATTATTGTTATATTTTTTTTGACATATAACTATTTGGAGCTAACTAGTATTTCTAGGGATGTATTTCCTTGGTGGTATTTTCTTTAGGGTATTTACTTTGTGGTTTTGGTGTGCCCTACTGAGTATTTTTATACTCAACATCACATAGGATTTTCACACTCATGTCATGTCTTGTGAAGATGATCGACCCTTTGATGGATTCATAGGTGGACAAAGGCTAGGCGGTTCTTAGAAAGGTAGGAAAAAGGAGTCTTGTTCCGGCAGTTCAGAGAGCCGTCCCAGTACCTCGTTTCCAAAAATTTGGACTTGTGATTTTAGACACTTTTTGGTGGTCTTGTATTTGGCCATGTTTACCTTCCATTACTTTCAATGTTGTACTCTGGTTGTAGGATATAATGGTTTTCATGCACTGTTTACTTAGTTTTTTTTAATTTCAGAATTTTTTTCTTGGTGATGTGTGTGTGTGTGTGTATAAGTATATTAGTATAATTCCTCCCATTTAAGGGATATGACAACTCGGTGCTAGTCACCAGCCCCTTGCCTATTAGAGGTGGGATTGGGGTAGTCATGAAATGGGTCCCTTACGGACAGGTCATGACAGAGTGGTATGAGAGCGGGTCACTTCTACATTAGGACTAGGAGTCTATGAGATTAGTTTGGCGAAATAGTGTTAAGTGTTTCGAATTCAGCTTTCAGGCTAGGGAATTCAGTGTTGGTGTGGCAGCCAACATAACCATACACTTGGACTCTATTTTCCTTCTTTTCAACTCATTACATGAAAATACTGATTGTAGGGAGAAAATAATATTGCATGTATCATATAGGAATGGTTGTGTCTTCCATGTCCTTCTTGAGTCAGCTCTCTAGATATACACTATTGACTGTGGTACAACTTGTTTTACTTCAAGATGCCACCATGTAAGTAGTCAACCGGGATTCCACTATATGATCATGAAGATGATCCATCAGGTGACCAGACATCAGTATAGGGATTTTTATAAGAGATGGAACCTCCATGTCGTGCACCACTTATACCACCCCCTATAGTGTAGCACATGGTAACAGCAGTACCTGTAGATGAGGAAGACAGGATGAGTGTGCTTCAAGAGATTCATCAATAGAGACCCCATAGGTTCTGAGGTGAGCCCAACACACAGGAGGTTTGAGAATATCTTGAGGTGATAACCTGATATTTCCATCTAGTCAGGACACCCACAGAACCAATAGTGGTCCTGGAAGTAAGCCTTCTACACAGATTGGCAAGGAAATGGTGGGGTTTGGTTACCATATTTTGCAATGAGGTGAATCTTCCAAAGATAGAGTTTTAGAACATTTTCAGAGAGGATTTCCCACCTTATATTCTAGGGGATATGCATTTCCAGGATCTTCTGAAGCTCTAGAAGAATAACATGTCAGTATCTTAGTATTCATCATGGCATACCAACCTTTCCTATTACTCGATGGATATGATACACAACCAATGATGTATGTCTCGGACCTTCGAACGGGGTATAAATAGGGACATCTGAGATAGTATGATCCATCTTTGCATTCCAACCTTGGTCGTGGTGCTAAAGAGAACCTTTTTGGTTGAGATGTCCTTGGATGGGTAGATACAACTGGTGGTAGTCAACAGTGTGAAAGTATGAGTAGATACCTCATCAGCAGGAACCTGATGTCAGTATCAGAGTCTTGGACATGTGAGATGTTTCAAGAGGAGGTCCCAAGATAGAGGATCTGCAGTTCGGGGCTCATGGGGTGGGTCCAGTCAACCTTGAGAGAGGAGGTTCTATTCATGTGATAGTAGGAGACATCTCACATGAGATTGCCCAATCCATCATACTGTTGATAGGGAAATTCTAGATGGACCACTGAGGTAGAGAAAGTGACCGGAGCAGACAGATCTATAGGGTGGAGTACATGGTAGAGGAGCTAGGTGAACATTAGGAGGTGGTCGACGTTTTGACATGTTACCTCCACCACACCCAGGTAGTCCACACCATTCTCAAAGAGTTTGAGGAAAGGGGAGGGAACAACTACAAGTTTTTGAGGCATATAACCCAATGGCTCCAGTAATGATTCATGTTACGATCTATGTCTATTCTACTTTAGCATCCTAATTGACAGACATTAGTTCTAGTCATTCTTTTCTAGCCACAAATCTTGTTTGAGACTCATAGATTCTATTTTAACCATTAACTCGACCCTCACACTTAGAGACTCTTAGTGGAGGATACCCAATGATCAAGCATAGGTACCGATAGTGTGACATCACTCTTTGAGGTTTGATTTTCAGTTGGTATATATTGGTAGTGGCATCGAGGCTTTACGACATCATTCTTAGTATAGACTAGTTATCCACACTTCATGCTTAGATTGACTATTTTAGGAGAAGAGTGTGGTGTGTCTGTAGTGATGGGATCAAGTTCTCCTTTTTTGGTGAAAGGAAATTCCAAGAAATAGAGAATAGACTAATGCATAGGAGGGTGTATCAGATTACTTATCAATTTTTTGTCCTGACCCTCAGTATAGAAGATTCTATGAGTCCTTAGTTTCCTCCAATAGTGGTGGAGTTGTAGTGGATCTAGAGAATGTTAAGGAGGTTCTTTCTTGGGAGACACCCAAGAGTGTTACTGAGGTAAATAGTTTCCTTTGATTATTAGGGTACTATTGGAAGTTTGTACCAAACTTCTCCAGAGTATCATCACCCTTGATAGATTTGATGAAAAAGGGGCAGTAGTTTGTGTGGATGGGAAAGTTCAGGGAATCTTTTCAGATGTTGAGTTAGAGATTGATGAGTTCTCCAATCTTGAGAGTTCTAGAGAAGGGTGCCGAGTATGTAGGTCTTCTTTGATGCATCAGGAACTGGTATTGGTTGTTTCCTGATGTAGAGGCAAGCATTGATTGCCTATGGTTCATGCCAGCTGAGACCACATAAGTAGAAATATGCAACCCATGATCATGAATTTTTATTGGTAGTCTTTGCATTCAATATTTTTCAACACTACCTGATGAGGGAACAAATTATTATCTAATCTGGCCCTAAGAGTCCCAAGTATATATTCCCTTAGAAGGATCTAAATTTGAGATAGATGTGATCGCTAGAGTTCATCTAGGACTATAAATTTTATATTTTCTATACTCCTCGGAAGGGGAAGGTGGTGGAAGATGCTCTCAGTAAGAGATATAGCTTTCAGTTTTCGAATGAGGATTCAGAGTAGTTAGCCTCATTATAGATATCATTTTTGGATAGAGATATAACAGCTTACCTCCAGTATATGGTCATCACCCCTCCACTCTTATATCGATTTCGGGAGGCACAACTTTTGTAGACTAACTACGAGACCCTGCGTTCTCAGTTTCCCACAGGGTATGTTCCTGATAAATATTAAAAATGTGGGGAGCATATTATTCTTTTTAAAGAGCACACAGTTGTACTGGTGGAATTATGGTAGGAGGATTTGAAGAATTATCAAAAATCCACTTTGGTTTTAACACCCCATGATTTCATAGTGCATTATCTCTTTAAAGTAATTCCATAGATTTCGCTAAACGCATCACCGAGTTCAAGTGTATCACGACCTATCAAAATAACCATTTAAAAAGTGGTTATGAAAAGTATTAACCACATTTTGAATTTTATATATATCCTATATAATTTTATCATTCATCTTTTTTGTTTCTTATACATTATATTAGGACAAATTCAATCTCTTAGATAAAAGAAGTATTTTCTAAAAATGCAGTTTTTCCACCTTTTAATGGAAAACCATTTTTAAATCCAATATTTTACACTTTTATATATTCAATTTAATGAAATTAAATTCTTATTTATAATAAGTACATAAAAATTTATTTTGGATAAATTTATGGTATTGTTCTGATAAATTTCATATTTTTATGAATTGTGAAAAATACTAAATTTTCATTGAAAACAAATTTTTTTAATCAAAAAAATTTATTTTGTTAAATTATAAATTTGAGTGTTTTTAAAATATAATTAGATTAAAGTTTTATCATTTAATATAATTTAGGTCGTTTTATGTAATTTCACAGTTAAATTGGACATAAACTCGTATCAATCTTTTGATAGCTTATACTTCTTAAACACCTGCATTCTGGTTTTGACAAGGAGAATTAATTTTAAATTAATTAATTAAAATTATATGTTTTAAATTTGGTAAAATATACATCATTTTTTAATTTGGAATATATGAATTATCTTAGGGTTAATTTTTGGTATTTTTCTAAAAACTTTCAATTTTTGATGAACAGTGAAAAACACTGTGTTATTATTTAAAACCAAATTTTTATTTAAATAATTAATATTTTTATTTAAATTTATGTTAACGTCAAAATATATACATACTACCTATATTAGTCCAATTTAATTCATTATGGTCATTTTATAATAAGATTAGATATATAAAATTTTATTGAACTATTTAATGTCCTTTACCCACCGTTTAGGCGCATTTGAAAATTGGCATAAAACGTAATTTTACCACTTCTGTGAATTGAATTTCAAAAATACAAGAGACGCAGTTGAAATCAGTAAGTAAAATTTGGTTCAATAGGATTAAAATAATTTTTGGTGAATAGTAAATTTTAAATTTTATTTACCACGACTAAAAGTAAATAGGGCAATTAAAGGTAAAAATGATATTATAATTACCCCAATGCATGTCATAATTATATTGGATAAATTTATTTCGACCAAAATAATCCTTATTAATAAAATATGATCCTATTTGATCCACTTGGATTAGATTATACATTTATTATTATTTTATTTAAAGAGGTGTTAAAAGTGTTAAATTCAAATTTTCATAACTAAAACATTTTTTAATATATGGTTATATATAAGATAAATTATATTATAAATATTCGTTATAAATATAAAAATATTTCCTACATAATGGTATTTTATTTATAATTTTTACACATTAAATAATTAAATCTATTTATGACACAATGATGATGCAGTAATTACCTTATTAGTGAAGGATTAAAATAATTTGTATTATAAATATCC
Organism: Viscum album; assembly: GCA_963277665.1. Classification (NCBI taxonomy): domain Eukaryota; kingdom Viridiplantae; phylum Streptophyta; class Magnoliopsida; order Santalales; family Viscaceae; genus Viscum; species Viscum album. Next base: position 649,443,765 of record OY728121.1, on the reverse strand, counting down.
AAATAAATGTAAATTGAGACTTTTAATGAATTAAACTAATTTTATATTTTAATATGACATGTTATGATTGGTTTAAATTATTTTTTTCTAAGTAATCAAGTTTTTTTTACTTTCAGAAAAACCAAATACTAAATTGTGTCAAAATTGACATAAATGAGTTTTTTAATGAATACTATTTTATTAAATTATATAATAGTCCTAAAAATATAAGGTTCAAAAAAAGGAATTATATAATGATATATATGTCATTAAGGGACCACTTTAGGTTCTCTTGTCATTTTAGAGTTAGTTTATTACCCATATATTATAATAATATAAGAAGACATTGTAAAAGTGAAACTATTTAACTAAGAGTTAAATAAAAAAGATAATGTTAATATGGTAACATAAACTTGTCTAAAACCTATAGGTTGAGAGTTTTTGAACCATACCAACATTATCTTAGAAATAAACCCTTTTGGAGCTATTATAAACCTAAAAATTATTGTATAATAAATTAATATTTAAAACTTTTCCTAAAGTGACCCTCACATCTCTTATAAAAGTGTACTTCTCCTTCTTTCAAAATCACACATCCAAATCCTTTTGGCTCAGACAAACCCTACTAAAATATCTTCCCAACTACCCTCAATTAAACCTATAGGCCTTAGTTTGATTATAAAACCATCCTATGGAGCTTTTTTGATCAAATCAAAAAGAAGCACCCAAAGAAGTGGTAATAATTTCATCACCTCTTTCAAAGTTCTTTTCTTAGTACACTTCCTCTTTCTTTATTGTTTCCATAACAAAATAATAAATCATGTACCATATACATACTATGATGTTAATATAAATATGTTAAAACCATATTCATTATTATATCCATCCTATGAATGAAAAAGTCACCATACGTGCGTACGTACGGCTAACCGTCTCTATGTCGTGGTGTAGTTTGTTATTCAACACTAAATTATTTTGATTGGTATAATAATGAGTATAATTGAATTAAATAATAAAAATAACATGTTAATAATTATTTATATGTAATACACCATCCAATTAAATAAGATTTAACCATCAATAGAATAATATCTTCGCTCGTGTGTACGTACAGATTACTGTCTCCACGAACGCGATGAGATTCATTCCCCATCGTAACCATTCAAGAATAATTTTTATTTTATGATTAAAAATAATTTTTAAGAACTTAATATAATAATTTATATTAATCTAATACATCCTATCCCTAATAAACATGACTTACGTAACAAAAAATATAAAGGAAAGTGAATCCGTTAACACCCCAAATAATGATACTACTGAAATATTATTAACAAAAATATATTATAAGATTATATATGATATCATATTTATATATGTGGTTATTGTATAATTTAATAATAATGATTTAAATATTATAAAGGATGTTAACATACCCTAGACTAAGGAAAAGTACATGGTAATGGTTAATTTTATAATCTCTTTATTATCTGATGTTGTTTTTATGAAAGTATCTACTAGAAATTCTTTATCATCCACATCTGTGTTTCTTAAAAATGTATTTCAAAAAAATTACTATTTCATAGAATATGGGTTAATTTCATTTATACACTTATTTTAATTTTTATAAAATGGTTTTAAAGAAATATTTCTTTCATTTTCCAAACAAGGTACTTTGTGACCTTTTCGACAAAATTAAGGAAAGAATGATTTTTAGCTTATACGTATGGTGATGCTATTTTCTACCGTTATAACTTCTTCGAAGCTTCCCTTACAAGATTATAAGAATATTTTCAAAATAAATGTTTTCTTTTATAATTATGTGACTTTTAAATAATTTCAAAAAATAAATATATATTTCTATCAAATATTTTTGATTTCATCTATGTCAACATCCTTTGATCGATTTTACACCTGTTTGAAGTTGATTTATTAAGATACAATATTCTATATTGTTTTGAATATTTTGTGATATTTTTGATTGTGGATGTGTTATTTTTATAATATTCATTGTTTATGTTTAAATTATTAACATTTCCTATGATGCTTTTTATAAAAAAAATTATGTTATGTTTAAACCTTCTCATATGGGGAATACATTGGACTTAGTAAGTGATGGGTGGAGCCCGTTATAGCTCCTCGATGCATCAGTATGTCTCATGAGACAAACTAGTTTCTTGGCACAAGTCCTTGATAAAATCTTATTTGTAGTCTTGGCATGATGTCTTGACTATGTGGTTATGATGTCTGACATTATCCATTACATCATTATGAAATTATCTAATGATATTACATGTAATTATTTGACTAGTAAAATATCCATGTGAATAAGTAAATGGAATTATTTGATTTATCTTTTACATTTATTCTAAAGTTTAATTTTAAAAGGCTTGTGTTTTAGTCTTATACATTTCCTTCAATGTTTATGCGCATTTATGAAAGTTTCCTCTATATTTTTATCCATACTGAGAATATGAGCTCACCCCTTTCTTATGTTTTATTTTTCCTAGGATGTGAATAAGTATATTATGATTGACCTATAGGGATAGGATACAGATATAAGTGTGTTAAAAGGGGATACAATTTTGTTTTTTTTTCATGATTTGATGTAAAACTTATGTATGTATCTAGTACTTCCAATGTGGCTAAACTAATAGGTATTTTAATATATGATCTCTTGTGATCATGAAAATGTTATGTAATAATACACCGAATCTGGGTAACTAAGGTCGGGGTGTTATAGTTGGTATCAGAGGAACTTTAGTACAAACATTTGAAGCTATATTTTGAAAAAATATGATTATAGAACATTACTCTAAGATAGAATTTGAGGATTATTATAGAAAAACATCCTTGAATTTTTGTAATATATATATTTTGTGAATTTTCCAAGAAATACATCTTTGTCTGGATACGAGAACGTAGAGGCGGCTCTGAAATAGATGTACCTTGGAGTGAAAACTCAGAAAAGGGGTTTCAGGCTTGACTTGGGGTATCCTGGTTCATGAAAATGGGTCTTGCTACACTCTTGGATACAACACTCCCGAGGGATATTCTTAGGATAATTAAAATTTTATTTACAAACAATTATGAAGAATTTAGGACTAAATAATTCCTCAAAGAAAACTTTTTTTATGATTATGGATTATAAGAATATACTATTCAATTTATGTTAGGTATTTTACTAGTTTGGAATTATGCATTGTGATTCATAAACTAACCAGTTGTATGCCATTGTTTAGAAATGGTGCCCAGTAAAATGAATGAGAACTCCAGCAATACGCATAATCCAAAGAGTAAGAAGGATCATATATTTAATGGTCATAAGTTAACATTTAGAAGGAAAATAGTCACCCATTTATTCTCATCATATGAAGAAATAGTATCATGTCTTAATAAGATAAGTAAATAATTCTCTGAGTCTAATGGCTTTGAAGGGAATCCAAAGAAGGAAAGGATGGTAGATGATAATATTGATAAATGGAAGAATGGAAAAAATATTTTCCCATATGTGATAACTATGGAAAGAATCACCTTGGTAAATTCATGAAGGAAATGGGAGTATTTTATATGTGTAGAGAAAAAGGACACCACATTCGTGATTTCAAGTGTAAGAAAAAAGTTTCAAATGTACAATGCTTCATCTACAAAGAGTTGGGAAACTACATGAATCAATGTCTAAATCATCCGAGTATGCCCCAAATGATGCTATTGGATAATAATCAAGTTATGATACTACAGTATATGAATAGTAATGACTAGAGTTCTTATGTTGTCATTAAATAATTATGTCATTTGAGTGTTGAATCAACGATGTACTAGTTATATAAATTATGGAAATAAATAAGGAGTGTACTGTAGTACTATTTCATTGAGGATTCGAGATGATATGGTACTAAGAAAAGTAAATCAATAGTAAGTTAAACTTTTTGGAAAATGCAGGGTTAATGGATGGATAAACTTTAATATGGTCCTGATACTAAGGTAGTTATTTTGGAATAATAGATAGTTGATTTGGATAAATTATATTGGATATTCTTGACTACCTTGGAACTGATTAATGGTTTTTTTATTCCATTATTGTTAGAGTATTAAAAAAATTTGGATATAAGGAATATATCTAGTATTCTATAAGGAATAAGGGAGCATGAATGTAATCAATAAGGATTTATGGTAATTCAGGGTGTTACCATGTTTTAAGAGAAAACATGATGAAGTTACTCACATGTTATTATGTGGAAAAAGAGATCTTCATTATGTTATCTTGACATTCCTTTTAAATTCTTGGACTATGAGTTTGGACACAAGTATTTTGGATAATTCTAAAAGTCGGAATGGATTAATTTGGACATTTGATACTATGGTTTAAGATTAAAACATTTCTTAATATTGTTTTTTTATTTCTTATAAAAATGTCAACCCGAAATTTGGGCAACAAGCTATCGCGTACGGTAAGGCCATGAGACTTGAACCCGGAACCGATGGGCGACAAGGGTGAATCACCTACCACTGGCATATGTGATGTACTAGTTTGTATAATTTAGTTTTTTTTAAATGATCTGATAGATGAATTATAAATTCATTTTTTTTTAAACCTTATACGTTTAGGATAAATAGAATATTTTTGAGTTCTATTATCTTTTGGACTAAGAGATGAGTTTGTGGTTGAAATTAGTTAAAGGATGAAACTCTACTTTTCATGTTTTTTTCTGATTCTATGAAGAAATTAATTCTTAAACATTAGGGAAAAGATATTAAAACCAAAAATGTGTTATCCTAACACCTTATGTTTTGATGAACCAATGATATTTTATGTCATCATATATTTATGACTTTGAGGCCCCCAATTTTCTATTTATTGTTCACGTGTTTGTGATTGATGACCTCAATCACTCCCTATAAATATTTATGTTTTTCCTCCAATTATGTGTCTCAAATTTCGAACAATGTTCTCCTATTTGAAATCCTAATTTGGTGGTGACTTTTTTCATTTCTCATTCCCTCTTATTAACACTAAATTTTATTAACCGTATTTCCAATGTGGGTTTTCCAAAATGGTATTTTTTGTTTTTAACCTTTTATTTTTGAAGAAAAATTTCAAATTGAGAGGAATAAATTTATTTTACGAGGGTAGAATATAACACCCCAAGATTTTATAGTATGTTATCTCTTTAATGTAATTCAATAGCTTGCGCTACAGGAAACACCGAGTTCAAGCGCATCACAACCAATCGAACTAGCCATTTAAAAAAGCAGTTATGAATAGTATTAACCACATTTTGAATTTTATATATATCCTATATAATTTTATCTTTCAAATTTTGTGTTTTCTATAGATAATATAAAGACAAATTCAATTTTTCAAATAAAAGAATTATTTTTCAAAAATGCAGTTTTTCCACCTTTTAATGGAAACCCCTTTTTAAATCTAATATTTTACACTTTTATATATTAAATTTAATGAAATTAAATTATTATTTTTAATATGGGTATAAAAATTTATTTTGGATAAATTTTTTGGTACTTTTCTGATAACTTTCATATTTTGATGAATAGTGAAAAATACTAAATTTTAATTGAAAACAGACTTTTTTAATCGAAAACATTTATTATGTTAAATTATAAATTTGAGTGGTTTTAAAGTATAATTATATTATATTTTTATAATTTAATATAATTAAAGTCATTTTATGTAATTTTACATTTAAAATGGACATAAAGACATGTCAATCTTTTGATAGTTTTTACTTCTTAAAAACCTACTTTCTGTTTTTGACAAGGGGAATAAATTTTAAATTAATTAATTCAACTTATTTATTTTATATTTGGTAAAATATACATAATTTTTGAATTTTTAATATCACAATTATCTTAGCGTGTATTTTTGGTATTTTTCTGAAAACTTTCAATTTTTGATGAATAGTGAAAAACATAGTGTTATTGTTTAAAACTGACTTTTTATTTGAATAATTAGTATTTTTAGTTAAATTTATTTTAAAGTATAAATAGATAAATAATACCTATATTAGTCCAATTTAATTCATTGGATTCATTTTATAATAATATTAGATATATAAAACTTTATTGAACTATTTAATGTCTTTTACCCACCTTCTTGGCACATTTGAAAATTTGCATAAAACATAATTTTACCACTTTTTTGAATTGAATTTCAAAACTCCTACTAACATGGTTGACATAAGTAAATAAATGTGGTTCAATAAGATTAAAATAATTTTTGGTTAATAGTAACTTTTGAATTTTATTTACCACGGTTAAAAGTAAATTTGGTAATTAAAGGTAAAAATGATATTATAATTACCCCAACACATGTAGTAATTCTATTGGATAAGTTTATTTGGACCAAAATAAACCTTAGGAATAAAATATGGTCTTCTTTGACCCACTTGGATTAGATTAGGACATTTATTATTATTTTATTTAAAGAATAGTTAAAAGTGTTAAATTCAAATTTTCATAACTAAAAAATTTTTAATTTTGGGTTATACATAAGATAAATTTTACTATAAATATTCATTATAAATACAAAAAAATTATTACATATAGCTATTTTAATTATAATTTTTGGACTTTAAAAAATTAAATTTATTTATGACAAAATGATGATGTAGTGATTACCTTATTAATGATAGATTAAAATAATTGATATTATAAATATCCAAATAAATTTAAATTGAGACTTTTAATACATTAAACTAATTATCTAGGGTAATATTACAAGTTATTATTGATTTAATGTTTATTAAGTAATCAAGTTTTTTTGACTTTCAAAAAAAAACAAATACCAAATAGTGTCAAAATTGACATAAATGAGATTTTAAAACAAATACTATTTTATTAAATTATATAATAGTCCTAAAAATCTCATTTTTGGAAAAAGGGATTATATAATGATATATATGTCATTAATGAACCCCTTGAGGTTATATTTTAATTTTATATTATGTTTATTGACCATATATTATAATAATACAAGAAGACGTTGTAAAAGTTAAACTATTTAACTAAGAGTTAAATCTAAAAGATAAGGTTAATATGGTGACCTAGACTTGTCTAAAACATATTGGTTGAGCGTTTTTCGACCCATATCTACCTTTTTCTCGAAATAAATCCTTTCGGAGCTATTAGAAACTGAAAATTATTGTATAATAAGTTAATATTTCATGTTTTTTCTAAAGTGACCCTCACCTCTCTTATAAAAGGGTATTTCCCCTTCCCCCAAAATCACACCACCAAAACCATTTTACACAGCCAAACCCTACTCAAATATCCTCCCAACTACCCTCAATTAAACCATAGTCCTTAATTTGATCATAAATCCATATTATGGATCCCTTTTGATCAAATCAAAAGGAAGCACGCGAAAAAGAGGTAATAATTTCATCACCTCTTTCAAAGTTATTTTCTTCTTCCACTTCCTCTTTATTTGTTGTTTCAATACAAAAATAATACATCTAGTACATTATAAATACTATGATGTTATTATAAATATTTTACAATGATATTCATTATTCTATCCATCCTATTAATGAAAAAAGTCACCATACGTGTGTACGTACGGCATACCGTCTCCACGTCATGGTATAGTTTGTTATTCAACACTAAATTTGTTGGATGGGTATAATAATGAGTATAATTGATTTAAATAATAAATATAACATGCTGATTATTCTTTAAATGTAATATACCATCCAATTACATACGATTTTACCATCAATATAATGATATTATCGCTCGTACGTACGTACAGATTACCGTCTCCATGAACGTGATCAGATTCAATCCCCATCATAAACATTCAAGAATAATTTTCATTTTATGATTAAAAATAATGTTTATGAACTTAATATAATTATTTATATGAATCAAATACATCCTATCCATAATCAAATGACATGGGTAGCAAAACATATGAAGGAAAACGAATCAGTTAACACTCAAAACAATGATACTACTGAAATATGTTTTACAAAACAATATTAGAAGATCATATATGATATCATATTTATGTATGTGGTTATTTTATAATTTAATAAAAATGATTTAACTATTATACTGTATGTTAACATACCCTCTACTAAGGAAAAGTACATGGTAGGGGTTAATTTTACAAACATTATTATTTGAGGTTATTTTTACGAAAGTATCTACTTGGACTTCTTTATTATCCACATCTGTGTTTCTTAAAAATGTATTTCAAAAAAATTAATATTTCCTAGAATATCTATTAAATTCATTTATAACCTTTTTTGAATTTTCATAAAATGGTTTGAATAGAATCTTTCTGTCGTTTTCCAAACAATGTACTTTATGAACTTTTTGGAAAAATCAAGTAAAAATATTTTTTTAACTTATACAGCGGGTGCGGATATTTTTCACCATTATAACATATTCTAAACTTCTATTAGAAGATTATAATAATATTTTTCAAATTAATGTTTTATTTTATAATTATTTTACTTTTAAATGATTTAAAAATAGAAAGAGATATTTCTTTCAAATAGTTTTTTATTTCATCTAGGTCAACATCCTTTGATAGATTTTACACTTGTTTGAGGTTGATTTATTATGATATAATATTCAATATTGTATTGAAGTTTTTGTGATAAGTTTCACGATGGATGTGTTATTTTTATACCATTCATGGTTTATGGTTAAAGTATTAACATTTCATATGGAAGTTTTAATACAAATGTTTATGTTAGGTTTCAACCTTTTCATATGAGGAGTGCATTGGACTTAGTAAGTGACGGGTGGAGCCCATTATAGCTCCTCGATGCATCGATAGGTTTCATGTGACAAACTAGTGTCATGGAAGAAGTCCTTGACAAAAATATTATTTTTAGTCCTTGCATGAGGCCTTGACTATGTAGTTATGATGTCTGACATTATGCATTCCATCATTATGAAATTATCTATTGATATTACAGGTTATTATTAGACTAGTAGAATATCCATGTGAATAAGTAAATGTCATTATTTGATTTATATTTTCCATATTATTCTAAAGTGAAATTTTAATAGGCTTGTGTTTTAGTCTTATACATTGCCTTCAATGTTTTTGCTTATTTATAAAAGTTCCTGCCATATTGTTATCCTTGATGAGCATCTGAGCTCACCCCATTCTTATGTTTTATTTTTCCCAGGATGTGAAGAAGTATATTATGATTGACCTCTATGGAGAGGCTATGGATATGAGTATTCTCAAAGGGTACACAACGTTGTTGTTTTTTTATTCATGATGTAATGTAAAACTTATGTATGTATCTAGTACTTCCAAGGCTACTAAACTAATCGGTCTTTAGAGAATGGATCTCTTGTAATCATGTCAATGTTATGTAATAATGAACAAAATCTTGGTAACTAGGGTAGAGGAGTTACATTGGTGGTACATCCATGTGTGGAAAATATGTATCAGGACCTCTGATGTCAGTTTTGGTAGCCAGGGATAAACAAGGGAGTTGCAGAGTTTGTCTCTCGATACCTCACTTTTCTAGAAGTGAAGGTGGAGCACAAGTTTCCAATAGGTTTATCTCAACCCCTTTGAGGTATCATAATGTAATTTGTATGGGATACTGATGGATTTCCTAATATATTTACCATGTATGTTTAGGGGACATGATTCCATCTAATTGATCATTTACCAACTCACCAAGTCGGACCACTTCCTAGATATCTGAGAGTAGAGTTAAATAGATAGATTAGGATTCCTTTATATGTAGGAGATAGTTAAAATCCATGAATTTCCATTGAAAATAGTTTTAGATTGTGATATTCATTTTATATCCTGGTTCTGGAAGTAATTCAACGAGGTGTTTGGGAATCAGTTACGCTTGAGCACATGATTTCACCCACAGATGGATGGCCAGACTAAGCAGACCATTCAGGTTCTTGAGGACATGTTTTGAGTTTTCATGTTTTATTTTGTCCAGAGTTGGTAGGATCCTTTATGGTAAATTGATTCTTTCAATGCGTTTTTGGTGGTGGCACTAGAATCTCAAGGAGATAACATGGGAGAGGGAGGATCAGATTCATGCTCAATACCCTCATCTATTTGGGTAGCCCTTTTTTGGATTTTGGGGACTTAAATACCCAAGGTGGGGAGAATTTAACATCTCATATTTCCCATGTATTATTTTTAAAAATTATATGGAATTATTTAGAGACCATGTTCTGAGACTACGTGTGATTATGAGGCCCGGTGTTCCAGGAAAAATTGTTTGAAAAACATTAAACTTTTAATATCACACAGGTGTGGTTTTTTGAAAAAAGTATAATAAATATTAAATGGGTTCCAGGATTAGAAATCTAATAGCATTATTGAGCTCAGAATGGTGGCTTTACCCTAGGAGTGAATTAACTTTGTTTGGTGAGAGTAGTCTATAGAAAAAGTTACCCAGGACATCACTATAAATAATATAATTAAATAAAATTATTTTATTTTTAAAATCCTAAAAAATAATGAATGGAGAATCTGGTTAAAAATATAAGACCACTGTTGAGTTTGTAATGTGGTTTTTTCCCTAGGCCTGACATAACCTTAGTCGACGCAGGTCTTCTGTGGAAAAAATGAAAAGGATGTAATCATCATTAAAAAATTAAAAATATATATATCTATTAACACATTGACATTTTTCTAAAATTAATTCTTATGAAAAAATTCCAAGGTTAGATGCACCACCCAAGGAATTCCATAGATTCACTACAGAGATCATTGGAAGAAATATCTCGAAGAAATGGTGATGGATCATGAATCGATGATTGACGTGAAACCGATTTAAAGGAAGCTTGTTGCCGATGATGATGACACAATGATCATACTTCATCAGTGACTGATCTAAATTGAATTATGGTGGTTGTTTATTTTTTATTTTTTCCCAATCATTATTTATTTGATAAATGCGGGTCAATCCCTGAATATATTGATCTGTTGTTCGATCATTTTTGCGGGATGCGATATTATCTATGGGATTATATAGAAATTTATTATAATTCCTCTTTAATATATGTCTAATGGAAATGGATTGAGGCCAACATAAACATTAGTCTAGGTTTATTCCCCATGTTTGTGATTTATTTTTTTTCTCTCCCCATTCTACATGCATTTTTTGTTGACAATTTTTTTTGCGTGTTATTCATAAAATACTCGGGGAATGATTGTTGCACATTTGATACTTGGCGCAACTAATCACTATCGCATGTTTGGTGATGGAGATCATAATATCTAGTTATTGTACAATATAAATGTAGTAGATACATGGATGGATCAGGATTTTATGTTCACTATTTTGGTGTCCAACGACATCTGATGTAAGAAGCGGCGGACGGTCCTCAGATCTACAGCGTGAGGGTGAGATGCTCGTAGCCTGGGCATGATTCCCCCCCTCCATGTGTGTGACATGAAATAGGGTGGAAGAAGTTACATTTTTTAGTTATTATTAATAATAATGATGATGAATTAAAAGAAAAATTTGAAGTAAATATGAGATGGTGGTGCGCCATCTCGGGTGAAGATATTGGGTCCCCTGGATCCAATTATGTTATAACATTATTATTGAAATAATTATAATAATATGATATGAAGACAAAAATAAAATTAAAATCAAATAGAAATTGAGTTGGGGTGGGGTGCACTGGATGTGATGTGCATGAGAGTGGATTAAAATTTTGATTGGAAAGAGATTCCTCTCATCCGGTCATATAATAAATTTAATAATAATATTATTATTATTATTATTGTAAAACCTTGTTTTAGATGCAATTCCTTTGATTTAAGTGGGATTGTAGATCTAACATTGGAAACATGATTGTGTTATTGAGATGATCAATTCCATACCAAATATCAATATTTAATTTGAACTTGTGTCTTGGGCCCATGAGATGCCATTTGAGCATAATTCCATGAAATACCACATTTAGTCAAACCCTTGTGTTTTTTTGTGAGGACTGCAAAGGTTTGATCTATATATTTTATTTCAGGATAGATAAATGGGTCCCATGATTTACCATTCATTCATTATATGGTGAATGTGGCTTTTTCACCGAGTGTCAATTTAGGGAATGTGAATAGTATATTTTGAGTGTTTTTTTTTGCAAGGATCACAATGGTGTCATCATTTTGGGAATATGATCCATTCTGAAGAGGCATATCAATGGAATTACATTTTAGGCCATCAGGCTTATGATGATCCCACATGTTTTTCAAGATTTTTCCAGACCGAGAAATGGGAAGTTCCAGACATAATGAGGCACACCATGTACTCCCACGTAGAACCGGTCAGGATACACAAATATAATACCGTGTGTGTGTATGCATTCCCTTTGAACCCTTCTACATTCTAGGTATTTGGTGACTATATTCTATGTGAGGCTCTTCCACATGAGAATAATTGGGATAGATGGACACATTGTGTGCCCCCTATGAAATGTCGTGTACTCCCATCAAGAGTGCTTGAGGATCTTTGTTTTTAGTTTGGACCAGTATAGGTTGAGATGATACCCTTATTCCATTACTCGAGGGATCAATATGGTATTACATCCACATTACTGGAATTTAGTCCCCAATATAGGCCGAGTCCTATATAGAGTTACGATATCCCTCTTTGGGACTGGAGTGATCCTCTCTCACCCCTAGTAGAGTTTTCTGGAATTAACGTAACCTACAAGAGTAGAGAATTGGTCCTCAATATAATAGCCCACATCAGTAGGGTTAGTGGTATTCTCTACGCAAAACCCCCTATGTTATGAGTTGGATCAGTAGGGTTTGTGGTATTCTCTAAGAAGGATCACCTATGTTGTGGGTTTATATAGATTGGGTTAGTGGTATTCTCTAGGTAGGATCCCCTCGTGGTGTTATCTAAATCTTCCTTGGCCAACATGTTCCCATTTGGGTATTTCCCAAATGATCTATATCTCTTTGTGAGTTTTTATGATGATATCATGGCTCAAAGAGTGATATATCTAAGAACAAGTGTGCTTTGAGAAAAATCCAACGGCTGACAGTTGGTTAAGACCTCCTGATGGTGGGGTATTTCTAATGAGTATATCCAGAAAATTCTTTTTATATGTTCTATTGACATATACCTATGTGGAGCGGAATAGTATCTCCCTTTTTTATTTATGCGGTGGTATTTCCATCATGGTATTTCCTTTTTGCAATTTCTATTATAGTTTTGGGGTGTCCTACTAAGTATTGTTGTGCTCACCCCTACATGGGATTTTCCCACACATGTCGTGTCTTGAGAATACAGTCTACCCTTTGATGGATTCCTCAGTGGACTAGGACCAGGTGGTACTTAGTGAGGTCGGGAAAATGAGTTGTGTTCTTATGGTTCATATAGCAGTCCCAGTACCTCTTTTCTTATAGGTTGGACTTGTTATTTCATACTCTTTTTGGTGGGATTTTATTTGACCCTATTTACTTTCTATAACATTCATTCTAGTACTCTGGTTGTGTGATATATTGGTTTGCATGCATTTTTTATATAGTGTTTTCTATATTTCAGTATTTGCAGTGTGTAGATGTGTTCATGCATATATGTACTTTAGTCAAATTCATCCCATTTATGGGATATGCCTACTCGGTTATAGTCACAATCCCTTGGCCTATTGGAGGCGGGTTTGGGGTAGTCCTGGAACGGGCCCCTCATGGATGGGTTGTGACATACCATGAGAAAATTATCTTGAAAAATACTTTCAAATCCCCCCCCCAACACTCTTTCCCGCATACTATAGGTTATAGTATCACCAAAAGAAAAATCCAAGGTGCCTTAAGTTGTTTTCTAATAGAGGACATCCAAATGAAAAGGTAATGTTATTAACCAAACTCTTTTAATCTTTTTGTCTTTTAAAACCTCAAATTTTACTTCATAAAAAATTATATAGTGACATAAGTATCTAAAATATACATGAAATTTATTATTTTGTTGGAATGTCCACAATATACCTTTCTCTAATTCATTATAAAATGAAAATTTTGTCTGTGTTATGTGCAGGATATCGCCTCCATGGACGACATATATCATTTTTCATCACTGAATTCATGGATATTTATAAAAATAATTTTATTGTTAAATATAATAATAATAATAATAATATAACATATTTAATGTACTTTAATAGATTAAAAAACATTAAACTAAATATTGAAAATCTAGTTCATAATGATTGGTAAAACTGCTTAGATAAACATTCCATTAAAAAATAACATTTTTAATCAGTGAAACATGATTGTAGGAATATTTAAACTTCTATAAAGACATGAAAATAATTTCATTTAACGTATGGAGATTTTTTCTCATTTTATAATAACATCCATGATCATAAAAAAAATCAAAGCGTCCTTTGAACCATGAAACCAACACCTTCGGGATTGTAAGATTAATCTCGATATCAAAATAAAATGAAAATAAATGGACATAAAATAATATTAATAAATAAAATAGAAACGAAAATGGTCATGAATCATGTATTAAATAAGAATAATTTGATTCTTTATATGTTTATTTGTGTGAACCAGGTGAGTCTAGAACCTTGGTATGGGCTCCTCTAAACCTTCCTATTTTATTTCAGGTTATGATTTTTCTCTCTAAACCTCATTTTATATCTCTATTATTCTCATTTTTATCTTATATTATATATATATATATATAAGTATTTCACATATTTAGAACGTTTATTTTCCATTTATTTATTGGTGTTATACATGTTATGGATGTTCCCTTCTCAATCTCTCGATAAAATGGGATTGTTTAAAGGGAACCTTCTTAATAATTACTCATTTTCATGTTACAATATTTTAAGGTTTTTTCTCTTTATTATTTCATAAAATGATCACTATTTTATGTTGAAATATTACTTAATAAAATTTTTCAATGGAAATGACCATGTTTTAGAATTCCTCAAAGGTTCTTTACCAATTTCTAAAAACATTGTTTATGTGTTATATTTCTATATCGACCTCACTACCCTTTCTTAGGAAATATTTTTTACATATATCTATATTTAAGACCTATATTTAATTTTTAAAATATTAAATTATAAAATATTTAATTCATTATTCTCTTGGTAATATTTATGAAATAACCAATGATTATGTATTGAGAAAAGATCATGTTACCCATTTCTTTCTCATAGGTGTTTCATATGATTATGACTTATGTATAACTTCATTATGTGGAATGTATATACATGTAAATGTTATGATGTAATGGGTGGGATCTAGATTATACATAAATTCAATTCATTTGGTAGTGTTTTCATCTCTTGATAAACTAGGTATGGTTCACATGAGTTAGCCTCACACATTATGATATGTTATCTAGGTAGAGAGCCTTAGATAATGCTTATGATGTCATGTTTTATGTTGTTTCCAAATTATTATGTTTCCATTTCCTAAATATCCATTTATTTATTCCATACTTCCACATTATTATATTTGATCTTCATATTTAAATATAGCATATTACGTCATTTATCCTAGATGTTATACTTCATTAGCAAGTTTACTTCCTTACTGGGCTTTATATCTCTTATATTTCCTTTATATTCTACTAAAATGTGTCCTATGATGTAATTGGAGTTCAAAGAGATTTAGGAGAGAATTATGGAGAACAAGATAATGATGATTTGGTTTTTGTTATATTCATATATCATGTGTCTAATATCCCAAAGCAATATGGACTCTATATCTCTGGTTATTATTTTATGTATTTTAATACTAAAACTCATGTGAAAAAATGAGTATGAAACTTAGTTTACTATAAGGAAGATTTTTGTATCCACAGTGTTTAGATTGAGTGATATTAAGAAGAGTGATTTTTATGGTTATCAGTTTATTCTATCATTCCTTATGTCATTTTGGTTCAATGATCATCTCTTATTCACCTTGTAATTGCACAATGACTTGTAAATATTCAATTATAGTAAGGGGTTCAAGAACTATTTTTTATTTTTCTATAATATGGAAATATCATGCTTATTATTTATTTAGGTTAATAGCATGAATTTTCTAAACATACATGATGAACCATATATCAATAAATTGATGATAAAGGGGTGTTATAAAAGTTTTTATTCATTTCAAGGATATTGATCATTTTTTGGATGTTTGTTTATTATTTTTGATGAAAATAATTACTGTTAATTGGAATTGTGAATTGATATCGTCATCTAACTATGGAGATCATTTTTCCTAAAAGGATAAATTTCTAAATATGGTAATGAAATAGTTTCATGAAATTGTAAATTGATTTTGGTGAATCAAAAAAGATACATTAAACAAATATGAAAATATGTTCAAATAAATTTATAGTGGTGATTATTTTTTGTTTTTCTATAAATTATTGTTCTGATTTTTTTTTTGGGATTTTTGTGGATTATGTGTCATTGGTAGTGGGAGTGAATTTTCTATCATTTTTTCCATTGTCTGGGGCTATGAGTCCTCTGGTAGATTCCATGTTTGGTATAGTGTGATATAGTTAAGGATTTAGATTTTGAAGTAGGGTTGTAACTACCATTCAATGATTGGAATGAGGGAATTCTTAGGTTGTTTTGGAATTATGGCATAGATGTTTGAGGTAGGGTTATTTTTCAGTGACTTAGTGGTAGTGTAATATTACTAGTAATGATGAAATTCAGATGGACATGTATAGAATTTAATAAAATCATGGTTTTAACAAAATAATGATGCAATAAATGAATGAGTGATTGCTGAAATAAATTTGGGTGGTGTATTGAAAGGTTTGTCATTAAATAATGAAATATTTAATTTAATATGGATCATCATGGTTAATCTAGTAATTGGATAAATGATGTGTCTTAATGATAAATTGTTCATGTTTGTGATAGTAGTTTTTGTAAAATTTTGTTCTAAATTGTGGTGTTATAGTTGTCAGTGTTGGTGGTCTATTGTCGTCGTAGTGTGGTAAAGGTTTTTGATTATCATGGTGTTTTTTTTGTAAACCTGGTCGATTGAGATTCTTTTTATTGGTAGTATATTTTTTATATTATTTTATTTCTTTACACACCCCACCCTAGTGGGATATCCTTTCTAAGTCCCATATATTCTGGGTTCTTGGTTTTTCTTCCATCCAAGATGGTGAGGGAACAGATGGTTGAATACCCCCTCTTCCCTGCTCTCCCTTCTAGTTATAGTACTGGTTTTGATGGCCTGAGAAAGGTATGATAGTACTTCAATCAAATGTAGTGTACTGAAATACCCTAGGGGTATTTTTGTGATGATATGAATGATCATATAGGTGTATTATGTTATATACTGGAAAACCCTATAGGGTATTGGTATGATTGGATATAGTGGGGCCATGTATTGTAGGAGGAGGAATGAGGATGGTGACCTTCTTATTCATTATACCCAACTATAATGTAAATTATATATTTAGATTTGGATGTAGTGTGTTCTAGTTAATTTATTATGATTATTATGTGGTTCTATCAATTGGTATGGTTCTGATATTAGATATGTTGTGTTGTGGAAGGACTGTATCTTGAAGGAATTGGGATCACCTAGATTTTTACATTGGGTTGTGAGAGTGAAAAACATGTGGGTAAGTTTTTTTGGGATCCTCCTTGTATTATATTCTTCAATTCAATTTAACTACGAATAACTTTAATATTTATTGTGCGGAAATTGGTGATATTGGGTGGTAGCTGACTAGATAAGTGATTTTTAGTTTTTTTTGTTAACTGGATAATTAGTATGATTCTCCCACATTTACATGAGAGTTATTGACTATAAACAAACTAACTATAAATTTTATGATAACCCATATATATATATACATTTTCTATATTTCTAGGGTGTTCGATGATTGGGCTACGTAGTACTAGCTTGAAGAAGGGAGCAGTTGCCAGAGTCCTTGGAATTTTATTTCGAAACTTTTATTTTTATGATATATCATGCATTTTGGATTGTTATGGGTTTTTATTATTTATATTATGGTGTTTATTGATTGATTTTATTTTTATGTGCCTAGGATATGTGAGGGAAATGCTTTATATATGGATGTTATATACCCTCAGTGTTAATCTCTAAGCTAATATCTATTGTAGGTGGTCCTCAAGGGTCCCTCTCTTCTTCATGGCATATCCAAGAGGGGTTCCAGTGCGGGTGGGTCCTGAAAAATGGTATTAGTTATTTTGGATGAGGTTTTGGATGGAAACTAGATTTAGAAACTATAGAGGATTTCATTCTTAGTAGGGAAACAATATCGGTTGAACTTATTCCAAAATACAAGAAAGTGATACTGAATAGGAAAAGGGATTTTAGGCCCCCCATGTAATATGATGAAAGTTACTTATTCTTGTTGAACATGTTATGTGAAGTGATGTTACTTTCAGGGTATATGTCTAGGAGATGTACATGAATCATGATTTTTTATCCTTATATATTTTAATAAGGGTGATTATACAAAATGTTAAAATGAATGTAATTAAATAAATTTGATTTAATAAATTTTTTGAAACCAATATTAGAAGTATGGTTCCTTTATAATAAAAATTAATGTTGGAAATCATCTTTATGTAGTTATTTTTGGTGAGTTTCATTGGATGAACCAGTTAATAGTTGTATGTCGACCAAATTGTGGAAGATGACTCATGGAAGAATATATTGTGTGAATTACAGAATTAGTTATGTTTAAGTAAGAGAGGAGTTTCTCTAATTTGGATATAGAGATA
Organism: Viscum album; assembly: GCA_963277665.1. Taxonomy (NCBI): domain Eukaryota; kingdom Viridiplantae; phylum Streptophyta; class Magnoliopsida; order Santalales; family Viscaceae; genus Viscum; species Viscum album. The sequence continues at coordinate 649,425,069 of OY728121.1, read as the reverse complement.
TTATTAGAGGATCTTTAGATTGATTTTAAATTTATTCAAACTATGGTAGAATATCATGTCTCATTGGTTGTTAGTCATATAAGGGGAGCAGTATTGTAATGGTGGATCTTATATCTTAGGGATATAAAGGAGAGATACTTTTCATAGGATAATTTATAATGGTAATTTAATTATAATTTCTTATCATCAATGATGGTGGTGTTAAAGAGGTAAGAGTTACTCTCCCTTTAGTAGGGTAGCTATTTTTTTTGGTAACTAAAGATTATATATAAGGTTATTCTTTAGTTTTCCCCAAATATTTTTTCAAGATGAGGTGTCTATAGATCTATGTTTGGAGGAGGCATTATGATATAGATAATTTTTTAATTAAATTTATTTCTATTTGAATAGTTTACTACCCACAAAATAATAATTTTTAATTTAATTTTTTCTTATTTATATTATAGGTGTAATTTGGATTCAGTTGGAAAAATATTTTAAAAACTGGTTTTTATATTTTTATTTTATATTTAAAATTTTAATCAAAATTAATTAATTTAATTTGGTTGTTTTATTAATCATTTTAGGTGGAGGGAGTTTATTTTAAGGAAATAAAATTGGTTATTTCTTAAAATGATAAATCTAGAATTTTTATTTTACAGCATTAAATATGGTAAAGAAAATTTTTTATTAGTCCTTGAGGAGATCATAAGAATTTTTTAACTTTCACAATATATAAATATGGTTCTTGGGAACATATAACTTTTATTATTTCAATAATGTAACTATTATTGTTTATATTTCTTATGAATTATCATAATTTTTATATAACATTGAGGTGACTTCAATATTTTGGTAAAAAAATAGGCTCAACCAAATCCAATCACCCAAGGAGGTTAAGGTTAACCACTTGGAGGGAGAAAACCAATCATCACCAAATAACATCTAATTGTAGAGCATAGAGAACACTAACCACTGGATAAATCTTTACAATCGTAATGATGAAACCACCATAGGATGACTTGTACGGTTCAGCAGAGGAACTGCTCATTCGAAGAATTTTTTTCACATATTTATTGATAAGGACATGAAATCCCATACTAAAATTTGATGTGGTTATCATAAAAGGATTCATTTTTCATAATTTTTAATCATGTGGTTTGACATGACAAATGATGTCATTTCAAATATTTTATCCACTCGTTCTGCTAAGGTTTTCCTATCATGCCTACCATGTTAATCCCCATGCCACAAATCACTATGGATAATAGTGAGGAGGCTTCAATCGAACTCATCATGCCAATGTTCTTAATAGAAACTAGCATGGGAGGACCATATGATCTTGGATGTTGGTTTTTGAGTCCACTGTGAGAATGTAGAATCTATGGATTTAAAAGGGGAAATGAATAAGCACTACATAAAAGGAGGAAATTGGTTTCTTACATGATAAATAAATTATATGTTAGAAAGTACTAGCACATGAGCCTCATACCAATTGGTAAGGTCTCTATAAGTGAATCCATGAGACCTAGGTTCAAAACTAGGTAGAGGCATAATTCTGACACTGTAGCAGTATTGTAGTAGTACTGTGCGGGTACTGTAGCAGTTACTATAGCAGTTACTATAGAAGGTATTGTTCAGTACTATAGCAGCCGGAACTATTCACCTTGGGCCACCAGGTTGGGCTTGGAGTCCTTAAGGTTTTCGGGCCACCCAATACTTCAGGTCAGTATGTATTTCGAGAAACATTTAAGTCCTTCGGGCCACCTCAAGGCCTTTAGACCACCTGATCAGTGCAGTTTCCCTAGACAGACTCTACAAAAAGGAGCTTCCCTATACGAGGATTTAGAGCAGGTGCACTCACCAGAACAGAACCTATGGATTTGGATGAATGAGAGGGTATGACTACACCATTGGTACCAGCCTGTTCTTGCATGAGAAGCTTATCCAGACGGTCATGAGAAGGTGGAGATCTACCATCATGATGCAGATACTAGGGAGGGGTTATTACTTGTAGTTATAGTCTGGTTGAATTCTCTAAGACCTTCGGGTCATGTAATGTCTCTTCAGCCTACATCCCATATAATCTCCAAGCCTATGGGCCTTGTAAGGGTTCCCCGTTGTCCCTTGAAAGTAGGGTTATCAAAAATCAAAAAAAAAACTTTAGGCATTCGGCCCATTTGGGGTATGTTAGAAAGTACTACATAGGGGTGTTCAAAACATAAATTGTTGATGAAATTGACATTGAGTATGTTTTGGTCAATCTTCCTATATGTATGAATAAAAATGACCAATGAAATGGTTGATGAAATTTCACTTCAACATGATTCATGTCTAATATGATCTTAATAAAGTTCGAAACACTAAGATATATGATATAGAGGGGACAATTTAATTTTTATAGGGATCATCAAATATTGAAACTACCACTAAAACAAACAGATAAATGATTCAACTCCATAGTGAGGTGTGATCCAAGATAAAATTACCATTAAACATTTAGTATTAATTTAAGGGTAAAAAATGACCATTATGTAACTCAACATAACCATTATTCAAAAAAATGATCCTCACATGAGTCTAAATACCATTATGTGAAATGAGGAGTGTTGTAATATGAAGTGTGTTTATATAGATCATAGGTGACGTCCATATGTAAAATGCCTAATGTTCTAGTGTGGAGGATGTTTTAGTGTTTCTTGAACTTTAAAAGGGAATTTTTTATGAGTGAAACTATAGTAAATGGGAATATTTACCCCTAGAGTAATATTTTTTCTATATTTGAGGGATCATGTAGCTTAATATTTGTTATATCTTGGGGATGTAATATATTTACACATATAAAAGATGGTTTAAATTTTGGGAAGGAAAAAACACTCTCACATGTAATTCCATGGAGGAATATTTATTAAGAAAAGTTCATTTGGAAGTGGAAAGTTTAAAATATAAGGATCCTCCAAGATATTCAATAGGAGGAGAGGATTTGGAAAAAAAATTAAAGAGTAAATTGGAGGGGATTTTTGAAAATGAAGAAGTAATATTTTTTATGCATCTAAATAGGGGAGAGGACTTTAATAGAATATGTTATTTACATTATAGATATTAGGTTGGATAATTTTTACTTTAGTTTAGGATTTTTTTTCCATTTTATACTGTATTTCACTTTCATTATGTTTCATACATTATATGATTTTAATAAATTTTTCTCTTTATCCATCTAATATGTTTATATATTTCTCTCTTTTATCTCATTCTCTCTACTCATTATTTCTTTATTGTGTTCTCCAATACTCATGGTTATGAGTAACTAACCCAATGAACCTATAGAAGTATGCATATAGTGTTGAACTGAAGACTTCATGCATTAATATTCTAAATTATTCTCATATAATTTAGGTTTTGAAAGGGTTGATTGGTAGTGGGGTCCCACTATAATTTCTTTAGATGTAGTTCCTTTGAATATGTTATTTTTCATTATAATGGAGAAGGTTAATTTTTATTGTACTTGGTGATTTTTGAGTGCATTATATATTCACAACTAGGGTAGAAAAGGTTGTCCACACATACAATGGATCATGTTCATAAAGTAGTTCTAAGGTTTTCCATGAGGTAATGAAGGTTTATTAAGGATAATTTCTATTCTTTCTAAGTGAATTAATTATATCGGTATTTTACAATTCATGTTTATTTTCTAGTTTTTTTATTTTATAACCAAACACCATTTCATTTACATATATTTAACAAATATAAAATATATAAAATATATAAAAAACTGAATTGGGAATAGTTAGTGATTTGATATAATAACACCTCAAGTGGGATGACCATGGTCATCCAATATACTACACTAGGAAAATAAATAAAATCATTTATACCACTCTATAATAGTTGAATCATTTTATGACCCGTTATTTGATAAGTATTCATCCCATTTATGTTTCTTATGTTTTTACAGATGTATACGAATAATGAGGTCACTCATTGGATGCATGCTTCGCTAGAGTCCTCTAGAGAGGGGATCCAACAAAGTTTTGAGTGTCTCCTCTAACTAGTATATTTATTTATGTTTTTATAATTAAAAATACATCATTATTTCATTTTAGATAATTATAATTTCTCACAGTATTGTTAAATCATCATATTATTTATTCCCCTCGCTATGATTTTTGAAAATATCATGTCTAATTTATTGTTACTTTATTTATTGAACTATTTTTAATTTATTATTTATTTTATTCATGTTTTCAATTTTCCTTTATTTAATTGTTCTTTTTAATCTAGGATTGATGGTAATATTATTTATCTATGATATCTAAAATCCATCTGTATCATAAAGTCATACAAAAAAAATTTAAAAAAAATTCTTGAGTCTTTATATTTTATGAAAATTTAAAAACCCTAAAAAATATTTTTCAATTCATATATTTTCTATTTTAAAATCATATAATAATTTTTAAGTAATACTAAATGTGTTATGAGGTCATAAAAAATGATTAAATTTATAAGAAATAGATTGAAATCATATGAAATTGACTATAGTCATATGAAAATGTTTTTAAGTCATTGTTTTTGTTAAATTCATACCAAATGATATGAAGTCATACGTTTCTTAATGGATTCATGCCTTTTTATAGAATTAATAAAAAATTCTATAAAGTCATATTAAATCTACTTTTTTTCCAAAATAAAAAAATACTTTCTTTAATGATTTTTTTTCATTTCAATTTGATGCATTTTCATGTTGAATATTGTAACTAGTTTTTTTATTCTCTAATTTCAGATTAGTTATATTAGAAAAATGAAAATTCATTTTATTTTATTTTAGTAATTATTAAATAACGTCCACATGTGTTGAATAATTGTTTGAATTCATATAAAACAATAAAACATATTATGATTATGAAAAATGTTGTAGTGAATGGAATTTTAATGTAGATAATTACCATTTTAAAATTTTATACTCAAAAAGTGAATTTCTAGCACTATGAGTCATAATTGATGATTATACATTCCATGGTAGAATGAGATATCAGGTTATAATTTTTAGGATAAAATACCAAATAATGAAAACCAGTTCATAGATCAAGTGATCTTGTATCATAGTTGAATTGTGAACATGGAACAGGGACTAATATTACATAATGGAAGATGTGGTGGCGTTTTGACTCATGAGGTGTAAAGGATACTTGAAATAGTTTTTTGAAAGGGTGTAATGGGACAATGAAAGTGTTTTTTAGATATTGGGTTCTAAAATTTTACATGAAAAACAACTTTCACTAGAACACTATAGTGTGGTTAGTGTCTATGTTCTATTTAAGGTTTTAAAAATTCCATGGTGTTTGAGAACATGTCATGGTTGGAATCCATGGTCGACATTCATGTTGTGAGAAATATTTGTTTGAATTTAATACTACATTTGACTAATTTTAGGATTCTAATTAATTAAAATTCAAATTATTTGGAAGATCAAATGAAACCATTTTTACAATATTAATATAGATTATTTATATACATTAATTAATTATGATTTAAGTATTTATTTATTGATTCATTTATTATTTATTTTATTTATTAATATGATTCTTATTTCCGTATTTATTGTATATTAAAAAGATATTTAATGGGGAGGAATATGGATACTATCATTGATAATATTTTTATAAAGACGATAAGACTTTAGATGAAGTGAATACATCTTTGGGGGTTTTCTATTTCAAGGTGACAAAGCATACTATGAGATAGTGGAGTATTATTCACTTTTCTAATTAAAGTATTATTGAAAAGGACTTCATCTTTCAATCATAACAGGTTTTATAGTGCACCTTAATTTAATAAAATATTGTTGGAATGCCTAGAATTTATCATTAATCATCATAAAATGAATTATAAGAAAATTTATATCCCACAATTTAGGATCACATTTATCCATAGGTTTCATTTTTATATTTATTTTCTGGGTACTTTTTATAGGGATGCATTATAGCTCTTATGGTTTTTACCACCCTTAATAGGTATCGTTAGTTATTCCTACCTATCAAAAAGTTAGTGAAATGTGTGGTTTTGGACCCATAAAAAGGATCTTCGATGTAGCTTCCCAATTATAAAAATAATATATTTTACTTACTTCCACAAAAGGTTATAGGTTTGGGGGGCACCTTTAGTAATGTTCTGGGTCATGAATTTTCCTCTTTAAATGTCTAGGATAGGATTTCTCCTATTTTAAAAGTATGGTTTAATAGTTATCCTGTATAAAAGAATCTCTCATGTTTTAGTGGGCGACACGCTCGATTAGTAGCAGTGTGAAGAGTAGATGTAAGAATGTTTGGATCTGAACAACTATAAAGTTATTTTTGTTCATGACTTTATATTTTTCCTTTCATAATAACATTAACTTCACACTAATTAATGTTATGAATTGTTTAATCATGATAATCCAAAAAATTATATAAATAAATTTAATTATCTCTGATTATTTTTAAATTGAAAATAATCCCCTGCCTTTTCTATCATCCTAGTGGGACCTAATAATTTCTACCAAAGTAGACTATGATATGGATTCATTTTTATCTTATTATTAATATATTTTTATCGTTATTTTTTTATCTAACATGTATCCTAGACTTAATAATATAAGGGGAATATATATTTTAATTTATGGATGGAAGGAAAAAGAAAAATTTCCGGAAGAGAAATCATAAGTGAAAGAAAAAAATCAAAGAGAAGAAAATTTTTTGTAACATGTATAAAATGGTTGAATCTAATGAGGTTAGTGATTCTGACACTTCAAGTGATTTTAGTGATAATCATCCTAATGATAAGATATTATATTATATCCATGACAATCATCAAGATAACATAGAGAAAATCATATATTTATATATGTATCTTGAGTCACAGTACAAGAGAGTTGTTGAAGAGAAATATCCTGTCAATTCTGAAGTGTAAAACATATAATTGTGATGTGACATTATTTTTATATAGTTTGTCTTATCTTTTTATCTAATTTTTAACAATTTAATTAATTAATTTTATTCTTTTGATAAATATTCATACTTTTTTATTTTTATAATGAAATTCCTCAATTTATCAAGTTTTATAACAAATTTTGTATTTTTAGCCTCTAAATAATTAATTTATATCTTACCTTAATTATTTAGTCTTACCAATTTTTATTTAGTTTACTGTCTTCACCTTCATATTTAATAATTTTTTTTATCTAGTTAAATAATATTTTTATTTGTGCTTATGTGACTTAGTTTTTTAACTAACTTTTTTACTTTTAAATATTAATTAATTAAAATAACATTATATAATTATTAGATCTTTTTTAATAATTCATTAATTACAAATTTAAGTTTTTAAACAAACGAATTTTATTTAATCTTTATAATATTATGTCTTAACTTAACTCAATTATTCAATAAGACAATTATTAATTGCCTACTTTAATTGATTTATCTTATTAAAGTAGCTACTTTATATAATCTAACATTGTTATATAAATTTGTGAATTATATATTAAATTTTAATAATATTATTGATTATTAATTTTAGTTTTAGTTTAGTACCAATTTAAGTTTTAGAAATTAAATTTAATTATAATTTAATTAAATTTTAATTTGTTTCATTTTTTTATTTAAGTTTTTCAATTTGTTTTTAGTTATTTTAATTTATTTTATTTTTTAATTAGTTATTTAGTGTGAATTTTATTTATGTTTTTAATCACTTTAGCACTCTTTGTAGGTAAGACTTGAGAAACCGTGGTATTGTTTCCTTATTTACCACTGTTTCTTAGCATGTGCCTTGGTATCCTTGTGAAACGATGGAACAGTTTCCCTTTCCAACATTTCCCCATGACTGTTTCAACATTTCCCCATGGCATTATTTCAACATCCTTATTGTTCCACCCCTTTCCACGTCACGGTTTCTCCCTTACGGTCTCACAATTTCTCCCTGTAACTATTTCACGTCGATCCATCTCACCATTCTTCAACCAAAATCACTACTACCTTTAACCAAATCCAAACCACAACACACAAAATCACAGAACAAATCTCAACCCAAGTAACTCGTCGTCATTGTGGGTTTCGTCACTACCATTTGAATCTATAGAAGGGAGGAGCACGAGCTTCGCTATTGAACTTGGTACCGCTGCGCCTCATTGAAGAAGGGACTGAATCGCCGTGTTATGCGGTTGTGAACTGATCCCTTAAGACTCACTAATCTGCGCCTCCAGAGGAAGAAGAAGGTCGATGCTTTGTCGAGAACTAATTGAGCCAGCTCGTGACATAAGAATCCACCCACAGGCCACCGGAGAGAGTAGCAGCACACTGTTGAGTAGTAAGAGCTGCATGAACCTTGACTGTCGCCACCGCATCATGGAGGAGCACTTGTGCATTGTTAGCTGGATTGTAGTGCCAAAGACCCCCCTCCCCTTAGGGTTGCGCCGAATTAGGGGGGAAGAAGAAGATATAAAAAAATAAATTAAATTAAAACTTAAATAAAAACTAAAATATTTAAAAAATAACTAAATTACAATATTTAACATTTATAATTATAAACATAAGATATATAATAAAAAAATTATTAAATTAGTTAACATAAATAAAATTTTATTAAACTAAAATTAATTAATTGTAACTTTCAAAAATAAAATTATAATAAATTATTACAAAGATCTTTAATTATAATTCAATGTTACATGTTTATATATTAATAATTATTTAATAAAAAAAATTAATAAAATAAAATACATATTAATAATTTATAAAAAAACTAAACTAATAGTAAAAATTAATATTTGAAATAATAATAAAATTAATATTTATATTTAAAATTAATAATATTAATAAAATAAATAAATAACTTAATAAATTAAAAGAAAATTAATAATAACAAATTAATAATTAATAAAACTTTCTAACTTAATTTTTAATAATTATTAATTATTAAATAAATACAGCAAGTATTTCTTTAACAATTAATTAATTTATATAACTTACTATTTATAATAAAATAACAGTAATTATTATAAATTAATAAATTAAATAAAATAATTAAAAAATAATAATCTAAAATATAATTACTAGTTTTTAATAATACAAATAAAATAACTTATTAAATAATGTTATTTAAAAACATATTAATTATATTAAAGGAATTTTATTTAACTCGTGATTTAAAATATAAATATTTATTTATTTATTTCCTTTTTATTTTAATTGTTTTATTTTGTTCTTTTATGTTGGTTCATTCAAGAGTCGAAAACACATACAACTGCATTCAACTAACTCACCTAAAGTTAGTTATAAGGGACAAGCTGGTGCAACGTGTGGTTCACCAAAAATCACATGTTTGTGGTGCACAGATGAAGGGAATTTGAAATCGGTGGTAAATAATGGGTGACGTGCAGCAGATGACAGTGTGTTTAAAAACTGAACAAATAGTAGTATTTTTGGGGGAACTCTCATTCTGACTTTACGACACGATCATTTTGAGAGAAAACCTAAGGAGACACCTTGGAGCAGCCCATGTGTAGACTTCAAGGTGAAGTAGCCCGAGAGAAGAGCAGTACTTGGGGAGTACTTATTTCCCTTGTACTCAAGTTTCAATACTCTACAATTAGACGTTTTCCACTTTTGTAATCAATATGATCATATATTGTATCATCTTACTCTATAATTTTTATCATTGGTTGGTTTATCCTTTAAATTATTCACTTTATCTTTGTTTGACATAAAATTTGATTGAAGATATCATCTCTGATGATGGACTTATTTGTTCACACCACCTTTTTTAAAAAAATATTCAAAGCTTCAAGTTCATTCAGTGAGTTTTAACTTGAGCATCATCATTTTTTTAAAGCTTTAACATCGTAGTAGTTGGAGTTTTACGGTGAGTTTTATTTCAATTGTATTCTTTTAAAAAAAATACAATTGATGAATAATGGAGTAATTAACTCCAAAATTCATACAACTATTTGATGTGTCTTCTGGCGAGGAAGATATATCAATCTAGTATTAAGGTGTTAATGAATAAATTTCAGTGGAGAATTTATCTTTTTAAATGGAAATTTTATAAATCTTGGGTGTTATACTTGATCTCTGCTCCTTCGGTCTTGCTACCTTATTTTAGTATTTTGTTTTCTTATATATTATTTTCACTTTTATCAGTACTTACTCTAGTATTAGTGTAATATTTAGTGATAGATCTAGTTTCTTAGACAAATCATTGCGTTCATGTTTTTGTTAGCTAAATAAAATCGTAAAAACAATATAAGAAGCAAAAAAAAATGTTTTCCCCACTACTGATAATTGTGGGGTTTGATTTGAATAAACCTTAGACCACCCACCTTCCTTCTATATGGATTAACCCAGCACCACTATGCTAGTGAGGGTTTATAAATGTAATTTTGAGGGTCATGAAGACCACTAGTAACATAAAAAATATGGCATTGTAGTTGGGGAAGGCACGCACTGAGAGTCAAGGGTTTTATAAATATATATATATATAATCAATATAAAAAACATTAAAATATTATATAAAATATTACAAAAAAATCTATGAACATTTGCTACTTGTGCTTCCTGTTTATGTTCTGTTTGAATTTTTGTGTGTGTTTCATCTTAAAATTTTAAAAAAATAGATTGTTTTGAGTACTAGAATTATCAACCTGAACCACACTGTGTATGTTGTGGCTGTTATGGGCGCACAACTTGGTAGTGTGTCTATAACTAGCCACAACATGATGATTTTATTGAAGAGGATGAATATTTTGAGCCCAGTCCTCACACCCTTAGTAAAATTGACTTAGTTGATTCTAAATTGGATTCTAGGTTGGAACATTGGAATACTTTATTAGATAAGATTCATGGAATTCAAGTTAACTATTCTCAAGAGAAAGATCAAAGATTAAGAAAATTAGAAAACATATTCATGGAATTACAACCAATTTAAAAAGAACAGAATGAATTTGAAATGAGTGAAGTTGAAAGTGTTTATAAGATATTTGAAAATCTAGTTGAAGAAGAAAGTGAGGCTGAATCAGGGAAACAAAACTTTTATTCTAAAGAATCTAATTTTAAGGAACGAAAATTTGAATTAACTAAATCACTAATTCAATAATAAAATATTTAATATCACAAAAAGAACTTAAATTAAGATGAGTTGGATAATTTTAAAAATGAACTGAAATAGATTGAAAAAGAATGCCTAGTTCTCTTTTGGATTCTTACATTTTAGAAAAATCACTATTTTAAAATCTTTGAAAATGAAATCACTCAGGATGAAGGGAAACATGAGAATGAATATTTTAATGTTAAAAAACCTTCACCCAACCTTACCGAAATCTTCAACATTGAACCTAAACTAGAAATGGGAAGTAATCTAGAAGGGAATATTAAATTAGATAATAATAATCTGAAGTTTTTGAACTTGAGATTAACACTTCTCTTCCATGTTTTGAAACTACAAACCCAAATATTTTTTAAATTATTCTAGATGAAATAGATGAGAACATGTTAATTGAGTAGAGGTTAACTCTTGAGCTCTGTCTTCCATATTCTCATAGTAATCACTTTTCTGAAACTTTGTGCAGTGAAATTGAAAATAGTGTTGATATACATGGGGTTAAATGCTTAAATTTGAACAATATTGAATCTCAATTTATTGATGCTGAATTGAACAATACTCCTCCTGATTTGAAATTTTTAGCACACACTACATATTTTCTTTTGGAATATGAGACTTTTGAACATGAATTAGAATTATAGGTTGAACACGCACTTGATGGTTACATAATTTATTTGTCTAAATTAGTATATGTTGATTCTTTATTCACTAATGAGGAACTTTTGAAAGAGATTTATAACATTGTAAAACCTCAATATTTGAATGATAAAATAAAATCTCTTCCCTATTATCCATTTCCATCCTCAATTGATTTGGGTGTTGATTCTTCCCATGATACAGAGAGTAGTTTAGTCAGGGAGACAAACTTGAGTTCTAGTTTCTCTTATTCTATATAGAACACTATTGATCCCCTTTTCAAACCTGCTAATCAGAATTCACCCACAAGCACCCTTGAATTTGAATCTATTAATGTTAAAGTTGATAAATATATCTTTGAGGACAATGACATGCCCTTAGGAGCACCTAGTTTAATGTTATCTCTTAAAGTGAATTTAAATCTTGATAAATCTGAACATAATCTGGAAGTTGGAAAAACTATACCCACAACTATCAAGGGGTACCTCTTGGTGAGTAAATTCAATATATGAGAGTTTAGTCTTTATTGTATATATATTTAGAGCCCACAAATTCCATTTCTCTATTAAAAATAATTGGGCTAAGCACTTGTGGTGGTTCCTACTGAGGAAACCACATTCACATAGTGACTATGGTTAGTTCTAGGTGAGTCTAGCTGGGAACTATAAATCTAGCACTGCATGGGAGACAACCCATGTTTTTACTGTTTTCTTTAGTTTTTCTAAAAAATAAATAAATAAAGTCTAACTGAATACTTTAAATTTAGTGCTTCATGAGAGCCAACCCATGCTCATTCTTTGTTTCCATTTTTTTATTGTTTCTGTGTTGAATAAAGTGATGATTTGTTGTCTTTTGTATACTCTGTCTCTACTGGATTGTTGTTATTGGTTTACATGATCTGTGTTTTTGGATGTTTCTGGTTGGTTTCATAGAGGGGTGTAATTCCCATTCTGGAGTAGTAATGATAAACATTAATTCAGGGAAGTATTTTAATTTATTTATTTATTTTTATACTCCTGCTCTCTTTAATATAAATTCATTGAAAGTCGCAGTTTACTACTATCGGTGAGTAATTGACTCACTGATGCATCTGAGCCATCGATACATTGTTGTTACTAATGGTGACTTGCAAATAAACTACTATTTGTAATTTTGTGACTGTTTATTTTGAAAAATTCTTCTTGGTTGTGAAAAAATTATGAATTTTATAAAAAATCTACAACATTTTCTTTTGCTCAAAAATCAATATGATGCATATATCTTGATTGGATGATTCTTCGGCTATTGTGTTGCTAAAAAATTCTTCATAGTCTTTAATAATTATTCTTGTATTGGAATTAAGTTCGGTTTCATGTCACATAATTTTTGAAAAATTCTGAATGCTCCTCCTATTTGAGAATGGAGTTACAATGGTTCAATATCTTCACTATTTAAACATAAGTGTGGGGGGTACATGTAGGCCAATTCATTTTTTTTCTTGAATTTTCTTAGATAATGGGTGTTTTAATGATTGGTTTTTTCTTTATTGAACATCTAGTTGATATTAATTTGTTAAAATGCTTACATCCTATCCACTGTGCACTTACAAGTTAATGCCACTTTTGAATTATATTGAAAATAGTTGTTATAGCCTAAATTGTTAATGTGTGTCTTTTGATGTGAACCTATTGATAATTATTGTGGAAAAAAAATATTTTTTAACATTAATTACACCCTATACATATCATAAATCTAATAAATTTTAAAAAAATCAACCTTAATTATTTAATACTATCTTCGCACCATTTGGAATTCGACTTTGGGGACAAAGTTGGGTTTTAAGTGTGGGGGAGGGGGTTAAATCAGGTTGAGCTAAACTATGATTAATTGAAAGTCCATCAATCCCCACTATCACTTCAAATAAATATTATTGAAATAAATTATAAGAAACAATGTAAACTCTGTTTTTTATTATATGATATTTCTCATGTAAATAAATATTATTGAAAGAATAAGGAAGAAAACGATAAATTGATATATATTTCCATCCTGTATAATTATAAATGTTTATGATTATTTAGAAGTTATTAGAAATTAAAATTATAAATTAAAATTTTAATTGGATAATAGCATGAAAGAAATATATTGTTTTAAAAATCCTATATCACATAATATTATTTAAAAATTTAACTTCATTCATCCTTTTTTTATAAGATGTGTGATATGAAAAATAAAATAAATAATTTTTATTCTTATACTACTTACTTTAAATGTGGATTACATGGGAATTATGATAATAATATTGGTGTATGTTTATACAACAATTTGGCAATACTAATTTATTATTTACTTCATATTATATGAAATCTATAGTTCTAATATTTCTCCCAGTTCATGTTTGTAAAGATAATATAAATAATACAATGGAACCTAAACTAATGTACAAGCCTATGTAAATATATTTTGTATGTCCAGCATGCATCATGTAATTTTTACATATCATATATGTTGTAATAGACTAAACATGATCATTTTATCAATATTAATATTTCAAAAGATTAATTTTTCTTTTGGTCAGTAAGAATGTATAATTTGAATTAACTTTATGTTGTACTGACTTGAATTAAAATATCACATTTATATGATTACTAGGCATGAAATATTTTTTTCAAATTGTATTTTACTAGAATGAAATTAATATTTTAGGATTTTTCAAATATATTGACATGTTTTTATGACTCCTTGAGGTCTTTTACATTGTCATATAGAATGATCTCTAACTAGTTCTATACAAATTGAAATTCAAATTAAGTACTCACTATTTGATCCATTTTTAAATAAGCGGGAGATTAAAATAAGGGGGATCTCTTATAACCTTATCTCTTTTATAACTCAATTGATTCATGTATTTAAGGGGACTTATAAGATTTAAAAACTGTTTGAAATTTTTTCTAAGATAAAAAACTCTATTAAGTTTTATTTATAACAAATTCATGATGAAAATTGGTTAAGCATCCTTGGATATATATGTTTGAGTATGTAGTTTTTAAAATATTGAATCTTTTTTTGAAATTTATAAATTTTATTATGTCTAGTTTTTAGTTTTAAAATCATTTTTATATTATTACATTTAGTGGGATCTTCTATGTTTAATATATTGTTGATTTTTCTAATCATATTTTTTTATTTTTAAGCTGTATAAAGTTGTGTATTTCCTTTTTTTACCATATATATTTTTCAAAAAGTGGGGAATATTTTATTATTTTGTTTCATTTTAAAATAATTGAACTGTGTTTCATATATTTCAATAGTTTTGATCAATTCTGAAAGGGGGGGATGTTTTTAATTTACTTTTTATTTTTTAATTGTAAAAAATGGGGAAATTGTTGATTAAAACCCTGATCTAATAAATTTATTTATATTTTGATAATTAAAAATAACCAATTATTTCATTTTTGGATATTTATAATTTATTATATAATTTAAAAATATCTAAATTCTTCATTCTTACTAACATGAGTTTTTAAAATATGATCTTGAGTTAATTTCTCATTGAATGATTTAATAAATATTAATTTATCATTTATTTTTATCGCGTTTCTAAAAAAAATTGTAAATTATTTTTATTCTATGATTCATAGTTATAATATGTATCTTTAAACTCTAAAATCCATATATGATATAAATTAAAAAAAATGGATTTTGAAAACATGGTAAACTATTCAAGTCTTGTGAAAATTTCAAATTCATACAAACTATTTTTGAAGTCATGTGTTTTTTATTTCAAAGTTATATAAATATTTATATTTTATAGTAATGAGTTCTAAAGTCAAACGAAAATGTTTAAAGTCATATGAAATAGATTGAATTCATACAAAATAGGCTGAATTCATATGAAAATATTTTAATGCCATATGTTTTACATAAAGTCATGTGAAATGAGAAGAATTTATATTTTTTTTGAAGTCATTTGTTTTTGTAGAAGTCATGTGATATGTAATGAAGTCTTACAAAATTTATTTTGTTTACTAAAAGATAAAAATGTGCTCTGTTTCCTAGTTATTTTTGTATTTCAATTTGTTCTATTTTCACATTGAAAACTATGATTAGTTTTTATGTTATATAATTTCTTATTAGTTATGTTGATGCTCTCATAACTCAATTTAAAGTGTTTCTTGAAGGATTAAATAAATTCCACATGTTTTGAGGAATTATTTTAATTTTTGAAAAAATCCCAAGAACAATGTGATTTTTAAACACATCTTAGTGAAAGGTGCTTTAGGTTTGATATTTACCTGTATAAAATATCCTACTTAACATGGGAGTTTTGAGGATAGTATGTCATGGTGGAAGGATGGTACTTACAGGGTATAAAGAGATATTGGGCTATATTTTTTCCACTCAAAACTTCCAAAAAAAAATAAACCCCTTTTCATAGTGCAAGTGATTATGTCTCATAGATTATTTTTAAACATTCCACGGTGACGGTTATGTTGTAATGAAATATGTGGTGGTGTTTTGATTTGTGAGGTTTAAAGACTATGGGAAATGGTTTGTTGACAAAGGTGTAATGGGGGACTAAAATCCTCTTTTATCATATTGGGTTCTCAAATTTTATATGAAAAATAGTTTTCTCATTAACACAAAGTGATGGATGACTACCATCATCTATTAAAGGTTGTAAAAATGGATTATAGTTTGACAACACACCACTCTTAGAAGTCAATATCAATATTCATCCTACAAAAAACAATGATTCAAATTTAATTTTGATTTAAACTTATTTTATTGTTATCAAGTATTAAAATTAATTTTTTTGGAAAATAAAATTCCACTATTTTTTCATAATTATCAAGGAGTATTTAATACTTTTAAGTTTTAGTGATTTAATGGGTATTTATTAATACCTTTAAAATTCATTTAATTTATTATTATTATATTTTCCCTTCCTCAATTTTAAATATTACCAAAATATTTAAAGGTAAGGTTATAATGATAATAATTTTATATAATTCATTGACTATTTTCAGGGATTAAACCCCACCCCCCCATCTTATTCTTCATTAGGTGATTTTCACCTATTTATAATATAGGATTGTTCTGGGATTTAGTGTTAAAAAATGGATTAAAATTGGATTTTTAATTTATTATTTAATCTTTGGTAATTTTAAGAATAAAGACTACATTTAATATGTGACAATATTATGAATTTATTCGGTTTATGAAAGGTATTTCAATGAATCAAAGAATATCTTTGAATTTTGGAGTTACTGTTGAAGATAATTCATGAATAATAATTTCTCAAAGTCTCCAAGTGACCGCATTTTCAAACTACCATGCGGTCACTTGTATAGTATTTCATTGAACCACTGACTTTAATAAGAGATCTATTTACCATAATAATATTTCCATTGATGGAAAGAATATATCAACCTATCGTAAGAAAATCCAGACAATCGATATTGAATCACAATCTACCGCAAGAGAAAATATAATTATTCATGCCCGAAAATTCCTAAAAGGCTTAAATATACTAAACTGTGACCTTTTTATATCTTCAATATATCTACCACTCTAGATATATAGTGATAATTCCTTCTATCAACTAAAATTTAAAATTACACAAATTCCTAAAGTGTCCAAATGTTCAATTCAATCGAATATTCCACCCAATCGACCACACATTGAAGATCCAAGTGATCCCACATTCACTCATTCTTCATGAAGTCACTCTCACCTCATAGTCGATGCACTGACTATGTACCTTATGGTGGATCCATGCCTTTCTAGAATTTTACTAATGCATTTCTGGGATAAGACTTCGTGAAACTCATATATACTTTGAACCATACCTTTGGGCTACCATGACTCTAGGAATGTGATCGAAAAAAGCTTCTATATAGATCTAAACATTTAGAGAATATTGATCAGAATTAAGAATGATGGTAACATCTTGTTACTATTTATATGTCTTCCTAAACCCATCTTTTGATCAATATTTGGTTGGGATTCATTTAGGGGTTTTTTGGGTAATAGTTTTCAAAATTTGGAATAGATTTTGGGATGTTCATGGTTGGTGAAAATTTTTCCCAAATCGTGGTCCATGCTAGTGCACAATGTGAAAACCAAGGCAGTGTGGTTTTGTACAGTTGTTTCATGGTTTGAAAAACTATGTACCCACCTAGGAAAAACTATGAAACCCCTTTAAAAGGGGTACATGGTTAGAGATAAAGATGTTTCTAACATTGTGGGCCTACCCAAGAAGTTGTGAACAACATTTAATTAATCTGAATATATATTTTTTTAATCCTTAAACCTTGTTTTTAGCTTCCCAAAAAATTGAACTTGACCCTCTATATTTTTTACATCATCAGAGACTCCCGAGTGGTGATTTTTGTCCCTCTACACCCTTCTGGAATCAAATCAAAGATTATAGAACAACATTTGATCTCTACCTAGTAGGTTTCCTCTTCCCATTATCTTTCTCCCACTCTCTCCTTTTTCCCCCTAGAGTTTTTTAGATCTCCATGTGGTTGGATAATCTAATACCCTTAATTTTAGATCTTGAATCTATAAAAAATTCTTGGATCTTGGTTTTCGATGTTTTTTATTGTATTTTCCCGACTAGGGCTTGGTGTTTTGAGATCTGGTGATCCTTATATAGGTGGTTCTTTTTTGATAGACAATTTTTATTAACCATAAATTTATTTGATAATATTCAATTGTTTGATTTAAATTCAGTTTCTTAATTTCGATGAATTTTATTTCAATTGTTTTATTTAAAAACTAATTCCATTTAATTGGGGATTTGAAATTTGTTTTGGAAAAAATTAGGTAAAACCCCCAATCCCATTTAATTGGGGTGTGTTTGTGAAATTGATGGAATTTTGTGAAATTTAAATTATTGAATTTAAATTTTAAAATTGATCTGATGAAATTTATTTCAATATTTTATTTGAGAAAAATATATTAAAATGTAATTTATATAAACCCATTGGTTTTATCTGGGAAAAATAAAGTTTTGATTAAAAACTCGTGTATTGGTTTTAAAATGGAAATTGAAATATTTAAAAAGGAATAATGGGATGAATTTTATTTAAATTAGTCTAAAAAAAATTATAGCCTTTATTTGTAATAAAGGAAATAGATGCCTATGTAGTTAGTGAGTTATTGGGATAGCACACTTTTGACTCTTTACAACAAAAACAAAACATACTGCAACAGGTCAAATCCCTAATGGGATGGTGATGAGACCTCTTTGGTCAATATCAAAGGGGTGTGTGTATATACATATTTTCATGATTCAATTTCTTGTGTGTGAGGAACCCATAGCCTGGAACTATCATAAATTTTAGTACATGAACATGTTTCTCTTTTTTTATTTGAAATATATGTCATTTTTTATAAATTTTTTACACCTGCCTTCTGAATTAATATAAATTGTTTTATATTAAATGTTTATTAATCCAATTTTTTAAAGTATTTAAATCATTTAAAATGTAAAACATGATTTTTTTAAATATTATTTTGAACTTTAATGCATTTTTTATTGAAAATTTAAAACATTTTCTGGTTAATTAAATGTGGCATCTTATTATGGAATCCTTGGTGAGACACTACTGGGATTTTATATCACATCCTACCTATTCATTTGGGTGTTTTTATATTATATTCTTCCTTGTTTGAGGAAGAATAAGGCACAAATTGGAGGTGTTCGTAGTTATTGATCATTGGGCTAGGAGAGTTGTGTCCACTTGGGCTCGAGTTCTTATTCTATTTTCTGGTAATTTTCTATTATACTTTGGGTTGTTTATTCTTGTTTAACTTCTGGTAAACTTCTCCTTGTTGAGTTTACTTGTACGAATAATGACTTTTTTATCTTGATTCAGAAATTTTTTGGGAAAATTTGTTCCCACATTCATTTTTTATGATGTCAGGTGCTAGTTTCCAACCTATGGGGATCCAGAAATCACTTTGAGGCTTGTCAGGACCAACTCGATTATCAGGTTACCATGGTACATGTGCTGGTTCGTTAAAAAGTGGAATCAAAGCTCTAGGTTGAGATTTTTTACTTTAATGTCAGTATGAATTATGTAATCCTGTTGGAACTTTGGAGGTAGTAAAAACTATGTTACTAGATAGCTCTGACCATAATGAACCTTCACCATGGGTGGATTGGGAAATAAGTCATTAGAATTAGTTCTATAATTTTCCATATTTTTTATTTGGATAGGATGAAATAAAAATCATGGTTATCCAACTATCGCTATTAATTCCCCTCATTTCATTGTTAGATTGTGAATCTGATGTATTATGTATTTTCGGTTGATTTTGTAGAGCATCATGCCTCTGAGAATATGTTTGAATTGATTCTAGGAGGAAGTTTTTGATGAACCACAGTAATAAAATCATCTCATGGACCCTAGAATAGTTGATTTGTTTGTTTATATTGTTCATGATCTAGGATAGGCTCCTACAACAGTCCCCATTCAAGCTCTAGTTGTGGAACATTATAGGGATATTATATAGAATCATTCTCAGGAGTTCGTTTTCCAAAACCCACTAGTGTTCAAAGGCTTAGATAATCCTCAAGAGGATGAGGAATGTTTTAGTAGTGTTTAATGTCTATTTGACTTAATGGAGACACCTGATTAAATAAATGTGAAATTTTCCACCTTCATGATGAAAGGACTAAGTAGGAGATGGTGGGACATAATGGTGATGGAGAAGAAGCATGAGGGATTAGAGTGGAATTACTTCAACGTTATTTTCACCAATTAGTCCTATCCAAATTCAATGTTGTTGGCCTAGGATATTGTGTTTTTGAAACTTTAGAATGCTAAAAAGACTGTGCTAGAGTATGAAATTCATTTTATTAAGATTGTGAAGTTTACACCTGATATTGCATTGAATGGGAATAAAAAACATGATGGTTCAAGATGGGACTCCGTTATTATATTCATTATGGTTCTAGAAATTAGGGTTTTTCTAAACCTCAGGTAGTGCTTGGAAGAGGCCCTTTAATTTTATACTAATGTGGAAAGCTGGTACATTATAAGTGGTTTTACACTGAGGCACCCAAGGTATGTGGATTCTATAGATGCTCAGAATACCTTCAAGGGTTATTCCATGTCTTTTATACTCCTTATAGCGTCTTGGGATCATTATTTCTGATAAAAAGTTTGGTTCAGCTAGATGCTTAATGTACAAAGGGGTTCCATCCACAAGCATCTGAAACAAGGCTACTCTATATAGCAAAAAAGTCTTCAAAAAAATAAAATATAGTTCTAATAACCATGAGAGGTACCATCACTATATATTCATCAATGGTGACTAATATATTTGACACTAGTGCATCTCATTCATTTATTTCACCCCATATTTCTAATCTTTTAAATATTCTTATGTGGATTTTATCTTATGAGATGGATATTACTACACACCTTGGAACAAAGAGAGAGTAGGGTCTTCATAGTCCTACTTTTGTTTTCTCTTTATCATATATTGAGCTTTCATGGAGTTTTATGGTTCTTCAGATAATACCTCTTGACATCATATTCGATATGGATTGGTTTATTTGTAAATAAAGCATGGATTTATTGTTATAATTGAAGGGTCTCATTCACTAAACCTGATGGTGTGTTCCATTTCTTCAAAGATAATGGGACCTAAGGTCATGTAGAGTTTGAATTTCTTATCCATAGTTGGGTAAGTAATATTAGTGTTCTCTTTTGATCAGGAGTTGGAATCATTGAGTGGTTATCTCCCTTTACTTTTCATCAAGTTTCTTGAAACTTGTTCATATGACTTCTCTGGTTTTCCACTAGTAAGTGAGGTTGAGTTTTCTATATATTTAGTTCATGGTACTCTACCTGTTTCTATTCCCTCTTACAGCATGGAACCAGATAAAATGAAGGAGGTCAAAACATTATTAGATGATCTATTAGATAAATTCTTTATAAGCTTGAGTGGTTCACCTTAGGTGGCACTACTTCTCTTTTCTAAGAAAGCTGATTATTCATTTTTTTTTGACAATCAGAAACTCAATAGAGTTACGGTAAATAAAAAATATTCATTTCCATGTATTGATGATTTTTTTGACCATTTGAAAGGGAAATGTTTCTCTTAAACATTGATCTTTGGTCTGGTTACCATCATTCAAGGATAAAAAAATCTGACATTCAAAAAAACCCCTTTCAGAGTAGGTAGGGACACTATTATTACCTTTTTATGCCATTTGGTTTAACAAATGATCCTTTATTCCTTATGTATTTTATGAACAAGATTTTACATGAGCATCTTGATATCTTCGTGGTGGTCTTTACAGATGACATTCATGTTTTCTCAAAGACTAAGGAGGATCATGTACATCATCTAAGAGTAGTTATGAGATTATTGAGAAATCACCAACTATGTGAAAAGATATCTAAATGCGATTTATGGATTAGGTAAGTGATCATCTTGGGACACTTGGTGTTAGAAAATGGTATATTAGTTGAACCATAAAAGGTGCAGGATGTTATAAAATTGGAGCAACCATAGAAATTTTTTGAGATTCAAAGATTTTGGGTTTAGGTGGATATTATTTCTAGTTTGTTAAGGAATTATCAAATTGTAATTGTCCAATGACTTCTCGAACTCGGAAGGGATTAATTTTTTATTGGAATGATAAATGTCTAAGTTATTTCATTGATTACAAACAACTTTTGACTACAACACCAATGTTGACACTTCTAGATTTCAGGTGGGGATATATATTCTTCTATGATGCATTGGGTTTAGGATTGGGTTGTGTTCTCATGCATGGTGATCATATCGCTTCTTAAGGATATAGTCATCTTAGGCCACATGATAAGAATTACCTGATGCATGACCTAGATCATAAAGTTGTGATGCATGTTCTTAAGAGTTAGAGGCATTACCTTTTCAGATAAAGGTTTACCAAATATTATGACAAAAAATCATTAGTTATATCTACTCAAAAAAATATTTGAATCTCTACTAGTGGAATTGGGTGGAATATTAGAAATATTTTGGCTTTAACATCGATTATACCCTGGTGAAAGGGAATTCCAATACAGATGCTCTGAGAAGAAAACTTCTAACCCAGGCCATGAAAGAATCTTTCGAAGAGTGGAACATGATGGTTCTCTTTTCAAATTTTCATATTAGTTTCTGATAATATGGGACCAAGTTTTCCTTGGATAGTGTTTAGTAGAAATCCACTCTTCTCGAGATTCTTTTTTAGAAAAAGTATCTAGATGATGAGTTTGGTATAATTAGAGACACTCTTTCTGATGGGGAGACCATTTCTTAGTGGTTAGTCTCCCCATAGGATATTATATGATATCAAAATCATTTTGTGGTACCTTTATCAGTAAAAAAAAGTTGTAGTGGTGTATTTCAATAATTTCTAGTGGGTAGTGCAACCACAGACCATGAATAAGTTTTATGACATGCATAAATAATTCAGATGGATAGGTGTGTGATGGGGATTTATGATTTTTTTCTCTCATTTTTATACATTCCAATAGGTCAAGGATGAGACCCAAATTCCTTAATGATTGATTCATCCATTTCCAGTGTCGACTTGGAAGTGGTATAAGATCACAATGGACATTTTGGTTGGGTTTCCTCATGCTAAGAGAAAGAATAATTTGATATGGGTTGTGATCAATAGGCTTAATAAATTAGATCACTTTATACTCAGTCATGATACAATGAAAGTTGAGGAGTTGATAAATATCTGTGTGAAATATATCATTATATTTCATGGAGTTCCATCTACTATAGTCTCTAGTAGGGATCCTTGGTTCACTTTTCATTTTAGGAGAGGCCTTCAAGAGGCATTAGTATCTCAATACTATTTAATCACGGCATTCCATATGTACTCTGATGGCCAGATAGAAAGAGCTATATATATTCTTGAGGGTATAATCCATTCCATAGTCATTCCATTTGGTGGAACTTGGGATGATAATTTGGTGTTTGTTTAGATTTCTAATTATAATAGTTATAAGTCCATGTAAATAGTGGATCTATTTAATTCCTTGTATGTTCAACCCAGAAGATCTCTGTTGTGTTAGTCAGATATTGGTGAAAGTTTTTTGGTTTTTTCAAGCTTGGTTGAAGATATGAAAGAAAAGATTCTATTTATTCATCATAAAAAGTTGATGGCACAGTGCTCATATATGTATTATGTTGATCGTCATTGCAGAACATTGGAATATTCAGTTTCTGAGTAGGTGTTCATAAAATTATTAACCCGGTTGGGTCTTCGAAGACTTGAGAAGAAAGTGAATCTTGATCCTTATTTTGTGGGACCATTTAAATTTATTAATAGGGTGTGGAATTTTCTTATGTTTTAACAATTATTCCAAATTTTATGTTGATACATAACATGTTCCATATATCATAGCGGAAAAATTATATTTCTGATCCATCTCATTTTTTGATTTGGAATGATCTTGAGGTTGAACATGATTTATTTGTGAGTTAATGTCTAGTTAGGATAGTTGATTCTGAAACCATGGTTCTTTTAGAGAGGATTATACCTTTGGTTTGAGTGTTATGTAAGCATGGTTCTATTAATCATGAGACATCAGAGAGGGAGGCACTGATGAGAGAGTAGTGGGCTCAGGTTTTTCACATGGGGGGCTTCTTAGTAGGCTTTTTGGTGATATAATGTTTCTATATTGGGAAGGTTGTAACAAATTATTACTATTATTAGTTACTTATAAACCCTTATTCTGATAATTCTATGGTTTTGTTTCATTTATGGGTGTTTCATTTTTAATTTTGAAAATTTATAAGGGATTTTGGGTTGTGCATGTTTAGCGCATGATTTTCCCAAATCTTGTGCTCTAGTAGTACAAACTATGCAAACTAAGGAAGTGATATTTTTTCTGATTGGTGAATTGTTTGAAAAACAATTCTTTCACATAGTAGAAAGTGTGCATCCCTAATAAAAGGGGCACACGATTAGGGTGAACTGTTTTTCTAACTGTGTTTTCCATCATAGGAAATCATGTGCATATTTTAATTAATCTAAAATATTTTTTAAAAAATATCAAAACCTTCTTTTCATGGTCCGGATAAACCTAACTTTTTCCCCAGGTTTTTATTCTTCCTTGGAAGCTCCTGAGAGGAGATTTTGGTCCCTCTAAACCCTTCCGTAAGTGTATAAATTCTTGGAGAACAATGGCTAATCTCTACATGGTAGGTTTCCTCTTCTCGTTATCTTTCTCCTGTTCTCTCTTCTTTCCTCCCTAGGGTTTTATAGATCTCCGTGTTATTTGAGAATATAATAACCTATGTTTTAGATCTTGAATCTATTTTTTATTCTCATATATTCAGTGCTGATGTTCTTCATAGCAGTATCTCGATTAGGGCCTAGTGATTTGAGATCCAGTGATCCCAAGAAGGTGGTTCTATTTTGATGGATAATTTTTATTAACCATACATTTCAAGATTTAAATTAATTTTTTTGATTTAAATTAAATTTATTGATTTAAATGAAGTTTCATTCAATTGGTTTATTAAAAACCCAATTCCATTTAATTTGGGATTTAAATTGGTTTTGGAAAAAATTTGGGAAACTCTCTAATTCCATTGAATTAGAGTGGGTTTGCAAAATTAATGGATTTTTTTGAGATTTAAATTGTTAATTTTGAATTTTAAAATTGATTTGATGAAATTTATTTCAAAGTTTTATTTGAGAAAAATGTCTTAAAATGGATTTGATATAAATCATGTTGTTTTATCTTGTAAAAGGCATGATTTGATTAAAAAAACATGTATTATTTTTTAAATGGAAATGTGCATAATTGTAATTAAAGAAAGGTATGAATTATTTTTTAATAAGTATTAAAATAAATTTCCCATCATTGATTTTTAATAGAGAATAAAAAAGACTAATTTGTTGGTGAATTATTTGGATAAAACCCATTTTACTTTTTGTAATTATAACAAAACATAGTTTAGTGGGTCACATCCCCGATAGGATAGTGATGAGTCCTATTTGGTCAGTATCATATGGAAGTATGTATGCACATATTATTGTGATTCACCTTATAGTTTTTGAGGATCCTACAACCTGGAAATATCATACAATTGTTTGCATGACCATGTTGCTCGTTGTCTGTATTTGGAATATATATCATTTTTTATAAATTGTTAAAACATTCCTTCTGAATTTATATATACTATTTTATATAAAAATTTTATTAATCTACTTGTTTAAAGTATTTCCATCATTTTAAATTTAAGTCATTATTTGTTTAGAAATTCTTTTGAATGTAAATACCTACTTTATTTAAAATTGAATGCTTTATCTGATTAGTTAAATGTAGCTTCTTATTATGGAATTCCTGGTGAGACTCTATGGGGATTTTAGGTTACACCCTACATGTGCCTTTGGGTGTTTATAAATCATCTTATTCTAGGTTCGATAAAGGGAAATTAAATGCTTGGAGGTGGTAGTATTTGTTGATCCTTTGTCTTGGAGAGTTGTTTCCACTGGGGATCGAGTTATTTTTCTATTTTCTATTACTATTTTATAGTACTTTGGGTTGTTAATTCTTTATTGACTTATGGTACACTTCTCTTTGTGGATTTTCCTTTTATTAATACTTATTTTTTTTATCTTTATTACATAATGTTTCTGGAAAATCCATTCCCACTTCCATTTTTATGATGTTAGGTTCTAGTCACCAAATCATGGGGATCTGCAACGCCCTTTGGGCCATGTCAGGAATGTATCGGTTATTGGGTTACCATGGTACTGAGGATGGTTCGTGAAATTTAATTCCAAGGGTTTCATTAAAGATAAAATTTAAAATAAGTAAAAATATAAGGTGAAATAAAAAAATTGGAAAAATGAAATATTAATGAGGTTAAACCAGACAAATATGAAGGGTTGTTTTCTTCTTAGAAGAAGGAACTCTCTTCCTATAAGTAAATGGGGTCTTGATATAGATAAGGATAATTTTCCCAAGACCCTCTATTTCAATATTCTATAGAACTAATGTTTCTTTTATTTCTCATTTTAATTTTTATTTACGATTTTTAAGGACTCGTTCTTCCCACATATTCTCAATTATTCGTTGAGTGGAGTGGTAATTATTGAGTGATCTTGGAAGGGAAATAATACCTTTATTAATGCTTAAGTTTATATGATTAAATGATTTAATCCCACTCTTTTATTAAACTAATTTTTATATTTAAGATTATATTTTAATTTTAAATATGACTTTGTTTGGTTATTTTTGTTTATTACATATTTATTTAGTCATTAATAATCATCTACCACACTCAATTTTGGACTATATATGGTGTAATAGTCTCAGTTGAGTAGTGAATTACAAAGCAGTTGCTGGAATATTTTGAAAGTATAGTAGTAATTCATGGATTTCATGGCAAGCACAGGACCTAGTGGAATATTTCTAGGGTAATCCAAAGGTGATTTTATATATAAATTCCATATGTCGATAATAGGGTAGTCTAAAGAAAATGTCTATGTTTATTTTATTATCATCATTCCATTCAACCAATGGTGGGTTGTAAATTAGTTATATAACCTCTCATTCATCATATAATAATAAGAAGAGACAAAAAAATTAAAATACCCTGACAAAATTATAATTTTAAAGTTTTCCATGACATGATTACCTTCTAGATATACTATTTTTAGTCTTCTTCTTTGTTTCTTTCATTTTATAAACAAATCATAACCCTAAAGAAACACTTTTGTCTAATCTAAAAGTAAAAACTAAATTTTTTGATCACTACACCATATGATTGAACCATTGGTTTCAACTATAACTACATTTTTATTAAGAATAAAATTTATTTGTCTTTACCCCATGATAAGAGTGTGATCAAATCATGACATCATTTTTGGGGAGGAAGTGAAAATATATATATAATTTTAGCATTGCATGACATGAACTTATAATAACTCATTATTCTATTTTGATCTCAAAATAGAAAGAAATTTAAAAAAATTAGTAAACTTAAATTTTCAAAGAGAATTAGATAAAATTTCTCTTAAAGACTCTATTTCTAACATCATGTTTTCACTTAGATCCTATGATAATGGCTAGAAATTCCAACCAAACCATCAGATACCTTTTCATACCACAATTTACAAATCATCATGATCAAATTGATATACTAGAACAAAAAAATAACATTGAATTGAAAATTGATCTCATCAAATTTTTTCATATGCTTCCTGATCTTATAGGTGAATACCACAATAAACACATAAAATAATTAACACATGGATTCTCTACCATGAATACCCATGGAGTTGCTAAGGAATAAGTTAAGTGGATGTAATTTTCCTTTTTACTTGAATAAAATGACAAAGAATGGTTTTATAGCCTATATATAGGTGAATTCAATGACTGGGATAATTTATAGAGATTTTTTATATGAATATTTTTCACCAAATATTTGATAAGATCAATATAGAAAGATATTTATTCCATTATGAAATCATAAGAAAAATATCTTTAGAGTATTGGGAGACATTCAAAAAAATTGAGCAAGCTTCTCTCATCAGATTGTAAAATGAAACCACTTAATTTTGTTCTTATAAAAATTCCTACTCAATAATGATAAAAATAATTTTTATGCATCTTTTTATGATCTTTGATTAATAATTCACCAAAAAATCCAAGTTTTTAATTTAAAATATTACAAATATCTCATAACAATTCTATAAAAGAGGTTTTTCTAAAATAGGTATCCATGAGGTAAGAAATTATTACTAATCATCTTTAAAAGAAACTAAGACTCAATAGTTAACCAATTTTATAGGACATAGGGTTCTGAAAAAATTCAATGAATAGTAAGTACCAATATTGGCATGTGGTTCGTCCTTATCACCTATCCATTTCACTAACCAAAGTGTTGATGTGCAGGGAAAAGAAATTTGGGGAAACTTGTTCATACAAGGTAATTAAAATTAAATTAAGGATAGATATATGAAAAAACAATAGATTATTGAACAAGAAGGATTTAAGAATATAGAATAATAACAGGCATATCTCTACCATGAAGAAAAAACTGAAGAAGAAACTGAATAAAAAAACTCGATAGGAACCAGTTGTTGATGAACATTTTTAATATTAAAAATGAGTAATAATAAATGAAGGGAGACAGAGGAATAGTTGTCCAAAGAAAAAAAAATCATATACACCATGTAAATGATATAAAAAAGAGAATAAATATCTTCCACTCCTATTCCCATTGATAATAATTCACCCTAAAATGTCTAAAAAGAAGCACTCTAAAGAGAAATTCTAGAAACATTACAAAATGTTGAGATTAATATTACCATAATTAAATAAATAAAAAATATTCCTAAGTATACTGAATTTTTAAGGATCTTTTTACCAAAAATAGTAAGCTTCAATGGAATGAAATAATTAATTTGGGAAGAAGTTTATTAAAACTAATCACGCCATAATTACACACAAAATTTCAAGATCCATGGAAATTTTATATCCCTTTAATTATATATAACAATATTTATTCAAAAACAATTATGGGATTTGGGTTCTTCTTTAAATTTTATTCCCTAATTAAGGGTTAAATATTAGTAGACAAGAGGCTTGAAACCGATATGAGTGGTGATATAACTTATAATATGATCCATTTTATTTCTAGAAAAGGTTTTTGAGGATGTCCTTGTGAAAGTTTAGAACATGTTATTCACAATAGACTTCTATTTATAGAATATGTAGAAATATAATATTCCATCACACTCACCCATAATTTTGGGCAGACAATTCCTGAATTCATCCAAGATAATCATAATTTTTTATGAAGGATAAATAACTATGGAGTTTAGAGACATCACAATCTATTTTAACATATTTTAATCCATGAATTTTCTTTAATTGGATAATACATACTTACTCTATCCCACTTTGAAGAAGAAAACCTCATTGAATATTCAAGTGTGATTCATTAGATCTTAAACATTGAGTAACACTTAATTGTTTAAAATTCCTCAGTGGATGAAGCGGTCTAAAAGTTTGGGATATCTATTTGGAGTAAAGATAATTAGGTAACTTCTAAATATCTTAAGGGATTTTTTTATATTTAATGATGATGTAGATTATATGTCATTCTATGTGTAGAAATTATAAGAAATAAAAATTATAAATCCAAATAAAATTGCATCCCTTGAACAACCCCCAAATATGAAACTTAAAACCTTTACCATTGATCTCAAGTAAGTATACTTAATGATGGAAAAAAACTACTGGTATTCATTTGAAATAAATTTTCCAACACTCAATAAAATAAATTTATTGATCTTTTTAAAAAAACAAGTGAAAACAATATGGTACAGTTTTTGTGATATTCCATGGATAAGTATAAAATTTTATCACACAAAAATATTTTTAGAGGATACTCTATACCTATTAGGCATCCCAAAAAGAGTATATAACCCACTATAATAGAGGTAGTAAAAATATGGAGAGATAATTTATTGGAAATAGATATCATTTTCCCAATATCTTACTCATAATGGGTCATCCAATTCATGCAGTTCCAAAGAAATCATCTGGACCATTTTCAAAAATGGCCAATATTTAGAATAGATGGATAGAGTGTATATATATTATTGTAATATAAAAAAAGTCACTAGAAAATATCAATTCTTTATCCCATTCATTTTTCAAATTTTATAGTGGTTTGTAGGAAAAACATATTATTTCTTTTTAGATGATTTTTTAAGACATTTTCAACTATCCATTTCTCTAGATGACTAAGAGAAGACAACATTAACAATTACCATTGGTTCATTTTCCTATAAAATAGTTCCATTGAAAAATTTAATTCCCTAATTAAATATCATAAGTTCATAGTAAGTACATTCATAGTCCATAATGAGGACTTCCTGGATCTATTCTTGGAGTATTTCAAAAAATTTAGTAATTATTTGATCTGTTTTTAAATAATAT
Organism: Viscum album; assembly: GCA_963277665.1. NCBI lineage: Eukaryota > Viridiplantae > Streptophyta > Magnoliopsida > Santalales > Viscaceae > Viscum > Viscum album. Next base: position 649,394,362 of record OY728121.1, on the reverse strand, counting down.
GAAAAAAATGAATGATTTTATCGAAAAATATATTGTTTTAAATATTGAAAAAATCCACATCATGGTGTAAAGTGGAATTATCCTTGGTAATATAATCTCACAGAAATGAATTGAGGTGGATAAATAAAAAATTAAATTTATAAATTACTGTATCTACCCAACTTATGTGAAATATATTAGTTATTTCTTATGACATATATGTATTTCCATGAGGTTTATCACAGACTTTTATAAGATTTATCACACTATCACGAGGATAATTTTGAAAGAATATGATTTTAATTATTATATTATATTTTGGTTAGAATTTTAAAAACTAAAGGAGAGATTTATTAGCCCACACGTGATGTAGATTCCAAACTAGGAGAACCTATTTGAGATACTTTTTAATTCTAATACCTAAGTTATGGGATTAGTTCATTCCCAATGAATTTAAAGAAGATAAAAATTCAATCTGTGTGCCTAAAGGACACTATATGTTTCTTATTTAACCTATACAACCACTAAAAAATATTTTTATGTATTTTGTTTACATTCAATAAATTTTGATATTATTTTTTTTAAACTAAAGTAAATGTTCCATATGACCACACAACACTCAGGTACATAATGAAGAAGTATAATGAAAACACTTTGTCGTTAATATGGATTTTTTTTTCTTTAAGTGCTTGCCCTATATATTATAGATAATAAGTGATCATAAAAATCAGGTAGTCAATCACCTAAGTAGATTAACCAACATTGATAAAACTAAAATTCCATATCAAAACCCACTAAATGACTTCATTCTCAGAGAAAATTTCATTTGGTTCAAGGATATGTATCATATATTTTATTTATGGTAAATTATTTTTTAAAATACCAGGTACAATATGATTTTAATTCCCACCAAATTCAATAAACTAAAATCTGATTTAAAATTTTATAATTGGGAATATCCATACATGTGGAAACTTCTTGATGAACAGTTAATAAAATCTTATCTTCCAACATGTGTAATAGAGAATATTTCAATATTTTTCTAAACTCAATCACATGGAAGCCACTTTGGACCTCAATGGATTTTAAGAGAAGTCTTAGAATCTATAATTTATTAGACCATGTTTTTGGAATATACATATGTTTTTTGTATTAAATATGAAAATTTTCAATTCACTGGAAATATTTTGAAAATGAAATAAATCCTTTAAAGACCCATTCATTTTGGTGAAATATTTAAAGTATGAGGAATTGATTTTGCGGGGCCCTTTCACATGTACTTTTGTAAATATTATTTTTTACATAAAATATATTATGTTTCTAAATAAATGGAATCCAATTACACCTAAACTAATAATTCCATGTTTTGTGTTGTTTTGTTAGGTCTAACATCATTTGTAGGTTTGGAGTGAAAAGAGACAACATTACTGACCAAGGAACTATATTTTTCAATATAATCATAGAGGATTTACTGATAAATTATAAAGTATAACTCAAAATATCCACCACTTACCATCCATATAGAAATGGGAAATCTATAGTTTCAAATAGATAGATCAAGGAAATTTTAGAGAAGACTATAAAACCAAATAATAAATACTAGAGAAATAGATTTTAGGACACCTTTTGGGATTAAAATTCATCCCAAAATACTCTCATAGGAATTATCCCACATTAATTTATTTATTATAAGTGTTCTCACCTACTTTTTTACTAGGAACACAATTTGTATTACGGTGTGAAAGAAATGAATCTATATTTGGGTAGATCATAGAAAGAGAGAATACTATAAATATATAAATTGGAGGAAATTTGAAGATTATATTTTTAAAATTATATAATTTATAAATAAAGAACTCGAGTATCTTGTGAAAATTTGATTCAACATAAAGACTTCATTCCTGAGCACCATGTATTATTATACAAATAAAGACCTAAGTTGATTCCATATAAACTTTATTTTTTATTAGAGGGTCCATATATAGTCACTCATTTATTTTCTTGAGGTGCTGTGAATATTTTTAGAGGATAATAAATCGCATTAACTATTAATGGGGACAAGTTAATTAAATTCCCTATAAATATTTCACAAGAACTAGTGGAGGAGACCACACTCCCCCAACCTATTTACCAATAAAGACCCATCAGGTTTTGCATATCCTTGACATTAACATATTATTTTTATTCCATTTAAAATATTATTACATCATTAAACTTAATTATTTTATATTTTTTGGAATGATATTTGGTTTTCTAGGACTTTTCAACTTTTATATTTTTTCAATTTTGTAGGTTTTACAAATTTTTGTGTCTTTTCTTTTTAATTTCAGTTTTTTCTTGAAACCCATGAGCAAAAATATAATGCCATTTTAAAATTTTAATCTATTAAAATGTTGGGAAAATAATTTTACCAATATAATCACCTTAGTTGAATGTTTAAATGAAATTATTTTTAAATTCTAAATAAAATAATTTCATTAAAACACACTTCTTTTTGAAACTCAAGACATAAAATGTTGTCCAATTTTTCAACATACCTAAAATGTTTCTGATACAATATTTAAATTTTAAATAAATTTACAAATTTCAATATATGATTATGAAAAACATGAATATCCATAATTTTTTGAGTAATATAATCAAAACCATGGATAATTCAAGGAAATCATTCTTATATTATTGAGGCATTATTTGGATGTAATGTCCCTTTTTATAGTGAAATATATTTTAAATACTCCCTGTAAATTAATCTTTATAGAACTTAGGGGCCATGAATTAATTTTTTAGTAATAAAAATTACAATCTAAATATACCTATATACCTTTATCTAGAAACATTTTCATGATATAAGTTGAATTCAAGTGTGGAAGAAGGGAGAAATGATTTTGAAAAATCTATTTTATGGAATTTATTTAAATTTAAAGAAAAAATTTCCACAACTTCTTATGATAATATGTTGAGAGAAACATTTGATGGGAATATTGGTAAAATGTTATTGATTTCACCCAAATATTACCATGGAATTATTCTATGGTTTTTAATTGAAAATAGCGCTCCTTTCCCTCTGAAAAATAAATTCTGCAAAAAAAATAAAAAATAAAAAATATAAAAAATTGTATTTAAGAATCATTAAAAGTTTAAGAACATAATTATGCTAGTTTTTATAAAGGGTAGGTTTGACATGGTACTTAAAAGGATTTTTAAGGCCCTTTAGAATTGATTTTTTCTAGTGTTTCTGGAGCATGTTATGGAGAAGATGTGTGGGAAAGAATTATTTATGATAAAAAAGATTTAAAAAGGCCCTATGAATACCTAAATAAATGGAAAATAATTTTTATCTTTAGCCAATATAGGTCCCATGATACCATAGAAATTGTGATTTCTCTCTCTGCCTTCAATAGAATAACCAAACTAATAAAGAAAAGAAATTTTTTCCAAACATTTTTGATGAAATAGGAAGATTTGGTTTTTCTATTGAGTATTAAATAAATATTGTGGTATATAAATGTATAATATATATAAAATAATCCAATTTAGTGGAATAGGATGTTTTGGGAGAATCCATTCTTATATGAAACTAAAAGTCATGTATTGAGCTTCATTTTATAGCCAAGCCTCCTCATTCAGCCTCAAGAGTCTAACATTCATTTCCTACCAACCCCTAATCCATAGAACAAATATTATTAAAACCTCATAATATAAAAAATTACTTAACTCATTGTTTGGAGATGGATGGATTCATCAATCCTAAATTAAAACTTGTATAAACTTGTAATGATAAAAACATTTCTTCAAAATCATACATGAGTGTTTGCATAAATATTTTGGAAAGGTAGGTATAAGATTATATGAGGGGATAAATAAAGAAAGAATTACTTTAATGTACATAATTAGGTATATTAATTCAATATGATTAGGTATCTATGATAACTTGATAACTATGGTGTTGAAAAAAGAACTCACATTGGCTAAGTATTTAAATTTTACTTTTGTAATACATTTAAAATTAGTTTTTTTTAGACACCAAGGTTTATTTTTAGGGTATTTTATAGAGCGGATACTTTAATATATTTCATTGAGTATTTTCATTATTAGAATCCCACTATTTTATTTTTCATTAGTTAATTATCACTTATTTATCATATATGAATATTTTTGGATTTAGTGTGAAAATAGATTAAATCTTTGACTTTAATTACTTATTTGATCTCGAGGAATTTTTATGATAAAGAATATATTTAATCCTTGTAATTTTTAGTAATTTTTTAGGTTACTAGTGGATATTTCAATGAAATAAATGAAGATCTATGAATAATGGAGTTGTTATAGAAGATCAATCATGGTTAAAAATTTCACAATGTCCCCAAGAGACTTTATAATGAAAATACCATGTGGTCACTTGTTTATAATGCGGTCAATAAATAAACCATAAGAATATATCCAAAGAAAATTAATAAATTCATTAACTACAACAATAGAAAAATATTCCCCAAGAAAAACAATATAATCAAACATGGATCTCAATCTATTGTAAGAATAAATTTTATCTGTCAACACTATAAATTCATCAATGTTTGAAGATGTAACATGTTGAGTGAATATACTACACAATGAACCTAATGTATACCCAATCCATCATTAATTACTTCTCTATATTGATCATTCCTTCGATCAACCATAAGTGAATTTTTTTTCAAAATTCATTAAGTGAATGCATGTAAAATCCAATCAACATTGCACACTTGAAAACATACTTTGATGATTTAAGTGGCCAAACTTTCACTCATCATCCAATGGTCACTTTCACCTCATAGTTGATCCACTAATCATGCACCTCATGGTCGATCTGTTCCATTACAAAATTCAAGTCATGGGTTATTAAGATCATACTTTTTGAAACTCACCCAAACATCAAACCAAACCACTAGGAAACCATGAATTCATTCATGATATCAATAAAAAGATGAAATGTGGATCTAGAAAAAAGTACAATATCTCAATAATAATCAATAAAGAAATATTTTGGTTTCTTAGAATGAAAAATTTTGAAGGAGGAAATATCCAAGGAAAAAAGGAAAGATAAATATTTTTGAAAAATATGATTTAAATGGTTTTATTAGTCAATGAAAAAGGGGAGTTTGAATTATGGAATAAGTAACTCGTTACCTATAAATAAAATGGGTCATGAATCAAAGAAGGGGACTTTCCCATAGAAGGACACATGTTATCTATTAGATAATCACGACTACTTTTTAATCTTTTTAATGACTCATTCATCCCTATTATTCAATGTTTCCCTTCAAGTAGAGGGTTAATTATTCAGTGCTATGGGAATTGAATAGAAAATTATAATACTTTAGTATACATGCTTCAATTAATTAAGACCTCTATTTTGTTAAACTGATTTCATTTTTCAAGAGAATATTTTTATTTCATATATGGTTGTGTTTGGTTATTTTATTTTAATAAATATTATATTGTTTGATAATTATCATCTCCCTCCACTCAGTTTTTGACTATATATGGTGGAATATTCTTGGATGGGTGGTTAAGTTCTTCATGGTTTTTGGAACATTTAGAAAGTACAATAGTTATTCTTGAATAACTTTGGAAGCACAAGTCTTGGTTTAATAATTCATGATCAAGACGGGGGTAATTTCCTATATGTTTTTCATCTATAAGAAGGATGGTAGACTGAATAATTGGTTTTTGATATGTTAATTTTAACCATGATATTCAACCAAGTGTGAGAGTTGAAGCAATTTTATAGCCTCTCATTATTTACATAATAATAATAATATCAAAACTATCTAAAATATAGGACCAAATTACAATTGGAAAGTTATCCCTGACTCAATTACCATCTCATCATATTATTTTTAAATCATTTAATTAATTTATTAAATTTTTCCCAAATAATAACAAAAAATAAACCATTTTTTCAAATAAAAAGTGAAAATAATTTTTTTTCACTCTTGTCATGGTGAAAACCCTTGTTTTCTAATATAACCACATTTATCATAGTAATAAAATTGATTTTCCATGGTCCATGAAAGGTATTTGGTTATAAGTAACATGAATATTATCATTATTAATATTTTCAAGAAAACATATAGACAACTCATGAAGTTCATATAGCCTTTGGTGGTTTGTAAATTTAAATAGGTTGAATCATGAAAAGAGATAGTGGTGTTATATTCATAATTTTATATAAATTTTATTCTTTTATAATTCATCATTTAATCATAATGAGCTTCATATTATATGATTCTTTGATGAGGTATTGTTGTAACGCTGAAACATTGTCATTAATCATCATCAAGGTGCTTATAAGAACATTTCAAATCCATAATTTACATTCACATATATACAAAGGAGTCATTGTTTAATTTCATTCCAATTTAGTTGGTGTGGGGATGCATTATAACACTTATAGGTTATAACAATCTTAAAATATACCCTTGGTTCTGCCCACCGAGCCAAAAGGAAGTGACATAGGTTGTGCCTGATCCATCAAAAAGTACTAGTTTAGGGATGTTTCAATAGAAAAATCCTAGCTTAAATCTACTCCAATAAAAGGTTACAGTTTTTAGGATTATAATTTAATAACTTCCTAGGTTATGATCTATCCTTTTTTAAATTTAGGGTTTTTATTTCTCCCATTTCAAAAGTATGGGTTTAAGAAACTCCTTTATAAATGTGTCTCACATATTTTATTTATTTTAGTACTTCATTGGTTGGATCATGAAGATTAGAAATATTAGTTTTTATATACAAAATAGCATAAAATTGCTTTTTCTTATCAATTTATATTTTTAACTTTCACTTTTACACTCACTTCAATTTAATTAAAGGGTTGGGTGACTTAATCTTGATCATCCATCAAATTATAAAATTAAATTTATTTAAATTATATTATTTTAAAACTTAAAATTAACCCCCCCCCCCCCCCCTCCCATGTTTTCTTTGATATCATCCTAGTAAGACCTAACACAAAGTTCATTAAAGAGTAAAGCTATTAGTTTAGGATCACAAGTATCTGAACCATAGTGGTTTTAGGCAATAATCCATCAACCTAAAGTGTTTTTTTCTACATTATCTAGGGGCAGTAGTTACCATTAATTTACCCTAAGATTTGGATCAATTTGTTTTTATTATATGAGGCATGTTCATTTCCAGTTTCAATGTCTGAACATCCTTAGAGATTAGTGTGTTTTGATTTATTAAATCCCATTCCTAACTTAGCAGTAGTTGAATTGAAGGATTCATTAGAATTAAAGACAACTAACCTTTGTTTTAATAAAATGATATGAAGTTGGTAGAGGATATTCTTATAATTTCACTCGCTTATCAAGTACATAGGGTTGAGTTTTCCCACAAGGGTGGTATTCAATACTGAGTTAGAGTATCCAGATATGGTTATATTTATACTATATATGTTCTAGTTGTATATGGTTAGAGATTATTTGAGGTATCATCTCTATATCTTCCACCATGGTTTACACATTATTTAATTTTAGATCATATCACTTTTTTTATTTTACCCATCATAGTCTATGCCTTGGAACTTGGTGTGGAGATACTTTGAGTGCCCCATATGTTGATTATGATAGTTATAGGTTAGAAAATTCTACAAGATGTTTTTTGGGGTTGTGAACTAATGATGGGGTAACATAAACCATCTAGGGATTTCATGTTTCTTTAGATATAACCATATGATTTCGTTTTTTCATGAACTAGTTTTTTCTATATTGAGGTTATTCATTTCTTTCGTATGTGATTTTTGTTCTATGATGATTAGGGTCAGTATATAGTACTCATTGGAGAGTGAGATCATTAAATGGGTAAAAGATGTTTGGAACTATTACTGTCTCATCTAATATTCACATCCATGGTTTTGGTGGAGGAATAAAAGATGCAGTTTTCTATAATTATGGAGGAATTTCCTAATATTTTCTCCACATAGGTTGCAATACTTCCCCTTAAACTAATTTTGTGTATAGGATATAATTACAACTTGTATTCTTCCTAATTTCAATGTCTTTTTATTGGATGGAACCCTCAAACTATGGGGCTCAAGGATTCAGGTTGATAATCAGATGAAATATTTATGTATATGGGATAGTGTAAACATTTGGGTGATCCTATGTTACTCTCCAAGAAGGTGGATGGGAGAATATAATTTTTTATAGACTATCAGTGGTTAAATCAGGTTATATTCAATAAAAATTACCCTATTCTAAGTATTACTTATTTATTCAATAAGATTAAGGTATCCAGCTGGTCTTTAAAAATTGACATGTGGTCTGGATGTCTCCAGATGATAGTAGATATCCCTAAGACCACTTATAGGTGAAAATATATGAAATTTGAGTTTTTTTTCATGTCGTTTGGTGTCTTGAACTCCCCCCATATTTTAATTAGACTCATAAATGTCATGTATAATGAGCTCCTAGATTAGTTTTTTGGTCATATTTGTTGAAAATATTCTCATGTACATGAGTTCAAAGAAGACGTATGTTGATAACCTTCATTTTATTTTACAATTCCTTCAACATCATTATATTAATTGGATAATTAATAAGTATAATTTTTTAATGCAGGAGGTGAAAATCCTTATACATGTGGCATCTCAGTAGGTAGTATCATTAGATCTATCGAATATTGAGAAAAACATTTCTTAGGTAGAACCCATGAATTTTTAAGAGGTTATTAGTTTCCTTGGTATCATGGGATATTATAGGGGATTTGTGTCAGAATTATTTTTGTTCATGGCCCCATTGATAGTCTATACTAATAAGGAATATGATTTTTATGGGTTTATTAGTGTTAAGAAACTTTCGACATCTTGAATAAGAGTTTTATTAGTGCTCCCATTTTTTGGATTCCATATGAGGGAGTAATTTTTTAGGTGTTCTTTATCACTTTACATTTCATTCTAGGTTTTCTTTTGATGTACCAAAGGACAGTGACCATTAATGGATCTAGGAACTTATATCCGTAAAAGTATAACTATTTCACCAAATATATTTAGTTTCTACAGGCGGTTTTTTTTCATATTTTTTGGAGACATTACCTCATTGGTGAGTGTTTTGTGTTTTTCATGGATCACAAAAAATTTAGGTATAACTTCTCTTAATAAGATTTTAATCATCATCTATGGAATTATATGGATTTCTTATAGTATTATGGATTTACAATATCATAATCCCTAGGGAAGTTAAATTTAGATGTTGATTCATAGAGTAGTAATTCATAGGGTTTTTTTTGAGGTTTGGGTATGCTTTGAGGGTAATGGGGGATATTGAGGAAATAAATCATGATAAAGAGGAGGTCGGTGGTAGAGGAATTCAATTTTAGATGACATTGTAGCCTTCCCTCATGTAGAAGTTGGAGGAGTCTTAGTGGGGATACAATGAGGTTCAGGTGATTTAGGACCATCCTCTCCAAGGGGATACTTCATAGGGACATTTAGAGGATGAACAACATCAAATAATGTTTCAAGAGAGTTTTTTTTGGTAAAAATTATCAAGTAGGTTCTCTAAGAGTTCCATATCTTTCGGTGGCAGTTTATCCATGTGTATCAAGGTGTATACAATATGTATCATGCCTTTTATGGTTCAGATTCAGTAACCTAGGATAATATGGTTAGTATTAATTTTTGTGTCCAAATGTTTTATCTACAAAAAGTTGAATTCAGGGCATTAGTTTTGAGGTAGTTTAATGTATACATATGAGATTTTCAAGTAGAAATGGTAAGAAATATTTATGGATTTCATCATTACTTTACCCCAATCCTAGGGGTGATTTGATTATATTTGTGGATCATTTATCAAATTATTAATTCATCTCAATTTCTATCTATCAGGGGGTTAGGTATTATAGAGGTTTTGGAGAGGTAATAGGTGGGTGGGGTAGTGATTATTCTTGGGGTTCTGAAGACAATTATTTCATATCGACATCCTTATTTTACCTCATGGTTCTAGAGAGGATTATGGTATGGTTTTGTCTCCCAATTTCCACTTATAACTACTTTCCAACCTCAAATGGTTAGGTAGACTGAGCAGACCATCTATACTTTGAAGGATATGTTACAAGTCAGTGATCGAGATTTTGGTGCATTGTGGATGAATTATTTTACCTCATTTGAGTTTTCTTATAATAATATATATCACTCATCCATTTTCATGGATCCATTCAAGTCATTGTATAGGTGGAAATTTTAGTCATTGTTATTCTAGATTGAGGTTGGGAAATAGGAAATCCTTGGGCCAAATGTGGTCAGAGCATGACCGAGATGATTTAGATGGTTCTAGAGTGAATAAAGGCAAATTATTACCATTTTAATTCTTATTAAAATTGGGGGATGAAAATTATTGTTCCAAATTCATTAATCATGTGTTCTTGATGATTTCCTCTTATCATGGGTATTATAGGTTTAATAGGGTGAGTAACCAATATCCCCAATTAATCAGTCCTTTAGAGGTTTTGTATTGTATTGTTGAGATGGAATTAATGTTATCACTTCCTCTATAGATTGATCATATCAATGAAATCATAATTTATTATAGCTCTGAGGGTATATTCATGAAAATTATCATATCACCAATTAGGGATATTTTGGTATTGAGGATTATGATATGTTCATAGAGTGGTCATTTGAGGTCTAGGATCATTGGAAGAGGGTGTTTTATGGGGGATATATTCCCTTGATTCATGATCTATGGAGGAATGGTTTTATGGAGGAGAGTACATGATAACATGAGTCATAGATTCATACTCAGTGTCATAATATATTTGGATATTGATTTTTTTATAATATAATTTGTTAACTAGTGATGATTTAATTGAATTACTTATTCTATTTGTTTTCATGTTTAGTTAATCGTATCATCTCTTTTTAAAGTTATATCCTCATGGATCACTTGGTTTGTGGTGTATTTGGTTTCCCTTTTCAATTTAGTTTTGATTATCAAGGATGAGAATTATTTTGGATTCATCTATTGTTAGATTTTGTACATTATAAACCCATTAGTTTTTTTGGGTGTTGGAGATTTTGAAAGGAGGTTTTGGGAATGAAATGTGGATTTAAGCTAAAATTTTAGTTGGTTATTAGTTTTTTAATATAGAGGGTTGCGTTCCACATTGAGAGGTCAGTTGAATGTATGGATTCAACATGGTTGTTAAAGTATAGTATAGATCTTGAGAGGCTGACCTCAGGGGGTTCTACCTTTTTTGGAGACCATTCACCATGCCACTTTGGTTATGTTATGGTCCAGGTCTGATAAGTTTTCAATGTAGAAGGGAGGTAATGATTGGGTTTTGGTTCGTTCAGCTACAACATGAGGTTGGGTGGTCAATTTTTATCATTCTGTAATTTTGGGAAGATTTTTTTTATGAATTTTGTCCTTTTATATGGCTAGAATCAGGAGTATGGATTCTAAACCATGGATATAAGCATTACATCATGGTTTTCACTACTTTTATCAGATCTAAGTTTTTACCATGATATAGTGTTTTAATATTCACATGAATTAATTACATTTTATAGTGGTCATCACCCTTTCACTATGGTCTTATGTGCTTCCATCCTAGGTATAAATTTGGATTCCCTGATGGACTTAATTCTTTCACCTTCGATTCCCTCAACCCTTGTGTTGTACCTGTCTGATTTTGGGAGATCTATCACAACATTTTGGCCTGGATTTGGTCCTCAGATATGGTAGATTGGTTGATTTGGATCCAAGTGAGTTCATTGTCTTCTTCTCTTAGTTTTTTCTTTTTTCCCAATCCATAGAATGTGTTGGAATCCAAATTTGTTAGTTTGGATTATATTGGAGTGAGTGAATCTAATAGTGATCACTGTGTTCTAGAGTTTATTATATGATTTCAGTTTGTTTATTGTCTCTTCTTCACCTTTCCCTTTCACCTCAACTTTTAAATCCTCATTTTAGGTAATGGGTTCAAGAACTCTCTTCGATTTTGTTTATAATGTGGAACCAGAATACTTTTTCTTCCTTTGGGTGGATGTTATGGATCATAATAACAAATTTATGGAACAAGGGTTAAAGAAATTATCAGGAAAGTGGTTTTTTTCATGTGTTTACTTGTTTCAATGATATTTCTCATGTTCTTGATACCTTTTTACTAATATTGATAAAATAATTGTCTTTTAATTGAATTTTTTATTGATGATATAAATTCTGTATTGTTATCGACTTTCATAAAATTATAAATACTTAAAGATGATAGGAAATCGGTTATGTGAAATTAGAAATTTATTTGGATTCTCTGGAAAGAAGTGTTAAAAATGTGAAATAATGTTAAAACAAATCTATGTGTGTGTTTCATATTGTATTTTTAGGAATTTTTACTATGATTATTATAGTCTGGTTATGGATTATGTGCCCTTATTAGTGGGGGTTAATTGGTTATGGGTGATAGTGTGGTTTAGGTTACTGGTTGTTAAAGAAGATTCTAGGTTAAGAATATTGTGATACAGTTCAGTGTATGGATTATGAAGTGGGGAAATGGACACCTTTCCTTATTTTTATAGATATAATGAATATTTTGTTATGGAATAATTGAATTTCTATTTGAGGAGGTATTGTTTTGAAGTTGCCTGATGGTAGTGAAATGTAGATAGTAATGATGATGATGAAATGGGAATTGCTAGAATTGAAAAAAAACATGGTCGTAATGAAATAATAATTCATATAATGAATGGGTTATAGTTGAAATAAATTTGTTTGGTGGCTTGAATGTTTTTCCATTAAATATGGAATTGAATGAAATATTAAATTTAAAATGACTTGTAATGTTAAATCTAGTAATGGGATAAATAATGTGACTATATGGGAAATTTCATATTTTTAGGGTGGTTTTTTCTATAGAAATTGGGTTTATATTTTGGTGTTATAGTTGGAAATAGGGGAGGTGTGTGGTGATGGTAGTGTGTAGAAGGTTGTGGGTTGTGATGGTGCATTTTTTTATCGTGAACTTTATAGGTTGGGATTTTTCATATTAGGACTATATTTTGTTTATTTTATGATTTATTTATGATCCCACCTAATATGTATATCCTTAATGATGATCCTATATTCTAGGTTCCTATTTTTCCCCCAAACATTCAGGTTAGTGATGGAATAGATTGTGTACTAACCCATATTCTTCACTCTCCTTTCTAAGATCTAAGTAGGTATGATCATACTTGTAACAGCCCAAGATTTGTTAAATAAATTGAATATTGAATGCATGAAACACAAATTATCTAAAAAACACCACTTTGTTATAACCTTTCCTGTAAACATAATGTTCCACATCTATGTTTTTAATTTCAAAAAATGGTCATCTAGAGTTGCGATCAGTAAGTTATTTGGAGTCTCATAAAACCAACTTGATTTTTTCAGAAATAGTAACGTAACCTTATGAATAGTAATATGAACCTTATGAATAGTAAATCATATTATCATTTTATTTTCTTAAGGATATAAGATAATGACATAATGATTAATTTTTCATGGTGATATAAAATAAGTTATAGTTTAAAAATTGTTTTTTTTTGAATAAAGTATGATTTATTTAAAATAAAATTAATCATATTTATAAATATATTTTCTAAAAATGAAGTTCATTTTTTAATTTTAAATATAGAAAAATTATTAGGGTTTATTTTTATGATTTTTGTGAGATACTCGAATTTTTGATGAATAGTAAAATACGGTAATTTACCGTATATGTACATTATTAGTAAAATTTACTATTCATAGAATCATGGTTGATGTAATCACACTTGTTTTAAACTCACATGTACTTATTACTATTATGGTTCACATGAATCAACACTATTGGTTGTCTTGAGGGAAATAAAAAAATAATGAATAAGATATTCACAAATCATCCCTCTCCTCCATAATAACTCCCCCTCTCTCTCTTCTCTTCACACCTCTAAGACTTGAATATCCTCAAATTTAAACCCAAATACCCTTACCTAGTCACACCTCACATCCAAAAGCTTTTGGTCTTTCCAAAAGACCAAAATTCCTTCCCTTAAGGAGGTTATTTCAAGTGGTAAAGAAACTTTTTTTCATTTAGTTTCATCTCAATTTATCTTCTTTTCTTATTCTCTCCTAAGCTCCTATATCCAATTGATAATTATAACTCAAGTATCATTTATATAATTTAATTATACCATGTTAATGTAATAAACATTATCAATATTCTTACCCTCTCTCTCTCTTTTATAAATGAAATCATAGTCCATGTGGTTCCAATTTAAAACCTTTATGGACGAGAAAGTTTCATTTTCCAGTTTATCCTTTATTACTAGTCATGAAACCTTTTTGATGGTTGAAACTGAATATAATTTTTGTATTATAACCTACTTAATATTCAGTAACCAATATATGTACATAGTATTAATTCATATGACAAAACTAGGTTATAATAATCCAAATACCCCCAAATAATCTAAGTGATTGTCATTTCATCCAATGATTCATCCTCATTACATGTAATCAAATGATATATATAACCGTTAACACTTATGTATTTTTATAAATAATATATTATTTAAATTTTATATATTTACATCCTTTACACATGAACATCCATACTCATATATAAATATACAGATCATGAAAACCAAGGAAACGAACACTTCAGAATGATGGAATTCAATCTTATAACTTATCAATAAGGACATAAATGAACGTAATAAAATTATGATAAACTAAATAAATTTATAATTTGTTCTTAATTTAGTTATTAATAAGTCTAATTTCTAATTCCAGGACCTTAAGTTCATGATCAGAACATATTCGGACTTAAGGTAGGGGTTTCCCACCCGAACCTCCATTTTCATTTGGGTTACTTTTATTATCAACTTACCTCAATTAAATTATTATTCATTAATATGTACTCCTCATAATTTGTTTTTAATGTTCTATATATGTGTTCCAACCAGAATAATACCTTCATTTATGGGGAGTTATATGTTTTAAATGGATCTTTCAAAAATTCTTCTTGAAATACAATCCTAATTCAAGGGAGATTCTCAAATTCTTACCTATTTATAAGGGAGATCTATAATTTTTTTTTAGTGAACGTTATCTTTCCAAAAATAATCATTTTATTTTGAAAATACTACCTTAATTAACTTCTGGTTTTATACAAAGACTTTTCCAAAAGAAATCATCTTTTCGAAGTAAAAGAGTAATTATCTCAAGAATTACTCGATGATTTTATAAGAGTATCTTCATCTGTTTCAACACTCTTATTGATTTTTATGTTTAAATTGGGAATAATATTTTATGATATCATATACCATATTTTTTTAATGTTTTATGATTAATTTGAATATGGATGTTCCATATTTAATCCATTCACCATATTATTCTGAATAGTTAGTGTTTATGTTTAATGATTGGGGAAAGTTAGTTACATTTCATATTTTCATTTCAAAATGAATGTATATGTTGTTTATGTTTATCCTCATTCATATGAGGAATGAATTGGATAAATTATGTGATGGTTGGGTCCCACTATAGCCCTGCGATGCTTTAGTAGGTCTCATGAGATAAATAGATATAGAATTGGCTGAGGCCTTTCCCATTTTTAGATATGGTTTTGGCTGAGGCCACAATAATTTTTAGATGTCTTGAATGAGGCCTTGACGGTATATTTAAGAATATCCAACATATAAATTTCCCTCATTATGAAGATATAAATTCATATTTCATGTGATTATTCCACTAGTATAATACCCATGATTATGTTTTATTGTGGAAATATTTACTCAGGTCATATTCCCGTCATAATGTGTTCATGTTTATTATTTTTAAAGCCATATGTTTCCAATTATTCACCAAGCCTAATGTTTTTGTTTATGATATCTTTTGTTGTATTTTTTACCCTTACTAAGCATTTGAGCTCACCCCATTTATTATGCTTCATTTTCTTAGGACATGAAAAAGTTTATTATGATTTACCTGCAAGGATAAACTTATAGTTGTGGATGTTCCCAATAAAACATATATGTTGTTTTTCATATCAAGTTGTAATATTGAACTGATGTATGAATCCTGTTTCCAAAGCTACTAAACTACTCAGTCCATTGAGATGCATATTCCTTATGTATATGCTAATGTATAAAATAAGTCACTGAATCTGGGAAACTGGGGTCGGGTCCTTAAAATACTAGAATATTATGTGGTGTATTTGAAGACCCTAAAAAGTATTATCTTGATGATTTGTATGATCATACATGTGAAGTATGTGACGTTCTATAAAATCATATTGGGTATTGGTATGATAAGATATAGTGAGGTCAATGCATGGTAAGATGAGAGTATTTGGTTGATGTTTGCAATATTCATGATAACCTACTATAATTTAAATGTGATATGTGGATTGGGATTTTTTATGTGGTGGAAATGTGTGATGATGATGATGTGTTTGAGACATGTGGAATGGTTGTAATATGAGATGTGGTTTATTGTGTATGGGATACATAAGGGATTGGGAGAATAGTACATTTGATAGTGGGGAATGAGTGTGAAAAACCATTGGGAATGTTCTTTCTAACACATTTTATTATATTATTTTATTCTATTTTATTATACTTGACTATGATATTTTTTGAGTGGACCTTGATGAGAATGGGTTATATTTAACCTGATAAGTTGTTTTTGGTTATATCGTTCGTTCACTAGAGCATTAATATGCTTCCTTAATATTTTCATGAGAGTTATTGTGTATGATCCAACTAAATATAAATGTTATTCTCAACCCTATATATAAAACCATTTTTTCAAGTTTCCAAGATGCATTCGGATATTATATTTGGAATAACTAGTACCGAGATTCAAATTGTGGTCAAAGTCACTACCTAATTGTTTTATTCTTATGTTATTTGGAGACTTGTATTTACATAAAATATCATTCATTTTGGATTATTGTGTGTTTGGATTATTTAAATTATGTTCCTACTTTTTTTATTTTATTTTTATGTTCTTGGGATATGTAAGGGTAATGCCCCCCATTTGGATGTTATATACCCTAGGTAGAAGTTTCCAACATAGGGCCTATTAGAGGTGATCCTTGATAGTAACTATCATCTTCACTAAATTACTATGATGAGATATCATTGAGGTTGTGTCATCAAATTAAGGAGATGAAAATGAGGTGAAGTAATTTAGTAACAAACAAAGAATTTTCATAGAAATACTGAATAAAAATCCTTTAAAATTTCCATCTTAGCCAGTTCCAAACCCCAAATGTAGAGTAATCTTATTAAAAACTTGGAGTGGTAAAGATTTTCACTCCATTTATAAAGAGTATTCCAAGAATAACCATCCTAACTTTGAAAAATATGATGAAACATGTTCTGAAGAAAATCATAGGAAATCTGATAACCTCCCAAAGAATAAATAAATAAGGAAAGAGGAAGAGATGATTGAAAAGTTAAGAATAATTTGGAAACAACTATAAAAAAATATCATAGGGAAAAGAAATTTCTTTAAATACCATTTAAATCATGAATAATATAATCAATTAAGATATTAGTTTAATAAATTCAATGTCAGATTCTAGAGACTGTCCATAAAGTTGAAATCAACATAACTCTACTTTAATCTCTCATAAGAATTCCAAAATATGCTAAGTTCATTAAGAAGTTATGCATTAAAAAAGTTACTTCAAGGGAATTAGAGACTAAACATAGGTTTAAGTGTTTCAACCATGATCACGCCAAAATTTCTGATCAAATTTAAAGATATAGGGAAATTTTCTATCACTTATATCATTAGATCTATGACTTTTAAAGATGAAATGTGTAATATTGAATCTTATAAAAATTACATGACACATTCTGTTTTTACTTCTTTGTATATGTGATAACTTATACCCAAAAGAGTGGTTATTCAATGTGTAAAAAGATGTACTTTATTAACATATAGATTACTTGAAGATTTTTTGGGTTGGAGTATAAAATTTTATCATTCTAACTGATATCTATGTGCTGAACACGAAATATGATAAGACAGCCACTGAGTCAAATATCAACTTGATCAGACCATTACTAAAAATATAAAACACAATAATAAATTTACAAGGAGGAATTATAACTTTAGAGTTTGGTGAGAACACTATCCACTTAAATAATTTTTATTCTAAAAAGTATATATAGGAAGATCATTCACTATTAACACATTAATGCTCTAAATAACCAAATCCATGTGAGGAATCATGTTAAAAGAAATTTTATTTTTAGGTATTTGGTTATGTTTTGAAACTTTTGTGAAAAAAATTAGGGAGAAACTTGAAAACCCTATGATACCATCTAATGATGATCTGAGTTTTTTATTTTTTTTATTGTTTAAATTATTTATTAAATGATTATAGGGATCATATTTCATATTCTAAGTATGAATTTTAAGGAATTAGATGAATTTACACTAAATCTAATTTCATCATTAGTTCATTCCAAAAATATATTTTTAAAAACATTTCCCGCTAATTTAAAATATTTTTTGAGTGGAAGGGGAAAATGTCAAGAATTATTTCTAACAAATTGCCTCCTACCCAAAACCAAAAACTGGAAGGACTTTTGAGGGAAAATGTAGGGGTAATACTATTGAGTTATGGTGACATACAAGGACTAAGACACAAAATCTTCATGCACATAATTCTAATGTAATGAGATGAAAAAATAGATTTTCTAAGAGAATACTAAACCCAATTATGATCATTTTGGTTAAGAGGGAAATTGAATAATTATTTGACTAGAATATTATATATTCCATTTATGAATCCCAATGGGTCTATCCCATTCATATAGCTCTCAAGAAAACTAGACAAATCATAGTGAATAATGGTAAAATGAAATAATTCCTATAAGATCCCATAATAGTTGGAAAGTATGTATAAACTATAGGAAATTGAACCATTTAACTTGAAAATGTCACTTTATAATTGTATTTATTAAACAAATTCTAGAAGGATTTTTAGGTAAAAATCATTATTATTTTCTAGATGGATTTTTTGGCTACATTAAGGTTCCCATTACACCTAAGGACTAAAAAATAAAAATTTCTTATATCCTTAAATTACTTTAACTTATAGATGAATTCCTTCTAGATTATAAAATGCACTAGGAACATTTAAAAGATGCATGGTAATCATTTTATCTAACCTTATTAAAGACTACTTGTAACGACCCAACCCACTAGGGCCTACCTGGGTGGTGGAAGGATGATTCATTACAACCCCAATGCCACCTTCAATAGCATAGGGTCTAGTGACAAGTTCCAAGAAGGAATAATATGAATTTATATGTATTTTATAATGTACCTACATACACACACCCAACCATATTCCTATAATAGTGTAGATAAGTAATAAGATGATTGTAACATCTATAGTAAAAAAATGCATGCAATAACATTTATGGTATACTTAGAGTAAAATAGAATAAAAATACGTTTAAAATTAAAAAATATACTACCAATCATAAATGAAGTCACAACTTAACAATAACTAGAATAAAGGAAATATGAGAGAGCCCAACTCCAGATATCCAATACTAACCACTGTATGCGACCTATGCACCATAGTATCACAATTCTCCACTGATTTCACCATTTAACTATCCATAATCAATGTATTACATGAAATGTGAGGGAAAATCGCATGCATAGGTGAGTATAAACATACCAATTATGATACCCCAAAAACCAAAAAGTGATCAATTACCGCAATGTTCAAATCTAACCCTAACAAGAGAGAAATGAAAACCATCATAGATATATGATCATAAATAAACCTAGATGAGAGAGGAAGGGGATATCTATCTCCAAAAAATAATCATGGATGATGAGTATTCATGTAGCTCAAAGGGTCCATTACAAATTCCCAACACCTTGTGTGTCCGTCCAATAAAGCCATGTGGGGGACCCACACTTCACCACTACTCAACATCCCTCGAGGTAATAATCTTTAATAGAGTACCTTTTCCTAATTATGATAAAAAGGTTCCACTAAAATGATATAAGACTCATTCCCTGGTGAAATAGGAGTGTTCCACTCAAGCATATAGGACTCATACACTTAAATGATAGGGGTGCCACTTGGTATGCATAGATAGAGGACCCTCACCCTAGTACATAAGGAGGGCGGTACTCTAAAAATGGAGAAACCATGCTTTAGTACTATAAGGGGGTTATACTTAGAGGGTATATCACTCATTCCCTAGTACCATAGGGGGTACCACTCAACTATTTCCAAGATTATAGGGTACCTTCACCCTGGTGTGACAGGGGTATTTCTTCCTTTGTCCCTTTCTGATGATCCTACCTAATAATTACTACTAGTTCAGAATCACCTAAATAAGAATAACACTCTTGACACCTCAAATAATAATTAGAATCCCATATTAAGGAAACCATCACATTTTAAGTGGAAAAATTATCAATATAGGCTTCTCACATTCCAAAATCTAATTCCATAAGAATAAGGTATGCAAGGTGTAATTTCCAATGAAACATAGATGGCATGTACCAAGGTTTACATGGTGTGTGGCCTCACATGGCCTCATAATCATTTCCTCACCATCACACAACTTCGTTGGCCTTGTAGTACTATATGGTATGTCTCGACCACCCATTGTCTTTTCTATGCTCCTTATCATGCTTTTTTACTTTAAATTGCGCTCGTGTGCATGGTCATGTACCTGGTTTTTCCTAGGTACTAGGTTGTTCATGTGTTCCCCTAGGAATGCCCATGTATTGTCCAAGTACATAGCATGTCTTCCTACATGAGGCTCTATATATGTAAAGCTATCACGTGACATGGATTCCCTAGGAGTTTTACACTACGTGTGGGTTTAACCATGGGGTTTTTGATCCTTAACTCTTCTTAAAACCTTAGCATTGTTGCTAGATTGGGCTACACAACATGTGTTCTTTAAATACACTAAGTGTAGTCGGTTTTTCCATAGAAACAAAGGTTCTTCATGAATATTTTAGTCCTCTAAATTCTTCCACCAATCACAACTGATTCTATATTAAATCTCACTGGTTAGTGTGGATCTAGGGTTGATCATGCCTGATCTATTTTAGGTGGACAGATTCCATCAACTCGAATGCATGTGGGGCTGTCTCATCAAACCATGCCACTACCATGGCCAGAGGATGTAGAATATAGCCACCATTTCATGTCTATAACACCAAAACCCATGAATATTATATATTGTTTCACCAATCACTAAATCTTTAATCATTTTTCCTACTATAATGAGTATGGGGGTTCGATCGCACTTGAACCCACCCTAAATATGTTGAATTGTGACACAGTGGTCTAATGGAGAATAGTGTTATTAGTATAGAGGTAAAACCACAAGAACAAGGTAAACCCATCATTATCCAAGCATTATTGGTCAATTATCACATTAATAGGGTTATATCAGGTGAAACAAGGAGATTAATGGATTAATAATATAATAAGGCAGAACAGCTCATGTGAAGGATCAAATAAGTTGCAGATCAAGAGGGAGAAACTTAATAAGCTCTCATTCATTTAATAAAAAGGGTTTAAACCAAAATTAACAAGTCCTTGCTCAAATTGGATTGATATTTGGTGAATATTGTGTTTTCCAATGATGATGAAGACCTTATGCATTCACTTCCTCTCAATCCAATCAACTGTCATTCTCCGATCACAATGCGCCAATGAAAAACATTGAAGGCATCCTATCAAATCCTCCTAGGGTTATGAAGCTAACCAAGTAAATTTTTTATAATGAGGTATAAATAGAAAATTTTAGGTTTTGTTCATTTAGAATAAAATAAACAAATTTAATTATTTATTTTAATTGAACACACCACCAATGACTCCCTCAACAGAACGTTTGACACTGACCAACCTTAGGTCATAGAAAGGGTAAATCGTAGGTTCCAGATTCAATTGTGGTATCTGATTTTCAATCATAGGCCTCTATCAGTGATAAAAACACAATGATGTGTGCATGTGATATAATATATTTAATTTTTTTCATATATCATTTCTGAGTCCTTTCAGGGCACAGAATATCACACTGACTCAGAATCTAGCTATGAAAATATTCCTTAATATATTTCAAAGTCTTATAAGGAAAAAAGAGAGTCTCTAAATTACCTAATGGTTTTATGGATGGCTTCACTATGTTCGTAAATATTTTTCACCCCTTTTAGGAAAATTTGAAAAATGTTTTTAAAACATTCATTAAAAATAACTTTATTTTAAATTATGCAATGTGTTATTTTATGATGAATAAAGGAATATTTTTAGGACATGTAACTTCACAAAAATTCATATATATTTATAAGTATAAATTGAAATTATTAGTTTATTTACTTATATAACTTGTGTAGAACATGTTAGATATTTTCTAAGACATTCAATGCTTGATATAAAATTCATCAATTGATTTAATAAAATTACATTTCCACATTCCATATTACTTTTAAATGATTATAAATTTACTTTTAATAATTATTATAGAAAATATTTTGATGAGGTAATGTGTAAACTAAACACACCACATATCATACAACCACCTAATTAGGATCACCCATTTGAGCTACATTGTGGTGCTTTATAATAATTTGTATGAGTATTTGTTTCTCCAAGAATTGAAATAATACATAATTTCAATTCATATTCTCTTAGAACATGATTTATAGTACAAGACCATTTTAAACCACTAAAAAAAATTATATTTTTTTCATTGAATACATTTAAATCATATTTCTTTGGAACTAAGGTGAAATTTTTATCTAATCTTGAAGTCTTTAGATACCAGATCAAAACGTCAAAACAAAAGATAAGAAAGGTAAGATGGATACTACTGCAACAAGAGTTTTATTTAGAGATAAAAGATAAGATATAAACTAAGAATCAAGTTATAGAGCAAGTGTAAAGGCTTCCCCATACAACATGGATGAAATTATAGATAAGTATTCTCTAAATTACTTCATTCCATGAGAGAAGTTCAATTGGATTGATGGACAGGTACCATGGTATGTTGATATGGTAAACATTCTGGTAACAAATCAAGTTATTCTAAAATTAACTAAAAAAATACCTTAAAATAAAATATAAATCAAGGTTTTATATTTGGGATGACCCATATCATTATACTATTTTTATTGAAAAAATTAATAGTAGATGTTTTCTTGAGTTTTAGGTATAGTATTAAAAATATTTTTTCCATACTTTAACTTTTGGAGGCCACATTGGAGCTAAAACAACTACTTGGAAAATTTAAGTATCAATCATATACTAGTCGGTACTATTTAAAGATGCTAATAAATTTTGTAATAAATGTTAATAATTTCAATTCACCATAAACATCTCAATGAGATAAGAAATTTCACAAATACCACTAAACGTTTTGGAAATATTTAAATTATCGATCATAGATTTTAGGGGGGGCCTTTCCCATGCCCTTTGAATATTATTATATATTGTTTTAAATGGAAAATTCATCATAGGACTGATGATTCTGTGACTGTTTGTTCTTTTTTTAATAATATATTTTCTAAATTTTGAGTCCTAAGAGAAATCATCAGTGACCATAGAACCCACTTTTGTAATGGTAGTATAGAATATTAAATGAGGAAGTGTGGAGTGAATCATTATACATCTACACTTTACCACCCGAAAACCATTTGAAAATATAAATTTTTAAATATATATATAAAAGAAATGTTAGAAATAACTATCAATACAAATAATAAGGATTGGATCCAAAGTTTTGAAGGCAAATTTTGGGTTTACAGATGATCTTATAAAACCCCAATTTGAATGATCCCATATTAGTCAATCTGTGGAAAAATATAATTTATCTTCGAAGATAGAACATGAGTCCTATTGGGAAGTTAAAGTAATAAATATGGATTTAAAGAAGGCTTTTAGAAAAGGAGACTTTATATCCAATAACTAAAAGAAATAAAAAAGGGAATGTTTTTTTAACTCTATAATTTATAGTGAAATAATAATAGTGTAATATGATAATATGATTAAAAAATTCATTAATCGAAGACATAAAGTGTTACATTGTAACTAAAGACTAAATATAGTGCCAGGAAAACATTGTTCCTACTAAGAAGGTATATTTCTTGTCACTATTGTGTATCCATTTTGGGTAGGGTAGATAATTTAAAAAGGACAGATAAGTCTATTCACTATTAATGGGAATATAGTAAAGAAGTATTTTTGAAGTTATCCATAGGTACTAGTGCAGGAGATCACACTCCTCCAACCTTTATATAAATAAAACCCCCAGGTTGTAACTTCCGTTAAAACTTGTTGATTATTTTCCTAATTTTTAATCTAATAAAATTCCCAATACAATTATAATTCATTAAGAACACCACATCATTCATTTTTGGGGGAGGGAAACCTTTATTGTTTTATGAATTTAATTTTTTTTAGTTATTTTCATTTTTGTGTCTATATTTTTTATTTATCATTTTTGTGTGTTTTGAAACATATCGAGAAAAAGTTGGATACCCCTAGAAAAATAATAACCTATGGAAATTTTGAGAAATTTATTTCTCTTAGGAAACTCATCATAGATAAATTCCAAAATAAACTTATTCTCAAATTCAAGGATTTTTTATATTTATAAAAAGATTACTGATTTTTGAATTTTATGTCATAAAATATGGTCACACAATAAAATCAATTACCTAATAGGTTTATAAGGAATTTTGAAATATTATTTTTAATACCCTAAATTATTAAGAGAAATAATTCAATATTTAATAAACATAGTTTTTTTAATTCTTGTAAAAACATTTCCTAATTGAGGAATTTGTATTGAAAATAATTGAGGCATTATTTTGTGCAAAAAATTACTTTTTAGAAAATCATTTTTTCTACCATGATATCTTTCAATTATAATCCCTTAAAATCAATTAATTAACTTTTTAGGTATTCACATTACTTTCCTAAATTACCTAACTACATATCTGTAGAAGTTAATGCATGATCATAATTGAACTCAAGTGTGGGGAAGGTTGGTTTTGAGTAGAACTCACTATAATAGAAAACAAATATTGAAAGAAGATCTAAGAAATGATATTCTTATGATTTTGAGATTAATTAAATAAAAAATTGGTAAGAAACCATTTTCTAAATTGATATGTTTAAAAAAATAAAACACGGGAAATATTGAGGGTCGATCCTTCGAAGTAGGGAAAGGAAGTTCAAAAAACATCATAAATATCAAAAAAAAATATTCCATTATTCAAAATTAAAATTTGAGTAGAAGTAAATTATTTTTTGAAGGAAATAGAAATAAAAAACTTTTACAAACTATGAATTTATTTATCTTTGAATATACCATGATAATAAATGCGGATTTTATAGATTAACTTATTCTAGGGGAAGGGGTGATTATTGGATTATTGGGTGTGAATTAGAAATCATTCATTTTACTTTCTATTGGATCCAAATAGCCTTATTATGCCTCTAAAATATTAAAAATAGAAACTATTATCCATTGTACATATAATAAACCTAAAAATTACTCATTATTAAACACAATTACTTGAATCAATGGGTAGATATTTAAAATCTCAACAAGCCTATGATGGCTCCTCCATGAGTTTGGAATGAGAAAAGCATTGCGTGAAATTCATACTTTGTGTGATGAGAGAAATAATTACAGAAAGTTAGGTATAAATAAGAATGAGGGGATAGAAAATTGGAAGTAAATTGATTGTAAATCATAGAAAAAATGTAATTAATAACATTAATGAGACTTTTAAGTTCCAATTTTATGGATGTTGAAAAAGGAACTCACATTGGATACTATTTTGAATTTTTCTTTGGAAATATTTTTCTGAGGTTCCCTTGTTAAGGATTCAAAGTTATATGTTTAGGGTAATAGATGGAGTTAATGAATTAATTATATTTTATTGATAATCCATTAAATTTATTACCTCATATTTATTAATTAATTGAGTCATAATATGTCTTTGAATTAAACTGTCATTTTATTAGATTGTGTGAATATTTCATTAAAGAGAAATATAATATAATTTATTTAATTAATTTATAACATAATATTAATGGATATATATTGATAATACTTAGTTTAATTGTTTAAAAAAATAATGTATTTTTCTAAATTAGGTAAGTGAGAAGGTGAAATATCATTGTAGAAGTAAAGTAGAACTTCTGCTAAGTCTATATGTTAAAGTCACTCTGGAATGAGAAAAAATACATATAATCCATTCTCTAAATATGTATATAAAATTTAGAAGTATTAAATAAAGGATATGTAAAAGTATTGGGGTGCATAAGAGTCCCAAGATCTGTGTGTAAAAGTCATCTGGTAGCACCCTATAATATGTAAGAGTCTTTTTTTTTGAAGTTCATCCGGAGATTGGAAAAGTCATGATATGTTTAAAGGTCAATGAGTGATATGTAAAATTAATTAATAGGATGAGTAAAAGTGGATCACCCCAATGTGTGAAATTATTTTTATTTACTATTGAGTATAATTTCATTGAATAAGTAAAATCCAGTTTAATATATAATAACATACGTGATTTTCAATCCTTTATGAAATCAGAAGAGAATATGTTCACACCATGGGAAGTTTATCCATGATAAAAAGTAGGCAAGAATAAATGGTAATGTAATTTTAGAGGTTTACATACCATAAAAGATAAGTCCCACTTTGATGGATTCTCAAGATATATATTTTAAAGGAAAACTAATTGAAGATCATGGTATTTAATTTTTAATCATGCCATGGGGAATTAAGTGAGAAGAATATAGGAAAATTAATAAGAGTTGCACCGTAACAAATAACCTTTCATGGTGTGATAAAAATAAATGTCTTATTTTAATGTAAAATGAATTTTGATATCATCTTCCATTTAAATACATTCATTATTTTTTATTTACCACATGTATTAATAAATGGTAAAATATTTCTGAATCATGGAATAATGAATCCCTTGAGTCAAATTATCGAAAAATGAAGGGAATAACGAATGAAAAGATAAATATTTATATTAAGACTATAAAATCGATGAGTATATTCATATTTTTTGAAGGATAGAAACTGAAAAATGTTTACTAGGAAGTAAACAATAAAAAAGGAAACTATTAAATGAGTTAGATGTCAAGAGGAAGGGAGAAATCAAAGTTTTGAGTTTTCATTGTTTCTTTCTAATACGACTATAAATTTCTTTTTTATTCCTTTTCACTATCTATTACCTCATTAATATAGGTTTAAAACCCCTTTGGTGATTTTTAAGAGGATAGGGAACTATTTATAAATGCTTTAGTATGTTCTTTATTGAATAAATATATTCCTCTATAAACTGATGTATATATTAAGTAGCAGGATAGTATTTTGAACTAAATTATGTTATGGTTGTTATACCTATTATTTTTTGGCTTCTTTAATTGATAATAATATCTCTACCCATATTCAACTTATATTATATGTAATGAAATTGTCTCAGTTGAGTAGTGAGTATCTTATGATTGTTGATATGTGGGTGTAAGATAATGAATTTATTTTGAATTGATAAAGATAACCAAAACACAATTGGGATTTTTTTTAGTGGTTTTATATAGTTTATTATCAAGTTCATTTGATATTTTCCAGACACATTGGATGGAGGGTTGATCAATAGTGGGTACTATTAGTTAAACCTCATAATTTCTTTTATCCTAGATTGAATAATGAACCAATATTGGAATATTTCCTATATCATTTAATAAGAATAATGGTGAACAATTTTTAACACTATGCTAACATTAAAAATGGTAATCATACCCATGTACCAATCACCTCTCATGTCTTTCATAATACTCACTTTTTAAATTACTTTCATGTTCTCTTCAATATTAGTTCATTAAAAACTACACTTTTTACTAATTAACACAACTGGATTTTATACCCATCCTTGTGGACTACCTAAGGTCTACATTATATTATTTAATAACATTAAGTTTTAAAAATATTTTTTCACCGCACCATGATAGTCCAGGTCACCCAAATATAAGAATTAATTTAATTTGACATTATTTATTAACATGGAACTTATTTTTACTATTTAATCACATCATTCATTAATATAAAATAGGAAAAATATTATCAGTTAAGTCATTCCCATTATAGAAATAAAAAAATCTCCAAATAGAATTATTTTTCTCAATAAAAATTTCACCTTATTATCTTAAAAATAATCAATATCAATATATATATAACAACATTTTCAACACCTATCATATTCCATAACTTTTAAATTTCTAATATGACATGGAGTCAAACTTAAAATGTATATCATCATATAAATAAGTAAAATATTACAATATTATTATTTCACATTTAATATTTTATTTCAACATGATCTTAAATAAGATATTCACATCATGTTAATACAGAGTCCAATAATAAAACAAAAAATATGAAAATACACATATCATGATTCAAAATTTTAAAACCATCATCTTCATATTCCATCCAAAAATTACCATGTATAAACACAATATCCACAATATTCACTTCTTTGATGGATTTAATAAAACCAAAAATATAATTTTAGATCGCCATTCCCATTAAAAAAAATTAAACAATTTCCCATGAAAGATAAATTAATGATATAAACCAAAATATTTCATCATGCATATTCCTTATGCTATGTTCATATTTAATCATAATTATAAAGAAATACAATTCTATTCATCAATATAATTATTATAATCCAATTATAAACATAATTTATTCATTTTTTAAATCTAAATTCACTATAAAATGGTGGATTTGATCATTTAACACATATCAACAAGATAAATAAAATAAAAAATTATTAATTGAAATTAAAACATTTCATAAAACTCAGTACATTCATTTTAATATACATTCACAAAGTATCTTCAAAATTTCCAATGTATTCATTAGATGATTTTATAAAAAATGGTATCACTCTAATATTTCAAGAATTCATCAAAATTTTAAATAATGTAACATGGTTCTAAAACCTTTTCCTTTATGTTTACATGACATACTCATTTATATTTTAATACATAAATGTAAAATCTGTTTCTAAATTAATTAATAGCCCAAAATATGATCAACACATTCCATAAATCACAAGAAATATTACAATATTCCCAATATCCCCTCTAAAAATTTTAAATATATGATTCAACCTAATAAAAATTCATTTAATACTCAATTCATAACCTGTATGCATTTAAAATGTAGTTTTAAAATCACCTAATTCAATTCAAAAATCAATCAATCATGACCATACTCAGTTTAGTGCAAAGACTATTCATTTCCAAAACATAAATAAATTTCTAAATTTAATATTTCATTTTCATAAATTAGAAAAAAATATTATTTCATATCCATAACTAGAAATGAATAACTTTCTATAAGAAATATATTTATTTAATAAAAATAAAATCTTAATCTTGATCCACAATTATATTAAAAATAACTCATTATTTCATTAATTAACATGAAATTTATCAATAACAATATATATCAAGACCCATTATGTTTTTACCTCATTTTGGACATCACCAAATAAATTATAATAGTAAGAAATATATTTATCAAGATTACAATTAATAAAAAATCCATTACCAATCCCTCATATTAAAAAAAATCCAAAAAATTCCCATTATTCTATAGTCAAGATATCTCATGTCGATAAATTTATAATCACTATCCTCTACACATATAAATAATAATGAACAACTGAAATAAATCGCATCATACTCTATATCAAATAATTTCACCAAATTTTAGTTATAAATGTATTCCATTAATTTTTACCGAAAAATATTATATAATATTGTATTTAAGTAATCATTTTAGTACACATAATAAAAAATAAATTATTAACTCAAATCAATTAAACCATCATACCCAAATAATAATTTTTTTAACCAAATCAATATTAATAATCCATTTTTGGAAGCACTGATTAAATATTATAGTTTAAATCATTTTACTAAATTCATTTATTTATATAAATATACTACCAAAGCACAATCATATGAATTCACATGTATTCCTTATCTCAATGAACTAAAATGATATATCAAAACCAAACTATATATGTATAGGATTTTCTCATGTATTTAGTATGGTTTTGTTTTCTTAGAACTAACTTCTATGTTTTTAGTTTATTTTTTTAAATTTTTCTTTGAGAATACATTGGAGTAGTGAAAGAATGAAAAACAACGATAATTTTTTAATTTAAAAAGTCATGGTGTTATTTTATAGCACAACCCTAAAAAATGAAGAGGTTTCCAGAAAATCAAAGAAAGGTGCACATGGTTCATTCCATTTATCATGGGTTTTTTCATATACACTAGATGATATATGGTAAAGGATTAATAATAAGAGGTGTTTTAAAAATATTTTTGAATATTTGAATGGGTTCATTCCATGGTGTCACATCACTATTAAAAATTCCTTAATAATAATTCATTTTATTATAATAATGGAAACAGAAAGAAAAATAGAGAAGGTCATAAATAAATAAAATCAATTCAGCTAGGGAGGAAGGAAAATATAAGAGAATTAGAAAAATGATGAAAGAAGATCGATACTAGAGAATTGAGGATGTTCTTTTTTCCCTTACCAAGAACTTAATATCAGATAATAATGGTAATGGTTGGATAACTTATTTAATATTATGTTAAGGGTGAGACTAAATTTAATAATCATTTATGATTGATGAATAATTTTTTTCACAATACAATTGATTTGGTCACATTTTTATAAAGGATTTATAGTGTTCATATTCTCATAAAATGATTTATTGAAAGATTTATTGATAACACTCTAGTTTAAAAATACTATAAAATGATTTTAATTAACATATTATAAGGTTCTTCTTATATTAAGTTCCATATTAAATATTCTTAAATGGTTCTACACATAGAATGCTATGAAATTGTGTTTGGCGGATTAGAAAATTTCAGTAAAGTGGGATTCCATCCCATTATCCATAATTTTCATATATATATATATATACAATTTTTATAAAAAATTAAAAATTAAAAACTTTGAGAATTGTGAAATTTTGTGGATTTTAATTCTTCACAATTTACCCTCTCATAGATACCTTCATTCTCTAATTTTATTTATTTATTTAAATAAAAATAATAGTTTTGATATTATATTACTTTTGAGTGTATTACACTACATAATTTCATTCTGTCAATATCTATATCTATGGTTAGACCTCAGATATCAACATACTACCACAAATAAAAAATCTTGGACTTGCAATTATTTATGCTCTTAATGAAAACATGTGATTATGGCACTATGTTTTCAACATTATTTTCATGGAATGAATAAATTCATGAATTTTGGTATTAAGTATTACTAATTTTAATTTGAAAATTATTTTTTTCCTATTATATATATTTTATTTTATTTTTATTTAATAATATGAAGGATATTTATTACTTGGAATTATTAGGAACAGGACTTGGATGATTACTAATATTATAAACATGGTGTAAATTGTTTATATGAATTAGAATATTTATGAAATACATTAATGGAATTTGAAATACCAACTATTATTAGGATATAGAATAGTATTTTGAAACTAACTATTTTGGATTGGTATTTTGATATCAATCCAAATATTATTCATATGGTTTAAAATAACATTCAAATTTGAGTCTCTATAATAAAAGATTTTAATTATAATATATATGATTTTTAAAATAACTATGATATATTTAAAATAATAAATGTTATAGTGGATACAATTAAATTTATATTTTCCGTTTTCTTTAATGGATATGGTAATGGATTAGTTTAAAAAAAATCCCTTCAACAACTTATTTCCATTGATATTTCTTTAATGTATTTTTTTTTGAAATATTATCCTTTATCAAATATTATGGAGTTGATGAATGATATTAAAACAGTTCAATAGTTTGATAATGAATCATTATATAATACCTAGGATAGATTTCAATTATTTCTAAGAAAATTTCCACATCATAAACTACAATAATTAATTTATACATAGGCATTTTATATTGTATTGAAACTTGACGTGATTGTTTTGGATGTTTTACATAGAGGGAAGTATTATTAAAGAAATACCAATTGAGGATTTTGATTTTCTTGATGAAATATAACTAAATAGTTCTCAAAGATGTGATGATTAAAATTTTGATAATTAAGTAAAAAATCAGATGGATAAATGAAATGATAATGGGGAAAACCAAAAATCAATGAGAAATGAGATAGAAACATTTTATGAGAAATCAAATGTCATTAAATAAGATTTTAAAATGATGGATATGAAATTAAATATTGTATATATATACATTAAAATTAAATTAATTAGTTTTTTAAAATTATTTATAAAAAAATAAACTATAATAAAACAATTTTAAATTTAATTGTGTTTGATAGTAAATAAAATGTATAAAAAATTAAAATATATAAATTAAAAAGATTTAAAAGTAAATTCAAATTTATAATTGGATTTATGTGTTTTAAAAAGTAGTAAATAAATTAAAGAAAGATACCCTCATAAAGATATTAATTTTGAAAAGGTTATATAAAATAAATAAAAAATTAATGAAAATAAACAAAATAAAAGAAGAAGAGTCAAGTAAATCATTGAATTGTATCAGATCTTTACTCAAAAAAAGTAACTCGTTAATAAAAGGAGATTAAATTGTTAATTTTTAAAAAAAATAATGTGGTTGAGAGTAAATATTCGATTTATAAAGGCTTTGACTGCTATGTGAACAAATAGAAAATTTCTTAAAGAAATAATTTAAAACCAAAATAATTTTAAAGACAAGTGTACCAAAGTATGAAATTGGAAGATCATTATGTTTTTTTGTTCATGTGTTAATTTAATTTCTGAAAATTATTGAATAAATTCAAGATCGATGAACAATGATAAATTTTATTTTTTATACAATTTATATATCAATATCATCCAAACAAGGCACCATTGCTTGGTATTTATCACACCCTATATGGGTATCATCAAGTAATGAATCTCATTAAATGTTTTATCAACATGATAAGTATTATCGCCCATAGTGGTCATCACAATGATATCAATCCTTGATTTGGAATAAATTATAGTCCACTCACACTTTGGTCCCTATATATAGTTATAATTATCCTCAAGATCAAAAATTGTGGATCTCATGTTGGCATAGTGTAATGACTTGAATTAGATAACCTGTTGACCTGAATCGGACTGCCACATCACCACAAGTACACCTCCCTATTTTTAGAGTCTAGCTTAATTTATGATAAGAAATTAGAGTAAATTGGGTGGTTGTTACACTATATTGATAATAAAATAAAAACAAGATGGGTCTTCCTAGAAAACATGCATGACCATAGATAATGTTGGAAAAGTGGAAATGAATAATTTTCCTCCCAGAGAAGTAGTAAACCATGGGTGTCAATTTTACATAAATAGTGTTATAATTTTGGATTTATAAATAAATTTATATATGAAACTCCACAAAAAATCAGTAAAAATAATACTCACACAAACAAACAACTAGATAAAACTAGACATAACTAAAATATATATGAACCAAGGGAAATAATGACACTAAGAGTACTAAATGAAGTCCCATGTAAGGTATATCCCATAAAATTCATCTTTGGGAATTCCATGAAATCCCCATCCAAGTTTCCCCCAAACAATCTGAAAATATAATTTCACTCAATAATCCAATCCCTTGGATCTCCCGTGTTTTCCTTTCTTTCTCTTATTTAGATCATATTTAAGAAGATACACACACATCCCAAGAATAAGTACATAAGTTTTGATTATATTTTTCAAATAATTTAATAACCACCCAAACCCTACTTATTTATCATAAAACCAAGTGTATGAATTAAAAAATGTATATAAAAATAAAAAAATATGCATTTTTAACTTGAAAATACTAAATATAACTAAAAATAACACTTTATTGTGGTGTTAGATCCCTCCTAGAATCTGATTTGAAATGGAACTGACCATACCCACTTATATTGTATCTCAAATTCAAATACAAATGATACACAACAAATTTTGTGTACTGAAATTCCCTTAAAAGGGGAAGGTGTTGCATAAACAAATATGGTGAACCATTAATACTGTCTCATCTTTAAAAACCCACATATCACTATCTTGGGTACCTAATTAGCCATTTTAAAAGAATATTTTATCCCTTTATATAGGTTCAATATAATAATTTAGTAGATATACACATGTATACCGAACTAAACATAATAACCACATGATATAAATTATAGTTACATGAATACAAGAATAACTTGTAGTACGAATCATCTATAAAGATTAATATGGAAAGAAAAAAAGGCATAATTAGTAGTTTCACCATATATATAGTGTTTTATAGAGAGAAAAAAGACATAAAAATAAGTTTGTTGAATAACTAAATCATAATTTATGTTTAGTAAAAAATTAATAAAAAAATTATTTAGAGAAAATGATTTATTTCAAGTTATTCTCACCGAGCCCCATGCTACCACGGGAGAAAACATCACAGACATATGAATATCAGAAGGGGTCACCAAAAAATCATATTGAACCCACTTTCAAATCCCAAATGAAGGAATAAATAACCAATTTAGGTATTTAACAAACTAAAGAAAGATAGACTAGGGATTTATTCATAGCCTTTAGAGGTATGAGAAATTTGTAATGAAAATGATGGATTTACCATTCCTTTACTACAGATAAACCCCTTGAATAGCTTGGAAAAAATAAATTAAAAATTAAAATTTTATTTAGAAAACTTTGAAATTATAAATAATTTATTATGGTTTCCTCTATGAAAAATAAGATTAAAAATAAGATAAGAATATCTTACCCTTGATTCACCTAAAACATGGCCCAATAACCCTTAGAAATGAAACCAACCAAGGACTAAAGGTGTATTTTTTTAGAGAGGAATATAAATTGATTAATTAATGAAAGGGAGGTAGTTATAGAATAAATAGAGGTAAATCACGATATAAAGGGGTTTATGGATTAAAAAATTCAGTTTGAAGGACCAATTTATCATTAATTTAAAAAAGAACCCAACATTATATTGGGTAATTGATACAAGGCCACTAAGTACCCAATGGCTACATCAATAGCTATAATAATCCATAGGAAATCATAGGGTACCGCGTACCCCTCCACCAAGTACCTATTGTACTACCTATACCTACACTCATCATTATTTACTCCAATATCCATCTATTATTCTTCCTTCTTTATTATGATTAAATATTACAATATAATCACTTATTGAATAGAAAATTTAGGAAATTGCTAACCAAAAATATTATAAATATTACAATCATAATCTGGAAACCTTAGACAAAGATTTTATATATATTTTTTCCACATAATATGATATCTTATTCAAAATAATCTACGATCCTTGGTAATTTTATATTTCAACAAAGAAAATTGGACCTAAAAATTCCCAACTATACATCCTAGAACAATTTTTCCATTATAAAGAATTATACACATAGATCATATACTAATTCATGTACTAACCTAACTATTCCCTATAATAAATTCTATATGTTTAGAAATCAATTAGTATAAAATTAGAGATGTATAGGAGCATCTCAATTTCCATACCCCATGCTATATTATTAGTCCAATCAGACTAAACTCTTATACCTCTAGAATTATTGCTCTAGTTTTTAAAAACAAACTAAAACCTCACACATACTGATATCCAAACTCTAATGTATATATACATAAAATATTTTGATATCATATTGTCATAACCTTGCTCAACTAGGACTCCATCGTGGCTGGTGAAATAAAACATGCATGATCCTAGAAGATCACATATAATAGTTCATGGGTTATGGACTAGTAGTAAGGTTGTATATTTTCTAAATGGGAATCATTGCCCTTTGGAGACATAGAGAAGGATTGTAAGAGGAACACAAACCTCCAAACCATGAACAGTAGAAAACAATGATCAATTAATATTAAAAATGTGGTATTGTGAATAAGGGTCATACATAATAACAATGTAATAAAACCACTCATGATAGAAAACTCTTTAATGCTCAATAAGAAAAATAACATCATAGATATAGTATTCCACAATCATGAATGAAACAATCCCCAAAAATGAAACACTTTCAATCAGCCTTGGTCTTAGAGATAATGCTTCTTGACATCTTCGCTAAAATGATCTTGTATATAAAAGTTTATGGATATGTGACCCAAATCCAATATTCCATATGATTTATTTGGTTATATAAAATGATATAATGTATGGTATATCATATTGTATGGAACATATATAGTGAAGGTTTATTTTATTCCTTGATTTAATATATCATAGGGTGAAATATTGTGATATCACACCACTTCCTTTGTCCATATCATATTGAAAAATATAGAAATATCACAAGTCTGGTGATATAGATCAATATTATTCTAATATTGATTATGGAATATGAATATTAGATGTTAACATTTTATTTCTCTCTTGTGTAAGAAATCCTTGATCATTAGTGGTTCATATAATGAAATTATTTGTAGAATAAAATTATGAATTTAACTATTATATAAATTCATGTACTTGGTTGAAGGTCAAAAATTATCTGTAACCAAAGGAATTCCTCAAAGATTTAATAAAATTCTAGTAAATACCTCGAAAAAGTTCAAATAAATTCCTTGAAGGCTTAGGTTAATATTCTAAGGCCTATATAAAGTGGAAAATCCAAGATAATATAATATAATCCAAACCTTTGTGTGTGGAATAGATTCTCATCAAATATATCTTCTCCTTCTTAAGTTACATTGCGAGATACAAGCATTCCATGTTCAAAAAGAGGAACCTACCCATATTTTGGAAGATTCGTTAACCCATGGATACCCAGGGGTAAAGAGTCCTCTATTTTATTCTATGTGATCTTAATCACACATTTGAATGAAGAAATAGGGCATATTCATATTCCTTGTATGATATATTCATTATTTTTGTATATGCATGGTTAATTTTCACATCATGGATGATATTGGATTGAGTATTCATTTGTTTTCCACTACTTGAATAGGTGTTATTCAGTCCTAAGAATCCTTACAGTGCTATCCAAGAAATGTTATGAAATTTGATTCATTAAATAGTGTTCCAAATAAATAAATAGTATATATAGTATTTTAATAATGAAATATAATATATATTTTCCATTTAAAATGTTTATATTGTATTTGGAATCATTTTAAACAATATATATTTTGAAGTATGGATTATTTTATGATAAGTGATATCAAAAGATGTGATATGATCACATGATATGATATATGATATTGTAGCTTTTGGAATAGTATAAACCCATTTGTTTTAACATATCATAATGTATGATATCTACTATCATGGGTTATGATAACTAGTTTTTCTATATTACATCATACAATTGATGGAATCATAATAAGTGATAACACCAATTTAAAATATTTTCAATATCTAAAACTGATAGTATATATCTATGATATACAAAAAAAATTGATATTTCTATTTTAAAATTATGAATTGATTTATATAATTTTAAAAAAATATAAATTTGTTAAAAGTGTTTTGAGATATTAATTTAATTTATAATGTTTGTATTAATTAATTGATTATAAAATGTTTATAATTAATTATTAGATTTTTTTGAAACATTTAACACTTAAATATATTTAATATTATTTGTTAATACGGTATTTATTTAATATATATGGAATAAAGCATTATTTTTATATAAAATCTATATATATAAATTATAAGTTAACTTATGACATGTTTATAAATTACCAAACAAGAAAAAATATGAAAGATTTAATATGTAAATTATTAATTGTTTATAAATGTTTATCTCATGTATAAATTTATGAAAATTTTAATTATTTAATATTATTCCCTAATTTATTATTAGATATAAATAATATGTATCATGAGTATATATATATGTTTTAGTTTAATGTTTTTAAAATACGTCTTTGCATTATCATACATACATTTAATTAGTGTCATACTACGTGCGAAAATTTATTTATTTTTCTTCTACCTTGACTTTGACTTGTTTGTTGGTTATGATATTTAATTTAAAGATTAATTATAGTTTAAAAATATTTTTTATTATAATTATGATGGAACTGAGGTCTCTCTTTAGTATTGAACCATATATAATGGGACTTTGGTTTAGACTACTCACCAGCCTAGATGCTTAAGATTTTTCTATAAAAGTATTTGTTGGCTATCTATCACACCATTTTTACACTTGTAGTAATTTTTTATTTCATATGATTCTAAGTTGGTACATGAAAGGGTTCCATATAACTTTTTCATTTGATTTATTTGTATATGTGTAAATATATTTTACTTTTAAATTTAGATTAGTAACACAAGTTATGATTTTTGTAAAGTGTTACACATCAATATGGTTTGAACATATTGATTTAGGGAAAGGAATAATGATTCTAAACTAAATCATTATATGAATCCATATATAGGGAATAAATGAGATGAGATGATGACATGTGTAACCCATTCAAAAACACTAAGTGTTATATTCCATCCAATAAAAAACACTTTTCAAGACCTATATAATTTAGTATGGGTAACCCTAAATGCTAAGTTCCCATGAATAATATTGGGTAAGGAAAAAATTATAGGTAACCTTAACCATTATGTTCATATATCAATTTTTATATTTGGGTTACACTTAGTTGGGAAACCCTAATGGTTAAGATACAGGAGTAATGATGTTGAGATATATAAATATAATGGATTAGGTAAATAATTGTTCAATTAATAATAAAACATTTATATGTGATATTATTGACATGACTACCTGCTGGATATAGTCATGGATTATGGTATAATCCTAATCCGTATAAATAAATAGGAAATATTGATTTTACACTACTGATGGATTTTGAAATAATTTAAAATGGTCATTATTTTATTTGCAATACATTTAATAAAAGTCCTTATAAAATGAATATAAAACATGATACTAATATGATAAAAGACTCTATTATAGATAAATGGAATCATTATAATCAAATATTAATTTAAAATAAATATTAAAAGAGGATAAGAAAAATGGAAGAAAATTTTTAGACTACTGCTAAAATTAAAGGATCTTTATAAAGTAATAAGTATAATTCTATATGTCAAAGAAATCCCTTCCTAAGTAGATATGTTTTTAATTGGTTCGACAAGAGAATATATAGATACTTATGAGAAACATTAAAGGTTTAATTTTTGGTTTATCTTACACAAATAAGATGAAGAATGAAAAAAGTTATTTAAGTCTCTATTAATGTACTCAACATGATTGGGTGCATAAATTATTTAGAGAGACTAAGATTTTTTTATTACTTTACTTGGGTATTGAGTTCATTTAAAATTAGGTACTAAAAATATTAATTAATTGAATATATGTTTTCCATATATAATCAAAATGTTGAGGATAAATGGGCATGGCATGTGATGTCTAGGATCTGGTGTTTTCTTGAAAATATAGAAGTGTAAAAGTTTAATGTAGATTAAGAATATTTGATAGTGCAATTATCATCCATTATTATTAAAAACTAATTTAGGTTTCCAAAAGAAGCAGACATATTTCCATATGAGATGGATTTATAAAACCTATTTTAAGGTATTTTTAAACTCAATAGAGATTGTTGGGTATTAATATTATTGAATTAAATTCTTTAATTTTGAATGGTATATATTTCTAAATGTATATTTTAATAATTATTTAAATATAATGGAGTTTAAAAATAAGATAATAATTAATGTATCCAAAATATTTAATTCAAAATTAGTATTTATATAATCCACAGCCTAAATCACTCAAACAATGCCAATATTGGAAACCCATTTACCTCATACATTCCACCCCATATACTAGAGGTTATCAACTAGAAATAAGGGTATAAGGGGTGATAGTGAGGGACACTATTCCATGTGAATATAAAAAATAGAACAAAAATAGAAGAAAGATCAATAATACTCTAAATATAAATGTAGAACGTATCACACAGTAAACAAATAAACATATACAATGTCATACAAGTCATACAATAGAAAATAGTATTTTGTGTAGGTCAGTTATATAAAAACATAAACAGGAATGAAAAAAACAACCTAATATCACCAATGAGGAACCACATGGTCCACCTCCCAAAATCCACTTAAAACCTTCCTGTCCAACAATTTCACCTCCATCAAATAAGCTCCAAACATTATTCCGTTTCCCTTTCTTGTATCATTAAACCTAAATTCTTTATGTATTCTAGAGGGACTATATGTGGTTTCTGTATGAAATTTGTATACCACCACAAATATTTTACCTAGATAATATACATACATATATAAGAGTATTTAAAGTGAATAGAAAAGTAACCAATAGAAATCATGAAACCTTCTCCACTCATTCTCAACCAATAGTGGGTGAACCTTTACCAACTTTGGACAATTCCATAGTGGGATGTGATACCCACAGTCTGTCATGTCACAAAATCCCTTAGCCTTACAACACAATTTAAATCACATTATGTTACACACCAACCATAACCCCTAAAAAAATTCTTTACCACTCAAAATTAACAAGGCATGTCCATGTACCATGTCACAAGTTCCATGTTTATTTAAACCCTATTACAAACTGTCAGGTTAATGGCTTCATGAAACCTAAGGCACAACAAAAATTCATACTTCACATAACCTAACCCATTATCCTTAGGATATACCACATACATGGAGAGTACCCTACTCCCAATTAGTGATCTCAATCACTCCCAAGATCCTATGGCCACATACAACATATACCTCCCCTAAAATTAAGGTCATCACCATCACCCCTAATATGCTCAGTCTATAGAGGTTGATTCTAAAAAGTAGTGATCTAAACCACCTCCTGGAACTTGTTATATGTGAAAAAAACCCCAACAACCACATTACCCAAAGTGAGTTAAAATAACAAACAACATATGGATGAAACACATCTGGTGAACCTCCTTCACCCCACCTAATGAGTATGATACTACTACTATCTCCCTAGAGAATCATATTTCCATTTAACTGGAAACAAATGTCACACCTGAATTCATGTTGACATACTCTACTCTACCTATAACCATACCACAAGTTATAAACATATATACAATCCCAAATCAAGTTCCTTGAGTGTGACTTCTCGAACAATGGATTGGTATAAAAAAATGCATTACCACAAAATGACAGCATAACCAAGCCTATAGATACATGTAATATCCTAAAAC
The DNA here is from genome assembly GCA_963277665.1 of Viscum album. Taxonomy (NCBI): domain Eukaryota; kingdom Viridiplantae; phylum Streptophyta; class Magnoliopsida; order Santalales; family Viscaceae; genus Viscum; species Viscum album. The sequence continues at coordinate 649,353,032 of OY728121.1, read as the reverse complement.
CACCATAGGAGAATATTTAGGTACCCAAATACTATGGCTAGTTTTAGTTATAGTTTCTCACATGAACCTTACAATTTTCACATTTCACAAGATGTATATACATGAATATAACATGATAAGTAAATAGAAACAACCAACCACATTATAGAAGAGGCATGCATGTCCAATCCCACGATCTAATTTGACCCAAGGAGGAAAAAATTGAATAACCAGAGATAATAACTAAAATGAAAATATTAGATGAAACTCCTCACACTAGTAACAAATCAAAAAAAATGGTGATGAAATTCAAGTCTTACTGGTAGTAACTCCCATGGACAAACCGTATAAAAAACAATAAATAATGGGAAAGAACTACATCTTTGGAGAAGAAGGAATGAAGGGGGGATGGAAATTATCTCCCTTAGTTATCTATGAAAAATGATAAAAAAAATAAAATTTTAAAATAAAAATAATGATTAATTGATTGAATGATTTAAAATCAAAAAATAGAAAGTAAAAAAGGAATGAAGGCACTGGGTAAATGGTACCCTTTCGCTGAGTACTCTCTATTGGTCCATCAGATAGATGATGTACCTCACTCTCCACCTTCACCATAATCATGAACATCGGGCACAATATGTGTTCCCAACAAGTACTTAGTGCTATTCATCTTCAAAATAAAAAGTCTGAAACCTGGGATAATTTCCTAAACTTGACCTCTGATCCTTCTCTAACCCCTAGGAAACCTTAACCACTTCATAACGAACATGTTTTGGCCAATCCTGGGATAAAATCCCTTGAGATGATAACCTGGTCCATTACAACCTCCCCACCATTCTATTTCTCCTTCTCAATCATTCTTAAACCATGATATTAACTAACTCTATTAGAAACCTAGGAATCCCTCTTAACGCATACCATACCACCAAGATAATGTCAAACACATCAATATCTTCCCAATTACCATAACCAGCCAATTCAACCCAACTTATTCCTAATATAGGATCTCCTCGCTAATGGAATCACCCACAAAGTCTCACCGCACCAAAAATAACCAACACAGATATGGTATCATACCAGACTATCAACCCATATTTCATACGTACCAACCATAGCCACACTACCATCACCATACCATTACTACAAATCATACCTAATTCATAAATATCCAATAGTTACCATGTATCATTCCTAATTCCCACATCTCTAACAATACTTATTCATTACATTCTACACGCGCACACACACCATACACTATTATTCATCACATTAAACCAAATATCAACACAGTCATGACATACCACTAATTACCGATGGATCTCCAACATTACTTGAAAATGTCATCTTAATCACATTGATCTAACCTAAGTATTGATCAAGTATTATAATTATACCCTATACCAATGAGGATATTCCCATGATTTATTAAAACCACAGATATAGGTACCATATACTATTGTTTTGAAAAAACAATTGATATATTGTTATCCTATGCTAATGGGTTTTTATACCATATTTATAGGGTACCTATAATAGTGGTTTTAACAAACTCTAGGTATATTTTAAATTCAATAACTAGTGAAACCCCCTCTACAAAATCACTTTCCCTAATTCTCCAATATCCATGAATGTTTTAAAATCCCCCTTTGATTCCCCTCATCATTCTTCCCTTTTATCAATTTTCATCAATTTTTTGGTGAAATCATCAAGGTTTTCCACATTGAATTATATCTTCTTTTATTCTATTTTTTTCTTTTTCAATACCTTGACAATAATTTTGGGTGAGAGATTGATGTTGCATTAATTTCATTGGTTGTTTACTTTTAGGGTTTAAAAAATAATCCACATTCTTTTATTGTTTCTCCTAGCCGAGATATAATAGGATTTATTGGATTTTTCATTTTTTGGTAGGTGATTTTTCTTACCTCTGTTGGTTTACTTAACCATGACTGCTTGCATTAATTTATCCCAAATTAAAAAAAATGGTTTGACTTAAATATAATCAATTTATATTAAAAAATGTTTCCATGGAATATTAAACATTTATAATTTATTTGTTTTTATACTAATTTATATGTTATAATAATATTTTTAATTGTTATTAAATCTTGAGTTATACTTAGATAAATTTTTTCATTATTTTTTCATTCCTAAATTACATGTATTTCATTTATCATGAAAAAAATATTTTATCTACCGCATACTACATAATATGAAATATTTTTTTTTAATTAATGATAATAATCTATTAAAATAAATATATTATTGAACACGTTGATAAAATATAAAAAATTTATGTTATATAAAATGGGAAGTGATTTTATAAAGATTATGATTACATTATTGGTCATATTAAAGAATTTATTAAGTGGATATGTTATATAAATAGGGTAATTAGTTGTTTTTATTTATGGTTATACCACTTTTTTACTTGGGTAAAGTATGAAATATGTTTTTTATTTTGTTTTTATGTTAGGAATGGATGTTAAGATGTTTCATTTATGGTATTCCATCATTAATACATCATGAAAGTAGGAATTGGGTTTTTAATTCAAACAACAACAATATTTATATTAGTTTCATTTACTTTGAAAAAATGTTGAGTATCATATTGATTTTTGAACCAAAAGTAAATTTTATATACACTAGTTGTATTTTTTTATAAATTTATTGAGTATGAATTTTTATGAAAATAAAAATTAAATTAAATAACAATTTATTCACTCTATTTAGTAAAGTTTTTAGATATTCATAAGTTCTTGAACAATAATTTAATTTTATAATATATTTTTTTTGGAAAACATATCCACTTGAATTTTTATTTATTCTTAATAATTCAATCAAATTTCTTTATTTTAACCCATATTAGGGTCCTTTTGTATGATTTAATAGGTAAAAATATTTTTTATAAATGAAATAGTTATTATTTTGGAAGGGTTAAATGTGAAAAAACATTTTTTCTTGGGATACTATCTTCTTTCCTAAATATATTTTTTCCTAAAATATGTTTTAAAACACTAAAAACTTATTTGTATGGGAAATATACATTTTTCTAATAGAGTTTGTCACTTGTTTATTAATATAGGACTTGTGATTTGATTAGTGTGTTATTAGTATGTATTAGTTATTTCATATTCTATATATTATACTTTTTTTGTGCCACTACTATTATGCATCGATTATATCATATTCCATCTCTTGTGATTTTTCTAGATAGCTATGGAATGTTTTTATGATTTTCATATTAAAATTAGTATTTGAATTATTTAACTGGATATCTAATAAATACATGTAATGTTAAATTATGTCATTCTAGTATTATGAATGTTTTCTCTAATAAACAATTATATATCAAATATGAAACGTTTTATTTTATTTAGAAAAATGACCTTATTTAACAAATATTTTTCCATGGTTAAAACATATGTATTTTTTGTTGGAATTATTTTTTTCTAATATTTATTCAAAAGATTAATGGTTATCATGAATTTTATATCTATATAATTTTATGTATATTTAATAAAATCATTTTTATAAAAAAATAGATAAAATTTAGATGTATGATACTAATAGATACTCACCAAGTTTCAAAATAAGTTGGATATTTTTTATATTTTTCATTTAACAGTGCCTCAAATGGAGGACTTATACACTCCTCTTGTTATAATTATATTTGGATACCTTGGTTAAGTCATAAATAATTTATAAAACATATAATAGTGAGAAAAATAAATCAAATATTGTTTATTATTGAAATAAAAGTAGTGTAATGGAGAATTTGACATTTTATTGGTTTAAATACATTCATCTTAATGAGAAATAAAGTGTTATAATCCTGGATGAAAATTTTAGAAGTACACATTATGAAACTAATGAAAATGATAATGATAATAGAATAAAAAATATTTATGACACAAGGACTCATGTATATTAGACATGTGATAAATTGATAAAGATAGATTTTTTATTTTGATTTTATCATAGAAAAACGATGTATATAATTTCAAATACTGGAATAAATTATCTTCTTACCTTTTTAAATGTATTACTTTATGATGATGTAGATACTCCCTCAAATTACTATATGGAATAAAAAAAATTTAATTAGGTTGGATTTCTAACTAATAAATTTCATCAAATACTAAAAGGTTTCAATTTTTAGGAGTAAAATAAAATAATAAATGATTGTAAATAATGTGATATATCTCAATATAAGCCAAAGGTAGATAGAACACCATCTTTTGAGATAGGGAAAGTAATTTGAAAGCTTTTAATAATTCCTAGGCTCCAGAATATGTTCAGTTCTAATAAAATTGCATCAAATATGTGATGGTATTATTCTAAGATAATTAAGGATGAATATGATTTGGTTTATGTTGAAGATGGATTAGCATGGAAAAAATGTGTCACATGATACCCTAATTTTTTAGTAGTGGTGTATAATATCAGATTGAATCTATCATGTGATGGTTTTAATCTATTTGGTTAAATTCTTACATCACATGGAACATGAAATGTTTTCATTCAAATGTATAACCATCTTTCATGGATTTATATAAAAAACCATTTATCTTTTGAGTATACTCATATTTAGACCTTATCATCCTAGAAGAGATATATATGTTTACTTGTAACCATCAATAAAATAATTGGACATACTCTGCAATGTGGGTGTGTGAATATACGCTACTTACTCGAAAGACATATTTATAATGTGTGATATGATTATGTGAATTATAAATTAAATTCATTATTATTAAATTATGTTTAACTATAGAATGTTGAGTAAATTATCTTATCCAATTTTTATAAACAATAAATGATCCATAAGTCTTAAACATAATTATAGATTTAGTTTTAAGGGACATTAATGATTCCTTCTAATGAATCGTCCAAATATGAAAAATCATTGAAGTTCTAAAAAATGCCAAAAATAATCCACTTTAGCATATTTATAGAACTGATTTGATTAATGAATTGAAAAATTTTAATTTTACTTTTGGGAAAGGATAGATGAAATCTTGAAATAGGTAGGATTTCCCCACTCGATATAATAATAATTGCTAGAAGAAAAGTGTCCCATTTTATTTTCCTTATTAGTCAACAAATTTTTTAAATAATTGTTTAGGAAAAATGTACATTGATAAAACTATGTTTGAGTTTTTTTCCTTAAATCATTATAAATATCATAGGGAAGAATAAATATGATTAATAATCTCAGTGTGACTTGATGGATTGGGTTATAAGACCATAGAAACATCCTGGTTGTATTGGTCAAAATAACTAAAAATTGGGCTACTCTTCTTATGTGATAAAAACATTAAGATAGAAAATTTTAGAAGCACTAGTGATGGTCATGGTTCGTTATGGTTATTCAAAAACAATATCAAAATAGGATAATATAATTTAGGTGAAACTAATGCTTCTAAAAAACATGTCTATCAGATCCTTCTTCATTAATTAATTTTAATATTTAACCATCATTTACTATCCAATAATATAATGGTGAAAAAGATTTTATTGTTCCATTTTTATAGAAATCATTCTACTAAATTCTTGTGCAATTTCTTCTTGAAAAAATGAAGGATGTTTCACAATTAATTATTTGTGAGTTAAAGATGATTATCCCTCCATGTTTTTTTCACTTTCATGTTGCATCTATTTTTCCGTATTTGAACTGAAATTATTCTTAGGGAACCTGTTTCTTTTAATTTTATGTATCCAACCAAAATAAATTTTTGCATAATGAATTCTTATGTCAACAATAAGAATCTTCCTAAAGAATACATTGTGAAAGGTTATTTATCTGAAGAATGAATGGATTTGGGTTTAATATATTAGGATGATCTGAATATGATATATAACCACCTAATGAGAAATAAAAATGACCAATATGAGAAAATTTATCCCACTTTTCCATTTCTTCCCCTAATAGGTAGAATTATAAAATTATAAACATTGTATAAATTATTCCTTAAAGAGAGGGATATGGAACATTGCTTGGTATTATTTAAATTTGATTTGTTTGATGACTATATCAAGTAACAAATTTCTACATTTATATGTTATCCTTTACTATATAATTTTTCATATATCTTGAAATTTTATTATCTTTTTTATGCTGTTAACATAAAAAAAAATTTAAGCAGAATTCTTGTTTCTTGGCCCAGCATGGATCTTCATGCGACGGCAGCATGTTTCTTCTTGTCTTAGCATTCTTCTTTTAGTGGAGTCATTCGGATTTCAATAGCTCGGCATGTTTCTTCTCAGCGTGGCTTCCATCTTTATTCTAGTCCAAGTGATTCATCTCCAAGATCCAGCGATGGACTTCAGTGTGGCCTTCATCTTTCAGCGGCTCAGTGTGTTTCTTATCAGTGGAGCTTCCGGCTTTCTTTTGGTATAAGATTTTCATCTCCAAGGTGAACAAATATTCTTCTTCCCGGTGGTCGGTGCTGATTTGGTGAATTTGTTCTTGATCTGGTTTGAAATTTTGTGGATCTGGTCATTGGTTTTTGTTCTGCTGTGAGGGTTATGGTTCTGTGATGAAATAGGCAGCGACTTGGTGTTCCTCCTTAGATCTAGCGATGGTCTTCAGTGTGTACTGAATCTTGGATGGCTAGCCTCATCTTCTATGGTCAGTAGAAATTCTGTGGATTTAGTTATGGTTTTTTGTTCTACGGATATGGTTGAGGCAGTTTGCTTTGTGTTGGTTTTGCTGATTTTTTGGATGAATGTTGGACTGCGTTCGTTTGATTCATGGGTGAAGATTTGTTCTCCTCTGGTTTCTTCCATGTGGCCTCTGAGGGTGCTCCTACATTTTATTGGTATTGGGGCCATCTTATCGCTGATGTTTCCTTCTGCCTCTGGTTGTTTTTTTCTCTGCTCTGGTTTCAGAATTTCTTCTTTCTCATCAAGGCGGAGCAGCGCAGTGGTCTTCTTGGAGCTTTGGGACGTGTGTTCGAGTGGCTAGTTCAGGGGTGATCGATGGCTATTATTGGTTTGATGTCTTTTTTGTGTCCTTTTTTATTTGAAATATGGCTTCTTTCCAGTTGAGGTTTTCAAAATTTTAAATGGGTGTGATTTGAAACAACTTTTAGTCTTTGGTTTTATTCTGAATTTTGATGGTGAAAGAAACCGGCACTCTGCAAAGATCAGCTCCAGATGAGGTATAGAGTAGAAAGAATTCATTTTTGCATGACCATTTGGATTTGGATAAATAATAGGGTATGGTTTTTCTATCGGTACTAGGCTTGTTCAATCCTGCCCGGGACAGCTTGTCGAGTGGTCATGTGATGTGGAGGCTTGACATAACAATTTAGTTACTGGGGATGAGCAGTTCCTTGTAAGTATTGATCTGGGTTTATTTTTGAATGTTTATTATGGGTTTTCCACTTTTTCCTAAAAAGTTATTTTGAAATAAAAAATCTAATTTTTAGTCAATATATATATATATATAAGGTATTGAGTTTATCTGTTGACTTGTCTCTTTAGAAATAAGTTTTTTGGCTTTTAGTCTCAATAATTTTATTCATGAATGAAACTTTTTGGTGATCAATAGATAAAAATTAGTTATATCTAGTCAATGTTTAGATAAGAGAAAAAAATAATATATAGTTATTTTAACTATAGTGAAGAATTATCATCCCAATGCATTTGATAGTTGGCATAAATATGAAAATGTGTCTTATTATGGAGTAATTGATAAAATACTAAAACTAGATTATTACTCTCATGTTTGAGTTGCTATTATGAAATGAATGAGTTCTTATTCCATGATTCAATAAGGAACATTTATTGGTGATAGTGTATTTTTATTAGGCTTCTCGGTTATCGATGAGCCGTATATTTAGGAATTAATGGGAAAACAATTGTTTTAAGTGAAAAATAATCTATAAACTAAATTCGGTTTCATTATTTAAGAGATCCCAAGATATATTTTTGATGTTTAGTGGGGGGTATAGTTGACATCATCACATACCCCATTGTTCTTGACCAATATGTTTTATTAGATGAGTCAAATAATTCAATTTTTATAGTTGAATTTGAACCTGAAATAGTATTTTGTAATATATAGAAGCAACTTTCTATGGTATAAACCATTAAATTTCATTCAAAATATGTTTATTTATTTCATATACTTCAAATTATTAATATATAAACTGTTGAAATATATTTGCATTTGTTTGAAATATTTTTAGATATTTTCTCCATAGAAACCTCTTCTTTTAGTATTGCAAATGAGTTGTGTTGAGATCATGTATCATGTATATTTTTTACTACATATAGATTCAAAATTCATTTTATAAGAAACTTACAAAATATAATTCTAGGATCTTCTCCAAAATAGTCAACATTAATTATAAATCCATTCCCCATAAGAATTGGTATTTAATACTCAATCAAAAGGCTAAGAACTTTCCATGAAATATCATGACATTGTATTATCGATTTGGTCCTCTAGATTGTGTTGGTAAAATCGTAATCTTGAGATAAATCTTGAGAGTATGTTTCCAAAGTAAATAAATCTGAAGGATAACATTTCATCGATTCTACTGTTATCTTAATATGATATTTCATTTCCACCAACTAATACACTGTTTCAACGTAATTCCAACCTAAAATTATATGATATGATGAAATCAATATATTGGGAACAATATTATATCCTATTAATATAATTATTATCTTTTGGTTTACATTAAATGTATTTAAACAAATCTATTATCTCATAAACTCATCAAGGGTATCTACAATTCAACTTTTTTAACTCAATATATCAGTCAAAAATAATAGAAAATAAAATATTTAATTTTTAAAATTATGATAAAAATCATGTAGTTATTTTAGATAAAATTGAGGACATAAAAATAATTGATTAATCTGTTCTTGTATTTTAAGAAAATGTATATAATATTTGTATCAATCTAATGCAACAATAATGGGCTAATTATTCAATATTGAGCTCATATTATAATCAAAATAAAGTGGAAAATTAATCTATAAATCATGAAACATAAGGACACATTGTCAAATCACTATCTCAATTAAACCCTTGATAATATGTTGGAAAAACATAAAAATATATTAGAACACTATAGTGTATTTTAACCACTTAGGGATACATAAGTAATATTAAAAAACATGTATAAATGTAATTCTAAAATCAAAAAATACATATTTACCTTAGGAATTATTCATGGAAATTATGAAGAATGTTATAAATAAGTTAAAAATGAAATATGAAGATAAACCAGGGAAAATCATAAGATACAATCAATGTAAATAAAAAATTTAATAATACTTTAACCAATACAAAAAGTAATAAACAATCATAAATAAATATAACAAACAAACAAAGAACAATTAAATGATGAATAATGTGATTACCTATTATTTTAAACCACTTAACCCTTGAGAATAATCTTAATTGAATTCACATAACAAATAATACTTGTGAAAATAAAAACACAACCAAATAAATTTTTTCAATGAATAAAAATGAAGAAAAAAACAATTATAAATACCAACTCAACCCATATAGATTTATCGTATATTAAATTAAAATAATATAAAGCTTTCTAATTTAAAAAATATAATTTTGAAACCATAACCTTATCATAAAATGATCATATTAAATGAGTATACATGCATAATATATCAAATTACTACCAATAATCATTGAGTAAACACTGAACATTTACTAAATAAATATGATCAATCAAAGTAATTCATGGTATATGAAATAAAATTAAAAATAACATCATTATAATTGAACTAGACTACCAGGCCCAACAAAATATAACCCAAATAAACTTGAATCAAATAAATGTGAACCAAACAGACATAAAATCACAAAAATTAAATAGAACGTTCTTAAACATAACTAAGATAAAATAAACTAAACTCAATAATAAATTAGATAGAAATGAACTAACTTGAAATAATGAAAATTGAATCAACCTAACCCAAAATGAACAGAAAAAAATTAACTATACAAGAATAAAACCATATACTTCACATGTTTAGCATTCCAAATAGTATGTTTTGTGTATGTTAGTCTATACCTTTTTTTGTATTACCGCTATATATTACATGATTATGTTATGTATCTACATATCCTTTATTTGGATTGGAAATTGGTATGCCTTATTTATAGAATGTCACATCTTATGCCTTTTTTGTCTTACCCCTTAGTGATGAATTTATAATTAAATGAATATTTATTTTCAAAAGTATGAAATGATAATTATTTAATTGAAACATAAGATTATATTTTCTAAAAACGATTGACAGATGATAGATATGTAAATTTTTCCTCTGGTTCCTATTGTGAGAATAGTATTTCAAATATATATCTACTATATAACATATAATGTAACGTCATTAATAATTTTTTAATTTCAATTAAGAACTATCATCTAGGAGAAAATTAGTCTCCAAATAGATTACTAACAGTGGTGAGAAGATTGAAAGTTTGATGGAGTTTCACTATAGGTACTTAGATCACTCGTTATACCAGATCACACCATGGACCTTCACAATATATACCATCTAGAATAGTTTCTCTTCCCATAGCTACCTTAATGGAATTCAGGATATTTAGATAACCAGTGATATCACCACTACTTTCTTCAATTCATACTTTTCATATATCATTTCTTAATCTAATAATGGCTCTAATTCCTTATCTATGTTATCTTTTTCCAGCAAATTATATTTCTCCTCTATTTCATAATTCTCCAATATCTTTAAGATTTTATGTTTATTCTCATTTCATTTATTCTACCTCACATTTTTACCATTTTAAGCATACAAATCATTATAATAATATGTTGTCTCTATTGAAAACATTTAGTTTATGGATCCTTAACAACCCACCGATAAATCAGATCCCACTAATCAGCATGCCTCGGGTATATGTATATAACCCTATTAAATTTTGTAAACATAATTTATTTATTTTTGTAACATGTATTAATTTAATATTTTTATTTTATTCATACATAGCTGGATCTAAATGGGAGGCTTGGGTGTACTCGCATGCATGAAATATTTAACAGATAGACATTTGTAATGCTTTAGTGCAATGAAAAAAAATTAAATGATTGCTAAAAGTGGGATAGAATTTAAGTGTTTTATAGTCATAATTTACAAATATAGTGACAACTTTCCCATGAAAAAATCAATATTGGAGAAAAATTATAGTTCAAAACAAGGATAATGCATCATATAGGATATGGGTAAGAAAATTTGGTATGTTAAATTGTATATTATTATTATACTTATCTAAATTAATATATTGGTAGTATTTTTATTATAATTTTTCTGATGGTGAAACTATGAGGGTTACACGACTACTAAAATTATGTGAGCTATGGATAGAATATGAGCATAAGTTATATAATTGATGGATTGGTATAGTTGTAAAATATTTAGAGTATATATTATCCTTAAAAGATTTTCTATTCACACCATACATGGAGATGATTTTTATAATTCCCCAAACTGAACCACTATGCATAATCTGGAGATCCATAAGACCTTGTGCATGCCTCCATGTACATAAGAGGATTTTGACTAGCAATGAGGGTGTAAATGCTATCAATGGGTAGACTATACCTTTCTCTAATCATATTTAAACATAAAAAATTATAAATAAAATATACAATAACATAGAGTAATAAAGATGGAATTAATATATCATAATGTAATCATGGATAACACATAATTCATAAAAAAATTGGATTCAAGAGTGACAATTAAAACTAGAGTATAAGTTTAATAAGGTAAATAAGTAAAACTCAATGGAAATCTTGTGGATTATATCTCGGTCCCACCACCAACTTTATCCTCCATTGTAACGTCCCAGACCCGGGTGCCACTCAACGGGTGCCCTAAACTCAGTTGGTCACATGACCTCAAGCTCATTTACCCAAATACCAGAGGCTTCCGACTAGCAGCGAGGCCCAAGGACTAATAGTGGGGAAAGTATGCCCTCATTTTCTAAAGTGTAGCGCATCGGAATAATATATATAAACATACAACAGCGGAAGCAGTAAAAAATATACAACTGAAATGGAAAACTGAAGTAAAAGAGAACTAGCAGTCACATATATAATGAAGAAACATGTCTCTAAGCCTAGTAAAACAACCAAAAATAGATAAACTACAATCTAGAACAATCTAATACAAAGTACAAGTACAGTAAAGGGAAACAAAACAATGTAGTAGGAACTCATCCACATCGCGAGCCTAAGCTCGGTCCCATGCTCTCCCCCTCCTTTGAAAAAATCAAGTACCTATATAGGGACCCTTTCCCTTATCCACACTTGTAGCAATACAATCTGTTTGGGCCCAAGACATGACACAAACAGTGTGTGAGAAATAAATCTCAGTAGGTAACCACAAAAGGCCAATGCCCAACTGACAGTGAATTTGTCCAATAGCAGTGTTCAATAATAAAAAGAAGTAAACTAGGATGTACTCAAAAGTAACTATCTCTACCAGTTACATTTCCACTTTATTAATCATTTATTAATTCCAAGCTTGTACTTTAGCTTGGCAGTACAACATAGTAAATCACTATAGTGAATATACAAAGTAAACATTGTCCATAGACATGGAAATCCTTACCCTCAGGTAATTATAATTGAAACATGTAGGTGATTTCCCATAGGCATAATGAATATTTCCCGTAGGAGTATGAGGTGTCGCCCATAGGCATAGAATCTACTGCCCATATGCATGAGAAAAGTTTTCCCACAGGCTAAACTGAACACTTCCCTCAGGCTAAAAGGAACATTTCCCTTAGGCTAAACAATTAATCGGGCCAATCCCAACACATATGCCTGAAATTTATATACAATTCCTCTCAAGGAAATTCAAATCATGCAAAAAAACATGGTATACCCTTGGGTAACCTAGCCAAATGGCTAAACAAGGGAACACACCCTCGGGGTGGCCCTGGATCGAAGAAATGATCCTAAACAGTAGTTGTACATAATCCTTAAATAACCTATTCAATTATAAGAATTTATTTATCAAGTCCTCAGCCATACGACACCCCAAACATGGGTGTGTGGCATAATGGTACACAAAAACAACATGACAGTTGGAATTAAACAACAGACCACCTTCCTTGATTGTCTCTGATCGGTATACGTGAACGACGCCACCCGAATCTTCCAAGAATGACGTAGATTTGGGATAAACATTCACTCATTCAAACTCAAATAACTTTTCCTTGGGAAAGAATTGGTAATAAACACACAATGAGAGGGAAGAACTCACCTGCGTGGTTCAATCGTGATTGCCCGAGAAGGATTCGGATTCCCGGTGTGCGGTCGGAAGATCTCTGAAGCTTCAGCCTCTTCTCTTGACTCCAAAAAGAAATCAAAGCATCCTCTGCCGAATGAGGAGGATACTGCCAATTTTAAGAGAAAAAAAACTACATGTCATGTACTCTCGAGTACATGGCATGTACTTTTCATTTTTTTAATTGTTCCACTAGCGGATACTTTTCACTGCCGCATTGTTCATCTATCTACATGAGTACACGGTGTGTATTTACGAATACACGACATGTACCATCACTCAGCTAGAGGCTACTTACACCGCCTTATGGTTCACCTGCCCACTGATTACATGGCATGTAAATACTAAGTACACAGTGTGTAGTTAGTTTTTATACTATTCATTACCGGTAGTCCTACATGCCCTGTGTAGTCTTCCCACACGGACAATGTACACAACGTGTGGAAAACTACACGGCGTGTACCCGGAAAATTTGTGATTTTCCCCACTTTCCTTATTTTACCAAAAACACTAAAGAAAATAGGAAAAGAATAAACTGATACCTCCAGAATAAGAACCAGGTTCTTACAAACTTCCCCCCTTAAAGTAATTCGTCCCCAAATTTCTTTTCCAAGGGTGGTGAAGATAATGATCAGAACAAATCTGGACACTAAGCACGTACGTCGTTCTCCCACTCCCAGGTTTTTTCCTTCACTTGGCCTCGCTGCCATAGCACCCATACGAGAGGAATTGACTGGCCTCGGAGAACCTTCGTTCTCCTATCAACAATATGAATCAGATCCTCCTCAAAGGATGCAACGACCTAAAGTTCAGCCTCCTCATGTTGAAAAGCGTGAGACGGGTCTGAGTGATAATGTCGTAGCTAAGATACATGGATGACATCGTGCATGGCCCGATACCACTATGGTAACTGCAATCTATAGGAAACCATCCCGAATCTCTCCAAAATCTCAAACGGCCCCACATACCTCGGTGAAATTTTACCCTGTCTTCTGATCTACATATGTCCCAACCTTGGTGAAACATGCAAGAAAACCTCATCTCTGACCAAGAACTCCATTGGTCATCTGCAGTGATCAGCATAAGATTTCTGACCAGACTGTGTGGTATCCATCTGCTTCTGAGTCAATTGGACCTGATCTGAAGTCACCTGCACGAGACGTGGTCCCAGTAAAGCTACCTCATCTGCCTCCAACCAACACAATAGTGATTGGCATGGCCTACCATATAAAGCCTCGTAAGGTGCCATCTGAATAGTTTCATGAAAACTGTTATTATAGAAATACTTGACCAGGGGTATGTGCTTCTCTCAAGAGCCCCCAATATATATGACACATGCACACATCATGTCATCTAGCACCTTTATCGTACGCTCTGACTGTTCATCGGTCAGGGGGTGGTAATTTGTGCTCACAAGCACCTGTGTACCCAGTTCCCTATGAAAAATCTACCAAAAACGAGATGTAAAACAGGCGTCCCAATCTGAAACGATAGAATGAGGGACCCCATGTAGGCGTACTACCTCTCGGATATACATATTTTCGAGCTCATCAACATAGAATATAAGGCCCTAGCCTTAAACATTACATAATCTTGAGTTATTACAATATTACACATTGAGGATATTTTCAGGTTTAGAATTTTAGAGAATTAGATCATAAATCATGCATTACATTCCATATTTAAACAAGCTGGTTACATTAAAGACAATATTCACTTATCCCATCAAAGGAAACATATTTAAAACAAAACATGTATTCTTTCTTGACACGTCCTTGATACTATCATCACATCATGTACCTTTCCCTTGACATGTGAAAAACATTTCAAAAACTTGGGATGAGCATAAAAATCTCAGTAAGGGATATAAAAGTTCCAAATGAAAACATTAGTCCATGTATACATAAGAATTAATGAAATAATACTTTACTCATAAAACATAAGCACTTTAACATACCTCATTAAATCATGAATAAATCATAGAAATCATAGGACATAAAGGTAACTTTAGGCATTCATAACATTATTACGTAGGGAGTAGCCCTCATGGTTACGTTTAGAATACCCATCACAGTATATTCCCTAAATCTCTTCAGAGAAACCTTATCGTTTAACCCCTTCGCATTACCCAATGAATTGGAGAGCTATTACGGGCTCACCTGCCCTTATTTTATCATGGAACCACCCATCTTCAAAAACAATTCCCAAGAACCATAACATAATTGTATCAAATAAAACATGCATAAAGGAAACATAACATTTCCACATTTCAATCACAAGATATCAAAAACATATTGATATAATCAAAACATTATCAAAATCATTTTCAAAACCAAAATAAAATAAAATTCAAACTTGGTATTTATTTTTCATTTAAAAAAAGATATGTCTTGTAGAGGAAGCCAAAACTCAAATAATGGTCACGGCGGAGGAGAATTCGTTGTCGCCGCATACGTACGACAAAAAAATTCCCTTTTTTCATTTAGTAAAATGCTTCATATAAAAAAGATTCCTTCTGAATAAATGTGAAATTCAAAAGGTTTTATACACCTTATAAAATAAAGTTGTGTATAAAACAAAATATGCCTCAATGAAAGGAGATTGAGACAAAGTCCCTTACCTCGTGTCCGACTTGACTCGATCGTTCTTTAATCTCATGAATAATAAACTTGAGTTAATTTCTACTTTCTTAAGAACCTTTTTCAAGTTCATTATTCCTTTTATATCACTTATTACCATTTTATGAACACTATTTAATTATTTAATTTAATAACGGTCGTTTTGTCGATCATTGGTACTTGAGACAAAAATAAACTCCTTATAATTACAAGTTGTTCATGTGGTAAAATATCCATTATATCCAGAAGTATATTCATTATATAGATATCACATATATCATATATATCCATTATATACATTCGTTTATAATATTATATAACATTTAGAGGTAATAAATGAAATGCACCGTTCATGGAGACGGTAAGCCGTACGTACGAATGAACACTACTTTCATTTCTATTTCATATTTAATGAAATGAATTCATAATGATATAAAGGTATATTATAATTCCAGTATAATATCATATATAATATAATTATCCCCATCCTTTACATTTCCCATATATGGAATTAACGAATCAAATCACTTTGAGGGGGCGGTAGTCCGCACTTCTTAAAATGAAGATATCGCGTTTACCCATAATGGAAACCATAAAGGTATTCCATAAATGAAAAAATACAGAGGCATAATGAAAACATAAAAATAATATATATCATATATAAATATAGTGAAATCTTAATGGCCACCATGAAAGGTGTTAAAAGAAGATTGAACAATCATCGTTTCGTGAGGCAGAAATTCGCCAACCACAGAAACAATATGTTCTTTAACCATTAGACGGAGGTGTGTGTAAGTGTAAATAAAATAATTCTCATAACAACATCCTAGTATAGTGGATATACTGTTTTTGTTACAAAATAAAATAATGAGAAGATTTTAGGGGGTTGGAGAAGAAATATAAAACAAAAGAACACAAGTGAGGACATTACCTTTAAATCGGGTAACTTCTCTTGGTTTGAACCAAAAGGGTTTCATGAAGAGCTTTCTGCCTAAGTTAAGGCTTCTAGGATGAAGAGAGGGATTTTTAGAGATAAAATGAGTATAGTTTGGACGAACCAATGGCTTGAGAGGTGTGGTTAAGGAGGTAGATGTGGGGTCCTTTTATAAGAGGGGGGAGGGGCACTCTTGGAAAGTCAAGAAATGTTACTTTATATTAAAATGTGTTTCGGATTTTAAAGGCCCCACATTGATATATATTGAGGATAAGGTGATAAGGGTTCTAAATATAATCATCCAATAAGTTTTTGACAAGTGTAAGTCTTATATTTTACATTATATTTTCATTTTATTTAAATCGTTCATTAATGAGGTAATCATTGCATCATCATGGTGTCATAAAAAAATTAATTTATTTTGTGTCTAAAAATTATAAAAAAAATACTATGATGTAGGAAATATTTTTAGATTTACAATTACTATTTATAGTCCAAGAGATAATTTATTTGAACAAAATTAAAATTGTTTTACTTAGGTGTTACATACTTTTGTGATATTCTCCTTTCTTTAAAAATAAAATGATAAAGTGTCACTATCACCCAAAAGTGATTCCATGGGGTCCCTAAGTTTGGAACAAGGAATCCCATGGTCTTACATGACACAACCAGTAGAATTAGGACACATTTTGGGGTCATTTTGTATTATTATGATATTATTTTATTATCCTTAACTACCCGATTACTAATTAATCACGATAATTAAAGATAATTACTGTCGTTACTATTCATAATGTCCAAAAACAAAAGAGACTAAATTACATATTTTAGACCTTCTGATTCCAAATATGGAATAAATTTTACCAAATTCCAAACACATAAATTGCAATAATTAATTTAAAAATAATTCTCGTTGTCAAAAAAAATAACAGGTTTTTTTTAAACATTATCTATGAAAAGTTTGGCACTTGTTTATGCCCAATTCCAAAGTGAAATCAATTCTAATGACCACCATTGGATTAAATGGTAAAAATATATTCTAATTAAACTTTAAAACCAATTAAAAGGACAATCTATCTATATAATTAAATTAGATGAAAAAGCAGTTTTGAAGTAAAATGCAGTATTTTTCACTATTCATTAAAAAATGAACATTGTCAGAAAAATACCAAAAATTTATCCAAAGTAAATTTCAATGTTCCAATTATAATGAAAAAGTTTATTTTGAAAAATAGATCTTATAAAATTTTCAAAATATAGATTTAAAAACATTTCACCATCAAAAGGCGGTAAAACAATCTTTTAAAAAATATTAGAGAACTCTATGCTTAAGATTGGATTTATTCTCATTTTAAGCCTCTTAAAACACTATATAATTCATAAATAGACATAGATATGAAAATACATAATTCTTTACTTACTTGGTATGTTACATCCTTCCCCCATTTAGAAAATTGTGTCCCCGCAATTTATTTACTTGTCGAATAAGTGGGGGTATTTATCCCTCATTGAATTTTCAGATTCCCATGTTGCCTCTTCAATCATGTGGTTTTTCCAAAAAACCTTTACTTGATGAATCACCTTATTCCGTAACACTTGATCTTTGTTGTCAAGAATCTGGACTAGTTGTTCTTCATATAATATATTCTCTTCCAACTGAACTACCTCTGGACTCAAAACATGAGATGGATCTGGCATGTACTTCCTTAACATTGAAACATGAAAAACATTGTGTACCTGAGATAAACTCGGAGGTAAATCCACTTGGAATGAAACTGATCCAACTCTCTCCAAAATTTCATATGGTCCAATGAACCTTGGACTCAGATTTCTTTTCTTACCAAATCGCATCACATTTTTCCATGGTGAAACTTTGAGGAAGACATGATCACCTACCTCAAAAGAGAGATCCTTCCTCCTGTTGTCTGCATAACTTTTCTGCCTGCTCTGAGCTGTTCTCATGTGTCTCTATATCATCTGAACTTTTTTTTCAACTCTTCTACCAATTCCAGTCCCATCAACTTCCTTTCACCCACTTCATCCCAAAAATCTAGAGTTCGACATCGTTTCCCATATAATTCCTCAATTGGTGCCATCTGTATACTGGAATGAAAAATGTTATTATAAGAAAACTCAACCAAAGAAAGATGTTGGTCCCAACTTCCCTGATAATCCATCGAACAAGCACATAGCATATCCTCCAAAGTCTGAATTTTTTATTCTGACTTCCCATCTGATTGAGGATGAAAAGATGTACTAAAATTTAATTCAGTACCTAACGACTTCTGAAGGCCTTTCCAAAAGTTAGAAGTAAGCCTGGGATCACAATCAAATACAATAGAGAGGGGAACTCCATGTAACCTGACTATCTCTTTAAGATATAAACGAGAAAGTTGATCTTGGGAAAAATTATCCCATATAGCAAGTAAATGAGTAGATTTAGTCAAGTGATCAACAATAACCCAAATTTCATTATTACCTCGAGGTGTCTTCATCAATCCCACAACAAAGTCCATGGATATATTCTCCCATTTCCACTCTGGTATTGGAAAAGGATAAAGCATCCCTTTCAGTAACTGCCGCTCTACTTTAACCTGTTGAAAAGTCAAAAACTTCACAGTAAAATCAGCAATATCTCGTTTCATTCCATCCCACTATTAGTACTCCCGAAGATCTCTATAAATCTTAGTACTGCCTGGATGAACTGAAAACGGAGAACTATGAGTTTCACATAACAACTCTCTCTTCGACTGTGAATCACACGGCACACACAATCTCTTCCCAAATCTAAAAACACAATCATTATCAATGTTGAATTCAGGCAACTTACCATTCTGAACCAGATCTACCTTTTTCTGCAACGCACTGTCTTGCTTATGTACTTGCTTAATTATCTCTGATAGAGAAGATTTCACCGATACATGAAACAAAACAGAAGAACATCCTACACCAACAACATCTATTCCAATGTTCATCAAATCCTTAACCAAAGGATCACATTCCAAATGAAACATTGTTAATGATGCATCACGTTTTTGACTCAAATCATCAGCCACTTTATTTGCTTTTCCCAGATGGTAATGAATTGTACAATCATAATACTTGATTAATTCTAGCCATCTCCTCTATCTCATTTTCAATTCTTTCTGAGTGAATATATACTATAAACTATTGTGATCAGTATATATTTCACACTTTACACCATACAAATGATACCTCCAAATTTTAAAAGTGAAAACAACATCAGCTAATTCCAAATCATGTATAGGGTAATTTACCTCATGAGTTTTCAAATGACGTGAAGCATAATCAATTACCTGATCATTATGCATTAGAACGCAACCAAGTCCTTTCAATGAAGCATCACCGCAGATAACAAACTCACCATTCCTGAAAGGTAGTGCCAAAACTGAAGCATTCACCAATCTTCTTTTCAATTCCTGAAAACAATCATCACATTCTTTTGTCCAGATAAACTTAACACCCTTCCAAGTTATCTTAGTCATTAGACTAGATAACCAGGAAAAATTTCTAACAAACCTTCGTTAATAGCCTGCCAAACCAAGAAATCTATGAATCTCAGTTACATTTGTGGGTCTTGGCCATTCTTCAACAACCTTTGTTTTTTCAGGATCAACAGTTATTCCATCTTTAGAAACAATATGACCAAGGAAAGAAATTTTTTGTAACCAAAACTCACACTTGTTGAATTTCCCATAAAAATTCTTTTCTTTTAAGGTTTGTAAAATAACCCTTAAATGACTTTCATACTCCTCTTTTCTTTTAGAAAACACCAAAATATCATCAATGAAAACAACCACAAACTTATCCAAGAACTCATGGAAAATTCTATTCATAAGGTCCATGAATAAATAAGGTGCATTGGATAGCCCAAAATGCATTACTACAAATTCATAATGGTCATATCTTGTATGAAACGCAGTCATTGGAATATTTGCTTCCTTTACCTTCAACTGATGGTACCTCGATCTCAGGCCAATCTTTGAAAAATACTGAGCTTCCTGGAGCTGATCCAACAAATCATTAATATGAGGCAAAGGATATTTTTTCTTAACAGTGATGTTATTCGAGGCTCTATAATAAATTTAAAGTCTCATAGAACTATCTTTCTTTTTAACAAATAAGACAGGAGCACCCCATGGTGATGTGCTAGGTCGAATGAAACCTTTCTCTAATAAATCTTGCAATTGCTCCTTCAACTCTAAAAGTTCAATTTTAGACATTCGATAAGGGGGTTTTGAAATTGGCTTAGCATCAGGAACTAAGTCAACAGTAAATTCAACTTCCCGATCTGGTATTATTCTAGGAAAATCATCAGGAAAAACATTATGATACTCATTTACCACTGGCACATCATTAATCTGAACAGTTCCTTTGTTTTAAACAATATGTGCAAGGTAACATTCATTTCCATATTTTATAAGTTTCTCCGCCTCTTGATATGTTATCAACAGTAAGGGTTCATTCTTTACACAAACTGAAAATCTTTCTGAAAAGAAGCTTCTTTAGCTCTATAATCAATATTAGCATGGTAAAAAGAGATCCAATCCATACCCAGGATAACATCAAACTCTACTAAAGGTAAAACAATAAGGTTTTCAAGTAGGTTCTTTCCACAGATAAGGATAGGAAGACTCTTATAAATTATTTTTTCCTCAACATTTACCCTAAGTGTTTTTACCACAAGTTCAGGAGTCATTTCTTGAGATGGAATTCCAAATTTTCTAGAAAGGTTTTCAGAGATGAAAGAATGTGTAGACCCCGAATCAAACAACACATTAGCATAATATGAGAAAATAAACAAAGTACTTGATACCACTTCATTTGCTGGACCAACATCTGCTGAAGTAGTTGCAAAGGATTTCACCACTCCTTTTTACTTGTATTATGACTTCTTCCCATCATTTGAGCTCTTTGTCAATCACTCATTTGCATAATGACCCATCTCATTGCACTTGAAACATTTCACTAACTATAAATCAAATTTGGTTTTACCATCACCCTGATCTTTTTCTGTGCAATCACGAGCCTTATGTCCCATCTTACCACATCGGTAGCACTTTCCAGAATTCAGAAGACATTCCCCAGCATTCCTTTTACCACATTTATCACAAACTGGAAACTTAGTTTTCTTACCATCAGACATTTTTGAAGAATTATTCCCTTTCTCCTGCCACCTAGGTCTCTTCTTCTATTGGTTTTTATAGAACACTTGATCATCAAAAAACTCCATTTCCACCTACTCAGCACATCGAACAAGCTTTTCATAACTCTTTAACTCACGAGAAGATAAATCCCTTCGATATTTTGGCTATAATTATGAGTAAAAACGATTGATTTTACTATCAAGTTCTTGGATAAAATTCGGATCATACCTTTCCAATCGAGTGAACCTCTCTTCATAAGCAACCACTGAGTCGTCCTCTTGATTCAATTCCAAGAATTTTTTTCCCATCCTAAGTTGAACAGCCTTAGGAAAATACTACTCAAGAAACATACCTTTGAATTCATCCCAGTCGAGAGCATCAATCTCATCAGTGTCCCTCATATTTTTAACCATAGACCTCCACTGATCTACTTCACCCTCCAAACGGTAAATAGCAATACTAACCTTTTGATTGTCTGAACACCCCATGACATAAAAAATATTCTCTAGTGCTTTAATCCAACCTTCAGCTAGCACAGGGTCAGAAGATCCTCTGAATGATGGGGGATGTTGCCTCATAAAATGTTCCACCACTGACATGTTCCTCTGTGGTGGATCTGGATGATCTTGTGCATAGATACCACCACCATTTATTGCTTGAGTCAATTGTGTCATTACTGCAACAAACTGTTCAGTTCCTATTCTGACTATCTCAGGATGCTGATTCGGAAGGTCATTTACTTCTATATGCCTTCCTAGCACTTCTTCTCATTTTCCTCTGTGGAAAACCATTCTGAACAAACATGTCTTAGATAAAGCAACATTGTAATCATCAAATGCTATATCATTTCAATTTGACCATAAAAAAAATATTTTTGGATAATCATTTATTATAATTATAACTCCTAAAGTTATCTAAACTGACCTATGATACCAACAATAAGGCCCCAGCCTTAAACATTACTTAATCGTGAGTTATTACAAGATTACACATTGAGGATCTTTTCAGGTTTAGAGTTTTAGAGAATTAGATCATAAATCATGCATTACATTCCACATTTAAACAAGGTGGTTACATTAAATACAATATTCACTTTTCCCATCAAAGGAAACATATTTAAAACAAAACATGTATTCTTTCTTGACACTTCCTTGACACTATCCTACATCATGTACCTTTCCCTTGAACTGTGAAAAACATTTCAAAAACTTGGTATGAGCATAAAAAGCTCCGTAAGGGATAGAAAAGTACGAAATGAAATAATTAGTCCATGTATACATAAGAATTAATGAAATCATAATTTACTCATAAAACATAAGCACTTTAACATACCTCATCAAATCAGGAATAAATCATAGAAATCATAAGACATAAAGGTATCTTGAGTCATTCATAACATTCTTATGTAGGGAGTAACCCTCGTAGTTACGTTTGGAAAACCCATCATAGTATAGTCCCTAAATCTCTTCAGATAAACCTTAGAATTTAACCCCATCGCATTACCCAATGCATTGGAGAGATATCATGGGCTCACCCACCCTTAGTTTATCACAGAACCACCCTTCTTCATAAACAATGTCCAAGAACCATAACATAATCATATCACATAAAACATGCATAAATGAAACATAACATTTCCACATTTCAATCACAAGATATCAAAAACACATTGATATAATCAAAACATTATCAAAATCATTTTCAAAACCAAAATAAAAGAAAAGTCAAACATGGTATTTTTGTTATTTAAAAAAAAAGATATGGCTTGTAGAGGAAGCCGAAACTCAAATAATGGTCACGGCGGCAGAGAAGTCGTTATCGCCGCATACGTTCGACAACAACATTCCCTTTTGTCATTTAGTAAAATGCTTCATATAAAAAAGATTCCTTTTGAATAAACGTAAAAGTAAAAGGGGTTTATACACCATATAAAAGAAAGTAGTGTATAAAACAAAATATGCCTCAATGAAAGTAGATTGAGACGAAGTCCCTTACCTTGTGTCCGACTTGACTCGATCGTTTTTTAATCTCCTGAATAATAAAGTTGAGTTAATTTCTACTTGCTTAAGAACCTATTTCAAGTTCATTATTCCTTTTATATCACTTATTACCATGTTATGAACACTATGTAATTATTTAAGTTAATAACGGTCGTTTTGTCGATCATTGGTACTTGAGTCAAAAATAAACTCCATATAATAACAAGTTTTTCATGTGGTAAAATATCCATTATATACAGAATTATATTCATGATGTAGATATCATATATATCATATATATCCAGTATATACATTCATTGATAATATTACATAACATTTAGAGGTAAGAAATCAAATGCACCGTTCATGGAGACGGTAAGCTGTACGTACGCATGAATGCTATTTTCATTTCTATTTCGTATTTAATGGAATTCATTCATAATGATATAAAGGTATATTATAATTACAGTATAATATCATATATAATATCATTAACCCCATCCTTTATACGTCCCACATATCGTATTAACGAATCAAATCACTTTGAGGGGGCAGTAGTACGCACTTCCTAAAATGAAGATATCGTGTTTACCCATAATGGAAACCATAAAGGTATGCCATAAATGAAAAAATAACGAAGCATAAGGAAAACATAAAAATAATATATATCATATATAAATATAGTGACATCTTAATGGCCACCATGAAAGGTGTTAAAATAACATTGAACAATCATTGTTTCGTGAGGTAGAAATTCTCCAACCACAGAAACAGTATGTTCTTTAACCATTAGACGGAGGTGTGTATAAGTGTAAATCAAATAATTCTCATAAATACATCATATTATACTGTAGATACTGGTTTTGTTACAAAATAAAATAATAAAAAGAGTTTATGTGGTTGGAGAAGCAAAATAGAACGAAAGAACACAAGTGAAGACATTACCTTTAAATCGGGTAACTCCTCTTGGTTTGAACCAAAAGGGTTTCATGAAGAGATTTCTGCCTAAGGTAAGGCTTCTAGGATGAAGAGAGGGACGTGAAGAGATAAAATGAACAGATATTGTCCAATCAAATGGCTTGATAGGTGTGGGTAAGGAGGTAGAGGTGGGGGCCTTTTATAAGAGGGAGGAGGGTCACTCTTGGAAAGCCAAGAAGTGTTACTTTATATTAAAATGATTTTCGGATTTTAAAGGTCCCAAATTGATATATTTCTAGGATAAGGTGATAAGGGTTCTAAATATAATCATACAATAGGTTTTTGAAAATTTTATGTCTTATATTTTACATTATCTTATCATTTTATTTAAATCGTTCATTACTGAGGTAATCGCTACATCATCATGGTGTCATAAAATATTTAATTTATTTAATGTATAAAAATTATAAAAAAAATACTATGATGTAGGAAATATTTTTACCTTTCCAATGACTATTTATAGTCCAAGATATCATTTATTTAGACAAAATTAAAAAAAAATTACTTAGGTGTTACATTCTTTTGTGATATTCTCCTTTCTTTAAAAATAAAATGATAAAGTGTCATTATCACCCAAAAGTGATTACATGGGGTTCCTAAGTTTAGAACAAGGAATCCCATGGTCGTCCATGACAAAACCAGAAGCATTAGGAAACATGTTGGGGTCATTTGTTATTATTATGATATTATTTTATTATCCTTAACTACCAGATTACTAATTAATCACGATAATTAAAGATAATTATCATCGTTACTATTCATAATGTCCAAAAACAAGAGTCTTAATTACATTATTTTTACCTTATGATTCAAAATATGGAATCCATTTTACCAAATTCCAAACATAGAAATTGCAATAATTAATTTAAAAATAATTCTCATTGTCAAAACAAATAGCGTGTTTTTTTAAATAATATCTATGAAAAGTTTGGCACTTGTTTATGCCCAATTACAAAGTGAGATAAATTATAATGACCACAATTGGATTAAATGGTAAAAATATATTCTAATTAAACTTTAAAACCAATTAAAAGGACAATCTATCTATATAATTAAATTATATGAAAAAGCAGTTTTGAAGTAAAGTGGAGTATTTTTCACTATTCATTAAAAAATGAACATTGTCAGAAAAATACCAAAAAATTATCCAAAGTAAATTTCAATGTCTAAATTATAATGAATAAGTTTATTTTGACAAATAGAGCTTATAAAATTGTCAAAATATAGATTTAAAAATGGTTCTCCATCAAAAGGCGGTAAATCAATCTTTTAAAAAATATTAGAGAATTCTATGCTTAAGATTGGATTTATTCTCATTTTAAGCCTCTTAAAACACTATATAATTCATAAATATACATAGATATGAAAATACATAATTCTTTACTTACTTGGGATGTTACACAGATGGTCTCCTTGATCAGCAAAAAGTGATCTACCTTCGTAAGTCTATCTACAACAACCCACACGGCATCATTGCCTCGAGGTGACCTCAAAAACCTAGTCATGAAGTCCATCGCGATATCATCCCATTTCCACTCCGGGATGGGTAACTTCTGTAACATTCCAGCTGGCCTCTGATGCTCCACCTTCACCTACTGACAGGTGGAAGATCTCGTAACAAAACTAGCTACCTCTCTCTTCATACCTGGCCACCAATACTGATGTCTCAAGTCACGGTATATTTTGGTAACCCCAGGATGTACAGCCCAAGATGAAGCATGAAACTCCTAAATAATCTCCTCGTGTATGTCCCCTAGAACCCACACTCGTCCATGGACACGTAGTACCTCGTCATCGCCTATCATTCAACTAGGAGGAGGGTCCTCACTTTCCACCGAATACCATTGAACTAGGCCTTCTGAATCAGATAACTATTTCATCCTCACTCTATCCAAGAGGGTATAAGTCACAGCTAAGGAAGAAATATAAGTTTTCCCCTGACTGTCGTGCACCTCCAAATGCATCTCAAAGAACAAATCCATGAGATTCCACTCACCACTAGCCTCCTGTACTGCCTGTATTTGAGTCCTCCTGCTCAGTGCATCAGCTACTGCATTACCCTTACCAGGTGTATAGGCAAGCTTGAAGTCATAGTACTGAAGGTATTAAACCCACCTTCAGTATATCAAATTAATGTCACACTGGGTAAAGATATATTTAAGACTTTTGTGGTCCGTAAACACCACAAAATTATCTCCCAATAGATAATGTCTCCAACAGTGTAACGCATGAACAACTGCAACCAACTCGAGATCATGTGTCGGGTAATTCCTCTAATGTGGTCTCAACTATCGAGGCCTGTACCAAACTACTTGATCGCCCTACGTCAACACTACTCCTAGACTAATACTTGATGCATCACAGTAAACTGTATAGCTCGTCCCTTGCTCTGGAATTATCGAGATTGGTGTTGATGTCAACCTCCCCTTCAGCTCTTGAAAGGCTGTCCTGCAAGCTTCTGACCAAACGAACTTCACACCCTTCTTAGTCAAACCCATAAACGACACTGCTAAGTGGGTGAAGTCCTTTATAAAGTGTTTGTAGTAACCAGCTATCCCCAAGAAATTCCATATTTAAAACACGTCCTTAGGATGCTCCCAGGAAACTATTGCTCTCACTTTCTCTTGGTCTACCACAACTCCTCCCTCTAAGAGGATATGACCCAGGAAGTTAATTTGTTCTATCCAAAAGTGGAACTTTGAGAGCTTAGGATATATCTGATGCTCTCTTAGTGTACTAAAAATGATCTCAAGATGTGTGGAATGTTCATGTCTACTGTGAGAGTACACCAAGATATCATCCATGAAGACTACCATAAAAAATCCAGATAAGGGTGTAACACATGATTCATCAAATCCATGAAAACTGTTGGCGTGTTCGTGATTCTGAACGGCATAACCAAGTACCCATATAGACCATATATTCTCTGAAAATCTGTAATATGTATGTCTGATGGTCTAATGCGCAAGTGATGATATCTGGATCTCAAGTCAATCTTCGAAAACACTCGTGCTCCTCGAAGTTGATCAAAAAGATCATCAATCCATGGTAAGGGATATCGGTTCTTAACCATAAACTGGTTAAGCTTCCGATAATCCACACAAAGTCTGAGGGTACATTCTGCCTTCTTTGCAAACAGGACATGTGAACCCCAAAGAGAAGTACTGGGTTGGATGAAACCCTTTGCTTGCAACTCATCCAACTGCCTCTTGAGCTCCCGCAACTCTGGTGTATCCATCCTACAAGGATGAATAGACACCGGTACTGCCCCTAGCACAAGAGAAATAGAGAAATACACATATCGCTCTAGATGAAGACCTAAAAAGTAATATGGGAAGACATACCTGAAATGATCAACTACATAAGGGAAATATTTCTGCAAATTTTCCCTAGTCATCCAGATATAATCTCGCAATCTGGTCTATCACACCACCTCGCCCACGATGATCAGGTCTAGCTCAGCTCGCCTGGACATCCCATCCACCTTTGTATAGAAACTCTCCACCCTCTGGTGACATGAAACTCACCCTGCGATGATAGAAATCTAAAAAGGCTCGAAAGGGTACCAACCAGTACATCCCGAGAATAACATCATAGCTCGTCATCTCTAAGACATGGAGGTCACATAGAAAGTGACACCAACCAACCTCTAGGGGTCACTCCCTATATTGACGCATACCGACCTTTCTAGTCCTCAATGGAGTGTCTAGTATCATTACATCAGAAGATGAAGAAACACAGAGCCCAAGGCTCTCCACAACGGCCACAGATGTAAAACTATGTGTAGAAATAGTATCAAAACGTACAGAAGAAAAAACTGAAGCAACTAGATTAGTACCTCTGACAGTGGAAGGTCTGGGATCCTTCTCATGTGGGGTATGCTGCACTGTATATGCCTGCCCAGTGTCGCAGCCCTGTGACACAGCCTGGTTACTCTGAGCTGACCTTCCCTATTGTCTCTGAGATCCTGGTGTCTGGCTACCATGGCCACGACCACCACCTTAGCCTGAAAATCCCAACATATCCCAATTTCCTAACTGGTAAGAACCTTCTGGCCCTGCTCCTGCACGTGGAGTCTTCACAGAACCCCTATCACTATTCACTGTTAGAAACACCCTAGAAAAATTCTAGAGATTCCCCATCCATCCGCAAGCTCGACACTCCACCGGGTCACACGGACACTAAGGTCTCTTGTGATCCTCTTTACCACATTCGTTGCACATGGCCTGGCTAGTTGAAGAGTTCTTCTGGATAGTACTACCAGCGTGAGAGAAATCCATTTGCCTCTTCCTTTTACTGGTAGAAATAGTACCAGAAACTGGTGCCGAACCACCCTGGCCAGCACCACTAGCTTCCCGCAAATTCCTCTCAGTAATCAGTGCCTGGTTCAAAATAGAATGCACTGTAGGCAACCTGAAAAAATTCACCGGTGCTCGGATGTTGTATTGAAGACCATCCTCAAAGAGACTAGACCTCGACGTCTCAATACCCACCAGAATAGGTGCAAAACGCTGAAGCTCGGTTAAGCGGGCAGAATAGTCCATCACCGACATGGATCCCTACTGCAGATTCATGAACTCTCGAGCTTGATCTACCCTTAGTGTCTCCAGAAAGAAAAGGTCATAGAATAATTCCTAAAAATATTCCCACGCCATGTCTCTATAATGCTCGGTCTTGGTGTTAATATCGCACCACCTCTTTGCAAAATCATGTAGCATGTATGTAGTGAGCTTGACCCTCCTCCCTGGAGGCATCTCTAGATGATCGAAAATAGTCTGCATAGAACCCATCCAAGACTCTACAGCTTGTGGTCCGCCATCCCTTGAAAATGTAGGCGGATACTGCTGCTGAAATATATGAGTCAACTCTTCCATAGATGTAGCAGTCAGCGGTGCTCCCTGGAAGGTCTTCATGAACCGCACGAAGCCTTCACAAAACTGTGCCTTTGTCCCTGTGTCCAGTATAACAGCTGGTGCCGCATCTGGCTCTACTGGAGGATCCATTGGTAACCCATGGCCTACCATCTTTGGAGTATACTCGTTGTCTCTCTCTTTGCGAACACCTCTAGTTTGTCTCGGCGGCATGAATCTGCAAAGTCAAACGCACGCCTTAGATTAAGATCATCAAGGAATAAAAACAAGGAGTGTAAGAAGGGAACAAGAGAAAGAAAACATTCAATTTTGATAAAACAAGAATACACAACGTGTATAAAAACTACATGGCATGTTCCTGTAAGCCTTTCACATGGGTGTGTACCTCTGCAAAAAATGGTCTTGTAACACCCCAAGCACACGGAGTGTTGTCCACACACACGGCGTGTACTTGAATCTTCTTCCCTGCCCGAGTCCCTCTACACGGCATAGCCACATGGCTCTCCTTTAAACGAAACTACATAGCATGTATAAGGTCTAAAAGGCATGTACTGGACGAGCTTCACCGACCCATGTTTTTCCGTTACACGGTCAGGTACACAGCCACTACCACAAAAATAGTTTTCCGCAACGCCCCCCCCCCCCCCCCCTTTATCAGTGCTAACGAAAAAGCGCTGATAAAGGGGGGTGCCTTTATCAGCGCTCAAAAAAGCGCTGATAAAGGGTGCCTTTATCAGCGCTGATAAAGGGTCGACTTCAAAAAAAAATTAAAAAAATTATATTAATATATTAATATATAAATATAGTTATATTGATATATAAATATAATATATAATTTTTAAATATATTTTACATAACTATAAATGTACATTTACACTTATTATACATAATATATAAGATATTTAGTGAAAATGGCTTCTTAAAAAATTTAAAAAATATTTTTAATTAATAATTTTCTAATCATTAGGGAGTAATAGTCATTTAATAACAATTTGAAGACTAAAAAAATTAAAAAAATTAAAAAAAGATCCAAAATATGTTGAAAACGCAACTCAAACTTCAAACGGCCACAACTTTTGATCCGGGTGTCTGTTTGAGCTCTACCACATATCAAATCGAAGCCTGCGACGCTCTCTACGTCATTGTGTCCTGGGGGGACCCCGGTTAAGCGATTTTCAAGGCCAAAAGAGGCCCAGAAGGCCTCCAAAACTGATTTTTTAGTCGGGGTACCCCGATTTTTTAACATTTTGTGGATTTTCACCCTCATTTAAGGGGGTATTATTGGATTTTTTTGGTGGGGTATGAATTTATTCCAAGGTATTACATTCATATTGATATTATGTATTTGAAATTTCATCCTTTTTTATAATGCACTGCTATTTATAATCAAATATATAACAATATATTCATATTTTTTAAATATTCACACCTAAAAATTTAATTATAAATATAAATAATAAAATATATTTACATATAAAATATATTATCTTTATCTAAATAATAAATAACATCCATTTTATTTAAAATACAATGAATATTTATATACCTATATATAAATCTAACTATATGTATATATTAATCTGACTATATATATATATTAATCTAACTATATATATATTAATCTAATAACTGTATATATATTAATATAACTACATATATATATATTAGTATTACTATAAATATATATATTAATATCACCATAAATATATATATTAATATCACTATATATATATATATATTAATACAACTATATAAATATATATTCATATAACTATATATGTGTTAATATAACTATATATATATATATTAATACCATTATATATATATATTAATATTACTATATATATTATAATATAACTATATATATATATATTATAATATAACTATATATATATATTAATATAAATATATATTACTATACGAATAAATATAACTAAATATATAAATATATATATATATATAGAGATATCATGAATTGGAAAGAAAATCAAAATAGAGTAGTGGTAAGGGCTTAGGCGTGCAGGGGGGGTCTCGAGTTCAAATCCTGGTGGAGGCAGGGGTGCGCGCGCATGGGGAATATTGGAGCAAGCGCTGTTAAAGGGTGGAGGGGGGTGCGTGGGGTGTTGTATAGGGGCCGAAAAGCGCTGTAAAAGGGGGGGGTTCAAGCGCTATAAAAGCTCCCCCGATGGGCAGTATTTTTTAATTTTTTTTAAATTTTTTTAACTTTTATCAGTACTTCTTTAAAATCACTGATAAAAGGGTCCTTTATCAGTGCTAAAATAAAAGCGTTGATAAAGGGGTTATTTTATCAGCGCTTTTTTTTAGCGCTGATAAAGGACCCCTTTTATCAGAGCTTTTTTTTAGCACTGATAAAAGTGGTCTTTATCAGTGCTTTTCGGAGCGCTGATAAAGGGGACCCCCCCCCCCTTTATCTACGCCGGCTTTATCAGTGCTTTTTCTAGCGCTGATAAAGGCCATTTTTAGCGCTGATAAAGGCCGTATTTGTAGTAGTGAGCTCAGACTACACGGCGTGTTCCAGATGGACACAGTGTGTACGGATTAGATTCCAACTTCCCGTGTTATTAGTGACATGACCGGCTACTCGGTTGACACTACATAGTGAGTTACACCCTCACACAGTGTGTACACCACTTTGTTCTCCCAGCCACATAGCCAGGTCCACACGGTCTCTCCCCAGTCAAGACTACACGGCGTGTCCCACAGGTAAACGGCGTGTTCTAGAAGAGCTTATCTGACCCGTGTTTGTTAGTTACATAGTAGGATATATCGTTCACACAACACGGTGTGTTCCATATGGACACAGCTTGTACACAAAAGGATTAAACTGTCCTGTGTTGTACGTTACACGACCGGAACCCCAGTTTACACTACACGACGTGTGTCCTCAAAGTTTTATTATACCGCTTTTCTACCCACACGGCCTAAGACATGGGTAGAAACTACACAGTGTGTACTTAGGGTACATGGCGTGTACTTAAAAAAAATTACCACTTCTTCCTGAACAGAAGAGTAAATGGCATGTAGGAAAAACTACACAGTGTGTATTTAAGGTTTTTCCAGACATAAAGCTTTAGAAACTTCTCTGCATCCCAGAAAAACACTGAAACCAACACTGAAGTGCCAAATTCCGATCTGTGAGGGACCATACTCCCCGCGAATCAAATTTTTGCATCCTATGCATGTTATGAGAAGGTAAACATTCAATAATCCACCAAATTCAAGTTAATGAGGGCCCATACTCCTCAAGAACCAAAGTTTGGCGTTCATTCTACAAAACCTTAAATAACAATACCCTATCAAATAGAAGGTATTTTATCAAGGAATTTATCACAACAACATGCTTTTACTAGCACAACATCTATCACAAGAACATGCAATTTCTAATGCACCTACATGGCATGGAAACTATGAATGACATGTGATTCTAACATGTTCCTAAATGATGCATGATATGGCATACCCTCATCTCATTGGGTTGCAACTAAATATAAGACAGGTATATAAATATAAATAGAACACCACAAGTGTGTCACAAAATGGTGAAAATCAAATCAACTGTAAAATTGCAAAATCAGAAAAATTACAAATTGACGTAAATTGGTTTTTACCTGTACATGGGTTAGCTACTTTCGAGAACAGCTTATTACAAATTACCTATTCCATCCTATCCCTAGCTATAGCCACCAAATAGTAATTCAAGGGAAAAGAAAACCCTTTGATAGCACTTTGTAACGTCCCGGACCCGGGTTCCACTCAACGGGTGCCCCGAACCCAGTTGGTCACATAACCTCAAGCACATTTCCCCAAATGCCAGAGGCTATCGACTAGAAGCGACGACCAAGGACTGGTAGTAGGGAATCTATACCATCATTTGTCAAATTTTAGTGCATCAGAAAAAAATATATAAACATACAACAGTGGAAGTAGTAAACAATATACAACTGAAATGTAGAACTGAAGTAAAAGAGAACCCACAGTCATATATATAATGAAGAAAAATGTCTCTAAGTCTAGGAAAACATCCAAAACTGGATACACTGTAATCTAGAATAATCCAATAAAAAGTAAAAGTACAACAAAGAGAAACAAAATAGTGCAGAAGAAACTCAGCCGCATCGTGAGCCTAAGATCGGTCTCATGCTCTCCCACTCCTCTGCAAAAATCAAGTACTTGTATAAGGACCCTTTACTTCATCAACACCTGCAGCAATATAATCTGTTTGGGCCCAAGACATGACCAAAAAAGGGTGTGAGAAATAAATCCCAGTAGGCAAACACCAAAGACATGTGCCCAACTGACAGTGAATTTGTGCAACAGCAATGTGCAATAATAAAAAGCAATAAACTAGGCAGTACTCAAAAGTAACAATCTATACCAGTTACATTGCCCAATTTATTAATCATTTATTAATTCCAAGCTTGTGCTTTATCTTGGCAGTACAACATAGTTAATCACCATAGTGAATATAGAAAGTAAACGTTGTCCATAGACATGCAAATCCTTACCCTCAGTTAATCAGAATCGAAACCCATAGGTGATTTCCCACAAGCATAATGAATATTTCCCACAAGCATACGAGGTGTCGCCCACAGGCATGGGAAACGGTTTCCCACAGGCTAAAATGAACACTACCGTCAGTCTAAAAGGAACACTTCCCTCAAGCTAAACAAGTAACCGAGCCAAGCCCAACACATATGCAAGTAATTTATATACAATTAATCTCAAGGAAATTCAAAGCGTGCAAAAAAACATGGTATACCCTCGGGTAACCTGGCTAAATGGATAAATAAGGGAACACACCCACGGGGTGGCCCTGGATCCAGGAAATGATCCCAAACAGTATTTGTACATAATCCTTAAATCACCTATGCAATTCTAAGAATTTATTTATCAAGGCCTCATCCATGTGACACCCCAAACATGGGCGCATAGCACAATGGTACACAAAAAAAACATGACAGTTGGAATTAAACATCAGACCACCTACCTCGATCATCTCTGATAGGTATACGTGAACGATGCCTCCCGAATCGTCCAAGAACAATGTTGCTCTGGGATAAATTTTCACCCATTCAAACTCAAATAACTTTCCCTTGGGAAAGAATTGGTAAGAAACACACAAGGAGAGGGAAGAACTCACCCACACAGTTCAATAGAGACCGTCATAGAAGGACTCAGATTCCCGGTGTACGGTTGGGAGATCTCTGAAGCTCCAGTCTCCTCTCCCGGCTCCAAAACAAAATCAAAGCCTCCTCTACCACATGAGGAGGATACTTCCCATTTTAAGTGAAAAAACAAACTACAAGGTCTGTACTCTTGAGAACACTGCGTTTAATTTTCATTTTTATAACTGTTCTGTTGGCGGCTACTTTTCACTGCTGCATTGTTCATCTATCAACATGAGTACACAGCATGTATTTACGAATACATGGCGTGTACTGTCGCTTAGCTGGTGGCTACTTCCACTGCCATACTGTTCACCTTCTGATTGATTACACAACCTATATATACTAAGTACATGGTGTGTAGTCCGTTTTTACACTCTTCATTGTCGGTAGTCCTACACGCCCTGTGTACTCTTCCCACACGGCCAAAGTACACGGCGTGTGGAAAAGTACATGGCGTGTCCCCAAAAAATTTTGGATTTTTCCCCACATTCCTTATTTTACCAAAAACACTAAAGGAAAGAGGAAAATAAGAAACACGTACCTCAAGAATAAGAACTGGGTTCTTAAATCCATGAATAAACTATCTATCATGGGCCCCTTTCCTTTTCTTGGATCCCTATACATGAAGACTAAATGTGCATTGATATTATCATGCAGGATGTGAGTAATAAAACCTAGTAGGACACCCCCAATTCGTCCTTAATAAGTGTTCACATGAATAATAGGTGTATCTATGATAAAACTAAAACTGAAATCAATCATAAACAATCATATGTTGATAACTTTCAGTCTAACCGATCCACAATGAGCTCAGGACGTACTTACTTCATCTCCATGCTAGAGGGATGATCAAAGATGTCATAAGTGATCGCGAACTAAAAATAAGGGTGGTGATATATTACTCAGCATCCTAATTTCGTCAAGTGAACATGCTAATCATAATGAACAAGATATTAAGTTCCACCACATTACTTAGTATCCTCAAGGAATAGAGTTTCATCCAAGCCATATTTATATCATACTCTAATACTATGTATCGATAAACCATCATTATTACCATAAATCATGCACACTACCCCTCTAATTGGTAATCATACTAAATGGTGCACCAATTAAAAATAAAAAGAAAATACCTCTATTTCATGGTAAATATGAACAATAAGGAAGATCATAATAAGACAAGAATAACATAACATCATGAGAGTGTAGTAGTATCATATAACAATATGTGGTCAATATAATTCATGGTAACAAGCTAAATTAGAAATATTTATAAAATTAAGGATTGTACATGGGATCCACACATAACCACAAGAAATCATCATCAAAAATAGTTCAAAAGATATTCCATTACAATATGAAATTAAGGGAAAAAGGTAATAAAAGGGCCTCAAAAGGTAAGGAACTTCCTACCTCAAGGATGTTGATGAATTAATCTAGTGTTAATCAATAATCAAATCCCAAACTACATCTCACACCCATGGAGAACTAGATTTCACATCAAAGATGCATATCTCCTATTTTGATTCAACAATAAGGAGGTATAAGAAGAATACTTGAGAATAATCCATGTTAAGATGGCTGTTCTAGAATTTAATACCTCATGAATTTTTTCAAAAAAATTATTTCTGACATATATCGAAGGAGAGGCCTCCAATTCACCTTATCTTTTTTCAATTTAAAAATATATCATGAATTAATTATCAATTCTTTAAGAGTACCTCAAGTATATCCAATAAAAATATGTTAGTAGAACAAATATTTAAGATTAGATTTAAGAATCAGAGAGTATCGACCTGATAAATCTATGAAAACTTACTAGAAGACATCCATTGTTCATAAGTAATCAATCTCTGGTCAAAGGGATGTCATCTAAATAAATAATCCACCACTAATCTTCTAAAGGATCATCAAAGGATTACAGTTATATCATTAATCCTCTATTAAGAAGAGTTCTATGAAGATGATTCATAAACACATGCCTATAAAATGTCTATAATTTATGGTAGATCTTGATATGGTGAAGATACGTTATAAAAAAAATCTTACATCGATATACAAGTGAATGAATAATTAATTATTGAATAATCATTGAAACCACATATCAATCATATATTCATGATAATATCTCAATACAGAAATGGATTTGTGTGTAGATCTAGAAAAAATAATTGTTTAAGCCTCACCAGATCAATCCAATATTGAAGAATCGGTGAGATGTGAATGAGAGAGCTCTATATCCAAGAGGGAAGGTATAAAATTAGAATAAGGGCATAAGGGACATAATTTGGTATTAAAATAGGTAAAAATATAGTGGAATTAAAAAACCATGGTGTGTATTTAATACACCCTTGGCATGGGAACACCAGCTAGATGGTGGGCCTCGCCAGCAAGCTGGTGTTATAGGCAGAACCACAAAGGTTCTACAAGAAACATCAATTGGACCGTGTCACTCCATCATCTTTCTGATGGGTTATCTAGAAAATTAAAAACCTTCTATAACTCCACTACTGAGTTGGTGGAGTCCACCTGCTAGGCAGTGGTAGTTTATAGACACTATAAGGACGATCCTTAACCCAACACTTCAACCTTTAACTATAGGATTCTTTGTACCTAAAAACTAACCTATTAAATAACCATAACAAAGAAGAACCAAAATATAAAAAAATATAAAATCAAAACAACTTATTCATCAAAAAAAGTAAAGATATTATGATTCTCCCCCTTTAATGATTTTGTGTCCCTAAGAAGTGACTTCATTGGTTATTCTTAAAAAACATTATCCATTAAGAGAGAACACTATTCTCCTTCTCTTAAGTCACCTCCTTGATTCATCCCTAACACCATAGAATCTAGAAAATCATTATTGTATTCCCTTATATCTCTTTATTTCTCTAGTCTACAATATACACTATGAAATCCATGTACGATGTGTCAGGATCCAAATCAATATCCTCAAAGACGATGGCATTCATGGAATCTGGAATCCACCTCTTGAGATAAAAAAACTTCATGCATACCTCAGTAGTGAGAAGGAAGATCCGGACTGTATGTCTTTGTTCTAATTCATTTTTTGATAATAAAGGTTCTAACCTAGAGAAACGCTAACTTCCCTTTCTTCCTCAAACAAGAGTGGCCTAATCATGGAGTCACTTTCAAACAAACATGATCGCCTATATCAAACTAAAAATGTATCCTCATATGGTTGGGATAAGACTTCTTCGTGATCTAACTTGTGATAAACTACTTTTAAATAAGTTTCACTCTCTCATAGGTCTCTTGTATCATATTAGTACCCACAACTTATACATCACCAAACTCATTACAATAAATTGGTGAATGACAAGTCCTTCCATAAATAACATAATAAGGTATAATTTGAATCGATGCCTAGTAAATATTGTTGTATTCAAACTCAACCAGGCCTAGGTGATCATACCAAGCTCTGTTTAAGTCTATGTCATAATCCTGAATCATATCCTCCATTATGTGAATCATTCTATAAACATTTAATCTATTTGGGGATGGAACATTGTGCTCAATCTCTGGTGTGTCCTTAAGGCCTTCTATAATCCCTTATAAAACCATGATATAAAATGTGTGTCATCATTGGATAAAATTCTCAAGGGATCTTTACTCAATCTTACTATCTCATTCAAATATTAGTGTCCCAGTTCATCCACTGAGTGTTTCTCACAAATTTATAAGAAATGAGAAACTTTTGTTACCTAATTAACAATCACCCAAACAACATCACACCTCCTCAGGGTCCTTATAACTATATCATAAAGTCCATCATGACATCCTACCACCCACAAATGGGTATAGGAAGTGGTTAGTTAAAACAAATAGGACGATGGTTATAATGACTTTCACTTTTCATACTTAGTTATCACATATTATTATATGAATATTAATAACATAACATAATGATCCATGTTAGGATCATATAGGTAAAGTGCCTTTTGAAACTTGAAAACTTAATAAACTAGTTTATAATTTAACTACATTATCTTAAACATAGTTCATCTTAACTATAAACCTTCTTAGACATATCATATTTAAAATTTTTCTTCAAAACCTAGGAAAATGAAATATAATAAAGTTTCATCTCAGATGATCGATAAGGGTAAAAAGGGATATATTGATGATCACTTGAGAATAACATGAGAATAAGTGTATAAGAATATGATCATAACATTTTTAAATCATACCCAACATATCATAGATCATAATATTGAGTCATAGAATAAATATTAGCAGTTCATAATACATTATTAATAAAGTAATCATAGAACATGAGTCATAAGAGAATAAAATTGGAAAAAACATATTTTTTTGGAATAAACATAAGCATATAAAATCATTTCTATAGTATTCAAGGATCACTTACAATACTATCATAGTGGATTGGGTTCACTCAAAAAACCATCATATTATTCAAGGTTTACTCCCAAGACTATCGTAGTGGATATATTATCTCACTAAACTGAGTTTACTTCCTATTACAATCCAGTTTATCTAATGAGATATCAATATTTACCTAATACATAGGTGGGATATATATTCCAGTCTTGATTATCACATAATAAAAATAAAACATATTTTTTCCTCGAGGTCAAAAAAAATCATCATATTTGAACCCATGAATATAAATGGGTTTCATAAACATTTAAACATATTATAGACCAAGGAAGAGAAATTACATTCATAAAAACTTCATTATTCCGTCATAGAATAAACAATAGAAAATAATAAGGTTTCATATGCATCTTTTAATTATACACATAAACCATATATATAAAAAATAAGTATGGTATCCTTGGATCATTTCCCTAGTAAAGCACAAGTAAAATCAAGGGATTTTATCTTTTATGAATATAAATACCATTACAATATCTCTAAAACATTCTTAAATAAAATACCCTATTCTACTTTGAAAATGAATTATCAAAAAACTAAAAAATCTCAAAATATTATAAAGATCCCTTTCTCTAAAAATATGCTTATAAACTTATAAATTAATCATAATAGTGTTTAGTGGTAATAATGATGGAAAATTATATATATTACATATAATTTAAAAAGAAAACATTCCTGTCACTTTTTTTGTAAAAAGTTAAAAAGTACCTCTTTCAAAAAATGACAATAAGATTCCTTTTAATCTATTTTTTAAAAAATAAAACATGGGTAGAAATGGAATTAAAAATAATAGGATAATTGTAAAAACCTTATTTAAGATATTTTTATAAAATATTAATATAAAAATAAAAATGTGTTTTGATCGAAGATATAAATAAATTTGATTTTCCTTAAAAATATATTTTCAGTATCTTAAGTATTTTAGGTGAAGAAAATGAAAGGAAAAAATTTAATTTGAATAAATAAATATGGGAGAAAAAAATTCAAGAGTTTCTTTAGAGTTTTATCATAATATTTTATCAACATAAATATAGTCATAAACAATCCGGACAAACAATGAGATTTTAACATAAAACCATTACCTCGAGTTTGAATTGCTTTTAAATCACTCTATAATCCTATATAATAAATTTTGATTTATTGTAATTATATACTACAGTCATTTAAATAATTATATTCTCATATATTATCCCATTATAACA
Source organism: Viscum album (assembly GCA_963277665.1). Classification (NCBI taxonomy): domain Eukaryota; kingdom Viridiplantae; phylum Streptophyta; class Magnoliopsida; order Santalales; family Viscaceae; genus Viscum; species Viscum album. The sequence continues at coordinate 649,312,375 of OY728121.1, read as the reverse complement.
TTTCATCACACTTTTATTAATAATTCAATATTAAAATCATTGTTTCTGTTTGTTAACTATTTCGTTCTTCATGATAATTTATATTTGGTATTTTTGGTCCTTCGACTTTGATCAAGGTTACATCATCTTCATAATATTAAAAAATTTATAAATATATTATATAAATAATACATATATATAATCATTTATAAAATTTGGAGATTCAAAAATGAATTACACCATTCATGGAGACGGTAAGTCGTACATACACATGAACATTATATTCAATTTTCGACAGATGGAATGAAATAAAGGAAAATAATAATTCACATTTAAAATATAATTTTTATGTAATATATATCATATATGATAATTAAATCTATATTTTTTACCATATATTTAAAACAGAAACTAAATAAAATTCATCTCTTTGGGGAGTTGGTAGTCCACAAGTATGCATGAGCGACGTTTTCATTTTCCAATGGTTTGTAAGGTAATAGGTTATATATGATATTATCATTCCATAAGTATAATTATTTCATAAATATAATATATAAACATTAAACCTATCATAATTACAATCCATGAATGGTGGGGATGGAAAATGAATTGTATCACTACGTGAAGATTGTAAGTCGTATGTATGCACCAACAATATTTTCACATCCCATTTGATGGATAATTGTGTCAATAGTCATGGATTTATACTCATAATAAGATTTTAGTGTATTTATTATACTTAATTTATTATTTCATGTGAAATATAACATATTTAGATGAGGTAAAAAATAATTAAAAAGAAAATGATCGATTAAGGCTATTACATCTTCTTTGAAACAACTCCTTTAAATATCGTCTTATAGGCCCTAGGATTGGTATTTGGGGAATAAAAGAAGGTATAAAATATTTATATGGAAGTCTATAAGGTTTTTTACTAGGGTATTTTTTATATAAAAGACTCAAAAAAATTCGATAAGTGAGGGGAGAAGGTTCCTATTATAAGTGAGTGGAGGGGCACTCTTGGTATTTTTAAAAATATTGAAATCTAATAAAGTAATTATTTGGGAAAATTCTTCCAAATATCCATTAATTAGAAGGAAAAAAAGTGTTATGGTTTAAATAACATTAACCAATTAAATTTATATATGTTTCGGTGTCATTTTAAAACTTATCTTTTTTATTAATAACTTTGTTAATTGTTTTTTACTTTAACTATGGTAATAAAAAATTTAACCATAAAGGGTTAGGAATGTTGACATAAGTGGAATATTAAATAATAAATGGAACATGTATGATGTTTTAACCCATATTCCACTTAATTTGTTAAATATAATATTTTTATAAATTATAAATCATTTAATAAAATATTATTTTTTATAAAATATCATCAATGTCAATTCAACAACTATTCATTTAATATGACCTTAAAGATATCAAGACAAAGGTAAAATTAGAATATAATACTTTTAAACAACAATAATATTTCATATTTATCTAAATATTCATATAACACTTTGAATCACTCAATTTATATTACTGTTAATATTTTTAAAATCATTTAATTTATTTTTTATATTAATTGAATAAATATTTTATTAGTGTTATACAAGAATTTACGGTGATTATTTAATTAATAAAAATTTTAAATAAATTTTAAAATTAAAAATAATTATATTATACATGGAATAGAAATTTTAATTCATTCATAAACTTCTTGTTTCTTTATGTGAACAAATAAGAGATGTTGAAAACTAATAGAGTGATGCCTTGTAACTTTATTTACAAAAAATATTATATTGGTAATTTTCATTGATATGTTTCCATTAAAAAAATAAATTTAGAGACTAAAGTGGTAAGGATATAAATAACATCATTAAATAATAATTAGGATAAAAATTATGGCCAAATCACTTTTTTAACCAAGACTACCCCTATTTACCCTTTACTGAGGTTATAAATTTTATCACAGTTACTATTAATAATGTCTAAGAATAATGGGGTCATAGTTAAAAAAAATTACCTGTTAATTATAAATATAATGTAAATTTTATCAAATTAAATTTCTATAATTTTATAAATTAATTCTAAAATAACCGCACAAAACGTGATGAAACCAGATTTTTTGAAATATAAATTTTCAGAATAAAACTAGAATTTTTCCTATCCAAATACTAGAAAAAAATATTAAATGAATGCTAAAAAACATTATTAAATATATAATATGTAAATTTCATTAAAATAATTTTTCAAAAGTGGTTAATTTAATTTAATAAAACAAAAATACATTGTGTGCATAAAAATATTTTTTCAAATAAATCTCTTTTAATTTCGAATGATTTGGTTTTTATTTCTAGTTAATTTATAACTAATGAATTAATTTTATAAATATTTAAAACCATAAAATTTTCATAATTTATTTATTCTTATTTATACTCACCAATCAAATTTATATGTGATAGACATAAAATAATATTTTAATAGTATATCATGGTTCATTTAAACTCAGTGTTGTGTGTAAAGAAAGCTATATAAGAAATAAAATCATTTAAAGGGGAATATTTTATAAAATATAAGGGTGTTACATTATAACCCCTTAAAATGAATTTTTTATCTTAAAATTCACCACTTTGATACAAACAAAGGAGGATATCTTTGTTTCATTACATCCTCAAGTTTATAAGTAACTTCTTCAAATTTATGATTCCTCCATATAACTTTATCCAGGTGAGTAGTCATGTTCTGTATTAAATTAACTCTATGTTGAAATATTTATATCATATATTCTTTATATTAAAGATCATTCTCTCATGGAATGACATCTAAGTTCACTAAATTTTATGGATTAGGTATTTACATTCTCAAGAGAGATATATGGAACAGATCATAAACTTGAGTGAGCTTCATTGCAAGTGTCAAGCGATAAGGTATTTTCCTTACTCGATCAATAATATTAAAAGCTAAAGTATACATAGGTCTCAAATTTCCTTTATATCTAAATATCATTTCCTTATTGCATGTATAAATTCATAAGGACACCATATCACCTACATCATATTATATATTTCACTAAATATTTTCAGCATAACGTTTATATTGACTTTGAGTTTTCTTTATGTGATGCCAAATGGTTCTCACTTTATCTTACATTTCTTCATCTATGTTAGGTACCAAAATATTTATTTCACTAACTTTACCCTAGGAGATTGAGATTTTACATTTCTTTCCATAGAGGGCTTCATAAGGATCCATCTAAATAATCATTTGAAAGTTATTATCATAAGAAAACTAGACTAGAGGAAATTATTGATCCCAACCACATTTGAATTCTTTAGAACAAGATCAAAACATATATACCAGGGATTAAATGTTTATCTTAGAATAAAAAAATTTTGGGTATGATAAGTAGTGTTGAAACATAACTTTGTATCCATATCCTACTAAAGAGTGAAATCTACTCTAATGGTAGGGAAGTGCTTTGAATTCATAAGGAAATAAACTACAACACAAATAGCATTATTTCCTTTTTTTGTGGAGTCCAATAAAAAATCCATGGTTATATTTTCCCATTCCCATTATGGTATGGGTGATGATTATAACATCCCCATATAATTTTTTTCTCTCATCCTTAACTTGAAAACATGCCATGAATTGAGATACATATTCTATAATATCTCTCATCATGTTGTCCCACCTAAAATAGACATTGAGGTATATATACATATTTTTCATTCAAGAGGAATAGATAATCATAAATTATGAGCCTCATCCAAAATATACTTCTTTGAATATGGTATTAATGAGACATTTACATGATTCTAGAACCTTATATATTCATCAAAATCAAGTTTAAACTCAGGAACACTTATGAAATTCTTCTATATTTACACATCTTCCTTTGGTTCCTATTTAATCATTACATAGATATATGATTGAACACTCATTTGAGAAAGATGAGATTTATCCCATTCGTTCCAAATTTTAGGATCCATCATTTGAAAATTTAGAAATATTGTATATTTTTTTATACTCATCAAATATAATCTAGCATGATCCTTTCGACTCAGAGTATATGCCACCTTATTCCCTTTCCTAAGGTGGTAATGTATTGAGGAGTCATAATCTGCAATTAGGTCCAACTATATTATATGGTTCATATTCAAATCTTTCTTTATGAAAATATATTTTAAAATATTTGAATTGGTATATATTTCACACCTTTCTACATAAAGATAATGCCTCTATATCTTTAATGAAAAAATTACTCTAGTTAACTATAAATCCAGATTTGGGTAATTTTTACTCATGAAAATTCAATTGGAATGAGGCATAAGTTACCACCATAACATTTTTCTTGAGAACGCATCCTGGTACATTCTTTGAGGAATCATTATAAATCACAAACCTTTATCCACTATAGGGTAATGTAAAGATAAGAACACTGAGTAACATTCTTCTTAGTTCCACGAAATTTTCTTCACATTCATCATTATAAAGGAACTTTTCTCTATTATGAGTTAACATGGTGAGTGAATTATATATCCATGAGAAATTATTCACAAAGAATCAATAATATTCATCCGACCCAAAAAAATATAGAACTTAGTAAAAAAATTTATTCTGGGACAATATTTAATAACTTTCTTCTTTTATGGATCCATCGACATACCCTAACTTGAGATTATATGACCCATGAATGAATCTTTCTGAAGAAAAAAATATGACATGGTAAATTTTTCATACACCTTCTCCTTCCTAAAAGTCTTCAAAAAAATTCTCAAATGATATGTGTGATCTTCCTTTATCTTTGAATATATAATAATATCATCTATAAATACTACCACAAACTGATCAAGTTAATCTATAAAGATTCTATTCATTAAATCCATGAGATGGTATGAGAATTATTATGACCAAATGGAATCAATATAAATTTATAGTGTACATACCTTGTACGAAAGGTTTTATTGGGTATATACTCCTTCATGGACCTCAATTGATGATATCCAAAATAAAGGTCAGTCACAGAAGAGTATTGAGCTCCTCATAGTTAATCAAATAAGTCATCAATATGTTGTAGACGATATTTTTTCGTGATAGTGATATTGTTATGTTATGTATAATCAATGCAGAGTCGTATTGATTCAACATTATTCTTAAAGAAATAAATGGTGAACCCCAAGGAGGTACACTTAGATGAATGAATCTCTTTTCAATATTATCCTGAAGTTACTTTTTTAATTTATGCAACTCAATCGGAGTCATTATATATGGATTTTTTGAAATAGTTATAGAACTAGGTATGAGTTCTCTAGAGAACTCAACAAAACGATTTGATAGAAGACCATGAAATTATTCCAAAAAGGAATCAAAAAATCCAATATAGTAGGTATATATGTGATGTTTAGTTTCTCCCCAACCATCCAAGATAAAAATTCATTTTTAATAGGAATCATGACCTATATAATATATTTAATTTCCATAAGAAGTTTATATTTATCATCACACTGATAGATGATCATATATTGGTTTTAAATATCAAATGTTACTTCCCTTCCTTAAAAATTGATGTGGGATTTTGGTAAATTAATCTAATACATTAACAAATAAATATTTAATTCGACTACAGGGAGAATAAAGTGATTTTTAGGAAGCGTATTCCCACAAAATTCAACCGAAGAATAATTATAAACTTGAGAAAAGATAATTGTAATGTTACAGTTATTAACATATAATTCAATAACTAATCATTGAGGTGATATTGTATTAGTCTTATAAAATTATTCATATATAAAAGATTGGGAATATCTATAATCAAATAAGATATTAGCAACTCAAGATTGGATGGTAAGTGTACATATCGACACATCATTACCATACTTCACATCACCAATAATGATCACATGAGATTTCTATTTTTCCCTAGGATTAAGATATTATTTATGTCAATAATTATCATTTACCTTTGAGTTTTATCACTGGATAGAATAATACCCATACAACTTCCATTTGAAATACTGAAGTGTGGGTGGTGCATTACATGGTTCTTTTTCATTATTACTTTCATTTATTATTTTCTCCACATTATTTCAGTATTCAATTTCCTGATGACCTTTATTTATACACATAAAACTTTTACCACTACCCATGATACAATATACACCATGTTTCCTCCCACACTTTGACCAAAAAGTATGTATAATATTTTCCCATCCATGTTTTTTATAATTTTCTTATTATTCTATCTTTCTTTTCTTATCAGAACTTTGAGATGTATAGGTAACTCCAATATTTGTTTCTACCTTGATAGAAAATCTAATTATTTCTTCATATATACTAAGTTATATTAGGGATAAATCCCTTAAAAGACTTGGTTTTAATCCATTTAATAATTTATGAACCATAATTTCAGGTTGGATGATAATACGAGAAGTTTATCATGAAAGTCTTATAAAATATTACTCATTGGTACAAAAGATCCATCATCCTTCTAATTTTTATCAAGAAATTCCTTATCCATTTTCATATGAAAAATAGGAGAAATTTAATTGTTGAAAATAATATTTTAAACTGATATCACTCCTTAGATTAAATTTTTTCCCTTTTTCCCTTGTTCTTGATAATATTCCACCATTGATCTTATTTGTCTTCCAAATTATAGACATCTAATATAAATTTTTCATGTTCCTAACACTGGAAAATAGAAAATATCTTTTCATTAATACTAAAATTTATCTTATTAACTAGTGTATTAGAAGATCCACTAAAATAAGGTGGGTGATACCTCATGTCATAATCAAAAGAACATTTTTCCCTCCTTTTTTTGGAATCTCAACATTATTCATAGATTGAGAATGTTGTGTGAGAATAGAAATGATATTTGTCATTAAAAATCCCATAAAATTTGGGTACATTGGAGGAAAATAATTTCATTTTCCATCACATTTATCATTAATATGATTCCTTTATGTTTAATCAAATGACTAAAACCAAAAATCATAGTGTGTGAGACAATAATCATAGTGGAAAACCATATAATCATAAAAAATTATTTTTTGGATACTAAATCAAGAAACTCTATATTTAATCTTTGACCCCTTAGGTTCTACATAGGTCATCCAGGATCATTACTAAAGTTTTAATATTATATCCTATACTTATAATTATCCACAGATTTAGCACTTCAGTTTTATTATCCAAGTTTCTAAAGGTAAACTAAACCTTTCTCTATTACCAACTATGAAAACACACATGTTTAATACATAGATATCACATCTTATTAAATTAATTTTTATTATATAACATAATTATCCAAGATATAATTTTATAGGTCCAGTTTCATTATAAACATGGTCACATAAACAACTAGTTCATAATTGAACTACATCATCTCCCACTTAGTTCTTACTAACCAGAAACCTTCTTAGACATGTCATATTTAAAATAATTCTTCATAAACTATAGAAATGAAACATATAAAGGGTTATCTAAAATTTTCATTAAGGGTAAATAAGGGAAATATCAATGATCACTTGATCATAACATGGTAAAACAGTATGAGAACATTAGTATAACATTTGAAAATCACACCATGAATATCATAAATCATAATCTTGAGTCATAGAATAAATCTTGGAATTTCATAAGACATGAATCATATAGGAATCAAAGAACACGATACATGAGAGAAAAAAATTAGCATAAGACATAAATTTGTGGCATACAAAAAATAATAGAAAATCGTTTCCATAGAAGTCAAGTATCACTTCTAAGAAAATAATAGTGGAATGGGTTCACTCCAAAAACATAATAGTAGTCAAGGTTCTATCTCAAGAATATATTAGTGGAAAAACTTCCTTGAAAAAATGGTTTCACTCTCCTTTATAGTAATATTTATCCCATGATATATAAATCATTACCCAAATAATTGGAGGGATATATAATTCCAATACCACCCCTCACATAATTAACAAAATACATATGTTTCCCAGAAGATCATAAACTATTCATAATATCATAATCCACAAGATGAAATGGGTTTCCTAAAGGTTTCATCATAGCATAAATCATGAAAAATAAATGGGATTTATAAACATTTCATCATTTTATCATAGAATAACTCATGGAAAAGAAATGGGTTGTATAATATATATTTACTTTATAAACATAAAACATAAATATAAATAATAATTATGGTATCCTTGAATAATTTACCTAGTAAATCATAAGTTAAATAATTATTTTTTTTCTTCTATTAATATAAATACCATTACAAGATCATTAAAACATTCTTGAGGAAAATACCCATTTTCTCATTGAAAATCGCTTTTCAAAAACTAAAAATTCAAAAATTATTATGAAAATTATTTTTTAAAATATCCTTGTAAAATTATAAATAATATTTATAGTATTTAGTGGTCACTATTTTGGGAAATTATATTCACTACATATAAGCTAAAAGAAAACATTCATTTCACATTTTTTTAAGTCAAAAAGTACCTCATTCAAAAATTGACAGGAAGATTTCTTTTAAACCATTTTTGAAAATTAAAACAATAGTAAAAATTAGTTTAAAAAATAATAAGATAATATTAAAAATCTTATTTAAATTTTGTTTAGATGACATGGATATGGAAGGAAACTATTTTTCAAATAAAGAGATAAATAAAGTAGATTTTACTTAAAAAAATGCATTCATTTCCTTGAGTATTTAATGTGAGGAAAATGAAGGGAAAACAAATATTTTCAAGAAACAATTAGAGGATATTATAGTTCAATATTTTATTGAGAGTTAGATCATAAGATTTTATCATCAAAAACTTAGTCATAAATCATACCGACAAACAATGGGATTGTAACATAAAACTCTAACCTCGAGTTTGACTTTCTTAGAAATCACACCAGCCTACTGTATAATAAATTTAATTTTATTATAATTCTATAACAGAGTCATGTACAGACCTATAATCTCATTTATTGTCCCCTTATAAAATCTTAACACACTTTTATTAATAATTCTTAAAAAATCATATTTTTTATGCGTTAACTTTTTTGTTCTTCAAGATAGTTTCAGTTCCTTATTTCCAGTCCTTGTAATTTTATCATAGTTACATTATCGTAAAAATGATAATACTGGTATAAAAATAATATATATATATATATATATATTATGTATATATTTATAATCATTTATAAAATTTAGTGATAGAAAAATGAATTACATCATTCATGGAGATAGTAAGTCGTATATATGCATGATTATTTTTTTCACTTTTCAACAGATTGAAAAAAATATTAAACAATAATTCACCTCTAAAAAATCATTATTATATCATATATGTTAATTAATCTATAATTATTACCGTATAATTAAAATAAAAATGAAAAAAAATCACATCACTTCATAGTGGTGGTATTCCACACATACCCCTGAGAAAAGTTATTATTTTTCTATAGATTAGAAGGTAAGAAGGAAGATATGATATTATTATTCTAAAAATATAATTATATCATAAATATTATATATAAACTTTATAACCATAATAATAAATATCAATAAATAATAGTGATGGAAAATCAATTGTATCAGTATGTGAAAATGATAATCATATGTACGCACAAGTGGAAGTTAGGGTGTAGTAGGGACAAGGGGACTATACGTGAGGCTCTGAAAGGTTCTTGCACTAATTTTTTGGTCTAATATCACTGGTATTTTTAGAACCCATCTATAATATAAATTTTTAAAATTTACTAATAGTTCTTGAATAGCTATTATTTTATTTCTATAAATTATATACTTATGATTTATGAAATATTATTTTTATAGAAATATTTAATTTTAAAAAAAATATTTTTAAGGGATTAAAAATATTTCACATATAACCAACACCAAATTTTCACCTTACTAATTATTATGAAAAACCTACTCAGATAAAAATTATATTGAATATTTAGGGTGGTTTTCTATTTCCACTATTAATGCACCTAGATAGGGATATCACCATTGCTAATGGAAAAAAATACCCCATCTAAATGCATAATTATTTTAGTTTAAATATGTAAAATTGATCTATAATATTATACCAAAGGTTTTAGAATAGTTTTTATTAATCCCAAGCGATCAAAAGATTCACAATATAACTTTAGATGGTGAATTTTTAGTTTTTGTGTGCCTCTCATAAGTTCTACAAATCAAAGGGGTTCCATGTAGAACCCCTAAGTGCCTCGTACACATGCCTAGAATTTGGTGTATTCTAACTTCATGTCTTTAATTTTACAATGTTTTGGATAAGCACTAAAATTTTAAGCATTATGTTATAATGGTGCATGTGGGTTTCATGGTTGATAGCCGAAATATCACCATTCTTTGTGCATGAAATGCCTAGGTTTATCCATATCCATCTCTCATGGTTTCTCAATAGTTAATAAAACTATTTTAGTCTTTTTTCAAATGTACATTATTCATTAAATTTTTCAATGAAAACTTTAATTGGTGGAACACTCTTGTACCATGCGATGAAACCTCAGTGGTTTCTCATATATGATTCCCTTCATTTAATAAAGAGCTTCAAGGATAGATATATTAGAGGATATAATCATATTGTGGGAGTGGTGAGATACTATTGAGAAATAGTCAATAGTAAATTTTCCCTAAAATTCCATTTTTTATATAGGTATGGTGTTATCACCCCTTCATCTTTTTGGAATCCACACAAAATGTTCGTAGATCCACTGGATAGTGTAATCCCCATGAAGGCAGGATACTTTTCCTTGTTTTTGTTGATCATCATCAAGAAAAATACACCCAATATGGAAGCTAATATTATTGTTTGGATGTTTTAAGGTACATTTTTTTATGATCTATTATTTTAATATATTTTAACTGGGGATTCCATGGAGATATGTACATCTGTATAGAGGTTCACTTCTACTTCTAATGGACATGTGATGATCAAATAAAATGTATCTATGGTATAAAATTATGTTTCTTCATGGATTAAATGTTTTTAATCCATGTTTCTGAAAAACATCTTAATCATTATTGAATATAACCTCCTATGGTGGTTCTTTACTAGGATTCTCCATGAACCATGGTTGGGATCATGGTGTAAGAGCCCCTATGGTCCTTTAAAAGGACAACAGTCTGAGAAGCATGGTGTGGAACAAGCTGTGGTGGTCACTTTTGTACCTTTATGTTAAGGGTTCATGTGAAGTTAGTTTGATTCTTTCCTTTAATTTAAAGTTTCACATAAAGTTCACTCGTGTCTCATCTTTACATAAGGGATTTAATATATGATTAATCCAAGATTTACCTTTATTTGAATGATTTGTGTAAAGATAAATGAAGTGTATCCTTATTAGTATGTGCTATGTAAAGGTCATAAAAAACTACCCTTACAAATACTTTCTATATAAGTGTAGTTGTAGGATACCCTTACATATAATGTGACTTTTGTGTAAGGATAAATAGAAACTTAAAAAAATAATTTGACAAATTTAAATTATGTTTTATAAATGGTTTATAAATTATAACAGTTAGGATTTGTTAAATTGATGTTAATAATTGTTTCACATGTTTTAATAAATTAAAAAAAAATATTAAAAAATTTAATTATGAATTGAATTAGATTATTTATAAATAATTTATAAATAATATGAAAGATTTTTCAGATTAATTATAAAAGTTTTTATTTAGAATATTCCTATTTATTATATTAATTATAAATTTTTATAATAATTTTTATTTATGAAAAGATTTATAAATTTTTTTCATGATTAAATAATTAAAAAAAATTATTTGTTTAGAAGTTATTCCTTACATTATTCATATTTATAAATTTGTTTATATTGTGAATATTTTTTATTCCTTATTTATGGGGAAATATAATTCTATGAGACAGATCCTTGCATTACATGATAGATATGATACTGTAAAATTTAGTTTTCATCACCTCAGTTTTTTTTATGCTTATGAATTGTTTTTAAAAATAGTTTCTACATAATAGGTTTTAGAGATATCTGGAATTTAATTATATCATGATTAATTTTTCTCCAAGGAGAGTGAATTTAGGATAAACTATCAACTGGTATAGAGTCTTATTCCTTTTCTATAAAGTTAAATGGGGTTGGATATATTTTTCTTTGGGATTACTCATTTAGAGATTATAAATCTCATGTAACTCTATAACTTTATATGAAAATACATGTACCTTATGAATATGATAAATTCAAATGTGTATGAATATGTTTTTGCTTCTATTTTGGGTTAGTAACACATACCTTCAGAAGTGTAAAGAGTTAAACATTAATGTGGTTTGAACAAATTGATTTGGTGGTTTGAATAGAGATTCCAAAATAAAATCACTAGAATCATGCATACACAAAAGAATAAAATATTAGTTGATAAATATTGAATGAGGTAAAATAATTATAAATTTAATATGAATATGGTGTATATTAAACTGGATATAATTTAAAAGAAAATACCTCATAATACTAAGTGTGAAATTATTTCTTAAGTGAAACTTGTTAAGACCAAGATCATTCAATTGGGTATTGTCGATCTCAACATGATTACCCTTATATTATCATGTCTAAGGAAGGAAATATATAAGTGACTCTAGATTATCCTGTTGGATTGGTCAAAATTTTAATGAGTATCCCATGATCTCCCTTTGTTAGATTATTCTTTTTATTTTCATTAGGTGACATTTAGTTGGGAAACCCTTAGGAAATATACCGTAGGAATGATGTTGAGTTTATCTATGTGATGGATTGGGTAAATAATTATTCACTAAACTATCTATAAATCATAACATTTATGATTGGTATGATTTTGTACCAAAATAATTATGGCTTAATTATATAAAAACACAATGTAAGTCATGAAACTATATAGATCTTAGATCACTAAATGGGAACAATATTTGGGGTCATCAAGTGTAGTGGTAGAAATGTCGTTAAAACTCCTCGATGAAAAGTTAAAAAAAAGATACTCACCAATAAAATGTATTTTTTGTAGATTATGGAATTATTTATAGAAATCATATTGATACCATTAATAGGTATAACCAATAAAACATATAAAAATTAATATCTAAGGTTAAGAAGTGTTCTCTAGGAGAATCATTTAGAGTCTATGTATGTGAATTTTATTAAAATCAATTTATCTAACTCTAACTCATGGGTATTAGATATTTTGTGTGTGTCAGACATTTATGATGACAATTATAGACTTAGATATATGAGGTAATTGATTAACATTGATGTAGATATTCATGTTTGTGTTGGAACAAGAGTTTATTCTTTAGAAGTTGGTACTTATGATCTAATTATACCAAGTATATTTTTTCAAGAATTGAAGAAAAATTATTATGTTCTTTCTATTAACAGGAATTTGATTTCTATATCTTATTTGGGAAAGATGGGATTTTCATTTATTATTTAGAAATATAGTTATTAAATATATAAGAATGAAATGTTTTATGGAATCGTAAATATATTAAAAAATTTACTTATTGTTGACATGGATAATCTCATTTATAACATTCAGAATAAGGACATCAGGGTTCATTCTAATCCCACCAACCTTTGGCATTGTCATCTTGGACATATAAATGAGAGACACATTCAAAGACTCTATAAGGATGGATTTTTGGACTCATTTGATTATGAATCATTTGATACATTTGAATCATGTATATATGGGGAAATGATAATGAAATTTTTTAGGAGAAAAGGTGAAAGGGATAGTGTATTATTAGATCTCATACATAGTGATTTATGTGGACCAATGATCACAAAATAATATGGTGGTTTTAGATACTTCATTACCTTTTCTGATGATTTTAGTCAGTATTGTTATGTGTTTCTGATGAAACACAAGTATGAAACTTTTTATTAGTTCAATTATTTTTAAAATGAAGTACAGAATCAAATAGGAATGATTATTAACATTCACTGTAATACCTAAGACCCTATGGTAGTATTTAAACACCATATCCAAGATAATAACACAATGTGAACTCAAAAAAGCATTTGTTCATGAGTATATTCAAAGGTTTGATTTATGAAATTTTAGAATTTTATTTTAAATAAAAAAATTAATTCTTCATAAATATACTAGTTTAAGATGAAATTTTAGGATTTCTCAAAAAATATTAATTTTTAGATAAATAGTGAAAATACTTGTTTGTTAAAACTATGAATTTTATGACATATGTAGAGGCTTTGGCCCTAGTATACCAGAGATGGTGGTTACTTTATTTCATTCCTATTAGATACAAGTGATCTCCACCTAAACTACATAATAGATTAGTAGTATTAGAAACTAGATACATAATTAAATATAATATTTCATTTGAAAACATAATATATGAAATTGTATTTTCTTTAAGAACAACATTATTACCTATAGAATATCCTTTCATATCAATCATAATAAACTTACCAGCATCTTAAGGAAAGGAAACATAAGAAATGGGTGAGAACATGTGATTAGTAAAGGTATGTTTACATCAGAAGCTAACGTGTAATAAACAAGGCATGAATAAAATGGTATGAATAAATGATGATCAAATTATTCTATATAAATAATATCATGATATTGAAACTTATCCCATGTTATCACAACTAATCTAATAATCACAAGGATAGTGATAAATTATTTTATAATGATTGAATGCATAATTTCAGACATCTTAAACTTATAATTGAGGCCTCATGAAAAGTCATCTATATAAATGGGTAAGTCCTCATCCAAATATCCAAATAGTTTTTTCACCTGAGGCCTTCTAGTGCATCGAGGGATATGTAATTATGATCCCCACCTATCTTTAATGAGTCCAATTAATTCACCTATAAATAAATAATACAACTTATTCAATAAGACTTAAAATCAATAACTATCCATATTGGAATAACTAGCATAAATAGTTTTGATACTTTCCCAAGTCAAAATGATCATAAACCATTCATATAAATATATTGGATGTTATCATTATATAATATCCCTAGTAAAAAATAATATTCATCAAAGGATATTGATATATATATGAAAATACATTAAAATATCATTATAAAATTTCATGAGGAAAATACACTTTTCAATTCAAAATCATTTATTTAATATATAAAAATTTCCAAAATACTATGGAAAAATATTTATTCAAAAGGAACCAATGAACCATTTAAAGTAATATTCAATGAATTTAGTGGTCATGATGGTGATAAATGTTTTTCATGTCATGCAAATTAAAACAATTATTCATTTCACATTTTTTGTAAAACACCAAAGTACCTTGTTCAAAAAATGACTAGAAGGTATCATTTGAAGGAAATTTTAAAAAATAAAACATGGGTAAAAATGTATTTGATAAATCATTATTTAATAGTAAAAACATTCTTAAAAATATTTTAAAGAAAATATGTACATGGAAGAAATATATTCCTGACTGAGTATAAAAATAATGTAGGTTCTCCATAAAAACATTATTTCAGTGGCTTGAGTAATTACAGAGTTTAAAATTAATAGAAAAAAATTAATTTATATAAATAATCATAGGAGAAGAAAATATATTGGGTTTTATATAGAAATATCATATAATTTGACCAACAGATACTTCATCATAATAAATACTGAATAATGATGATATTATGAAAAAATCCCTTATCTTAGGTTTGATTTTTTTTGTATGTGTTTATACCTCCTTTGCAATAAGTCTATTTCAGAATAATACTCATATATATCATACCATGTATGATTTATTTATAACATTTTATCACCTTTTTATTAACAATTTTTATTAAAATCATCTTACTGATGACTTTAGTCGGTATGGTTATGTGTTTTTAAGGAAACACAAGTATAAAACTATTGAATAGTTCAGTGAGTTTTATAATGGAGTAAAAAATCAACTAGGTAATATTATTAAGATTTTTGGTAATACCTAAGACCCTATATTAGTAGTTAAGCACCATATCGTGGACTATCACACAATGTGAACTCTAAAGATCCTTTATTCATGAGTATATATAAAATCTTAATTTCTAAATTTTAGAATTTTATTTTTAAAAAAATTAATTTTTTAATTATTTATAAAGATATTAGTATAAGAGTAAATTTTATGATTTTTCCAAAAAAGATTAATTTTTTTATGAATGGTGAAAATACCATTTTTTTTTAAACTGTGACTCTTATGTCATATATAAAGAATATGACCCTAGTAGACCAGATCTGGTGGTTTCTTTATTCCATTGGTACTAGATACAAGTGATATCATCCCAATGTAATGAATATATTAGTACCCTTGGAAAACATGATATGTACTTAAATATGATATTACAATTGAAAACATAAAATTTGACATTTTATTTTCTTTAAAAACATCATTATTACCTCTCACATATCATTTAGTATCAATAATAATAAACTTTCTAGCATATTCTGGAAAGGAAAATAAGAAAGGGGTTATCTCAGATGCTTAGTTAGGGTATGTGTATAGTATAAGCTAATAAGGAGTAAATAAGGCATTAATAAATGGAAGTAATAAATGATGATCAAATTATTCCATATAAATAATCACATGATATTGAAACTTATCCCTAGATATTATAACTATTAAAATAATTACTTGGATAGAAATAAATGATTTCATAATGATGGAATGCATAGTTTCATACATCTTAAAATTACTATTGAGACCTCATGAGAAGACATCTAAATAAATGGGAAAGTCCTAGGCCAAATATCAAAACTTTTTTGTTTCATGAGACCTTCCAATTCATCGAGTGAATATATAATTTGAGGACTAACTCATCGCTTAATAATTCTAATGCATTCACCATATAAATAAATAATACAACTTATTCAACATTCCTTAAAATCCATGACTTCCTATATTATAAGAAATAGAATACATAATGTCAAAACATTCCCTATTCAAATGGTGAATAAACCATCTAGATAAATATGGTGTATGATATCATTAGAATATATCCTCTATGAAGAATAATATTCACCAAATTATAATGGCAGATATGAAAATACTTTATAAAACTATCACTAAAACTTTTCCTAAGAAAAATACCATTTCACTTTGAAATATCTTTTTTAAAATATAAAAATTTCTAAAATATTAAGTAAAATATTTTATTCAAGAATAACTACTAAAACATTTAAATTAACCCTCAAATCATTTGGTGGATATGATGGCAAGAAATTTTTTTCATGTCATGTACACTAAAATAATGATTCCTTTCACATTTTTGGTAAAATTCCAAAATACCTCATTTAGAAAACAGTAAGAATAATATTTTTTTAAAAAAATATTGGTAAAATTTTATTTAATAAATAATTAGATAATGCTAAAACAATCTTTAAAATATTTTAAGGAAAATATTGACATGGAATAAATAGGTTCCTGAATGAGTATAAAAACAAATTTAGTTTTCCTTAAAATCATTATTCATGTATCTTGAGTAATTAAAGAATTTAAAATGAAAGGAAAATTTTTAATTTATAGTTTTAACCATATGAGAATAAAATATATTTGGTTTAATATATAAATATCATATAATTCCCCCAATAGATTCTTGAACAAAATCAATTTGGAATAATTTTGAGGATTTCAAATAATACCTTACCACAAGTTTTATTTCCTTCATATGTTTTCAAACATACTTTAAAATTCATATATACCAAAACCATACTCATATATATCATACCATATGTGATATATTTATAATCTTTTAACACTTGTTTATTAACAATTCTATATTAAAATCACTTCTTAGGTGATAACTGCTTTGTTTTTAGTGTATGTTTTGGTTTGGTAGTTTTATCCTTTATAATTATATCATTGTTAAATTGTATATGTAATTTTAAACATGATATAAATATATTTTTTTATCATCTATAAAAGGTAGAGAAGGAAAAATTAATTACACCATTCATAGAAACGGTAGACCATATGTACGCATAAACATTGTTTTCACTTTTCAGGGGATGGAATGAAATATAGGTATATAATAATTCATATTTGTAGAATAATTATTATATAATATATATATATATATATATTTACTAAATAAATCCTTATTACCATCCATGTAAATTATAAATGAAAAAAAAATACATCGCTTCATGGAGGAATTAGTACACACGTACGCATGAGCAATGTTATCGTCTTTCATTTTATTGAAAAGATAGTTGATAATGAAATTTACATAATCATAAAAATATTTGTGTATATTTATGATACTTAAGTTTTTATTTTATGAAAAATAAAACGGATTTAGATGATGTGAAAGATTATTTAAAAATAAATAAAGTGATCAGTTAAGGTGATTGCCTCTTCTTTAAAATAACTCCATTAGATTTACTATTAAGGACCCTAGGGTTATTCTTTTAGGAAGGCCAGAACCACTTTAATGTGGATAAGGATGTTGGGGTGGATTTTTTAGGGTTTTTTATATATTTGGATCAAATTTGTGTAAATAAAAAGAGAATATATTTCTTTTCGTGAGGAAGGAAAATGAAACACTTCGAATTACTAAAAATATTAAAATATAACTAAGTTTTTCTCATGGAAAATGATAACAAATGGACAAATATATGAAGAAAAATAGTATAAGGTAAAAAATATATCACAAAACGATATTTATATAGGTTTTTGTGTCATTATGGACCTTATCTTTGGTTTAAACCATCAGTCAAGCAATTTTAATCTTAAAAGTGGTAATGAATTGTTAAAATTAAAGGGTTATAAATTTACTTTAAAGGTAAAAATTGGATCATAAATGAACAAGGGATTAAATTATAGACCATTTATTATCCAAAATTTAATCTTTAAAAAAAAAATATCTTTAAATAAATTTATGAATTATTTTTAAAATAAAATACTATTAATGTCATTTTAAGAATTATTCGCCTTATTTGACTTTAAAAACTACATGGTGGTGATTTAATTAGAATATAATCCTTTCACATATCTCTAATATGATATTTTTATCTAAATTTTTTTTGTAACATCATAATTCACCCAAATTGTATTGAATTTTTATATTTATAAAATCATTTATTTTATTTTTCTACCAATTCAGTAAATATTATATCGGTGTTGTGCAAGAATTTACAGTAATTATATAATCAATAAAATTTATAAATAAATTACCATGATAAAAAATTAATTTATCCTAAATATAAACATTTATAACTAAACATATCATCATTTTTTTCTTATGTAAATAACTTATATACATTAAATTCAAGAGAGTGATATTTTAACTTTATTCTTTCCTTTAATTAATATAAAGGTCATAATAAAAGAAAACAAGAACCATGTGGACACGTATTCGATAATTTCAAATAAATTGTTGAATGGAACCCATATAATAGAATAAAATTAAGTGTTAGGTTGATTTTGAGACCTTATCTCATGGTTTTAACCCTATTCAACCCATTTTACCCGTACTAAGGTGACAAATATTTATCATGGTTACTATTCATACTGACCAAAAATAAAAGGGTCCTATTTAACAAATTTTATCCATCAAATTAAATATATTTAATCAATTTTACAGGAGTTAATTTTTGTAAGTGTCATAAATTAATTTTAAAATAATCATGCAAAATGCAGTGAAAACTGCATTTTTGAAAAATACATTTTTAATCATAAAAATGGATTTATTCATTTCCCATACCTATAAAAAATATTAGATAAATGTTAAAATATTTTTTTGAATATATAATATTTAAATTTTTTTAAAATAATTCAACTATGGTAATTAATTCAATTTATTATGATAAAAAAACATTGTGCACATAAAAACAATTTTTTTATAAAAACATTTCTTTTACTTTGAAATGATTTTATTTTTATTTCTAAAAAAAATTTATACAGATGTAAACCATAAATTTTAATAATTTATTTATTCCTATTCATATACAGTAATTTAAAAAGTATTTTATAATAGTACACTATATTATAGCTTATTTAGACTCAGGGTTGCATGTATCACAATCAATAAAGGAGATTTAATTTATTTGAAGAGAAATATGTAAAATTATTATAATATTACAACATTTTTAGGATTTAATAAAACAATAAAACTCAAAAATCCCATATATTGAAAAAAAATCTATAAGAAACGGTATATATTTTGAAATATCATGATTAATTTATAAACCTTTATTTAATTTTTTAAATATAAAGACACATTTTTCACTAAAATTATTTTAATTAACTTATTAGTATTAGACTGTTAATATTTTTAAATGGAATCAAAATTTTGAATAATTATGTTTTAATTATGTAAAAAATTCCCATTTTTATTTCTTGGCATAAAAATAAGATTACAAGGATTAGAGTAAATTATTATAATAAAAGTAAAATTGTTTTTCTCAAAGAATTGTTTTATTAACATTATGAAATTTTTATCTAATAAAATAAATTCATTTTTTATAAATAATGATTATATTATAATTTTTAAACCTATATATAAATATGTTGATACCCATTATTTTAGTAATCAATACTAAATATGATTAGGAACACTTAATTTTGAAAATATAATTTTTCTACAAAAAAATAGTTTTTCTATGTATAATATGATTTAATTTAAAAGTAAATTTTAACAAATTTATAAAATAAATTATATAAACTATATGATAAATTTTTTTAAACACACAAAAATTTTGAAATATTTGTTACCTTATATTTATAATAATATATAAGTTACTAAGTTATAAACTTGTAACGACCCAAAATTTTATTAATGAAAATTCCTCTTGATCTAATTAAATGTATTATTATGTAAAATTGTTATATAACATATTAACTTCTTTGGTTTTATGTTTTCTGATTTAAAAATACTATTATGAATTATTATTGTTGCTAATATAGTCGTTGAATAGTGATCAATTGATTAGTATAAATATAGGACTTTAACAAATCCAATTTACTTAGACAAAGGAAGCGATGGCCTCATCCAGTAGAATTACTCAATATGAAGCCCATTTGTCAGAGCTCGGAAAGTAGGTGGCATCACTAGGCTTAACTCTTTACCAAGACCAAGTCGATCTTCAAAATTTTAAGCTCAAGTGGAACCACCTTTGGGAGAATTTGAAGTTGATATAGATTACCACCTAAGGTATGTTATTCGAGCCACCCCAAGAGTATGTCACCATCGCACAACTTACTTTTAGGACATATGAGGGTGTTATTAGGGGTTATGTAACAAGACCCTACCACTATGATTATCAACATTATTTTTTTATAGATAATATACATTCATTTTATTATTGTTACTTTGTAAATATTTTTTAGATCTCAAATAGAATTTTTAGTTAATATTCAATTAAGAAATCTATTTTGATGAATTAATGGATTTTTGAATTAAATAATATTTTAATTAATTTTTATTACTAAATTAATTTTTATTAAATATAAATAAACGTATAATTTTTATGAATACAATTGTAATTTTTATTAAGGTTTGAAAGCTGTTTTTATCAAAACCCCTCAATTTTCAATAAATGTTGGTTTTTATTTTAAAATTAAAAATTCATATATTTAGAAAATTATTTAGATAAAATGAATATTATTTTGGGAATCAGGACATTGAAATTATACAATGGTTATTTTTTAATAATTATCTTAGAGAGTCGAATTTTTGGGTAAAAATTAAATATTGTTTAATTATATAATTTGTTTCATGACATTATAATGACCCAATAGTGATGTAATAAAATACTATAAATGATATTTTCGGAAGATATATGATTTATCTTTAAAATAATGTGATTTTGGATTTGTTTTATTAATTTTAGGGTGCCTTAGTGGACCCTCCAAGACTTATAAAACATTTTATCATTTTAAATTGATTTCCATGAGAGTGTGACTCACCTCCACATAAGAAAGCCTAATATTTTAATAATTTAGGTCATTTTCATTGTAAAATATTTTTTCCACTCCCATTTGGCAAAAAAAATGGGCAAAAACCATGGTATGGTTTGTGGTTTTGATTAGTTTAATGTGAGGTTCCCAAAACCTAAATAATAAAGAATTCCCTCTCTTTTCCTATAAAAATCCACACAATCTCCCACTTCCTCTTCACTCAAAGCCTTTTTATATCAACCAACATCTTACCTCCTCTCTCTATAATCCCCCCAATTTTCCCCAAGCTCCCAATAAGCCTCTCTCAATCCTCTCCCAAGCCTTTGGGATCACACTTCCAAGTAAGGGATTTCTTACTTTCTCAATTTTGTCCAAATTTTATTATGTTGTTATTCCATTTTATTTTCAATTAAAAATGTTGGGGTCTGATTTCTCACCTCTTCCATACATCCCTAATTATGTTTTAATGATTATATACCCCTTTCTCTCTTATTAATTCCTCCCATGTACACCCGTTACCATGATGAAATTCCATAAAGGATTTCTCTCTCCCCTTTTGCATTCAAGAAATTATTTTGTATTATTAATCTAAATTCAATTAAATATATTGGGACATGTATCTAAATGACCCCCTTACTTTATATTTCATATAAATATTATGATACACCCCTTCCACTCTCATCAACCATTTTTATGAATTCTTATGTTACGCTGTTATGTTGCCGAAATTGCACCGCGATTTTCCAAGCCAAAGTCGTTGTGTAGTGAATACCATGTTTATTTATCTATTAAGGGTATTCACCTTTATTCACATTTACTTATTGATTATAGAGTTTTATTTATGAATTCTAAATTCCTTTATTTTTGAATAAAATATTATTTTTATTGAATCAATGATATATGATCCATGTGGCACACTTATGAAAGAAGTGAAATAATTAAGATGGGTGTGCCCTGATAGCACTCCAATGCATTGAGTAAATATTTGTATCATTATAAAACAAGTAAAATGAGGGTGTAATCATTCTAATTCAAGTTCAATGAGGGTTTACTCATGCTCCATGTGAAATAAGCATTGGCTGATGATAATACCATGTCAAGTTTTGTTTCCACATTTCCATATTATGATAATCATACTATACCATGCCTTTATGTTCATATTTATCTTATGCTCCATTGATATGCCTATTTTCTAACATGTATTGTATTCTTCATTTTATGCCTTTTTTACTCCCTTACTAGTATTTATAGCTCACCCTTTTCTTATGCATTTCCTCAGGATATCCCATACAATGCTAAGTATGAAGTAATGTGTGTGGTCATGTAAAAGAAGTTTACAATAAAGTTGTGTGTTTCAGGTTTTAATTTGTTATGTAATGTTCCTAATTTCTCAAGACACTAGGCCTGTCGATCCTTAGAGTTGTCTTAAGTGAAATTTTATGTAATAAATCATGTTTAAGTGTGTAATAAAGAGTGGGGTTGTTATAGTTGGTATCATAGGATAGGTTTAGTTATTTTTGGGATTAGGATTAGAAAACTATGGTGAAAGCCTTAGGGATAATACTAATTCTAATAAAAACATACCTAAATTTTTGTGATTATTGATTAAGTGGTTTATCAATAAAATACATCCATATTTGGATATGTTCAGGTAGAGGTGGATCTAGCATAGATGTGTCTAAGGATAAAAATCCGAAAACACCTATTTAATCTAGACTCAAATGGGAGTTTGTGCATGGTAATGGGCCTTAAAGAACTATTGGTTATGACACTACTAGGGGATATTCTTTGGAAAATTCATAGGCTTATTGTGAACCATTATTAAGGTAACAAAAAAATTCCCCTTAGAATATATGTTGGGAAGTTGTTCATGGATAACATAGATTGAATCCTATAAATTCATAAGTTAAAGAAATAAAAGTAATTTATAAGTCATATGTTTTTTTCTTTGGATTACATTTTATGTGTTACCCCTAACTTTACTTTTATTCCAAACAATTTCCGGTAATAGTAGGACTCTGGATAACAACTAATGTGAAGATCAATCTAAAAACTATTCTAATGAGATGTCCAATATGATGGGAGTGGGAAATGTGAACTTTGTCAAAATACTCTCTTAGTTAACTTATGTTTTTAAAAGAAACATAGTTCAAGAGGAACTTTCAACCCCCTCCCCCCCCCCTAAGAAAGAATAACTCACAATCAAGAGATTCATGAGACAAAGGCCTCCTACTTTTAATGGATCATCTGATCCCTCAATTGCCGAAAAATGGATAAAATCCATTGAGAAGATATTCTCCATCCTTCAATATTATGAAAAAGAGAAGGTACTTCTCGATGCTTATCGTATAGAGGGTGAATCTGATCAATGGTAGACATTGATCAAAAATACGAATCCTGAGGAGGAGAATGAGGTGTGGTAATTGAAGGATTTCTATAAAATGTTTTTCAACAAATATTTTCCTCATACTCTCTAACTTAAGATGGAAAGGGACTTCCTTACCCTCATGAAAAAAGATTATGAATCTGTCAGATCGTACAAGGCTAACTTCAAAAGGCTTTCATGATACACCTCAGTATTTTTTGTTATCACTGAATGAAAGGTTTACTGCTTCTTTGGTGGGATAAAACCTAGACTACGGGAATCCCTAGTGATCTGTGACTTTGAGAGCTATGATTAAATTGTCTAATGTGCCCTCAAAGTCAAAATGGAGATCGTTGAATCTCAGGGGTATCATTGGAATAAGAAGCATAAGGTGGATTTCAATTCTGGAAGCCCAATTGATAAATCCAATGGTGCTAAGAAAATCCATCACCCCACTTGCTAAAAGTTTGGAAATAAGAACCCTAGAAATTTCCTGAAGGGGATGTGGAAATGCTTTAGGTGTGGAAGAGAAGGTCACCTGGCTATTAATTGCCAACAAGAGAAATCCATGGCTGTGAAATAGGATTGTAATGCTTTGTTCAACCCCCAATGTGGTGTTCATTGCTTGAACTGCAAAGAAACAGGGAACTTTTCAAACCAATTCCCTAAGACAAGGGTTTTCGGAGGCAACCAACAACCTCCAAGGCAGCAAGGGAGAGCTTTTTCCATCACTACCATCGAAGTGAGCCCCGAAAACAAAGTGGTTACAGGTATTCGAGTTATTAATTCAAAAATAGTGAACTTACTTTTTGATTCTGTTTCTACACATTCTTTTATATACCTAAAGTTTATTAGAACAATACCAACACCACCACAAATAATGAAAGTAAAGATGTCTGTGAGAATGGAAAATGGGGAAATCATTACATCCCATGAATATAACTCCTCCCCTATCATAATTTGTGGATTGGAATTCTTAGAGAACCTATACATACTCCCTTTGGGGTAATTTGATGCAATTATTGTCATGGACTAGATTTCTCTATATAGAGCTAACATAAATTTCTGTGAGGGGGAAATCACTCTCCATATGAAGAATTGACCCTCGATTCTATACATGTTCAAGGAAGAATATGAATCTTATTAAGCACCATCATCTTAAGCATGGATATTACTTCCCTATGAGAATTAATGTCTCGATTAGATGATTGAGTCTAAGGAATCAACCATCCTTTAAGACATGCCTATTGTGATGGAATTCACTGATGGGTTTCCCAAGGAGTTGCATGGTCTTCCTCCTAGAAGAGATGTTGCATTCTCATTTGATCTTATACCTGGGGAATTGCCAATATACAAGACTCCATATAGAATGTTTATTATGGAGCTTGGGGAGTTGAAGAAACAACTACAGGAGAATCTGAATAAAGGTTTTATACGCCCAAGTGCTTCACCATGGGGTGCACCATTCCTCTTCGTCAAGAAGAAGGATAGGCCAATGTGCCTTTGTATTGATTATCATGATCTCAAAAAAATCATGATAAAGAAAAAGTAACCTCTACCATGAATTGATGACTTGTTCAATCAGTTATATGAAGCACAATACTTCTCGAAGGTGGATTTTGGTCGGGATATTACCAAGTAAGGGTGAAAGAAGGAGGATATCCCCAACACTGCTTTTTGTACAAGATATGGGCACTATGAATTCATATTAATGCCTTTGAAACTCAATAATTCCCCAAAAATATTCTTGGACATGATGAATAGATTCTTTAGAGATTAACTCGACAAATTTTTGATATCCTTTATAGAGGATATTCTAATATACTCCAAAACCAAGGAGGAGCATGACGAGCATCTAAGCACTGTACTAGAGACCTTGTAAAATGAGAAGCTCTATGAAAAGTATAGCAAGTGTGAGTTATGGTTTAAGGAGGTCTCATTCTTGGGCTATATCATCAAAATCTATGGGATATCTATGGATCAATCCAAGACAGCTGCAATTGAGGGGTGACCGAGGCCAACATCGGTAATGGATATTTGTAGCTTCTTGGGGTTAGCAGGATATTATTACTGATTTTTGAGAAATTTATCATGATTGTCAAACCCACTTACCAAGCTAACTAGGAAGGGAGTCAATTTTACTTTGAGTGATGAATGCGAAGAGAGATTCAAGGATTTTAAAATGATTCTTATCACTGTGCTCGTGCTCACACTACCCACAAGTGGAGAAATTTTTGTGGTATTTATTGATGCTTCAAAGAAGGGATTGGGATGTGTGTTGATGCAAAATGAAAAATTCAATGCCTATACTTCAAGGAAATTGAAATTTCATAAGAAAAAATATCCAACACATGATCTATAGTTAGTTGAAATGATCTTCGCTTTAAAAATTTGGCAACATTACCTCTTTGGGGAGAAGTGTGAAATATACACGAAACACATAAGACTCAAGTATATATTCACACAAAAAGAGTTGAATATGCGCCGAATAATATGTCTAGAGCTGATCAAAGACTAGGACTATTCAATCTATTACCACCTTGGGAAAGCGAAAAATGTGGTAGATGATCTAAGTAGAAAGGACCCAGCGATTCTATCATTGATGAGAATTTAAAAGGATCCAATCTTATTAGATTGGATGAAGATGGACATGGAAATCATAAATAAGAGAACATCATCAATACTTTCACGAATTATTTCTCAACTGTCTATTTTGAAAAGGTTAAAGGATGCTCAAAAGGATGATGTGGGAATTCAGAAGAAAGTGAAAATGATCAGAAAATGGAAATCCTCCGAGTTCAATGTTAATGAAGAAGGAATTGTGATATTTGGGACAAGACTATGTGTTCCATCAAATCTGGAGTTAAAGAATGAACTTTTGGTTGATGCAAATAGTTCAAATTTCTCCATTCACCCAGGAAACACAATGATTTATCGAGATCTCTGAGAGAATTATTGGTGTGGTAACAAGATGAAGGAGATCGCTGAGTATACATCAAAGTTCCTAGTATGTCAACAAGTCAAGGATAAGCGGTAGAAGTATAATGGGATGATGCAACCATTACCCATACCATCATAGAAATGGGAGAACATCACCATGGACTTTGTCACCGAACTTCCAAATACATCCAAAAGAAACAATGCTATCTAGATTTTTTGTGGATCGTCTTAAAAATACTACACACTTCATTTCAATTCTAGAGGATTTCTCATTAGATCAACTGGAACATATACATATCAGAGAAGTGGTAAGGATGCACGGAGTACCACTATCGATTGTATCTGATCAAGATCCAAGATTCACCTTTATGTTTTGGAAGAGTCTTCAACATGATCTGGATACTGAGCTGAAATTCAGTAAATCTTATCATCATCAAACTAATGGCCAATCTGAGTGGACTATCCAAACACTTTAGGACATGTTGAGATCATGATCGATGGATATAAAAGTATTATGGGATCAAAATCTTCCTCTAGTTGTGTTCTCTTACAACAATAGTTTCCAATCAAGCATCAAAATGGCTCTTTATGAATCCCTTTATGGGGAGAGGTGAAAACATCAGCATGTTGGGATGAAGTTGGAGAGCGAAAACTCCTATGTATATAAATGGCCAAAGAAATGGTGGAGAAGGTTAAGACCATCCAACAGCACATTAAATCTACTCAGAGATGACAAAAGAGTTGTGCTGATAATCATCGATGATACCAAGAGTTTGATGTCAGAGACATAGTATTCCTCTGCATATCACCATGGAAGAGTGTTATGAGATTTGGGAAGAAGTGAAATCTTAGTCCAAGGTACATCGGCCCTTTTGAGATCCTTGATCACATTTGAGTAGTGTCCTATCGACTAGCACTCCCACCAAACCAGTCTCAAGTACAAGATGTATTCTATTTATCACTCTTGAGGAAGTACATACCTGACCCATCACATGTACTCAATCCATACATGGTACTATTGGATAATGACCTCTCCTATGAAGATTAGTTTATGAAGATCATAGATCATAGAGAAAAAGTTATACAAAATAAGACAATTCCCCTCGTGAAAGTGTTGCGGAGAAACTACAAGTTTGAATAAGCAACATGGGAATTGAAGGAAGTGATGAAGCAAAGTTACCCGCATATTTTTTAGTGTGGGAAAAGGAAATTTCGAGGGAAAATTTTCTTAATGGTGGAAGATTGTAATGACCCAAACTTTTATTAATGAAAATTCCTCTTGATCTAATTAAATGTCTTATTATGTAAAATGGTTATATAACATATGAACTTCTTTGGTTTTATGTTTTCGGATTTCAAAATACCATTAAGAATTTTTACCTTTTCTAATAAAGTCATTGAATAGTGATAAATTGATTAGTATAAATATAGGGCTTTAACAAATCCAATTTACTCAAAAAAGGAAGTGATGGCCTCATCTAGGAGAATTGCTTCATTTGAAGCCCATTTTTCAGAGCTCAGAAAGGAGTTGGAATCACTAGGCTTTGCTCTTGACCAAGCCCAAGCTGAGTTTAAACATGTTAAGCTCAAACATAACTGCCTATGGGAGAAGTGGAAGTTGATAGAGATTACCACCCGAGTGATGTTATCCGAGTCGCCCCAAGAGTTTGTCACCATCTCACACCTTACCCTTAGGTCATATGTGGGTGTTATCGGGGGTTATGTAACAAGACCCTACCACAATGATTATGTACATTATTTTTTATAGAGAATATACATTAATTTTATTATTGTTACTTTGCAAATAGATTTTAAAGCTCGAATAGTATTTTTAGATAATATACAATTAAGAAACCTCTTTTGATAAATAAAAGGATTTTTAAATTAAATAATATTTTTAATGAAATATTATTACTAAATTAATTTTTATTAAATATAAATTATTGTATAATTTTTATGAATATAATTGTAATTTTTATTAAAGTTTGAAAGTTGTTTTTTTCAAAACCCATGAATTTTAGATAAATGTCGATTTTTATTTTAAAAGTGAGAATTAACATATTTAGAATATTATTTAGATAAAATGAATATTATTTTTGGAATTATGATGTCGAAATTATCCAACGGTGAATTTTTTATAATTTTATGAGAGAGTTGAATTTTTGGGTAAAAGTTAAGTATTGTTTAAATATATAATGTGTTTTATGAAAACCTAATGACCCAATAATGATGTAATAAAATACTATAAATGATATTTTCGGCCAATATATTTTATTATTTAGAATAATTTTATTTTAAATTTTTCTGATTATTTTTAGGGTGCCTTAGTGGACCCTCCAAGTCTTATAAAATATTTTATCTTTTTAAATTGATTTCTTTGAGAGTGTGACTCACCTCCACATAAGAAAGCATAATATTTTAATAATCTTGTACATTTTCCATGTAAAATAATGTTTTCAACTACCCTTTGGAAAAACCGTGGGATGGTTTTTGGTTTTGATTAGTTTAATGTGTGGTGCCCAAAACCTAAATAATAAAGAATTTCTTCTCTTTTCCTATATAAACTCACACAATCTCACACTTCTTCTTCACTAAAAGCATTTGGATCTTGAAAAACATCTTCCCTAATCTCTATATAATCCTAAAAATGCATCCCAAGCTCTATATAAGCCTATATCAAGCCTCTCCCAAGCCTTTGGGATCACACTTCCAAGTAAGGGATTTCTTCCTTTCTCAATTTTGTCCAAATTTCTTTATGTTGTTATGCCCTTTTATTTTTAATTAAAAATATTGGGGTATGATTTCAAACCTCCCCCATACTTCCCTATTTATGTTTTAATGATGATATACCACTTTATATCTCATTAATTCCATCCATGTACACTTGTTACCATACCAAAATTCCATAAGGGATTTCTCCCTCCTCTTTTGCATTCAAGCAATTCTTTTGTATTATGAATCTAAATTCCATTAAATATATGGATACATATATCTATATGACCACATTACTTTAAATTTCATTTACATATGATGATACACCCATTAAACTCTCATCAAACATTTTTATTAATTCTTAGGTCATGTTGTTATGCTGCTGAAATTGCACCGTGAATTTCCAAGCATAAGTCATTATATAGTGAATACCATACCCATTTCTCCATCAAGGGTATTCACCTTTATTAGCATTTACTTATTGATTATATAGATTCATGTATTAATTCTAAATTCCTTTATCATGGAATAAAATATGATGTTTAATGAATCCATGTTATATGATCCATGTGGCACACTTATGCATGAAATGAAATGATTAAGAAGGGTACGCCTGGATAGTGCTCCAATGCATTGGGTAAAGATCAATGTCATGATACATCAATTGCAATGAGGGTTTAATCATTATAATTCAATTTAAATGATGGTTTACTCATTATCTATGTCAAATGATCATTGTCTCATGCTAATATAGTGTTTTTTTCCACATATCCATATTATGATAATCATGTTATAGCATACCTTTATGTTCATGTTTCTCTTATGATCCATTAATATTCCTATTTTATAACATGTATTGTATTATTCATGTTATTCCTTATTTAATCCCTTAATGGGATTTATAGTACACCTTTTTTATGCATGTTTTCACATTATCCCATGAAATGCTAAGTACGAAGCAATGTGTGTGGTCATGTAAAAGAAGTTTTCAATAAATCTGTGTGTTTAATGTTTTAAGTCATTATATAATGTTCCAAATTTCCCAAGAAACTAGACCTCTCAATCATCAGATTTTTATTTACTACAATTTTATGTAATAAATCTTATTTAAGTGTGTAATAAAGAGTAGGGTTGTTATAAAACTAGTCACAATGGTAAAAGTCAAATTGAGAAAATGTATGAATCTAATTATAAATAAATAATAAAGTGTTTAATAAATGTTTCTAAATTACTAGTTGAGGAATTCACAACACAAGGATACCAAAAATTCAATTATTTATAAATTTTGGATTCATTAAACTTTGAATAGTGCAATGATATCATTGAAAAGTAAAGTGTATTCATAAAACTGATCTATTATTAATTTATAAAAGGGGCTCACTTCCTCTAATTTATACCCCCTCTATCCCTCCTAATATATTATTTAAACTCCTCAATTTTATTCTTTATATAAATATCTCCCACTTCCTTAGGCATTTTTTCACCATTATTCATCTTGAGCCCTCCAATTCCAAGGATATTTCTAACAGAAAACTCAAGATCATGAAGTAGGTATTACCTTCCACATAGTCTTTTCTTCTTAATCTTCCACTTAATCACCTCTTAAATAAATACCAACATAATGAAATAAATATCATTATTTTACTAATATTTTGTTAAATTAATGTAAAAAATTTATTTATTTCTCTTCATCCATTATAAAATGGTGGTTTCATTAGTGCATATGTGTGGACTACTGCCTCCACGAATTGATGTCTTACGTATTTTCATACTACCTCTCATGGTTGGTTTAAATGATGGTATTGATGAATAAATATTATATATATAATATAACTATTATTTTGAACTTTCTAATTATCATATACCTTAATTCTCTCTCATTATTTGATAAATAAAAATTTCAATTGTGCGTTGTGAAGACTACCTCCTCCAAAAAGTAATGTATCTTGTTATTTGCGTAGTTTATTTATTATTTTTTATAACATCAATAAGTATTAAACAAGAAATTAAAATTAAATAAATAATAAATTTATTACCCTATAATAATTATATTATTTACGTAATAAAACACTTTTTTAACCATAATCATCCATTAATTATAGTGTGTTCATGTCTAGGTCGGTATAACCACTAGCTTGAACAATTATATAATACTCCATCATGGTTGACTATGGGAATTTAAATACTAATTTTTTATAAGTTAATAATAAAATAAAATTTTTAATTAATTTGTAATGTTTATACTAAGTATTTAACTTATTATTTAAATATCATCTTCCATCTCTAAAATTACTGAAATAATTCATCAATGATTCCACTTTCATATAACTAAAACATCACTGGAATGAGATAATAGAATTATAAATAAATATATTTTATCTATTAAAGTATGTAAAATTATAAAGGAATTATGAACTTTTTTTAAATGAATAAATTAGAACTCCACTTTTACCAAACAAGTATAAATGATCATACTATAAAG
This sequence comes from Viscum album, assembly GCA_963277665.1. Taxonomy (NCBI): domain Eukaryota; kingdom Viridiplantae; phylum Streptophyta; class Magnoliopsida; order Santalales; family Viscaceae; genus Viscum; species Viscum album. The sequence continues at coordinate 649,280,004 of OY728121.1, read as the reverse complement.
ACCCATTGTGGGAAAATAGGTAAATTGAATAGAATTCATATGGAGAATGACTATATATGAAGAGTATAATAGAAAATTGATATGAATGAGGTTCTTAATTAAATGATTAATATATCGATGCTTTTTATACATAAGGTTAAAGTGAATCCATGGAAGTTGGTATTAGAGGTTTGGTTTTTCCATCTCAAATTTCTCTCTTTGAGAAATATTTTATATTATGCACCTAGTTTCCATTAGGTTTTCGATATATTATTTATTTGAGAGGATATATCATAAAATTCCTTTATTCATGGTATTTTAATATCAATTTTAATCCCATTATTTCAATTTTTTTATTTAATTTAAACTAAAGCCATAAGTGTGTTTTTTCATCTATATTTTCCTTCTTTGGGACTCATGTTATATTCCACCCCAATTTAATTTTATGGGGTGAAAAAATTTCATGGAAGATTATTTACAATATTCCTAATAAAAAATCAGGGATTTTATGGTTTATATTTCTATCCCTCCATCAAATTCATTTGATTTCATATTTATGAAAACTATTGTAAAACTAAATCATTTAGTGGAAAAATATTCCTATGTTTTAGTAAAGTAAATGTTTATATAGTTTCTTCAAAAATACATCCATTTTTAGATACTAGAAAGTGGATATGGTTCTGAAATAGATTCACCTAACGTAAATCACCCCAATAATTCTAGGTTGAGAATTGATTCAATCATCACTAAGGTGCATGATGAGTGAGATTAATACTGAACATATGTCTAAACACTCCTCGGGTATATGATTTAGAATATTCACACACTCTTTATGAACCATGATGAAATATTTTTCATAGCATTGTCTTGGACACCTACCAATGAAAACTATTGAAACCAATTACTATCTTCCATGAAAAACCAAACACATTGAAAGTACCCTAACAACTATAATTCTTAAATAAAGATACTTCTTGTTACATAAAAAATACCACACATCTTCTAAGTTGATTAGGGAAATTTCTCCTAGATATCCAAATTATTATATTAAATGGATACATATTTATTTTCAATATTTATCATTATATAGATAGGTATGATTTTACTCATCCTAAGGTTCCTTAGGGAACAGTATGAAGCACCTTATTGACTCTTATAGTGAATGAATTTCACTTAATCAGGTGATTGGTGGGGCATGGAGTTATATATCCCCCCATGATACATTGACATGACTTGTGAGAAAAAACTATATTGTTTTTTGGTGTATAACTCACCCCATTACAGTATACTGTCTTAGAAAAGGGCAATAAATCACGTTTTAATGTCCAAAAGTATGAATTCCATAAGTATAAGATAGATGATTATTGTTATTTTTTATTTATTATCATAAATATAACAATAACACCATTTTAGTTGATTATGGATTCTTGTTTCTTATTTATTCATTCTACATCACTATTTTCATGTTTATTTTATGATTGATTCCATTGTATTCTACTTTTCATTGAGCATCTTAGGTTACCCTTATTTTTTTTCCTTTCCTCAAGAAACCAAGAGTAGGAATATCTGTAATTTTTAAGGAAATGATGGAAGGAATAATAATGTTTCCAAAATGTGTTTCATGTTGTATCTTATGTTTTCAAATATAATTTATGTGTATATTTACCCTTCTAATGATATTAAGTTATTGGATCTCGTGTAATTATTTTATTTTGTACCAAGATTGTAATATAACTACTAGATTTAGGTTCCTAGAGTCCAGGATTTTATAGTTGGTATCAGAATAAGTTTATTAGGAACCTTGGGAACTATATTTAAATAAACCATATAATATAGTTCAAGTTTTATAAAAACCAGCATGATTTCAAGGGAACACTCAAGAAACGCAATTTGAATTTTATTGTACAATTCAATATCATGAGATAATTATGTGTATACCATTGTAAAAAGATAGTGACTAATGGAAGGAATGGAAACCAAATCAACACCCATATTCAATGCACTAATATTCCCCTAGAATAATACAATGATGTTTTAATTGAGTCTAATACATTTATAACCATATTTGGGTAGTTTACCCAGGTTATGAAAAATAATATCGATTATATAGAGTGAAATGTTGATACTAAAAATGGTGTATCTATGTTAAACCACTTCATGTGAAAACAACCACCAGTATTTAGTGGTTCTATTAACCCATTGGTAGATAAATAATGGATCAAGTCCCTAGAGAAGATCTTTCTTTCTTTAGAAAAGAGAGAAAAGGAAAAATTCATCATTGTGGTCTATTTTCTGAAGATATATGATAACCAATGGTGGTTAATAATTAAAAATATAAATTGGAATCTGTGATAATTCACATATAATAGATAACTTTTAAGGATATGTCCTGTGAAAAATAATTTCCTTGTGAGTAAAGATTATAAATAGAAAGGGAGTTCCTCAAAATTAGGAAAAATGAGGACAAAAATGTTGTCGGTTTTGAGGCAACCATAACATGGTTAAATAGACATGCTATAGACAATGTACGAAGACCATAAAGAAATATCAACCATTTATTTGAGGAGATAAACTGATCATTTGATAACAGTTGGTCTCTTATAACTTTTCATCACATTAGGATATAGTCTCAAGTGACATTAAGACTATGAAATAGGTATCCAGGATATATGTATTCAAGGTAAATCAGGAGAATAATTGGTTTTATAATAATATTTTGAAGAATAATACAGTAAATGGGAATAAAGGAAGGGTGAGATTTCCCACATGTGATAACTTTGGGAAGAACACCCCTGGGAATTTTAGAAAGATATCCATAGTTTTTTACAGGTGTGGAAAAAAAGTCCATCAATGTCACGAATGAAAAATAAAGATATAAGATTTTGATGTTCAATTAATTAACTATATTTACAAGGGAAATTATTCAATGTTATTTAACAGATGTTAAGGTAATATACCTTGGAAAAGGTCAAGAGGGAATGTAAAATCTTATCTAGTTACCACAGTTGAAGTCAATGATCCTAATGATATGGTGGTAAGTAATTTGATTATAGCCTCAAAGTAAGCTAATTTTTTATTTTATTATGGGTCTTCACAGTCTTTTAAATCTTTCATGTTTTCCAAAATCATCAAATATTTCCCAAGCTACCTAGTAAGTGAGTTATCAATTAAGCAATGTATTGTAATATTATTTCAAAAAAATTGTTTCAAGAAATTCAAACTTTAGTGCATGGGTGTACCCTATTTTCAAACTCAATTATTATAACTATGTTTGAATTTGATATGATTATTTTTATGTATTATCTTTAAAATTATAGTGAAAAAATTTATCTCCATTATAAAGATATTATTATTTGTAAAGTTTAGGTGGAATCTCTTATCTTTATAGGGGAAAAATCGTTAACTAAATCATGCACGGAACCTTCCCCACTAGATCTCCTAATGTAAATTTTTGGAATAGGGGAATATAAATCATGGTATATAGATAAAGAATATATCCTATGTATATAGGATGTACCCATGGTATAAAAATTCAATGTCATTTTTCCCTAATAATTGCCTAGTCATCCGCCTAAGTGTGGATTTGAGTTCTCCATCAGACTCATTCTTGATGAAATACCTATATCAAAAACTCCACATAGAATGGAATGAGTGAAGTTTGTGTTGTTAAAAAAATATCTATATGAATTATATAATAAGGGATTTATATTCTTTAGATACCCAAATCTTGACGAACATAGACATTACATTACTTTTTCGGAATACTTAATACATGACAAAAACAGACGCCAAAAGACCATATTAATTTAGTGTATTTGGAAACTCAGAAAATAATCTTCTAATCATGGTGAAAGATCTTAAAAATCTCCCATAAAGATCTTCCCCTTTTTTTCTTACCTAAAACCATTATTTATATCCTGGTGAAAAGAAAATATAAAAAGGGTGAGCTCAAATTCTTAGTAAGGGTAAACATGGAGAACATAAAACAATCCATAAACATTTGAAGGTAAAAACATGAACATAAAACATGAGTAATGGCATAAATCTTAGTAGTACATAAGGCATAGATCACAAAGGAACATTAATCATGATAAAATATCATAGGAATAAAACATGTAATTGTGGAAAACCATTAATCACATGATCTAATTTCCATAGTATCCAAGGCATTGCTACCAAGACCATCATAGTGGACAAATTCAATTACTGAACCGGGTTTACTCGTCGTTCCAGTCCGGTATTACTGAACCGGATTTTACTTGTCATTATAGAAATGTCTATATCATGAGATATTAATCTTTACCCAATTCATTTGAGGGGTATATAGGTCCCACCCATCTCATAATGAAATCATTCTTACGTGTGCCACAAAATAAACATAAATCATTCATCATAACCCAAGGAATAAAATGGGTTTCATAAACATCATCCAATCATAACATAATCCATCTAAAACAAATGGATATCATTTCATCATAAGAAAAATCAAACCATGTAAATAATATAGACATTATACTTGAAACATAAACATACTAAATAATGTCATCTTAGATAGAAAATATTTTTGATAAAACACTTGAAATGAATTCTTGAGGGAAATATCCTTTCTTCTTCAAAATAATTTTCTTTTCTCAAAATTCCATGAATTTTTAAAAGAAAATTATTTTTTTGAAAATAATCATGAAATCTTGTACAGGAAGATTCATGAAAATAAGGCATTATAAAACTATAAAAAAATTTCCATGTTGTATAAGTTAAAAAAAATATTCGTCTTGTACTTTTGCTGGAAAAGTCAAAAAGTACCTCATATGGTAAACAAAAGAAATATTCCTTCCATACCATGTGGTAAAAGTCAAAAAAGGGTAAAAATGACTTTAAACGAACATGGAAGAATAGTAAAATTTTTATGAAAACATTTTTTTAGAAAACATGGATATGGATGATAAACATAACCCTAGTAAATACTTACGAATAAACAATCTTGGTTAAGAACGAGATTGGAATAATTATCCCTTACCTTAGGTCCAATTTATTTCGTTCATGTCCGAACCTCCTGGATTATGATTTAAATAATTTCATTTAACTATGCAAGAATTATAGTAATTTTTATGATATCATATATGATTCACTTATGACTTTATATTACCCATTCATTTGTCAATTCCATGTTGAAGCAGTGTTTTGGGTAATAATCGTTTCATTTATCATACGTGTTTGGACTTGTTTTCATGATACTATTACTTATATAATTATTTACTTAATAAAAAAATGTAAAAAAAAATTATATATCAGATATATATTCATTGTATAATTGTATAATAGATAGATAAATGAAATGAAATACATCGTTCATGGATACGATAGGTCGTACGTACGCATGAACGTTGTTTTCCTTTCCTTATTGACTTGAATGGAAGTAAGTAGATGAAAAATATATATATAAATAAATAAAGTATCATTATTATGTCATATATCTTAGTATTATTCATTATATATACTTTATAATCATTCTTTAATGGTTAACATGGATAATAAATCTCATCGCGTCGTGGAGACAGTAATCCATACGTACTCACATGCGATGATATCATTCCCATAATTATTGAATGGAATTGGAGTGGACGATATAATATATCATAATTATTATCATGTTATAATAATAAAATATAGTTATTATTTCCACCATTATACCCATCCAAGTAAGGTGGTGGTGGAAAAACAGATTACACCACAGCATGGAGACGGTATTCTGTACGTACGCACGCGTGGTGATTTCGTTTTTCGTAGAATGGATAGAAGGTGAAATAACACTTTTTCATATTTATAATAACATATAAGTATATTATTGATACTTATGTTATTAATTTATAATGAAACAACTAATTAATTGGAAGTATAAGAAGAAATAAATTTGAAAGAATCAGTAGAAGATATTAACTCTTCCTCGAAGTGCCTCCTTTAAACTTCTTCTTAGGGAACTAGAGTTGGTTTTTTGAGAATACCAGAACCTCTATAATAGAACTAGAGAGGTTTATAAGAATAATTGGTAGGGTTTGGAGGAGATTGAAGGCTTAAAATGGAGCGAAGAGAAGAGGGAGGAGGTTCCCTTTTATAAAATAGGAGAGGGGCACTTTTGGAAACCTCCAAAATATTAATTTATAATAAACTAAAACCCCACCTAAAAACCTCCAAAGTGACTCAAATTAGAATATTATATGAGATAGGGTTTTGATCTAATCATCCAATAAAATTTAAACATGTTGGGAAATTATTTTAAACCATATCAATTTGATATATCCTTATTTAATCTATCCAATCTTATTTGTGGTAATAGTATTCTAAATTTTAAATTATTATAAATACTTACATATGTGTTGTTAATTTTCCATAATTGGATACTTTATCAAATTTTAGACCATATAAATTTCAATTTATAATTTTTAAATATTTTTTTGATTTTTAAACAATTTAATAACATGTTATTTTTATAAAATATCAATAGTGTCAATTTTGACACTATTAATTTATTTGAATTTAAATAAAATCCACACAGAAGATATGTTTGAACCAAAATATTTAATATATTTATAACATGTCTTATTTATCTATAAAATTAGTTTATAACATAAATTAGTTCATATATTATTTATTTTAATATTTTTGAAACCATTTATTTGATATTTCTCTTAATAAAATAATTACTACAACATTTTTGTATAATTATTTAATATACTTATTTTTTTCATAAAAATTAAAAATAAAATACTATGATGAATATAAATCTAATATATTTCATAATAATACTTTTGGTCGAATTTATCTTATAAAACAGCAAATCTTTAAAATGTTATCTCTATTAAAGTATGAAGGTGACAACCTTGACATCATTTAAAATAAAATAATATTAATGTCATAATCTATTTTATAAGGCTCCAAATGGTCCAGAAGTCTACCCATGGATGATTAGGGTATAAATATACTCTAAAAATATGGTTTGGTCATGTTTCTGATCCTTTTGATGGCTATTATTATTTTAATAACAACTATATTATTGATTTTTCACTAAATAAATAATTTCTACATCATTAATATATAAGCTATTAAAGTAATTATATATTTCCTAAAAATAAAAAATAAATTACAATGATGAAGAAAAATATTTTATCTTTAAAATTAGTATTTATAATCTAATTTATATTCAGTATAACCTTTTATTAAAAATAATTTAATTATAAAAGTTTGAGTGAGACATATTTCACTTTCTTTAAATAAAATGAATTAAAGGTCTTAATCACATCCAAGTGGGTTCAAAAAGATATCATTTTAAACCAACTATATTTTAGGACGAAATATAATCATACAATTATATTAATACATATGTTATGGTAATTTTATAATATTATTTTTACCCTTAATTACCTGATTTACCTTTAACTATTGTAAATAAAATTTACCGTAGTTACTATTCATAATGCCTAAAAATAAAAAATTAGCTTATTAACATAATTTGGACCTACTAATTCTAAATATGGAATCCATTTTTCCAAATTCTAAACACATAAGTTTAATTATTTAATTTAAAATTAATTCCGCAGTTGAGAAAACCAGTTTTAAAAGTTAAAACATTACAAAATATTGAAATGTTTTTACCTATGAATTCAATGTAAAATTAATGATAATGACACACATAATATTAATTGGTAAAAATATAATCTATTTATACTTTAAAAACATTAAATATTATAATTTAACCATATAAATTATATTGATGAAAAAAGTTGTTTTTAATTAAAATTTAGCATATTTTTACTATTCATCAAAATATTAAAGTTAACAGAAAAATATAAAAAAATTATAAAAAGTTAATTTTTATATATTTATTGAAATTAATAAGTTTATTTTGTCAAATTAAACTTATAAATGTGTCAGAAACTATATTTACAGTTGGTGCACCATCAAAAGGTGGCAAAACTGCATTTTTTTAAAAATACTTATTTTACCCGAAAAAAATTATTTTGTTCTCATACCATGTTATAGAATATGTGTAAGATGAATGATAATGTTATAAAATTCAAAATATGTTTAATAATAATCATAACGGATACTTCATAACAATATTATAACAATATATCGTTGTTTAGTGAAACTCGGTATTACGTACAACACACGCTATTGAGGAAGGTCACTCTTGCGTGCAACACAAGCCAATAATAGTGTTTGCGTCTACTAAAATCTGATACTATGTTGTGCATAGTGAAAGATAATATTGGTTTATCGTAAAACACAAGACATCAAAGAAATTAAAAAGAATATTTCTCATAAAATCTTGAGGTGTTACATTCTACCCCCCTTAAAATGAATTTCGCCCTCGAAATTCATTGGGGTTGTAAATCATTACTACTTGAAAGTTTATTTCATAAAATCCCACATCGTAAGAAGGAATACTAAAACTTAATTTTAAAAAGGAAAGTTATAAACATAATAGTTAACCAAAGTAACGCAGCACTGGGTTTCCACATAAGAGAATATAGATGAAAATATAGATATGGAAGAGAAATATATCCATCATGTTCTGATAAAGAGTGGTAGAGAATATGGCTATGAAAAATCCAAAAATAACAAAGCCATAAATTTTTTACGATCTAAGGTACCATCTGATTCATCAGATATAAGGGTACTAGGACAACATTTTTGGTTTTCAAGATCATTTCCCTAAAGTTGATGAATTTTTTTCATAAGGAGAAATACTTACTTGATTTCAGTGTAATATCATCATTGGTCATTCCATGAAAAATTTCCACTTCATATATTATTTAAATAAATGAAGTTGAATTTTTCATTCTTGAAGTATTAGCAGATCATGTGATAGAATGATAGGTCATTCCATCTGTCTCTATCACTAAAAAAGGTTAGAACAAGGTATTAAATATACATAAGTCCATCTATGGTGAGGTTAATTGTATACGGTTTCAAAAATGGACTTATAATTCATCTATCATACAACTTAATGAAATAAAACTAATTTATACAAACTAGGGACTTCCTGTAGGCCAGTGGAAGGTGATAAAGGCCTGTTTCACTTCGGTTGTGGGTTCGATTCCCACAGCCTTGTTCAACACGATGGGTTGTCTCTTATCCTAGGGGTTGTCCTTTTTCTAAAACTATACTATTATAACATTTCAGAAATAGTATCAAAATGTTCTAGCCTTAAACAATACTATCTGATGTCCAACTTAATCCATTCCAACCTTTAGGCTTATTGAAAATACTTTTGTCCAATCTCATAGTATAAAGAAAATGATTACTAGAACGGTCATCTACCAAGCATGTAAATACCATCATTTATCCCCCATATATTATAAGATATATCTTGTTGGTCACATTCCAAACATGTGAATACCTTAATCATGTATTCTCTTGAAAGATCAATTACCATAGAACCTTAGTGAAAACATTAATGTTTTCAAAAGTTAACTCTTTCCACATACCAAAATCCCAAAATTTATATATACTCAAACCATGATATCACTTTGTCCTTATATCATTCATGACCTCATTAATACTATCAAAAATATTATTTTATCCTTATTCGTTCATTATTCTCATATCATTTTCTTTCCAAAATATATTTCAATCACTTTTCATGGTTATCGGTACCATAAAATTATTGAAAACCAATACATAGATATTCCAATATTCCATAATACTATAAATGAGATTCCACAACACTATTTTGGAATCCCGTTACATATACACTTAATCATTCCACCACTTCATTTTCATATTAAAAATCACCAATAGTGATTTCATGTGACTTCCCTTAGTCCTTTTCCTTAAGAGGTTGTTGATGTTGATCATCATTAACCCTTAAATTAGGGCATTGGTTAGCATAATGCCCCATTTCCTTGCACATGTAGCATTGAAGTGTTGGTGGTGCGTTCTCTGTAGTCTTTTCTCTATTCACGTCATTAGATACCTTTTTCACTATACTTAAACATTCAGCTACTCGATGACCTTCTTTTCCACACTTAAAACATTTTTTTAGTCCCTTTAAGACAATCTCTACCGTGCATCCTTCCACACTTTGAGCATAAATAAACATTCATCTTCTTTTCACCATTGTTTTGAGATTTTTCCTTGAAATCCATCTTTCATTTCTTTTAAAAACCATGATATGGATTTGTAACACCAACTTCCAGTTCTACCTTGATATCACAATGAACAATTTCTTCATAGATACTGAAGTCCCTTATAGCTAATTCCCTTCAAAGACTTGGTTTTAAGAAACTGAAGAATAGATCAACTTTACTTTCAGGTTGGATGATAAATCCATATGCATACCTTTCAAGCCTTGTAAAATTTTCCTCATATATACCAATAGATTCATCATCCTTTTTCTTAAACTCAAGGAACTCCTTTTACATCTTTGTTCGAAGAATATGAGGGAAGTACATATGGAAAAACAAGTTCCAAAACTCATCTCATTCCATGTATTCAATTTCATCTTGGGGCCTTGTATTCTTAATTAGAGTCCTCCATTGGTCTGCTTCACCTTCTAAATAGTAAACACCTAAAATTAATTTTTCATGTTCAGAATAGTGAAGTATGGAATGGATCTTTTCAATGTTACTGATCCATTTTTCAGCAACAAGTGGATCAGAAGACTCACTGAAAGAAGGTTGATGTTGCCTCGTGAAGGACTCAATAGAATATTGTTCCCTTCTCTGCTCATTTGGAAGTATAGAATGATTTATAGCTTGTGTAAGTATAAAAATATGATTTTTCACTCCATCTCCCATAACATTTCTTTTTTCAAGAGGACAATCATTGCATTTTCCATTACATTGATCAACACGGTTCCTTCGGGATCCAGCCATCATCTAAAACCCAAAAATAATAGTTTGAGAGGCAAAAATAATGCTAGGTAAACAACATAATTAAGGGGGAGTACCTTCAATATATAACATATTAGGTTTTATTTTAATATAGTTACCATAATTCTAGCACTATAACCTATACATATACTTAACCTTAGAGACGTCCCTAGACATACCTTAGAAATATCTCTAGGTATTTTACTAAAGTTTTCGCATCCTAGTTTCCAAAGGTTAACTAAAACTTTTTTATGATACCAACTATAGAGACCCAAAGATTGAAGAAAATAGAAATTACATTACTTTTTCTAAATACTTAACACATGACAAAAACAGACGCCCAAAGACCGTATTAATTTAGTGTCTTTGGAAACTCAGAAAATAATCTTCTAATCATGGTGAAATATCTTCAACATCTCCCATAAAGATCTTCCCCTTTTGTTTTCTTACATAAACCATTCTTTATATGCTGGGGAAAATAAAACATAAAAAGGGTGATCTCAAATGCTCATTAAGGGTAAACATGGAGAACATAAAACAATCCATAAACATTTGAATGTAAAAACATGAACTTAAAACCTGAGTAATGACATAAATCTTGGTAGTATATAAGGAATAGATCACAAAGGAACATTAATCATGATAAAATATCATCGGAATAAAACATGTAATTATGGAAAACAAATAATCACATGATGTTATTTCCATAGTATCCAAGGCCTTGCTGCCAAGACCATCAAAGTAGAAAAAGTCCATTACTGAACCGGGTTTATTTTCCATTCCAGCCCTGTATTACTGAACCGGATTTTACTTGTCCTTTCAGCCATGTCTATCTCATGGGATATAAATCTTTACCCAATTAATTGGAGGGATATATAGGTACCACCCATCTCATAATGAAATCATTCTTACATTTTCCACAAAATAAAAAAAACCATTCATCATAACCCATGGAATAAAATGGGTTTCATAAAATCATCCCATCATTACATAATCCATCTAAAACAAATGGATATAATTTCATCATAAGAAAAATCAAACCATGTAAATAATATAGACATTATACTTGAAACATAAACATACTAAATAATGTCATCTTAGATGGAAAATAGTTTTGATAAAAATACTTGAAATGAATTTTTGAGGGAAAAATCCTTTCTTCTTCAAAATCATTTTTTTCTCAAAATGCCATGCATTTTTAAAAGAAAAGGATTTTGTTGAAAATAATAATGAAATCTTGTACAGAATTCTTCATGAAAAAAAGGCATTATGAAACCATAAAAATCCGTTCATGTTGTATAAGTTAAAAAAATATTCTTCTTGTACTTTTGCTGGAAAAGTCAAAAAGTACCTTGTTGGTAAACAAAATAACGATTCCTTCAATACCATGTGGTAAAAGTCAAAAAAGAGTAAAAATTAATTTAAACATACATGGAATAATAGTAAACATTTTATGAAAAAAAATAGAAAACATGGATATGGATGATAAATATAACCCTAGTAAATACTTACGAATAAGCAATCATGGATAAGAATGAGATTGGAATAATTACCCCTTACCTTAGGTCCAATTTCGTTCGTTCATGTCCGAACCTCCTTTATGATGATTTAAATAATTTTATTGACTTATTCAAGAATCATAGTCATTTTTATGATATAATATATGATTCACTTATGACTTTATATTACTCATTCATTTGTCGATTCCATGTTGAACCAATGTTTTGGGTAATAATAGTTTCATTTATCTTACGTGTTTGGACTTGTTGTTCTTGATATTATTACCTATATTATGAATTACTTTCTTTCAGAATGTAAAAAAATATTTTTATATCATATATATATTCATTTTATATATATATATATAATAAATAGATAAATGAAATGAAATACATCATTCATGTAGACGGTAGGTCGTACGTACGCATGAACGATGTTTTCCTCTCCTTATTGACTTGAATGGAAGTAAGTAGATGACACACATATATATATATACATAAATAAAGTAGCATTATTATGTCATATATCTCAGTATTATTCATTATATATACTTTATAATCATTCTTTAATAGTTAACATGGAGAATATATCTCATCACGTCATGGAGACGGTAATCCATACGTATGCACGAGCGATGATATCATTCCAATAATTATTGAATGGAATTGGAGTAGAAGATATAATATCTAATAATTAGTATCATGTTATTATAATCATATACAGTTATTATTTCCACCATTATACTCATCCAAGTAAGGTGGTGGTGGAAAAATAGATTACACCACAGTGTGGAGATGGTATTCCATGCGTACGCACGCGCGATGATTTCATTTTTCGTAAGATGGATAGAAGGTGAAATAAAATTGTTTCATATTTATAATAACATATAATTATATGAGTTATACTATTGTCATTAATTTATAATTAAAAAAATAATGAAGAGGAAGTAGAAGAAGAAATAAATTTTAAAGAATCGGTAGAAGATATTACCTCTTCCTCAAAGTGCCTCCTTTAAACTTCCTCTTAGGGAACTGGAGTTGGTATTTTCAAATGACCAAAACCTTTATAATAGAACTAGAGAGGTTGAGAAGAGGAATATTAAGGGTTTGGACGAGATTTAAGGCTTAAAATGGAGTGAATAGAAGAGGGAGGAGGTTCCCTTTTATAAGAGAGGAGAGCAGCACTTTTGGAAACCTCCAAAATATTAATTTATAATAAACTCAAACCCCACCTAAAAACCTCCAAAGTGACTCAAATTAGAATATGAGATGAGATAGGGTTTTAATATCATCAGACAATAAAATTTAGACATTTTGGGAAATTATTTTAAACCTTATCAATTTTATTTATCCTTATTTAATCTATTTAATCTTATTTGTGGTAATAATATTCAAAATTTCAAATTGTTATAAATACTTACATATGTGTTGTGAATTATCCATAATTAGATACTTTATGAAATTTTAGACCATGTAAATTTCAATTTATAATTTTTTTAAAAAAATTGATTTTAAAATAATTTAATAACATGTTATTTTTATAAAATATCAATAGTGTCAATTTTAACAATATTCATTTATTTGAATTTAAATAAAATCTGCATAGAAGATATGTTCGAAAAAAATATTTAATATATTACTAACATGTCATATTTATCTATAAAGTTCGTTAAGTACATTAATTAGTTCATATAATATTTATTTAAATATTTTTAAAACCATTTATTTGATATTTCTCTTAATAAAATAATTACTACAACATTTTTGTATAATTATTTAACATACTTATTTGTTTCATAACAATTAAAAATAAAATACTATGATGAAGATAAATATAATATCTTTCATAAGAATAATTTTATCCAAATTTATCTTCTAAAACAACCAGCCATTAAAATGTTATCTCTATTAAAGTATGAAGTTGAAAACTTTGACATCATTTAAAATAAATTAATATAAGTGTCATAATCTATTTTATAAGGCTCCAAATGGTCCACAAGTCTACCCTTGGATACTTAGGGTATAAATATACTCGTAAAATATGGTTTGGTCATGTTTATGATCATTTTTATGGGTATTATTATTTAAATAAAAACTATATTATTGATTTTTCACTAAATAAATAATTTCTACATCATTAATATATATACTATTAAGGTAATTATATATTTCTTAAAAATAAAAAATAAATTACCATGATGAAGAAAAACATTTTATATTTCAAATGAGTATTTATAATCGAATTTATATTTAGTATTACATTTTATTAAAAATAATTTAATTATTAAAGTTTGAGTGAGACATATTTCACGTTCTTTAAATAAAATAAATTAAAGGTCTTAATCACATCCAAGTGGGTTCCAAAAGATACCACTTAGACCCAAGTATATTTTAAAACGAAATATAATCATCCAATTATATTAATACATGTGTTAGGGTAATTTTATAATATTATTTTTACCCATAATTACCTGATTTACCTTTAAGTGTGGTAAATAAAATTTACCATAGTTACTATTCATAATGCCTAAAAATAAAAAGTAGTCTATTAACATAATTTGTACCTACTGATTCCAAATATGGAATCAATTTTTTCAAATTCAAAACACATAAGTTTCAGTATTTAATTTAAAATTAATCCCACAGTTGAGAAAACCGATTTTAAAAGTTAAAACATTGCAAAAGATTGAAATGTTTTTACCTATGAATTCAATGTAAAATTAATGATAATGACATAAATAATGTTAAATGGTAAAAATATAATCTATTTATAATTTAAAACCATTAAATATTATAATTTAACCATATAAATTATCTTGATGAAAAAAGTTGTGTTTAATTAAAATTTAGCGTATTTTTACTATTCATCAAAATATTTAAGTTAACAGAAAAATATTAAAAAATTATAAAAAGTTAATTTTTATATACTTATTGAAATGAATAAGTTTATTTTATCAAATTTAACTTATAAATGTGTCAAAAACAAGATTTATATTGGGTTCACCATCAAAAGGTGGCAAAACTACATTTTTTGAAAAATACTTATTTTACCCGAAAAATTTATTTTGTTCTCATACCATGTTCTAGAATATGTGTAAGATGAATGATAATGTTATAAAATTCAAAATATTTTTAATATTATTCATAACGGCTACTTCATAATAATATTATAACAATATATCGTTGTTTAGTGAAACTCAGTATTGCGTACAACACACGATATTGAGGAAAGTCGCTCTTGCATGAAACACAAGCCAAGAATAGTGTTTGCGTCTAATACAAGCTAATACGATGTTGTGTATAGTGCAATCTAATCTTGTTGTAGTGTAAAACACAAGAAATTAAAGAAATTAAAAATAATATTTCTCATAAAATCTTGGGGTGTCACATATTCCCCACTGCTTCATCATGGGGATCCCCTATTTTATTTGTGAAAAAAATGATAGGTATATGAGTCTATTAATCTATTATGATGAGATAAAATCCATTACAATAAATAGTAATTGTCCTTTACCAAGCATTGATGACTTCTTTGATAAAATTAAAGGATTACAATACTTTTACATGATCTATACTCATTCTGGTTATCATCATCTAAGAATGAAAAAGGTTGATATAACAAATATGACATTTCAAATATGGTTTGTACATTATGAGCAGTAAAAATTAATTTTAGATTGACTAATACAACTTCAATTTTTACAGATCTAATGAATAGATAATTTAAAGATTATCTTGATAACTTTTTGGTGGTATTCATTGATGATATATTGATATAATACAAGATATATTAAGAGAATGATTGTTATATATAAATAATTCTAGAGACCCTCAAAAGATGAATTATATAGGAAATATAGTGAGTGTGAATTTTTGCTCAATGTAGTTTCTTTTATTTTCTATACTATCTCCATGTATGTGATATCTATTCACCCTTAAAATATAAAGGTAGACAAATAATTCCCTACACCAATGAACATTACTAAGATCCAAATATTCCTAGGTTTAGTAGGTTACTATCAGCAGTTTGTTCAAGATTTCACCTAGTCAGCCAACCCTTTAACCAAGTTAACACATAAAGGGGTTAAATTCACATGGACAAGGGAATGTGAGGAAAGTTTTGAAGAGCTAAATATGAGAGTAATTAATGAAATAGTATAAACTCTTCCATTAGGTAAAGAAGGATTTGTAATATATAGTAATTCATTAATGAAAATACTTTCTTGTGTCCTTATACAGAATAATAGGTTGATGGTTTATGTATCAAGGAAATTGAAAATCCATGAACAGAACTATCAAACTCATGATCTTGGGCTAGAAGCCATAATATTTTCATTAAAAATATGGATATATTACCTCTATAATGAAAGATAAAATAAAAAAATATATATATACAATAAGAGTTTGAAGTATATATTCTCTCGTAAGGAGATCAACATGATAAAAATAAAATTTTTGGAACTACTCAAGGACTATGATTGTTCGATGAACTACCACTCTGTGAACGAAAAAAAATTTTGTTGATGCATTGAGTGGGAGGTACTATGGAGTTATGAAAATGGTGAGGATTAAAAAGGAACTTATATACAAATATATAGTAAATATGGATATACTGATTTTTAGGCAGGTGGACCATCATTCTTTTTCAAAGAAATTTTTAAACCATATTTACTATAAAAAATTGAGAAGTCCCAGTAGGATAGAGAGAACTTACAAAGGAATATTAAAGTAGTAAATGCAGAAAAATTGGCATACTTCACCTATAGATATGGAGTGTTGATATTTGGGAAGAGTTTATGTGTTCTATCCATACCAGAGTTGAAGAAAAAATTTATAGATGAATCGTATATCTAGAATTTATTTACATACCTTGGTAGAAAAAAAATGTATTGGGATTTAAGATAACATTTCGGTTGAGATTGTATAAAGTAGTAAATTTAGGATAATTTTTCTAGATAATTAGTATGAAAGTAAGTAAAGGCTGAAATAAAACATCTTAAGGGATTAGTATAACATATTCCTACATCTATGTGGAATTTGGACAACATTACAATGTAATGTTTCACTGGACTCCCAAAAACTATAAGGAGGAATTATACTATATGTCTCATCATTGATCATCATACAAATTCTAATCATTTCTTATAAATAATTGAAGATAGATCCTATGAGTATCATACCCTGATTTAATAAATGAATTCATAATGATAAATGGGGAACCTCTATAAATTGTATCTGATTGTAAACCTTGGTTTATATAAAAATTATGGAAGATTATTCAAAGGTCTCTTGACACTCATATATATTTAATCAATGACTATATACCCCAGACAGATGGGAAATATGAAATAAATTACTAACATTTGAAGAAAGGGTGAGATAATTTTAACTTTACTTCCGAGTTATATTGAATAAGTATATACATTTTATGGAAATTTCAAAATAAATTATCTTCCATTCAAGAATATAGAGGGAACCATATGAATCATTGTATGGGAAGAGGTATCATACTACAACATATTGAAAATAAGTTGGATAAAGAAATCTAGTTTCCCCATAGATTGTAGAGGATATGATTGTTAAATTATGGACTATTCAGGATCATATTAAATCATCCTAGAGTATAAAAAATTTCTATTCTCATAATCAAAGGAAATACTAGGTATTTCATGTTGGGTATCATGTATTCTTAAAGGTTTCACCATGTAAGAGAGTTGTGAGATTTTTTAAAAATGGGTAAGTTAAGTTCTAGGTACATTGGGCCCTGTAAAATACTAGAAATAATTGTAGTTGTACCTTACTGATAAGTTATGACCCCCAAAATTTATAAATTAATCAAAATATTCCATGTTTAATTATTGAGGAAATATATACCAGATCCAACACATGTGCTCACATATGAGGTAATAGAGTTAGAGTCTTACTTTTCTTATACTAAATAACTTTTATATATTCTTGACACCATAAAGAAAGTATTTCATAATCAGATAACTCAAATGGTGTGAGTCCTCTTGATAAATAAAAAACTATAATAAGAAACCTCGAAACCTAAATAAGCTATGAGGAAGGAATATACACATTTTTTAAATAGTTGAAATATACCCTAATTTGAAGGATTAAATTATTTATGATGGGTATAATGTAATACCTAAGACCCTATGGTTGTAGGTGAACACCATATCCTAGATAATAACACAATGTGCACTCCAAAGAACTATTATTCATGTGTATATTTGAAAGTCTAATTTCTGAATTTTATAATTTTATTTTGAAAAAATAAAATTCTTTATTTAATTCATTATACATATATTATCTTATGATTAAATTTTAGGATTTTTCAAAAAGGATTGATTTTTTGGTGGATAGTGAAAATACCATTTTTAGTTAAAAATGTGACTTTTATGAAATTTTTAATATGTAAGAATAAAATAAAACACAATAAACCCTTATCTTGATCAAATATATTTTTTATATGTAAAATTATACATTTTGAAATATTTTTTTAAATTTAAAATCCTATATTTGATATTTTAAAGTTTAAGTCACATTCTTTTATTAATTAATTTTAATTAACTTATCATTATTATGAATTTGATAATGTTAAAATTATTTAAAACTAATAATTATTATGACATAATTATGTATAATGTTCCATTTTTTTAGG
The DNA here is from genome assembly GCA_963277665.1 of Viscum album. Taxonomy (NCBI): domain Eukaryota; kingdom Viridiplantae; phylum Streptophyta; class Magnoliopsida; order Santalales; family Viscaceae; genus Viscum; species Viscum album. The sequence goes on along the minus strand of OY728121.1, from coordinate 649,260,988 downwards.
CATAAAAATCAGATTATGAGTATTAAAGTTAATTACGGCGATGATGGTAAAATAGTTTTTTATCAAATAGTTGTTTTATTAATAATGTGTAATTTATATCTAATAAAATAAATTAATAATTTATAAATAAATATTATAATATAATTTTTAAACATATATGTAAATATATTAATACACATTAATTTAGTAATCAATACTAAATATGATTAAGAATACTTACTTGTGAAAACTCTGTTTTCCTACGAAAAAACTGATTTTCTATATTTTATATGATTTAATTTAAAAGATGATTTAATAATATTTATAAATTGAATTAGATGAAATAAATTAAAATTTTATGTTTATAACACCCAAATTTGGTAATATTGGTTACATTATATTTATAATAAAATATAATGTACTTAGTTATAAACTTGTTACCAAGGTAGAAACTAAAATGAGAACAATATAAAAAAAACTATTGGTAAATAACTAAAAAAATGTTTCTAACATTTGTAGAAATTATTTTTTGAGAATCTATTGACTTAAGGAAACCCTATTATCCATTATTTCTAAATTTTAGAGTCATTTACCTTTTAATAGTGTAATTATATCATTGAAAAGTAAAGCGTATTCCCAAAATTGTCTTTTTCTTCACTTTTAAAAGAAACTCACTTACTCCACTTCATTCCACAATTAACCATCCTAATTTACTCTTAAAAATAAGAAATTTTTTACCTCCTAGAAATATCTCCCACTTAATTAGGCCTATTATAACCATTTTTTTCTTGAGGAATCAATTTCCATGGATATTTTTAAGGAAAAACTCAATCTCACCACATAAGTATTACCTTCCACTTAGTCTTTTCTTCTTAATATTCCTATTCCTAAACTCATATAACTATAAAAATATAATTAAATGATTATAATGATTATAATAATATTTTATTATATTAACGTAACAACCAATATTTATTATTTTATATCCATTTAGAAAAAAATAAAATATATTGTTAGTATGTGTGTGTGCGAGCTACCGCATCCTCGAATCATCATCTTCTGTTTTTTCATATCGCATCTTAGTATTGGTTTTAATGATAGTATGGATGAATAAATCTGATATATAAAATATAATTTAGATTTTTAAATTTTAAATTATCACGTACCTTAATTTCCTCTCATTATTTATAAAATAAAAAATATTTACCATTCGTTGTGAGGGATACATCCTCCAAAAATTAATGTATCATGTTTTTTACCTAGTTTCTTAATTATTTGTTAAATACTCATTAAATATTAATTAAAACCTTAAAAGTGACTAAATAATTTTATTTTTATCTTATAATAATGATATTATTTTCAAAATAAACCACTTTTACAATCATAATCATCCATTAATTATAGTATGTTCACGCTTGCATTGTTTTAACGACCTACTTGGAAAATGCTATAAAACTCCATTATGGATGGATATGGGAAATTAAATACTAATTTTATTAAAATTTAATTATAAAATAATAATTTATTAATGGTTTTTGTATGGTTATATTAATTATTTAACATATTATTGAAATATCATCTTTGGTCTCTAAAATTACCGAAATAAGATGACATTGATTCCAACTTCATCATACTAAAAAACTAATGGAATGAGATCATAGAATTATAAATAAATAAAATTTATATCTTTAAGTAACTAATATTATATAGTAATTATTATATTTTGTAGAGGAATGAAGAACAATACAACTTTTACAAAAACTAGTACAAACAACCAAACTTTAAACACCTGATGTGGTAAAACTAGTAAAATAACATGAATTCATAAGAATAATGACTATATATGAAGAATAAATTTAAGTTATTAAGTTTAAGAGTTAATTTATTATGATATCTATGTTTTGGATATATTAGTTAAAATTACGTTCAAGGAAGTCATGATAAGAGGTAAGTGTTTTTTGTCTCAAATTCTTCGCATTGAGTCATGTTTTGTACTATGAACCTAATTTACTTTATTTGGTATGTGTACTAATTATTTGATATGTTATATAATGAAATTCCTTTATTCAAGGTTTTTTATTATTCATTTGAATCTCTCTATTTCAATAGGTTTTGATTAAATTTCTACTGAAGCCATCAGTGGAGTTTTCCATCTGAATTCTCATTATTTGGGACTCATGTTATATTAACCACCTTTTTTTGGTGAATAAATTACCAAGGAATAATTTTTACTATATACCTCATAAAATTTAAGAGATTAAATGTCTATATTTTTATCTCTCTTCCATATTATTTTGATTTGAGAGTCAATAAATCTATTTTAAAACTCAATATTTTCCATGGGGGAAAACCCATCCTTATTTTTGGTAAAGTAAAAAAATGTGTATAGTTTCCAATAAAATACATCCCTAAATGGGTACTGGAATGAGTATGTGGTTATTTCATATATACATTGAGGGGTAATCACACAAAAAAGGTTTTTTTGAGAATTGAATCAATCGTCAAACTAATGCATAATGATTGGGCCAAATATTGCACACCAAGCTAGAAACTCTTGGGGGGGATGATTTGGAATATTTACACAATATTTATGAACCATGATAAGTTATTTTACCTAATATTTCCTTTGTATCCTAGAAATGAAAACTATTTAACCCGATTATTATCTTCCACGGAAAACCAAACACAATAAATATACCTTATCCGATGTATTTATTTTATAAGGGTATTTCTTGATACTTTGTGCTGTAAAAAAGGTTTGTTTTAGTTGTATTTGTTTTTAATAGATCAATATGAGACATATTTTGTTGAATAAGAGTAATGTGAGTTAAAAAGTTTTCTTGGTGAGAAGTTGGTGTAAATCCATATGAAGTAAGGATGTTTGAAAAGTTGTCAAGAAGACCAAGAACATTATAATGAGTCATTGGAAACATTCCATCAGTATAAGGTCATAAAATGCTAACATTATGCATAAGAAAGAAAAATTATGGATTTTAATCAGAATATTGAACTCAAAAATCTCAAGAAATCCCATCATATTAGGAAAAAAATCAGGTGAAATGGTTCATCAGACTCACCTCGTGTCCGTAATGAAAGGTTTGTTCATAATAAGGAATTGTATCAGAGTCTTCATGGATCCAATAATAAACTGATGATTCTTTTATGATCTTTTATTCCTCATAAATCATAATTTATCTTCAAACTTGTTATACTGGACTTATGAAGGAAATGGGGAGAGCTGGTGTTGCCAATCAGATTGAGTTTTGGTTGGAAATAAATAAGATGGTGGGAGTATGGGAAGTTGTAATACCTTCTAATGAAAGTTATAATATGCTATTTTGATCATAAAAATTCTAAAAATCATGATTAATTCATGATACAAGAATAATTTTGTGGGCGAAAAAATTTTTTGAAGTCCAAGATTTTTTGTCTCAGTTATTGGTGTGGGATAACCAGATGCTGAAATATTTGAAGGCTGTGAAGTTTTTTGTAAACATAAGAAGATGATTATGATATTTATTGGTAATACTAATAAGTTATATTATATAAATATTTTTAGATATATTTTTTTAAAGAAATAAGTTGATGTTAACACTGTTCCATCGTACATGGTGTGCTACTGATCATCGAATTTATCTTGAGACCGATCATCAAATGTGGTGATGGTTAAAAAATGGAATCAAAAGCATAATTTTTTTTGAAGTATATCTATAAATGGAGTTTTTTATACTGAATAGAAAGAATATGTTTTTGGGACTGATAAAAATGGGATCATAGATCAATCAACAATGTAGTCAATCATGTTCATCATGATGAATTGTTTGAAAATTTGGTCAAGTCTGAGAGAAGAAAACTCTGATATGTATTTAATTAGTTCAATAGTGATCATACATGAAGTGATGTTGATTAATATGAATTTCACTAATACTAATTTAGATGAGTGAAACAGAGAATGATATATCAGACGCAGGTTGATACTGATGACTTCATCAGACACAGGATCATCGGTCTAAAGAAAATAAGAAAAGATTAAATCTTTTGAAGTAGTGGAAAAAGTATTGAAAAATGAAGGATTGAAGTTTATTTGAGGTTATTTTTGGTGTACTGATAAAAAGTGATGATATATTTAGAATCTGCGACTATGTTTATAAAATAATGGTTTCAAAGGTTTTTTATTTTCAGTTGGTACTGGTAATCATAATGAGAAGTCATTTTCTTTTCACATTTCTCAGTTGGTATGGAGTAACACAATGAATAATCTGTTGTTGTACATATCGGTTCATTGTAATAAAAAATTAGAATGAAAATCATAATGGGACTAAAGAATTATTAGAAAGTTTGAATCGAGATTAAGTTTTTAGAAGATTCGAGATGGTTTGAGAAGAATCAAGAAGAGTTTATAGGCATTTAAGAAGTCAAAAATTGGGCTGAAACGTAAGGGAAATTGAAGTTTCTTAAAATTTCGTAAAGTAGGAAAACTTTATAGATTCCTTCCTAAACCATTTTTTTCGCACCTAAAAAAGGGGAATATTACTTTGTAATTTTTGACAGATCAGAACATTGTTCACATGTGGATGAAGAGAGTGAAGTTCTGTGGTTTTAGCGAGGAGTTCCTGGATTGATCATTCTTGAGAAATGTTTTCAAAGTATAAGAAGAAGAATAAGTTAGATCATATAAAATGGGTTATCTGACCAAACTAGATCATCATATTAGGAAATCATACTAGTATTTATGGACTGAGGCATAATAAATTCATAATTCTTTTAGTTATATTTTATAAGATTTATATTTTTGAACTAAGCAATTGAACTTAGGAATCAGATTGGGTTAACAGACTGAGTGTCCTTACTATTACCGTAAAAGTTCTTACCTACCATTGGGTAATAAAGTGGAGAATGTTTTAAAGATTATATATATAAAAGTTGACAAAGAAGAAAAGTAATATGTTTTGGAATAGTCGGTGAAAGTTTCTTAACTTTTTACACAGATTTGTATTACATCATTTTGTGCTACTTAAATAAAATTCACTTTTGGGTTGAACATAGTTCTACACAAGTATAAGGGTGTATCATACTTGTTGTATCCATACAAAAGGATTGTTTTATAGTGTATTCTGTGGTATCAAATTGTTTCCAAAACATACCAAGGACGTAGATACTCTTTTTGAGTAGTCAACCTTGTAAATTATTATGTTCCTCTGTATGTGTGACTGTTTTGTTTTCATAAAAGTGGTAAATATTTAACAGGAGTTGAAGGTAGTTTCTATAGAAATGAAACACAAAATAAAAGGGGTACCACTAATTTACCCCCCCCCCTCTAAGTGATACATTGATCCTAGGTGGTTCTTTTCAGTTGGTATTAGATCAAATGTTCCCTTTGTTTACTCTTTGATAAAGTCTTTAAAGAAGAATTTGTTATGGAAAATCTGAGTTGTGTCAACATAAACGTGGTTTTGATCCTAAATTATGGGAATTATCATATCAAGGAAGATAGAATGCTAATATATCTTATGTATCTTTGGTATGATGTTTCCAAACCTGCTATAGATGGTTTTCATCCTCATGTTGATAATTCTCCTCATACAGTTTATGATGAGGATAACCTTGATAATGTTGTAAGAGATAAAAATTATTTACTATCAACATTATATGAAATTTATTTTATTATATCAAATGGATTTTCCACTAACAAAGGAATCTAGGACAAGATGAAGAAAATTTACAAAGTCAATACCAAAGTAAAGAATAAAAAGTTAAAAATCTAGAGGCTGAAGTAAGAATATTTCAATATGGGTGAGTATGAATCTATCAATGAATTCTTTACCAGTTTGAATAAAAAAATTAGTATTATTATATTTCTTGGGGAAATTTTTTAAGATTATACTATTTTTGAAAATATATTTATAATTATTCCTGAAAATTTTGATGTCAATGTTTCTTTATCGAAAGATAGAGATCTAGAAACATTATCTCTGGATGATTTTCATAGTACCCTCATCTTCTATGAAATGAGAAGGGTGAAAGTAATGAAATGAAAAAACAAAATTTGAAAGATAAATTTATTTCAAGGTCATTATGAATCAAAATCCTATTAATATTATTGAAGAAGAAGAAGAAGCTAGAGATTCTGATTCCAAAAATGATGTTTGTAAAAAACTTGGGGAATTTTTATCCTTATTTTCTAAGAATGTGAAAAGTGGTTAAAAAAAGTATAAAGTTAAGATTCCCTTAAAAAAATTGGATGTGAATATATTGGGAACTTTGTTTCCATTTTTCCTAAAATAGAGGATAAGGAATAAATTGATGAAAAAGAAAGTGATAGAGAATAAACAAGGTCAAGAAGATTGTGGAAGAAACATGTGGACAAATCTTAAACCAAAAAGAGGATAAGAATTTTTTCAAATCGAAACAGAGAATATTTTTTTTCCAAATAATATGATAGTGACACATAAACTAATGTTTCTGAATAAGACACATTTATTTCAATAGTTAGTGATTATATTTTTTCTAGTTGTGAAAGTAGTAGTTCTGAATAAGAAGAAGAAGAAGAAGTGACTCAATTAAAACTTTATCTGGATGAATAATTGAAATAATTTATGGTGAATATTTGAATAATTGAAGTGGAAATCAAGGATTTGAAGAAGGAATGTCCTACAAAAAAAACATTCAAGAAATTTCTACTGAAGAGAAAGTTAAGTTACTTAAAGAGGTTGATTGGCTGAAAAAAAATCTCTTCAGAGGGAAAAGAATCAAAATTAAAATATTGAATTAAAGTTGAAGGAAAAGGAAGAATATTTGGATAATTTATAAAAAAAAATCTAAATATTAAAAGGATTTTACAAGCTTCAATAATTATATATTTGAATTTGGTGAAAGTTTCAAAAATAGTCAAACTTTGAAAGATCAAAAGTTACCATAAAATTTTGTAAAATTTTGAAGATGTTCTAAATAAGAATAAAGTTGGGAAAGTCGTGTATTTGAAAAAAATCAACAAATTTTGAATTTTAGAAGTTTCTAAAACTTCTGTGTTCAGAAAAATATCTACCACTACATATTCCAATAAGGTTGGGAAGAAATATTAACTGAAGAAGAAGATTTCAGCTGATGGTAAAAAAAATTGGACTCAACATAGTTCTGATGAGAAAGAGAATATATTTACTAACAAACATGTATAAAATTCTAGGCAGTATGGAAGTTATATAGGAAGGTGTTCCTTCTATGGGTACTACTAGTATTGTGTTGGTTTTGTGAATATGACTAATATGTGTTGTGTTAACCAAAAACATTATAACTATTCCATGAGTTACAAATTGGAAAGCTTGAGGGTTATTCAATACTCCCAAATAAATAAATATTATAAGGGTGTTTTAAATGTTTTAAAAAATAAACATGTTGAGTTTGTAAATAAGGAATGATTATGTATATATCTAGAACAAGTTTACATGGCTAGAAAATTAGAATAAGCATAAAAAGTCAGTGGAAGAAAAGGGGAAGAAAATAAATTCAAAATATGTGGGAAATGTTGATAAAAATATATCAACATATTGTGGTTTGAATATTTATAAAATATTTAAGATATGTGAGCAATAAGGGAATGCTACTAAATTTTGTTTGAATATTTTTCCAAAACAAAAGGAAGGCATGGAAAATTTGTTACAAACTCACTATGACAAAGATGTTACTAAAGTTAAAGAGAAGTTGATTTCCAAATTATAAGAATCTATAGATAAAAATAAATTTGTTAAAAAAATCTGATAAGGATGAACATGACGAATAAAACATATCCAATTCAAAATCTAAAAATAAGAAGAAAATTTCAAGGCTAAGAGAGGACTCTCAGTACAATTATTTCTTCTGAAAAACAAATGATGTTCCTCCTTATTCCCAAAATAATTTTTTATTTGTACTAACTTATAGGGAATTCAAGGAGTTAAAATAAGGGTGTTGTTTTATAATTATCCAACTTCTCCTGAAAAATAAAGTGATGAGGTTGTGAAATAATAAGTTTTTGGGAAAGTTTTGTTTTTACACTTGAACTTTTTTATGTTTTTGTTAAGATGGGTGTAGGTTAAATTTACCTTAAAAAATATTCTCATATTTCCCCAGATATAAAAAGGCTAAAATAATAATTAAAAAGTATGGTATTAATGTTTTTATATATAAAACATTGATAACCTTGATTGCACACACTTATTTTCTACATTGGGTTCTCCCAAGTAGACTTAGAGTTGTTTAATTAAAGGTTCATTGTTAATAAACTCATGTGATACTTATATTCTACTAAATAAGAGTTTAAATATTTTGAGATTAATAAAAATCATCATGAGCGGCCCCTTTGAATTTTATTTTAAATAAGAGGGAGAGGATATAACAGGGGGAGAATATATGTAAAAAATATTTGTGGGGTAATAATGAGGAAGTTGTTTAATTGAGTACGGTTTTAATGGGTACTAAAACCAAACAAAAATGAGGGTATTGTTGGGACCAACGTGTGTTTAGTTTTTATTTGTTTTCAATAGATCAATATGTGACATATGTTGTTGAATAATATTAAAGTGAGTAAACAACTTTAATTGGTGAGATTCTTATGGAAATCCTCATTAAGGAAAGATGTTTGAAAATTTTTCAAGGGGACTAAAACCATCAGAATGAGTCATCGGAACCGGTCAATCAGCATAAGTTCATCGGATCCTAACATTCTGAATGAGAATGAAAAATGATGAATTTTGATCAGAACATTCAACTCAAAAATATTAAGAAATTGAGTCAGATTGGGGATAATTTTTTCAAATGAAAAGTTTCATCAAAATCACCTCAGGTTTTGAATGAAAGTTTTGATTGTAATAAGGAACTATATAAAAGTCTATATAGATCCAATGAAAATATGAAGACACTTTTCTGATCTTGAATTTCTCATAAATCATGATTTATCTAAAAACATGTGACGCTAGCCTTATGAAGGAAAGGGGGTAGTGGGTGCTACCAATCAGATTGAGGTTTGGTTTGAAAGAAAGAAGTTGTTGGGAGTATAGTAAGTTATAATACATTCCATTTCTAGTAATATGATGTTATGATGATATTAAACATTCTCAAAATCATGAAGAATTCATAGTACAGGCATAAGTTTGTGGGAGAAGTAATTTTATGATGTCAAGGATTTCTGGTCTCATTTCATTGGTGTGAGATCACCGGATGTATAAGTTTTTGAAGTTTGTGAAGTTTTGTTTAAAACATGAGAAGATGATGATGCTAGTTTTCAGTCATACCAATAAGTCCCAATATATAAATCTTTAGAGAAAGATGTCTGTAAGGAAATAAGTTTTTGAGAACACCAGTCCATTAGAAGTAGTGTGCCACTAATAATTGGAATAAACCTGGTACTGGACATCAGATATAGTCATGGTTGAAAAGGGTAATCAAAGGAAAAAATGTTTGTTTAATAAAACCATTTAGTGGAGTTTTTTCAGACCGATGTGAGAGAAGAAGTTGTTGGGAAAGATGTAAAATTGGATCTAAGATCAATCAATAATGTATTAAACCATTTTTTATAAGAATGAATTGTTTTTAATTAGTTCAATAAAAAAGAATGAAAACTATGATATATCCATAATTGGGTCAACAGTGATCAGAAATGAAGTGATGTTGATTCATTAGACTAGTGCTGACAACGATCTATTGAAGTGAATAAGAGACTGATATATTAGATGTAGGTGGATACCGATGACTTCCTCTAATATAGGATCATCAGTCTGATGAAAATAAGAAGAGTCATTTTTTTGAATTAGTATAAAAAGTATTTAAAAAGGAAGGATTGAAGTTTTTATGAGGATTTTGTTTGAGTGCTTCCATGAAGTGATTATATCTTCAGAAGTTTCGACTATGTTTATGGTAGAATGGTTTTAAAGGTTTTTTCAATTGGTACTGAAAATCATAATGATAATTCATTTTATTTTCATATCTTTAAATTTGTACAAATAAATGTAATGAATAATCTATTATTATACATATTCCTTCATTGTAATAAGAAAATTGGAATGAAAATCGGAATCATAATGAAGAATTATTAGAATGTCTAAAGTGATCTGAATTTTCTAGAAGATTTGAGAAGGTTCTAGAATAATCAAGAAGAGTTGAGAGGTACAAAATAAGTTAAATATTGGACCATAATCTAAGGGAAATTTATGTTTTAGTAAATTTGGTTAAGTAGGAAAACTTTTCAAACTCCCACCTTAACCAATTTTGGAGAACCTATAAAAGGAGGAGAGTATTTTTTTTAATTTCTCATGAATTAGAACATCGTTCATATGTGTAGGAAGAGAGATAAGTTTTCAAGATTTAGTTAGAAGTTCTCAGATTGATCATTCCTGATGAAGATTTCCAGATAGAATAAAAAGAAGATGGAAGATCATATTCAGAGGGTTATCTGACTAGACTGGATCATCAGACTTGAAAATTGAACTAGGATTTATGTATTAAGGTATAAGAAGTTCAGAATTGTTTCAGTGGTATTCTAGTGGAATTATATTTCCATATTGAGCAATCAGAATGAGAAATTAGATTGGGTTATCAGACTATGTTTCATTACAAAGTTGAGAAAATTTATTATCTACTATCATGTAAGAAAGGGAGTAATTGTTTTGAAGATTGTATATGTGAAATTTGACAAGGAAGTGTAGTAACATGTTTTGAATAAATTAGTGAAATTTTCTTAACATGTCACACAAATTTTTATTACTTTATTTTTTTCTACTTGAAGAACATGCATGGTTGTATTGAACATAGTTTTTCACAAGTGTAAGGGTATATCCTACTTGTTGTATCCACACAAAAGGATTTTTTCTAGTGGATTTTGTGTTATCATTTTTTTTACAAACCATATCATGTACATAGCTACTCCTTTTGAGTAGTGAACCTTATAAATTTTTTTGTTCATGTGAATGTGTGATTTTTTTTCATCAAAGTGATAAATCTTTAACAAGAGGTGAAGGTTGTTTCTATAAAAAGGTAATATAAAAGAAAAAGTGTATCACTAATTCACCTCCCCCCAAATCAGTGATACATTGATCCTAGGTGGGCCTTTTCACTTTGGTGATAACCCAATGCTTTTAAGATTATTATGGGATATTATCCTAGAAATACACATTACTCTATTTAATGGGGAATAATTTTTTATTTATTTCTCATTATATTGATAGAAAATTTTTTATTTATAACGTGGTTACTTATGGAAGGGTAAGAAACATCTTGTTTACTCTTATGGTGAATTCATTGGACATAATCATATGATTTGTGGGGCACAAAATTATATATACCCTTGATGAATTGATTGGTCTCATTAGACAAAATAGATTGGGTATTGTTGTATACCTCTACCCATATCAATATAGTGTCTTGGAACAAGGCCTTGACAACATGTTCTGATGTTCAAAATTAGGAATTCCAATAGTATCAGGGTAATGATTATTTTCATCCATTTTTTCATTTATTTTCACTGATATAGAATTCTATCTATTTCAGTTGATTATGGTTTCACGTTGTTTATATATTCTTGATATATCACTTGTACCATGTTTATGTAGTGATAGATTCTATTAAATTATACTCCTTACTGAGCATATGACTCGCCCATATTTTTTTCATTTCCCTAGAAAACCTATAGGATAACTGTGTGTAATTTCCAAGGATATTATGTAAGGTTTAATAATATTATCAAAATGTGTTCATATTGTATATTATGTTTTCAAATTTAATGTGTGTATGTATCTAGTATTATAAGACTACTAATCTATTTGATCCTCTAAAAACTCTTTTATTATGTACCAATAATGTAATATAACTACAGACTATGGGTTTCTAGAGTCTGTGATGTTACATTATATAATTTGATCAGGTTGGTGGATACTTAGTCTAAGAATTCATAAATCATATGAGATATTTTGGAATTGTTTCATAACTCACTCCTCCAAAAACATTACAATGGAATAGTGTGTATGATAGGAGGAATGAGCAATTTTTAGACATGGTTAAATCAATTATAATTTTATGGGACCTTTTCATTTCATTATGGGGTTATGATATGGAAACTTTTATATTCATACTTAATCATGTTCCAACTAATGTATTCAAAAAGAAACCATTTGAGATATGGATTAAGAAACATTCTATATTGTATTTTATGATTATATTTGGTCTTTAATCATACGTATGATGTTTTTCTCTGGATAAACCTATCCATAAATCTACAAAAAATGCTTATTTTTTGTTATCCTAAAGAAACTATATGATACTATTTTTATATCCCTAGGAAACAAGTATTTATGGCCTAATGTTGTGTTTCCCATCATAAGGAACTCTAATTTGATAATATATTTAGATAAATTTTAAATTTATTGAAGTTCAATACCAAAAAAATAGGAATTTTTCCTGAGATAAATAATGCTCGATGGATTAAGGTTACAAAAACATAGAGTTATGATTCTAAGAAATGGTTAAAATCCATGTAATTGAAATAAACTCCATTTACACTAACCAAGTCTATAAAGTGGTGGTTGTATCTAAATGCGTAAGACATGTAGGCTATAAGTGGGTTTTTTATAATAAAATGGACATAGAGGGTTTATTTTCTACCTATAAATCATGCTCAGTGGATTAAGGTTACAAAAAAATTAATGGTATTAACTATAAAGAAACCTTTTATCTATATAGATGATAAATTCTATTCGATATATTAACTCATTATGATTATGAGATAAATATAATGGATGTAATAGACCAATTTTCCTAATGGTAATTTATCTAAGGATGTGTATATGATACAACTTGAAGGTTTTGAAGTTACAAATGATTCTTCTAATATTTTCAAGTTGAAATAGTCCATTTATGGACTAAAGAAAGATTCTTGGAGTTGGAATATTTGGTTTCATAATGAAATAAATGAGTTTTATTTCATCAAAAGCACAGATTTTTCATGGGTATATAAGTGGGCCATTGGGAGTATAATAGTATTTTGATATGTTATGTAGATGACATACTGCTTGTTAGAAATGACATCATGACACATCATTCTATGAATATGTGGATGGGTAAATATTTCTAAATTAAAAAATTGGTGGAGCTACCTACATACTGGGTATGAGTATCTATATAAATAAATCCAATAGGTTTGTTGGACTAAGTTAAAACACATATATTGGTAAATTACTAAGGTGATTTATAATTGAAAACTCCAAGAAGGGTTATTTACCAGTATTCAAAGGCACAATTCATAGGAAGATTCAGGATCCTTCTAAATAGTTAAAATGAATGGATAGAATTCCATATGAATCCAATATCGGATCTATCATGTATACCATGTTGTGTACTTGATTATATGTCTCTTTTGCTTTGATCAAAACTAGTAGATACCAATATAATCCTAGTGAGAAACACTGGATAGCTATGGATTCTTAAGTACTTGAGAAGAACTAAGGATATTCTCTTGGTATTTGGAGGAGGAGGAGATATTTTTGTATAAGTTTGTATTGATTAATGTTTTCAATTAGACAAATATGACATGAAATATAAATATTAATTTTTATTTTACCAAATGGTGGGTTTTTCAATTGGAAAAGTTCAAAAAAATATACTATAGAGGACTCGGAAATAGAGGCATATTACATTATTGAATCCGATGTTGTGAAGGAGGTTGTTTTGATCAAGAAGTTAATTAAAGAATTTGGAGTGGTTCCTAAAATTTATGGAGAAATTAAGGTTTATTATGATAATAATAGGCTTGTTTTTTTAGGGTAATTAAAATCTATCTAATAAAATTAAAAACCCCATCCTCTGAAAATTCCATATCATATGAGAGATTAATGAAAAGGATAATATAAAGATCAGTTAGTTGGATACATAGGGGAATGTAGTAGATTTATTAATGAATCCATTACCAAAGTAAAAAACATGAGGTTCAAGAAGAATATATGGGTGTTAGACACATATCGGTTGATTGTAGTGGTTATAAATATATCATGTTATTATAATGAAGGTAGTCTATATTTACAATTCATCCATGTTTGATACGATTTATTTTACCATAATGGTTGAATGATGATATCACATCAAATTATGACTTTGAGTTTGTCCCTAATTGAGGTTAATTATGGAGTATTATGGTTTTTGATAATATGATAATGCTATCTTGAATATATTTGTATACTTATTAAAAAGAGTTTTGTTTGAGATAGGAATAATGGATTCATGAGGTAACAAGTAGAGACTTATTACTTAGACTAACACACTAAAGTATATCTTATAGAGAATCATACAGTGACTAATATACTTAGGGGTATATTCTTATTATAAATCCTTATTACATTAGGTTATTTAGATACTGAGAATTAAAACCTTCAAACATTGATACCATACTTAAAAAAGTAAAAAATATGAACTTATATATTCATAGGTGGTTGTGAAACCAATATGGGATTTTTTTCACTTTTATGACATGTAATGAAATATAGCCCTTTACTGAATTAGACTAAATAAATTTATTTCCATTATTAGTTGAATCAAATATGATTTTTTCAACTACTTGAATGAGGGTTATGTGATGTACTCATCTATTATATGAATGAAATGTGATGTATTCATAGCCTTGGTCATTGTGTTTTAGAAAATAAAGAAATGATGGGGTGATATATACAATATTGACATGCTCCATATCTAATATTCACATGATATCATGGATAATGGAATTATATAGGCATTCATATAATGTATCTGAAACATCTTATGGTTGGTATTTTTTAGAGAGAAATGAGTATGTGTGATGGAGATTACACTAAACCCTTAGTTAGTTTGAGTGAAACTGATTCTTTTCCAATGGTAGTTCTTTTATTTCATCGATGAAATTATTATTTTATATTATTTTCAATTATACTAATTCACACAGGGTCACACATTTAGGTCTCTATATACAGATAAATATTTAGACAAATGTTTTTTCATAAATGGAAGGGAGTTTGATGAAACTATATCCAAAAAGAGTTTTGTATGGATTCAGAAATAGTTGTGAGTTTTTTCATTAAGTGATATTGGTACAATGGTATTGTTAGATATGAAATATAGTGAGAAATAAAATTTTATAGTGGTGCATGTGGATATTGTGGTTGAGTGTCCTAACATCACCATTTTCCATGCATGTGAAGTATTTGTCTTACTAAATCCATCCCACATGGTTTCTCAGTTATGAATCAAATAACTTGATTCATTTATGACATGTACATTCTTTATTGATTTTTTGAATGAATGAACACAGCAATTTTTTGTAATTATTTAGTTTCATGTGATTATACCTGAGTTGTTTCTCATGTTCAACACTCTTTATTTAATGATGAGAAACAAGAATAGATATATACGAGGATGTGATCCTCTTATGCTTGTGGTGAGATAATATTGATCCATAGTTGATACACTCTTCTTCCTAAAACATAATCAGTCATACAGTGAAGGTTGTAGAACCCCTTAGTCAATTGGTAATCATTAAGAAACATTTATGGATCCACTACCCAATGTAATCCCCTTGGAGTTAGGAGGATTTTTCCTGCTGATTTTTCTGATTCTCACCCTAAAAACTCTATCCAGTATGAAATTTTTTGTTGTTGTATAGGAATTTAAGGTACACCATTTTACACTTTTTAAAATACATTTTCAAATTTGATACTGGATAGAGTTTTTAATACATGTGATCAATAGATCAAAAGAAGTATTATGAATACAATCTGACTTAACTAAGATAGACCCTTGGATACCCCTTTACCATAAAATCATGGGTATAAAATAACCATGTGAACTTGAAGATGTTTAAAACCATGAAATTAACTTATGGGATGGGAGGAATACAAGACCCTCCCTCATATTTTTTATTGAAAATTGGGGGACCCTCATTTAGAGTCACCTCATAGCCATTCACTACCACATGTAACCTAAAACCTAGTTATCTTTTATTTCCAATATATTTTAAAAGAATTTTTTTATCAATGTAAGAATCATATAAACGTAATTTTCATTATAATAATCAAAAAATAAATTCATAAAAATATAGAGATAATTTAAAATTTGAAAAAACTTTTCTAAAAGATAACTACTAATTCATAGATCCAATCTTCACATTCTTGGATTTATTGGATTCATTATGTTGATATAAGGTATATATCCTGAATACAACTAGGTAAAATTTTATCATAATTATATAAATATAACATAATAAATTTTCTATAGAATATCTATTAAACAATAAATTGAATCTTTGAGATTTTTATGCCCATGTTTTTTTCATTATGAAGGATTGGAATTGACGTATGTTATATTGTTTAAATAATTTAATAAAAAATTATATAATTTTAAATAAGAGTGATATAAATTTTGTAAGGGTTGGTGTCCTCAGAACCAAATGTTTTGTATTTTGATTACATAAATGTTCACTTATTATATATTGTTCATTGTTCTGCATCACTATAATATAATAATGTCCTGAAATATTTGTTGCATTAATAAGGTCATAGAAGATCCCCGCTATGATGAGAACCTTGAAATGCTATAACAATATTCTTAAATAAAGTTCTGCGGTTGGATGACATACTATGATAGGACACATAGTATACAGACCGTCATGTGCGAGTACTCATAAGAAGACGAGACTCTCTCTCATGGAGTTCGCACTTGGTAATCTCCAAGATGGGAGATTATGAGAACAGACCCGCCAGTAGTAATTCCGCATGTCTTGGTGTCATCAGATATTGCTATCTACGAGCATGTGTAATGGTCCTTAGACTGGAAGATTATCATTAACTCATGTCATGACTCACGCACTTAGATTTACTGACGAAAACCGTCACGCAGACAGTTGGCGGGAAGTAGGGTGCGTTGGGTGCGTCACGAGTGACATGTTGTTAATGGATAAGTCAAGGAAGGATTTGTCCCTTCCATTTATGGAAGTTGATATCTCGGCCCTTTGATTGAAATAGAACTGTCGCATTAAATTCCATGGCCATGGTGTAAACGATGAGTTTATTTCAGGTATTCAAAGAACGACATATCAAGAATATAGGTTTATGACACTGCCATGAAACCTGGTTGATGAGATATTGAGACAAAGGGATTAAATTACACAGTAAGCGTTCGTATGAGGTGATACGTCAATGCGGCGTCAACTTCTTTCTCTTGGGTGCCTTGACCCGTTGCTAGACAGTAATCTTGGACTTTAGGCAAGCCCGCCAAATGCCAACGAGAAAGAGGCCTAGAGGGTCACACACTAAGTGTATCCAAGTATCTCAAGTTGAATAAAGATTATTCTCGTACGTGGTTTAATAATTATTCAAGGAAGCCTAAGTTGTTTTAAATGATGGAGGAAAAAGAAAATAAAACAAGTACACGTCGTGTATTATTATTACATGCCGTGTAGTTTTATTTTGGAAAGGAAATGAATAAATGAAAACAAGATATACACGCCGTGTACATTTAATGTACACTCCGTGTAGTTTTCAATGAAAAACAAGTACACGCCGTGTATTTATTAATACACGCTGTGTAGTTTTTTTTAGTTGGGATTTTGAGGATATAATATTGTTTTAAATGATATTTATTATAATCAGCGGGGGCGCATGTCAAGGAATTATTTATTCGACATGGGGTTTTAAATAAAGAGTCAATGAAATAAATAAAACGCGTAACGCGTTTATTTATTGTCATAACTCTATAACCCCACACACCCGATTATAAATATCCTCACAACCCCAACTCTTTTTTGACACAAGAGAATCGTTGTGCACAAAATCTCTGGAGAATTCTTTCAAGGCCGAAAGAACTTCTTCCTCCAAGAACGCTCTCAAGACCGAGAGAGATCCTCTTCCATCGGATCAAGACAATCTAAGGCGGACAACGCAAGCAAAGGCTTCTCCACTCTAGCACCTGGAGAATCTTTTGGCGACGTCCAGAGATACGAGGTACACGTGTGGATCACCGCTAGAGGGGGTCTACACTTGGCTTCTGCGACGCAATGACGGATCACATCGACAACGTGATTGAGAACATCAACGAAGAAAGAACACCCAAAAGGTATTTCTTTATAATTAATTAAATTAATTATTATCAACCTGTAACGATCCTTGTTTGTGGTTCCGGGAAAAACCATCTTCTTTGTCTTTTTCTGTGATTCGATCCGTGGAGACTGGCGTTTATCGTCGTATTGATCCTGGATTGATCATTTCTAATGACAAAAAGCCAAGTGGGCACATCCACCCATGCGCTTCCACTGCGCCCGGAACCTTCAAATGGTATCAGAGGGAGGTTACAACGTTGATTATAGTTATTTAATTTTCGTTGATAATTTACGCATTCATATTTTATTCAATTCAAAATAAATCGTTCTATAAATCTGAATTAACGAGATCTATTCTTCCTCATTCGTTTCTCGATTCATATCACAGAAACGACCTTTTAATTTTAATTTTGATTAAAATAAAAACGAGGAACTCATCTGGAGGAGCCGCTCTTTCTGTCTGTACAACACGGGATTACACGACGTGTAATTAAAACTACACACCGTGTACTTAGGTTCAACGAACCGGCACTGGTCCGCCAAACCACGTCGTGTGAATTGATTATGACTAAGTTTTAATCACTCCGTGTTGACCAGAATAGAACGGCGCGTGGAAACCGGAATACACGACGTGTATGTTGGAACAACACGCCGTGTAGTCCGTTCCGACCCAGGTGAAACCGTGTACAAAGATAAGTCGCGTACCGCGTATACGGGATCGCCAGGCCGGTTACCGCGTAACAAGGAAGTACACGCCGTGTATGATTCATCTACATGCCATGTACTCTAAAATTTCCAAAGTACAGAAAAACACGCCAAAGCCCCGGCGTGTACTTTGGACAAACGGTGAAAATAAAAATACACGCCGTGTAATTATAAACTACACACCATGTACTTTCCAGAAATGGAATTTCACCAGGTTTCCTCCAATGTACAAAGACCCGTACAAGGAATATGGATGAGAAGAATCTCAAGGAAATTCATAAAGTAATTTAAGATAAAGAATTGATTAATTATGAGATCATAATTAATTGAATTCGAGCGCGTCTTATCTTAAATAAAAGAACGATTAAAAGAATTTGAATTCTAAATATGCGTAAATGTCGTTGCATACTATGGATGATCATGAGCTAGACCAAAGACCCTTTGTATGTGTATGGTTTCATTTAAATTTATTTAATTTAAATTTGTTGGCCTGCGAGCCTTCTTCCAATAAAATGTAGGGCCTGCGTGCCCATGGTTTCTTTAATGTAAACCCATGTAATGGAGGATCTCCCAAGCTAGAGGAGACGGTTCAAATCCTGAAGCCGAGGCGAAACCGACACAAGAAGATACAAAGGTGGATAGGTGGGAGCTGCAAAACACGAACGATTAGGTTCAAGGTGTTTTCCCTAGGTCAGGGTAAGCTTATCAAAACCGCTAGATAAGCTAACCAAATAGAAGCTCATGATCATGCCATCTTATTTTATTTATGTCTGATTGCATGGTTTATATATTATGCATGTGTTGTCGCGATCACATAATTAATAAAATGAACAAGCATGCAAATATGGAATAAAATAAAAATCGGTCTATGCGTATACATTATCGGAACATGGTTAATCACTTAAGAAAGAATCACTTAATATTAACAAGCATGTGATAATGCAAAGATACGCATAAAGAATAAAAACCCTCAAATACCATATTAAGTCAGACCAAGCCTTCCGTTACTTGATTAAGGGTAAGACTCAATAAAACTATGTGTTTGACCAACCCTTGTTGGGACACAAACTTTTATAAAGGAAGCCCTTATGAAAGGTTTCGGGTTGACTTAACCATATTACATCAAGAGAAGTAGCCCTTGCTAGACTTGATGTAATATTGGAGGCAAGAGTTGAGGAAATCCAAGTCAGGATTTCAGGATTGGGGAGTCCACTCAATAGATCAAGGAACTGTAAGCTCACAGTTGGCAAAGACCCGCCTACCTAAATACCTTTAAATAGCTTGATCAACCCTTGTTGGGGTTATGCGAAGGGAAATATGGATCCTTGCCATTAGAATGTCAAAGCAACTGGACATTCCAAGTTCAATGGTGAGGGCCATTGGGAATTGATAAAATAGTGGGAGACTTAATAAAATTTATTATTTCTCATAAAATGTAATCAAGAAAGTACTGATGAATTTGCTCTTTTAAATTGTAGAATCAAAATGACAAACACATCAACCACATTTTCTCTGCGATCAATTCTGGATAAAGACAACATCCTCACCGGCAGTAACTTTCAGGAATGGTTTAGGCGCCTTCGGGTTATCCTACGCCATGAACGGAAGTTTTATGTGCTGGAGTCCTCACTTCCTGATTCTCCTGCCCCAGGGGCAAGTGATGAAGATTTCCTAGTCTATGATCAACATTTGAACGATGCTCTCGACGTTCAATGTTTGATGCTGTCATCTATGTCTAGTGAGCTCATGAAGTCTCATGAAGACATGGATGCCTAAAGCATGCTCGAGCACCTCCGTGGTTTATACCAGGAGAGAGCAAGACAGGAAAGGTTTGAGATCTCCAAGGCTCTTTTTCAGAGTAAGCTTGGAGAGGGTGCCCCAGCTGGGCCTCATGTAGTCAAGCTCATTGGCTACATTGAGCGCTTGGAGGTTCTAGGGTTTAAACTCCCTGAAGAACTGGGTACCGATCTCATTCTCGCATCACTCCCCCAGAGCTTCTCAAACTTTGTTGTTAATTTCAACATGAACAATATTGAGAAGTCTCTATCTGATCTTCTTATCCTTATTCGCCAAGTGGACAATGACATGAAGCGTGAAAAGCCTTCTGTCCTTATGGTGAATAAAAGGAAAGGGAAGGCGAAGAGCTTTAAGCCCAAAGCTTCTTCAAGGCCTTCCAAGAAAAGGAAGATCAAAGGGGAGGCAAAGGAACAAGATGCTGTTTGTTTCGCATGTGGCAAGAAGGGTCACTGGAAGAAAAACTGCACCCAGCCAAGGAAGAAAGGGGAAGCTTCAGGTGCGTTTGTTATTGAATGCAATCTATCTGTTTCTACTAATTGGGTATTAGATACTTCTTGTGGTTCTCACATCTGTATCCAAATACAGGAACCAAGTAGATTCAGGAAGATTGATCGAGGGGAGATAGATCTACGAGCAGCCAATGGAGCCAGACTTGTTGTTGTAGCTGTCGGGGACTACCACCTCACATTGCCTACCGGGATGGTCTTGGTTTTGAAAGGATGTTATTATGTACCCTCTGTAACCAAAAACATTATTTCAGTATCCAGATTAGATACTGATGGATTCATATTCAAGTTTGGAAATGAATGTTGCTACTTTTATAAAGATATCATTTGTTTTGGTAGGGCACATTTATATAATGACCTTTATGTGTTAGACTACACAAACCAAGTAATGGCAATTGATAACAAAGTTAATTTACATGACTCATACCACACCCAACTTTGGAATCACCGGCTAGGTCATGTCAATGAGAAACATTTGACAAAATTACATCAAGATGGGTATTTAGATTCTTTCGAACTAAAACCACTTGGTGTATGTCATGCGTGTCTACAAGGCAAAATGACCAAAGCCCCATTTAGTGGGAAAGTTGAAAGAGCTAAAGAGCTTCTAGAATCAGTTCACACAGATGTGTGTGGACCATTTCCAGTTGAAGCAAGGGTTGGGTTCTCGTACTTCATAACTTTTACTGATGATTTTAGTAGATATGGATATATCTATTTAATGAGGTATAAGTCAGATTCTTTTGATCGGTTCAAAGAATACAAGAATGAAGTTGAGAACCAGCTTGGTATGAATATTAAGAAACTTCGCTCAGACAGAGGAGGAGAATATCTTAATCAAGACTTCATTGATTTCTTACGGGAGTTTGGGATTCTATCTCAACTCACTCCTCCTTACACACCGCAGTGGAATGGTGTAAGTGAAAGGAGGAACCGCACCCTGTTGGACATGGTGAGATCAATGATGAGTCATGAAAGTCTTCCATTATCCTTTTGGGGATATGCATTACAAATAGTAGCACACATACTAAACCAAGTACCAACTAAATCAATAAATGGTATTCCATACGAGTTATGGAGTGGACGCAAAGCCATGTTATCAAATTTACACGTGTGGGGTAGCGAAGCATTTGTTAAGGCCTCTTCAGGTAACAAACTTGCACCCCGAGGCACAAAGTGTATCTTTATAGGATATCCCAAGGAAACAAGGGGATATTACCTATACAACCCCTCAGACAAAAAGGTTACAGTGGCAAGACACGCCATATTCCTTGAGAGGGATCACATCTCCAGAAGAGATAGTGGGAGCGAGATAGACTTCGATGAAGTCGAGGCTCAAGATACACATGAGTTGGTACAAGAACAGATTTCACAAAGCCCCGTGGAAGAAAAATCTGTTCCAGAGACACAAGAACTGCGTAGGAGCACGAGAGAGGTGAGAGAACCAGAACGATATGGTTTTCTTGTCACTGAGTATGGTGACTCATTATTGGTTGACAATGATGATCCTCTTACCTACAAGGAAGCAGTTGAAGGCACAGACGTTGCCAAGTGGCAAGAAGCCATGAATTCTGAAATGGATTCCATGTACCAAAACCAAGTCTGGATTTTGGTAGATCCTCCAGTTGATGTAAAGCCTATTGGTAATAAATGGGTATTCAAGAAGAAACTGGACATGGAGGGGCAAGTCAGCACCTACAAGGCACGACTGGTTGCAAAAGGTTTTAGACAGCGTCAAGGAATTGACTATGATGAAACCTTTTCACCGGTTGCAATGCTGAAGTCTATCAGAATCCTATTGGCCATTGCTACTTACCATGACTATTAAATTTGGAAAATGGATGTTAAAACAGCTTTCCTTAACGGGAACCTCCAGGAAGATGTCTACATGACACAACCTGAAGGTTTTGTGACTTCAAAGGATGCCAACAAGGTATGAAAGTTGCAAAAATCCATTTATGGATTAAAGCAAGCATCAAGGTCATGGAACATTCGTTTTGATGAAGCTGTTACAGAATTTGGCTTTATTAAGAACGAATGTGAGCCTTGTGTCTACAAAAGGTTTGGTGGAAGTGCAGTCGTTTTCCTAATAGTATATGTCGATGACATATTGCTAATTGGAAATGAAGTACCTGTCTTACAGTCAGTTAAGGCATGGTTGAATAAATGCTTCTCCATGAAAGACTTGGGCGAGGCGGCATATATTCTTGGGATCAAGATCCAAGAAAATGCTGGGCCTAAGTCAAAGTACATACGTTGACAAGATACTGAAGAGATTCAGTATGGAACAGTCCAAGAGGGGATTGTTGCCAGTGTCACATGGCATTCATCTTTCCAAGAAAATGTGTCCTCAGAAACATGAGGAAAGAAAGAGAATGGCAAGGATCCCTTACGCATCCGTGATTGGGTCAGTCATGTATGTTATGCTATGTACGAGGCTAGATGTTGCTTATGCATTAAGTGTGGTAGGCAGATATCAAGCTGATCCAGGAGACCGCCATTGGATGGCAGTCAAGACTATCCTTAAGTATCTGAGGCGTACTAAGGATATGTTCTTGGTTTATGGAGGAGATGAGGAACTAGTCATCAGAGGACATGTAGATGATAGTTTCCAAACTGATCAAGATGACATGAAGTCGCAGACTGGATACATCTTCAGTTTGAATGGAGGTGCAGTGAGCTGGAAGAGCTCAAAACAAAGTCTGGTGGCAGATTCTACAGCAGAGTCCGAGTATATCGCAGCTTCTGAGGCAGCTAAAGAAGCAGTATGGATGCGAAGCTTCGTCCAAGAGCTGGATGTTATACCGAGCAGTAAAGATCCTATCACACTCTATTGTGATAATACTGCAGCGGTGGCACTTGCAAAAGAGACAAGGTCACATCAGCGGACAAAGCACATACTTCGGAAGTATCATCTCTTGAGGGATTTTTCTCAGAGAGGTGAAGTTGCAGTGAGCAGTATTTCCACGGAAGACAACGTGGCCGACCCATTGACTAAATCCTTGACTCAGCAGAAACATGATCATCATGTGAGGTCTAGCGGACTAAAAGTCATAGGAAGTTGGCTCTAGTCCAAGTGGGAGTTTGTAAGTGTTGGTGTCCTTAGAACCAATTGTTTTGTACTTTGATTACATAAATGTTCACTTATTATATATTGTTCATTGTTCTGCATGACTATAATATAATAATGTCCTGAAATATTTGTTGCATTAATAAGGTCATAGCAGATCCCCGCTATGATGAGAACCTTGAAATGCTATAACAATATTCTTAAATAAAGTTCTACGGTTGGATGACATACTATGATAGGACACATAGTATACAGACCGTCATGTGCGAGTACTCATAAGAAGACGAGACTCTCTCTCATGGAGTTCGCACTTGGTAATCTCCAAGATGGGAGATTATGAGAACAGACCCGCCAGTAGTAATTCTGCATGTCTTGGTGTCATCAGATATTGCTATCTACGAGCGTGTGTAATGGTCCTTAGACTGGAATATTATCATTAACTCATGTCATGACTCGCACACTTAGATTTACTGACGAAAACCATAACGCAGACAGTTGGCGGGAAGTAGGGTACGTTGGGTGCGTCACGAGTGACATGTTGTTAATGGATAAGTCAAGGAAGGATTTGTCCCTTCCATTTATGGAAGTTGATATCTCGGCCCTTTGATTGAAATAGAACTGTCGCATTAAATTCCATGGCCATGGTGTAAACGATGAGTTTATTTCAGGTAGTCAAAGAACGACATATCAAGCATATAGGTTTATGACACTGCCATGAAACCTGCTTGATGAGATATTGAGACAAAGGGATTAAATTACACAGTAAGCGTTCGTATGAGGTGATACGTCAATGCGGCGTCAACTTCTTTCTCTTGGGTGCCTTGACCCGTTGCTAGACAGTAATCTTGGACTTTAGGCAAGCCCGCCTAATGCCAACGAGAAAGAGGCCTAGAGGGTCACACACTAAGTGTATCCAAGTATCACAAGTTGAATAAAGATTATTCTCGTACGTGGTTTAATAATTATTCAAGGAAGCCTAAGTTGTTTTAAATGATGGAGGAAAAAGAAAATAAAACAAGTACATGTCGTGTATTATTATTACATGCCGTGTAGTTTTATTTTGGAAAGGAAATGAATAAATGAAAACAAGATATACACGTCGTGTACATTTAATGTACACGCCGTGTAGTTTTCAATGAAAAACAAGTACACGCCGTGTATTTATTAATACACGCCGTGTAGTTTTTTTTAGTTGGGATTTTGAGGATATAATATTGTTTTAAATGATATTTATTATAATCAGTGTGGGCGCATGTCAAGGAATTATTTATTCTACATGGGGTTTTAAATAAAGAGTCAATGAAATAAATAAAACGCGTAACGTGTTTATTTATTGTCATAACTCTATAACCCCACACACCCGATTATAAATATCCTCACAACCCCAACTCTTTTCTGACACAAGAGAATCGTTGTGCACAACATCTCTGGAGAATTCTTTCAAGGCCAAAAGAACTTATTCCTCCAAGAACGCTCTCAAGACCGAGATAGATCCTCTTCCATCGGATCAAGACAATCTAAGGTGGAAAACGCAAGCAAAGGCTTCTCCACGCTAGCACCCGGAGAATCTTTTGGCGACGTCCAGAGATACGAGGTACACGTGTGGATCACCGCTAGAGGGATTCTACACTTGGCTTCTGCGATGCAACGACGGATCACATCAACAACGTGATTGAGAACATCAACGAAGAAAGAACACCCAAAAGGTATTTCTTTATAATTAATTAAATTAATTATTATCAACCTGTAACGATCCTTGTTTGTGGTTCCGGGAAAAACCATCTTCTTTGTCTTTTTCTGTGATTCGATCCGTGGAGACTGGCGTTTATCGTCGTATTGATCCCGGATTGATCATTGCTAATGACAAAAAGCCAAGTGGGCACATCCACCCACGCGCTTCCGCTGCGCCCGGAACCTTCAAATTTCACATATAACAAGATTATATCAAATAAAAAATATTTTCCCAATGAATTCCCTTCTGTTCTCTGATAAAATCCTATCTGAATGGTTTATTCATCTTGATATAATATTTATTGGGAGAGGGTAAGTATTTTCTATATAAAATACCTATAATAGAATGTTTATAGAGAAAATTAGGATTTTTTTATTTTATAATTTTAATTTATTTTTATAAAAACTAACAATAAAAAAAATATCAATTATATCAAATCAACACAAAATCATCACCAAAATAAAAATTATTGGTCGTGATTTAAATTATGAAGTTTGTTCCTTGATTTGATAATTTGTTTAGCAGAACACCAAAGTTTTATCCTTGGTGGTCTTGGAAACCTAATAAAATTGTTTATTTTTCAAACAACTATATATATTTTCAATTAAATGATTAATATAAACCATTAAAAAATAACAGAACTTAATAATCCAATTAAAGTGAAATAGAAAAAATAATAATAAAAAACTAACTTATGCTAAAAAAGAAACATGGTATAAAAATCCTCATAAACTTTTGACTTTTCATCCTTGTGTATGAGGAATACCCTGACATGTAGTTTGATGTCTTGTATCTCCCTTTTTGAATAAATTTTCACCTACTTTCCAAAGGTATGTGGTCACTGGGACTTTACTTATTACACCTAAGAACACGTGTTGTTCGAGAGGGTGGGAGGTTATGCCCATCACACCTTCTGGGTGTTATTCATGCCTAATCTTGGACTCCCTTGTAGATTTAATTCATTTTTTTTGAATCATTACCATATATTAATGTGGTACTAGTTACCCCTATTCCAGTATTTATTCATTAACATGTATCGATGTGATCATTTTTATGTATTATAGGTTCTCTATTTTATATTCATTTTATTGTATATTTATTCATATTTTATGTGTCACTATGGTTTCAATCCACATAGTTGGGTGCTCATAATCCTATTTTCATCTTGGAAATTAGTATAAATTCATAGTGTTGGGATCATTCCCAAGGATTTCCTACGCATCATAATAAAAGGAATCAAACCCCAAAAAGTTCATTTCTATTTAAGGGTAAACACTGTATATTTTAAGTTTGTGTGCAAAGAACTAATCCATAAATTTTAATGTCATTTAGTAAAAGAAATTAGTTTTAAGGTACCTAGTGTTGTTTGGTGACAAACTTACTCATGAGTAGCCATTTCTGTATGACCTCAAAGGGGATATAGACAAATAAGGATAGGTTGTTTTCAAAAGGAATATAGAACTATGTGGTAAATATTGGGATACCTTAAAATAATATGGCCCTCCAAGTGGAGAATTTTTTAATGGGAATATGGAATAATGATGATAATTCTTAGTTAATTTTTCCCTAGTAAATGAGACACCTAGTTTCTTGTGGAATATGGCCCAAGTAGGAAATACATTAGTAGATTCAGGAAGAGTTTAACCCCTTTAGGATAAAAATGAAGGTTTGATGATATTAGGTTTTAACCTTAGAGAGGTGTCTAATATATCCTGTTAAAATAATAATAAAATCCCATATAGTTCAAATTACATATTTTAAGGTCATATGGTAGGATAATGTTGTTAA
This sequence comes from Viscum album, assembly GCA_963277665.1. Classification (NCBI taxonomy): domain Eukaryota; kingdom Viridiplantae; phylum Streptophyta; class Magnoliopsida; order Santalales; family Viscaceae; genus Viscum; species Viscum album. The sequence goes on along the minus strand of OY728121.1, from coordinate 649,233,332 downwards.
TTTTAACATCATGTGGTCAGGACGTTGTCTTGATGTTTTTAATCATGAGATTATGACATTATCCATATGATTTAATGTCATGGTATATAGACTTTTGTGTCATGTATGATATGAAAATAGAGGAATGAGTAGGTATTACACATATGGGGATACCCAAAATGGAATATAACCCCAATAAGGATGGGTTTCATAGGGGATATGGCCTCATGAAGATAGTGTTTCAGGGATTTCACATTGAAGTTACCCTTTCTAATCTGCCATTGATCATGGAGTTGAGAATAAATCCATCATTGAGTTAGAAATTTGGACTTACATATAGAAATTATCACATCCTCACATCATCATACCTATTAGTAAGTGGAGATACATAAAGTATTCCCACTCCTAATCAAAGGACTGTAATTGTGGATATAAGCCTCATGCTAGCTTTGGATTCATCCCTCACTGAATGGACTAAGATGTCCACCAAGTGCCCATGCCAACCAAATTCAGACCAGGTTCTTCCAGATTAGGTTGTATGGAATGGGGTGGTCCCATTGATACACCTGTTACAGGGACCCTCATTATCAATGGAATGCATGATTGAAAATCCTATTAGGTTCCTATCAGTTGGGGAGGAAAGGTAGGAAACATCATTTATTAAGGGAATACATGATTAAAGGAGGGGCATTGTAACATACCCAAAGTCTTGATCATATGCATTAATTGAATTTGGAAGTGGTTTTGGATTGGAAATTTTTAGATTTTTACCTTGGTGAATGGAATACATGGAGATCATCCAAGTTCTTCACAAAGGTTCCATATAAGGATCCAGCCTTAAACATTACATAGTCTAGTAAATTATTTTGTAATTCACTTTATTTCATTCCCAAAGATCCTTTAAGTTTATAGTTTTAGAGAATTATGAAATAATTCATAAATATAAACCCAATTATATAAAAAGTTGGAACTACTAAAATAGTGTCCATTTCTTCCATAATATAAAAGTTTTTAGTAAAACATGAAATATTTTTTTGAAAAATATTCACAACATTCAGCATGGCTTATTCTTTTCTCTTACCCATCCTTAAACCCTGATAAAACCATTTTAAAAAATGGGATGAGAACAAAAATCTTATTAAGTGACATAAAATAAAGTAAACTTTTATTCCATGAATACTAATAAACATATGAAATCATTTTCACAAATACATACTTCTCACCCATAAATTGTCATATACTTAACTTGTGAAATCAAGAGATTTCCATAAAGTATAGAAAAAACAAATAAAAAACATATAGGTATCTTGGGGAACTACTTAATAAATATTGTAACCCTTTTAGATACCATATGATTTATAACCCTCATAGAAATCATACAATGTGACCCTCATAGCTACCTTATGGTATAACCATCGCAGCTACACTTGGAATAACCATTATGGTCAACTTCCCACATAAACATACATAATTCATTGGATGAATATATAATTATCACCCTTTATCATAAAAAAATTACTAACAACCATAAAATAATCATAAAAAAAGAAAAATTTCGTCATAAAAAAATTCCTTTTTAATTTTTTAAAAATATAAATTTAAAAGAGTATTTTTAAATAAAATTCCCTTACTTTGGGTTTGAATTACTTCAAAAGTTTTCAAAACTTGTGTATAATGATTTAAAGGGTGTGATTAATTTATTACATAACTATATTCATATTTATAATACTTTTTATGATCTTTTTATAACATATTTCCACCCAGTTATTGATTATATTTTGTTTATTTTTTTGGGTGTGTTTATTTCATGGTTTCCATGGTTGGTTCATTAGATATTTTCTTATTGAATGGTAGAAAAAATCCATAAGTGGAATTAAATGGTATTAATATGTTTCAATAATTTTAAATGATAACATATATCATTTTTTATATGAGGATGATTCATTAGATAAAACATTAATTAAAATTATTTAATTTATTTTGTGGGTTTTTTACGACCATCATGAACTTATATAATTTTATTTAATATCATATTTATATATTGGTTACAAAATATTATATAACTTATAATATGTATAATAAAACATTATTTAACCATAATAATGGTTTTATGGCCATCCATGAAGGTGGTAAAATAAAATGAAAATTCAACATCCACAAAGGTGGTGAATCGACACGTCATAGACGATACAGTTATTTTCTAGAATAAGAGGAGAAGAGGAGAGGTTTGGTGATGTGTATTACATTAACAAAATAAAATTATAGTATATTTTGGATTATGTACTTTTAATGTTAATTTTTATAGGGGAGGTGAAAAGATAATAAGAAAATAAAATAAATTGAAAATAAAATAAAATAAAATAAAAGAGGATTTTATCCCTTGAATTCTTCTCCTTGAGAACCTCTTTAAAGCACTTCAACATTACCTTTTGGTGACACCAGTAGGTATTGGAAATGATTATGAGTCTTGGGAAGGTAATTGGGTACAAATTAAACAATCTACAAGGATTTTAATTGTGAGGAGAAGCGGTGGTGAGGGGTCGTATTTATAGTAGAGGAAAGGGGTGGTTTTGATTATTTTATTCATTAGTTTATTATTTTTTCTCAAGACTATAAATATTTTGATAATTATCACTAAATATATTAAAATAATGAAGAAGGGTTCTATATTTTGGGCTTACAACATCCTTACATTATCTATTACTCAATAATTCATGAATTTATTAAATACCGTAAATTACAATCATTCACTATTCACCAAAAATTAAAGTATTTTTGAAAAATGCCAAATATTCAACCCACCCATTTTTTGATGTGTAGAAATAAAAAATTAACTCCATTTACTGAGACTTATTTTCTAATTATTATAAATTTAATTTTCAATTAAAATAATTATTTATTTTAAAATTATTAATTTTAAAATTATAACAGATTTTATAACACTTTCAAAAATTAATTAATGACACATAAAATTAGCTTGTAATAATAAGAAAAAATATATTAATTTAAAAATATATTTTATGAAGATAAATTTTCTTTTAAATCATTATATTAATTTTAAAATCGTAAATAAAAATTTGTGTGTCACAAAGATACCAACATATAATTTATCATTTTAAAACCATTTATTTACTTAATGCGCAATATAAATATATCATATTTTCACTTACAAGTTGCATAAATTTTATTTATACTCTCATAGATGAGGTTACTATTCTATTAGTATAGATTCATTAATTTCTATATATACTACTAATTTCATTATACATTTATAATGAATTTAAATTTTTAATTCCAAAATGGAAACAAATTATTTTATAAATAACTAGTTTGTTACATTCTTCCCTACTTCTAGAAATTACATCCTTGAAATTTATATTCACTTATTAAAAAGTGAGGATACCTTTCCCTTATAGCATTTTTATATTCTCATGTTTCATCTTCAACCATGTGGTTTCTCCACAAAATCTTAACCTGGTGAATTACCTTATTCCACAAAAAATGATCTCTATGATGAAGAATATGAACATGTTTATCTTCATAAGAAAGGTCCTCTTTAAGTTGAACAACTTCTGGGCTCAAAACGTGAGAAGAATCTAGAACATACATTCTTAACATCGAAACATGAAAAAATAATGTGTACCTAAGATAAACTCAGAGACAAAGCTACTTGGTAGGTAACTGGTCCAACTTTCTCTCAAATTTCATAAGGTCCAATGAATCGTGGAATTAGCTTTCCTTTCTTACCAAAACACATAATAGTTTTCCAAGGAGATATTTTAAGGAAAACATAATCACCGACCTCAAAAGAAAATTTTTCCCCCTATTTTTACATAACTTTTTTGCCTGATCTGGGTTGTCCCCATGTGTTGATAGATCATATTTACTTTCTCATCCACTTCCTCTTCTAATTCTAGTCCCATAAACATACATTCGCTGACTTCATAACAAATTCTAGAGTTCGACACCGCTTTCCTTATAATTCCTCAAATGGTTCCATATGTATACTAGAATGAAAACATTTATTATAAGAAAACTCAACTAAAGAAATATTTTGATACCAACTTCCATGTTAATCCATTGAACAACCTCAAAGAATATACTCCAGTTTTTTAATTTTTTTCTCTAACCTTCCATAATATTGTGGATGAAAAGTAGTTCTAAAATTTAATTCAGTTCCCAATGACTTCTAAAGTCCTTTCCAAAAGTTATAAGTGAACCTAGGATCACGGTCAGATACAATTGAGAGAGGAACACCATGTAATCTGATAATATCTTTGAAGTAAAACTGAGAAAGTTGATCTAAAGACAGAGTATCTTGAATAGGAAAAAAATGTGTATAATTTTTTAGTCAATCAAAAATAACCCAAATTGCATTATTACCTTGAGAATTCTTTTTTATTCCCACTATTAAGTTCATGGATATATTTTCCCATTTCCAATTTGGAATTGTAAAAGGTCGAAGCATCCCCTTTGGTAGTTTTCTCTCTACTTCAACCTATTAACAAGTCAAACATTTTAGGGTAAAAATTAGTAATATCCCTTTTCATTCCATCCCACCATAAATACTCCTAAAGGTCTCTATACATCTTTTTGCTTCCATGATGAACTAAAAATAGATAACTATGAGATTCACATAATAACTCTTTCTTTAATAAGTCACACTTAATCTCTTCCAAAATATCAAAATAAAATATTTATCAATGTTAAATTATGGAAACTTACCCTTTTTCAAATATTCTATATTTTCCTATAACTCATGGTATTCCTTCTAAACTTGCTTAATTGTATCTTATAGAGATTATTTCACTGTCACATGAAACAAAATAGAGGAATTTCCTACACCAACAACTTCCAAGAAAAAATTCATAAAATTATTTATCAAGTGGTCCTGTTACAAACATCACATTATTAATGTAGAATGATGTTTTAAACTCAATGAATCCTCCACTTTGTTTTCTTTTCCATGATGGTAATTCATCATGAAATCATAATCCTTTATCAGTTCAAGTCATATTTTTTTCCTCATGTTCAATTCCTTCTGAGTGAATATATAATTCAAACTTTTATGGTTAGTATATATTTCACATTTGACTCCACATAAAATATTTCTATATATTTTTAAATAGAAAAACATAGCTAATAATTCAAGATCATGTTTAGGATAATTTAACTCATGAGGTTTCAGTTGTCTTAAAGAATAATAAATTTCCTGATCATTCTGCATCAGAATGCAACCAAGTCCCTTTAATGAATCATCTCTGAAGATGAAAAACTCTCCATTTATGGAAGGTAGAGCCACAACTAGAGCATTCAAAAATATTATTTTTTTTCCTAAAAATAAACATCATGTTCTTATGTCTAAATAAATTTAACCCATTTTCATGTAAACTTAGTTAGTGGGATAGATAATCGTGAAAATTTTTTAACAAACAATGGGTAATATCCTATTAATCTAAGAAAATTATGAATCTTGGTAACATTTTTAGGTCTTGTCCATTGATAAACCACTTTTTTTGGCAGGTACAACTGTTTTTCCATCCATATTTATAATTTTATAAAAAATAGAAATTTTTTTCAACCAAAAATCACATTTTCTGAATTTCCCATATAACTTATTTTCTTTGAGTGTTTTCAGAACAATCCTTAGATGTTTTTCGTGTTCCTCGTAACTTTTTTAATAAACCAAAATATCATCAATAAATACAAAAAAAACTTATCCAAATATTTTTGGAATATTCTATTCATAAAATTCATAAATACAAAAGGGGAATTTTTCAAACCAAAGGGCATAACAACAAACTCATAATTATCATATCTAGTTCGGAATGCTATTTTCAGAATTTTATCCTCCTTTACCTTGGGATGATGGTACCTAGATCTCAATTCAAACTTGAAAAAATACTGAGGTCATTGGAGTTGATCAAACTACTCATATATATGAGGCAATGGATAATTATTCTTAATAATAAGATTATTTAAAGCTCTATAATCAATGCAAAGTCTCATGGAACCATCTTTTGTTTTAATGAAAAAATAGGATCACCTCATGGTGAAGTTCTAGGATGAATGAAACCTTTAACAATCAACTCCTATAACTACTTTGTAATTCTAAAAGTTACACTTGATCCATTTGATAAGGGGGATCTGATATTGTCTTAGCATCAGGAACTAAGTTAATAGTAAATTCAAATTCCTGATTAGATATAACACCGAGAAACTCATCAAGAAAAGCATTCAGGTATTCATTTACCACTGGCATATCATTAATCTTAATAGTTACATTTTTTCAATAATATGTGCATGATAACTTTAATTTCCATCTTTTAATATTTTCTCATCTTCTTGGTATATTATCAATGGTATGGTTTTATTCTTGTATAAAAACTAAAAATCTTTCTAAAAAACAACTTATTTATCTCTACAATCAATCTTAGCATGATAAATATAAAGTTATTCTATACCCAGAATAACAAAAAAAATCTAATAAGGTAAGAAAAACACAGTTTTTAAGTAATTTATTTCCACATAAAATAATTGAAAGATTATTATAATTTTATTTTTCCTTAATATTTCCCCTGGTGTTTTTACCATAAGTGTTGAATTCATTTCTTGAGGTAAAATTTCCAATTGACTAGAAACTTTATCAGAAATAAATGAAATTGTAGACCCCGTATCAAATAAAAAATTATAAAAATATAAGTAAGAAATTAATATACCTGATACCACTTCATTGGATGGCCAAACATCTATAGACATAGTCAAAAAAAAATCACTACGCCTTATTACTTATAATCTAGATACTTTCCATCATTCAGATCTTTATTTGGGTAGGTATTTTCACAATACCCTATCTCACCACATTTGAAACACTTTATAGTTTTCTTATCAGAAATAAACATTCCAACACTAAGATAATTTTCATTACAATCTTAGGATATATATCCAAACTTACCACAACAATAACACTTCCCGGTTTCGTTAATGTATTCCTCAAGTTTCTTTTTACCACACATCCCACAAACTAGAAACTGAACTTTCTTACCTTCATATTTATTTGATTGATTCTTACCCATTTATTTCTATTAGGGCCTTTTCTTTTTCTTTTTCTCAAAGTACACATTATCATTACAAAACTCTATTTATACCCTCTCATAACAAAAAAAATTTCTCATAACTTTTTAATTCACAGGAATCCAATTCCCTTTGATATCTTGGCTTCAATACATAGTAAAAATGACTGATTTTACTATTAAGATCCTGAATAATATTGGAAGAATACATTTCCAATCAGGTGAAGTTTTCTTCATAAACGAACACTCAATCTTCATAATTTTGTTTCAATTTAAGGAATTTGTTTTCCATCCTAAGTATAACAACCTTAGTAAATTATTTTTCATGGAAAATATTCTTAAATTAGTTCCATTCCAAGGCATAAATCTCTTCATTCTCCCTGATATTTTTCACCATTGACAACCACTGGTCGGCTTCACCTTCAAAAAAATAAATAAAAAGACAAACCTTTCAATTATATAAACACTTCATGAAATTTAATATATTTTTAAGGGATTTAATACACCCTTCATAAACTATTGGGTTAGAAGATATACTAAAAATAGGAGGGTGTTTCCTCATAAAATGTTCCACTATCATCATGATCCTTTTTGGTAGCTCTGGTTGTTCTCTTACATGGATGACACTACCATTTATAGTCTATTTCAACTGAGGAATTACTATCAAAAACTTCTCGATTCTAATTCTCACCATTCTACGTTTTGGATTCGAAAATATATCATTCTCTTGGTTCCTTCCTACTTCATCTTCCATTTTTCTTCTACATAAAACCATTTTGAACAAACATATCATAAAAGAATGAACATGGTAATCCTAAAATGATATATCATAAGGTAAAAATTAATTTATGGTATTCTATTAAAATCATACTAACCTCTAAATTTATCTAATTCATGCCCTGATACCAACTATAAGGACTCAGCCTTAAACATTACACAATCTAGTAAATTCTTTTAGAATTCACTTTATTACATTCCCAAAGATCCTTTAAGTTTAAAGTTTTATATAATTAGGAAATAATTCATACATATCAAACCACATTTATAAAAATTTGTTACTACTAAAATAGTATACATTTATTCTATAATACAAAAATATTTAATAAAACATGAAATATTTTCATGGAAAATCTTCACATTATTCATCTTGGATTCTTATTTTCTATTACCCATCCTTAAACCCTATGAAAAAAATTTGTAAACATGGTATGATCACAACAATATTAGTAAGGGACATAAAATAAAGGAAATTTTGTAGTCCATTAATACTTACAAACATATGAAATCATTTTAATATAGATATACTTCTCACCCATAAAATATTATATACTCAACTTGTGAAAACAAGACATTTCCATAAATTATAGAAAACATAAATAAAACCATATAGGTAAATTATGGAATTACCTACTTAAGATTGTAACCATTGAGGATACCATATGATTTTTAACCCTTATGTCTACCTTACAATGTAACCCTCATGGCTACCTTATGGTGAAACCATCACAGTTACACTTGGAATAACCATTATGATTAACTTCCAACATAAACATACATAATGAATTGGAGGATATATAGGTCCCACACTTAATCATAAAAAATTCAAAATAACCATAAACAAATCATAAAATGGGAGTACTTTCATCATAAAAACATTTTTTTTTGAAATTTGTAAAAATAGAAATTTAAAAGAGGATTTTTAAAGAAAACTCCCTTACCTTTGGTTTGACTTCCTTCAAATATGTTAAACCCATATGTATAATAGTTTAAAGAGCGTTATTAATTTATTATGGAACTATATTCATATTTTTAATACCATATATGATATTTTTATAACATCTTTTCACCCATTTATTGATTATATATTGAAATTTTTATTGTTTTGGGTGCGTTTATTTCATGGTTTCCATGGTTCGTTCATTATGGATTTTCTTTTAGAGTGGAAGAAAAACTCTAGAAATGGAATGGAATGGTATTAAAATGTTTCCATAATTTTAAATGATACCATATATTTTTTTATATGAGTATGATTCATTAAATAAAACAATAATGAAAATTATATAATTTATTTTGGTGGTTTTTAGGACCATCGCAAACTTATATCATTTTATTTAATATATTTTTTATATATTGGTAACAAAACATTATATAACTTATAATATGTATAATAATTTTTTATTTAATCATAATAATTTCTTTATGACCATCCATGAAGTGGGTAAAAGAAAATAAAAATTTGACATCCATAAAGGCGGTGAATCGACACGTCACGGACGATGCTTTCATTTTCTAAAATATGAGGAGATGGGGAGAGGTTTGTTGGTGTATATTAAATTAACACAATAAAATTAATGTATATGTAATATACTGGATTTATAATGTCACTTTTTATAGGTGAGGTAAGGAGAGAATAATAAAATAAGTGAAATTGAAAAGAAAATGAAAGAGGATTTTACCTCTTGAATTATTCTCTATGAGAACCTCTTTAAGGAACTCGGATTGGGCCTTCTTATGGGACCATGTGGTCTTGGACATGTATAAGAGGCTTGTTAATGGAATTGGAAAGAAATTATACAATATAAAAGGATTTTAGGTGTGAGAAGAATAGGTGGTGAGGGTGGTATTTATAATGAAGGAGTGGGGTGTTTTTGATTATTTTATTCATTAGTTTATTATTCGGGCTCAAGAATATGAATAGTTTTAGAATCATCACTAAATATATTAAAATAATGAATGATATTTTAATATTTAGGGCTTAAATCATAATTACATCATCTATGACGCAATAATTCATGAATTTGTTAAATACCATAAATTATCGTATTTCACTATTCACCAAAAATTCAACTATTTTAAAAAAATAAAAAAAATTCACCCCTACCATTTTTTAACATGTATAATTAAAAAATGAACTCCTTTAATAGAAATAATTTTATAAATATGATAGATTTAATTTTTAATAAAAATTATTATTTATTCGAAAAATACCAATTTTAAAATTATAACTAATTTTATAACACTTTGAAATATTAATTAAGGTCACATTAAATTATATCATAATCATAAGAAAACAAAATATTAATTTATGAATAAATTTTATACTTATAAATTTTATTCTAAATCATTATATAAATTATAAAATTGTATATAAGAATTTATGTGTTACAAAAATACCAACACTTAGTTTATTATTTTAAAACCATTTATTTACTTAATCCATGATATAAATATATCACATTTTCACTTATAGGATAAATAAATTTTATTTATACTCTCATAGATGATGTTATTATTCTGTTAGTATAGATTCCTTAATTTCTATAAATACTACTTATTTCATTATACATTTATAATGAATTTAACTTTTTAATTCCATAATGGAAACAAATTATTTTGTAAGTACATGGGTTGTTACAGTCTATGTAGCATCCAAATTCTATATGGGAGTAGAGAATTAGTAAAGGGTTGATAGATACCTTAAATACCCCTATCTTTCATAGGTTACTTTCTATGTGGAATGGGAAGGGGCTTCGTAAAATGAATCATTTGCAAAGGGAATAATTAAGTTATATATTCATGGAAGTATCATGAAGGTATTCCTTCATAAAATTCTCACAAATAGCCTCCAAAACATTAGGGGCTCATGAAGGGCCTCCTTCATGAAAGTCTCACATAGACTCTTCATTCATTAAGGGTCTTTGAGAAGAATATTCATTAGTATAGGGATTCAAATTCTTTATAAACTGACTTTATTCTCCTTTGTGGTAGCATGATTACCTGGGAGTTTCTCAATAAAGGTAGATTCTAACATCAAGAAACCAAAATTATAAATTCTTCCCATTTTCTCTCTCTATATTTGGGTCTCACTGTCCTTCCTTATGTGTTCTATTTTAAGAGTGAATGGGGTATTTATAGGAATTTTAGGGAAATCCTCTTTCCAATAATAGGTTTCCACATGGTAGTTCATGAATGGGATTTGTGGTAGAGATCTCATTAACATATTGTTATGTGATAAGAAACAAACACTACATGGGAGGCCCAAAATCACTACCTTCAAAAATAAAATAATGCTTCATGGGAGGGGAAAAATCACCACCTTCCATAAATGATAATCATGATTCCTGGGTGGCCAAAAATAACCTCATCTTACAAAAAAAAATTGTGGTATACAGGATGAAAAAAATTACCACCTCTCAAAAATGAAAATGATTCATGTTAGGGTTGGTGGTTTGTGGTGGTAGAACTTATTTATGGTTCAAGGTCTTCTTCATGGATGAGTGGATGTTTTTCATATAACATATGTTTCTTTGTAGAGTAACCTAGTTGTTATTCACACATTTTTCATTTCTCTAATGTTTCTATACTTTTTATCTGGTTGATCCCATCCTTAATTAGATAACTTATTATTGGGGTTTTATTTCAATTTTTTCAATTATATAAGCACCAAAAATCCCCCCCCCCCATGGATTAGTGTTCTATTGGTAGGAATATAATCTAATTTAGTGGGAAAAAATGGCTAGCTTATGTTCTTTATAATGTACTAGGTCACTCGAAGGATGGTCCATATCTATATAAAGTTATCGTACCATTTAATTTTGTATTATTCTTAACACTATTAAAAATTATATTCTCTTATGACCTAAATTCATAATATTATTTCTTTTTAGATATTAATTTCTTCACAGAAGATAATTCTTTGTAAATGAGAATACTTTACAAATGGATGATATCTATTTGTAGAAGGTCATTCCTTTACAGAGTACCATTAGTGTATCAGTTACTTATCAAACTACATTTTATGATTCAAGAAAAAATTCCTAAGTTAAATTATTGACTCCATATAGAAATCATATGGATCAGGTAGTAATATATGTGTTACACAGTTCGTTTAGTGCCTAAAGTGCTATGAAATATTTTTAACTATGTCAAATATTTTTCCAAATTTATTAAAATCTAACCATATCTTATTTCTTGTAGAAAATTATGTTAATATAATACATATATGTTTTTTATAATAGGAGGTATTCCATGATCAAGAGTGTTGAGGCCAATTCAAGGTGGCAGGTACATTCTAGATATCATTTATTATCAAAGATCATGGGTGTCAATCACAAGAATCATCCAATATCATACTTCCTTTTGATTTAGGGATTAGGGTTATCCACTGATGTCCCCATCCCAGAACAATATCAATGGAATCAGTAAGTCATTGGCATAAATCATCATCGGGAGACACCCTGAGAAAACATCTCAGTGAATGGGACATGTATTAGGGAGGAAAGATCTGCAGTATTCTAGGACACACTCCCTTAATGTTGGATGATTTTTGGTGGGTGATGAATATATATAACCACAATTATAGATCCATATTGAATAGGTACATGATTGAAGATAAATTAATATGGTAATCTATGTAGTATCTTCTACATGGGTGATTTTTTGGGATGGATTGGGGATGGTCATACTTGGAAAGGAAGATCTGTAAATAGTTTATCTAGGATATTTGGGATGTGGGTCTTTTCAAATATGTCCATGTGTCAAAATCATTCTCTCACTACAATAAGAATATCCTTCCATACATTCTCAGTAGAGTTACTCTTCAAATAGATATGTTTCATCTTGTGAATGGGGATGTTGGAATATATATATGGTATTTCCATATGATCATGGGGGTTTCAATATTAGGGAATATATACGATGAGTTCATCCCCCCTTATTTTTCATGGGATGAGGAATAGAGGATGCCCCATCTTACCAATGAGATTCTTGTAAGATAATAAATTATCTTAGGGAAGGGGAATGCCTAACCCAAACTCAAAATTGTATTTCATGAGTGGTTTCAAGTATTCACCACTCTAAAATAACATTATCCAATAGTGAAGAGTCCAAGGAATTTTAAAACCTACAAAACTCTCATACTTACAAGATAATGTGGACCAATTTAGAGGATGGTAAATACACTGAGTGGGGCTAAGACATTTCTCCTAGGAATGATTGGTTGGTGTGACTGGTGAAATTCATTTTCATGATCTTAAGTGGATTCTTCTTATCAGGATGTGAGTCCAATAGAAGGTTCAGATCCACAACCATTCTAATGGAAGCAAAACTAGAAACTAGGAATACCATAAATCTAGCATTACTTATTATAGAAAATCTATATCATCGCCTCAAATCTATTATAATGTGAAATGACCATTTCAGAATTGTAGACACATTTCAATTTATTTAGGGATGGATGGATGCTCATATAGGGTGATATGAATTTATAAATGACCATAAGATTCCAAACTCTTGATTTGGGCTATATATTCAGTGTATAAGAAGTATCGATCCATTGTTATTAGATGAAAATTATGTAAATAAAATGTTATAGCATCATGATCACTTTATCTACATGTCATAAAAACATACAACTATATTTGGAGTGGAAAATTATCTAGAACTCTTGTTCTCTAATTTTATCTAATATACTTAAGATATGTAATCTTAGTGACTAGGATTTATGGGGAACAAACTTGAGAGGGGTATTAAACCTACTGTTTTGGGTGAAAATTACTCTACATTGATAAATGATATCATACTCCTCTAAGAAGCATAAGGAAAGAGAGAAAAATTAATGGTTTCACACCAAATCTAGATCATGTTCGCATAAGAGGATATAAGTATATAAATAATACTTCCACCCACCAATGTTATATATATACTTGAAAAGATCTATTTTAAAGATTGGAATTACTCATAATCTAGCAGATAGTTGGATGAACTAGTGCCCCTATTCTAGGTTCCATTAGTAGATGAGGAGAAGGAATCAAATCCACCAACATATACAAAAAGTCTTGGTAAACAACCTACTCTAGGGAAACCTTAGATATATACAATACTAAGTAAATAGATATGGTTGATAGATCCATACCCATTAATAAGTACAGCAACATAATTTCTATCTATTTATATGTAGGCAGTATTACGAAGTGCCTGTAGGGAGTGGGATTCCTATAGGAGAAGCGTATCTACTGAAGAATCATGGAAGATATTTCAAGTAGAGGAGATCAACTTGGAAGGTTTTAGATTCATGGTTTATCTAGTTTATATTTATTTTAAGTAAAAATTGGAATAATTCTTCACATATCATGATGAAATGGACACCTGAATTCCCTCCTTCAAGGGTGGGACTTAATGCTTAGATCGGGTGATAAGAATGTTAATATCGGGGTGGAATAAAGTATATATGAAATTGGAATAACTCACTAGGAATAGGTAAATAAATTTTACCTTTAGATTTATTTTCCACTCTTAATATGATTCTTATAATTCTCAAACTATTATAAGAATTTTTAGGTGAGAAATCACGCATTCCTTCCCCATAATACATTGAAGGGGGGACATAATTTGTGGTTGATTACTCTCCTAATGAAAATGTCATTCAAGAGGTCTCTCTTATCTTGGTGAAGAACATGAAAATTTTTATTTCTAATTTTATAGGAGAATTTCCAAATTATCCACCACTATCTACTACTCCCATGGGATTATACATGTGGGAGACTATTAAGTTGAGGTAAGATAAAAAAGATAACAATACATCTTCATGTGGGAAAAAAGTTGGTATTTTATCTTCTCACCTACCACTTGAATTGTTAATGTGACCTTATATTGAAGAATTGATTCATGAATATACTATCCCAATCACCACATGTTTAAGGAATCTAACCACATTAAATAACAAAATAGATATTATATTAGAAAGGGAACCCATTGGTGTGGTGATGGGAGTGATTCCAAGTGATTTGGAACCAAGTGAGGATCTGGAAACATCAATTGTTCATCATTTAAACCTAAGGAAAGTGGAATATTTCATAGATATAGTGGTTTCTATGGAATCAACTCCCCATGGAAAAATAACATATAAAAATCCAAAAGGAAATTCTATGGAAGTAATGGAAGTCAAATATCAATAAGGGTCAGACTTTGTTGCTTCTACCCACACTCAAGCTAAATTAACATTAGATGAATATGTATTAGGGGATCCAAATACAAGTTACCCATCTCCCTAGGATAAAATTATGTCTAAAATTTTAGAATGGAGTTTTATAGAGGTGTTAATATGTTAAACATGGTATTGGTCAGACCCAATTGTGTCATCCCTCACTCGTGTCATACCAATACTGGTGGATGATCCTGCAGGGGTTATGAATTTGGGAGTACCAACTTCCAAAGTATATTTTATCCCTGTACTTATAGATATGTCAACCACATGAAATTAGATTATTATATCATAGGGATAATTATATTCATCCCTCAAACTAGTTTCATTGGTCATTATCCCTATGATTACAATGTCAATGGATGACCACGTAGAGGTCATGGATCAGATCGAATATTTTTCAACTGATTATAATAGATTACATGTTTTTTGTATAAAAAGGTTGGTGATCATGAGATTAATATATTTTCTCTAAAAATATGTTGATATATTTCAAAATTAATGTGTAGTATTGGATGGTTTAATTCTAGTGTGTTAGTTCCAAAGGTCCCTTCTGGGCCTACTACTTTTATGGAGTATGTGGTTCCCTCAACAATGGCGGTGGATGTGGTGACCACGGGGATGGGTGTAGAATCTTAAATATCTTTATGGGAATTAAAAAAATGGGATCTATCTATTTTTCCACTAAGGATACAATAGTGTCCATAGAATTCAATATTTCATTGGATGAAATTTAGTTCATATATCTTTGGCTATCTCATTTCCTTCCTTGTTTTCCACTAATATACTCTGGGTGTCTATTTCAGTAATGAAATTATATACTTAAAATGTTATATGTTTTTTTCTATGACTTATTAACCATAAAAAATATAGAGACATTTACCGGTATGAGGTCATCTCATTCAGGAGTTGTTGATACTAGTCCATCACAGAGTGATTTAGTTCCTAAATATGTCCTTCCTTCCAAGAGTGATTCTGAAGCTAATTATTAAAATCTTTATAGATTCGATGTCACTTATAAAACTATATAGAGTGACATATATAAGTTGATCTCTTGTACTTCTATAAATTTTGTTCCATAAAAACTATCCAATCTCCATAAAATGTTCTCATTTCTTAGATATGGGGGTTTGAGTATTATTCCTTTCAAAACAAAGTAGAATAAGTGGTTTCTACTTGAGAACAAGAGAGAATATAGTAATCAAATATCACAGCTTCAAAATTGATGACCCATTTGTTTCAGCCAAGAATATCATGTCCAATGAAGCCTACAAACATGTTAGACTAATAGAAGGGAGATAGGGTCAGGTTATGGAGAAGCAAGGCCTAATGGAACGACTTCACCAAGAGTCAAATCAACTTTATCAAGAGTTGGATCAGCTCTATAAATAATTAGATAATGTTAAAATAGTGACTGTTGTGGAGTATATAGTGGAAAATGAGGTAGATAATGTGATACTAGATTCCATAAGAAGGTTATATACAATGAAATATAATTAAAATTTATAGGTTTCAACATTCGTTTGACTTTTCTAAGCTGTGGATGACTCTGATAGAATAACTATTCAACTTTGGGATTCTATTGAGTGTGTCCTATAATGATAAAATCCTTATCTGAATGGGAGATACTCTATATTGTGAATTTTTCTCTTATTTTTAACAAATAAATTAAAAAATATATTTTTCTCCATTATCTTTTTCTTTTTTTGTTCTAATTACTATTTCTTGGTAATTTGTGAAATCCTAGAAAGCCATGTTAAGGTATATTTTTCACATTGAATTTGATATAGACAATTTCAATCATAGACTCCAATCACTAGAGTCAGAACTATTTCCTCTTATACATGGATCATGAATGGGTATAGGAACAATTACCATCACCATAGCATAAGAGTTAGTAAATTTGGATGATTTTGTTTTGCTGAGTAATGGTTCATAGATGGGTATCGGTATAACTATTATCACTGTAACACTAGATTTATTCTATTTGGATAAATTATTTCTTATTTTTTGTGTCTTTTGGATGGGAATAGGCATAACTGCCAGCACCATAACACAATATTTGGTCCATTTGGATGAATAACTTCCTCCTGGGCATGGAAAATGAATATTTATAGGTATAACTACCATAACCTTAACAAGAGAGTTGTTACATTTGGATAGATTATTTTGATCAACATGATCATGAACATAAATGAGTGTAACATCCCAAAATTTTATATTTATTTCTTATGAAACAAAATTGTGGTATTCGATATCTTGCCTTATATGCAACTCTAAGTCTATATGAACCATAATATAGTAAAATATTATAACTTAGTCGTCAAATTGGTAGGTTTTAATAGTAATAAACACATTATTAAAAATATTTAAAAAGGTTTTAAATAGTGAAAATTTATTTATTAATTCATAATAAATAAGTACTCAATTTTCATTGAAGTCGTCGTATGCTTCTAAAATATATTTTCTTCAACAATTGGTTTTTATCACATTTTTTCACACATGAAAATTATAATTAATTTCAACCATTTTATAAATTTTATTCTAAGAAATTAATATAATCTTTAAAATCGGTATTCTAATATTATCTTAGGGTTATTTTTTAGAATTTTTCTGAAAATATTCATTTTTAGTGAATATTGGAAAAACTCATTTTTATAAAAAATGTCGTTTTTTTAATTAAAATTATAATTATGTTTACTATTTTGTATTAAATTAAAATAATAATATTTTAACTATAAAATATCTAATTAATAATATATTAATCATCATTATACTTTATTTTGGTATAAGTTCATTTTTTTCTTAAAAACACAATTTTCTAAATACTATTTTTATGTGCCCAATGTGTTTTTATTGTAATAAATTAAATTAATCTCTGTTAATTAATGGTTTTAGTGAAATTTTAGATTATATATTAAATATAATATTTTAACATTTATTTTATGGTTTTTGAAAATAAATGAATGGAAGTAAATTGTTTTTTATGCTTAAATGCATTTTTATGGAGTAGGTTTTTATTACGGTTTGTGCGCTTATTTAAAATTAAATTCTGAAAATTATAGAAATTGAAAATATTAAAATGTATTTAGTATTTTCAATAATAATAAGTAATATAATTTAATAGTATAAACATAATTTTTTTCATAGTGAATAGTAAAAATAATTAAATTTTGTTACCACAGTTAAGGTTAAAACGAGTTTACCGGGGTTAAACAAAAAGATAAGGGTATTATTGAGATACAAACCTATATATTTTTTATTTTTTTTAATTATATTTAAATATTATATTATCCTAATATATAATCCTTATCTATTTTCATCCACTTCCCATGAAAGTGACCATATATTATTAAAATCTTTAAAAACTTCCATGTGTGTACATCATCTCACTTTTAAAAGGGCACCTGTCCTCCAACTTTATTCACAAAATTTTAGAATTATAGATTCAAAAATAAATAATAAAAACCCTTCCTATATCTCATACCCTAATCCAAAATATTATAATATTCCTCTAATATCAATCCTTCAATGCTTAACGTTTAATCCAATGGTGGTCTCTCAAAGAAGAGGAATAAATCTTAACCAAAATATTTTAATTTTATTTCATAATATATTGTATCCATAAAAACATTATGGATATAGTATAATAAATATACTTATATGTTATTATTATTTTTTTAAAACCATTTCTCATCTCTTCTCTATGAAATGGGATATGGAAGTTTCAATCATGTGTACATGTGGATTATCACCTCCATGTAGCAGTACGATTCACTTTCCACCACCATATTTCATGGTTGGTTATTATGATATATTTAATTTGTATGTATAATTTTTATGATATGATAATTATTCTATTAATTTTAATTATTATTTACCTTCCTTTCATTCCATCCATCGAAAAATGGAATCATCACTCGTGCGTATATACGGACTACCATCTCCACATAGTGATGTAATTCACTTTTCATCACCTATTTATATAAATGGTTATAAATTTGTATATAATGAATATATATGATATTTATATCTTTTTTAAAAATATATATATGAACTAACCATGATAAAATTTCAAGGACTATAAATGTCAAACCAAAACATACACACAAAAAAGAATCATCCAATGCCCGAAATAATGAGGGTAATGAAAGATTATTAATGAATGAGTGATATGATGTTATAAGTAAACCATGTATGGTATTATAGGTATGATTATGGTTCTATTAGAAAATTATAATGAATTCAAATTTTTTATGTATATGTTTAGAGAACTTATTAAATAAGACAAACTTATGGTAAGGTGTTTATGGTTCAATCTCATTTTTTATGGGGATTGTTTATTCTTAATTTTTTTATGATGAAATTATATGATATATATATCCAAAATAATATATGTTTTTTCTTATAATTTTGTTATTTCTAAAGATTACAAGTTTTTCTTTCATTTTCCTCTCTTTATGTACTCAAGAGAACAAAATAATATTTATAAGGTAAACCGGCTCTATTTCGTTCTTCGGTCGAGAATCTTTTCTTCTATGTATGTATATTTTTTAAATTATTTTCAAGAATGTTTTAAATATTATATAGAGATTAATTAAATTCATTCTTAACATTTTTTGGTTTTTATTAAAAAAATTAAAGAAAACTTCTTTTCAATTTCGAAACGAGGTACTTTTGAGATTTTCGTGAAAATGTTAAAGGAAATTTTCATTTTAACAATTGCCACATGGATGAATTTTCCCACCATCATGAATTATGTTTTCTTTAAATATTAATTTATAAAATTCATTATTTTTTTCAAAAAAATGTTTTCTTTAATATTCTAAAAATTTATATATTTTAAATAGGTGATTTAAAAATTACAAGGGTATTTTCCTCAAGAAATATTTTAGTGATATATTAGTGGTATTTTGATCTATAATAACATCCTTTTATATTCCTTATGATTTACCAGAGATGTGATCCAATGTTATAATATTTATTCTTTCTCTGTATTTTTTATTATTATAATTATAAAATATCTATGAAATGCCTATCCTTTCCATGGGTTATTATATGATGATTTGATGAATGGTTTATGATCTTTTGGAACACATATACATGGTGATCATTATGTGATGGGTGGTCCCATAATTATATAGACCTCTAATTTATCAGGTAAAAAGGATGTGTTACGAGATAATAGGGACTATAATGGGTAGTGAACCTAGTTTATTAAGAGACTTTTTCTAATAATATAGTCTTGGGATTGATCCATGACTAAGGAAATGATAGAATAGGGAGTGAACCCAATCCACTATGATAGTCTTAGAAATTATCCTTGACTAAGGAAATTATTTTCTATGCTTATGTGTATTCCAAAAACTTATGACTTATTCTTGTTTTATGTTCCCATATATCATTATTTATTATTAATGAATCCATCCTCTTATGTCTTATGTATTTTTTTGACAAAACCTTATTCCATGTCTCATGATTAAATATATTAGAATCATTAAGTATTATTATTGTAATTCATGGTCATATTAACATACCCTTATGATTATATTATGATTACTTATAATCGTTGATTGATATCTCTTATGTTTACCCTTACTAAGTATCTGAGCTCACCCTTTCTTATATTTCCCTTTCCCAGGTTATGAATAAAGGTTTTAAGTAGGATGTGTATAATAAGGGTTCTAGTCTTAAAGAACTTAATGGGAAATAATGAAGATATTTCATTTACCTATTTTTTATGAAAGACACTAAAACTTTATTATTATATCATGAATCATATTTTTCTATAATTATTATTTATCTATTAAGAAATGGTATTTATTTATAAAAATTTTGGGTTTCTATAGTTTTTATTGGAGAAAGGTTTAGTAATTTTGGAAAATAGGATGAGGAAACTTTTATTAGAACCCTTAGGATAAGCCTATGTATATGATAGCATCCTAAATTTGGGTAAGGTAGATATTATATGGTTTCCTTATCAATAAAAACCTATTTGGATACTAATATTGGATTTGTCTTTGAGACAGATGCATCTAAGGGTAATAACCTTGAAAAGAGTCGGTCAAGTATATTTGGGCCATCATTTTTGTTCTGGGTGAATGGGTCCTTACTTTGCACCTAGTTTTACACTCTTAGGGGATATTATTAAGTTAATTCATATATTCCTTGAAAAAACAAATTAATTTACATTTTATTTATGATCCATTATGAAGTATTTGAATAGATATTGGCCATGGATAACCTTGTTTAAGCCTAAGGTGTCAAATATTGAAAGAATATGTCATCATTTAGACATCCTATAAATTATTTTCATGATTATATGATTTCACACTATGGTTATTATTGATCATACTATTATTTTTTCTTTCATTCAATGGCTATAACTGGAAGAAACCATGTTAATGATGAATATGATAGAAATTTCAATGTCTTTACTCCTGAGAAACTGAATGTTATCAGATCTAGAATGAAAAATATTGTTTCTGTGTTTATATAGATTTATCAAGTCATGAATCATTGTGATATTACAAGTGATAAAATTAGTGAACAATGTAATATTGATTCCTTCATGAGGCAACATAATCCTTCTTTTGGTTAGTCCACTCATCCACTAATTACTGAATTGAGGAATATATTAATACCACTGAAAATATGTTTTCCATTTTCTAGTTTTTGAAACATGAAATGGTTATCATAATTTTTTATAATTTAGAAGTTGAAACATATAAATAGTGTAATATTATTAATAATATGAGGAAATGGGATAAAATTGAATCTATATAGTGGGATGAGTTTAGGATATTTTTGTTAATAGGTACTTTCCTTGTATTATTTATATAAAGATAGATAAAGAATTCCTAGATCTTAAGTTTAAGGATGATAATTACATTAGTACCTAGATGGGAAATTTTACAAGACTTGTGAGTTATGCTTGTAATATAAACATTAAACCAAAAAGTAAGATTGATTGATTATTCAAAGCTAAGCCTATAAAGGGTGTTACCCATAAGATACTTCAATAGATATGAAGAAATCATTCAATGGGATATCAAAGTGTAAAAACATATTATATTCCCCCATCAATATCATGGTTTTGATAAGAAAATAAAAATATAATTAGAAGGAAATTCAACTAAAAAATCATGGGGGGAAGAATATGAGTTTTCCTTTATTTCATATCTATATACATCTTGTTACTTCCCTCGTCATTGGGTTGTAACTATCTCTACAGCTACAAATAGACTACCTAAATATCAAATGGGGATCATGTCTAGTTATAAAGTAGATAAATGGTGAATATTCCATTAGAAAGGAATAACTAGACCCTATCATTGGCTATGTCAGGGTACTAATGGAAGAGTTCCCTTTTGAGACCACATTATATCATATTCCTTGATCACATAATGCTTGCACCAATGCATTGGATAATGTAGCCACCATTTTAGCCGAACCTGATTAGGAGGAGGAAATATTCTATATCAGACATCAAAGAATGTTCCTATCAATCATCATGTGTGACATGGAATAAATCAATCAGGTCAACATTTCCTTAGATCATGATTAAACAATGACCACCCCTGGATGGATGGATCGCATAATCGCTTATCTCCAAAATGGGACTCTCCCAATAGATTGTGCCAGGAGAGAACAAATTTGGTTTCATGTAGTGAACTTCAACCTGTAGGATGGTCCAAATGAAAAAAAAATGCCTCTAAAAATTAGGCTTTAATGAAATAATCCTTAGATTCATAACATAAGGAGAGATTTTTTCCATCATGGAAGAAGTCCATGCTGGCTCCTATGGTACCCATCAATCCAGGAGTAGGATCTCCCACCAAATTAGAAGGTTGGGTTACTTCTGGTAGACCGTAATATAGGAATGTGTTGAATTCACTATGAAATTTCATGCATTTAAGATCCATGAAAACTTCATCCATCACCCCCCCCCCCATAATTGCTTCATATAGATAAATATTCTTATCCATTATCGGTTTGGGGAGTGGATGTTATGGGGCCATATCCCCCTACCACAACTAAGTAGTTCAAGTACATCCTTACTCCTACTGACTTCTTCTTAAAATGGGTCAAGGAAATACCCCTCAAATAAGTCGGGATGAAGAACATTATCAACTTCATAAAGTTCCATATCATCACCAAGTATGGGGTCCCTCACACAATATTTACATATAATGACACCAAATTCTATTATATATAACTGAAGAAACTGTACCAGGAGTACAATATCGATTCTAATCACTCATATTGCTATCATACAATGACAAATGCAAAGATATAGGCCTTTAATAAGACTCTATCGAATATTATACAAAATATGGTGAACATGGATAAGTATTCTTGGCCAGACAAGCTCCTCTATGCTTTATGGGAATACTATACCACCACACATATTGCAACACAATCAATTCCACACTCATTGGTGTATGGGATCAAATCAGTGTTTCCCATTAAATTCCAGTCACCTTCACTCCAAATTTCCATTTTTGGAAATATCTTAGATTATTAGAATTAAAATAAGTGGCTGGAATAATTGGAGAGGCTCAATGAAAACAGGTTTCTCACAATACATAACCTTGAGGTCCATCAGAATTGGATTTCACGGGACTTTATTAAAAATGTTAGCCTCTGTTCATTCCTCCAAGGAGAATTGATTTTGTTTCTCATAACCCCAATGATACAAGTCAATAATCCTCTAAAGTCATAACCTAAATGGTAAGGACCTTATATCATACAAAAGTTCTATCAAAATGAAGCTTACTCATTATCCACAATGGATGGGGAGCATGTTACACCCCCCACCAATGAGAGGATTCTCAAGAAATAATTTGCATAGCTTTCATCGCCTAGGAATCCACATCACTGTAAGTGTGACCATTCATCCTAACTACATGATGTTAAACTATACGATCTCATCCTGGTCACATGATGTTAAAATGTGAGACCTCATCCTTACCACATGACATTAAAACTACACAGCAAAAGTCATCACCACATGATATAAAACTACACGGATCCAAAACCTCCCTTTTCCTCCACATCAAGTGATCCATGTCCTTACTACAAGATATTAAAATTCACAGATAATGTCCTTTATGCATGACATTAAACTACATGGGTTTTCTAGAACTACGTATAGATTAATTCTCATTTTCAATGAGATACGTAGGGACACCTCGATCTTATATCTTTGTCCATTCACTATATGTCACAAAATACCACTATCCTATCCTTAATTACTTCTTCATAGTGAGAGGAACTATTTTCATTCCATGTTTCTCACACCAATCATAGATCACACGAGTTTAGGAATTTTAGTAAGAGATTTCCAACAAATACTAGGAACATAATGTTGAGCAAGTGTTGTTTTCAAAAATACATAATATTGTTATTTAAAGGGGGAGTTTATATTAATACTCTATATCTTTATGATAATTTTGATGCTCACAAATAACCTTAATTATTTTCTAATGATTTTATTTGTTAATCATTTTTCATGAATTTATCATTTTATTTTACTCTTCAAATTAAGGAAATTTATTATTAAAGTATTCGTATTTAGCGTGTTTTGGAAACACTGTTCATGCGCTACTTATTCAGAATCTGCTTGAGCGTGTTCTGGAAACACTGTTCATACCCTACATGGTTAAACGTAGCGTAAGGATAAAAACATTGTATAATTTTTGAGATAAGGAAAATGTATGGTTAAAAAACCATACGTTATCAGAAAAGTATGGAAGAAGAACTCTACGTTAGGAAGGAACCCTACATTTGGGATATCAGAAAAGTATGGAAGGAGAATCATACGTAAATATTAAACGTTACGTTTGTTTCTCAAAAGTATGGTTTATCAACCTTACTTTTGTAAACAACCATATGTTCTTGGAAAAGTATGGATCAAGTAAAAGTATGGATCTTTTATCGTACGTTTGAAAGTTGAAGAGAAAAGTATGGATAACCAACCCTACGTTTGGAATGAACATTACATTTGTTGTCAAGTTTACGTTTTCAACCTTACGTTGTCAACCTTATGTTGTGAACCTTACGTTTGAATACTATGTAATCAACCTTACGTTCAGAGGATGTATACAGTTCAACTTAACCTTACGTTTGGCATCGGAGAATTTAAATTCAATTTTTTTATGCAACGGTCAATACACTGATTATTAGGAGGATTTCAAGCCATATTTAAAGCTGATTTTAAAGTACAATTTTGATTGATTCAAAACCATTTCACCTATTATTTGATAATTTAATTAAAAGGAGCTTTTTATGTTGAGTCTTCAGGGAAGTTACGACTGCTTTGTAAATTCAAATGTTTGAATATCACAAGTAAAAAAGGCGACTTTTGTGGATCTAATTTTACTGGAGAAGTTCTTATCATTATTTTATTTATATGGGTTTTTTTAAACTGCACCGATGATTATTGATCGTGTGTGATCTTTTGATTATTCTAAAAACAAAGGACAAACAGAGACTACTGAAACACACCAATCTATTGGTTCAAAAGGTGCATCAAATATCTGTTTGTTAAAAGAGGAAGGAACGCTATAGAAGATTCACTTGCTCTATAACGAAGATCTACTGTGAATTTGCTACTGCTGAAGTTGTGAATTATTTTTCTATATCTAATACAACGGGATCGACTAAGAACATTTCTTATGTGAAGATTATTATTTATGAAGGAGACAATATATTTACTGTCAATTGCATGTTGTTGCAATTGTGAAGAACATATGGAAAGTATTTTCAAAATATGAAAATCTTTTTTTCTATTCTTGAGTGATCGGCTTCTCATACTAAGTTGTGTAGGTTATGTAAGTGAACTAGAAGGCTTTGTTTTGCCTTGGATTGTAAAGGTGTCAACTTCCTATACTCAGTTGTGAACAGGTCTATTGAAACGAGGACCAGATAGTGAAAATCACCAAGCTCGTGGAGTAGAGCGTTGGTGGAGTGGACTAGGGGCCTTCTGTTCCCCGAACCACTATACATCTTGTGTTTCTGCTATTTAAATTTCCACTGCATCATTTTATCTGATTAAAGTTAAAAGGAAGAATACAATCTTGTAACGATTTTTGAAAAGACACAATTCACCCCCCTCTTGTGTATATTTGGTTTAATGTGATCCAACAATTGGTATCAAAGGTTGAGCTTTCTGACAAAGATTTAACAAGCTGAAAGTGATTATACACAGAGCAAGATGACTGATACAAGAGAGGGAATGTCTATGGTCAGATCACCATACTTAAATGGAGAAAACTATGGATGATGGAAGTCTCGAATGATCATCTATCTGAAAAATCTTGGATACAAAGTCTATTCTAAGATTCTAACTCCATATGAAATACCAAAAAAACCTGAAACATGGAGTGCAGCTACTAAAGAAGAATATGATATGAATTTGAAGGCAATGAATGCAATTATATGTGTTCTAGGACCTGATGAGTTTAACAGAGTATCTCAATGCCCAACAGCATATGAAATGTGGAAAACTATTGTTGTTGCTTACGAAGAAACTAGAAATATCAGGAAAATGAGATATACAACTACTAAACTTAAATTTGATACATTCATAATGGTTGAAGGTGAGATTATTACTCAAATGAATGGAATATTGACAGAGATTGTCAATAACATAACTGCCTTGGGATATCCCATTAAGCAAGCTGATCAAGCTTTAAAAGTGTTGAGAGTACTGCCTACAAAATGGAATGGAATCTCTGCAGCAATCAGACAGTCGACACCTATCAAATATTTAACCATGAGAGAACTGATTGGAACATTAATGATGTATGAATCTGAGATGGAAGATTAAGCTAATGAACATAAAGTGCTTATCAAAAGAGAAGATATTGCCTTGAAATCATCATCACAGAGCACAAACAGAAAGATGAAGAAAAATGAAAAAGAGAAGTCAGAGAGTTCTGAGTTATCTAATTCTGATGTGGAATTGACTCAACTAGCCCGAAGATTCACAAAATTATATAGAAAGAAAAGAGGCTTCAAAAAATCCTTTAAGAAAGATGATAAGGAAGTAAGATGCTAGGAATGAAATAAAATGGGGCATATAATACCTGATTTTCCTCACCTAAAAGAAGGCAAGAGAAAGAAATTTTTCAAAAGAAATGACTATGAGCATAAGGACAAGAAAGCCATGAAAGCTACTTGGAGTGTATCTGAAGACTCCAGTTGTACTTGTCAATCAGACTCAGAAAATGAGGAAGCAAATTTGAAAGCCAACATGTGTTTTATGGTGGAAACAGATGAGGTACAATCTTACTACTCTTCTAATTCTAGTTCTCAATCTAATTACTCTAATGAAAAACTTGCAGCCTACTGCAATATGCTTGAAGAAAAATATGAATCTCTATTTAAGAATAATAAGTCTTTAAATAATGTTCATAAGTTTGTTTCTGATGAAAGAGATATAATGCTGAAATAATATAAGGAGTTGACTAAAAAATTTGATTCAATTAATTCTAACAATACAGATTATGAATCAAAGATAAAATCACTACAAAATGAAGTAGAAACTTATAAAACTACATCCCTTGTTTTTACTAAAGGAGAAAATACTTTAAATAAAATCCTTGAGAAAAATTTCATTAAAAAGAGAGATTTGGAATTGGAAGTAAAGGTGAAAAACCCAAGCTGTACAAAAACTATTTTATTTGAAGTGCAAAAAGACTAAATTGTAATTACTGTGGAATAAGGGGACATATTTCTAAAAACTGTTTCTTAAGACAACCTCAAATCAGTGGAATTAAGAAATCTTTTGTATCAAATGATATATTTGACTCATGTGAAATTAGAAAAACAAAGCAAGTCTGGATTCCCAGATCCTTTATAGCTAACACTACTGGAACCAACAAAATATGGGTACCAAAGAAATCTGTGTAAATGTCTTTGCAGAGAGCAGGTCACAAGAGAAAAAAGGACATATGGTATATGGACAGTGGCTGCTCAAGACATATGAGTGGAAACTCATTGAATTTCTCTACACTCACTCAAAAATATGGTGGACTTGTCACTTTTGGTGACAATGCCATAAGAAAAATCATTGTTATTGGAATAGTTGGAGATCCAGAAGTTGTCTCAATTAATAAAGTACTTTATGTACAAGGATTGAAACAAAATCTGATAAGTATCTCTCAACTATGTGATGATGGTTATGTTGTTGATTTTTCTAACAATTGATGTTCTTTTTTCAAAAATAAATTGCTTAAATTTAGAGCACCAAGAACTGATAATGTGTATACCATGGATTTAAATTCCTTGTGTAAACAACAAGTAAATTTCTTAACTGCTAAAATGAATGAATATTGGATCTAGAATAGGAGACTTGGAAACTGTAATATATATGTTTTAAATAAGTTGTCTAAGAAACATTTAGTTTCTGATTTTCCTAGTCTCAAATTTAAAAGTGATAGATTCTGTGATGCATATCAAATTGGCAAGAAACACAAATCATCCTTCAAATCTGTTAACAAAATTGATACATCTAAACCTCTAGAACTTATTCATATGGATTTGTTTGGACCTTCAAGAGTAGAAAGATTGTCTGGTAAATTATATGTATATGTTTTAGTTGATGACTATTCTAGATTTACATGGATTTTCTTTTTGAAATTTAAAAGTGAAGCTTTTACTTTATTTGAAATTTTTTGTAAAGCTGTTCAAAATGAAAAAGGTTTTAAAATAATTTCATTAAGAAGTGGTCATGGTGGAGAATTTGAGAATCAAGAATTTAATTATTTCTGATCAAATATGGGTATTAAACACACCTTATTTTCACCTAGAACACCTTAACAAAATAGAATTATTGAAAGAATAAATAGGACTATTCAAGAAATGG
The DNA here is from genome assembly GCA_963277665.1 of Viscum album. Classification (NCBI taxonomy): domain Eukaryota; kingdom Viridiplantae; phylum Streptophyta; class Magnoliopsida; order Santalales; family Viscaceae; genus Viscum; species Viscum album. The sequence goes on along the minus strand of OY728121.1, from coordinate 649,204,426 downwards.
CTAGGACTATGATAAATGAATATAGCCTTCCTACCTACTTTTGGGAAGAAGTTTCAAGCACAACCTGCTATATAATGAATAGAGTTTTAATTAGACCTCTTTTGAAAAAGACACCCTATGAACTTTGGAATAACAGAAAACCTAAAGTTAACTACTTTAAAGTTTTTGGATGCAAGGTTTACATCTTAAACACCAAGGATATTCCTGGTAAGTTTGATCCAAAATCTGATGAAGGAATTTTCTTAGGATATTCAGATACTTCCAAAGCTTATAGAATCTATAAAAAGAAGTCAAGGATTGCTGAATAATCAGTTCATGTGAAATTTGACAAATCTGATCCCTTTGAGAAAAGGACAGATCAAATGGATGAATTTGACTCTAATAATAACATGAGGATTGAAAACTTGAAAAATGATTTTGAAAAAGATATAAATAAAATTCATTCCAGTTTAGAAGAACATCATACTGAAGAACCTATAAGTGTGTTTCCTAGACAGACTAGAACCCTAAAGAATCACCCTTTAGAAACTATAATAGGAGACTTAGATACAGGAATAAAAACTAGAAGAAATATAGGAAATATTGTAGAATTCTCTGCCTTTCTATCCCAATTAGAACCCAAGACTATGGAAGAAGCTTTAGATGATGAAAGCTGGATGATAGAAATGAAAGAAGAATTAAACCAGTTCAAAAGAAATGAAGTTTGGGAATTAGTTGAAAGACCACAGAACTATCCAATAATAGGAACCAAATGGGTCTTTAGAAATAAGCAAGATGATCAAGGAATAATAACTAGAAATAAAGCTAGACTTGTAGCTAAAGGATATAATCAGGAAGAAGGTATAGATTATGATGAGACCTTTGCACCAGTAGCTAGAGTAGAACCCATTAGAATCCTCTTAGCCTATGCATCTCATATGAACTTTAAATTATTTCAGATGGATGTTAAGTCTTCCTTTTTAAATAGTTATTTAATAGAGGAAGTTTATGTTGAGAAACCTCCTGGTTTTGAAAATTCTCAAAAACCAAATTCTGTTTTTAAACTTACTAAAGCTCTCTATGGCCTTAACTAATCACCTAGAGCTTGGCATGAAATATTAAGCTCTTTTCTTTTGAAAAATAATTTTACTGTTGGAATGGCAGACCCAACACTATTTAATAAAACTATGAATTCTAGTATTTTATTGGTTCAAATTTGTGTTGATGATGTAATTTTTGGATCAACTAATAAAAACCTTTGTCATGAGTTTTCAAATTTAATGAAAAAAGAATTTGAAATGAGTATTATGGGAGAACTAAATTTCCTTTTAGGACTTCAAATTTATCAAAAAAAAATTGGAAATTTTTTGAATCAAAGAAAATACATTACTGATTTGTTGAACAAATTTGGACTTGAAAACAGCAAGACATATACAACTTCTATGTGTACTAATATAAAACTTGATTTGGATGAAACTGGAAAATCAGTTGACAATAAGTTATATAGAGGTATGATTGGTAGTTTATTACATCTTACTGCTAGCAGGCTAGATATAATGTATTCAGTATGTCTTTGTGCAAGATTTCAATCAAATCCTAAAGAATCTCATCTAACTGCTATTAAAATAATTTTCAGATATTTAAAAGGAACTGTTTTTCAATCTCTTCTTTATCCCAAAACTTATGATTGCAATTTGATTTCATATTCATATGCAGACTTTGGGAGTTGTAGATTAGATATGAAAATTACTTCAGGAACATGTCACTTTTTAGGAAAAACTTTAGTGTCATGGTCAAGTAAGAAACAACATTCAGTTGCCCTGTTAACGGCTGAGGCGGAATTTGTTTCTATTAGTAGTTGTTGTGCACAGGTGTTGTGGATGAAAAACACTCTTATGGACTTTGGACTAAATTTTAATAATACTCCTATTTTATGTGATAATACTAGTGCTATAAATATTTCAAAAAATCCTATTAATCATTCTAGAACTAAGAATATTGATATCAGACATCATTTTCTAAGAGATCATGTTCCTAAAAAGGATATATCTTTGGAATTTGAAATTACTGAAATTCAATTAGCTGATATTTTTACTAAACCACTTCCTACTTCAAGGTTTGATTTTATTAAGGGGGAGCTAGGTTTATTTGATTTTAAATAAAATTTTATTTTACAATGGTAGTTCTTTATTTTAATTCTGCTTAAAATAATTTTTCTATTTTGTTTTTCAAATAGAATAAGTTTCTTTTCCCTGCGTAATCTATTTTATTTATTTTTAAATATATGTAATGATTATTAAAAACACGGGAATCAAGGTTTTTAGAAACCCTTTCGACTTCTAAACGGTTTCATTTCTATCGAAACCTTTTCGAACCCACAAACCGCACCTCTACTTGTGAACCCTAATCTTCGAACCACTGAAACCCTAACCCTAAAACCTTCATAGATTCTCGCAGAGATGGTAAGGACTAAAAAAGCCAGTGAATCCGAGACAAGAAATGTCAAGAGACAACACTCCGAAGGAAGAAAAATCTTACAGGGAAAGGTAATCGATCTCGACTGGTTATTTCAAACAAATTTACTATTGAAACAAGCACTGTCGTTTCAGAACCTTGAACAGACGTTCAACAGTGAAAATACGGAATTTCTGTATGAGGTAGAACTTATATACTTCTTAAAATCTATCCAGTTTAGTCTCGGAGATACTGAGGATAGTATGATGGCTAAGATAGAGGATAGGGATTTCTCAATCTCATCAGTAGAAATTGGTCAGATTCTCAACTGCCCTCATGAGGGAGTTTTTCATTTCAATTTGAAAAATATTAGAGATTCTATGCATAAATCAGAGGAAATAATGTCGTTTCTTTTTTGGTATTAAGACTATAAGGAAAATGTTTATCAAGGATTTGGAGCCTGATCAGAAAATTTTGGTCAAATTTGTGAAAACAGGGATTGCTCCGAGGATGTCTGAGATGGAAACGATATTATATCCTGATATGTATATAATGTATCTTTTGCTCAATGATGTCAAACTCAATTTTCCTAGGTATATGGTTAGATACCTAAGATATTTTTTTCAGAGTGATGCCAAAATTAACTTTTATCCTTTTGGTCGATTTATTTCCAAACTATTGCTTAAGAAGGATATGGTGAGATTGGTGGATGCCAGAGTACACTGTCATCACAGTAATGTGTTTAATGATGGAACTTTAAGGAAGATTGGATATTTCTGGAGTACTATCAAAGGAAAACTTTTTCCAGTAGGAGCAGATGATGAATCAGAAAGTGTTCAATCTCAATCTGAAAATTCTAAGGAGGGACAAGCTGAATCGAGAGTCGGCACTGCGGAAAGTAGGATCATATTTAAAGTGGTAGAAACTGAGTAAGAAAGAAGTCAGGAGGGACTTCAAACTCAGAGGAAAAGACTTGTGACTGAGGAACTTACTTCCCCTGATTTAACTACAGAAGATTTACTCTCTTACATCTTTTTCAGAGAAAAGGTTGTTGAACAACCTCAAGAACAGAATGTCACTGTTATAGATCCTGGTTATGAAAGTATTGTAGTTGATAGATCAGAACAACAGGTTTTAGTTGATGTTGTCATTGAAATTCAACAAGAAAAGGAGGCAGATCCTGGTGAGGAAGTGGCCAGACCTCAGGAAACTCAAGAGAATATCATTTTAGATATTTCATTAGATGAAAAATTGCAAATATTCATTAAGAACATGCTTCTGAAGCTCACACAGAAGTTCTTCAAGAGGATTTCTCTATGGAAGAGTCTAGAAAGGACTCTGAGGAAAAATCTTTGGACCAATCTACTCAGGACAAGGAGAAATAAAAATCTAATACTGAATCATTACCTTTAGTACTACTACATCACACAAAACCTGAGAATATGAATCAAGCACTGGGTGCTTTTGATTCAAGGAATAGGGAAGCTGAAGAGTTGTACAAAAATTTATCTCAACTGCAATGTGAGAATGATTCTATGAGAAGCATCTTAGCATCCGAACAGTTGAAATTTCAAAAGCATAAAGAGAGTACTGTTTCAAGACAAGAAGTTGAAATTTTTAAAGAGGATATTCTAAATGTTGTTTCCAAATTGAAATCTGAAATGGTTATGAAGTCATATTTCTTAGATTATAAGTTTTTTCTGGAGACACAATTTGCATCAATTGGGAATAGTGCTGCTGGTGGATCGGGCACTTCACCTGATTTAATTAGAAGATTTCAAGCTATCACAGCTGCAATGAGAAATATGAATGACAGGTTGCAAGATCTTCAGTGAAAAAGTGATCCATTATCTGTTCTCTTAGATAATCATAAATTCTTAGATGATCAGTTAACATCCAGTGACCCAAGAATCTGTTCTGTCTTAGAAAAATTCACATAGAAGATGTCTTTGTTTATGGAGAAATAATAAAGGCTTCACGAGTTTTTCAGATTCAATCTCATTGAAGATATTCATATGACTCAAGATGCCAGAGATCTTATTATTAAGCTTGGTGATGGATTAATGAAAAGGTTGAGAGAACAGTTAGCAGAAATCAAGTCTACAGTCCAGCGAAGATAAACCCTACCTGTTCACTGCAAAAAAAAACCTTGATTCTTGTGTTTATCATCCTTGTATCTATTTTTGACTTTTAATGAAAATTTGCTTCTTTATTTCTATTTTTTTTACTGTCTTTATTTTAATATTCCAGTACTCTAGATTTAATTATTGATAAACAGTTAATAATAGCATTTACCTATAGTTCAGTGCAACATTAAATGTGTTAAACTCCATGATTTATCATTATTTTTTATATCACAAAAAGGGGAAGAAATTTGGATAAACACAACATTTTATTTTAAAACATTATTTAAATTATTTCCTGTATATTTAAAATGTTTTGGATTTATACAGATTTATACTTATATAGAAAACTATTTTAATTTATTAACAATCATTTATTATAAAGGGAAATTTTCTTTTACTTTTTATTCATAGGGAGAAATTTGGATAAAACTAGAAACTTTTATTTTATTATTTAGTCTTATTTTTAAAGAAAAATTATTTTATTTTCATGAAGGTGGAGAAATTTTTATTTATTGAAATGATTTTGTTAAAATTAAATATTTTTTTATCCTCTCAAAATTCTAAAATTTTATGTAACTAATTTTGAAAGTTAATTTCATTTAATTAGTCTTATTATTTTATGGGTTTTGTGATCATTAAAAAGGGGGATATTGTTGAGCAAGTGTTGTTTTCAACAATACATAATATTGTTATTTAAAGGGGGTGTTTATATTAATACTCTATCTCTTTATGATAATTTTTATGCTCACAAATACCCTTACTTATTTTCTAATGATTTTATTTGTTAATCATTTTGCAGTAATTTATCATTTTATTTTACTCTTGAAATTACGGGAATTTATTATTAAAGTATTCGTATTTAGCGTGTTCTGGAAACACTTTTCATGCGCTACTTATTCAGAATCTGCTTGAGTGTGTTCTGGAAACATTGTTCATACCCTACATGGATAAACGCAGCGTAAGGATAGAAACTGTGTATACTTTTTGAGATAAGAAAAAAGTATGGTTAAACAACCATACGTTATCGGCAAAGTATGAAAGAAGAACCCTACATTAGGAAGGAACCCTACGTTTTGGATATCAAAAAAGTATGTAAGGAGAACCGTACATAATTATTAAACGTTACATTTGTTTCTCAAAAGTATGGTTTATCAACCTTACTTTTGTAAACAACCATACGTTCTTGTAAAAGTATGGATCAAGTAAAAGTATGGATCTTTTATCGTACATTTGAAAGTTGAAGAGAAAAGTATGGATGACCAACCCTACGTTTGGAATGAACCATACGTTTGTTGTCAAGTTTACGTTGTCAACCTTACGTTGTGAACCTTACGTTTGAAGACTATGTCATCAACCTTAAGTTAATAGGATGCATACAGTTCAACTTAACCTTACGTTTGATGTCGGAGAATTTAAAGTCAATTTTTTTATGCAACGGTCAATACGCTGATTATTAGGAGGATTTCAATCCAGATTTAAAGCTGATTTTAAAGTACAATTTTGACTGATTCAAAACTGTTTCATCAATGATTTGATAATCGAATTAAAAGGAGATTTTTATGCCGAGTATTCAAGGAAGTTACGACTGCTCTGTAAATTCAAATGTTTGAATATCATGAGTAAAAAGGTGACTTTTGTGGATCTAATTTTATAGGAGAAGTTATTATCATTATTTTATTTATATGGTCTTTTTTAAACTACATTGATGATTATTGATCGTGTGTGATCTTTTGATTATTCTAAAAAAAATGAAAAACAGAGACTACTAAAACACACCGATCTGCTGGTTCAAAAGGTGCATCAAAGCTCTGTTTGTTAAAAGATGAAGGAACGCAATAGAAGATTCACTTGTTCTACAACGAAGATCTATTGTGAATTTGCTACTACTGAAGTTGTGAATTATTTTTCTATATCTACGGCAATGGGATCGACTCAAAACATTTCTTATGTGAAGATTATTATTTATGAAGGCGACGATCTATCTACTGTCAATTTCATATTGTTGCAATTGTGAAGAACATCTGGAAAGTATTTTCAAAATACGAAAATCTTTTCTTTCTATTCTTGAGTGATCAGCTTCTCATACTAAGCTGTGTAGGTTCTTTAAGTAAACCAGAAGGCTTTGTTTTTCCTTGGATTGTAAAGGTGTCAACTACCTATACTCAATTGTGAACTGGTCTGTTGAAACCAGGACCAGATAGTGAAAATCACCAAGCACGTGGAGTAGAGCGTTGGTGGAGTGGACTAAGGGCCTTCTGTTCCCCAAACCACTATACATCTTGTGTTTATTCTATTTAAATTTTAGTTGTATCATTTTATCTGATTAAAGTTAAAAGGCAAAATACAATCTTGTAATGATTTTTTAAGACACAATTCACCCCCCTCTTGTGTATATTTGGTGTAATATGATCCAACATATAATCTTATGACATGATAAACTTGGTCCTAATTATAAGACTATAAAAATTATACCATGATTCTTCACCACATGACGTTAAACTAATTAGTTAATGTCCCTTAAATGACATAAAATTGTACATTACTATGGACCTAACCCGAGAGAAAAACTATTTATGGTGTTGGTATCCTACCAAAATTACATTCAGTAACTACCTATGAATTGATTCTTGACATAAAAAGATACATAGTGACACGTGGATCGTAAATCTTGGGTCCATTCATGAAAAAAATAAAAATTCCCCCTCTGCGTATAGGCCATACTTGCATAGGAAGGTCATTCTCCAAGAACTATGTGTGTCTTGATTCTCATTTTGATGAGGTGTGAAGTGAATCCCAGACTTCTACCCCTGGGCCCAGCCACAATATTTCCATTATTTCACATTATTTTATATTTTTCTTTATCGCATGATATTAAACTGTATGGAGTTTCAAGAACTATGTATGGTTTGGTTCTTATTTCCATAAGATACATAGTGACACCTGAATTTCCATCATTGAGTCTAGTCATAATTCCCCTTTTCACATCAGGAAGCCCACATACTTTCCACATGATTTTGAACTGCATGGTTCCTCAAGAACTATGTGTGGCTTTATTTATATCATCATAGGATACATAGTGACTTCCAAATCTCGAATACTAGGCCTAGATACAATGATCAACTGAAATAATTCCCACTTCAATGAATGGATTATACATGTAGAGTGTCTCCCATTAAAGAACTATGTGTTGATTGATTCTTGTCATCACAGGATATGTAGTGACATCCATATCACCAATCATGGGTCCATCTATAACAACTTATAATAAATGCACCCTAACTTCCTGGGAGATGAGCTACACAAGTTAATTTTGCATATGTACAAGCCAGATCTATGTATGGATTTCTTGTATACATAATATATCTTGCGTAAATTTTTCACATTGCTTCTCACATCCTTACAACATGAAATTAAACTACAAGTAAAACATCTTGGTTTCATGACAATAAAACTACAAAATGATAATTTCCTCACTCCATGATAAAAAAACAGCACATTGGATGTCCTTACTATATGATGTTAAACTGCAAGGGAAATGTCCTGGTCACATGACATTAAAACTTCACAATGAGAACATCTTCACTGCATTATGGTAAACTGCACGATATACATCCTTACTAAAAAATGTTAAACTTTAAGTAAAATTTCTTCATTTCATGACATTAAAACTGCACAATGAGAACATCCCCATTACACGACTATAAACTTCACAGTGTATGTCCTTACCGCATAATGTTAAACTGCATGGAAAATGTACCCACAACATGAAAATAAAATGTGTAGTTCATCACCCATTTTTTATCCCTTATCAAAGGTCCACAAGATCCTTACTCTGGTTAGCCATAGTATGGGGTTCTTCCATCATATTTTAAAGCACCTCATTCTATAAGTTTCACTTCATGCCTCGGGTGCTTCGGATCCCCGTAATATTGGCCCTTATAAAAGATACCCAACATCAAGGGAAACTTTTATTTACTATGCATGTATGTCTATGAATCCTACATATGCACCTATGGTCATCAAACAAATGAGTCACTCTGCAAAAAGGTATTTTTGAACCTTGTGAGACCTAACATCACCATGATAAAACTCAGCACCTTAGTGTGATATGAACTACTCCCAGTATGATTGTCCCATGTCATTAATCATGACCATAGTACCTCGATCCATGAATTTCAATATTTTCATCCACCGCTTGAGAGGATTTTGGGGTACTCTTAACCCTTGGTATTTTAATTGGTATCTTGGGTATCACTCTCCATAATAGGTCCATGTGCATCATGACCTTAAACTTCCCACACAATGGGTCAAAGTTGTATGACCTGAAACTCTATCCTATAATGGTCCACATAAAAATACTTTAAACTACTAGAAAATGGGGCACAAATATTATCATTTTGAAATCCCACAAAGGGAATCTCTAGCAAAACTCAAGTCTTCTCTCACTAAACTCTTTATATCCAGAGTTTAGGAAAAAATTAGGGTGCAAAAAAATAAGACACAAATCTTGTAGGCTCTAATATGTAGCCCTAGTAAAATCCAATATATGATCACTAAACCCTCTGGTTTAGGAAAAAGTTAGAATAATGATTTTTCACATTTCCTCACCATGAGAATATGTTCACTAAGCGGTGACACAACTTTTAGGGTGCTCAAACCCTCCTTGGATATTACACTTTCCAAAAACTACACTTCATGATTTGGGTGTCTCAGAACACCATAAACCTTCCATGGCCCTTGTAAAGGATACTTTGATTCAAGGGACCCTTTTCTTGACTATTCATGTATGTCGATGGCTCATTCATATGCACATATGTCCATCTACCAAATGTGTCTCTCTATAAAAACGTATTTATTATCCCTGTGAGTCTTGACATCCTCGTGACAAAACTCAAAACCTTAGTGTGACCTAAAATAATGGTAATATGACTGTCCCATATCATCCTCCTAACTCGATTACTTTGAACCATGACTTAAAATCTCCATACCAAACTATACATGTGGATTAGACATCCTCAACATTACGTCACCATAATTCGTACCCTTTATCAAGGACTAAATTTGACACTCCATTCCCAAACCTTTGATAGCCCACACCTCATGATTCAAAACCTTAGGGGGTAGGTCCCAAGCTTCATAATTAAGGGATAAATTTCCCTAGGGTGCTAGAACCCTTTCTGGATAAATCTCCTCCCATACCCAACCTTATCATCTGGATGTTTGAGTCTTCAATAATCTTTCACAACCCTCAAAAAGGAGTGGCGATCATCTTTTTCTTAACCATGCTACCAAAACATAAGGACCTTGACCCACCAACTAAAGGAATCTCCTCCTTTCCTAAAAGGATATTCAATCCTTGTGAGCCCTAGAAACATCACAACATAACTTGACATCTCATAATTTCATGGGACATACCTGACATGTATTCCCCATCTCATATTCGTAAACTCAATCGTTTGGGTTATGACTTACATCACCCATATTCAAACTATCTAGGAATACCAAGAATCCCTAGTATTTATCCCTCAACTGATAATGCCTCCATAAATATTCCATATCCACTAAAAAATATGCCCGACTTCAAGTACCGTTTGCTTGACTATGCATGTATGCCTATGGATCCTTTATATGTGCTTATGGTAATCAACCAAATATGTCACTCTAAAAAAGGGATTTATGATCTTTGTGATTCCTAGAAACACCACAATAGAACCCAAAACCTCAGTGTGTTTTGGGTCATTTCTTCCATTTCTTCACCATATTCCACAATCATCGATTAGGTATGAGATAAAAGACCCTAAATAAAAGCAATAGAAGGTCCAAGATAAAATACCCTAAACTAAAAGGATAGAAGGTTCGAGCTAAAATGCCCTAAAATAAAGTGATATAAGGTCTAAGCTAAAATCCCCTAAACTAAATCAATAGAAGGTATGAGCTAAATGGCCCTAAACTAAAGTGATAAAAGGTCGTATCTAAAAGACCCTAAACTAAAGAGATAGAAGGTCCGAGCTAAAAGACCCTAAACTAAAGCAATATAAGTTTTGATCTAAAAGACCCTAAACTAAAGTGATATAAGGTACACGCTAAAATAACCTAAACTAAATAAATTGAAGGTCTGAGCTAAAAGACCCTAAACTAAATATGAAAATAGTACGATCTAAAAGACCCTAAACTAAAGTAATAAAAGGTCTGATCTAAAAGACCCTAAACTACAACACAATAATGATTTAGCCTGCAAGATCTTGTAAGGAAAACCATATGGAATTAGAAAACTCCAAAATTATTTCCCCAATCCTATCAGCTTTGAAAAATGAAATTGAACCCTCTTTATGGGAAATATATCCTACCTAAGCAATCATTTTGAAAATCAGGTGATCTCAAGATAACTGGAACTGATTATCAATGAAAAATCTTGTGTTGGTGGGAATTGATGAGAATTTATTAAGAAGGAACCCATAATAATTTCAGAATTCAAGTCTGAGAATTCATGTTTACATGATATTATACAAGGTATGATCATCATTGGAGATTCATATTGGAGTAGTGAGATGTCCTACATATAATGGAGGGAATAAAAATAAGACATATAAGGTATTGGAAAATTCATTCATTGATAATATGTGAAGAAGAAGGAATCTCCACACTTCAGAGTCTCTCCAAGAATCTCAACCAAGATAGAGTTCCTAAAATTATGATAATATTTTATATACGGAACTGGACAGGTCTGTGAGGGTCTGGAAATATTTGTCAATTGAATTATGAAGTCCCGCTAGCCCCACAGCTTCTGATTCTACCCTAGGATGGAGATTCTCTACCAAAGTAGTCAGATCCTCAACTCTATTTTAAACAGTTTCCAATGAGGAGGATGATGTTGAAAGGCTAGACATCAAGAGAGCTATGATTTCCTCCTATATCCATATTTTCACTATCTAGACATCTATCTGATCATGTAGTTTAGATATCAACTGGAGACCCTACTCCAATGCCTCTGACACCTCCTTCATCTGCTTAGCAAGAGGGGAATCATTTTCAAAATCATGAAAGTCCCTCCCATTGATGTCCAAATATAGATGATTCGGGAAAATTTACTCCATGATTTCATACAATGGTTGGAGATCAAAACCATACACCCCTAAGTCATTAAACAAATGATGAAGGAGGCCCCCTTGGTCATGAAATGTTTCCAAAGGGATCTTAGTAATCAAGGTTTGAATCTATTTCTAGATTAGCTTGTGATGTGTATGAGACTCTAATATCAATGGGATGGGTTCGCCAAAAAGAGGGACAGTTGGTTGAGATATAAGAAAAATAGAAGAGGAGACCTCATATAACCTCCTCTCAATAGAATATTTACCCATTTCTTATGTTTGAGGGATGATTTACATAACATAGTCAGTCCTTATATTGGTATGTTCATCATAAAGATGAGGGTTCTTCCTTGAAGTCTCACCCAAATATTTAACCAACTCCATTGTTTCCATGGAAAGCAGTGTTGGTGAGGAAAATGACATGTCCACAAGTTGATCCAATCAGACTAGCACACCACCAGGATAGGCCGCTACCCTATCCTAAGAATAATCCTAGGTATGAAAGGTAGGATCATCAGTTGGAAGAAGAATAATATCATTATCTATAACTTCAGATGCCAACATCATCCAAAATTGATGGATAATCCTGGGGGTGTCTCTCTCCTCATACACAAGTTAAGAAAAGTGGAGAGACCCATTGGGTGCAGTTGAACTGAAGAGAAAACTGATAAGTTGTATATGGTTCACAGATGATCAGATCATCCACCATAGTTGTAAGAACCCTGTCTCAAAGAGATATTCTATATGACCTTTCATCAAGAGAACCACTTTTGTTTTCAATAATTAGACCAATAAGTGCATGGTAAGGAGTGAAATCAAAGCTATCTGATTGGTGCATCACATATATAACCTCTTTTAGGCTTAGAGACATAACCTCAACCACAGATATGTTCAATAGTATAGGGGGAGATAATGAATCAAGGATCCTAGTGGAATTTTAGTATTAATAATAATGAAAATGCTCCCATATCCAGCCAAATAGAAACTGTAAAGGGCCACTATTCCCCAAGGGGATGATGCCTTATTGGATATGACCCAGGAGTTGATAAAGGTGTGTGAGGACTGCCACTTCTATATTAAGGCACTATCCTTTTACTAACCGCGCTATCATCACCAGCATGATGATACAGATCCTTGAATGAACATCCCCAACTGGGAAAATAAATCCATTAAAAAACATGGCCATAATGCATGCCAGTATAAGAATCAGAGAGATATCCGAGTTCACTTGATATCCATATGAGGTATGATCCCAGATTCTAGAATTCCCAATATGAGCTGAAACTATTGCAGACTTACTGGGAAGGTAACCGATGGGGGCATATAACAACTGGCCTAACTCTCCTGCGATAGAGGAAGATGTCGATATAATACTGGAAGAAGATAAGAAAGTGAAAATTCAGATCTTTTCTCAGCTTCTCCTTTTCAATAATGAGCATATCTCTCATTAGGTATAGCCTCTGTAAGGGGTCATCCTAGATATCTATAGAAAGGAGTAATTCATCATACATCTCTCCGAGAGGGGGAATCCCACCCATTTGATAGATGTACCATAGGTTGATTCCCACTTCACCATGGGATATATGGAATGTGTTGGTTACAAGACACCAACAGATGATTAGTTCTTGAAGGATATAAGGCTGGTGATAGACAATAAATTGGGAGATCTGTACTTATTGATAGAGATATACCCTATATAAATGGTCAGTGAACTTTAAGCATCTTTTTCTGACCTAAATTGGCCACACCCATTCATCAGAGATATTACCTCCTAGACGGAGATTCCATTTTAGATTCATCTAATTCCTAGATTATTCAAAGAGGAGGTGAATATGCTCAAATAACTCTGAGAAATAGGCTAATGAGAAAATTCACATCCATCCAGACCTGAGGGAGAGTTTTTTAGTACATAATAAAACCCATGGGACTGAGCTATGACCACTCATCCATCCTTGGAGATTGTTGTTGGAACATATTCTAGTGAATATGAAACCCAGTAAGATGGTAGATTAAAGTTTGGAGTAGAAATAGATGCACCATCCAGTAATATGAACCTGTATAGAGGGAGATGGTGGAATAGAGGATAATCCCAAAACTTGGATGAGAGGATCCACTTCAGAAACTAATTTTCAGGATCCACATGGTATTAGGGACCAACTTTGTGATTTATAGAGATAATAGCCTTTTTATTAGCCATAGTAGGAGAATATCAACACGAGTTGAAAGAAATTTGAATAGAAGTAAGTGGAATATATCAAAAAAATAAAATAAAATCTTATCAAAGGAAGGACATAAACTGGAATCATCATGTTCATCACATGAATCAAAAGTGGAATTCATGAAACACTCAACGGGATATCGAATTGACTAACCCCTGAAGATATCACGGGTCGCATACACCCATAGTGAATTGTGTATCCACATGACCCTTCAAGGACCCATGATCACCTAACCTAGACATGGCCATGTGAGAAACATGATAGCTAGAAGATCATACGATCAGGACAAAAGACCTCACAGAACCCTCAAAATGATCATGCATCCTCATGACCCAAGTTCAAAAAATATCTGAAGTATCATTCATAGTTGGTTTGAGTAGGTTCTTGAGAAAAAGTGATCTTGCATAACAATATTTTTGAAGGTAGTCTCATGATAATGTCTCACAATTGGGTCTTATAGAAGGGTCATGTGATGAGGTCATGAGATGAAATCAAGGTGAGAGCGCTCTAGAGGAATGAGTAGCTAGTGAAATTAATGTCTCTCTACCCCCTATTTATAGGGAATATCACGGAATAATAAACATCTCACAACATACCAAGCATCTCCTGAGACATTGATTCAAGATAGTTCCAAAGACTTAGGTGTGTATTTACTTTCTTAAAAATAGAGACCTTGTCTCCAAGGGAATCACTCCTGAGGGGGGGAATTTGTTGATGCCTATTAAATGAGCAGTATAAATTTCAAAAAGGAATAAATACATCAATATGGGTATTATTTTTTCCACAAAAGAAAAGGAATAAGAAGGAACCCAAGGCCTTCAGATCACATGGGCCTCCAAGGTATACATGGTTGTGTGACCATAATGAGGTCAAATGAAGAAACCATGCATAGAGGATATCCTATAGAAGTTCCAGCGCAAGTCCCTTTGACTAGTCCTACTTTTTAAAAGGTTCCCTAGACAACTAGTGATCATGTGGTGGCTTCCAGGTAAGCTCTTATAGGCCATATAGTTTTTCAACTGGCAGATTCCTAAAAACCCATACAAAACATCCTTCAAAAATTGGAGGAAAATTCCCAAAATGTGGAGGCCTCTTGGGGTCATAAAACATACACTATGGATCATTGATGGGGATGATTATTGTCCTAGACAACATCCAAGAAAACCCATGAGACCCACAACCTTTTCACAATAAAAAAAAGTAATAAAAGGAAGGATGTAGGTGCCTCTTGTTGTAGTAAAAGACACACAACATGCCCTTGATGGTCCACAAGATACCACGAGACCCAATGGCATGCCCACCTCATCTCATGAAATTCTATCAGTATGTCTTTCTCTTCACATTAAGAGGCTTGGGTATGTCTAGGTGACTTCGTGCTCCCCCTTTGGCTCCTTAGGGAAAAAGAGATGGAATTTTCTATGAAACTATCATACATATCCATAGGAAATTTTGTGGTCTTGTGAAACATCACCAAGAGGTAGGGTGATTGTCCTCGACAACACCCAAAAAACCTCATGAAATCCCCAAACTTTTTAAAATAAAACAAATGAAATAAAAAAAAATTAGAGGAGGCAGAAGCGTCTCACGGTCATAAAAATATTGAGACGCGCTAAGGATATCCACAAAATTATCTCACAAGACCCCTCATCAGGCCGATTTGATCTCATAAATCCCCCCTCACAATCCAACCTTGTCTCATGGAAAGTCCCTGAAAATTCATCATATATGATGTGAATGCCTTTTAATAGTCACCATGATCTTGCGAAGTCCCTTGGACATGTGAATATGAAAATATGAAATTCCTTCAGTATTATTGCATGATTATATATATCCCCATAAATTGGAAATAATCCAATAATGGAGGCATTGAATTTATAGACTCACGGATATTGAAAATTAGGAAATGCCCTTGGATTCATCCATGATAGAGACTCATGAAGACGTATGACACTGAATCCCTTCACCGGCTCCATATTGGATTCGCATGATATGCGCCATGAGAACTGGTAAATTATTGAGGTGGAGAGTCCAATAAATCCCCCACACCAACATTAAAAATGTATCACGCATTATACCATTAGAATGAAAACTACTCTCTGCAGACAGATGAACTATAGGAACCTCGCACCGACACTAGATTCGGTTTCTTAGAGCGATGAATCTCTTTACTAATAAGTATTCCATCAGCTAATATACCAGTGAATAAATAGATCAATCATGCTCCATGCATAAATCACTTCACATGATCACTAATTGATCACTTGAAGGACTTCTAGTAGGACATGCAAGTAAAATCCCACACATCTTCTAGATCATGCGAAACTTAAAATAAACTAAAACTGAATAAATCTAAGGAATTCACAATATAATGTCTAGAAAAAATACTAAAGGTGGGTGACTTATGAAAAGGACATACACACTGACCCTCACATGCTTCGTGTGGACCAATTAAGACATGCGACAACACAAGTACATGTCACCCATATTTCACAATGCTCCTTTAGTATGACATTTTCTCATGTGAATTCCTCCAGGATATGTCTAATAAAGTCACATGGTTCCCCCTGGGCTTGCCACCTTAGTCTTGGGAAGCCCTCCAGGATTTACATCCAAACATCATGATGTCCTTAAGAGATGTTTCATAACTCATATTATAGAACCTAATCAAGTCATCTGAGTCCCGTGGTAGCACCCGGGCATGTCAACTATCTCTTGTGACGCCATCTGGGAAAGCTAGCTAGGTATCATGATGCCTTGTAGATAAGTCTTACAGGACATGCGACACTTTCCAAGACATGTCACATTGAATCTTGCGACACCCTCCATGTGTGTCATCCATCTCTTACGATGAAACTTGGAAAATTTAGCTGGATCATGCGACACCCTCTAGAAAAATCATCCAGTTCATGTGATGTCTCCCATGACCAACTGTACAGGTCTTACGATGTCCTCTAGAAAATTTAGCCTTGATTATGTGATAACCTTCATATATTCCATCCATAAATATGAGAATTCACTTAGATAAGTCAACTTGATCGTAAAATTGTCATTGGACATTCTGGGAATACACCCTTCAACAAGTCGAGCAGTCAATCAAGTCATGTCGAGCAAAAAATCAATGCACGTAAAGCAGGAAAGAAGGCTAGGTCAAGTAGGGAATCCCAGGGCTTGATAACCTTGTCCACCCTAGGTGTGTAATCCCTGACCAAAGGGAAACGTCAGTGTGTAATTACCAATCTAATTAACTAAAATAACTCTGATTCTTTCCATAATCAGGATACGTAGGAATCCTTCCTAAGGCCTGAGCTCCATATCAAACCTCCTAAGGTAGGTCTCATTACATAAGTCCTGCATCCGTAAGTAGTGAGACTGATCATTTCACAACAATTATTTCTCAAACCAATCATGAATCATGTGGGCTTAGGGAACTACAATGATCATATCATTTTCTTCGTAAGCCTCTACTAAGTCAAGGGAAACTTCAGAGTATAATCCCTGATTAGTGGAATAACATGATATGTCTCTAATATAGGGAAACATCAGTGTGTAATCCCCCATCAATAAAACTATGAGAATTCCAATTCATGAAATAACCAAGATATACGGGACACCTTCCTAAGGTTATATCTCAAATAAAAAACCATTTTGATGTAAGACCCATGTCTCTGACATTTCCACCATCAGGACCCAATCATTCCCATGGGCTGATCACTCTACCTAATCCCTCAACAGAATAAGAAAGCAACTGAACTATGATCACTATGATTCCTACCATAACCAAGATACATAAGATGCCTCTCTAAGGCTTTATCCCAATAATAAACATCCCAAGGGTTGTACCAGTACATGATTCCTACATCCATATGAAATGAGGCTGATCATTTTCTATCCGTTATTTCTCACACTGATCATAGATCATATGGTCTTATGAATCCTTAAAGAACACCTCATTGGAATATTGAATCTCTTCTAGCTAGGTAAATACCAATATTTAAGCCTCAATGAGTGGAATGATATAAACACCCCTTACATTTATGGGAATCTACCTTGGGGATAGTTACAAGTGCGTGATTGAAATATGATAAATTTGATTCCTACCATAACCAGGATACAAAGGATTTCACTTAGAGAATCGAGATAAAAACATCCAATTCCTCAGTTCCCACACACATATCCTCTCTGCATGACATTAAAATTTATAAGTTTAACAAACTATGTGTGTTGTGATTTATATGATAACCAAGATATGTAGGATGACTCATAATGGCTCAATCTCTTCCTCATAATATTAATTACCTCCCTGCATGGCATAAAATTATGAAGTACCTAGTTATATGGATTCATCACATAAATCATTTATCCATCAGTCTAAAATATATGAAGAACCTCAGATACATATAGTTGGATTCACTAAGGATATCCCCTTTCCTTTGTTCATTGATGAGATCCCCTTTATTTTGTATATAATGAGAACTAATCTATAATAATTTTGTTAGGGTAACCAGTCCCTTATCGGGATTAGAAAGAAATTCTCAAACATATAATAAATATATAAGAGAGTCTCGAAGTAGGCAATAATTCTCCCCAAAGGGGTGTGATGATCCCAACCTCCCATCCTCTTGACCGATGTGAGTTCCTAAGTGTCATTGAGTCTGAAACCCCAAGCGACCATATTCATTTAGAAAGTAGTTATATAACTAGTTATGGATGAGGTAACTATTGGGATTTTCTATTAATAAAAACAATAGTGACCTAATGTTAATTATTGTTCAAGAGATCAAACCCCCGACAATCAACCATCGGGTCAAACTGAACCCATCTCGACGAGGGTTCCCTGGTCATCTCTTCTCCATAAAAAAATTATAAATTGGTTTTAAATTATATTTAGATCAATTATACATGTATTAATACAATTTAGGTTATTATAATAAATTTCCCTTTGAATTTTTATATAAAAAAAATAAAAATGTTGAACCTTTTCACTTTAAAAACCCATTGTTTTGTCCCGTCTGCGGAATTAATTTTAAATTAAATTCTTCCACTTATATGATTAGAATTTGGAAAAAATGATTCTTCATTTTTAATAATAATAATTTATAATGTCTATTAATGTAAAATTAGTTTTTTACCAAAAATATTAGTGAAATTAATTAAAATTAATTACAATGATTAAGGTAAAAATGAGTTTACTTAGTTAAAAAAACTTTAACTTAAGGAGAAAAATAACCTAGACACATAAATAAAATCAATTGGATTGAAATATTTTTACTATAAACTCCCTTGGATATAAAATTTACCATTATTGGAGGCACATGATGTAAGTAATACCTCTCAATAGTGTTTACCTTTTTTTATTTACAAGAATGTCACTCATCCTCCATGATAAAAGGGTACTCACCCCCTCACTTATTCAAAACTATAAAGCCATTTGGATCATCAATAAACTACCCAAATGAGATAAATACTTCCCTATTATCATTATACAAGCCTAAATTTGGTATTAAAGAAAACCAAGTTAGTCCTTTGGTGCAAACCAAAAGGAATTACCCGAAGAAGTGGTAACATTATTCGATGATAATTTTTGTATCATTTTTTTATAAGCCCATTAAATTACTCTTATTACATGATTATATAATAAAATAAGTATCCTAAATATACTTATATGTTGTTAAGTTAATGGTTTTACCTCCACCTATACACACTTCTACCAAATGGTATACGCAATCACCATTCCTGTGCATGGAGGAGTACCGCTTCGTGAACCGATATCGTTCGTTCTTCCATTACCACCTCTAAAAGATGGGAATAATGATAGAATTGTTGTTTTTATATTATATATATGATATTTATAATTTATTTATTATTATTTAATTATTACATAAAACATAACTTCATTCTTTCCATTTTTTGGGAATATGATAACATTGTTTGTGGACATATGGACTACCGCCTCCTCAAAGCGATGTGATTCATTCACGCATTACATGGATTGTATTAAGGATGATTTTATTAAAAATATGTGATATTTATAAAATTATAATTCTAATATAATTATAATATATATATACATCATTTACTTTTATTTATTTCAATACGACAAGAAAATTGAAATAACATTCATGCATATGTACGACCTACCGTCTCCAAGAATAGTGTATTTCATTTCTTATTTATATATTTAATATATTATTATAAATAAATATATACTGAATATATATGATATTTATATATTTTTTTAAATTATTTAAATGAGGAAATCATGATCAAAGAAATAGGACCAAAAATAACAGGACAAAGCATATATGAAAAACAATGCGGTTATTTCCTGAAATGTTACTTTAACATGGAATTGTTAATAAACGGGTTATAACAAGTCATAATAAAATAATATATGGTATTTTATATAATAATATGGTTATTTTTTAGATTTATAATAAAAATATATTTATTATACATTAGGTTTGAATGTGTACAAAGTATGTCAAGACTTAAGGTAATTGTTTTCTCATCTCACTTTTATTTCTGTGAGATATATCCTATATTTACCACTTATTATTATTGTGTGGTGTATATACTGACCTGTAAAATGTTATATAGTTAATTTAATTTATTTAATTATATAAAAAGTTTCAATTTATGTTATTGTTTCATGGATCTCCGGATTTAAAAGTTACTCACGTTAAGGTATTTTCGTCTCACTTTTATTTTCCATGAGACACAAGACATGATCACCACCTATTTATTATATGTTGTTTTTATAATTCTCATGGATGTATTTTATTATTATTATAATTATAATTATTTTTATTTAAATATCCATTTTAGTATCACTCTTTCATTGTGTTTACTGTTCAAAAGTTACTTAATTGATAAAGGAATTTTGTCTCAATTTTCCTTCTTTGAGACACATATTATGATATACACCAAATATTTTATGAGGTGAATATAACACATATGTGACATGTTATATTATGAATATAATTATTTTCATGATATTTTATGCTTTATGAGATTTTATTCTTTCATGGGTATTAGGATTCAAAGTTACCAAAGTGGTAATAGTTTATTGCTAAAATCTCATCGTTTACTGGGATTGTTTATGATTATGCTTCCATTGATGAAATCCTATCAACCATATCTCAAGAATACACATAAATTTTATTATAATCTATTTATTCATTATATCTTCAAGTAATGGTCCCATTTTCCCACTCTTTGGTATTTATTATAACTAAGAAAATGTTTTAATGGGAATTTGACTTTATTTCTCATTTCAGTCAGAAATATGTTTTATTCAAAAAAACCATGTTTTTTTAAATCAAAAAAATGTTTTCAAATGATATTTTAAGAAAATTTTCAATAAAAATGATTTTGAAAATTTTATATTTTTTAAAAAGTGTTACAAATGGTTTTAAAAAATTCCTTTATACATTTTTAAAGTTATTTTCAAAGAAGAATATTTTAAAAATGTTTTATGTTTTAAAATTATTTTTTTTAAATCATAAAGGGTATTTTAATAAATAAATAATTTAAATTATTTTAAATCTTACCTAATAAGTTTTAAAAGTGGGTTTAAAAGAAAAATATTTTGAAAATGTTTTATGTAAAAAAAGACTTATAAATAAATGTTATTTTCTTTAAGAAATGTTCAAGGAGGTCTTTCAAAATCCTTATCCATATAAGATGATATCCTTTTATATAGTTTTTGAGATGATAGGGATATGATTCAAGGGAACCATTATTATTCTTTCTTTGAATTATTTATGATTAAGATGATAATTTTTTTACGAAACCCATTTCTCTACCACGAGTTATACCATGATAAAATGCATATGAAACCCACTTCCTTTCAAAGGTTATTCTATGATTATGAAACTTTACTATTTTCCATAGGATATGATATTATGAAATTTTTGTGATAACCATTTAATTTAATGGGTTATGATATGATTTTTATGAAACCTATCTCTTGTATGGGTCATGATATGATAAATGTTCCATTATATTACGGCACATGTTTGTATGATTTCAATATGTGAGGGGTGGGACCTATATCTCCCTCCAATTCATTGGGTATAGATTTAAATCTCATAAGATAAATATGGGAAAAAAGTTGAAGGGATTGATCCAAAATGGGAAACAAGTGTGTCCTGGCCCACAATGGGAAACATGTGCATCCTAATCACACAATGGGAAAAGGGTGCATCCTAATCCATAATATAAAATAGGTGCATCCTAGTCCAAAATAAAAAATGGGAGCATACTAATCCACAATGGGAAAAAATTAAATCCTAATATACTATGGTAATATGGTGTAACTGAATCCATGACAAGGTAAGGGCTGCGACTCTGGATGGTAGTGTGTCCCGCCCAGTAGGTGTAGTCCCCGTGAAGTGCCTTGATAAGTTTAAACAATGAAACTTGGCTTATTGGGAATGATTTTATGTGATTATGTGTATTATAAAATTCTATTTATTATTCCCATGTTATTATTTCATGGATTATTCTCTTGGTTCCCTTATGATTCATGTCTTATGAACTGCCAAGCTTTATGCCATAACTCTTGATTATGATCTTTGATATACAGGGTATGATCTTATAATGTTATGATCATATTATAATGCACTTATGTTAATGTTACACTTATGTATCTCCTTTTTTACCCTTACTGAGCATCTTATCTAACCCCTTTTTTATGTTTCCTTTCCCCAAGTTATGAAGACAGGTTTTAAGTAGTGGTATAAAAGTGGGAGATCTTTAAGGGATATGTTGAAGATCTTTCATCAATATAGAATATAATGTTTCCATGTTTCCAAAGACACAAAACTATTATATTCCTTAGGAATGTAATTTTGTAATGTTCTGAATATTCATCTAAAATGATGTAATATCAATGTATGTTAAACTAGGGTTTCTATAGTTGGTATCAAAAGAAATAGTAGTGGAAAAAACGTTTAACACATTGGTATTTTTCATGTTGGTTCTATATAACCAGCGTGAAAAGTTGTAAAAATTAATTTATCACGTCTGTTATTTTATAACTGACGTGATAAATTGATAAGAATCCATTTTTTACGTCGGTTATAAAATAACCAACGTAAAATATACTGAGATTAGCTTTATCACGTCGGTTATTTTATAACCACCATGAAAATCCAATCTGGGCACTTTATCACATCGGTTATAAAATAACCAACGTGATAAAGGAAATCTTGACAATTTATCATGTCGGTTAAAGCTCCATTTATCATGTCAGTTATAAAATAATCGACGTGATAAATTATTTTCTACGTCAATTATTAAATAACTGACGTTATAAACATGAAAAAATAGTTTATCACATCAGTTATAAAATAACTGATGTGATAAACCTTTTAAATGATTTATCACGCCCCGTATTCAGTCATTCTGTTTTCTTCGATCTGGAGACCTGCGACTTGTCTCTCCCACATGGAAAACATAGAAAGGATTCTTCAAATTCGTGACCTCCAACCTCATTTTTCCAACACCATTCATCGTCTTTATTATCAACAGATCTATCAGGTCGACTCGCAACACTCAAGAAATCTTCACACGGCTCGATTTCAGTTTTTATTTGTCGCGATGCCCTAAACTAATTTTTTGAGATGTTTTTTTTCTATATTTTTTCTTTCTATCATGGTAAGTTTCATAGTGTTCATTTATACCATGCCAAATTCTTTTCTAGTAAAATAATCCATGGAAGTGATATCATGCAACTTTATGCTTTTTGTGTGTTCCATCATGTGTGTGTGCGTGTACAGGGGGTGTCGAAGGGGGTGGGGGTTGTCTAGAGGGGCGGGGGCTGTCCAGGGGGTGGGGGGCTTTCTAGGGGGTGGGGGTGTCCAGGGGGTGTCAAAGGGGGTGGGGATGGTGTCCAGGGGGTATGGGGCTTTCCAAGGGGGTTGGGGTGTCCAAGGGGGTGTCCAGGGGGTGAGGGGGTTGTCCAAGGGGTTAGGGGTGTCCAGGGTGTGGGGGTGTCCAAGGGGGGTGGGGGCTGTCTAGAGGGGTGGGGGTTGTCCAGGGGTGGGGGGGCTGTCCAGAGGGGTGGGGGTGTCCAGGGGGTGTCAAAGCGGGTGGGGGTAGTGTCCAGGGGGTGCGGGGGTTGTCCAAGGGGTTTGGGGTGTCCAAGGGGGTGGGGGTGTCTAGGGGTGAGGGGGATGTCCAAGGGGGTAGGGGTGTCCAGGGGTGGGGGTGGTGTCCAGGGGTGGGTGGGTTGTCCAAGGGGGTAGGGGGTGTCCAGGGGTGGGGGTTGTCTAGAGGGTTGGGGGCTGTCCAGGGGGTGGGGTGGTGTCCAGGGGGGTGAGTGGGCTGTCCAAGGGGGTAGGGGTGTCCAGAGGGGTAGGGGTGTCCAGGTGGTGGGGGTTGTCTAGAGGGGTGGGGGGCTATCCAAGGGGTGGGGTGTCTAGGGGTGTCAAAGGGGGTGGGGGTGGTGTCCAGATGGTGTGGGGCTATCCAAGGGGTTTGGGGTGTCTAAGGGGGTGGTGTGGTGTCTATGGGGTGAGGGGGCTATCCAAGGGGTAGGGGTATCCAGGGTTGGGGGTGGTGTCCAGGGGGGTGAGTGGGCTTTCCAAGGGGGTAGGTGGTGTCCAGGGGGTGGGGGTGTCCAGGAGGTGGGGGGCTGTCTAGAGGGGTGGGGGATATCTAGAGGGGTGGGGGTTGTCCAGAGGGGTGGGGGTGTCCAGTGGGTTTCAAAGGGGGTGGGGGTGGTGTCCAGGGGGACGTGGGGGCTGTCCAAGGGGGGTGGGGGTGTCCAGGGGTGGGGGTTGTCTAGAGGGGTGGGGGCTGTCCAGGGGGTGGGGGGTTGTCCAGAGGGGTGGGTGTGTCTATGGGGTGTCAAAGGGGGTGGGGGTGGTGTTTAGGGGGTGTGGGGTATATCCAAGGGGGTTGGGGTGTCCAAGGGTTAGGGGGTGGTGTCTAGGGGCTGAGGGGGCTTTCCAAGGGGCAGGGGTGTCCAGGGGGTGGGGGTGGTGTCCAGGGGGTGAGTGGGATGTCTAAGGGGGCAGGGGGTTGTCCAGAGGGTGGGGTCTGTCCGGAGGGGTGGGGTTATGTTTAGGGGGTGGGGGTTTTTCAGGGGGGTAGTGGTGTCCAGGGGGTGTCAAAGGGGGTGGGGGTGGTTTCCAATGGTGTAGGGGTTGGATAGCCCCCTCACCCCCGGGACACCACTCCCCCACCCTCTGGACACCGCCCATCCCCATGGACAGGCCCCCACTCCTTGTACAGGCCCCCACCCCCCTGGACACCCCCACCCCCTGGACACCCTGGACAGCCCCCTACCCCAGTGGACAGCTCCCCCTAGACAACCCCAACCCCCTTGGTCACCCTCTTGGTATTTTAATATTTATACTTCATATTTATTTTTTACAGAAGGGTGAATTTGGTATCCAGTTGCACCAGGATGTATTGTTTGTGTACCTTAAGAAGAAAGGATCCAAGATGAATTTAAAACTATTATATCTAACTATATTTTCTTTTTAAAATGATTTTCATGTATATTTTTTTCAAATACACATTGATTTGTTTTATATTTCAAAATTGTTTTTACATTCAAATTATGATATTTTTCATATAAATATATATTTTTCTTATCTTAACAAGATGTATAATTTTGATATTTTTTATAGGTTAATAATTATTCAAAGTTGGATTATAGCACATCGAATGAGTAATGAATATGGGGATGGTGTTGATGCCTTTTTGGAATTTGCTAAATTAAATGTTCCAAGAAGTGACATTTTTTTCTGTCCATGCCTGAAATGTTTGAATATGAAGAAGTTGAATGGTAGAGAGATCAAAGATCATCTAATTTTTCATGCTTTTAATTCAAGTTACAACCCTTGGATTTGGCATGGTGAAACTAGACAGAATGTCAGATCTACTGATGATGATGATTCGCAGAATGGTAACTCTGATGGAATTGAAGAAATTATTTGTGATATTTCAGTAGAAAAAATTGAGATAGAACCGACAGTTGCGCATCTATATGGTGATTCTGAAAAACCATTGTATCCTGGTTGTATGAATTTTACTATTTTGTTGGCGGTGTTAAGATTTATTAACCTAAAGGTGAAACATGGATTGAGTGATAGAAGTTTTACAGAGCTGCTACAATTGATGAAATACATTCTTCCAAAAGATAATGATCTTGCATATTCACATTATTAGGCCAAGAAAATATTATGCCCGGTGGGTTTGGGATACAATAAAATGCATGCCTGTCTGAATGAGTATATGATATATAGGAAAGAATATGAATTTCTATCAGAGTTTCCAAAATGTGGTACATCACAGTATAAGTTGAAAGAAAAATCACAAGTTGATGTAGATATTACAAAGATACCTTACAAGGTATTTTGGTATCTTCCAATAATTCATCATTTGAAACGTTTATTTGCTAATTCACATGATGCAAAAAGGTTAATATGGCATGATGATGAGTGGATACGTGATGGAAAAATACTTCATCCAAAATATTTTCCACAATGGAAGAAAATTGATAATCAATATCCTACATTTGGAAATGAAATTAGAAATCTCATACTAGGGTTGTGCACAGATGGAATGAATCCATACCGAACCCGTAGTAGCACACATAGTTCATGTCCTGTTTTTTTGGTAATTTACAACCTCTCTCCTGAAGTTTGTGTGAAGCACAAATATGTCATGTTGAGTATAATGATCTCTAGTCTGAAGCAACCTGGAAATGATATTGATGTTTTCTTGTCACCATTTATTGATGATTTGAAACTTTTATGGGAGGATAGTATTAGGGTGTATGATTCTTATAAAATGGAATATTTTCAGCTGCATGCAGTGCTTATGTTCACTATAAATGAATTCACATCATATGGAAATTTTTCTGGATATAGTGTTAAGGGGCATAAAGCATGTCCAATTTTCGAACTACAGACTTCATATTGTCAATTGCATCATGGGATGAAAATAGTGTACATGGGTCATTGAAAGTTTTTTCCTATGGATCACTCTTATAGAAGAATAAAAAAGGCATTCAATGGATCAAAAGAATTTGATATTTCTCCAAAACCTTTATCCCCTGATGTGTATTTTGAGAGGGTGGAAAACCTTGATGTGACATTGGGAAAGACATAGAATTCTGGTAATGATAGACATATTTGGAAGAAAATGTCAATATTTTTTGAGCTACCATATTGGAGATATCATGAAGTTAAACATAATATTGATGTCATGCATGTGTAGAAGAATATCTATGATAGTTTGATTGGAACATTTTTAGATATTAAAGGAAAGAAAAAAGATGGATTGAATGCAAGATTAGACTTACTATCAATGGGAATGCATTTGGAGTTAGCTCCCACTTCTAATGGAAGATGAACATTTTTCCCCCAGCATGTCATACATTATACAAGAGGGAGAAAATTAGATTTTTTTAGTGTCTATATGATATCAAAGTGACTCAAGGTTATTCTTCAAATGTAAAAAATTTTGTCTCATTGAATGATTTGAAGTTGATAGGTATGAAATCTCATGATTTTCACGTCATGATGCAACAACTTCTACCAGTTGCATTGCGTGGAATATTGTCCATCCGTGTCAGAAAGACTATAATGAAGTTGGGTTATTTTTTGAATTCAATTTGTAATAAGTTTATTGATATGAATGCTTTGAACATTTTGGAAAAGGATGCAATTTATATACTTTGTCAATTGGAAATGTATTTTCCTCCATATTTTTTTGATATAATGGTGCATTTAATGATTCATATGGTTCAAGAAATAGAGCTTTGTGGACTTGTATATCTTCGTTGAATGTATCCTTTTGAAAGGTATATGAAAATATTGAAGGGGTATGTTAAGAATCCATATTGACCTGAAGCCTCCATTGTTGGAAAGTATATTTCTGAGGAGGTTGTGTAGTTTTTTACGAGCTACTTGGCTACAGTGGAGCACATAAGTTTGACACCATCTCTCCATGAATGATTTAATAATGAGGGAAAAGAGATTCATGGATTGAAATTCAAATCATTGTCAGCTGAATAGATGAATAAGTTAGAATTATACATCTTGAATAACATAACTAATGATCAACCGTATATCACATTGCATATTAATGAGTTGAAACAATGTCATCCAAAGAAGAAAGAAATGTGGATTTTGAATGAGCACAACAAAACATTTTTTTCATGGATTAAAAATACCTTGCTTGGTAGATCAGATGTATCAGAGAAATTAGGATGGATAGTGGGTGGTCCATGTTTAAATGTGATAACATGGTTCGGTTATGACATTAATGGCTATACATTTTATACGAAAGCTCAGGACAACAGAAGTGCAGCTCATAATAGTGGTGTATTGGTGTTTGTAGAAGCAATGCATTTTTCGAGTTCTAAAGACAAAAACCCAATTTCTGCATCAAGTGCATATTATGAAGTTATTGAAGAAATATGGGAGGTTGATTACTTTAAAATTAAAGTTCATGTTTTTAACTGTAAATGGTTTATCAGTAACAATAGTGTCAGACAAGATGAATTTGGAATGACAGTTGTTAATATGAATATATTGGAAGACACATATGATTCTTTTATAATGTAAACACATGAAAAACATATTTTCTATGTAGTTGATCAATCATATATGCAGTGGTATATTGTTTTACAAGGGAAAAAACAATATGTTGGTGAGGATAAACTTGATGAAGACGCTAATTTATGTGAGATCCCTACTTCCATGGAAAGATTAGCAGAAAATAATGATGAGCATGTTGAAGATATGGTTTTTTCCATAAGGAACGATCATGATGAAGGAATTTGAGAAAACAATCCATTTGTACATTCCTAATATTACAGGTAACATATGTTTATTTCTTATTTACATGTATTATTTTCATAAAATGTTAGATATTATAATTTTTTTTCTTTATTAAAACACGTATTAAAACAAATAAGTAGAAGTTTTTGTTTATTTTAATTTTTCTTTAGTGTGGTTTACCAAGTTTACCATAGTTTACCATTTTTTACCATAGTTTAACTTTACGTAATTTATATATTTATTGATTTTTTTTGAATGAAAATCACACTACCATCTTTATCATCTTTACCATTATTTAGCATGCTTACCATATTAACCATGTTTACTATTACATAACTTAGTTCAATTTTCCATTTTCCATTTACATTAGTATTGTGGTATTTGAATTTGTATATTTATGAACTAATGTTTGTTTCTTTTATTTTAAGGATAATGATAGATCAAACAGTTGATCAACCACATGATTCTGGAGATGAGCATAATGATCATACCTCTGGGGAGGAACATTCACACGCTCCTCTTGATGTTCCCTAATATTTCTCATGTGATCCCATAACGACAAAGAGTTCAAGAGTTGGTAACTGTGGGTACACACATTTACCAAAATTATCACTTGCCCATACACAGGACCAGAGGATACTCATTGAGTTTGATGAGAATTATATTCCTAGAGGTCCAAATGTAAATGATTTTAAGAGTTATGTATCAACTCAAGGTAAGAGCATCATAGGGTCACTGTATAGGATATTATAGATAGATCAGCTTGAGTACCATTACCTACAGATGAGGTGACGACAGTTGGACATAGTATCTGCCATTTTTTAATTTGGCCATCCAAACTTCTGTGACTCATTACTATAGAGTTATGTATGTTATATATTCTATTTTATTTTTTTATTAAATTTTTTTTAACATTTGAAAACTAATATATTTTTCTATTTATTTTTACAGGAATACTTCAAAGGTAAAGAAATATTGTATAGACAACAACAAATAAAAATGGTTATGACTTTAAATACTGATTCTAGTAGTCTTGACAGATTGTCAAGATATTAAAATTTTTTGGGGGATCATTATGAATTTCCAATGGAAGCTCATGTTTGTGGACGTGAAATAATTGTGGGGATTGTGAAAAATAATATCATGGAGCTTGTTACTAGAGATAAGTTGGGCATCAATGCGGTGAAATTTTTTTCCATGTAAGTCTTAACACCTTTTCCCTGTGTTATATTTATTAAAAATGTATACTTATGTCTGTTTTGTAATAGGTATCTTTATAACATGTGTGAGAAGAATCAGTGGAAAGATGTAAATGGATTCATTGGCTCGCATTTGATTTCCCCTGAAGCACATGCATTGAATGAGGAACAAAGAATGATTTATATTGCTGAAAGATTTGAATAGAATATAATCACACAATGTTGGATGATGCATTTTTGTGATAGGTATGAAACATATCTCTGGAAAAGAGTTCAATATCTTTTAACATAAAAAACCACTAACCTTAAATTATCTTTTATCAGTGACCATTGGATGTTAGGTGTTTTTTGACCAAGGGGGAAAACACTTTATTGGATATGCTCTGTCCGTGGTGATGTGTGGGAAAGTTTTAAGAATATGTTGGAAAAGTAAGTTTCAATTTATTAATAGTTTTATATATTATAATGAATTATAAATTTATTTTATTTGTATTATTTTTTAATAGGGGATGGGTCTACTTTCGAAAAAACACAAAGAAAAGGAATGCCAAGATCAAATATGTAGAAGTAAAGGTAAATATCCATTTATAATTTGTAATTTTTAATGTATTACATAAAAATAATATTTTGAATTTACACACATTCATACAGAATTGTCATGAAAAAAAATGCATCATCGAATGCAGATATTATATGTTAAGATTTATGTATGAAATAATTACAACTAGAACACTTCTGAACTTTTACATGGTAAGATTTCATTTTAAACTTTGACATTGTAAGATTTACTTTTAAAATTTTCCATAATATTTCATTTGATTTATTCATTAAACATGTTAACTACTATCCTTTTAATTTGTAGCTATTTGATGACCTTCAACCCTATAGTTCTCAAGAGGTCAAGAACCTACAAGTGGAATGGTCAAATTATTTTACAGGTTTTATTGGATTTTAGTTTGTTTGTAGTGTAAAATGTAATTTTGAATATTGTCATTATAATTGTGTATTTGGTAGTTGTTTAGGTTGGATTTAGGGTTTTTTTGTGGAAATTGTAAGTTATGAATTTTATATATGTGGCTGTTTAATTTTGCGGTACTTCTTGTTTTGGTCTAGTTCTGATGGTTTTTCCGGTATGGATTTTGGTATGGAGGTTTCTAGGGGTGTGGGGAGGTGTCCAGTGGGGTGGGGGTTTCTAGGGGTGTGGGAGGGCTGTCCAGTTTAGTGGGGGGTGTCCAGGAGGGTGGGATGGTTGTCCAGGGGGTGGGGGTGTCTAGGGTGTCCATGAGGGTGGGGGCAGTCTAGGGGGTGTCCATGGGTGTGGAAGGTTTCTAGGGGTGTGGGAGGGGTGTCCAGGGGTGTGAAGAGGGTTGTCCAGTGGGGTGGGGGCTTTCCAGGGGTGTGGTAAGGTTGTCCAAGGGGTGTTCAGGGGTGTGGGGGGTTTTTAGGGGTGTGTGAGGGCTGTCCAGGGGTGTGGGGAGGGATGTCCAGTGGGGTGGGGGATTTCCAAGGGTGTGGGAGGGCTGTCTAGTGGGGTGGGGGTGTGTCCAGGGTGTCCATGATGGTGGGGTGAAATCCAGGGGGTGTCTAGGGTTGTGGGGGTTTCTAGGGGTGTGGGAGGGTTGTCCAGGGGTGTGGGGGGTGTCTAGGGTGTCCATGGGGGTGTGGGTGTCCAGGAGGGTGGAAGGGCTATCCGGGGGTGGGATCTTTCTAGGAGGGTGGGGTTTTCTAGGGTTGTGGGAAGGTTGTTTAGTGGGGTGGGGGTTTCCAGGGGTGTAGGAGGGTTGTCTAAGGGGTGGTGGGTCTGTCCAGTGGGGTGGGGTCTATCCAGGGGGTATCCAGGGGCGTGGGGGGTTTCTAGGGGTGTGGGAGGGCTGTCTAGGGGTGTGGGGAGGGCTGTCCAGTAGGGTGGGTCTTTCCAGGGGTGTGGGAGGGCTATCTAGTGGGTTGGGGGTGTCCAGGGTGTCCATGAGGGTGGGGGCATCCCATGGGGTGTTCAGGGGTGTAGGGGGTTTCTAGGGGTCTGGGAGGGGTGTCCAAGGGTGTGGGGGGTGTCCAAGGTGTCCAGGGTGTCCAGGGTTTCCATGGGGGTGGGGGTGTCCAGGAGGGTGGGAGGGTTGTCCGGGGGGTGGGGCTGTCCAGGAGGGTGGGGGTGTCCAGGGTTGTGGTCAGGATGTTTAGTGGGGTGGGGGTTCCAGGGGTGTGGGAGGGCTGTCCAGGGGGTGGGGTAGGGTTGTCCAGTGGGGTGGGGGTGTCCTGGAGGGTGGGGGTAGTCCAGGGGGTGTCCAGGGGTCTGGGGGTTTTAGGGGTCTGGGAGGGCTGTCTGGGGGTTTGGGGAGGGTTTTCCTGTGGGGTGGGGGATTTCTAGGGGGTGTGGGGGGGCTGTCCAGTGGGGTGGGGGTGTCCAGGGTGGGGTTACTCCAAGGGTTGTCCAGGGGTGTGGGGGTGTTTCTATGGGTGTGGGGGTGTCTAGGGGTGTGGGGTGTCCATGGTTTTCATGGCGGTGGGGGTGTCCAGGAGGGTGGGAGGGCTGTCCAAGGGGGTGGGGGCTATCTAGGAGGGTGGGGGTGTCTAGGGTTGTGGGAAGTGTGTTTAGTGGGGGGGTTCCAGGGGTGGGGTAGGGATGTCCAAGGGATAGGAAGGGTTGTCCAGTGGGGTGGGGGTGTCCAGGAGGGTGGTAAAGCTCTCTAGGGTGTGTCTAGCGGTGTGGGGGTGTTCTAGGGGTGTGGGAGGGCTGTTCAGGGGTGTGAGGAGGGCTGTTCAGTGGGGTGTGGGATTTTTAGGGGTGTGGGAGGGTTGTCCAGTGAGGTGGGGGTGTGTCCAGGGTGTCCATGAGGGTGGGGGGCAGTCCAGGGGATGTCCAGGGGTGTGGGGGGTTTCTAGGGGTTTGGGAGGGGTGTCCAGGGGTGTGGGGGGTGTCCAGGGTGTCCATGGGGGTGGGGTGTCCAGGAGAGTGGGAAGGTTGTCCAGGGGGTGGGGGCTGTCCAGGAGGGTGGGGGTTTCTAGGGTTGTGGGAAGGCTGTTTAGTGGCGTGGGGGGTTCCAGGGGTGTGGGAGGGCTGCCTATGGTGTGGGGGAGGGTTGTCCAGTGGGGTGGGGGTGTCCAGGAGGGTGGGAGGGTTGTCCAGGGGGTTTCCAGGGGTGTGGGGGTTTCTAGGGGTGTGGGAGGTCTGTCCAGGTATGTGGGGAAGGTTGTCTAGTGGGGTGGGGGCTTTCCAGAGGTGTGGTAGGGCTGTCTAGTGGGGTGGGGGTGTCCAGGGCGTCCATGAGGGTGGGGGTAGTCCAGGGGGTGTCCAGGGGTGTGGGGGTTTCCAGGGTGTCCATGGGGGTGGGGGTGTCCAGGAGGGTGGGTGGGTTGTCCAGGGGGTGGGGCTGTCTAGGAGGGTGGGGGTGTCTAGGGTTGTGGGCAGGCTTTTTAGTGGGTCGTTGGTTTCCAGGGGTGTGGGAGGGAAATCCAGGGTTGGGGGAGGGATATCCAGTGGGGTGGGGGTGTTCAGGAGGGTGGGAGGGTTTTCCAGGGGTGTCCATGGGTGTGGTGGGTTTATAGGGGTGTGGGAGGGCTGTCGAGGGGTGTGGGGTGGGCTGTCTAGTGGGGTGGGGGAGGGTTGTCTAGTGGGGTGGGGTGTCTAGGGTGTCCATGAGGGTAGGGTGAAATCTAGGGGGTGTCCAGGGGTGTGGGGGTTTCTAAGGGTGTTAGAGGAGTTTCCATGGGTGTGTGGGGTGTCTAGGGTGTCCATGGGGGTGGGGTGTCCAGGAGGGTGGGAGGGTTGTCCATGGGGGTGGGGGTTTTCGAGGAGGGTGGGGGTGTCTAGGGTTGTGGGTGGGCTGTTTAGTGGGGTGGGGGCTTTTAGGTGTGTGGGGGGATATCCAGGGTGTGGGGGAGGGTTGTCCAATGGTGGGGGGGGGGGGGGTTGGTTAGTTTTTTTTCTGTTTCAGGTATTATTTTTGTTGTGAATAGTTGTGGGCGGGGTCCCGGGGTGTGGGGGTTGTCTAGGAGGGTGGGGGCCGTCCAAGGGTGTGGGGTTAGTCCATTTGGGTGGGGGATTTCCAGGGGTGTGGGGGCTATTTAGGTGGGGGTGGGTTGGTCTGTTTTTTTTCTGTTTCAGTTTTTCTTTTGGCTAGGCATAGTTGTGGGGGGTGTCCATGGGTGTGGGGGTTGTTTAGGAGGTGGGGGCAGTCTAGGGGTGTGGGCGGTTTCCAGTGGGGTGGGGGGTTTCCAGGGGTATGGCGGGGGGCTGTCTAGGTGGGGTGGGGGGTTTTGGTCTGTTTTTATCCTATTTCAGGTATTGTTTTGGATGGGCATAATTGTAGTTGAACGGTTTAATTAAAAAAATTCTTTCTACGTCGGTTATTTTATAACTGACCTAAAAATACACCGGGATTAATTTTAATGTCAGTTATTTCATAACCAACGTAATAAATGGAAAGCAATGGTTTTTTAGGTCGGTTATTATTTAACCGACGTGGAAAACCGCTTGGTAGACTACTTTATCACATCGGTTATTTTTATAACTGATGTGATAAATGCTTCAGAGATGTGATTTAAGATGTCGGTTATATAATAAGCGATGTGATAAAGTATATACAACATCGGTTTTTAAATAACCAACATAATATATCATGACTCCGAAGCGTTTTCCACGTCGGTTTTTGAGTAACCGATGTGAAAAATGCATTGGTTTTTTTTACGTCAGTTTTAAAATAACCGACATAAAAAACAACATTTATAATGTCTTCTGTAATAACTTAGACCAAAAACCGATGTAAAAACTAAAAAATAACCACTGTAAAAAAAAATTACACTAGTGAAAGGATTAGTAAGCCTTTATAAACTAGGATTAGAAAAATTTATTGAGATCCCTAGGGATATTTATAAGGATGTGTCTAGGGATGTATCTAAGGATAATCCTAAGGTGTCATATATTTAAATTAAGGTGTTATGATTAAGGCATCCAATAAGAAATTTTTCATGATTATGTGGTTTTCTACTATGATAAGTCTTTCTTACACTATGCTTTCTGGTCTTAATTAATAGAGGGAACTAGAGGGAACTAAGTTAATATTGAATGTTTCATATATGGAAGGTATTTTAATTTTTAAAATCAATGCTCTGAGTGTAAATATAATGAAGAGAATCAGTAAGGTGGCATGAGTATTAGTTATACTACTATAGATAATGAGACCACTAATGACATCTGAAATGTATGGAATGTTCTAATAGTATTTTTTACATTAAACATAAGAAACATGCTAAAAATTAAGGTTGAGGAACATTATGAAATGATTCATATTTTATTTCAGCACTTATGCATATTGGATAACATGTGATAACCATTTTTTGTGATAAATAAGGAAGAAATGACCCATCATTCTATTTGAGGATCTCATTATCTTATAATACTTTAGGAATGAAAAATTCACCTTCATTTCTTAGAATAAGAGATGAATTTTAAATTTAACAAGGCACAAAAATGGGTGACATAGTAATTATATCTTCTCATGAAAATTAGTATACATTATGAAAATGGTCTTGAAATAAAAAAAGTGTCCTCTTATCATCATTATTGATGATATCTATGACCCTTTTCAAGCCTCTTTGGTTTATGGATTTGTGATCATTAAATTTTTTCCTAACCATGTTATATATCACTCTCCATCAGAACCTGATAATTATATTTCTCTTCCATTTCTATGTTTTAACTTTCCACCTATGTTATTCATTGTGGAAACCTAGTTATGAGTGACTTTGGGTAACCATTATGTTTCCATCATTCCATTTTAAAGGAAGTTATAGTACTCATTTTTACATTATGGGTTTCTATGAATGGAAATTTCAGGTATTAAAACTTTGATAACCCATATGAATTTTGAGGGTTAAATTAATTTTAAGGGGGGTAGAATGTAACACCCTGAGTTTTCACAAATTATTATTTTTTTAATTAATTTATTCTTTTTGATATTTTTCATTTCATGCAACACTGAATAAAATTTTTTTATATGAAAAAACCTTGTTATTATTGCTTTATATGAAACACAAATCCAAGATTGTGCTACACACAACACTTATATTAGCATACAGTACACTCAAAACTATTTTTTTATTGTGTTACACACAATGTCGAGTTCCTTTGATAAATTTTGTGGCACGCAATACCTAGTTTTAAAATAATAAAATGTACTATTAATATTATAATTAAAATAATACTATAGTTTTCACCTAGAAGTTGGAATGATGGTTATGAATAATATTAACTAAATTATTAAAATATTATTTACACATGTATATAATAATAATTATTTTTCAACAAATTAACTATAAATGAAAATAAAACCCTTTTGAAAATATAGGAAATCTTTGGCTAGAAAACTATATTTATGCAATTAAACATGTTTTACCTAAATAAATTGTAACGACCCAAAATATCATTAATGGAAAATCCCTCTTGATCCAGTTAAATGTTTCTTTATGTTTTTATATGATGTCAACTTATTTTAGTTTAACGTTAAGATTTGTGACCGTTACTTTTATAGCCGTTGAATAGTGATCATCTGGGTAGTTTAAATGTAAGGCTTTAACGAACCAATTTTCTACTCAGACAAAGGAAGCGATGGCCTCATCCAGTAGATTTGCCCCTTACGAAGCCCATTTGTCAGAGCTCGGAAAGGAGGTGGCGTCTTTGGGCTTTGCCCTTGACCAAGCCCAAGCTGAGCTTCATCAAGTCAAGCTCGAACGTGATCGTCTACGGGAAAAATGGAAGTTGATAGAGATTACCACTCGAGCGATGTTATCCGAGCAACCCCAAGAGTCTGTCACCATCGCACACCTTACCCTTAGGTCTTATGCGGCTATTTTAAGGGGTTATGTAACAAATAAGTAGCACCATGTTCATGTACATTATTTTTGTATATAATAATGAATATAATTTCTAGTCATTTTTGATGCATTGTAATTAGTTTTTAAAGTACAAATGATGTTTTTAGTTATTATTTAATTAAGAATTATATTTTATTAAATTAAAGGCTTTTTTAATTAAATAATATTTTAATAAAATATTATTATTAATATTAAATTAATTTTTATTAAATATAAATGATCTTATAATTTTATGAATGCAATTAAAATTTTTATTAAGGTTTGAAAGCCATTCCTGTCAAAACCCGTGATTTTTTTATAAATGTCGGTTTTTATTTTAAAAGTGAAAATTCACATATTTAGAAAATTATTTAGATAAAATAAATATTATTTTTGGAATCAGGACGTCGAAATTATCCAACGGTGAATTTTTCATAATTTTCTGAGACAGTCAAATTTTTGGGTAAAAATTAAATACCATTTAAATATATAATGTGTTTTATGAGATCATAATGACCCAATGGTGATGTGATAAAATTCCATAATCCTTATGTTCGGACAATATGTGTTTTATCATTAAAATAATTAGGTTTTGGGTTTGTTTGACTCACTTTTCAAAGCATTAATGGAGCCCTCAAGACTTATTCAACACTTTGCCTTTTTAAATTAATTTCCATGGGAGTGTGACTCACCTCCACATAAGCAACCCTAATTTTTTAATAAGTTCGGACCTTGGCCTTGTAAAATATTGTTTTCCTCTTCCCTTTTCCAGAAACCATGGGCAAATACCATGGGATGGTTTGTGGTTTGGATTATTTTAATATAAGGGGTCCCAAACCTAAATAATAAAGAATTCTCTCACCTTTCCTATATAAACCCACCCAAGCTCCCACTTCCTCCTCACTCAAAGCCCTTGAAGTTCGTCCAAACTCTGCCCTACTCTCTCTAGAATCCTCTCAAGGTGCCCCAAGCTCCCAAGAAGCCTCTCAAAAGCCTCTCTCTAGCCTTTGGAAGCACACTTCCAAGTAAGGGTTTTTCCTTCCTTTCTCATTTTTGTCAATTTTCTTTAAGTTGTATTGCCCTTTTAATTTCATTTATGAATGTTGGGGTATGGTTTCGCACCTCTCCCATACTTCCCTTTTATAGTTTGAATGATGGGAGACCCCTTTCTCTCTCATTAAATGCCTCCCATGTACACCCGTTACTATGCCGAAATTCCGAAAGGAACCTTTTTCTCCTCTTTTATATTCAAGCAATACTTTTGTATCATGAATCTAAATTCCATTTCTATTGTTGGGACATGTATATATATGATCTCATTACTGTCCATTACATGTAAATATGATGAGGAACCCCTTTCTCTCTCATCAACCCTTTTTATGGATTCTTATGTCACGCCGTTATGCTGCCGAAATCGCACCAATTTTCTAAACCAATGTCTTTGTGTAGTGAATACCATGCCCATTTCTCCATCAAGGGTATTCACCTTTATGCACATATACGTATTGATTGTAAAGTTTCATGTTTGAATTCCACATTCCTTTATCGTGGAAGAAATGATTATGTTTTATGAATCCATGTTTTATGATCCATGTGGCACACTTATGCATGAAATGAAATGTTTAAGAAGGGTGCGCCCTTTATAGCGCTCCAATGCATTGGGTAAAGTATAGTATCATGATACGTCATGTGCAATGAGTGTTGACTCATGCTAATTCAAGTGCAACGAGGGTTTACTCGTGCTTCAAGTGCAATGAGGGTTTACTCATGCTCCATGTGCAATGAGCCTTGGCTCATGCTAATTCAATGTTAAGTGTTGTTGCCACATTTCCATGTTATGATTATCATGCTTTATCATGCCTTTATGTTCATGTCTCTCTTATGATCTATTGATATGCCTATTTCCTAACATGTATTGTACTCCTCATGTTATTCATTATGTACTCCCTTACTGGGCTTTATAGCTCACCCTTTTCTTATGCATGTCCTCAGGTTATCCCATGCAATGCTAAGTACGAAGGAATGTAGTGGTCATGTAAAGGAATTTTTCAATAAGGATGTTGTATTTCATGTTTAAAGTTCTTATGTAATGATCCTAAGCCCCAAAGACACTAAACCTCTCGATCTTCTTTGTTGTATCAAGTGAAGTTTTATGTAATAAAGCATGTTTAAGTTGTAATAAAAAGCAGGGTTGTCATAGTTGGTATCAGAGGATAGGTTTAGTTATTTTTGGGATTAGGAAACCCTAGTAAAGCCTTAGATACAAGACTAAGCATAATAAAAACATCCCTAACTTTTGGTAAATACTAAGTAAGTGGTTTATCAAACAAATACATCCCTGTCTGGATACGAGCAGGTAGAGGCGGCTCTGGCACAGATGTATCCTAGGGGTAAAACCCGAAAACACCGCTTTGAGCTAGACTCGAACGGGAACTGGTGCACGACAACGGGCCTTGCTGCACTCTTGGTTACGACACTCCCGGGGGATATGTTTTGATAAATTTACAATCTTAGTATGAACCCTTATTAAGGGAAAATGCCCCTAAGAATATATATGTTAGAAGGAAGATCATGAAAAGCCTGGATTGAATCCTATAGACTCATGAGTTGAAGAGATTAAAGTTTATTTATAAGTCATCAACTTTTGTCTTTGGATTACCCTTTATGTGTTACCCCTAACTTTCCTTTTATTCCAGCCAATGGCCGGTAATAGGAGAACTCGGGCTAACAACCGTTGTGAAGATCAGTGTGATGATTGTACCAATGAGATGCCCAATCCAATGGGAGCGGGAATCGCGAACTTTGTCACACTTCTCTCTCAGCTAACTCAAGTTTTGAATAGAAACACTGGTCAAGAGGAACGTTCAACCCCCCCTAAGAAAGAACAAGTCGCTATTGAAAGCTTCATGAGACAAAGGCCTCCTACTTTTAGTGGATCATCCGATCCCACGATTGCTGAACAATGGATCAACTCCATTGAAAAGATATTCTCCATCCTCCAATGCTCTGAAAAAGAGAAGGTTCTCCTGGCGGCTTATCGTATGGAGGGTGAAGCTGATCAATGGTGGACGTTGATCAAAAATACGAAGCCTGAGGAGGAGATCGAGGCTTTGGAATGGAAGGTATTCCGGAAGATGTTTTTCGATAAATATTTTCCACGCACCCTCCGTCTTAAGATGGAAAGGGACTTCCTTTCCCTCAAGCAGAAAGATGAGGAATCTGTGGGAGCGTACGAGGCAAACTTCACAAGGCTTGCACGATACGCTTCCGGCTTTG
The DNA here is from genome assembly GCA_963277665.1 of Viscum album. Classification (NCBI taxonomy): domain Eukaryota; kingdom Viridiplantae; phylum Streptophyta; class Magnoliopsida; order Santalales; family Viscaceae; genus Viscum; species Viscum album. The sequence continues at coordinate 649,164,432 of OY728121.1, read as the reverse complement.
TCGTTACCCCCGAATGCAAGGTTGACCGCTTCTTTGGTGGGCTGAAGCCTAGCTTGCGGAAAGCATTAGCGATCCGTGACTTCGACAGCTATGAGGAAATTGTCCGATGTGCCCTCAAGGTTGAAATGGAGATCGGAGAATCACAGGGGTATCATGGGGACAAGAAGCGGAAGGTGGACTTCAATGCTGGTGGTCCGATGGATAAATCCAACGGCGCTAAGAAATTCCAGCACCCCACTTGCCAAAAGTGTGGAAAGAAGCACCCTGGAAATTGCCTTAGGGGGACAAGAAAATGCTTCAAGTGTGGAAGAGAAGGGCACCTAGCTGTTAACTGTCAGCAAGAAGGACCCGCGGCTGCGACGGAGGGGAGGAACGCTCCGTTCGAACCTCAACGCGTTGTTCAATGCTTCAAATGCAAAGAACCGGGTCATTTTGCGAATCAGTGCCCTAATCCAAGGGTTATCGGAGGCAATCAACAACCTCCAAGACAGCAAGGAAGAGCTTTTGCCATCACTTCTGCCGAAGTGAACCCCGACAACGAAGTGGTGACAGGTACGCTAGTTATTCATTCAAGAATAGCGAACGTACTTTTTGATTCAGGTTCTACGCATTCTTTTATATCTCAAAAGTTTAGTAGAATAATCCCTGCACCACCACAAGTCATGGAAGTAAAGATGTCGGTGAGTACGGCAAATGGGGCAATCATTGCATCCCATGAGTATAAGTCCTCCCCTGTTATAATCTGTGGATTGAATTTCCCGGCGAACCTCGTCATACTCCCTTTGGTGGAATTTTATGCAATTCTTGGCATGGATTGGCTTTCCTTATATAGAGCCAACATAAATTGTCGGGAGAGGGAAATCACACTCCATATGGAGAATCGACCCCCGATTCTTTACAAGTGTCAGGAGGAAGATGAATCTCCTTTAGCTCCATCATCTCAAGCATGGATATTACTGCCTTATGAGCACGCATATCTGGCTCAGATGATTGAGTCCAAGGAAGAAACCACCCTTGAAGAAATGCCTATTGTGAGGGAATTCGCAGAAGTATTTCCCGAGGAACTTCCTGGTCTTCCTCCAAGAAGAGATGTTGAGTTCTCAATTGAACTTATACCTAGGGCGCTACCAATATCCAAGACTCCATATAGAATGGCTGTGGTTGAGCTTGAAGAACTGAAGAAACAACTACAGGAGAATCTGGATAAAGGGTTTATACGCCCAAGTGCATCACCATGGGGTGCACCAGTCCTCTTCGTCAAGAAGAAGGATGGGTCAATGCGGCTTTGCATCGATTATCGTGAACTTAACAAAATCACGATAAAGAACAAGTATCCTCTCCCAAGAATCGATGACTTGTTTGATCAGCTGCGTGGAGCTCAATACTTCTCCAAGGTCGACTTGCGGTCGGGATATTATCAAGTAAGGGTGAAGAAGGAAGATATCCCCAAGACTGCTTTTCGTACAAGGTACGGGCACTATGAATTCATAGTAATGCCTTTTGGACTCACCAATGCTCCAGCAATATTCATGGACTTGATGAATAGAGTCTTTAGAGATTACCTAGATAAATTTGTGGTAGTCTTTATAGATGATATTCTAATATACTCCAAAACCAAGGAGGACCATGAGGATCATTTAAGAACTGTACTGGATACTTTGCGCAAGGAGAAGCTCTATGCCAAGTACAGCAAGTGTGAGTTCTGGTTGAAGGAGGTCTCATTCTTGGGCCATATCATCACAAGCAATGGGATATCTGTGGACCCCTCCAAAACAGATGCAATTGAGGGATGGCCGAGGCCAACATCGGTAACTGATATCCGTAGCTTCTTGGGGTTAGCTGGATATTATCGACGATTTGTGAGAAACTTCTCACGATTGTCCAACCCTCTTACCAAGCTAACTCGAAAGGGAGTAAAGTTTGCTTAGAGTGATGAATGCGAAGAAAGCTTCAAGGAGTTGAAAAGGAGGCTTATCACTGCACCTGTGCTCACTTTACCCACAAGTGGGGAGCTTTTTGTGGTATTCAGTGATGCTTCGAAGAAGGGCTTAGGATGTGTGCTGATGCAGAATGATAAAGTGATATCCTATGCCTCAAGGCAGTTGAAAATCCATGAGCGAAACTATCCAACGCATGATCTGGAGTTGGCGGCGGTGATCTTCGCCTTGAAAATCTGGCGGCATTATCTCTATGGGGAGAAATGTGAGATATATACTGACCACAAGAGTCTTAAATATATATTCACACAGAAAGAGCTTAATATGCGCCAGAGAAGATGGATAGAGCTCATCAAGGATTATGACTGTTCAATACATTACCACCCTGGGAAGGCGAACAAGGTGGCGGATGCCCTAAGTAGAAAGGATCCAGCAATTCTATCAATGATGAGAATTGAGAAGGATCCAATCTTCTTAGACTTGATGAAGATGGACGTGGGAATCATAAAGAAGGGAACATCATCAATCCTTTCACAAATGATTGCTCAACCATCTCTTTTGGAAAGGTTAAAGGATGCTCAAAAGGATGATGCGAGAATCCAAGAAAAAGTGGAAGCTATCAAAAAGGGAAAATCCTCAGAGTTTAATGTTAATGAAGAAGGAATTGTGCGGTTTGGGAAAAGACTATGTGTCCCATCAAGTTCGTAGTTGAAGAAGGAACTTTTGGATGATGCACATAGTTCAAATTTCTCTATTCACCCAGGGAGCACAAAGATGTATCGAGATCTCCGAGAAAACTTTTGGTGGGATAATATGAAGAAGGAGATCGCCGAATATACATCAAAGTGCCTGGTGTGTCAGCAAGTGAAGTCAGAGAGGCAGAAGTCTAAGGGGATGATGCAACCATTGCCCATACCAGAATGGAAATGGGAGAACATCACCATGGACTTCGTCACTGGACTTCCAAGGACATCCAAAAGCAACAATGCAATCTGGGTTATTGTGGATCGTCTTACAAAGACTGCACACTTCATTGCTGTTCGAGAGGATTTCTCTTTGGACCAACTGGCACGGATATATATCAGGGAAGTGGTACGGTTGCATGGAGTACCACTATCTATTGTGTCGGACCGAGATCCAAGATTTACCTCTAAGTTTTGGAAGAGTCTTCAACATGCTCTGAATACTGAACTGAACTTCAGTACGGCCTATCAACCTCAAACTGATGGCCAATCCGAGCGGACTATCCAAACACTTGAGGATATGTTGAGAGCGTGCTCAATGGACTTTAAAGGAGGATGGGATCAGCATCTTCCTCTGGTTGAGTTCTCTTATAATAATAGTTTCCACTCAAGCATCCAAATGGCACCATATGAAGCCCTGTATGGGAAAAGGTGTAGAACACCGGCATGTTGGGATGAGGTCGGTGAACGTAAGCTGCTTGGACCAGAAATGGTCGAAGAAATGGTGGAGAAGGTGAAAACCATTCAGCAGCATATCAAGGCAGCCCAAAGTCGACAGAAGAGTTATGCAGATAATCGTCGACGAGACCTTGAGTTTAAAGTCGGAGACATGGTGTTTTTACGCATATCTCCGTGGAAGAAGGTCATGAGGTTTGGAAAGAAAGGGAAGTTAAGTCCAAGGTACATCGGCCCATTCGAGATTCTTGATCGTGTTGGGGCTGTGGCCTATCGACTAGCACTTCCACCTACTATGGCCAAGGTGCATGATGTCTTCCATGTATCCCTCTTAAGGAAGTACATACCAGACCCTTCACATGTACTCTCTTCCGAGGTGGTACAATTAGAAGACGATCTTTCTTATGAGGAGCAACCAGTGAAGATCTTAGATCGTAGAGAAAAAGTTCTACGAAATAAGACAATGCCCCTCGTCAAGGTGTTTTGGAGAAACCACAAGTTTGAAGAAGCAACTTGGGAGTCGGAGGATATGATGAAGCTAAGTTACCCACATTTGTTTTAGTGTGGGGAAAGGAAAATTTCGAGGGCGAAATTTCTTAAGGGGGGAATGTTGTAACGACCCAAAATATCATTAATGGAAAATCCCTCTTGATCCAGTTAAATGTTTCTTTATGTTTTTATATGATGTCAACTTATTTTAGTTTAACGTTAAGATTTGTGACCGTTACTTTTATATCCGTTGAACAGTGATCATCTGGGTAGTTTAAATGTAAGGCTTTAACGAACCAATTTTCTACTCAGACAAAGGAAGCGATGGCCTCATCCAGTAGATTTGCCCCTTACGAAGCCCATTTGTCGGAGCTCGGAAAGGAGGTGGCGTCTTTGGGCTTTTCCCTTGACCAAGCCCAAGCTGAGCTTCATCAAGTCAAGCTCGAACGTGATCGTCTACGGGAAAAATGGAAGTTGATAGAGATTACCACTCGAGCGATGTTATCCGAGCAACCCCAAGAGTCTGTCACCATCGCACACCTTACCCTTAGGTCTTATGCGGCTATTTTAAGGGGTTATGTAACAAATAAGTAGCACCATGTTCATGTACATTATTTTTGTATATAATAATGAATATAATTTCTAGTCATTTTTGATGCATTGTAATTAGTTTTTAAAGTACAAATGATGTTTTTAGTTATTATTTAATTAAGAATTATATTTTATTAAATTAAAGGATTTTTTAATTAAATAATATTTTAATAAAATATTATTATTAATATTAAATTAATTTTTATTAAATATAAATGATCTTATAATTTTATGAATGCAATTAAAATTTTTATTAAGGTTTGAAAGCCATTCCTGTCAAAACCCGTGATTTTTTTATAAATGTCGGTTTTTATTTTAAAAGTGAAAATTCACATATTTAAAAAATTATTTAGATAAAATAAATATTATTTTTGGAATCAGGACGTCGAAATTATCCAACGGTGAATTTTTCATAATTTTCTGAGACAGTCAAATTTTTGGGTAAAAATTAAATACCATTTAAATATATAATGTGTTTTATGACATCATAATGACCCAATGGTGATGTAATAAAATTCCATAATCCTTATGTTCGGAAAATATGTGTTTTATCATTAAAATAATGAGGTTTTGGGTTTGTTTGACTCACTTTTCAAAGCATTAATGGAGCCCTCAAGACTTATTCAACACTTTGCCTTTTTAAATTAATTTCCATGGGAGTGTGACTCACCTCCACATAAGCAACCCTAATTTTTTAATAAGTTCGGACCTTGGCCTTGTAAAATATTGTTTTCCTCTTCCCTTTTCCAGAAACCATGGGCAAATACCATGCGATGGTTTGTGGTTTGGATTATTTTAATATAAGGGGTCCCAAACCTAAATAATAAAGAATTCTCTCACCTTTCCTATATAAACCCACCCAAGCTCCCACTTCCTCCTCACTCAAAGCCCTTGAAGTTCGTCCAAACTCTGCCCTACTCTCTCTAGAATCCTCTCAAGGTGCCCCAAGCTCCCAAGAAGCCTCTCACAAGCCTCTCTCTAGCCTTTGGAAGCACACTTCCAAGTAAGGGTTTTTCCTTCCTTTCTCATTTTTGTCAATTTTCTTTAAGTTGTATTGCCCTTTTAATTTCATTTATGAATGTTGGGGTATGGTTTCGCACCTCTCCCATACTGCCCTTTTATAGTTTGAATGATGGGAGACCCCTTTCTCTCTCATTAAATGCCTCCCATGTACACCCGTTACTATGCCGAAATTCCGAAAGGAACCTTTTTCTCCTCTTTTATATTCAAGCAATACTTTTGTATCATGAATCTAAATTCCATTTCTATTGTTGGGACATGTATATATATGATCTCATTACTGTCCATTACATGTAAATATGATGAGGAACCCCTTTCTCTCTCATCAACCCTTTTTATGGATTCTTATGTCACGCCGTTATGCTGCCGAAATCGCACCAATTTTCTAAACCAATGTCTTTGTGTAGTGAATACCATGCCCATTTCTCCATCAAGGGTATTCACCTTTATGCACATATACGTATTGATTGTAAAGTTTCATGTTTGAATTCCACATTCCTTTATCGTGGAAGAAATGATTATGTTTTATGAATCCATGTTTTATGATCCATGTGGCACACTTATGCATGAAATGAAATGTTTAAGAAGGGTGCGCCCTTTATAGCGCTCCAATGCATTGGGTAAAGTATAGTATCATGATACGTCATGTGCAATGAGTGTTGACTCATGCTAATTCAAGTGCAACGAGGGTTTACTCGTGCTTCAAGTGCAATGAGGGTTTACTCATGCTCCATGTGCAATGAGCCTTGGCTCATGCTAATTCAATGTTAAGTGTTGTTGCCACATTTCCATGTTATGATTATCATGCTTTATCATGCCTTTATGTTCATGTCTCTCTTATTATCTATTGATATGCCTATTGCCTAACATGTATTGTACTCCTCATGTTATTCATTATGTACTCCCTTACTGGGCTTTATAGCTCACCCTTTTCTTATGCATGTCCTCAGGTTATCCCATGCAATGCTAAGTACGAAGGAATGTAGTGGTCATGTAAAGGAAGTTTTCAATAAGGATGTTGTATTTCATGTTTAAAGTTCTTATGTAATGATCCTAAGCCCCAAAGACACTAAACCTCTCGATCTTCTTTGTTGTATCAAGTGAAGTTTTATGTAATAAAGCATGTTTAAGTTGTAATAAAAAGCAGGGTTGTCATATAAATTAACTAAACCAATTTTGATAAATTATTTTAATAAAATATCTATATATATATTATTTATTCAACTATTTAATGTTTATCTCATGTGTTTTCAATACAAGATATAAGAATAAATCCACTTTTATTCATAAATATATATATTTTTTCCTAAAAGGATTATTTTACCACCTTTTAATAGAGAACCTATTTGAAATATTATTTTTTAAACTTTTATAAAAAAAATTTACAAAATAAACTTATTTTTTAAAATAAAAATATCAAAATTTGCTTCGGGTGAATTTTTGGTATTTTTCTCAGAAGTTTCATTTTTGGATGAATAGTGAAAAACACTGAATTTTAATTGAAAATAACATTTTATTATAACTTATTTATATAGTTAAGTTATATTATAAATTTGTTTTAATGAATATTTAGATCAATTATACATATATTAATACAATTTTAGTCATTTGAATCAATTTCACATTGAAATTGGATATAAAAACATTTCAAACTTTTAAAGATTTTCACTATAAAAACCCATTGTTTTGTCCCTTATACGAAATTAATTTTAAATTAATATATAAAAAATTTGTGAATAAAAATATGAAAAATGGATTCCATATTTGGATTTATAATATTTTATAATGTATAGTAAGGTCAACTTAGTTTTTTACAAAAAATATTAGTGAAAATAATTAAGGTAAAAAGGAGTTTACTTAGTGGTTAAACTTTATCTTAAGGGGATAAATAACCTAAAAATATGACCAAAATCCATTTTATTGACATATTTTTACAATATAATCCCTTTATAAAAAATATAACACTATTGGAGGCACATGATGTAAGAAAGACCTCTCAGTATTTTTTACCTTTTTGTATTTACAAGAATGCCACTCCTCATCCACTATAAAAGGGAACTCACCCCCACACTAATTAAAACCTATTAATCCCTTTGGATCATATAAAAAATGATCAAATAATCTCAAAAATTCACTCTTATCATCCTAAAAGCCTAAATTTCTAAATAAATCAAACTAAGTTAATCCTTTGTTGCAAACCAAAATGAATTACATGAAGAAGAGATAACATTCTTCAACAAGAAATTTTGTTTCATTTATCTCTCCAAAACTTCAATTATTATTAGTAAATGATTATATAATAACATTATTATCCTAAATATACTTATATGTTGTTATTTTAAGGTTTATACCTACACCTACACACACTTGCATAAAATATGATACGCAATCATCATTTGTGTGTACGGCGGACTACCGACTCACGAACTGATATCGTTCGTTCTTATATTAACACCTCTAAAGGTTGTTAATAATGATGAAAATACTGTTTTATATTATAAATATGATATTTATTATTCTTTTATTGTTCTTTAATAATGACATAACATATACCTTCATGATTTCCATTTTGTGGGAATACGATAACATCGTTTTTGAACATGTGGACTACCGCCTCCTCAAAGCTATGTGATTTTTTCAATCTTTATGTGGAATGTATTAAGGATGAGTTTATAAAAAATATGTAATATTTATGAAATAATAATTATACTATAACTAATATATATATATATACATCATTAACTTTTCTTTCTCTCAATACGACAAGAAAATGTGAACAACGTTCATGCGTACGTATGGTCTACCGTCTCCATGAACGGTGTATTTCATTTTCTATTTATATATTTTATAGATTATTATAAATACATATATACTGAATATATATGATATTTATAAAATGTTTTACATTCTAGAAATTATTAAATCATGATCAAAGAAAGATGACAAAAAATAACAGGTCAAAACATATATGAAAAACATAGTGGTTATTAACTGAAACGTAAATTTAACAAGGAATTTTTTATAAAGGGGTAATATAAAGTCATAATAAAATAATATATGGTTATTTTTTATATTTATAATAATCTTATATTTATTATACAGTAGTTTTTAATATGTACAAAGAAATTCAAAACTTAAGGTAAGGGTTTTCTCATCTCACTTTTATTTCCATGAGATATATGATATATCCACTGCTTATTCTTGATGTGCAGTGTATATAATTCCATATGAAATGTTATATCATGAATTTATTTTATTTTATTTTATTAAAATTTTCAATTGATTCTATTATTTCATGGATATCATGATTCAAAAGTTACTCACGTAGTAAGGGATTTCCATCTCACTTTTATTTTCAGTGAGACATAATCCATGATCAACACATATTTCTTGTATGTTGTATGTATAATTATTAAGGTTTTATTTTATGATAAATATAACTAGAATTATTTGGATTTACATATCCATTTTAGGATCTCTATTCAATGGGGTTTACTGTTCAAAAGTTACCAAATTAGTAAAGGACTTTTGTCTCAATTTTCCTTCTTTGAGATATATATTATCATATGCACCTATATTATTTTATGAGGTGTATATAATACCAATTTTCATGTTATATAATGAATATAATTAATTTCATGATATTTTAATCTTTATTTAATGTTATTATTTCCTGGAGATTAGGATTCAAAGTTTATAAATTGGTAATAGTTTATTGATAAAATCTCATCGTTTATTGGGCTTATTTATGAGTATACTTCAATTCATGAAATCTTGTGATCTATATCTCAAGAATACTAATTAATTTTTTTTATAATCTGTTTATTCATGATTTATTCAAGTAATGGTACCATTTTACCACTATTTGGTACTTATGATGTCTAATAAAATGTCTTTAAGGGAATATGAATTTATTTCTCCTTTCGATCGGAAATCTATTTTATTAAAAAAACAATTTATTTTAATGTTTAAATTTTTTAAAATTATATTTTAAGAAAATTTTCAAGGAAAAGTATTTTAATTTTTTTATGTTTTAAAAAGTGTTTAAAATGGTTTTCAAATATTCCTTTGTAAATTTTCAAAGTTATTTTCAAATAAAAAGGTTCTGAAAATGGTTTATGTTTCAAAAATATTTTTTTTAATGTGAAAAGGATATTTTCCCAAAAAGTTGTTTAAATTTTTTTTTAAATATTAAATCATAAGTCTTAAATGTGGTTTTCAAGATAAATATTTTAAAAATGTTTTATTTATTAACAAAAAAATATAAATAAAGGTTATTTTCATTAATAAATGCTCCAAGTGATCATTCAAAAATGCTTCTTCATATAAGATGATATTATTTGATACAGTTTATGATTTACTAGGGATATGATCCAAGGAAACCATTCTTATTATTTTTTTAATAGTTTATGATTAATACGATAATTTTTTTACAAAAACCATTTTCCTTATATAGGTTATACCATGATAAAACCCTTATGAAACCTGCTTCCTTTCATGAGTTATTATATGATTATTAAACCTAACTATTTTACATAGGAAATAATATTATGAAATGTTTTTTATAACATTTAACTTCATGGGTTATGATATGATGTTTATGAAACCCATCTATTTTTATTGGTTATGATATGATTAATGTTTTTTTATCTTGTGGAACATGTATGTATTATTTAAGTATGTGATGGTTGGGACATATATCTCCCTCCAATGCATTAGGTAAATATTTATATCTAATGATATGAATATGGGAAACAATTCTACGTGCTTGACCCAAAATATAAAAAGGGTGCTTCCATATCCATAATGGGTAACGGGTTTGTCCTGATCCATAATGGGAAACAAGCGCATCCTAATCCACAATGGGAAATAGGTGAATCATAATCCAAAATAGGAAATAGGTGTGTCCTATTCTACAATGGGAAACAAGTTCATCATAATCCACTATGGAAATAAGGTGTAACCTAATCCAAAATAAGGAAAGGGTTATGACTAGGGATGGTGGTGTGTCCCTCCCAGTAGGTGTAGTCCCTATCAAGTTCCTTGATATGTTTTGGAAATGAGACTTTAATTATAGGGAATGATTTTTTATGATTATGTGTATGACACAATTCTATGTCTTATTGATATGTTCTTCTTTCATGAACTATTCTCTTGATTTCCTTATGATTCATTTATTATGAACTACCAAACTTTATTCCATTAATCTTGATTATGATCTTTGATATATAGGTTATGATATTATAATGTTATGATCATGTTATATTACCCTTATTCTCATGTTATTCTTTTGTATCTCATTTTTTTACCCTTTCTAAGAATTTTATCTCACCCGTTTCTTATGTTTTATTCCCCCATGTTATGAAGAAAATTTTTAAGTAGGAGTAATAAAGGGGATTATCTTTATGGGAGATGTTGAAGATCTTTTACCAAGATATAATATTATATTTCCATGTTTGTAAAGACACTAAACTATTATAGTCCTCATGCATGTACTTTGGTAATGTGATGAATATTCATGTAAAATGATTTAATATCCATGTATGTTAAGTCTGGGTCACTATAGAGCCTTTGAGTTATTTTAGGTTCTGAGGCGAAATGGGAAGGTCCATAAGAGGCACATAGTTTAGGCACACAGTCAGTAGTAACCACGCACATCTCATCCAACCATGTCAGTCACTTTCCAGTGAAACTTGCACGGTTGGTGAATGATTTGACTAACCATACAACCAAACCATTAAAAGTGAGAAAATGTATTATTATTTTTGATGTTTTGTCCCCATTTTATTTTTAAGACTCTATTCATGATAGTTCTATTTATTAATATATATCTTTATTATTTATTTAGGTTTAATTAATGATGTTTGAGGATCAATTGTGTATTTATTAATCTTGTGTGATGTGTTTTATTAATAATACCTCACAGTTGGACCTTTATTAGATTAGATAGAGTACCATGTGTTATTCCCTATAGGATAATCCTTTAGTTTTTCTAGATATGGTAGAGTGAGTGATCCAAACGATCTAATCATTAGGATAGGTTTGCGGTCGAAAGAAAACATAGATGGTGGACTATGCTCAAGATTTTACTAGGAAAAATCCACCTTTTTTTCATGGTAACAAGGTATTTAATGATCTTGAGTAGTGGTTGGATCAGATTGAACAAATATTTGACTTTTTGAAGACCCTTAAGACCTATAAATTTGGATTCTACTCTTATATATTAGAAATAATGAGTAAAAAATTGTTGGGATCTATGGTGTTAGAAAGGTTGTATGAGGATCTCAAATGGGCCGCTTTCAAAGTGAATTTAAATCATAAGTTATACCTGGAGACCTAGAGGAAAGTGAATGATTGTGAGTTTGTAATATTATAGCTAGGGGAAATTATATAATGGAATATATTGGTCAATTCACTAATTTGGTTCATGTCTCTCAAGAACTCCTCACGAATAATTATCTCAATGATCAACATTTTGAAATGGGATTAAAGTCTAATATCAGGTCTATGATTATTCTTCTCTTCTTGACAAATTTTTTGAAGTTGTTGAAAAGTTAGAAATGGAAGATATAGAAATGGATAATAAAATAGGTGTTATTGGTGTGACATTAGGGGGAAGTAGCTAGATCTCTTCATCCGGTCAGAAGTGGAAGAGGGAAGAACCTCACAGAGGTAGTGGAAAGAGTGTTTAGCAGTCATCTATTAATATTTCAATGGATTCAAAATGTTTTAAGACATCCATATAATAATATATTAGTAAGGATGGTCATATCAATCCTAGTATTCTAGAGGCTTCAAGGATATTCCACCGGTGTGGTCATTTGGGACATCTTCAACACTTCTATTAGGTATTAGCGTAGGGGAATAGTGTAGGCTACATGTTCTAAAAGGGTTATGAGGTGTAGTATGATTCATAAAATTATGGGTGATATCAATCATATAGTAAAGGGGGTTATTAATATGTGAATAGGGCTCATTGAAGGCATGTGTTAGGATTTCTCTATGTAGAAGATATAACACTAAAGAACTCATATTCCAGGATAACTACTATGAGAGTTACATTGTTTATTATTTCTTAAAAGAAATATATTTTATTTTAAATTGGTGAATCCCATTATTTTATCTCACTATAGTTACTTGATTCATTTGGTGTTCATGAAAAGTTTATTCCTTCTGTCATTTATTTTCTTACCCCATTGGGCAAGAAGAAAGTGAAATGTTTCAACTACCTAGAGTTTTGTGTTTTGGTTGCTGATGTGGAGGTCATTTGGGATTTCCTCATGTTTGACCTGGATGTTTTTGATATTATCATTAGTATGGACTAGATTATTAGCTACAAATATCATATTGAATTCTATAACCATAGGTTCCAATTTATGACTCCCAATAGGAGAACTCACATCTTTTTGGGTGAATAGGGTCTGCAATCAGGGAGTTCAAGACTAATTTCTTCAAAGAGGGGTTTGATTTCATACCAGTTTTCCAGATTTCTCTTTGATGCCTCATATTATGGTTTAGGGGTTGTTCTTCCAATGATTATGGATATATTCCCTTCAATTTATATGATTTGTTTTTCTATATTTACTCCCCAGTAGGAGGTCAAGTTTACCATCAACGTATTTCCTAGGAGGATCCCCATTTCACTGCATCTTATCAGATGGATTTAGTCAAGATAAAAGAGCTGACAATTCAGCTAGAAGACCTCAAGAGAAATAGATTTATTCACCCCAACATGTCACCATGGGATTCACCAGTTATATTCAAAAGGAATAAATATATAAGCCTCTAACTATTAATCATCTATCGTAAGATCAATCAAGTGAATGTAAAAAATAAATACTCACTACCTAGAATTGATGACCTTTTAAATTAACTCAAAGGAGAATTTTGGTGTTGAAATATATTCTTGAGATATGGGTACCACAAATCGAGGTTACAATAGGATGATGTCCTAAAGAGCACATTTTTAAGCAATCACATACATTTTGAGTATTTGGTTATTCCATTTGGGCTTACCAATTCTCCTACAGTCCTTATGGCCTTGATGAACCATATTTTTTTACTGAATTTTTTACTCCTTCATAATAGTGTTTTTTATGACATCTTGGTGTATTCCAATATGAAAGAGGATCATTTTTACTATCGAGAGGTTGTTTTGGGGGGCTTGAGGTACCATATTTTATATGAAAAAACTATCAAAATTCTAGTTTTTTATTACAGATTTAAGGTTCTTGGGCCACAAGATTTTCAATAGAGGAGTTTTAGTGGATCTTGATATGGTTCAAGAAGATATGTATTAGGATCATCCCAATAATTTTTTTGAGATATTAAGATTTTTGGGGTTGTATAGGTATTATAGAATTTTTTTAGGATATATTCAAGATAGCTTCTCCCTTGAATATGTTGAAAAATAATGGGGTGATGTTTGAGTGGGATAAGAAGTGTACAAATTATTTTTAGTAGTTGAATTACCCTTTAACATATGTGATAGTTTTGATTCTTACTTATATTTGGAAATATTATATAGTGTATTGTGACTCCTATGATATGGGGTTGGAATTTGTGATGATGAATTATAACCATGTGGTGGCCTATGTCTCACAAAACTTATACCCACAAGATAAAAAATATCCCACCCATGACCTAGAGTTGGTATGCATAATGTATGCATTTAAGAAATGGATAAATTACCACTTCAGGTAGAATTTTACAATTTACTTGAATCGTGAAATACTAAAGTAAATATTTACCAAGAGGGAATTAAACCCTATAAATATAAACTTGGTATAGTCTCTTAATAAAGTTTATTTCAATGTTGATTACATACCTGTAATGGGGGAAATAGTTTCCAACACCTCGAGTAAGAAGACTCTAGTATAGGTTGTTCAAGAATTAGTGGATGATTGGGGTATGATGTTCTTGTTAGCTGATCCAAGACTGGTGGTATAAGAGGATGGAGAGTAGGTTTTTTTTACTAATTTTAAGGTCACACCCCTCTTATTGATCATGTTAGGAGTGAGATGGTATTAAACCCTGAGTTCCAGTATATTAGTTGTGTTCTCAATAGTGGGGATACCTCAACTAATTAGTCTCATCTCTTTATGGTTTTATTCTTTTCAGGAATAGATTGGTAGTTTCTTTGATTATTAGGAAAGAGGTTATGAATGAGGGGAATAATTCCTATTGGGTTATGAAATTCAGGGTGTACAAGATGTTTTATACCTTAAGAGTTTAGTATTGGGGGCCCGAGATGAGGCATTTAGTTGAACACTTTGTTTCTCAATGTTTTTACTATTGAAGAATCAAAGCTGGGTATTGGAGACTAGACCGATTGTTACACCTCTTCCCATGCCCAAGTATAAGTGGGATGATATCTCAATGAATTTAATGATTGGAATACCTTTTACTCAGAGTTGGAAAGTCACTATATGGGTTATTATTTACTGTTTGATGAAATCATCCCATTTTATTCCCATTAGGGAGTCGATGAAGGTAGAGGATCTTAGAAACCTATATGTCAGAGTGGTTGTTAATATTTATGGAGTGCACTTAGTGATAGTTTCTAACTAGTATTACTACATTACTTATTGGTTATATAAGGGAATACAAGATGATTCAAAAACCAAGATGAGATTAAGCACCATGTATCACCCATATGCGGATGACCAATATAAGCAAGCCATCTAGAATCTCAAGGATATGATCCAAGAATGTGTTCTTGACTTCAGGGGTTTATGGGAATAAACCTTTAATTTGAATATTTTTCTTATAATAATAGTTATGATTACTTAATTAGGATGTACCCATTTCAGGCATTATACAAATGTCCATGCTAATCCATTTTGTATCAGACTGAGGTGGGTGAGCATTACTTTTTGGGACTAAGTCACAACTAAGAGATGATGAAGATAATGCCACTAATTTAGAAGAGGCTAGCAAAAAATTAGAGTCACCATAAATCTTACACTAATTGAAATCAAAACCCACTGGAGTTTGAGGTTAGTGATGAAGTATTTCTTTGGGTATCTAGTTTTCTAGGAAACCAACATTTGGGAAAGTTGGGAAAGGTGGACCCATGTTATATCAATTCGTTTGGAATTGTGGAATGTATAGGGAAGTTATCCTATCGGTTGGAGTTTACTGTAATGACGTGAAATTTTGAATAATTTTTGTTTCCTAATTTTGTGTGTTATTTTAATTTATACTCAACAAAACTATATTCTTTAATTAACAAAGTGAATATAATTAAATGAGACTATTGGATTTCGAATGTTATATGACCGTTGGTCAATATGACCATTGGAAACTAAACTCTTAACATTACAATTATTTTTTATAAATACAAGTGATCTTGGTTAATTAATACAGAAATAAGATTTGATGGCCTCATCCAGTAGACTTGTGCCATTTAAATCCCATCTGAGTGAACTTGGGGAGGAGGTAGCACCACTAGGCTTTGCTCTGGACCAAACCCAAGATGAACTTCATCGTGTGAAGCTGGAATGGAATATCCTTCGGGAGAAGTTCAAGCTGATATAAATTACCACTCGGGAAATGTTGGCCGAGCTGCCCCAAGATTCTATCACCTTAGCACACCTTACACTTAGGTCCTATGTTGGGGTTATAAGGGTCTATGTAACAAGACCTTAGCTTCTTTATGTAATCCTTTGATAAATAAAAATTGTTGTTTCTTATTATGGTGTCCGGATAAATATAGGATGTATATTATTGATGAATTTTGGAAAAGGGATATTTTAAAATATTTATTTAAACCTTAAATAATTAATAATGTGTAATGATTTTCAAAAAATGGTTTTCTACAGTTTTTTTCTGTAAGAAATTTAGATTCTAATAAGATCAACTTAATTTTTGATGAATCGTAATTTTATGATTATGAATAGTAATATGACCAAATAGATTATTAACCTCACTTAAGAAAGTATTAATATAATTTAGGCACCTTTATTAGGTAATGTGATTCAATAAAATAAGTAAATAACTGTTTTAGAAATTATTAGTTATGTATTAGTTTTATTTCGGGTGAATAGTGTTTTTATTTAAAAATTAAATTAAAAATATTTATAAAATTATTTTCATAAAGTGGATTTCATTTTTGAATTCAGATCATCTATATTAGGTGAAGGTAAATTTTTGGGATTTTTCTGAAAAAGTTGAATTTTCAGGGAATAGTGAAAATACAGTTTTTAGTTTCGGGTGTTTAATGGAATCATTAAGGATGAAATAATTATGTAATCATTCTGTTCGACTTATTAATAGTAAGATAAGGTATTAGTTTTCCCAATTGTTCAATAACATGGGAAAATACCATGGTCAAGCCCATGGTTTTTCCAATACCACCGATGAGGTGTCCCTTGGCAATTAATGTTTTGTTCCCTCACTTTCCCTATAAATACCAAGACATTCCCTCATACATTTCATTCAAAAATCCTACTAAACTAAGTTATGGTTTCATTACCTCCAAATGAGTCCTCCCAAGGTTCCCTCAAGCCTCCAAAGGTCCCGAACTTCAAGATTTCGAAGTTACTTTTCAAGGTAAGGGAATCTTTCACCCTCCTCTTTAAAGTCATGACTTCCTTTATATTGTTTCTTCTTGTTTCCATATCTTTATGTTGAGGGTATGTTATTATATGTTATCATTACTATAAATTTCATTTATAATATTTGAGAGACCCTTTACTCTATCATCAATTTGTTTTCTGAATTTTTTAAGTGAAGCCGTTAGGCTGCCGAAAATTTTGTAAAAGAAATCACATCTTCTCTTTTCCTTCGAGTTTCATTTTCATATGGTATTTCCTTCAAATATCCATACCATGATCTTATTTATTTTTATTCTATACTCATACTTTATTATGAGTTATTTATTAGTGGGTGAATCCTGTCCCCTCTCTTTTCAATGTTTTCTAAAACCATGTTATATAGCCGTTATGCTGCAGAAATTTCATCTCAAAATCTCTCCCTTTTCTCAAGAAATTATCTTGTATTATTTGTGTGAATACCCAATTATATTTTTCATATATAGGGGTATTCATAAATACATAAAATTGATCTATTTGATTCTGGAATTGACAAACATATAACGCTCACTCCCTTTCAATTAGTTATAAATGACATAATGATCTTATTTTTAAGAATATTTAAAACATCACGATCTTGAAATGAAACCCATTTATTTTATTTTCCATGGGTTATTTATGAAATGTTTGATTATGATATATGTGGATCACATGAAATTAAATAGATATTAATGGTGCACCCTGATAGTTCTCTAATTCATTGGGTAAAGAATTAATCTCTAGAGATTACAAGTTTCACGATACCTTGGTGAATAACCTTGGTAATTTTTTTACGACACCATGGGGATGGACCTTGGTGATATGTTCATGAATGTATAAATGAAATGTTGTATCCACATATTCATGTTATGTTTCAAGTTATTTTCCTTATGATATGCCTATACTTCCATTTCTCAGGACCTTATGTTTTTATTCAAGTTCTTATTGATATCACAAGTAAACAGATTCCCCTTTTTACCCTTACTGGGCCTTATGCTCACCCTTTCCTTTGATGTATGTCTCTAGGATATAAGATGCAGTATTTTTACATAGGATGAACATATGATGAATCCTTACAGGTGGATTAAAATAATGTTTTATGTTCTTTTAAAGTTTTTTTGTTCCTAATTTCCAAGACACTAGACTTTAAAGATCCTCTATTTGTAAAACATAATGAAAAGTTATGTATTAAAAAGGTAGGATACCACATTTACACCATGTATGAACTCTATTAATAACAAATTCCATGTTTTCCAGTTGAATATATTCCATATAGACACATCTCATATGATAGAGTGGGAATATTGGGAGGTTGTTCCCAATTCCACCTTTG
This sequence comes from Viscum album, assembly GCA_963277665.1. NCBI lineage: Eukaryota > Viridiplantae > Streptophyta > Magnoliopsida > Santalales > Viscaceae > Viscum > Viscum album. Next base: position 649,146,071 of record OY728121.1, on the reverse strand, counting down.
TGGAGAAACCTATTAATATCATGGATTAGAAGAAAAAGGTGATCTATGGTAAATCAATCCCATTGGTCTGTGTTCTTTGGAATAATGGTAGTGATAGCCATGTGACATAGGAGTGGAAAGATTTGGTGAGTAAGTAACATCCTCAACAGTTTCCTTTTGTGGATTCTTGAGGACTTTCTAGGGGAAAAGCGACATGGTGCGGAGTTTTATGACTCATGTCGGGTCACTAATACATATATATATGTGTGTGTGTGTGTGTTTTTATTTATCTTTTATTTATTTGTATTTCCCAAGTTTCAAGGGTCAGAATTATGGTTTTTGAAGAAATAAAACCCTGGTGCATGGGTTTCCTAACCATTTGAGGGTTTTTTTTGGGGAAAGAACCATTTCCATGGTTGAATCAAAATTGTTTTCAATCATGTGAGGCCTTGAAGTAACTGTAGAAATTGGTTTTTTTTGTAGATAGTAACACCCACATGGTTAGTGCATGATTTGTGGAATAGTGTATCCAAATCATGTGAGTTATCCGGCACATTAGAAATGTGATTTTTTACAAAACTATTATTGATGGATTTATATCCTTTGGACATAATTTTATATCCCATTTGTGTGAATCCTCCTCCTTTTCTACATTAGAGCTTCTCCCCTCTCATCTCGGTGTATTCTTCTTGATTTAAAGGTGTTTTGGCTTGAGGTAAGTCCTAATATTCTTGATTTCTCCACCTTTAACCCTTCTCTTTCTTATTATTCCATTTTTATGGAAGGTGTAAACCATATATGGTGGGTTGTATGAATCTAAGGGTTTAATGTGGGGTTTTATATTTATTTATTTTGTTTTAGGTGTGTGTGGAATTCTTCTTCTTGATTGGGGTGGCTGTAATCATAGGCAATGAGTTTAAAATCATTTTCAAGGTAGGTGTCTCTATTTGAGGGATTTCTACATGGATTGCCTTTAAATTCTTAATCACCTTTCTTTTATGTTTGTTAAATTTTCATTTAATTGATTTATAACTGATTTTTCTTCCATGTTTAATGTGATCCATGGTTTTATATTGGTAATTTGAGATTTAATGTTGGTTTTTTCAAAGTGGAGTTTGCTTAAGTACAATCTAAGTATTTTATGAAATAGATAAAAAACAATTATGGTTTTAAATGGGTTTATATATATGTTTTATAAATTTTTTTACCTCTAGGGAATTTTTTTGTCAAAATGGGAATTTTTGTTTATTAAAATGGCTTGCGAAAGTGATTCGATGCATGGAACTTGTGTTCTAGTTATTTTTAGCATTGAGTAACAAGAGGGATACTTGGGGTGTGAGTTTATCTTGTCCAACGGACAATGAAATCCTTTTAGAGGAAGTACAATAGAGATTCTTGTTGTTTTCAGTGGACAAAGGGATCCTTTGGGAGGAATACCAAGATAGATTCCACTAATTGACCAAGAGACTGAGATAGATCCTAGGAGTTGGGCTTAGGGATGACCGTGAGAGCTTCAACTTTTTCTACCAGAATAGAAAACCATATATTAAACTCACCCACATTAGACCCTTATGGTTTGATCCCTTAGTGAAAAATACTCATTCTAGGTTGATTTACAAGCTTTAATTCCTTATATTATTTCCTTGTTTGGTGTGGTATCATGAGTTTTTAAAATTTCCATTTATTTGGTTATATGATGATGTTTACGATTCCATTTCTTTATGAATTGTTCGATTATATTGATAATGTTATTCCATATGGATTTATTTATTTAATTGATCCATGTTGTTAATTTTTTTGGAAAAACATTATTTATTTAAAATAAAACCAAAGGTATTTTAAGTGGTCAATTTCAAGAGAAATGTTTTCAAATTGAATGAGTTTTGGAAAATGAGTTTTAAAACTAGTATAAAGGTTTTAATGGTTTAAAATATTTTAATATATTCATGGTGTTATCCTAATAGAATTTGTGCTTCACACATTACATATTCCTTTGGGTATGTAAGTTTTGTTTTGTAAGACACAGGAAAAGGAAAGGGGACTATACATATAGGTGGATCTCCATAATTACTATCATCCACGCTTTTGTTAGAGGATACATGGTCTCATTGTATTGTCTCATGAGGAAATGTTTTTGAGTCAATAATTTTGGTATGTATATATTGGACATGTTTATTCATTTTCCCTATCTTTGAGTTTTGATATTTTGACTTGAGATGCCATGTTTATGGACAATTATTGAATATTTTGTATATAATGTTATGATATTGTTTATGGTATCTTATTTATTAATTTCTATGTTACTATGGTGGGATGTTTATTTTCTAATGGATTTGATTATTTTTTTCATGACTGTTCCATTCCATGGATGGGTCATTCCAATTTACAATTGGTGAAACTATTCCATTGAATTTTTTCAATATTCCCTAGTTCTTTTCACTATCTTTTGGAAATTGGGAAATCACATTGGGTTATGTGGACTTCTAGATCAAGTGACGGGATGGGTAAACTTGAGTTTTTTAATTATAAATCCACATGAAATCCTTATCATGCCAGGATTATTCCACCATGATCCGGGGGAATTTTCACTCAAACCTTAGTCAAGAAAACCAAAAAATCAGTGAAGAACAATGGAAAGGAATAACAAAGTCAAGAAAGGATATCTCACCTCTAATTAACAAAATAATAACACCAAATCCACCCCATTCAAATGGGAATCAACAGGGATAAGGGGGAGGAAAACCTTTGAGTTTAGACGCATTTAAGAGAAAAATAGAGGAGAGGGGCATTAGAATCGAGAGGGCGAAAATGGGAATTTAGAAAAAGTTAAACCATAGAACGTAGAATCATGATCTGCCAGATGGCTTGAAGAAAACCCTGTTGTTTTTATAGGAAGTCCATAGATAGACCTAATTTGATTATGACCATGACAAATCCCCTAATAGAAATTTCAGATAGATACTTCCCCCATCACACCAAAATATTCACCATGACATGTTTCTACCTCTGTTCCAAAAAATAGGCACCATGACTCTACTACAATGTGGAATCCTAGGTGTTTCTGATTGGGACAAGCCCCATGCTCCTCACACTCAACCCAAGTGCCACACCCTCTGAAATTCCCGGGCAAAAAAGGCTCCAAGTGATCCAACATGCCCAAAACTATGTCAAAGGGCCCCCGTACTTGACATTTTCCACACTCCATGACCATGAAGATGGGTGTTTTTTCCTACTTGTTTCCCACAAGAGAATATCCCAATAAAAATTCTCAGTTAGTTCTCCACACCATCTAGACTAGGTTCTTTACTCTCCATTATAGGTTCTACTACCGTGTGAAACTCCTATTGGTGATGCACCTATAGATAAATTCTACTTTAGGTTCACATAGAATCACTATTCCTTCTTCTTGAGCACCCAAAACACATCCCAAGACTCGCTCTATATAAAAAAACATTTCCTTTATATTTTCAAACTCTTATAATTATGATTTGAACCTTGGTTTATAACATGAACCCCTCGCCAACATTAAAAAATTCAAATTCATTCTGAATTTTTACAACCTAGAAGTCACAAATATTTACAACCACCCCACCATATAACTTGTTATCCTAGAGATGTCTCATTGGTCTATAACCACTAACACAACCTTTCTTGGTCACTAATTCATAACCAACTAATTATGTTCTACTCTAGAATGAAAACTAAGATTGCACTACAGAACTCCCAACATAAGGAACACTATATATCAAAAAACTGAGCTAACACTTACCACCATCACTAAACCACCAATAAGACACACAAAAACAATTTTATATCCCATAAATTAATGGGATAATCCATCAATTCATCATCTGAATCATTGTTCCTCCTATAGATCTCTGATCACAAGGTCTAATTCTGAGCCACACTTCTCCCCTCCATCAAAATGGACCATAAAAATAAATTTTTAATAATCCATTATGCCACTCAGGGATATTTCCATATCACCATAACCAATAATACATGAAAACCCTTATTATTCCTTCTTCTATTTAGTATTCTCAAAAACAATCAGCCACACCTACCAACACACCATCACATCAACTAATCCTGATGCCTCAATTCCTAAAGGCATCTTGTGGTTGTCTAAACATTAGAAACAACGTTTGAACATGAATTTTGACATAATTCCATAGTTGGATCCTAAAATAACCATGTTTTTCAACATTATACCACCCCTAGAATCAGTATGCAATTAATCCAAATCACACTCGGATCACATCCAAAACCATCTCAAGCCTGATGCCAATGCAGTGACTTCATCCAACATCAATTTTTGTTATTTAGGAGTTGAACTGTTACATGAGAAAAATTTAATGTTTTAGAAATTTTAGATACATATTTCACCAAAGTTAATGTTTGAAATCTAAAATCCTATGTTCTCCAAAGAACCAAATATAATTGGATTTATCCACACACTGAAATCCAAATGCCACATCGACTGTATAATGTCCGACCTGATAACACCTATGACACCTATAATTCAAGGGTAATTCCTCCATGGAACATGAACATTATATTACTATAGATAATGAATATATGTGGCCATCCCATTAATACCCAATTTCTAATATGAAACATCAATCACCACCTGTTATCGTCTCACAAGGAACATCATCCTCGACCCTCACTGAATTTTTCCCATAATGAGGGTCACACCCTCTAATAACAAATGGTTCACTCCCCACTATATGGATCCCCTTATAATGATTCTAGATTGTAACCTCAAAAGGTTTTAATAATACACCTTGAAAATTCATGTCAAGGAATACACTCGGCCCAACCATACCACAACACCCTAATCCATCTCTGATTTCACCTCTCACCACTAGGGGGAATTTATCATTTTCATCTAGTACCCAAGAAAAAAATACCACGTGTATTCCATATAAATCATTAGTCCTTATCTCTCACACAAAAACTCACTATTCACATCTCAAATGGATCATGCATATCTAACACACATTCTACATAGACCTCAAGAAATTACAATAGGTGTAATATCCCGTATCTTCTAATCATAGAACCTGACTCACACTCCCATGAGTATTAAATCATCAAACCTAGGATCCACTACTACAAAATAAGCCTTTAACAGTGCTATAAATGACCTTTATCAGTGCTATAAAAGTGATTACTACCTAAGAGAGATTAAATGCCCTGGTCTTTTATTAGCACTAAAAAAGTGATGATAAAGGGACTTTTATCAGAAATTATAAAAGCACTAATAAGGTGTGCCTTTATAATTTCTTTTAAAAGTGCTGAAAAATATTTCCTTTATAACCTATTTTAAAAGTGTTGATAAAGGGATATACTTTAGTGTGATGCAACATAAAACTACAGCACCTGTGCAATGTGCTGTAACAACACACTGCAACACCAGAAACACACCATATATCAAAAAAATAGTTTCAATATATAATTTAAATGAAATAAAATTTATAAACAAAATACAATAAAAACTCTATATTATATACATTTAAAACATTGATCTATACAATTACATAAATACAAATTATTACAAACATTCAAAAACATCAATGTTCCTTTTCCTTTTAATCCTGACCACGACTCACATTATTTCTAAACAAACCACCCATTCTCGATAAAAATAACACACTTTTATAAGAACAAAATTATTATGTTTGTAATAATATAAATAAATTAATTAATAAAACTGTTAATTTTACTAAAATTAAAGTTAATTTTACTAAAATTGATGTCAATTTTAAATAAAAATATGCACTTAGAGTCATACTGGTCACACCATGCATCATATTGAGGTGTGACTGATTCTAAAATGTCTCAAATGACTTTTGGATCATTTTCCTAAAGTATCAAAACATTATGAATGCATTTTCTTGGTTGTGAGTATGTCGGTTGTCTTTTTTACTAAAATTTCATTTTAAATTGGAGACACGCACTTTTGACTCATTCTAATCCCATCGTGTATTAGTTTGACATGAAACTGATTCCTACGTGTCGTAAATTACTTATGAATTATTTTACTAAATTATTGATAAAATATGAGTGTTTTTTATCAGTTTTCAGTGAGTGAAACTTTTTGAACTAAAATGTTGATTTTAAACTGATAATACACACTTTAAGTTATACTAGAAAAATCATATACCATATTTAGGTTAGGATAATTCCTACAAATAAAAAATTACTTATGGGTCATTTTTTTTAATTATCAAAATAATATGAATGTGTTTTCTCAGTTTTGAGTAGGTCAGTTTTCCATTTTACTAAAATTGATGTTAATTTTAAATAAAAATACACACTTTGAGTCATACCGGTCACACAATGGGTCGGATTGAGATGAGTCTGATTTATATATGTCTCAAATGACTTATGGATTTTTTCCTAAAGTATCAAAATAATCCTAATGTTTTTTCTTGGTTTTGATTACGTCAATTTCCTTTTTAACTAAAGAGTCATTTTAAACTGTAAACGCACACTTTGACTCTTTCCAATAACATCGTATATCAGTTTTACATAAGACAAATTTCTATATTTCACAAATTACTTGTGAATATTTTCCTAAATTATCATGAAAACCTGAGCGTATTTGATTGGTTTTTATTGATTGATACTTTTTGAAATAAAATATTGATTTTAAACTGATAACGAAGACTTTGAGTCATACTGGGTACATAGTGTATCATATTGAGGTGTCGATGATACCTAAACATAAAAAATGACTTATGGATTGTTTTAGTAAATTATAAAAACAATAAAAATTCATTTTCTCAATTTTGAGTATTTCAGTTGTCCATTTTACTAAAATTCATGACAATTTTGAACAAAACGACGCACCTGGAATCATACCGCTCACACCATGCATCAGATTGAGGTGTGGATAATTACTACACATCTCAAATGACTTGTAGATAATTTTCCCAAAGTATCCAAACAATATGAATTCATTTGACCAATTTTTGAGTATGTCGGTTTTTTTTTTACTAAAATGTCATTTTAAACTAGAAACATGCACTTTTGACTCATTCAGATCACATTATGTATCAATTTGATGTGAAAATTATTCTTACACATCAAAAATGAATTATTAATCATTTTCCTAAATTGTCAATAAAATTTGAGTGAATTTGATTATTTTTTAGTGAGTGACACTTTTTGAACTAAAATGTCGATTTTAAACTGATAATAGACACATTGAGTCATAACAGGAACATCGTGTATCGTATTGAGGTGCAGCTGATTCCTACACATAAAAAATGACTTATCGATCATTTTCTTAAAGTATCAAAATAATATGAATACTTTTTCTTAGTTTTGAGTATGTCAGTTGTCTATTTTACTAATATTAATGTCAACTTTAAATAGAAATAAGTACAAGGAGTCATACCAGTCAAACCATGTGTCATATTGAGGTGTGGATAATTCCCACACATCCCAAATTCTGTTGAATTTTTGGTACATAAAGGCATGAAATATGGATAGACTGCCTAAAATCAAACAAAATAATCTACCTATATAAGAAAACAATTAGTATATGAGTAATAATAAAAAGAAATAAATTAATATAAATATGAAATAATACATTAATTCTATAGACAATGATTTTAATGTGAGAACTTCAAGACTACCTCTGTTATTGAGCAGAGAAAATATCATTTCTATTCTTGAAAAAGAATGATATATGGACATGAATCTTATAAAATAAAAAAACTATGAAAGGAATAATGAAAATTAAATCAAACTTCCATTATATATTTTTTTGGTAAAATAGACAAAGTATATCATAACAATACCTTTACATATTTTTAAAGGGATTCCTTCATTATATTTTATTCTTCTGAGGGATTAGTAAGATCATCATGCATAGAATACATTGTATGCACGAGTAGTAAAACATTTAATTTAGAAAATGTAAATACAGTAGAGAACATATAATATTATTAGAAAAAACATATTAATTTAAAGACCACTTTTACTTTCTCATTGAACTCCATTTATTTTTTTTAAAGGTTTAAAGGATTTGGTTCCTCTCTCTAGAATCCAAATACCCACTTTATGTTCCACTCTAGTGTACATTACATTGTCTACATTGGGACCGACATGAAGTGATTGTGATCTCCCAATAAAGGGGTTGTCCTCAATTGAATTTTCATCTGAAATGAAATTTTTTCTAGTCATCAGTAGAATAATCGACCAATTATTGTTTTTTGGATTAGAGATATAAAATAATTGCACTAATTTTCCTACCATTATGAATGTCTTGCCTTTTTCTCCTTCCATGCTGAAATTCACCTTTACAAAGCTGATTTCATCAAATTTAATTGCAATGATATTGTCAACCCATTTGTGATAGAAAATTGACACTTGAAATTTTGTATAATAAAACTAATATATCTATTCAATAATGAGAAAATATGACATATTTGTATAAATTTTATTTATATCCTAGGAACCAGATATGTGCATCACTTTATCCAGAAGCGTAACACCATAATTTTTCATCATACTACAGTCATCATATTCTTTTGTATAAAATTTATAACCATTGATTAAAATACCAGTGTGAGATATAATATTTTGATTTGGTCCTATGTCTATACTTTAATTCATTCAACAATTGAATTCGTATTTTCAGATAACTCCTTATAAATTTTATCTCAGAACCATCCTATAAACTATGGATTATGTGTATTTGATATTCATCCTTTAGCCCTTTATGGATTCAAATCTCTAAGAATTTCTTTGTGGCATTCAATGTATGGATAAACATATTCAATATTATGAAAAAATTAAAGGTTCACTTGATCCTTATCTGTAAAAATAATTGTAACAATAACTCTTCCATAAATCCCTTCACAGATAAGGCGTTCGTTGTGACGAGACTTTGGGAGACCGATGATGTCAACATATGATAGTTAATCAGTAAAAAATTCAATATATTATTCAACAATATATCATTTTTCAATAAAATATTCTAGAAGACTTCAATTCTTGACATACCTTTTCAAAATCTTTATATATTGTTCAATAGGGTACATATATCTATAATGGAAAGGACTGCATAGTTGAATCACTCTAACCAAGTGAATCATCATGTGGAACATTATATCAAATAATGACAGAGGTAAGAACATCTATAATTCACATAATATGATTGAAACCTTATTATTAATGATGGGAAACTTCACTGGGTCTATAATTTTACTGCATATGGCATTAAAAAAAGCAGATTCTGGTTAATGTATGTCATACATTTTGAGTCAGAATGTAACAGAAAGAAATAGGAATTAAATATTACATCAAAACATGACATTCATGTTATTTTAATCTTTTTTACTTCAAATTAGTCATTGAAATGAAATTATTGATATTTTATGAATACCCATGTGGAAATTTTACCCTATTTAGGGAAAGGAAAAATTATAATTTTTCCTATCTGGATAGAGTGTAAGATGTTGGAGGAAGAAAATTCAGCCTTTTACCCTCCATTGGTTCCAAATATTCCCTTATCCCTATTTCAATCATGTCCAACCTAGCCTTGATTTTATCTTTCATTTTTTCAGGAACATTTAATAATGTACCAATGGCACCATCAAATGCATTTTTTTCTACATGCATGACATCAAGAAAATTTTTGATATACAAACAATTACAATATGGTAATTCAATGAAAATTTATCTCTTATTGGAACCTAATTTTTTAAGGTTTTTCAAAAATGGTTTACCGAATATAGTGTCAATATCGTTTACTTTATTTTACAGTTGATCCCCTATTACTGGAGATGGTGTTGAACCCTGGTTGATATTACCAGCGAATGTTGTAGTCCAAGATCAATATTTATGTCCTCAAGGTAATAATTTCTGATGTTCTAAAAGCACAATCATTGAGGAATGTTTCAATGGAATAGAGTATGTGTGTTTTTCAAAAATGGAACACCCCAAAATTCCTTTAATTCTATACCTAGATAAATTTTCATAAGTAGGGAATTAATTTATTATTCCATAAACATAGACCTCAACATGATTTATTCACTTTTATGAGCATTATACATTGTAACACTTGTATCCTAAATCAATTTTAGATCTTCGATCAATGGAGCCAAATAGACATGAATATCATTACCAGGTTTCTTTGGTCCAGATATAAGTAAAGGCAACATAATGTATTTTCACTTCATACATAACCATGTAGGCAAGTTATAATTCACCAATATGATGTTCCATGTACTTTCAGTACTACTCTTTACACCAAAAGGATTTATTTAAACTATATATAATTCAAAATGAAAGTTTCTCATTTCATTTCCAAATTCAGGATACCCGTAATCAATTTTTTTATACTAAGTAGAATTAGCTAGATGACATAGGTTCTCATATTTAATTCATGTATCTACATGTCATGTCAATTGTATTATGGTTTTCTGATATCCATATAGTCTTATAAGCTATGGAATGATAGGAAAGTACCATACATATTTCTAAGTAAATGATTCATTTTTTCTTGTATCGATATGTGAAACACTTAGGTCATTTTTTGAGTGATTTATGGTCCTTGAAAAATCATATGCAATCATTTGGACAAGTATAATTTTTTTAGAGAACATGGCCATTGAATGTAACATTTTTTTAGTGTCATATTTTCAACATGGTAGTTCATTTTCTTTTGGTATCATATCATATAGGAGACTAAGTAGTTATGTAAAGCTAGTGTCACTCCATCCACGGCCATTTTTCAAATTATATAACTTCAATACAACTGACAATGTTGTGTATTTAGTACAACCAATATACAATGGTTTCTTGGCATGGATATTCAACTCCTCAAATAACTTTATAAAATCATGAAGTTCATCTTCAATTTACATTGTAATTTAATACATGAAATCTCCATCATAATTTACACTAGTATTCATATCAAATGATCCATAAAACCCAATATCATCACAATCTGTGTCCACATTATATTTTCCCCATTTGTAGTCCAATATTTATAGCTCTGATCTATTCTGTGACAAATAAAATGTTCTTCCAACTCTTCCGAACTAATTTTTCTTGAACAACAATAATGTAAACCCCAATATAGGATTTGAGAAGGGTCGTATACATTCTCTCTTGAAAACTTGTTGAACTCTTTAACTCTACCTTCATACTTTTTTGTCAAACGATTAGCGTGCAACCATTTTCGATTCATATCGATCCTATTGGACTCATAAAAGATTAATTTTTTAGAATAAATAAATAAATACACATAATATATTCATTATAAAAGGTGAAAGTTATAGAAAATTCTAATAAGGGAAACTCAATATTTGATTATTTCAAATAATTTCAGTATATTGAAGAAAATAGGTAATTGAATTTAAGAAAATAATTAATCTACTATGGAAGGTGTTGTCATATGAATTCAGTCAAAGGTTAAAGTTTTAGATAACTCATCCTCATCAACTAATCTCCCAGACATTTATCATTTTATTTTGTTATTTGACGCATCCTTCATCTATTATGGACATGAACCTATGTTGCTTGAAATACACTAAGTAGTAGTTATCCACGGTATGACTAATTCTCAGAGTATTACAAGTAACATAAAATAGATGGGGTATGAGTTTCAAGTTACAAATTTCAATAATTACTATTTGGGATATGAAGTTGATGAGGAAGACAGTTGTCTATAAAAGAGATGGGGAATGAATATCAAGCAGCAAATTGAAATAATAACTGTTTTTTGATACACATCAAGTATTTATTAAATCCTCTAAATAAAAGAAAATAAAATATAGGAAATTAAGGAGTAATAAGAAACCCAAATATGATAAACAAAAATAATAAACTCTAATTCAATCAACTAGATGATATAAAAATGTATTGATAAAACATTTTAATAAATAAAGAGTTATTTCATATAAAAGGATAGTAATCAGAGAATCCTAGGGGTGGAACCTATAAATTTAGACCTAAAATGATGAATACCTAAAAATAATTTCTAATATATATAATTGGATAACTTACATTCTATTTTTTTGGAACACGTTATTTATAAACCTAATGAATTATTACATTTAAAATTAATGGTATATCAAATATTTGGAAACATATCAAGACTCTTTGGATGTCATATCACCACACCGACCCAAACCAAGGATTATAGGGAGGTATTCACATCAGATATACCCATCTAAAGGATTCTAGGGAGGCCATATAATACACATTAACCCATCCTTGAGATTATAGGGAGGTCCATAAAGTTGTCATAAATCAATAATACACATCAACAAGATATAGCACAAACAAGGGAGAAAAACACACCAACCCTTACAACGTCTATCCCATACATATTTAAACACACACACACACACACACACACACATATATATATATATATAACATGGAATTTATAATACACATACTTGAAAAACAAATGCACATTTAAAAATAATTTTTAATGAAAATAAATATAATCCCTTCCTAATTTGGAAATCCAGAACCATAATTTGTGAATAAATAATTATAAAATCACCATTATATAATAAGTTTTGAAAACGCATACAAATAGATAGAAATATATGTGTGTGTGAGTTTGTATATTTATAAAATAAACTTAAATTGATAAAAATATTTTTAACCCTTACAACAGAATATCACAACATAGTAAAATAAATGCAACCCTATAATAATTTTGAAAATAGAGATCCATTAAAAATAAATAAATATGGTATCACCCTTACTAATATTTATATTAAAATAAAACAAAAAAATCTAAGAAAATAAATTTTTAAGGAAAAATACTTTCCCCAAAATATTAAAAAAATAAATAAATAAATTCCCTTACTTGAATTGCATAAAATCTTTTTATGTTTCTTCTTGGAACCATCACCAGACTGAGAATTTTTTTTTATAAATCAATATTTTTATTTATTTATGGTTTTTATATCCAAAACCTCCGCTATTTATAAAGTGGAATAAATATTTATTTAATTGTTTTATCTGTGGACCAAAGGTGATTCTATAAGATTTCAAAACAGTGAAAAAATTAAGCTTGGGGCGCAAGTAGGGATATAGATATAGACAACAAAGAAAATTGATTCAAGAAAACAATTTAAAAAGACCAAAACCGAATATCCAAATTAGTAGTCAAGAAAAAATATCTCATAAATAAAATCAAAATAGTATAAAATGACTAGATCACAAATAACTAATGACATCGTTGAAGAAGAAATAAAAAACAAAAAGACAAATAAAAAAAGAAAATCAGAACCTATAAAGGAAAACATAGGCCTACCTCACTAGGTTGAAGAAAATTCAAGACCTTTAGATCCAGTTCCCAATGTTTTATTTGGAAACACTAACTGCAATCGAACACCGGATGTGAGATGATGTTCAAGAAACTGGAGGTAGTGGGTTTGTGTGATTTGAGTTTGGTTTGTGTGATTCGAGCTTTGATTCACCAAGGAGGAGCACCGATAGTGGGTGGATTCTGTAGAAAGATTCTATTATTTTGATGGGTTCACAAATGATTAGGTTTTCTTAAATAGATCAGGACACTTTTATCAGTGTTTTCAAAAAAGCATTGATAAAGATTTCTTTTATCATCGCTTATTACGTAAGTACTGATAAAGGTTAATTATAAATAAAAAATTTGTAAATATATATATATACTTAATAAATATATATAAATATAAATATATTCATTATATTCATTATTTAAATATATTTATTATAATTTTATATTTATTTAAATATATAATTATTTATTTATAATTATATAAATATTTTAAAAAAATAATATTTATATAATAATATTTATATATATTTAATATATATATAGTAAATATATTCATTATGTAATTTATTACAAATTTAATAATTATCTAAATATATATATTATTTAATTTTATATAATTATTTAGTTATATTTATATAAATACTTTTCAATAATATAATTATTTATTTATAATTATAAATATATAATTTTATAAATATAGTTTGTGTATTTATAAATATATTTATTTAAAAAAAATTACAAATATTTTTTAAAAATATTTTCTTTAACATTATTAAGGAATATCTAATTTTAGGTGCATGTATGTTAAAAATAAGTGAAATTGATTAAATTAAAAATAAGTACACTTTAACTATATTGAAAAAATGGATAAGTTTTGTGTGTGTGCATTGTATATAAAAATCAATAATTATGTATATGTGAAAAAAAATATAACACACATTTAATCTATGTTAAATTGAAAAATCAAACAACATTCAATTATATGTCCATTACTCTATGAAATTAGTCAGTATTTTTAATTCATATTAATTTTTAATTATAAACCATTATTCACTAAATATATGATTATTTAATGTAAAGCGTATAAATATTTTGTAATATATAAATCATATTTATATACATTAATATATATCTATATATTTAAAATATACTATTTATTAACATTATTAATAATCATCTAATTAATAAAATTTTTAATATTTTTCTCAATTTACTTATTTTAAATTTCAATTTAATTAATTTTCATTTTTTATATATCTATATATTTAATATATATTATTTATTAGTATTTATAATTTATATATATTATGATTAATTTATTCATTTTTATCAATAATTATTTAATTAATAAAATTTGTATTTTTTTAATAAAATCAATTTTTATTTTTTATTTATTTAATTATTTATTTTTATTTATTCGGACCTTTATCAGTGCTAAAAAAGCACTGATAAAGAATTCCTTTATGGGAACTAAAAATAATGTGCTGATAAAGGGTACCCTTTATCAGTGCTAAAAATAAAATTACTGATAAATAACCCCTTTATTAGCACAAAAAAAGTGATGATAAAGGGTAAAATTTATCAACGCTTTCTTTATTGCTGATAAGGATGCCATTTATCAGTGATTTTTTCTAACAGTGATAAATACCAGTGCTATTAAATGCTTTTTATGTAGTAGTGGGATCAGATGCCTAAAAAACTAACCATTCTCATTACATGTTTGTCTCATCAATCCAGAATCACCCTCTGTTCTCCTCTTTAAAATTGATGCATTTCACCATGATAAGGTTAATCACATGATAACCCTCTAACCAATGTTGTAACAAAATCATAATCATTTACCCATGATTTATCCATCCTAGATTTGACTAACATGGATCACAATCCCTTATCTCATTGGTTACCATGCTTGAAATCAATAGGTCCATGCATCACACTGATCATTCCCTCAAAAACCAAACTTTGGTAACCAAGCACATAAAGTGATTTACATCACAAAATCCTAAGGTATCACTATGCATATATGACATGACTGGTATAACCTCACATGCACTGATCTCATAACCTAAAGAATCTATCAATAATCCCCACCTATAAGGCAATCACAAACTTGGGCTAACCCCTCCATTGGGTTAACCTTACATAAATCACTGAACTAATGAATATCCTAAGCCACGTATCAAGAAACTAGGCTCTCCCACCTTTCCCATAAACCATATCTCACATAGGTCTCAACTCACGATTAACATCCATGATCCCATCTCATACATCATAAGGAAACTAATTTTCTAAAACACCCATTATAGGGTTCTCACATACACATATTAGGAGTCACAAGAAAAATCATTATCCAACTTATGGGCCCTAACCCTCATCAATAATTTTCATACAATACTATCCCCTTGAAGGCCATGATATAATCTATATGTATATAATGACACATCCTAACCTAATCCATGTTGAGTCTACCATAGTCATACAATTCGGATAAGTATATTTTCACTAAGAAGCTATACAGGAAACAACTATATTTTTTGTTTTTAAAACTTTATGTTATCAAACCTACTTCCTTATCAAAACTAGTACCAAGGAATAAATTCCTTTATTGACCTAATAAGGGCCATTATGGATCCCTTACATAGTCATAATATATAGATTCCATAAATTAGCATCCCTATTTAGAATCCATAATACTTTTCATTAGAAGAAAATATATTATAGTTCATCTGAGTAGAATTCCACCAATAAGTTATATGGGAAAACACCATAAAAGTTGTTAATGACACGTTAAACTATTGAACACTCATCATTAGTGAATTTAATTACACATGTTTTTTTTATTTCATGTGAGTACTATATAAAATTTATATATATATATATAATCCTCTTACTAATAGTCCAATAATCAAAACCCATAAATCAAAATCCATAACCCAATTGCATCACATGTAGTGAAATCATACAACTAAAAAAGGTAAAGTGAAGAAAAAAATACCATATCCCTTATAACCTATATTTTCTATTAGAAATGGTGTTCATGTCATACTAGTTTGATATCCATAACAAGTTCTGACACATTCCTATATCGCCTATCTAGTATACCAAAATATTAATACAAAACAAAATTTCCAATACCAATTTATAATATCCTACCCCAATCTATGTAACTGAGTGGTGCTCGAACTAGAGAAGTAACTACTTGACCTACAGCATGCCTCCTTATATAGCAGATCCCACTAATTATAGTGATGGTCTAGGGAGTTTTCGTGAGGAGATTATACCCTTATATTAGAGTGAAAATCATAGAAGAAATAACCAAATAAAATAAATGAAATATAATTAGAGTAAACATAATAAATAAAATATAATTATGAAATATCAAATGGAATATAGCAGTATATAGTCATATAGACTCATGGTCATGCCATTATATAATAGTTGATTTCCAACTAGAATGATCACATACAAAAATAAATGAAATAATGTATAAAGGGTCTACTATCATCCCAAAGATGTACGTCCATCCCAATATCCACTCCATGATAATATATCTTGGTAAATCATGAAACACCATTCCTCTAGCTAACTTGAAATTGTGAATAGTGATTTTTTCTTGGGTATCCAAGTGTCGTGGATGCCCGGGCAAGGTGTGAGTAAAACTCTATATGGAACCACCAATGGGGTCCCATAAATAACAAGTAATTAAGTTCATGTTCATGTGATATTATTAGAATAAATAAATAAAATAATTTTAGTGCAGAACCATAAATAAAATAACCACTATCAGTCCTCAGGTTCCAATGTGACACCTGAGAATGACTATACCTACTTCAGCTTGTGCTAGTGTATCTTCTAGCATGTGATATAACTGTTCCAACCAATACCAAGAATAACAACCATAAAGTAGTAGGTGAAATCACTAGACCCTTGGATGTATCCAAATACATCCCAATTTTATCAATCATAAGAAGAATAATCCACATGAGGTAATCTTAGGAAATCACCAAGTAATAGGTATATAATTGATTTATACAGGTATGACCCTAGGAAATCTAGTAGTAGCGTCATACTTATAACCAATTCCTTGGGGATGACCTTAATAAATACACAAAAATGAGGCATTCTCTTCATTTCTAAGGTAACTAATAGGGAATCCCTTAGTGATCAAGATCCATGGTTTAAACTTAGGCGACCCCCTAGGCATTCTAGTTATTCATATCAGTTGAATCCAAGTGGATTTCCTACGAAATTCTAAAAATATAGGAATCATATCCAAATATAGGGGGATTTACCATAGAAATCTAAATAGATAGGGATCATAGTCAAATCCAAGGGGATTTAACAAGGTATTTTAAATAGATACACATAATAGATAAATCCTATGATATCTCCTTGACATTCTATCAAATCAGGCATATCTTCTGAATCCTAGGTACCACCCAAGCATTTTATATACAATAAGAATTTATCTATAAAGTTTTTATGGAATATTTTCCCTATAAAATATTTTGTAACAATAATAATTAAATGTGGTTTGACCATCCTCCCAAACCAGTCTCCCATAATAGAGGTCATCCTCTCAAGCACATGACCTAACATCATCACTATAGCTATATCTGTATCACACGATCAATTTGGGTTCTAAGGAGATATCTAGAACCATATGTACCTAACACCACATGCAACCTATTCAAGGTTAATGTATCAATGGGGTACCCACTAGGATCCCCTAGTTCATATATAATCTCTCAGGCCAATCCCACAACTCATAGGGTATAATTTCACTTGGCATTGTCATGGTCATATCACAACCTCACAAGAATAAACCAAACTAGCATCAGTCTAGAGTGGTGATACAAATCCTGTCTCAATCCTCATGCCATCCTAAGGCATACAATACATATCAAACCAATATATATATATATATATCTTACATAGGGAATACCCACCTAAGTAATCAAATCTTAGTGGTGGAGGAATTCTCTTCTTATTCCCATTTCAACTATCTAGAAGGATTTAAAGAATTCTCAAGGGCCCACTAAGGCCTACTAGGACCATTTACTTTTATTCATCACATCCCTCTACAAGTAGGTTATATGGAACCTATGTTAAGGGCCACCATGTTTACTTAATTAATCTAAGGTTTCACCCCTCCTAGTCTGTATATCATAAGACACACAATTATAATATAGGCCTCAACCATCGGGGGATCAATCATCAATCTAGTGCACAAGGGTCCCTCATGGCCCTCAATGCTTTTTTCAATTTATTCATAAGCATTTAATTTTAAATATAAATTTATTTAATTTAAAAAAGTTAATTACCATCAGTGGTGGGACCACATATCATAGTCCATATCAAATTTCTATAAAAAGTGGTATGATCAAGGGACCACATACCTCAATCACGAAGATAGAATCCCTTTAATCACATCACAAAAACCCTTTTATGAGATTTTCCAAGTCCCAAAAACAATCACCAAATCATATGAGTCTCTAAATAAATCAAAAACATATTTATAATTAATTAAACATATTAAAATTAATTATTAAAATTAGTTAAAATAGGAATAATTGCCTAAAATATCACCAAGAAACCTTTTCACACTGAAATTGTGACTAATCACTCATGAAATGTCCATGGAGTACCCTCGATTCCATCAGGGAAAAAATACCTAACATGCAACACTAATTCAATCTCCAATTTTAATTAATTTAAGAAAAAATCTAATTAAATTCATAAGATGATGTACCTAAACTGAAAAACCACACAATGGGATGAAATCACCCTCCCAGGATGTCCTCCATCCATACGACATGAAATACCCATTATATCTGGATGATTAAACCATGATTAGGTAGATTTTCACTCAAACCCTAGCTAAGATGACTGAAAAATTAACGAATAACAAGACAAAAGAATAATAATGGGGAGTTATGAGATCTTACATACAGTCTCTAAAGGAATCATACAAAATCCACCCCATTCAAATAGAAATTGAGAGGAAGGAGGAGGATGAAACCCTCATGGTTTGGCCACATGTGACAGAAAAGGAGGGTAGAGGGGTATTAAAATCAAGAAGGAAAAAGGGGTATTCACAAAAAAAATTAAATCACATAAGGAGACACAAATCCTTACACAATGGATTTCGCCATGACATGGTGCATCATCATGAAGATCCACTAGTCCTTGACACACTATAGACCACAAAAAATACCTTATTGGTAATTTTAGACAGGGAACCCCATTATCACACCACACCTTTAACCAGAGTGTGGTGCTACCCATGGTTCCTCAAAATGGGTACAATAGCTCCACCACAATGTGTTATCCCAAGAGTTTATGACAAGAAAAACTCTTAGGTGCCACACACTCATCCCAGGCACTACTACCTCTAGAATTTCTGAGCACCAAATCTCTAGTTGATCCAAAATTCCCAATACTAAATTTAAGGGCCTCCATTCTAGATATTTTCTATACACCATGACCATAAAAATTGGTGTCTCACCATTCTCATTCCCCATAGGTGCCTCTGATGGGCACTAAAATCAACTAACACGTCATTACCTATGACCTGTGCATTTCACCCACCACCATGGGGTCTACCATGGTGTGGTCCCTCCTATAGAGGTGAACCTATAACAAAATTCATCTTTATGTACACCCATCTTTACTCCAACATCCACCAGAGCACCCAAAACACACCCAAGTCTCAATCCACATCCAAAAACATCTACCCTAGATGATCAAACTCTTAGAATTTGGATTTGAACTCTGGTACACAAAAATAACCCCTCATTGACCTTAAAATAAATTCAAATTCCTTTTGAATTTTTACAAACCAGAAGTAATAGGTCATTAAAGAATCATGGGGATTCCCAATCACTGAAGGGGTTCTAGTTCTTTCTACATGTTACAAATGGTGATCAATGTCAAAGATAGTTTTTTCTTAGTATACATGTGTTGAGGGTACCCCAACCAAAGGGATCAAATCCATTTTATAACTACCTAAAAGATCATTTAAGCATTATAGAATATTATTTCATCTCATGATAGTCACACATTACTACCCATTGAATATAAATTCAGTTAACTCTTCAATGAATAGAAAAGACATTAATGAATTATCTCATGATTAATAACTGATATGAAACATCTATGAGAAAGTGATGGTAATACATACATGAAATATCATATATCACATGTCCCATCTTAAAACATAGTATCCCCATCATAGGATACAATAGATATATATTCATGAATATAAATCCACCTTATGATTCAAGGATATCATACAATAGGATACCCATGTTTTTTTTATTTCCAATAATCTCTCACTTTCAAAAAATCCTATATGTACTTAATGAAAATCTTCAAAACTCTTTATGAATCCATCCAAAACTATTTTAGATACGACTTATCAAACTCTATTCATTTTGGAACCAACACTTTATAAAAAAAATTAATACCTATCTAGAGGTCCAGTTTGTGACTTTTGAAGCATTGGTGGAATTGAAAAGAAATATAAAATCTTGATTCCATAATTGAAGGTAAAGTTTGGTCTGTAGAAAATCATTAATGCTACTCCATCTACTAAGGGGTATGGTCTGATCTCAATCAAACATAATCATATCTCTAAACAAAAATGTATCATATATATTGTATATATACATATATAATCTTTTTTAATGTGATATTTAGTGACTATATGACATGAAAAAAAATTCAATATTGTAGAGCCCATCTCAAAATTTTTTGATTCTTTAAAAAATATTAACCTAGTTAAGGAATAAATCACATTTCATTCATCTAGTACATGAATAAATCAAATTTCCATCATCTAAGTATCCAACCCCATTAAATGTGATTCAACTAATCATGGCCATGAATTCCCATAGTCTAATACAATCAAGGGAAAAATATCTTATCTTATCATATGAGTGGGAAAAGGTCATCTTGGATGGGATCCATCCAATGATATAATCAACAACATACCCAACCACAACTAGATTAACTAATCTACAAGGCTTTGTAAGAAAGGTATAAATTTATGAATGTTCTTATACTAGGTATTGTGATAACCCAAGGTAAAAATTATTAGTAATAAGAATACTCCCTTATTCTTATCGATGACTATATGAAATTCCATGGGATATACTTTGGTGGGTTAGTCCAAATAATAATTCTCCACTTATTATCTCATGAGTCCACTATTAATTCTAATATTAATATATCATGATAAAGTATAATACCCCATAATTATCATCTATTAGGGATAACTCAAAGTCCTACTTTGAGGGAATATTATCATTCCACTATTCATGTAAAATAAATTTTAGTGCACATGAATGAAAGATAAATAGATATTTCCTTTTATTATAGAATCATGATACATTATTAAACCATTATGTTAATCTATTACATATCATATTCAAAGAGACTAAACATAGCCCGCATTATTTTTCTATAATAATTTTCTCTTAAATGGATCCAATAAATTGTCCTATATATCCACAAAAAAGATATTAACATCACCCCTCTTAGTTATCTCTTGTATTATATGGTATTTGTGAAGGATGTGTTTGGTCCTGATTTAAGAAAAATCCTTCATAGAATATAATGTAATGATATACTATTCATATATTGTTGATTCAACCACAATTGGTTTCCTAGAAAAAATTTAACT
Source organism: Viscum album (assembly GCA_963277665.1). Taxonomy (NCBI): domain Eukaryota; kingdom Viridiplantae; phylum Streptophyta; class Magnoliopsida; order Santalales; family Viscaceae; genus Viscum; species Viscum album. The sequence continues at coordinate 649,124,103 of OY728121.1, read as the reverse complement.
AATAGATCCACCATTCATGAAAAACATGAAACTAGATTTTGATATCATTCCATCTCTATAATATTGTAAACTTTCATCCATGAAACCCTTTACACAAAGATTGACCCTTCCCTAAAGACCAAGAATATATCCTCAGTCTATCTTAAGTACCTCTGAATGTCTTTAACATCAATCCAATGATTCTCACCAGTATTATATTGGTATATAATAGTTATTATATGAGTATAGGTGACATATCATTGAGTAAAAATCATGACATAATGATAGATCCTATGACGAATTCATAGGAAACTCTATCCATCCATTATAAATATTTATAGTGATCTTGAATCTTCCTAAGATATGTGCTATTTAATACAGGTAAAGACCCCTTTATGGAATTTTCTATGTTAAAAATCTTTATAAATTTACCCATATATGTTCCCTAACCTATTATATGTAGTATATTATATTTATCTCTATAGATATTCATACCTATTATGTTAGATATTTCACCCATGTCTTTCATTGAGAAGCATTTCTCCAATCACATCTTTATAGAATGTAAAGATGAAATTCCATTTCCAAAAAGAAGTAGGTTATCCACATACAGTATTATAAGAACTATAACACTCCCATTAACCTAATTATATACATAGGAAACAAATTTTTTTGATGAAATGATACTCATTGATCACATGATCAAACCAGATATTCCAATTTCAAGAAGCCCTCTTCAATCCCTAAATAGACAATTTCAATTTTCATACCTTCACAAAATAATTTTTCACATAAAAACCTTTGGGATGTATTATATACATATAATTGTATAAATTTCCATTAATTAAGTTATTTTTTACATCTATTTTATATATCTCATAATCAAAATGAGTTGCTATATCATGAAACATCTTTATAGAATTTATCATCGTAATAGGTGAACAAGCCTCTTCATAGTCAATACCATGAATTTATCCATAAAAATTTTCATTGGGTGTGATTTATAGGTATAAGTTATACCATATATATTATTTTTCTTAAAAAATAACCACTTTAACCCTATGGGTATCACCCATTTAGGTGAATATACTAAGTTCTAAACTTGGTTAGTGTACATAGAGTCAATTTAAGATTCCATGTTTTTAACCATTTATTTGAATCAAAACACTAAATAGTTTCCTGGTTGGTAGTAGGTTTATAACTATGTACACTAATTATTATAAATTTTCACAAAAAATCCATATCACTCAATCTCTTGATGAATCCTACAAGACCATCAAGGTTCTTTTGTATCTTGAATCGGTTCTTCTACCACAACTCTTTATAGAAGTCGCTAAACCTTCATCGTAAGAAAACATTCTATTTTTTGTTCTTGAAATTATCAAACTTACACTTTACTCTCACTGAATCCTTGACTTTTATGCTAATTATCAAGGAAAACACAATTTCAATCCACAATCACTTTGTGTTTAGTAGGATTATAAAATTAATATCCCACACCTATTTAGAATAAACTGGAAATAAGTATTTATTTTTTTTAGGGCTTATTTTATAAGAATATAAATTTTTTATAAATTATTCACAGCCCTATATCCCCATAAAATATATATTGGTACATTTACCATGCCATATATCATGTGGTATCATTATGGTGGCTTTAGATATAATATGATTAAGTGGGAATTTAACAATATCTAGTACATAACCCTAGAAGAAAATAAGAAGTTTATACTAACTCATCATTGATCAAACCATGTATAATAGGGTATGATTCCTCCTCTAAGAATCAATATTAAAATATAGTTTTCCAGGAGGAGTGAGTTATAGAGCAATTACACAATCTATCATATGTTTAGTGAATTCCTAGCTCAAGTATTCACTACTTCCATCATATAATAGAATCTTAATACTTTTTTCTAGTGGATTTTATACTTTTTTATAAAACTTTTTTAACTTTTAAAAAATTTCATACTTGTGTCTCATTAGAAAAAAATTTCCATACTAACTAAGGTCATAAGTAAAATTAACAAAGTACCTAAACCCACCAATTTCTTTAGTACTCATTATAATGCACACACTACTATGTATAAGATCCAACAATCAACAATCCCTTTCAAGATTTCTTAAAAAATTTGATTTGGTCATTTTTTCTAATAAATAAGATTTTAAATTATCAAATGGTTTATAATTGAATGACTCTAATAATTCATCTCTATAGATTCTTTGGATGTATTTTTTATTTATATATATAAGGTGATAATACCAAAGGATGTTGGGATTATAATCAACCATGAACCTCTTATTTTAAATTTAATAGATTGTATTATCCATATATATAATATATAAACTATTTATTATAGTCCTATTTCCATAAAAAATTTCATTCTTATATATAAAACAACATGTTCTTAATCATGAATGAAAATCTCATCTTTTCCAAAAAAGATATAGAAATAAAATTTCTATTAATTGTGGGAACATAATAAAAGTTCTCTAATTCTAGAACTAATACACTTGTTAAATTAAAATCATATGTTTTGAATTCAAATGTAGAAACCATTTCTCTATTATCAACATGAATAACTACAGAATCCTTTTTAAATTACCTATATCTCTGAGTCCATGTTTATCAACACAAATGTGTGATGCATGCCTGGTATCCAATACCCATGAGTCATAGTTTGTGAAACTGACCTCTATAACATCCACATTCAGATGCTTAGAATGATTCTCTTTGAGAACCCTTATCAACCTTAGATACCAATCTAGAATTATTTTATATTTCGTACTTCTAAGAGATCGTAAAATGACTAAAATGATGTAAACCATAATATATAGTAAATATATGTCTATGGGTGAGTATCATGTTTTATATATTTTCATCAAGTTGTTTTAATGAATATAATCCCACTAAAAATAATGGCCCCATACATCATATCCATTTGGTGATCAAAGAACCGTATTTCATCATGAGTTACACCAGGTATCATGTAAGTAGTCCATGATGATATCTGGTATAAAACTATTGTCAATCATATAATATATAAATATTATATAACTAAGAAGAAAAATATTTATCTTAATCCATCATATGGATTCAATCAACTATATTCATATGATATCCTAATGGCTAGGGTTTCCCAATTAATTGTAACCCAAAGAAAACACCAATAACAAGGTACATAACAGTTAGGGTCACCATTTAACATTATTTCCTTACACAAGATAATCCATGGGAACCTAATGGTTAGAGTCATACACACTAAATGGTCTATTTATTGGCCTATACCGCTTTTTAAGGAATTTAACACTTAGTATTAGAGGGTTTTTATTTTAATAGTCTCACTAACATAATATAGATCAAATGAATATTAAATTCATAACTATTTCATCTCATGAAATATTTATTATCTCTTGTTTTAGTCATTTTTTATGCATTATTATAACAATTTAGATTTGTAATACATATTTCATCCACAAAATTAATGTGTTCACACCACATTAATGAGTAACTCTTTACATAACCCACAAGTTTGTGTTACTTACCCAAAAATAAAAGTCAAAAAAATTTATAAACATCACAATTATTCTCATAAATAATTTACATGAAATATTCATATAAATATTTGGAATTATATAATAATGAAAATCTACACTTGAGTAAGCCAGAAGCCATAGATAGAAGACTCCCACCTTTCTGGAACAAAGAATAATCCTTCAGGATAGTGGGAAGTCCAACCTAAATTCCATCGACCTAGGGATACTTTACTCAAGGTATAATCCAACTCATGATAAATATAAAAACTAATATTAACAAAATCTATATAAAATCTATATTCAAGCTCATAACTTTAATTACAAACCATGGTCAAGGTAGATAAGCACTAAATTTTATGTTTTCATACCTAGCATGTAATGCATGGAAAAAAATCTTCAAGAATTAATTTATCACATAAATTTAGGATAAAAAATATTCATATTTCACAAAAAAATTATAAATATTCATATTCTAAAGGAATAAACAAAAAAATTAACATAATTTATTTTACAAAACATGAGTTACAAATATAAACCTTTAATATTTAATTTAACCCTAAAATGATATCATTTTATAATTCCCAACACTTATAATTTATAAAAAATCTATAAATCATAAGAAAATATATCAAAATATAACATTTTTTTAACATTTTTACCTATATTTTATTTTAAAACTAATAATATAAATTATTAGTTGTAAATTATAATTGATACAGAAGAATAAGTGCACATATCAATCATATTCTACAATATAAATTCAGTTGTACACCATGATTTCTATAACCTCTTATTAAATGAGATATTGTAATGATATTATCATATTATATGACATCACTAATATGATAAATATGTTATCATACTCCATTTTTCTGAAATCTGGGATCTAGTCTTATTTTAAGATATCGCATACTATATCTTATAATGTAGTTCAAATCCATGGGTTTCTTATATATCATACTTTATGGTATATGTCTATTGTATGTTATGATGAACCCAAATAAAATAATTACAATGTATCATATTTTATGATAAGGATCAAAATGCATTGTGATAATAATTTATAAAAAAACAGAAGTTTAAGAGATTGATCTATTAAATAAGAAAGCTCTGATATTAAAAATGTGTTTAGTTAGATGATCTAATGATCATTTAAAATAAAATAAACCCCTTATATACCCAATATATCTTCATTAGATGAAATATATAGAAAATAAAGAACCAAAAAGTATACCTAAAACAAGATTACCTATATCTTTTATTCTTAGATGCACGTTTTATGGAAATCACCTAAATTAGTATCCTAAACCCTTATACCATCAAAGTAAGTACATCGATCAGTGGATTTAAGATCACATAATGAGTATTCCCAATAACCAAAAGGGTTATAACACCTTCTTCATGAGTAAAAAGATGATTAAGATCAAATAAAGTTTTGATATGTCTTGTATGTGTTGTGGGTACCCCAATAAGAGGGATAAAATCCATTTTATATCCACTATAAATATCATTAAAGTGTTTGTGATTTAGTTTCCATTTCATCATAGTTGTGCATAACTACCCATTGAAGTTATATTCATTGAAGTATTTCATGAATATACATGTCCAATAATTAATAATCTCATGATTCATAACTGGTATAAACCACATGAGAGAATGCGTAAGTAATGCATGCATGAAATATCATATATCATGTTCCCCATCTTACTCTAATATGTTAATGAATTGTAAGATATGAAATATGCATTTGGATACCTATATTGTCACCAAAAAATTCAAGGATATCATAAAATATGATAAACCTAATTTTGTGCATTTACAATATAGGTTTTGTGAGAAAATATATCTCACTTTTTTTTTGTTCCCTCTTGGTTTTAGTCACAACCCCTAGTCCTATCGGAGGTAGGATTGAGGAGGTACACTTTGCATTTCCACTAACCCAAGAGAGGTCTCGGTGGGTTGGATCATATAAACATTAGTAGTTAATCTTGGATGTAGGAATATATATTGATATTTGAGAAAGAAATTTTGGTATCCTGGTAAAAAATGGTTTGTGGTTGAGTTTATAGGGATATGCCTCACTTGTAAGAGAGTTAATGCACAACATCATATACTATTAGTATGGATGAAACCACATAATATTATACAGTGGTAATGGAATGATATCTTTATGGGTTTCATGATTGGTTTTCCTTTATGACTAGATTCCATGATGTTGTATGGGTCATTGTTGATAGATCAACAAATTCATCTCAATTATTACTAACTCAGGAGTAGAGTTTAGTAGAAAACTTAAAAAAATCACATATGTATGAGGTTGTAAAATTTCATGGAGTTTAATTAATGGTTTTATTATTTAGAGATGCTCATTTCACATCAAGATTATGAATAGGGTTACAACAATCCTTTTTTATTTATTTGGTATTGAGTATTAATTTTCATCCTCATATTGACGGACAAACAAAAGGGATGATTCTAACTAGAGAGGATATATTGAGATCATGCAGGATATATTTCAAGGGTGAATTATTATAGAATATACCCTTGGTGGAGTTTGAAAATAACAACAATTATCACTCCACCATTGGAATGTTTGTAGAATCATATGGGTTACCTTATAGATTTATTCTATATTGGATTGTGTTTGGAGAGTTATCTATTCTGGGGCCTAATCCAATTCTAAGTATAATATAAGGTACAATTGACTCATGAGTGCATGTAGAAAATATAGAGTTAAAAAAACTCATATTTTAATTTTAGGTGGATACCTTTGGTGTTTCTTGTTAGTTATCATGTTTTTATAAAGGTACCACCCCATAGGGGATATGGATGTTTGAGAAGAGAAGTGAGTTTTATCCATGGTTCATTGGACCATTTGGGATTTTAAATTGAGATAGACAAGTGGTGTATCTCTTTCCACAACCACCTTAGCTAGAGTGGGTGTATAGAGTGTTCCATGTATTGTAGATACACATGTATTTTCTCAATTACCCTCATGTTCTATCATAGAGTCACCTATATTTTGAAGATGATGAAAAATTAATGAAGAAACATATAGAAATACATGATCATTGGGATTATTTTCAATAAGGTTAGATGATATTTTTGTACAAGGACTCTGGAGTAATGGTTGTGATAAGGAGAGAACCTAGGAGATATAGGAACCTATATTAGATTAGTATCTTCACCATTTCACATGGGGTATGTACCTTGACTTCTTTATATTTAAAATGAATTTATTTTCTTTTTGAGGAAGTAATTTTTAAAATTGTGGGGATGATGTAGTTACTTGGTCATTTATTACTTGTTTTATTTTTGAGGATTGTTTGGGCCCAAAAAATTGAAAATATTCAAAGAAATATATATAAAGTAGTTTTCTAATCAAGGATGGGATAAAAAAGATGAAAAGAGAGGAAAATTTTTAAAAAGAAAAAATTTGAGCTTAAAAATTAGGTTCCTCCACAATGTAGGTTAAGTGCTATAATAATTAGACCTTCCTTCACAAAACAACCCTTCCTAAACAAATCATTTCTTAATACATGAAGCCCCAACCTTATCGTGAAACATATTCATTTATGGGAGGTGGTTATTTTTTTGTCCTATGAGGAAATGTTTTTTTAGGAGACATTGGTTTTTTGATATCCATGAGGTGTGGTTATCATTTTTGGAAGGTGGTGAGATTTAGGATCCCATGAAGCATTATCGTTTGAAGGAAGGTGGTGATTTTTGGACAGTAATGAGGTGTTTTTTGACCATATCATGGATTTATATTAATGTTCACTCCACTGTGAAGCCCCATTACATGAATCCATGTGGTAACCTATTTTGGGAAAGTAGTTGAGGCAACTAAACCTCTAAATAAACAATTCACTATTCAAATAGCACACACATAGATAAATGGAGAGACATATAGAGAGATAAAAGGATAATAATTACATGTTTTGGAAGTTGGAAACTTGGTTCTACCTTCGTAAAGAAACTCCCAAGAAATAACATTACCATAATAGAGAATAAAGTCACTTCACAGAGATTATAAAGAAATTTGTGAATGTAGAGGCTTCCTGAATAACCTTTGTGAATAAAGAGGCTTTTCTATCCATCTGTGAAGGAGGAAATTTGATATAACCTTCCATGAAGGAGGCCCTTTGTGATACTTCTGAAAAGGTATCACTCCATGAATCCATCAGTGAGGAATTCATTTCATGGATCCCCATCCCATTATGTATAAAAAGTCCACTATGTGAGATGGTGGGTCTTTAGGGTATTTATCACCCTTTTACAAATTCTATCATCCCACGTAGAATTTTGATTCACCATTGACCCTTCATGAATAACCTAAATGATCTTCATGGATTATTTTTTCCAAACCAAAAAGGCTAAGTCAAAACCTCTTAAAAACTCACCCAATGCATATTATTGGGCTAATGGGTACGTCTGAGTTACCCTTATTTGATCATGAATTGCCTTGATAAAAGGTATATCCCAATTTTCCTATCTTACTAATAGGCCCCTTAGAGAATTTTAAATATTTAATTCCCTTGATAACATGGGTTTCTGTCATAAGTGGATCAATGAGACCATCCCCAGGAAATGAAACCTAATTTGGATGACCTGGCCTAAATTCGATTGGCCTGAGTACTTGGTGGAATCTCGAGTCCCTTCAGTAATGGAGGAAGCCAAAGTTGGTGTAATGCCTATAACTACCATTTTATTCCCATGATTGGGAGTGGGCCTCCTTTATCTATACCCACATATTAACAAGTAAGAAGATGTGATGATGGGATTCCTTCTAGGTTTAATTCATGATTTTGGGTTCAATGATATATTTTTTCTCCACTCCATGATCCATTGAATACAAAGGGGGTAGCTCTGATTCATAAGCCTAAACGTATCATCTTAAAGAGACCATATGCCCCATGAAACCCATCCTAAAAGGGGTCATATTCCCTTTTGATAATGCCCATATGTGTAAGGCCTTCTTAATCTTCTATTATCACATCTTACATGAAACTGGTCTCTTTGTGACATGATGTTAAATTGCATGGACAATGTTTGAGTCACGCAATGTAAAACTGAATGAAAAAATCCTTATCTCAGGATGTTAAACTATACAACATGGTCTTGCTATGTGTCCTTAAAATGTGAAACTCAAACTACATGGGATTTTTTTAGGAGATACATAGGATGCCTATCTAAGTTTCAAACCCAACACCATCAACACTTCATGTTCAACCTCATGGGGTCACATTCCTCAAGAAGAAACTTATGTACTTCCCCACCATGCTATATTCATCATGATATTGGATGTATCATTCACTTGGGCTATATTTTCTTGGAATTATCCTCATTTTACCATATTCTTGATAAAAACATTCCCCATGTGGAGGTCCATATTATTAGTGTGATCCCAAAACCAAAAATTCCTACCACTTTCTTATATGAAAATAAGCTCTATAGTTCCAAAATTTGTGTATTTAAACCATAGTGACCTAAAAACTATGAATAATAAGATAATAAAAGAAATAAAATATAGATAACATATAATAATTAAAGATATTAAAATCAATATATGTTAACAAAAAAATTATAGTACATGGATAACCATTCCTATTCTAGGATATGGGAAGGATTCATGAAGATGAATTAAATCTATAAGAGAGTCCATGAGTATGTAAGAATCTGATAAAAAGGGTTTGATGAAACCAAACTCCCACCCTCTCGACCAACACACATTCAAAGGTGTCACTAGAAAAGTCCCATTGACCGTCTACCTTTGAAAATTAGGTCTAAACCTATATAAAAGGGTTCCATATGGAATCAAATTATATGTAAAATTTTTCATTGGAAAAAAATGGTGAGCTGAACATGAATCATTCAACTATTCTAAGAAATTCATAACCAAGTGTTTGGATATTTTTTTTAATGTTTATAAGGTATAAAAAATGGTGAACCTAACGTGAATACTTAAATTTTTTTAAGCATTTCAAAACCAAGAATCAAGTTATTTTGTTTTGTGTTTCCCACCCTTATAAAAATGATGAACCAGATGTGATCCTTCAAATATGAAATAGATTGGTCAAACATGAATTTTACTTATGATTGTGAATTAATGAGTTTTATTTTTAATATTTTTTATCTTATAGGACCTTCAAACCCCCCTTTAGTCCAAAATAATGGAATAAACTAGATTATAAACATATACCTCAACAACTAAAAAATCTAGGTTCTCGTCAAACCAAAATATTTTCTCGCCCACAAAACACCATCATTGTCAAGTGATAAGTTAATAATTTGGGAATACTACGTTTATAGCACCATCCCAAACTTGGAGGTAGTGTATTATTCCCTCCTCAACATGAAGCCTCACCTACCATATGATTAATGATGGGAAATGAAGAACTAGGCGACACCAATATCCACCTCAAACCATTTTGGTATACTTTCCCTAGAAAGCAATAAAAAGTGCCTCCCTTATATGAGATATGTGTATTAGGAGAATTATTGCAACATTACCTCAGAATTGGTGTTTCCTAAGAGGGATCCTTTCAATAAAAACTAATATTAGTTCCACGAAAAATCAATCCCTCGGTAACCTACTAAGGATTTGACCAAGTATGTCCATGTTCTGGTCACTCATACCTGAGAATCTAGGAGATATCATTAAGGGAGATGAGATGCCAACCATTGTAAGAAATCCCATATCCTCTCTTCCACTAAAGAATCCCACCAATATACTTTGGAAGAAATTTATGTTTTGACTCATATCCTTGTTCACACCCCACACACCTACCAACTTACTCTGGTATCATTAGAGTAATTGTACCTTCATATTTTGATAACAACCAGGGAATATAAAATATTATTCCCCCTATATGCTTCCAATTAGAGTATCCTATTGGAAACTAGAGGATAAGAGAAATATCATATCATCATTCCCATCAAGGACCAGGTTTATATCCTTGTGCTCACATATGAATCTCATCAGTGTATCCTTATGTTAAATCGATGACTAGAGTGGACTCATATTCCTATTCTCTCATAGGAATGATCACATATCCTTATTTCTGTTACCGAATCCTGTTAAAAAATCTTGTAAAAAATTCATATGTAGGCATATATCCCTACTCACATTATAGAAAGCTGTCAAAATATCCTATTAGTGGCAGTATAAAATGGTCATTGGAATATCCTGATAACCATATGGAAGCTGATACATATCCTTACCCTAGACATTAGAGGATCTCAGGAATATAATTCAAGAGATACTCAAGAAAAGACAAATATTACTAATCCCATTTATGTGGGTCGTTGAAATATCTAATATATGAATGGTAAATAGGATCAGGATCAAAATCTTGTTCTAAATGGAGATCATCAGCCTATTTCAATATCCACTTTATAAAAAACTCATATTAGGTCAAACACTTTAACAACTCAACATCATATTTTGGAAGTCTCTTAGGGGAAGGCACAAATTCCTTTTCTATTTAAGTTCATAGAAGACCACCAACATATACTAATGGAGAACAATAGGTAGGATTACATTCCTACTCATTATAAAGAATCTCATTGGAATATTCTGGTAACAATACATGAGTTTCCTAGTAAGGCTCCCAAATATGAAGTTTGTTATTCATAATGAATGAACCCAACTACCCAATGGATATAATATAAGAATAAGTCTCACTAGAGGTAGCCCAAATTATAGGATAAGGATTGTTTCCACACCCTAATCAATGATAATGTTCTTGAGACCCTAAAGTATCTTTCAATAGCAGCCTAAAATTCTACCAACTCATCATCAAATAGAGGAGGAAGTTGCAGTTGTGAAGTTCCTACTTGAAATATTTATACCAACAACTATAGAGATCCTCCCTATAGTTCTCACCATAAAGGTCCTCTCTATGGAAATATTAATGCTAAAAAAGTGAATTATTCTCATGATGAGATCTTTAAAAATCCTATTTTTGGTCATAATATCAAATGAAATGAATTTCATCTACTTTCCACTATCAAACCTTAAGGTCCTACCTATGGAATATTCTATATTAATACTCACTACATTTTTAAATTAATGCATGTTAGTAGTCATCACAATGATGTAATTCCCTATGAAGGTCCTCCCCCACAACAATTTCTCATTTTAATAGGAAGGTCTCCCCTTTCTGAAGTAAACATGAGAAAGCCCTCATATCAATATTTACTTGATATGTTGAGTCTAGTTACACAAAACACCTTATATATGATAAGAAATATCATTTATCATCTATAATATATCCTAATACTATAGTCATTATCCACACCACCATGATATTTATTATCTTTCAATACATTGGAGAAGATTATATCTAATCTCGTTCCCCTAAATAAGGAAGTTAAGAAATGATCACTATGGTCAGATCATGTGAAATGTTATCACACCGAAGATAAGGGGAATATCATGATTATGAAGAAAGAACTATGTAAATACAATAACCAGTCATGTTCTAGCCCATAGTCCTTTTTTTGTATGACATTCTTAAGAATTTTATAGAGGAATTTATATACCATATTTATCTGAATCCATGTAAAATTCATCATCATTTGAAGGATAAATATATTCCATATACAAAATATGAAATTCATTTCAAAGTGATAGAAGAAATACACTATTTGATTGAATTGACATCACTTTCCATTACATGATACCTAACGTTAGGGAAAAAATTTGGAGACCTCCAATGTGTATGAATTAGTACTCTGAGGAATCTGCATCAATTGATCACCAATACTCCATATGATGTACAAATTAGAGGATGGGGTGAACATAGAGAATTTAATTCAACTCCACTCCCTGTTAGTGAAGTACAACAAGAACGACATCGTGTAGCATCATCAACTCTAGGATGATCTCATTCCAAAGCTCTGAACATACTATTCATATTGCCCAATAGGGTCCTATTACAACAAAATCCTAGAAATAGAGAACTTTATGGGAGAGATCCATTGAAAGGATCATGTATCTGGCCTCCGGAAAGGTTTATAAGGCCTCTAACTTGGAAAAATATAAGAACTCGTCTATAGTTTCACCTCCAATAGTGATAAATTTACATTCTGAACATGGAATAATTTTTTCCCATGATCAAATAGAATCAAACTCAATTAGAAGGGTAACAATACTAGTCAGAGTGGAAGTAATATGGGAATAAACCCAACCCATAGAGATGGAATTTTTACCACCACTTCAACCTTGAGTATCATTAAATCCTTTATAGGTTAAATATTTCATAGTGGTAGGACCAAGTCATCCCCAACCTATAGGGATAAGATAATTTTAACTATAATCTCATTATACTCCATGAAATTCAATATTCTCTATGACTAGAGACACTTCAAAATAGATAATTTCTTATTTTATATCATAGTGTGACCCATTTTTCTCATTAGGGACATAATCAATAATTTTTTCTAGAGACTTTATTCATATCAGCCTCTATAATTCATTCTTGAGGGAGAATTGGAAGGATAAAGATATTTGTTTCCAATGTGTACATGGATTTGATAACATGAAATTAGTGGGTGAATCTCACCAATATCAACCACTTTGATGATCTAAAGCATGATTTTGAGATAACAAAGTGATATGTAGAGTTTTCTATAAAAAATAATGTCCAAAATAAATTTTTTGAAGAACGTGTGTGTAGAAATCAATAGAGATAGGCCCATAATCTAGGATCTCCCCTAAATTATTAGTTATCACTGCCTTAGTGATCTTAAACTAAGGAAAAGGGGAAGAATGTGGCAAAAACCTACACATCACCCAAAGTTATTGATCCTCATATTACAAAAGAAATGGTTTCTCAATATGAAGTGTGGATAAATGAGTTAAAGTGACCCAAAATATAGTTACTCATAGGAAATATTACCACCATGTATAACCTCTAAGAAAAGGAATTCATTTTAATATCATGAAATGTCCTTGAGTACATAAAGTCAACTCTACTGATGAGAGAATAAGCGAACCATCTGACCAACTTAGGATTCAAATACCTGGTCTACCAAGACCTAATGGATGAGGAATATTAGGATATTCCTCCACTAGGGTAGTATCCAGAACCATGTCAACCAATTAACACCAGGCCTACCCATATGATTTATTAGCAACAAGCATGATCAAGATAGCCATATCAAGCTATATCTTCCTACTTTTCTCAAAATTCTATCCAAACAACCATCCCATCAAAGCTTATTATATCCATTCAATATTCGATATCTCGAATAGGGGAAATGTAAGGGTAGTGTGCACTAGTAAATCCAGAAAGAAATCCAATCCCTAAGTGGGTGTATGTGATCCTCCCACCCCTAAAATTTAGAAATCAAACTTTCCTATTATTCAATAGTACTAGGGACCTAGGATCGCTTGAGAAAAAAGAGGTACCTAAGATCAAATTATTTACACAAGCTTTGGAAGTACAAACTTATGTCTAGCATAGATTTTTATCATCCAGATCATTCATAGGATGGGAAGACATCCAACAATAATTTATATATCAATTTAGATCTATGTTGAGAAATATAATGGCCCTAGATCCCTAAAATTTTAAAAAATGTGTGAAATAGAGAGTGTTATAATTTTTTTAGGAGGAAGAGTTTGACTTACTCTTTGAACATGAAACTCCCCTAATAAGATTTGTTAGGGATATGTATAGATAATTTTCATAATCAGTTGTATATTCCATTGATCCAAATCAAATACACTGGTGGATTCTTTGAGTTCATCATATTAGTATAAATTTTGAAGAACTTCATTTAGTGAAATACTAAATATCATCTAACACTAGAATATCAAGGTAAAAAGGTATGAAAAGTAGAAACTACAACCATTACACTTAATCCAGTTCCAAAATCAACAAAAATTACCAAACACATGTAATATCATGCATTACCTCCACTAAATTATAAAAACAACAACAGCATCCTATAAATAGAGTGAGAAAAGAATATAGGTACACACCATATAAGGATCAAAAGAATAAAATTTATTCTTTCTAAAATAGTCAAGTTGTTGGGTAATTCGTCATAAATATAAAGAATAATATACTGAAGTTAAGATAGTATATGAACAACAATGAATTTAGACTCAAAAATAACCCAAGTTACTATAACATAAACTTAATGTTGATTAATACCATATTGGAGTGATTTTTCTTCAAATGAATCCTCTAGAATATAATAGACTTTGGGTCGGTATAAATGGGAGAACCACCCAGACAGGTAGTTTGAATCTTCGTTATTCCACTAAAAGAATAAGGGTAATGGAAAGAAGTCCTGAGAAATGGAACACAAATTCTTGAGTATTGGATAACAAGAAATATTATTAATTTATTACATTCCATATTTAGGTAACAACTAAATCAACAAGTTTTGACCTCAACTTCCTCTGTGATTATTGAGCTGAATTCTTCTACACCACAATATTCCAAGAGTTGATCTTCTAAAAACTGATGTAATTGGTATAAAAAGGGTAATAAAAAATAATAATAATAATAACAATAATAATAATAATAACCCATATTGATGCCTAATATGGTTGAAACCCACTCAAACATTATACCCCCAACACCGGGATAATGGGGAAAATTCTGCTAAATGGTATAATGGGCACTGAACCATCAAAAAATCATTATTAAATGAAGGATCACAATATGACTATGTAAATATTATTTTCCTGAAAAACCCATTCTCCAATGATGAATATGGATATGAACCCATGTTCCCCTCTCAAAATCACAGAGAGGGAGGAAGAGTCCAATAAGGCTACTGGTGTGAAAGAATATGAGGTGACCATGGATCTCGATAGTAAGGTCATATCCTTGCTGAAACCATATATTATATAGAGACCCACTGAAAATTATTGAATCATGCTCAGTATGAGCACCAATATACTGATAAATCATCTAGGGTGTGTTCAATACCAATCATATTAGAGTATTGATTGATAAATCATCACTTATATGGTCAGTGTTGAAATGTGGGAAGGTTTTCTCAATAAAAAATATATAAAACCAATGTTACTTTTCATTATGATTAGGGAGGTAAACCACCAACATAGAAAAACATGTATCCCATGAATATGAACAAGAATATGCATCATTTAGAGAATAGTATGACTTTGGATAAGAAGTATGACATCCTGAAACAATTGGTTGTTGTTCTAGCTAAGCTCTAAATTCTCTATTCCCTTCATTTATCAAAGGATTTCCAAGAATTTATTTTTGAGGATATATTAATCCCTCAAGATTTTTAATTTGAGGTCCCTATCACTAAATTATATCATAGAGAGACTGAATTTATTGAATTCCATGTATTAATATCCTTCAATAATTATGATAGGGATACCACTATATAGGGAGACATTAGGCCCTTTTACACATTAGGTAAGATGGAAAACACTAATATTCATCTAGACCTTATTTAAAATAGTTCTAGTATCGATATCATTGTAGTCTATCCCCTTCAACTATTAGGTCACAATGAAGCTGATATATCTCCTTATACCTTGAAAATCCAAGGGTATGATGGGATCAAGAAAAAGCCCTTTAGGCTGAATCAATATTAGATCTGAATTTGGTGACCATTTCTCTAACTTTGATTTTATCGTTTTCATTCCATAAATGATTTTCAAAGATCTTTAAGGAAGATTGTGGTGTCATTACCATATGGTAGTGCCTTCATTATATCATCAATGTCTTAAGTATTCCATTAATGGATAGGCCGGAGTGCTGAATGGTGATACTAATATTTTATACTTCTTTGAATATCATTATAGATATCTGAGATTCTACAAAAATGTGGGAAAGAATCTGATTATTGATAATGATTTATGGGTTACTTCCCCTAATGATATAGAAATAACCCATGTCAGCCCATTCTATGAACTGGGTGAAGACTATGTACTTCCCATTAATTGGATCATGGAGATTTCTATAAAATAAATAATAATTGAGTTATGTGAATCCTATTTGAAAGTATGGGGAATCTGATCACCTTCCTTTTATTTGATAATGAAGAAACTAACCTTTTAGAGTATCTTCCACCAACTGTGGAAGAGACAACTCTTTTACCTGAGTGAATTAATCTCACTCCAATATGTATCTACACAATGGCCAATATATCCAATATCCAAACCACACAACTAATTATCCTTGATCGAATCAACCATAAAACATAGATAAGGAGGTGGGGATATGTGTTGTATATGTTTTTGTTGTGTTTTTTGAAACCTCTTTGGGGTTTCCAAAATGATTTTTTCAGAAGTAGATTTTTCAGATGCAGCTTTCTTCTGAATAATAATCTTAAAATTTATATAGAACAAAGATTTTATAGAAGGAGTTTTAATAATTTTTTTATTTCAATTATCTATTGAAGTATCAAAAGGAAAGTTTCAATAGTTGGTTATAATTCTTGTTCATTGGTTATCACAAGTCAATCTGAAGGTGTAATAGTGTATCAGAGGTTATCATGGTCAATAGGAGGACAAACAAAAATAAGGGAGGGTGGTGGAACAAGTTTATTGGGAGAAGATCTCTATAAATTTTAGGTGGGGCCAGCTTTTAAGCATGTAAAAAAAATAAAACATCCTATCATTGGTATATGATTAAAATTCATTAGAAGGAGACTCTGGCTGAGTGAGAGTAATAAGAGTAGAGTGTCTTTATAACTACCCAAGTATAGTATACATATATATTACATATTTTTTATGAATATTCATTATATCTCCATAATAAACATGATTGAGAACCATAATGGTTTAGTTTTATTTGAGACTAGATACATAAAAATCTTATTTAAGTATAATCATCATCATCACAAACATTATTTTTTACATAATGTAACATTGTAACACCCTGATATTTTATGAGGAGTATATTTTTTTATGTCTTATGTTATAAGAAACATCAAAGGAATCTTTCATTACACACAACACTAGCTTGGCTTGATTTACATGCAATCGTGACCTTCCTCGATAGCTTGCCTTGTACGCAATACCAAGTTTCACTAAACAACGATATGTTATTAAAATATTATATAAACTAGACGTTATGAATAGTAATACCCAATTTTTGAAATTTTATAAATTTTATCTTTCAAAATGGACTTCGTTTTTGGATTCAGAATATCGAAATTAGCCTATGGTGAATTTTTGGTATTTTTTTGAAAACTTTCAATTTTTGATGAATAGTGAAAACACTAGGTTACTATTTAAAACCCGACTTTTATTTAAATAATCATTTTTTTTATTTAAGTTAATTTTAGGTCAAAATAGATAAATCATACCTATATAAGTTCAATGTAATTCATTTGAGTCATTTTATAATAATTTTAGATATATACAAATTTTATTGAACTTTTCACCATCTTTTACCCACCTCCTAGGAGAATTTGAAAATTTACATAAAACTTAATTTTACCGCTTCTGTGAATGGAATTTTGAAAATCCGAGAGACACGGTTAATATCAAGGAGTAAAATGTGGTTCAATAAGATAAAAATAATTTTTGTGAATAGTAACTTTTTACTTTTTTTTTACCACGGTTAGAAGTAAATAGGGTAATTAAGGGTAAAAATGATATTATTATTACCTAACACATGTATTAATTCTATTGGATAAGTTTAATTCGACCAAAAAAAACCTTAGGAATAAAATATGACCATTTAGGTCCACTTGGATTAGATTAGGACATTTAATATTATTTTATTTAAAGAAGAGTTAAAATAGTTAAAATCAAAGTTTAATAAATAAAAAAAATTAATATAGGGTTATAAATAAGATAAATTAGACTATAAATATTCATTAGAAAGCTAAAAATATTTCATACATAATGGTATTTTATTTATAATTTTATACTTTAAATAATTTAATTTATTTATGACACAATGATGATGCAGTAATTACCTTATTAAGGAACTATTAACATATTTGATATTATAAATACCCAAATAAATGTAATTTGATACTTTTCATGAATTACACTAATTTTATAGGTTAATATGACATATTATTATTGATTTAATTAACCTTTTTTGAACTAATAATGCTGTTATGATTTTCACAAAAATAAATTACCCAATAGTGTCAAAATTGACATAAAATAGCTTTTAAAACAAATATTATATTATTAATTGTTATTTTCTTCCTAAAAATATGAGGTTCATCCAAATGACATATATAAGGTTATATATATTTTAACCACTTGGGGTTCGTTTGGCTTGTTATAGTAAGTTTATTAATCATGTAGTGTAAGAAAAACAAGAAGTCACAGTAAAAGTTAAATTATTTAACTTAGAGTTAAATCTAAATGATAAGCTTAAAATAGTAACCTAAACTTGTCTAAAACCTATTGGTTGAGAGGATTTAGATCCATACCCACCTTATCTTCTAAATAAATCAATTTGGAGCTATTAAAAACCGAATATGACTTTATAATAAAATAATATTTTAAGTTTTTTCTAAGGTGCCCCTCTCCTCCCTTATAAAAGGGAACCTCCTCCATCTCCTCCTCACCCCACTTTGAGCCTTCAAGATCAGCCAACCCCTTCCAATTTCTCTTCTACACTTCCCTAGTAATATCCTAGAGGTCCTGGTCTTCTTCAAATACCATCTTTAGTGCCCTAAGAGAAGGTTAAGAAGAGGCGCTTCAAAGAAGAGGTAATGTCTGTTACCGATTCTTTCAACTTTATTTATTATTCTACTTATTCTTATTTAGTTGTTTCATTATGAAGTAATAACATAAGTATCACTAATATACTAATATGTTATTATAAATATGAAACAACCCTATTTAACCTTCTATCCTTCCTATGGAAAACGAAATCACCGCGCGTGCGTACGTACGGAATACTGTCTCCACGCCGTGGTGTAATCTGTTTTCCATCACTACCTTACTTGGATGGGTATAATGGTGTAAATAATAACTATATATGATTATTTTAATGTTATATTGATTCTGAAATAGTATACATACACTTCAATACAATTCCACAATCATGGGAATGATATCATCGCTCGTGCGTACGTACGGCCTACCGTCTTCACGATGTGATGTGACTCGTTCTACATGATCTTCATTGAATAATGATTGTATAAATGAATTTAATGAATAAATATGATATATATTATACTACTACCATTCTTTAAATGATTTATCTAAAACCTAAAAAGAGTAATAATAATTTATTTGACAAAACACGCATAAGAACATAAAGTAATAAACACCCGAATAACAAGTAGCAATGAAATATTACTAATAAGAAGATAAGAATATGACCATATATGATATAATAACAATGATTACGATTATATAATAAGTCAATGACATTATTTAAATCATTATACATGAGGTTCGGACACGTACGAATCATATCGGACCTAAGGTAAGGGAAAATCTCACAATCTCATTTTTATCCGAGATTGTTTATACTTTGGTATTTAATGGGGTGTATTTATCATACACATACATGTTTACTCAATATGTAATATTATTTCTATCCTCCTACAATTTTTTAAATCCAATTTTACCCTTCGGTGAGTTTTTAGTAAAAGATATGAAAGGAATATTTTGTCATTTTTAGTATGAGGTACTTTTTGACTTTTCTGGCCAAAGTATGAGAAGAATGTTTTTCTTTAACTTATACGGAATGAATGGATTTTTAGAACATTATTTCCATGAAGCTTCCTTTAAAAGTTTTCAAGTTTATTTTTAATCAACTTCTTTTAGTTTAAAATTGTATGACATGTTAAGAAAGGAAAAATGTTTTTGAAGTAGAAAGGATATTTTCCTCAAGAATGAAGTTCAAGTGTTTTGTCAAAATTATTTTCCATATAAGATAATATAGTTTTATTTTTCTATCCCTATTTTTACATTGATTTGATTATTTTATGATGGAATTATTTTTATGATGTACTTTTATCTTATATGAATTATGTTATGATGGCATGATGTTTAAGAATCCCATTTTTATTACATGGGTTATGCTATGATGTATGATTTATGATCTTGTCGCACACATAAGAATGGTATCATTATGAGATAGGTGGGACTTATATCTCCCTCCAATGCATTGGGTAAATATTTATATCTCATGAGATAGATGTGGCTGGAACGGCAAGTTAATCTGGTTCAGTGAAATAGATCTGAAACGAGGAGTGAACTCGGTTCAGAAATGGACTTTGTCCGCTAAGATAGTCTTGGCAATGAGTCTTGACTACTAAGAAATGATTCTCTATGATTATGTGTTTATGCCACAAAGTTTAATGTTTTAAGTTATGATTATTGGGATTACATTTCACTGCTATGATTTATCCCATGTTATGATATTATGATCTCTTTTGCAGGTTAAGATTTCCAAAATGTTATGTTCTTATGAATATGATGTGATTGATATTTCTTTTTTTTACCCTTACTGAGCATTTGAGCTCACCCTTTTGTATGTTTTCTTTTCCCCAGGTCAGGAAGAAGGTTATTAAGTAAGATATTCCAAAAGGGACTCTAGATATGATAAAATAAAAGGTAGACAGTGTAGATGATTTATGAACTAGTTGTTTATGTTTCCCAGTTTCTAAAGACACTATACCTATATGGTCCTTTCATGGTTTTTTTATATGTTTTAATAAGTGTGCTTCAATTTTTAAGTAATGACAATGTATGTAAATTATGGGTTATTATAGTTGGTATCAGAGGAAGGATATAGTCAACCTTTGGAAACTAGGATGTGAAAGGCTTAGTGAGAACCCTAAGGATAAGTCTAAGCATAGAACACAATATTAGTGTTTTAGAAATGTCCATGAATAACCTATGATAATACCTTAAGTGTGAAATTTTATTCTTGATTATGTGGTTTTACTATTATGATTAGTGTTTCTCACACTATGCTTATTAGTTTTAGTCAATGGGTGGAACACGAAGGAACCGTGTTAATACTGAATGTGACGGGCAATGCAATGATTGTCCCCCTGAGCAACCAAATGTTATGGGAGCTGGAATGCAAAATCTTGTGGCCATGCTCACACAACTTTCTCAATCTATGAATCATGCAGGTCTTTCAAATGAGAAAAATAAGGAGCAAAATTCTGTTGAATCCTTCATGAGGCAGCATCCACCCTCATTCAGTGGGTCTATTGATCCATTAGTTGCTGAACAATGGATCATTACTACTGAAAAGATATTTTCAGTTCTTTAATGTTATGAACATGATAAATTCATCTTATTAGTATATCGTTTGTAAGGTGAAGCTGATCAATAGTGGAATCTTATTAAGAATACAAGACAAAGGGATGAAATTAAGTCCATGGAATGGGATGAGTTCAAGAACTTATTTTTCAATAAGTAATTCCCTCGTATTCTTAGAACAAAGATAGAGAATGAGTTTCTTGAACTAAAGCAAAAGGATGATGAATCGGTTGGTACCTATGAAGCAAATTTTACAAGACTTTCAAGGTACACTTCTGGGATTATTATCCAACCTGGGAGTAAGATCGATCGATTCTTTAGTGGCTTAAAACCAAGTCTTCGAAGGGCATTAGCCATAAGGGACTTCAATAGCTACGAGGAAATCATTCGATGTGCTCTCATGGTTGAGATGGAGATTGGAGTAACCCATCACTCATATGCGTTTTATAAGAAGAGGAAAAAGGAATTCAAAGGAAAATCTAAAGAGCACACTGAAAAGAAGATGAGTTTTCCCTTATGCTCAAAGTGTGGAAAGAAACATAGAGGGAGTTATCTTAAAGGGACAAGTAAATGTTTCAAATGTGGAAAAGAAGGTCATCGGGCATTTGAATGCCGTAATGATGGGAAGAAGATGTCTAGTGATGCGAACAAAGAAAAGGCTACACAGAATGAACCTCCTACACTTCAATGTAACAAGTGCAAGGAAATGGGGAATTATGCCAATCAATGCCCTAATCCAAGGGTTTTTTACGATGATCGATGTCAACAAACTCTTAAGGCCAAAGACAAAGGAAAGTCACATTCAATTTCTATCAGTGATGTGGAGTACGATAATGAAGTGGTGAAAGGTGCCCTTACCATCCACTCTAAAGTAGAAAATTTTTTATTTGATTCTGGATCCACCCACTCTTTTATTTCTGAAGAATTTTCTAAGGGTATCGCCATATTACCTCAACAATTAGATGTTGAGTTAGCTGTGACAACCCCTAATAGCACAACAGTCTCATCAAAAGTTTACAATTCTTCTCCGATTGAAGTTTGTGGGAAAGTGCTTCCTGCAAATCTTGTGATCCTTCCTATAGTGGAATTTGATG
The DNA here is from genome assembly GCA_963277665.1 of Viscum album. Taxonomy (NCBI): domain Eukaryota; kingdom Viridiplantae; phylum Streptophyta; class Magnoliopsida; order Santalales; family Viscaceae; genus Viscum; species Viscum album. The sequence continues at coordinate 649,101,285 of OY728121.1, read as the reverse complement.
TGATTCTTGGCATATATTGGCTTTATTTATATGTATCTCATATCAATTTCCAAATAAGGGAAGTCACATTTCATATTCCAGATCAATCTATGATCGTCTATCGATGCAAGGATGAACATAACCTTCCAGTGGAAATTTCATCCATCCTATGGGTCTAGATTCCACTAAATGAAGGTCATTTATCTCAAATGGTTGGAGAGAAACTCACAATTAAGAATATTCCCATTGTACGGGAGTTTGATGATGTCTTTATGGAGGAATTTCCTGGTCTTCCACCAAATCGTGAAGTTGAGTTTTCAATAGAACTCGTACCTGGTCCTTTACCTATTTCAAAGACACCTTATAAAATGGCACCAATTGAGTTACAGGAATTGAAGAAGAAACTCCAAGAGAATCTTGATAAGGGATTAATATTCCCTAGTGTGTCACCTTGGGGAGCACATGTTCTGTTTGTTAAGAAGAAAGATGGATCGATGAGACTCTGCATTGATTATCGAGAACTTAACAAGATCACTATTAAGAACAAATATCCTATCCCATGCATTGATGAATTATTTGACCAACTACACGGAGCTCAATACTTTTCCAAGATTGATCTTCATTCAGGGTATCATCAATTAACGGTAAAAAGGGAGGATATACCAAATACGGCTTTCCGTACAAGATATGGACACTATGAATTTATAGTGATGCCATTTGGTCTTATTAATGCCCTTTCTATCTTCATGGATCTAATTAATAGAGTCTTTAGAGACTATCTTGATCAGTTTTTGGTAGTCTTTATAGACGATATTCTTGTCTATTAAAAGTGCAAGGAAGAACATGAAGATCACTTGAGAATTGTATTGAAGACCCTGAGAAAGTAGAAGCTTTATGCCAAATTTACTAAGTGGGAATTTTGGCTTCAAAAAGTTGCATTTTTGGGTCACATAATCTCAAAAGAGGGGATATCTGTGGACCCAACAAAAATAGAGGTTATCGAAAGATGGTCAAGACCAACAACAGTAACTGAGATCCGAAGTTTTCTTGGTTTGGATGAATATTATCGAAGTTTTGTTAAAGATGTTTCACAATTATCTAATCCACTCACCAGGTTGACTCAAAAAGGAGTTAAGTCCATTTGGATGGAGGAGTGTGAAGAGAATTTCAAGGAGTTAAAAATAAGGTTATCCAGTGCACCTATGCTCACACTGCCTTGTAGTGGGGGAAGGTTTTTGATATATAGTGATGCATCCAAGAAGGTATTGGGGTGTGTTCTAATGAAAAATGATATGGTGATAGCTTATGCCTCACGACAGTTGAAAATCCATGATAAAAATTACCCAACTCATGATTTGGAGTTAGCTGCGGTAATTTTTGCATTAAAAATATGGAGGCATTATCTTTATCGTGAAAGGTGTTATATTTATACAGATCATAAAATTTTAAAGTATATTTTCACACAAAAGGAGCTGAATATGTGCCAAATAAGATGGTTGGAGCTGATTAAGGATTACGACTGCTCAATTCATTATCACCCTGGGAAAGCAAACAAGGTGGAAGATGCATTAAGTCGACAAGACCATGCTAGATTATCCATGATGAGGATCACAAAAGATCCAATATTTATGAATTTACAAAGTATGGATCTTGGAATTATAATGGAAGGGGAAAAAATATTATCTTTCTCAAATGAATATTCAACCATCTATACATGTGAAGATTAAAGAAGCACAAAAAGAAGATGTAGAGTTACAAAAGAATGTGAGAAATGTTCCTAAATTCAACCTTGATTGTGATGAAATAATAAGGTTCAGGAATCGGGTTTGTGTTCCTCCCATCCCAAAATTAAAGGAGATGATGGATAAGGCTCATAGTTATTCATTCTCTATTCATCCTGGAAGCAAGAAGATATATAGAGACCTGAAAGAGTACTTCTGGTGGGATGGAAAGAAAAGAGATGTTGCTGAATATGTCTCTCGATGCTTGGTTTGTCAGCAAGTTAAAGCTGAGAGAAAGAAATCTAAGGGGATGTTACAACCATTACCCATACCCGAATGAAAATGGGAAAACATCACTATGAACTTTGTCATCAAACTTCCTAAAACATCCTAAGGCAATAATGCTATCTGGGTCATAGTTGATCATCTTACAAAGTCAGCACACTTCATTGCTATTAGAGAGGATTTCTCTCTGGATAATCTTGCCAGGATATATGTAAAGGAAGTGGTAATATTTCATGGAGTACCACTTTCCATTATATCTGGTCAGGATCCGAGGTTTACCTCAAAGTTTTGGCGAAGTCTTCAGCATACTCTGGATACAGAGTTGAGTTTCAGTACTACTTATCATCCTCAGATAGACGGTCAGTCTGAGAGAACAATTCAAACTCTAGAAGATATGTTAAGAGATTGCTATATGGACTTCAAAGGTGGTTGGGATCAACACCTACCATTGGTGTAATTTTCTTATAATAATAGCTTTCACTCCAGTATTCAGATGGCTTCTTATGAAGCTCTCTGTGGAAAGAAATGCAGGACTCCAACTTGTTGGGATAAATTTGGGGAAATAAAGCTATTAGGACCTGATCTTGTTAATGAGATGGCAGAAAAGGTCAGATCTATTCAAAAACACATAAGGGCAGCTCAGAGTCAACAAAAAATTTATGCCGACAATAGAAGAAAAGACCTAGAGTTTGAATTGGGTGATAGTGTTCTTACAAATATCTCCTTGGAAGAGAGTAATGAGATTTGGAAAGAAGGGAAAGCTGAGCCCTAGGTATATCGGTCCTTTTGAAATACTAGATCATGTTGGGAAGGTAGCTTACCGATTCGCGCTTCCACTGAATCTCTCTCAAGTTCACGATGTGTTCCATGTATCTCTCTTGAGAAAGTACATACCTGATCCTTCACATGTACTCAGCTAAGAAGTTGTACCGCTGGAGCAAGATCTTTCTTATGAAGAACAGCTGATAGAGATTCTGGATCATAGAGAAAAATTTCTACAGAACAAGACCACTCGTTTGGTGAAAGTTTTAAGGAGGAACCAGAAATTAGAAGAAGCTACATGGGAGCTTGAGGATATGATGAGGGAGAGGTATTCTCATCTGTTTGTTACGAAGTGACGAATTTCAAGGGAAAAATTTATTTTTAAGGGGGTAGAATGTAACACCCTGATATTTTATGAGAAGTATATATTTTTTTATGTCTTATGTTATACGCAACATCAAAGGAATCTTTCATTACACACAACACTATCTTGTCTTGATTTACACGCAATCGCGACCTTCCTCGATAGCTTGTGTTGTACGCAATACCGAGTTTCACTAAACAACGATATGTTATTAAAATATTATATAAACTAGCCGTTATGAATAGTAATACCCAATTTTTGAAATTTTATAAATTTTATCTTTAAAAATGGACTTTGTTTTTAGATTAGGAATATTTAAATTGTCCTAGGGTGAATTTTCAGTATTTTTCTGAAAATTTTCAATTTTTGATGAATAGTGAAAACACTAGGTTACTATTTAAAACCCGACTTTTATTTAAATAATCATTTTTTATATTTAAATTAATTTTAGGTCAAAATAGATAAATCATACCTATATAAGTTCAATTTAATTCATTGGAGTCATTTTATAATAATTTTAGATATATAAAAATTTTATTGAACTTTTCACCGTCTTTTACCCACCTCCTAGGAGAATTTAAAAATTTACATAAAACTTAATTTTACCACTTCTGTGAGTGGAATTTAGAAAATCCAAGAGACACGGTTAATATCAAGGAGTAAAATGTGGTTCAATAAGATAAAAATAATTTTTGGTGAATAGTAACTTTTTAATTTTTTTACCACAGTTAAAAGTAAATATGGTAATTAAGGGTAAAAATGATATTATTATTACCATAAAACATGTCTTAATTCTATTGGATAAGTTTAATTCGACCAAAAACAACCTTAGGAATAAAATATGACCATTTAGGTCCACTTGGATTAGATTAGGACATTTAATATTATTTTATTTAAAGAAGAGTTAAAATAGTTAAAATCAATGTTTAATAAATAAAACATTTTTAATATAGGGTTGTAAATAATATAAATTAGAATATAAATATTCATTATAAATATAAAAAGATTTCCTACATAATGGTATTTTATTTATAATTTTTGGACTTTAAATAATTTAATTTATTTATGACACAATGATGATGTAGTAATTACCTTATTAAGGAAATATTAACATAATTGATATTATAAATACCCAAATAAATGTAATTTGAGACTTTTCATGAATTAAACTAATTCTATAGGTTAATATGGCATATTATTATTGATTTAATTAACTTTTTTCGAACTAATAATTCTGTTATGATTTTCAAAAAAATCAATTACCAAATAGTGTCAAAATTGACATAAAATAGTTTTTAAAACAAATATTATATTATTAATTGTTATTTTATTCCTAAAAAACTAAGGTTCGGCCAAATGAATTAGATAAGGTTATATATATTAATAATGAACCACTTGGGGTTTTTTTGGCTTGTTATAGTAGGTTTATTAATCATGTAGTGTAAGAAAACAAGAAGACACGGTAAAAGTTAAATTATTTAACTTAGAGTTAAATCTAAATGATAAGGTTAAAATAGTAACCTAAACTTGTCTAAAACCTATTGTTTGAGAGTATTTCGACCCATACCCACCTTATCTTCGAAATAAATCAATTTGGAGCTATTAAAAACCGAATATGACTTTATAATAAAATAATATTTTAAGTTTTTCCTAAGGTGCCCCTCTCCTCCCTTATAAAAGGGCACCTCCTCCCTCTCCTCCTCACACCACTTTGAGCCTTCAAGATTGGTCAACCCATGAAAATTTCTATTCTCCACTTCCCTAGTAATATCCTAGAGGTCCTGGTCTTCTTCAAAGACCATCTTTAGTGCCCTAAGATAAGGTTAAGAATAGGCGCTTCAAAGAAGAGGTAATGTCTGTTACTGATTATTTAAACTTTATTTCTTATTCTACTTATTCTTATTTAGTTGTTTCATTATGAAGTAATAACATAAGTATCACTAATATACTAATATGTTATTATAAATATGAAACAACCCTATTTTACCTTCTATCCATCCTACAGAAAACGAAATCACCGCGCGTGCGTACGTACAGAATACCGTCTCCACGTCGTGGTGTAATCTATTTTCCACCACCACCTTAATTGGATGGGTATAATGGTGTAAATAATAACTATATATGATTATTGTAAAGTTATATTGATTCTGAAATAGTATACATACACTTCAATACAATTACACAATCATGGGAATGATATCATCGCTCGTGCGTACGTACGGCCTACCGTCTCCACGATGTGATGTGACTCGTTCTAAATGATCTTCATTGAATAATGATTGTATAAATGAATTTAATGAATAAATATGATATATATTATAATACTAACATTCTGTAAATGATGTAGCTATAACATAAAAAGAGTAATAAGAATTTATTCGACAAAACACGCATAAGAACAAAAAGCAATAAACACTCGAATAACAAGTAGCAATAAAATATTACGAATAATAAGATAAGAATATGAACATATATGATATAATAAAAATGAGTACGATTATAGAATAAGTCAATAACATTATTTAAATCATTATACAGGAGGTTCGGACACATACGAAGCATATCGGACCTAAGGTAAGGGAAAATATCACAATCTCATTTTTATCCGAGATTGTTTGTACTTTGGTATTTACTGGGGTGTATTTATCATCCACATCAATGTTTCCTCAATATGTAATATTATCTATATCCTACTACAATTTTTTAAATCCAATTTTACCCTTCGGTCAGTTTTTATTAAAATATATGAAAGGAATCTTTTGTCATTTTTAGTACGAGGTACTTTTTGACTTTTCTATCCAAAGTACGAGAAGAATGTTTTTCTTTAACTTATATGGCATGAATGGATTTTTAGAAAATTATTTCCATGAATCTTCCTTTAAAAGTTTTAAAGTTTATTTTTAATGAACTTCTTTTAGTTTAAAATTTTATGACATGTTAAGAAAGGAAAAAAAATTGAAGTAGAAAGGATATTTTCCTCAAGAATGAAGTTCAAGTGTTTTATCAAAATTATTTTCCATATAAGATAATATAGTGTTCTGTTTCTATCCCTATTTTTACATTGATTTTATTATGTAATTATGGAATTATTTTTATGATTTACTTTTATCTTATATGAATTATTTTATGATGGCATGATGTTTAAGAATCCCATTTTTATTACATGGGTTATGCTATGATGTATGATTTATGATCTTGTGGCATACATAAGAATGGTATCATTATGAGATGGGTGGGACCTATATCTCCCTCCAATGCATTGAGTAAATATTTATATCTCATGAGATAGACATGGCTCGAACGGTAGGTTAATCTGGTTCAGTGAAACAGGACTGAAACGAGGAGTGAACTCGATTCAAAAATAGACTTTGTCCACTAAGATAGTCTTGGCAATGAGTCTTGACTACTAAGAAATGATTATCTATGATTATGTGTGTATGACACAAAGTTTCATGTTTTAAGTTATGATTATTGGGATTACATTTCACTACTATGATTTATCCCATGTTATGATATTATGATCTCTTATGCAGGTTATGATTTCCAAAATGTTATGTTCTTATGAATATGATGTGATTGATATTTCTTTTGTTTACCCTTACTAAGTATTTGAGCTCACCCTTTTGTATATTTTATTTTCCCCATGTCAGGAAGAAGGGTATTAATTAAGATATGCCAAAAGGGACTCTAGATATGATAACATAAAAGGGAGACAGTGTAGATGATTTATGAACCAGTTGTTTATGTTTCCCAGTTTCTAAAGACACTATACATATATGGTCCTTTCATGGTTTTGTTATATGTTGTAATAAGTGTGCTTCAATTTTGAATTAATAAAAATGTATGTAAAGTATGGGTTGTTATAAACATTATAGACTCATCATATTTATTACCCTTCTTTGCAACCTTGGAAAAAATTAAAACATAAGAAAGTATGAGTTTAGATGCTCTGTAAGGGTAAACATGGAATATGTCAATAAATGATCACATTTAATCATATCGTGCACATAAGGGCAAGATAACATGTGATTATTGATATAAAATCATACAAAAAAATCATATATCATAATCATGAGTCATGAAATAAAAATTTACTATGTAACAAGATTGGAAAATCATAAAAAAAATCAATCAGGATCCATGTGTTCAAATCATAATAATGTAAACATTTAATAATATTTCAATACCATCATAGGAATATATACCATATTATATGTCAAGGTTATCTACTGATACCATCATATCATATAAGATCAAGCATTTCCATATGTTTCCTATATTATTGTGGATCAGGAATCCCTACCAATTTCCCATAGTGGATAGATCATATCAACTCATTTACCATAATTATATCATGAGATATATGGCTTTACCCAATGAATTGGAGGGATATATAATTCCAGGACCACCCATCACATAATTAAAACCATAAATATTTATGCCAAACAATTATAAAACATTTATCATCTCATCATAACATAACCCATGGAAAATAAAAGGGTTCATTAAACATATCATCATTATAATAATAAACTATATAGAGAAATAATAAATATGGTGTCATTGAATTATATCCTCAGTAAATCATATAAATCCTTAAAGGATGATGACATGCATGAAAAATACCTTTAAAATATCATTTAAACATTTCTTTGAAAATGTGAGAAAATGTCCTTTTACATTGATAACATTTTAACTAAAAATTACCAAAATATCAAGAAAATACTTTTCTTTGAAAACAACTAGAGAAATGTATAAAGTAAAATTCAAATAAAATAATAACCATGATAGTGGTAAAATTTATTCATTACATATACATTAAAATAAAACATTCCTTTCACACTTTTGTAAAATGTAAAAAACGACATGTTCAGAAAACTTTTAGAAATATTGTCATTTAAAACATTGTAAATAAAGTCAAAGGTACTGAAAAATGAAAATTTTAAAACATTTGATGAATATTTAACAACTTCTATAATTTTTTTAAGATTATAGACATGGAATAAAAATTTCATCGACCAAAGCAGAAATAAGTACAAATTCACTTTGAAAACATTTTCTTGACCATTTTAAGTACCAAAGAGAGAAAAATGGTAATAATACTTGAAAATTATAGTAATTAACATTAGTGAAGATAATATATGAGTTTTAAAGGATAATATCTATAAAATTTCCCTCAATTTAAATTTTTCATAGATAATCCGGAAAAGAAATGAGCATGTAACATAAACCCTAACCTCAAGTCGAATTTGCTTCATAAGTGATCCAAACTCCTATATAATAAATTTAAATTTATTATAATTATATAAAATAACAATATAAATATATATAAAATATCATATATGATCCAGTTATATCATTTTAACATTAATTTATTAATAATTCTTTATTAAAATCATTATTTCTAGGTGTTATATACTTTTTCATGTAAGTTTTGGTCAGGAGGTTACGGTCCTTGCATCTTGATCATGGTTGAATAATATCTATAATTTTAATCATGATATAAATATATTATAAAGTCATTATATACATATTTATAATCATCCATAAAAGTTTTAGATAGAAAAATGAATTCCACCATTCATAGAGATGGTAGTTCGTATGTTTGCATCAACATTGTTTTCATATTTAGAAAAAATAGAATAAAAGAATGATTAATAATATTTTATCATTTTAGAATCATAATAATATCATATATATGATATATATTTCTTAAATTCGTCATTATAAATATTCATGTGAGGCAGTGAAGGAAAATGAATCATATCACTACGTGGAGGTAATAATATACATGTACATATGAGCAATACTTTCATTTCCCATTTGATGTAAAGGAGGTAGAAAATGGTTGTGAAATCATAAAAATTACATCTATGTATATTTATGATATTGGATTAATGTTTTTATTTTTGATACAATGGATTTAGATAAGGTTAAAGATGAAATAAAATTGAAAGAGCTCGGTTAGGAACTATTCCTCTTCTTCGAACAATTTTCTTAGGTTTGTACCTGAATCCATCTTAGGATGGTATAATGATAAAAAATAAACTTTAGAAAGTGTTTAGTTATTTTAATAAATTATTTTTGAAATTATTTTCTAATTTAATATTCTATTTAAGTGCATATAAGAGAGGAGAGGGTGTGTCCTTTTATAAGTGAGGGTGAGGACACACTTGGAAATTTTAAAACTATTAAAATATATTAATGTATTATACAATAAAAATAGATTCAAATGAATTATATTAGAATAAGAGATGATATAGGGTGTAAATATGACCATAAAATAGTATTTAGACAATACTTTAGGATATCTTAACCCCTATAATTTTAGTTTTAACCCTTTTATCATATTTTAACTCTTACCATGGAAACTAACTTTGTATAAAAGTTAATATTCATAATGAACAAAAAAGAAAGTGGAATAATTAAAAAAAATTATATTATAATTTCAAATATTTATTATATTTTATCAAATTAAATTTCTATAATTGGTGGAAATTATTTTAAAATAAACACGTAAAACGCGATGAAAAATGGTTTTCTAGAAAAATGTCTTTTTATGTGTAAATTTTTTTATACAAAAAACAAGTGTAATATTGATTATAATGAAATTTATTATATCATTTGTAATCAAAATTAATTAATGAAATTTTAAAACCAATCTAAAATATAATGTGAATTTGTAAATACATGAAAATAAAATATAGTATTCCAAAAAAGTGGTATTTTCTACTATTCACCCAAAAATCAATTTTTTTCAGAAAAATCCCAAAAATTAACCCTGAATTAATATTGAAGTGATAATTTAAAAAATGATATTATTTACTCAAATATATTTTATAAAATTTTTATAAATTAATTACAATTTTAGTGCACAAAATGTAATAAAATCCATTTTTGAAGAAAATATATTTTTTAAGAATAAAGTGAATTTAGTAAAAATTGAGTTCTTATTTATAATGAATTAATAATTATATAAAAATTTATATATATTTATTTATTTTTATTCATATTAATACGTCCAATTTAATTGTTAGTTTCACAAACCAACCCGGGTCGACCTCAAACCGGTCACCCGAGCCCGCCAACGATATGGCCCGAGAGGCGTTTCTGATCCTCCTAGGATGGAAACTAATACCATGAATAAAAGATAAAATAAGTGGGAATGATTTAGCCCAATATAAACTGATATAAAATAAATATAATATATTTTTCAACATAAAACCACTAAACATAAATAGATATATCAATGAATCCAGATACAACTGTAGTAGAACAAAACAAAAAACTAAAACAAAACTAAAACTAAGCCCAACGAGAACCCAACATGATCTCCATGTGACCTATTGGTCACCACCAATCATAAAAAATATTCCTACTCCCCAGGAAAACCTGAAAAAAACCTGAACATTCAAATCATCTTGGCTCTATCAATACTAAGTGGAATAAGTAGTGTGTGGGAATCAAACAACTCATTAGGTGAGAACCATAGAATATATACATGTCCTTTCACAAAATAGTCCAAAAATGATAGTTTGAAAATAGATTTTTAAAGTAGGATTTTATCATCAAAAAAAAACACTACTTTTCAAAAAAATACCTCTTTTAAAATAATACACAATCTTCATCTTAAAACATGTTATCAATTAAAAAGTAGTTTGAAAACCCAGGGAAAGTAAGAAACATAACCCAAGTAAATCATAAGAAAAAGATGAGTCAAAACTAAGTACAACAATAGTGTATAACCATCAAATCTAGGATTAAGGGAAAACAATACAAGTGTAATCCAACAGATAATAAAAGAATGAGTGACAAAAATTCTATAAAATAAAAATAGAAACATAAACATATGTCGTCATGGGAATTTCCTAAATATCCATAGAAGAAATCCCTAGATGTACTCAGTTTGGACCCACCTTCTGGCATATGGTGCAACTCCATGGTCAGTAACCAAACTGGATTCTCTAAACTATCCTCACCATTGGAAAATCCCACCTGACCTATCCTTTATCTAGGGGTTTCCAATCCTTATAATCATGAATAGAAAGTAACCATCACTCGACCCTGTAGATTATGTTCAGAAATACCATGATAATAGTTTAAAGGAGAATAATGAGTTCATCACATGATTGGCATTAAACAAAACTTACAAATGCCAATGTACTTGGCTTGCCTAATCCTTGAAACCAACTTCTCGAAGGCCCTCTCATCGGTAGGAAAAACACAGGGATTCCCATCACACATATAACCTCTCAAAAGTGCCAATCATGCCTACACATCATATGATATTTAAAAAAAATCATTAAAAAGTACCAACCAGACTATTAAATTTAAAATTATAAAACCAATTCTAATGTGAATACCATTGATTATAAATACATTTCCAAAACCAAGATAAAAACACCATTTATACTTCAAAGATACAAAATAGGCCTTTCATTCCATTTATTTACCAAATTACATATCAAGGTGTCAAATATTCCTTAATTTGTAAAACTCATTTTGTAGCCACATTTTATCTCATTTAGGAACCAAGGAACCATTTAGAGAAAATGTGAAGTTTTTTTGAAAAACCATTTGATATTTGGAGTGGAAGGGGGAAAAAGAAAATGAAAGAAAAATGTATTTAAAAATAAATGTTTAAAGTAGAAATTCCTATGGAATTAAATTTATGTGTGTGTGTTCTTATCCATATGTTCACCCCATTCACATGTGGATATTCCCACATCCAATGATATAAACATATTAAATCATAAAAATACCAAGGGTACCAATTAAATAGTCACAAAGATCTTTAAAACTAGTTAAAATAGTCCACACTTAATCACTAAATTATAAAGAGGCATCAATCCCAAAGACAAAGCCCAATTTCACAAGTCACTCAATTAACAAAACCCAAACAAGGTAAAACACACTATCAAAATGCTCAAATTTATTTTAAATGACCAAATAGAATTTTATCAAACACCTTTCATAAATATACATATAGGCATAATAATGGAAATACCTTGATAACCGATTTTCACATAATTTTCAACATAGAAACACTATATAAAATCATAAAAACACATCAAAATCATGAATAACACAATTTTAAATTAATTTTAACCACTCAAGCATCAAATGGAATGTTCTGGAAAGGAACTGGATGGAAACACCAACCTTAATGATGTGTTAATGTAACAAAACTCCATGAGAAGTATGAATAAGGCCCAAGAAGTAAACCACACACCCTAACATCAAATAAATCAAAATCCAATATAAAACCTAACCCCTAAGGTTCAACTAAGAAGGAAACAATCAAAGAATAACCAAGATAGGTAGAAGAGTAAAGGTGGAATAATGACCAAAAAACCAAAAATAACTCACCTGGGAACCTTTAAGGAGCTTAAATGGAGGAAGGAGTGGCAAGGGAGGAGGGGTTTGGGAGCCCCCTGGCGCACCTTAGCCAAATGGGGTAGGAAACCCTAAAATAGGGTTAAAAGGATGGAGTAGAAAAGATGGAATTTACACTTTTTATGAACTTGTAAATGTTTCATGGTTTGGATACATTGTTTTCCAAACTATGTGCCAACCGTGTGCACCCTATTGGAAAAAGGGGCATCCATACAGGCCAGCCACATGGTTTGGGAAAACATGGGCCAACTATGAAATTTATTTATGTAAAAATGAAAGAACCTCATGAAATCCTACTGCATGATTTATACTAACCATTCATAATCAGTTCGCCTTATCCCAAGAACCAACCACAAGCTACACAATTACTCCTTTAGACCGTATGGTTTAGTACAAACCATGCATAGTCCATGCAATAAAAACTTCGCAAGAAAAAATTGAACCGGAAACACCCTTTTTCTTCACTAGCCATATGGGTTCTCCCCAAACCATGCACAATAACCATTAATAAGGAAAAAACAACCTAAAACATATAAAACACAAAAAATATCACCGATAACTCAACTCGAACCTCAACCAAAATATCCAACACCCAAAAATAAATAAAAAAAAATAAAATAAAATAAAACTAGGGTTGGGGTGTGATAATTATCCCGAACAAAAAAAACTTTATTCCCCTATAAAGTCTCCAATCCAAATAAAGAACAAAAATAAAACCCGAAACTAAATGAATCCAACAAAACCATGATCCTCAGTGTAACCTTTCAAATCCGCTAGTTGCAACCAACCAACACCAGTGGAAACCACAAGAAGATACATCACAAGTCTCCCTAGAATTTGAAAACTAATTATCACATTGAAACCCATATAGGAACACCCAAAATGAAGTAAACTCAATTAAAGGAACTCAAATCCAACATCGAACCAAGCCATAATTCATAATTTCCACAAGACACAAGAATCTCCAAATGAGCACAACCCAAAACAAGATTGATCCATAAGGGGATAAACATTTAAATATTCATATGAAAAAAGTACCACTATAAAGTTTACTAGGAATAAAATCCTATAAAAATTCATTAAAATAAAGTTATTTTAAAAAATAAAAGTAAAATACAACCAGGAAAACTTAAACAGTACCTTCCCCAACATAGGAGACAAAATATGCACCAACAATACCAACACCAAGAAAATACTAGCTACATGAAATGATTCAATCCAAGGCCTATGGCTGGATCCCTATTTCCTTAAAGTATCTACTTCCCCGTAGTCATGAACTGATAGACTTCAACCAAGGCTCCCCCTAATATCAATGATGATTGCAAATATTCTCCAAGTGACCCAAATGGTCACATCACCAAAAACCCATCAAAGGATTACTATATGGTGGATTCGAATGTCTGAACTAACCATACTGGAATCATATGAGTGAACGGTTTGATGAGTAAGGAGTGGAAACTTACAATTAATAATTCTCATAAATGGGTTACTCTAGTTCAAACTTCTCACCAAATGGATAACCTTTACAAGTTACAAGACAAACCAATTTTCCAACTACTACAGACTATACTCTAGGAACCAGCTCTTCCAGAAACACTTTTTCCAATAGCTTCCCAAAAAGAACTTCCCCATATGAGATAAATATCATATTAATATATATATATGAATACCCAAAATGAAGAGATGATCCTTTATCTTATCCTTTGATTCTATCTATAAAGAAAAAGAAACCATCTATTTGAAATGATCAATGTAGGCCTTCACCATCTGTTGACCTTGCCGAACACCCAAGAGATCTTATAATTTCTTCACCTTGACCTCATCAAGTATAAAACATTGGGTAAAAGTGACATTAAAGACTTCCCAAGACATCACAACTTGAAATGATGAGGGTATAATCAAATTCCACTGATCTAAACCTAAACCCTCAAATGAAACCAGAACCGCTCGCACCCTCACGTATTCAGGAGTTCTACAAGACCTGAAAACTCTTTCTATTTCATCAATCCATTCTGCATCCTTTGATAGACCTCGATCACCATGGAAAATGGGAAACAACTAAGAAGATCCTAACTCTTCCATCCCAATAGGATCCTGGGAAGGGACAACGATTGGAAAAAACTCACTAAAAATTGTTGGGACCTTTATGGGTGGCATAATCTAAACAACATAATAAACAAAAAATCAAATTAAAATCAACCCAATATTTAAAAAATTAAATTATAAAATAAAAAATCATGCTCATAAAATAAACATCACAAAAAACATGAAAAACCCCTCTTTAAAAAATCATGATTTCCATTACAGAATTCAAAATCATCTTATTCCTAGACCACTTTTCAAATACTGGAACCCATTTCCATATCCAATTTTAAACACCCAATCCCAATTTTAAAATAAAACCACATCTCAAAAAAAATCCCTTTTGATAAAACTTCTTCCAAAAACCATTTTTCATTTGAAATAAACTCACGCAAAAAAAATAAAGACAAATCATAACTCACAGTGAAACTTCTGAAATAAGGAACTTGTGACCATCCATAACCTGGCCACATGGTTTAGTAGACTGTGCCCTGAGTGAGTACCAACCATTGGAAGTATCTTGAACCATGCACTTGAGATTCACATGGGTAACTACTCTATGGTAGTTCATCATGTAACACTAGCTACTTCTATTTTCATTCACTCAATCCACAAATACCAAAAAAAATCCAACGACATAAAACCAAGAACCCAAAACAAAAGACTCAAGTCCCAAACTACCCCTAATAACTTGAGTATCAGGATGAGTAAGAGTTTATGAATCTCTTCCTGCACCTATATCCTGAGTTTTTACAGTCTTATATCCAGTATATATGACACCCTAAATAAAAAATGGATTCTCTAATACCATTTTTGTTGAAATAGTGGGTGCCCTAGACCCAACTATTCTGTGCTTTTGATTACCATATCGTGTATACAGTATGGTATGCATGATGTCATCTTACCATTATAGTGTAGACTTTTCTGCATCCACTATTAAAATGGTAATGTCCAAAGATTAATTGTTGTATCGAAAGGTTATAGCAGTTCCCAGGCTATAATGAGAACCTCTAGATACTATGACATTAATCTTAAATATATATGTTCTATGGTCTAGATACATCTTACTAATTGGACATAGTAGATGTCTGACCATCAGGTGTTGGGGGATCATAAGCATTGATACTTCTTCTCATGAAGTTCGCACTTGGTGATCTCTAGTAGTGAGATCATGAGGACTGACCCGCCAATAGGAACACCACATGTTTCAGGTGTCATTGGATGTTCCTATCTACGATCATGTGTAATGGTCTCCTGACTTGAGATCATTAACAATGTATGTCATTTGATTGCGTACTTTGATGCAAGATGAAAACCAAGGCAATGAAGTCGTGGCGAGGTAGTTTGTGTCAGGTGCGTCATTAGTGGCATGTCATTGGTTGAATGGTCAAGAAAGGATTTGTCGCTTCCATGTTATGGAAGTAATATATCTCTGGCCATGTTGATATGGATGGCAGTACCTTTATAAGACCATGGCCATGGCAGTCGAGGGTAAATCCGTCCAGTTACATCAACAAACAATAAAGCAAGAAAAGGGCGATGACATGAGAGTGCGTCTTGCTTTATGAGATATTATAGACAAAGAGATTATATTACACAGTGCGTGTTCGTAGGTTGGTTGTCGCTGTTGTGACAATCCTTATTTCTTCAGGGGCCATGATGGGTTGCTAGATCCCGCTATTGGTCTGTGAATACTATTCATGGCTGCCGAAATAAGGGCCTAGAGGGTCACACACAATAGCGTATTCAAGAATCTTCCCTATTCAGTTGAATAGGAGTATTGGACATAGTGGGCCCCGCCACAGGGGTCCGGGAATTGTCCAAAGTTAAATGATCACCAATGCGATAAATAAATTCATATTATTCGAGTTTTGAATAATGATTATTGAATTTATTTATTAAATGTATTTATGAGTTTTAAGTAAATACATGAAAAATGTTAATTGACGAATATTAAATTATTCAAGGTTCAATTAATATTTATGGGAGCGACGAGTCGGGATAATGACTTAATTATTATCATGTTATATATTTTAATATATTACAAGTAAATGATAATAATATTTATGGCTCAGTTTAGTAGTCATAAAACATCGTTAATAGTGCGTTAAGTATTCGGGGCTGGCGAGGCGATACCGGGTATTTTAATTGAGCACTATAAATATAAGAGGAGGGGACTTTGCCAAACACTATTCATGGAGTTTATCTCTCCTCTCCTCTCTCCCACATTCTATAGAGAGATGCTCTGGATCCAAGGAGCTCGGATGGAGCTCTCTCTCGGGCATCGCTAGCGAAGCGATGCGGTGGTCGTTGGAGCGTCGAAGGCATCGTCGCAAATCCGCGCTAGCACCCGGATTACGACGAACGGCGCTCCCGCGGATTCCTTGAAGCGTGTGTGGAAGATCTAGAGGAATTCAGCTTCGGATTCTTCGAGCAGTGATCGCCAACAACGAGCAGACGTCGTGCGCGGTTTTGGATTTAAACCAGGTATTTTACGGTTTAATTTTGTGCTTAAAATCCTCCACGCGTGGTCCTCGGCTTTAACCGGGCTGCCCTTCACCGACGTCGGCAAGTTTACGGCGAATGGTGGTGGAAAAATTTTAAAAACCCACCTATTTGGGGCTTCCGCTGCATGCCCGGTTCCAACAATTTTCTCACAAACCAACCCAAGTCGACACCAAACCAGTCACAAGATCTAGCCCACGACAAGGTCCAAGAGGCATACCTGATCCTCTTGGTCTGAAAATTGGTACATGGAATCAAATATAAACCATGTTGGAATGATTTATACCAATAAAAACCACCAAAAAAGAAACAAAACAAAGTATAAAACATAAAACCATTGAACACAGATATATACATAAATAGATCCAGATAAAAATTTAGTAGAACAAACTAGAAAACTACAGAAAAACTAAAACTAAAAGAAATTGAAACCCAAAATGATCTTCATGTGACCCCTTTTTCACCACCATCTATAAAAACCCATACTTATCTATAATAAAAATTGAAAAAAACATGAACCTACAAAATAGCTTGGATCTACCGATGTCGAGTGGCACAGGTAGGGTATGATCATCAAATATCTTAGAAGGTAACCACTACAGAATACATTCATTACATTTCCTAAAAGAGTCCATAAATACTAGTTTGAAAATAAATTTTAAAAAATACTCTTTTATCTTTAAAACAAAAAAACACTTTTCAAACATCCCTATTTTAAAATAATACACGATCTTCATATTAAAACAATTTCTAAATTTAAAATTGGTTTGAAAACACAAGGAAAATAAGAAACATCACTCGAGTAAATCATAAGAAAAAGATGATTCAAAAATAAGTACAACAACATGGTATAACCATTAAATCCAAGATTAAGGGAAAACAATGCAAGTGAAAAAAAATAGATACTAAAGGAAAGAGTAACCAAAATTCTATAAAATAGAAACAGGAATGTACATATATGTAATCATTGGAAATTGAAAAACATCCATTGTAGAAATCCCTATATGTACTCAGTTCAGAACCACCTACTGGTGTATGGTGCAACTCTATAGTAAATAACCAACATGGTTATTCTAAACTACCCTAAAAATTAGAAAATCCAACCAGGACTAACCTCTATATAGGGGCTTCTAATATATATAATTGGGACTAGAAAGTAAAAATAACTTGACCCTCTATATGATGTTGAGGAATCCCATGATAATTGTATAAAGGAGAATGAATAGGTTATCACACACTTGGAATTAAACACAACTAAAAAATTCCACCATGCATGCCTTGCCTAATCCCTGACACCAACTATGAAAAGGACCTCTCATCATAAGGAAACCCATAGGGGTTACCATAATGTATAAACATCTCAAAAGTGCCAAAAAATCCTACACATCATATGATATTTTTAAAAAAATGTAAATAATTAAAAAGTACAAACCATGACATCGTATTTACAATTATAAAACCATTTCCAATATGAATACCACTAATCCCCAATCCATTTCCAAAAATAAGATAAAAACACCATTTATTCTTGGAAGATTCCAAATCTACCTTTCATGCCATTTAGTTACCAAATTATATCTCAAGGTTCCAAACTGGACGAAATTTGGAAAACTCATTTTAAAACCACATCTTAAGTCACTTAGAAACCAAAGAACCATTTAGAGTACATGGGAAGTTTTTTTTGAAAAACCATTTGAGAGTTGGAGTGTAAGTGGGAAAGGAATATGGAAGAAAAGTGTTTTAAAAAACTGAGGTTTAAAGTGGAAATTCCTAAGGAATTTTATTTATTTGTGTGCATGTCTATACATATGTACACCTCATGACCATATAGATATTCCCAAATCTAATGAAATTAACATAGTAAACCATAAAAATACCAATGTTTAATATTAAAGTGTCATAAATTGTTTTACAACTAGTTACAATGGTCCACACATAAGCACTAAACCATAAAGAGGCACCAATCCCACACAAAGAGCCTAATTTTACAATTCAACCAATTACCAATACTCAATAAAGGCTAAAAACACTCTAAAAATGCTCAAATTCATTTTAAAAGACCAAATGGGATTTTATGAAACACCTTGTATGCATATAAATTTTGGAATAATAATGGAAATCCCTCGAAAACCCATTTTCACCAAATTTAACAAAATAGAAACACCATGGAAAATCATAAAAAATAAAACAATCATGAAAAAACATTTTGAAATTAATTAAACCCACTCAAGAATTAAATGGAATGTTCTACAAAGGAAGTGGGAGGAAACAACTACCTTAATGATGTTTGAATGTGATGAAACTCCAAGAGAAGTAGGAACAAATACCAAGAATAAAATTATACACCATAACATAAAATAAATCAAAATCCAACATAAATCATAACCCTTAGGGTTAGTACAAGAAGGAACCAAGGAAATAGGAACCAAGAACTGAGAGGGGAAGAAGAGAAGAGGAGGAAAAGTGAACAAATACCATGAATAACTCACCTAAGAACCTTCAATGAACTTTAATAGAGGAAATAGGAGAAAGGGGGGATATTTTTGGGAGACCATGGTGCACCTTGGATGAATAATATAGGAAAAAACTAAAATAGGTTTAAAATTAGGGAGGGGAAAAGATAGAATTTCAAGTTTTTAATAACCTAGGAAATTTTCACTATTTGGATGCACAGTTTTCCAAACTGTGGACCAACTTTGTACACTCTACTAGAAAAAATAGGGAAATCACATGAGTTGGCAACATGGTTTGGGAAACCATCCACCAACCGTGAAATTTATTTCTGTCAAAATGATAGAACCTCACACACTCTTTCCACACAGTTTCTACTGACCATGTGCAAGACATGCGCCTTTTCCCAAACACCAACCAAAAGCTACATGATTACTTCTTTTTTCTCACACAATTTTAGAAAAACCATGAACATTCCATTAAGGACAAACCATGGAAGAAAAATTGAACTGGAAACACCCTCTTCCTTCACTATATATATGGTTTCTCCCTAAACCATGAATAATAACCTCACATAGGTCCAAAAACCACCTGAAACCTCCAAAACTCAAATATTCTCTTCGGGAACTCAATTCGAACCACAACCAAAAGATCCAAAACCAAAAAATAAATAAAATAAAATAAAACTAAGGTTATGGTGTGAAATTTAGGTTATGATAGTCATATTTAAATAATAATAATTAAATAGTATATCGTGTTTTATTTAAACTTTATGTTTCATGTAATAAAATCTATTAAAGAAATTATATTTATTCAAAGAGAAATATTTCATAAAATATCAGGGATTTATATTTCTGTAATCTCTTTTAATTTCATGTATTATAGTGGTTGCAATTTATCTTACAGATTTAGTACTTTTTTCCAAACCCTATAATTCATATGCATGATTCTATTTATTCCATTCAATAATTTGGGTGTTTATGGTTAATTTCATGTGGTTATTAGGTTGTATTATTCCTAATTCTAAAACATGGATTCAAGGGGATGTGAATAATTTTTGAAAGGTATACATTTAGAAGGATGTTATTCTGAATTATTATTTTGATGATTTTTTTGTTTCATATACCAACAAGTGGTATCATATGAGGTCCTTTAATACAAACCTAGAAGTAGGAAGAATGGAATCAGATAAATGAAATATATGGATTGAAAATTTTTTATAGGACATACTTTGGATTATACTATATGTATTTTGTTATATCATCAGATATAGAAAGATCATGATTCTTCATTGTATTGAGAGTTTCCTGAGAAGATAGATAAATAATAATGGGAGCAGTTGGTTAGGAAGTCTCTAGACTTGTTAAGAATTTATATCTCAAAGAATGTGGATTTCAATATTTGGGTTAAGAAAATAACCATTGGAGTTATAAAAGCATTGGTTGACATGTATGAGAAACCAATGACACTTATAAAAGTCTTTCTGATGTAGTGATTTTTAATCTTGATACTATCAGAAGGAATAATAGTAGTGGACTATGTGAATTACTTTAACATGATCTATAGATAGCTTAAATCAGTGGAGGTTAAATTCCTATATTATGTATGGTTGTTGCTTATTTTATCTTGACTTCTAGAAATCTGGGAATTTATGGTGAAAGTAGTGAGTAGTTAGAGAAGAAATACATACCTTATATTCGATGGAATTAAAAATATGATTCTTAATGAGTAGATGTGGTGGAAGAAATTACAAATGACCTTATAACATGATCTCATTGCTATCGGATGGGGGTGTTCACCTCAATAGAAGGACCATCAGAAGAAATAAATGAAGTATAAGTCCCAAGAAAGAAGTTGGAGTAGATTGGCTAGTCATGACACCACTTATTGGATTTTTGGGAAGAAGAGAGCTATCAAGAAGGACTTAAGAAACATAAAGGATTCATATAAAAAGGATTCAACTTATGGAATCACAAATTCTATCAGTATGATGGATAGTGGTGATAACTTATTACTATGTTTGAATATTCTAGAAGAGTCATTGGTTATTGAATTGCATGTTTCTTTCCCTTCAACTGGTGAGTGATGTTTATGGTGGACTATATATCTGGAATACATGGAAGAGTACATCCGGTATATGATGAAGATCTAGAGATATGTGGAAAAGTAAATTTCAACATTATAGTGAAAAATGGATGTTTCATGAAGATGAATGGTGTTTTATATATTCTAGGTATTCAGAATAACCTCATATCAGTTTGATAACTTGATGAATATAGTTTCAAAAACACCTTTGAGTATGGATTGTGGAAGATAACTAGAGGATCTATAGTGATTTCTCATTGGGTGAATAATGGAACCCTTTACTTTACTAGATACAAATATAAAGTTGCAATAATTTGAATCACTTCATCATAAATCCAAAAGTTTGGAACTGTATATATATCAATATCTATGAGAAGAATATGAAAGTTATATTAAAAAAATGAATACATAAACTCAATCATAAAGATTTCAGAATGTGTGAGTTTGTTATTATAGGTAAATAGAAGAAGGTGCCCTTTAATTTGGATGTATGGAATCCTAGGAATCAGAATATGGAAGTTGTTCATTATGATGTTTGGAGACCTGACAATATGAATTCCAATAGTGGATCACTGTACTTTGTGACTTTTATTGATGATGGAACTTTTAAGGCCTTATTATACTTCCTAAAGAATAAATGTTCTATTTTTTAGGAATTTATTTAGTGGGATTATTTATCTAAAAGGGACTGTGATCATAAGTTTAACTAAATATAAATATAAAATGGTGGATAGTTCACTAGAAACACTATCCAAAATATTTTTTTTTTAATAATAAATTTAGTCATGAGAAGTCAATTCCTGTAACTCCAAAATATAATAGAGTAGCTAAAACTGAATATGACTCTACAAGAGAAATCCTAGTGTATGATACATTATTCTGGAATGCCTTCAGGAATTTGGTCATAAGAAATAAACACGTATGAATACTTGTTAAATAAAAGTCTAGCTTAAATTTTGAAATAATAACATCTAAAATAATGTTGGTCCGGTAAAATACTTATAGTGAACCATCTCAAAATGTTAGAAAGTATGGAATATGTTCATTTTGATGCCAAGGATGGAGATAAGTTAGATGCTAAATCAAAAGATTGTTTTCATATTGGATATTTTAATGATAAATTTATATATTATTTTTGGGATTATGATAAGAAGTAATTCATCTAGAGTAGATATGTTTTCTTCAATGTGAAACTTTTGTGGAAAGATCAAAACTTTGAAGAGAAAGAAGTTGAGGGAAAATAAATCGTTGATGTTCAAGTTGATCAGAATGAGATTATTGAAAGGAACTAAAAATAAAGATCAGAAAGTTATAAAGGTGTTGATAATCATGAGAGTGTACCATAAGAAACAATTGTAGAAAAATATTGAAAACAAGTTTCATAGAACAAATAATTCAGTTTAGGATATAAACAAGAATAAGGAAACTAGATTAGAGTTTTGGAGTTGATATGAAATTTTTTATCTTAATAGATACTATTAAACCTGGAATCCCAAAAGAAGAATACATCCATAGTAACTCAGAGAAGTGTAAGTTCTATACGAAGGGGGAATGGGATTCCTTGAAGCTCAATAAATTGTAGGATCTATATAAACTTTCTGAAGGAAAGAAAGCTCTATAGAATATATGGGATTTCTATATGAAGGAGTAAGGTGATGGAAATCGGTGATATAAATCATGACTAGGGGTTAAAGGTTTCCAAAAAAATTAAGGAATTTATTTTTAAGATATTTTCTCCCCTTTCATCAATAAAAATAGTATTTGGATGGTGTTGTTCATTATTCCCTCTGATAACTTTCACATAGAACAAATTGATGTCAACTGAACCTTTCTTTGTAGAGATTTGGATGAGGATATATACATGGTTCAACCCAAGTATTATGAAGAGTATCATAAGGATAAAATGGTTTTTAGTTTTAATAGAAGTATCCATAGATTTAAGTAGACCCCTTGATAGTGGAATTAGATATTTAATACTTTTAGGCTCAAAGAAAGTTTTAATCAGTGTGATTATGATAAGTGTTACTATTGGAAGAAATGAAATAATGGAACATTTATTATTATACTAGTGTATGTGATTGATATATTTCTTTCAAGACTATAAATTCAAATGATTGATAATTTTAGGAAAAAATTATATAAATGGTTTTAAATTAAGGGTCTTGAAAATTCCATGAAAATATTGGGGATGAAAATTGAGAGGGATAGGAAAGCTATAACTTTAGTATTATCCTATAAGGAATAAATTTAGAAGTTCATTGAAAGATTTAGAATGACATAATGTAAACCTATATCATATCCCATTTCTATACACTTCAAATATTTAAAGGAACAAAAAGCATAATTCAAATAAGAAGTCCAAAACACAATAAAGTCACCTTATACTTCAGATATCAGAAGATCAATGTATGAAATGATATGAACATGGCCTGATATTTCCTTTGTAGTGGTAGTTGTGAGTTGCTTCATGTAAAATACTGAAATGAGTCATTAGGATGTTGTGAAAGGATTATCTAATATTTTAAAGGTCCAGAAGATGAAATGTTATACTTACTGATTATGATCCATTAAAAGGTTTTTTAGTTGAAAATTTTACTAGATACATGGATTCTCAAAAGGTCACAATAGATTTTGTGTTAAATTTAAAAATTAATATAATTAGTTTGATATATTGATTAAAACACATGATTAACATTTCAATAAAAAATCAGAAAACATTTCCATTATTGAAGTATGAAAATAGTTTTTTTGTTTGATGTAGTTTCTGAAAGCGCCTAAGAAAGAACTGGTTATAGGAATTTTATTGTGTGATACATAGAGTCATTCATCTTTATAAGAATACCATTTTTCATGAAAGGGAAAAAAATATTGACTTGAAATTCCATTTCATGTAGAATATTTTTTAATACAGTGTATTGAATCTTAGGAAGGTGAATGTAATGAATAATCCTATAGAAAGTTTCTCAAAGTTGTTAGTACAAGAAATAATGAGGAAAAATTATGCCTCAATTAGAATCTGTTGAATGAAAGGGGATTGAAAACACTGCCCACACCAAAAGGAAATTATCTCTTTTAAATGATAAAGGAGGTTAGAATCCCTGATGTAGTATTCAAGTGGGATATTATTTGGTTTTGTGAAACCTATTAAGTTTTTTTGGGATGAGTTTTATAGAAGGAGATTTTTGGAATGATATTTATTCAAAAAATTTCATTGTAATGGCTATAGACATTGGATTTTATAGAAGGATTCAAACTAAATCTTTTTGTTCCAATCATCAGTAGGAATTATCATAAGGATAGTTTTGATACTTGGGTAGCATGGATGTTCAATGGTTATCAATGGTCAATATGAAGGTGTAACAATGTATCAAATGTTTCCATGGTCAATGGGAGGATAAACATGAATCTCAGAGGGTGGTGGAGCTAGTTTAACAAGAGAAGACCAATATAAATTTAAGGTGGGACCATCTACAAAGCATGTAAATAAAATAAAAAATCATATTGAAGATAGATGATTATAATTCATCAAATGAAGACTTTAGATGATTGGGATTAATTAGAGAATATATTTTTTTAATCTATTATTATTTCATTTTTTAAGGGTTATTACAATGTTGTCTTGTGGATTTATGAATTTTTTCTGAATCCTATAATTCCTATGTGTGGTTTAATTTTTCTTTTCATTGTAAAATTTTATGTGTGTATGGTTGATTTTACGTGGTGATTAGGTTTTATTATTACTATTTTTAGAACATGGATTCAAGGGTCTATGAATACTTTAAAAAGGTAGAAATTGGAAGGAAAATCTTCCAAATTATTGTTGTGAGGGTTCTCCTAGTTTGGTTCCCAATAGTTTTCCATATTCTTTATGATATTATCCATGTCATTTGAATCCAACCATGCATGTGAGTGATGTGATTGTGAAAATTATTGCAATTACCCTTACAAAAATACTCCCCCATTGTCTCCAAAATCTATATATATCCATGAATCACCGCTTGGATAAAAAAATACCTTCATATCATCAAATAAAATTGAAAATTCCCCAATGAAATCACTTGAATGTTAGGATTTCAACACTTCTTATACCCTTAATGATAGTGGATAAGGATAGAATACCTAGAAAACCCCGATGATAATGCCTAATATTTGGAACCCTCGGATTTTAGAAATGCCTCCTCCTCATTAATGAAAGATTAAAATACCCCATATCATCTTTTAGTTCCAAAATACCCAGTCTTCAACCACTTCCACTAAAATCATGGTAGTGGAAGGGGAAGAAGAGTAAGATCATAGATAAGACCCTCTAATAATTAAGGAAGGCATATCTACCGCAATTAATGAACTCAAACAAGTGAATTTGGGTATAGAGGAAGATCAATGAGCTACCTTAATCTTTACATCCATGTATCTTGAAGAAAAAGATACCTACATCTTTTTATTGTAGTATCATTGAGTTTTCTTCACTTGAAATTACATAGAAATTACTAGACTTGATTTTGATGTGGTAAACCATAAATTATGCATGCTTGAAAATCATCGTGGTTATAAGTAGGAATCTAGGAGAATTCATATGATTCATGCTACTAAGGTCAAGGATGAGGTTGAAAATATCATAAAATCTGAATTCATTCAGTAGGTTGAGTAATAAAAATGGATTTACAACACTTTCTATGTGAAGAAGAAAAATAATAATATCATAGTTTTCATAAACATTAAGGATATCAACCATCATTTCCCAAAATAAGAATTTAAAATATTGATAAATGAACTCTTGACTGATGAAATTATTGGATTCTAAGACTTATCCTTCATGAATAGTTATTCTACCTATAAGAAAATCTAGATATCCTCCAATGTTGGGGAAGCCACTACTTTTAGGTCACCCTAATGGGTGTATTTATATCGAGTGGTGTCCTTTGTATTAAATAACCCTAACACAAAATATAAGTGTTTCATGCACTATATTTTTAATACATTTTTTGGGATGGTTGTGGAATAATAAATAAAATATTTTCTAGTCAAATATCAACAATATTGTGATCATATTTTTGATGATGATATAGTTTTAAACAAACTTTGGCAGTAAAACCTAAAGATAAACCCCTGAAATGAAATCTTTTGGTGACATCAGGAAGGTTTTATCATCTTTTTTATATTACATTGATATAAAATCTGATACCAAGGATACCAAGGAGATCCTTAAAATTCCACCTCCTCGTAATATTAAATAGTTGGGAGGGATTTAGGGACACATCACCTATATTAGGTGCTTTATAGAGATCCATATATATAAGTTCCTACCCTTCATCTAGTTTATGAAGATGGGATTAAACTATCCGTGGAATGAATATTTTAAAGAATCTTTCAACAATATCAAGCAATAAATTTCAATTCCACTGGTATTGATTCCTTCATTAGAAGTAAATACACTCATTTTTATATGGAAACCCTCAACCAGTCACTTATTTCCCTTATCAAATATAAGAATGATGTGGGGAAAAAATAGCTTCTAATATCTCAACAGAACTAAACTAGATAATGATACTGAATACTCTCACATCAAGAATAATTTATTTGAATTGATCTTTGTAGTTCAGAAATTAAGGAAATACCTAAAAATCATGAGTTCCATTTAGTCTTTCATATTAACGTTCAAAAATTCATCCTCAATTTTTCAATGTTAACTGGATGGATAGTACAATGGGTGGTCATCCAACAGTTGTTTTATATCCAGTTTATACCATAAAAGGCTATTAGAAGGAAAGCATTGGTAGAGTTTATTAAGTCACATACCACCTCAAAAATAATTCTAGTAGATATTGAAAAACCTGATAAATAAATGTTCTCTATTTAATAAACTCACCATATATGGGACATGTATTTTGATGGTGATTACAATATCACAATAAGAAGAATTTTTGAAAACCCAAAACTCAATATTGTTAGTTTGGGAATTATTCTTGTCTCTCCAATAAAGGTAGTCTTTAAATTTACTTTATATTGTCAAAAGGGTACACCAAAAATGAATTATAATACTAATATATTATTAAAATCATAGAATTATAACCATAAATACCATTGGCCCACTTTAATATCAAGGGTGATTCGGGTTTGGTGATTAATAAGATTAATGGTGAATATGATATTATGAAAGATAAACCGATTCCCCTATATTTTTATGCACACGGGTTGATAAATGAATTTCCATATGATCTAACACTGCCTCGTGTTCCATGATTACAAAATACCCATGTAGATTCTATGGATAATACAGTGATATCCCTAGAAAATCCAGACAAGGAAGAGACAGTCATCAACAATGCACATCATATACTAGTGTACTTTTTTATTGGAAATGACATGGAAGAGATGAATGAGTTCAAAATCACACCTAATCAAGGTATTCCAATATCCTTAATTAATGATATTTACATTTTATGGATTTACCCCATACTGCACTACCACTAAAGTGTAATTATTTCATTTGATCAAGCCAAGTAAGAACTAATCTAAATGTAGGCCACAAATTTTATTATTTATGATGGTCTAAATGATCAAAAAAATCTCTTTAAATGAATATTTGATAAAGTCCTACATAGATACATTGAAGGAGGAGATATAAGCACTGTTATAAAATAATTCAAGGCAATTAATTTTGGTTCTCATCAATCCATAACCAAATTCTATAACTAGATCAAATGAATTGGAAAATTTTGGCCATCAATGACACAAGATTGTGTGAAATTCACCAGAAAATTTCATTCCTAATAGTAATGTGCTAATATCACCCCTCAATCCCCATATTCTCTACACACCACTAAATATTCTTGGCCATTTTTTATCTAGGGAATAAATTTTATGGGGATAAATTCCCCAAATACTACTAGAGAGTTCAAGTACATTATTTCTACCATCAACTTCTTCTCCAAGTGGGTCAAGGCTATATAAATCAAGGAAGTTGAGATAAATTCTATCATTAAATTTGTGAATATAAACATAATTACCATATTTTGTTCCCCTAACATGATATTGATAAATAGTGACACCAATTTCTTCTATTCTAAGTTTAAAAGTCTATTCCAATAATATGATATTCTTTCCAACTACTCATCACACTACCATGTAGTGAAAAATGGACAGATTAAGGCCTTAAGAAATCCTTTATCTAATATACTCCAAAATATGGTGGATAAGGATAATAAGTAATAGTCTGACAGACTTCTATATGCCTTGTGGGATTATCATACCATAGATCACTCCGCTACAAAAGAAACCCCATTTTCTCTTGTGTATGGTTCA
This sequence comes from Viscum album, assembly GCA_963277665.1. Classification (NCBI taxonomy): domain Eukaryota; kingdom Viridiplantae; phylum Streptophyta; class Magnoliopsida; order Santalales; family Viscaceae; genus Viscum; species Viscum album. Next base: position 649,072,353 of record OY728121.1, on the reverse strand, counting down.
TAAATTGTCCTTCCCATCAAGGTCCAGTTGGATTCACTCTGCATCACCATATGAAATCATTTTTCTAGGTATGGGTAGTCTCATAATTAGTTTAATGAGTAGGAATAACTGGATTATAAAATATTTCACACATTGAAAAACTTGGATGTCCATCAGAATCGAGTTTCATGACAATTCAATAAGAAATTTCTCTGTTTTTGTTTCTCCAAGGAGAGTTGGCATTGGTTCTCATAACTCTTATTAGAGTAGGGAAGAATCTACCAAATCTTGAAACAAAGGGGGAAGGGCCTTTTATCATACAAATTATCTTCTCCGATGGAGCTTACTCATTGGAAACCTTGGATGGGGAGCATATAACACCATCATAAATGTATGGTTTAGTAAGAAATATTTTTCATAATTCTACATCAGTTCACAAGTCTGAGGTGTAATAATTTAAAGTATATAATGATAGTGTGTTTTTTAAGACATTAAAATGCTTAGATTTTATCCTTTTTGTATGAAATTAAACTACACAACATATCATCCTCATTGTATACATTAAAATAATTTCCTTCATCATCCTAATAGCATTACATAAAACTACATGATATCTTCCTTTCCATATGAAATTAACCTACTTGACATCATTTTCTTAGTTGTATGATGTAAAACTTGTTGAAAAATCCCTAAAAATGATGTAAAATTATATACCAATTATATCCTAGTCACATGATGTTAAACTATCTGACAACATCCCCCCCCCACAAAATGCTAAATCATGTGGAGTTTTTTGAAAATATTCCTATTTGGTTCCATAATTCTATACAAGTAATCTTCCAACCCCTCTTATTTCTCACACTAAGCATGACTCACATGAGATTTGATATCCTGGTTGATTGGTCTAATTATCCTGAAAGGAATGAATGATTCTTAAAGGTAACAGATGATGATGGTTTATCCTTCATAACTATAAACTACTTAGACAGGCCTACTTTTTATGGTCTAATTATCCTATATTAGAGCCAGATCAATGTAGGGACTCGCAACACACAATTATTCCACACCTAGGAAAATAAAAATTACATCGCCCCATGAAAGAGAATAATTTGGAAAAGGAAAGGTCCCAAATAAGAATTACCTTTAACTATATTCTTATTACCTAAGGATATGTAGAAATGACTAAAACCCTTAGCCTAGGACCAAATATGAAGAAAAAATAATACCCCTTTTCCCTGTATATGAGCTAGATCTATGTAGGGAATTTATTTTTAAGAACTATGTATGGATTGATTCCTTCAATCTCAGGATACCAAGTGATTCTTTGAACTAATATCCTAGGTTGAACCTCAAATTCCAACAAAGAAAATTTTCCCTTCCACCATAGTGTTGGAGCCTTTCCAAAATATTTCATCATCTTGATGGTAGTGCAATGAGGTTGTTCCTAGTTTCCCCCCACACATGAGATAGATCTGTGTTGAATGAGCCCCACAAGAATTGTGTATATCTTGATAAAAATTCCATATTCTATGTATAAGATATATTTACATAGAGATCAACTGTATAGATTCACCCTTGAAATCTATTAAAAAAAATCTCTTCTCTAATGTATGAGTGATATTTCTGTAGGGTCCATAAAAATGGAGTTCCTCACTTGTGAACCTATGTTTAAAATGAACCCCCTATGCATGATATTGATTTATATAGGGAAAAAAATACAAGAACTCAATGTGGCTTGATTCCTATTTTGAAAGGATATGTAATGAAACCTCAATCCTATGTCAAGTTACCAACCACAAATTCCATCAAAAAATAACCTTATCCCTAGGTATGAGTCAAATATAATATAACCTTCTAGTGGAGAATAATTTGTGAACCTACACGAAGAAAGAAGAGAATAAAACTACTCCCATCCTGGTATTGGAATACTCTATCTGTATCAGGTCCTTCCCAATGGCCTCTTACACTAGGGTATTTTATAAACTATTCATGGATTGATTACTATCCCCACATGACACATAGTGACACATGGATGTCTTATTTTTGGCCCAACCATGAATCCCAATAAAACCCATAATTTGTCCTAGTGTTTGGATCTCTTCATTTGTATAAATTTTCCCTTCACCTATTCATCATGAGATTAAGCCATATCATTTTGTGTATGAGCCAGATCTACACAAAGCACCCAAATAGAGACCCCAATCATATGACCCTAAACTACATGGAATCTAATTCATTGTAATATAATGTTAAACTACATGCCATAAGACCACCTAACATGACCTCAAACTTATCAAATCATCCTTCTATATAAGGAACAATTTTCCTATATAAGAGCCCAATCCATGTAAGTGTGCCTGATGTTGGGTCATTATCCAAACAAGTATCAAGATAATATTCCCCTTTCTAGGTATTATATACTAATATTTAAAAACAATCGTGCAATATAAGAGTTATGTATAGATTGATTATTATTATCTTTATATATGTAGTGACATCTTAACCACGTGTTTGGGACACAACCACAAGTCATCATTCATTTTCACCCCTTTAAAGGGAATCATAATAGTATAGACATGGTAAACTCAGGTCTAAGATACCTCTACCAACTTTCTTAAACAATAATTTTTCACACATCACACTTCATGCATTCAGTGTCATGGATCACCACAAACCTATAATTAGATATTAAAAATGAGTGTATTAAAATCTAAAGGGAACTTTTAGTTGACTATGTATAAAATTCCCCTAATATGGCCCAATATATACACCCCTGATATTTCCTATCAACTAGATGAATATTCATCCTAAACATGAGGATACTCTAATTCTCATACATCCTCACAACATCTCAGTAAAACCCGTCATTCAAATATGGTGAGCATTCATCCATTATGTACCTATTCCATATCATTAATCATGATCTAAGAACTCCAACATGAAATTTCTGACATCACCACACCCTATTCAAATACTGTTTGGAAATTCTTATCCTTTATACCTCATTTGGGTTGTCATTATCACCCTTATGGTCCAAGAACCATGAATTTAAACTATTTTCACCCTTTATAAAACAATCTATACTAGAATTAGACCTTCATTCATGTTGGGTTCTACCTTTCCCACGCTAGTTAGACTATCTCATCCCTCTGGTCTAATAACCCTGACCTTAAATTGGGTGTGATCCCCCTTGGGATAATCTATATTATTATTGGGATCTTTATTCACAGTAGGTTCTGCCTCGCCCTTGAAATATAGGTTGTCCGACCTTTTTTAGTTAAAGTTGTGTGACCTTAAACTCCAATCCTTATTATAGTCCTAAATGAAAGGATTTAAAATGTAGGAAATGATTTATAAATTTTTTAAAAGCAAAATCTCATAAAGGGTGGTATGAGAAAAAGTCAAATCTTCACTCACCAAGTATCACACTTTTTGGGATTAAAAAAAATTGAGTGAAAATATAAAAATGTATAAATATTTTGGGTCCCACCATATGGAATTAAAAAAAAGATGAGTCATGCTCGTTAAACCCACTAGTTTAGGAAAATGTTAGATTAATGTGATATTATATTATATTCACCAAAATAATGTTATTCATACTTGGAGGCATAAACTTTAGGGTGCAAAACCCTTCTTGAATAATTCATTATTCCATAAGTCCACTTTATTTCATAAGTTTTTGAATCCTCGCAAATAATTATAGATATAAAAATGAGTGTATTTGATACAAAATGACATATCTTTATGACTCTTCATACATGATCCTAATATTCCTTTTCATACATCACCCATGATATATTCTATCAACAAATTACATCTTTTTCTGAAGGGAAAGATCCTCTAATATTTGTAGGCCCTAACACCATTACAGTGGAAATAATATTTCCAATACAATTCATGGCCATCATCAAAATATGTGACTCAACTCATCACCGCTAGTTTATAATCCTTATTTTATGATTTTAAAAAACCATAATCTAATTATTCAAGGGAATTCGATACATTTGATGTTACACACTTGTGTATTGAGCAAATTTTCAGAGGAATTTTTTATATATATCGCCCTTGAGATTTTAATGAGTCCTTATCACATTACCTTAAACCATATGAATGATGGTCTAAACTTCATGATTGTAAACTAAATTCCCATGTTATTGTGGTTACTTATATCAGTAGCACTAGGATTTTCTAATTCAAGTTGGGTATATCTTTCTTGAATTACTGGATGAGAAAATTCCCTTTTCTACAGTCCAAGCATTAAGATCTTAAATTATGTGTACCTATAAAGATATATGAAAATACATGACCATTATTCATGATGAGTCTTCCTTAGCCATATTTATATACATATCACCTCACTTTTTAGGTCAATGTTTTTTGATCTAATGTATTATCAACATTTTTTCATAGAAATATGACTTTAAACTATGTACACCATACCTCAAGGAATTCTTAATTTGTGACACTGGTCTCTTCATTCACATTGGGTTTTCTTCCACCAGTTTACCATGAAGATTGACCCACATTTTCTTCCAATTCATCTAACCTTAATGATTATCTACAATGGTTTGAATTGGATTTCCTAAAATTACCAAAGTAACGAGGCATAAAACTCACCAAGATAGAAACCCACAAAGTGATATCTATGAAAAATGTCATGTCTCCACTCACTGGACATGGGTCTCACATGATTTAGTGAAAATTGAGAAAATTTTCGGTTAAAAACACACAAAGGGAAATTAAAACAAAGTTTGAGCCCCACCCCACTAGGTATCCCCAATATGAGGCTTAATAAAACGTTATAGTGATAAAATAAAACCCTAAAATATTAAAGGTTCCACAATATAACCCTAGAAAAAGTCAAGTTGTACTTGTTAAACCCCTTTTCATATGAAAAATTTAAGGCATTCAACTATTCCCTCATCATTGGCATATCGATCCCGAGGATTCACACAAAATACATAAAGACATCATGTTAAGTTAATTGAATCTTTTTGGACATCAAAATCCTCATTCTAAATATCTTCTTATAGAAACCCAAACTTTTGATACTTAAATACTACATCTTAATAGATGAATAATCATAAAATAATAATATTATACATTTCAAAATCATAAAAGTTTAGTGTATTTGGAAACTTGGAAATATAAACAACTAGTACATAAAATATATACATATTTTCCCATTATTTTCTTGATAACTAGAATCCGTTTTAGATATATCATACTTATAACCTTTCTTCATAACCTAGGGGAGGGAATGATAAGAAAGGGTTAACATAGATGCTTAGTAAGGGTAAGAATAAGAGATATAAATTAAAGATCATAAAATATTATAATATAATAATAAGGTTATGAGAACATGATATTGATTTACAATAATCATACCAAATCAGTTGAAGATCATTAATTATGAAATATAGTGTATGATTTTTTCAAAGAAAATACATATGAAATAAGTGTGTAGAATCATCAATAATCAATCAATATCCATGATAACATAACATAAGAAGAAGGACTATGTTTTTGGCATAAACATAAGCATTAAAAATAATTTCCTTAGTCTAGTATGACTTTTGAGACTATCATAGTGGATTGGTTTCTCTCAATATCCCACTATTTCCATAGTCAAGGTTCACTCCCAAAGCTATGTTATTGGAAAAATTTTCTTGATAAACATAGTTCACTCCCCATTATAGTCCTTAATATCTCATGGTATATCCTTATTTACCTAATGTTATATAAGGATATATAATTCCTATCCAACCAATCACATAATAAAAATTCTACATATATATACCACAAGATCATAAAAATTCATAATATCATTATAACATAACCCGTAGAAAGGATACAAGTTTCATAAAAATTTCATCATCATTATCATAAAAAAACTAGATAAATAATAAATATGGTAACATTGGATCATATACTTAGTAAATCATAAGAAACATCAAAGGATGTTGTTGTAGATGAAAATACCTTTAAAATTCCACTAGAATATTTCATGAAGAAAATACCATTTTCATTTCGAAGACACTTATTTAAAATATAAAAATTTAAAAAATATTAAAGAAAAAAGTTTCTTTAAAAAGAACCCAAGAATATTATCAAATAATATTTAACTAAAAGAGTATTTAATATTATGGGAAAAACATTATATGTGGTGTATGTTAAAACAAAAAATCCTTTCACATTTTTGATAAAAAGTCAGAAGTACCTAACTTAGAAAATGACAAGAAGTTTTCTTTAATTTTTTTATAGATATTAAAACATGTGTAAAATTGAATTTATTGAATATTTTTAGAATAGTAATAACAATATTGGAATAATTTAAAATAAAATATGGACATGGAAGAAAATATTCCCAATCGAAGAGAGAAATATATCTATTTTTTCATAAAAACATTATTTTGGTATCTTGAGTACTTAAAGGGAGGAAACTGAAAGGAAACATGTAATATCCAAAAATAAATATATGATAATAAAAATAATAATATTTGGGAGAGATATATCATATAATTTCACAATCATAAATTTAATCATAAAACATCCACATAAAAAATGATATTGTAACATAAAACCATTACCTCAAGTTCACCTTGCTTCCTAAGTAGTCTAACCTCATGTATAATAAATTTAAATTTATTATAATTATATACTGTAACCATAATAAAATTTATAATATCATACATGTTTTAATTATAACATCTTATCACCCATTCATAAATAATCTTTCATTATCATCATTATTTCAGGTGTTTACTTCTTCATTTTTCTTGAATGTTTTTGTTTGTGAGTCATGGTTCTTGCACTTTTATTATAGTTACTTTCTCTACAAAATTTTAATAATGATATAACTTTCATATATAATCATTATATACATATTTATAACTATTCCTATGAATAATTAATAAATAATGAAAAATATCACTATGTGGAGACGACAATCCGTACGTATGCATGAGTGATGTTTCCATTTTTCAATGAATGGAAAAAAAAGATAAATAATAATTGAAATTTATAGAATCGTAAATATATCATAAATATAATATATATTCATTAAATCTATCACAATAATACACCATGAAATATGGTGTTGGAAAATAAATAGTACCACTACGTGGAGGCGGTAGTCCACACATACGCATGAGTGATATTTTCATCTCCCATTTGATAGAGAAGAGGTATGAAATGGTTGTAAAATCATCATAATAAAATATCAGTATATTTATGATACTCTATTAACCATGTTTTCATGTATTGAACATGTTTATAGTAATTATAAGAAGAAATAGAATTGAAAGAGTTTTGTTAAGATTAATACCTCTTTTTTGAGAGACCTCCTTTGGCTTACACCTTAAGCATTGCAGGATTGGTATTATGACAAGTAAAAAAGATATTAGATTAAGATAAGGGATATTGGAAGCTTTTTGATTAGTTATTTTATTATTTATAAGGCTAAAATCATGTGAATTAGGGAGGAGGAGAGTTTCCCTTTTGTAAGTGAATGAAGGGACACACATGAAATTTCTTAAAAGATTTCAGTGATATAAGGTCACTTTCAATGGAAAGTGTCTCTAAATGTAAAATTATTCAAACATAATATAATATAATAATTAAATATCTTAATCAAAAAATAATTAAATATGCATGAGTGACAATTATACCCTTATCTATTGGTTTAACCCCACTATAAACTCGTTTTAACCTTAACTATGATAACGAATTCTACTATTTTTACTATTAAATTTGACCTAGAATTATGTTGAATCTGTTAAATTATATTAATTATTCTGATTAAAAATATTTAATCCATTATATATTTTTCAATTTCTATAATTGGTAGAATTTAATTTAAAATAAGCATGTAAAGCGTAAAGAAAAAATATTTTAGACAAATACATTTTTAAACATAAAACTTAATTTACTTCCATTTCATTCTTTGAAAAAAATGAATGTTAAAATATTATATTGAATATATAATATATAAATTTTATTTAAACCATTAATAAATATAGATAAATTTTATTTATTATGATAAAAACACATTGCACGCATAAAAATAGTTTTTAGAAAAATGTTTTTTAGTCCCAAAAATGATCTAATATCAAAAATATTGTATATTGATGTTTCCTATTTAATTAATTTTATTATTAATAATTAAGGGATATTTATGTTACTTTAATATGAAATTCAAAACAAAATGGTACTTTACTTAAAAAGAACTGACATTTTTTTACAAAAATCGGTATTTTCACTATTCACTGAAAAATAATTTATTAAGAAAAAATATAAAAAATCCCCCTAATATAATATTACCATGGTGATTTTTAAAATTATATTAATATAATTAAATAAAAATTCAAAAAAATGTAGAAATTAATTATGATTTTTATGCGAAAAAAGTGATGAAACCAATTTTGAAGAAAACATGTTTTTAAAGTATAAAATAACTGTACTGAAGGTTGAGTAATTATTTATTATAAATTAATCAATAAAATAAAACTATTTAAAAACTTTATAAATATTTTTAATAATGTAGTTATTACTATTCAAAACTTCCAATTTAACGGCTAGGTTATAATGATTTACTATATTACGGTTCATTTAAACTTGAGGTTGTGTATAAGGAAGGAAATTGAATACAACAAGTTTATTTTAAAGGAAATACATATAAAATATTAGGTTTCTATATATAGAAACATTAATATGAATTTTTACATGAAATTAAATCACTTTCATACAAAATATTAGGATATCTATGCTTGATCACATCCTCGGGTTTCTATATAGCTTCCTCAAATTTCTGATTATTTTAGAGAACTTAAAGTAGGCGAGTAGCCTTATTCCATAGCACTGTATCTCTATAATCCAATATTTATACTTTTTTTTCATTATATGAAATATCTTCCACCAGTTGTAAAACCTCTTATTTTAGTACAAGTGAAGGATTCGGTATGTAATTCCTTATGAGAGATACATGTAACACATCATGAACTTGAGACAGGGTTGGTGGTAGAGCTATGGAATAAGTAACAATCACAATATAATCAAGAATATTGATGGGACCAATATACATAAGGATCAGATTTATCTAATTTAAAAATCCTATAACCTTATTACATGGATATATTTTTATAAATACCTTCTCACGGAGTTCAAATTCCTGATCTCACTGATGATTTTCAATATAACTCTTGTTTACTTTGAGGGGCCTTCATATGATACAAAAATGATCTAACCTTCTATTCCATTTCTATAGCTAGCTCAGGTCCCAATAGTTTTCTTTATTTGACTTCAACCCATCATGTTAGATTTGTTCACTTCTTTCCATATAGGGCTTCATGAGGATCCATATGAATGCTTGAGTGAAAGCTATTTTTGTAGGAAAACTTGACCAGAGGAAGTTGTTGATCCCAACCATGTCTGAAATCTAGAGAAAATGATCTGAACACATCCTAAAGGGTTTGAATAGTTCCCTTAGGCTTACCATATATCTTAGGATGATGAGAAGTACCATAACACAACCATGTATCAAGAGCTTACTGAAGGCTTTCCAAAACTTTGAGGTAAACCTTGAATCTTGATAAGATACAATAGAATATGGTACAATATGAAACCTAACAACTTTATTAATGAATATATTGAAAATTTAATCAAGATATAAATCTTATATGATTTTAATGAAGTGTGTTGGATTCATAAGGTGATCGATGAGAACCCAAATAGCATTATGTCCTTTTTAGTTTTTGGAGAGTTCAACGACGAAATCTATGGTGATGTTTTTCCATTTTGATTCTAGTATGGGTAATGGTTATAACATAAACATAGAATAATGTATCTCAAACTTAATTTTATGACATACAAAACATTGAGATACATACTCCATAATATGTATCTTTATGATGTCCCAATAGAAATACTATTTCAGATCTATATACATCTTGTTACTTCCTGGATAAATAGAGAATGATGAGCTGTGAGACTCTTCCAATAGATATTTCTTTAATTATGGTATTGATAAGACACATACTATATATCTCAGTCATAGTGGTTGGTATGGGACAATGTTCAATAGCTTCCATATTTGATGGATCCACTAATATTCACTCTCTTGAGATTATGTGACCCAAAAATGAAACATTTTATTGCAAAAATTCACAGCTAATAAATTTTTCATATAGCTTCTCCTTACTTAGGGTCTTCGGTAAAATACTCAAGTGATATTAATGATATTCCTTTATCTTGGAATATATAATAATTTAATTTATAAAAAATACCACACAATGATCAAGGTACTCTCTAAATTCTCTATTCATTAAATCCATGAATATAGTAGGGGAATTAATAAGACTTAATGGAATCACTATAAATTCATAGTCCATACCATGAGAAAAAGGCTTTCATGGGAATTTCATCACTTTTTACCCTCAATTGATAGTATCTCGATCAAACACCAATCTTGTAAAAATATTTAGCTCCTCATAATTGGTCAAACAAATAATCAATACAGGGTATAAGATACTTTTTCTTTATCATGATATTGTTAAGTTCTCGATAATTAGTATAGTGACTCATTGATCCATATTTATTCTTAAAAAAAGTATAGGTGCATCCCATTGTGACACACCTAGAAAAATGAATCCCTTATCAAGATTCTCCAAGAACTTATTATTCAATTACAACAACCCTATTGAGACCATTCTATATAGATAATTTGAAATAGGTGTAACACCATGTATGAGTTCTATTGAAAACTCAACTTCACAATTTTGAGGCATACTAGGTAACTATTCCCAAAAGATATTAGAAAATCCCTATACAATGGGCACATATTTTATATTGAGTTTGTCCCTAACCATCTGAGATAAATATCCCATTTGAATAAGAATCAAAACCCATGTAATAGAAGTACTTTCTTTTAGTAGTTCACATTTTTCCTCACACCAATAGACAATCACAGTTAGGTTTATAATATCTAATTTTACATCTATTCCCCTAAAATTGACATGGGATTATAAAAATAATGACAATTCATGCCCAAAACAACATCAAATTCAACTAAATGGAGAATAACAATATTTTCAGGGATCACATTCCCATAAACATCAATCAGAGAAGAATCATCGACTTTAGATGTGACCATCATAACATTAGAAGTTTTTAATGGTATTTCAATATCTAATCATTATAGGGGAATGTGATACCCTTAAAAAATTATTCTAATATAAAAGAGTGGGAATAACTAGAATCTAATAAGACATTACCAAATCTAGGGTGTATGAAAATTTTACCTTACTACACTTTTTTATCATACCCCACATCGACGATAGTGATCACATGAGATTTAACTTTGGATATAGGCTTAAGAGGTTTCTGAGGTTGATTGTCATCATTAATAGTTGGATTCAAGAATTGATTAACATAATACCCATAATCCTTACATTTGAAACATTTGAGTGTAGGTGGTGAATTTTGTGTAGATTTCTCTCCATTTTCATCATTTTATAACATCATCCCATTACTTTATAATTAAATTTCCCAATGGAATTGTTTTCCATACTTAAAATCATTTACGAGTCTTCTTAAGAAAATATCCCCCATGCTTCTTTCCACACTTCTGAAATAAAGGAAAACTCATATTCTTCCTTCCATGATTTTTTTATTTGAATTTCCTTTTAATTCCATCTTTATTTTCTTATTAAAACTATGATATTGATGGGGGAATATAATATATTTTTACACATTGATAGCCCATTTAATGATTTATTCATAGCTATTGAGGTATCTTATGGGTAACACCCTTTAGAGACTTAGCTTTGAATAATCAATCAATCTTAATTTTTAGTTCAATGTTTATATTACAAGCATTGTAAAGACCTGGAAAATCCGTGGAAATTTTTTTCTTAAATTCATGGGATTTTTACAAGTCCGCGAAAATTTACGGCGCATGATTCCGAAGTCCGGTGTACCTGGAATCAATTTCTGAAGTTTTGTTCAGGTACGTTCAGTAAACGTACGAGCAAGATTTTATAACTTTTGAACCGGTTCTTTGAATTGAAATCTGAGGGCACCGTTGAACTCGCAGTGCTGGTATTCTCTTAATAATACTTTCACCTCAACGGCAGTTGTTCGAGAATGGAAGATAGTTTTGGGGTTTTAAAGAATAATTTAAATAAAAATAAGGTGTGCAACTTATTTTTATTTTGGTGGTTAAAACCCCCAAGTGGAGGTTGTGGGTGGGGGCCACCACACCTTAACCTTCCATGAGAGGTTATGGTGGTGGGTCCCACCCGATCATAACCTCTCTTGGGAGGATAAATTTCGGTGGGGACCACCTGATTTTCTAACCCCTTTAACACCCCATTTAAGTGGATAAGACTCTTGACCTTCTCCACTAATTAATTGAGCCTACTCCACCCTCATTAATTAAATGGGTTGTCTCATTTAATTAAACACTACAATTTGAATTGTTGTGCCAACAAATAAAAGACGATGTTTCCATTATTATTTTGTGGGCATGCTTCATACTTTTTGTTGGGAGAATTAAGGAGAGGAAAGAACATGGAGGAGCCATTTCTCTCCAACGAAGAACGATGGACATCTTCCACCATCTTCCTTCTTCAACCGGGACAAAGGAGGGAGCATCGTCCTTGAAGAACACCAATGATGTCGTCCTCAACTTCTTCATCTTTTTCTGACATCAACGGAATGACATTCACTTTCCGCGACTTCGTCAACGATCATTGTCATACGAGGAAGGGGTTTGAGTTGAATTTGTTTCCGTTCTACGTCATTCAATTTATGGAATGTGAATTGCCGATTGATATCACCATAACGAGGAGGGCTCAGACCGCACGAACATGGCCTGACCATCCCCCTTGTTGTTCTCATTTGTTGACGACAGAGGCAGAGCATCAGCGACCGGCGGCGGGCCGGCCGCGAAGGAAACCGGCGGTGCAAGGCCCATCGGGTCGTCGGAGGGGTGCGGCATCGTCACGCCGCGCGGAGAACCAGCTGCGGCCAGCGCGGGCCGCGGTGGAGCAAGGTGGACTGACAGCCGCCAAAGGGGTGTGGCGCCATCGCGCCGCGCGGGTGGAAGGGCCACGGCCAAATGGGCAGCGGCGGTCGGACGGAGGGGTGCGGCACCGTCGCGCTGTGCGGAGGACCAGAACCGCGGTGTCGTCACACCGCGGTGGAGGAGAAGGGGCGGCCGACATCGGGTTGGCCGCCGACGGTGCAGAACCAGCTGGTCGCTCGGCCATCCGGACAAGGCGGGACCCCCCGGGTCCCGTGGGATACTGAACCGGCGCCAAGTGCCGGTTCTGTTCAGAAGCCAGGGGTGCGGCACCCCCCCCCCTCCCACGCATGGCCAGCCGGGCCACACGAGCCAGCCAGCCGGGCCACACGAGCCAGCCGGCCGGGCCACACGGGCCAGCCAGCCGGGCTACGCGGGCCAGCCAGCTGGGCCACGTGGGCCACCAGCCAACCGGGCCATACGGGCCGCCAGCCAGTCGGGCCGGGCCGCCCTCGGCCTGGGCCACCCCCTCTGGCCGGACCGCCTTCGGGCTGGGCCGCCCACTTGGGTCAGTCCGCCCACTCGAGTCGGGCCGGGTCAGACCCCGATCCAGACCCGGGTCGGGCCGGGTCAGTCCGACTGAGTCGGACCGGACCCGGACCCGCTTTGGCCTGTTTTCACCTTTTCGCCCATATCTTGGGCTACGGGTGACTGATCGACGAACCATCTACGGTGACAAAAATATTAGAGCGAGACAGTTCTTTTGGAATACCCCACTTGAGGTTTGGACACAATTGGGATACATTCGGGTTGGTTTAAACCTAAAAACCAATCAGGCCCCTGAAACGGAAATGCCAATAACTCACAGACTGGGCGTCCGAATGACGCGTCGTCTGTTGCATTGAGACCCCTATAACGAGGCAGACCTTTGAGATACTTCTACTTGGGACTTCGTGACAGTTGGAGTATCGGCCAGTAGCTCGTGGAGCCGATCCTCCTGGAGACGAGCGAGCGGAGTATAGAGACCTAGTAACTGGCTGAGACCTGACGACTGTTGACCTTTCGACTCGGAGTGTTTCGACTAGCCCAGTGGGAAGCGCCTCTGTGTGACGCGGCAGACCCACAGTGGGGAGTGCCTCTGTGTGACGCGGCAGACCCGCAGTACTTGATAGGAGGAGTACCTCAGTAGGCTACAAGGGGGAGCGCCTCTGTGTGACGTGGCAGACCCACAGTGGGGAGCGCCTCTATATGACGCAGCAGACCCACGGTACTCAACAGGAGGAGTACCACAGCAGTCCAGGATAGTGGGAAGCTCCTCTGTGTGACGCGGCAGGACCACAGTACTCTATAGATGAGGAGTACACCAGAATTCGAGGTTTCGACAGTTTGACTAAGAGTGTTACATGTTACCACCCCTAGAATAAAATCCTGGTTTGAGCTGAGTCAATGACATTAGTGTTTTCCTCATGATTGAGATGGGTTACTAGATAATTTAGGTATATTTATGGGCATATACCTAAGTAATGGTTATCCGTTGATTTCATACCATGTGGTTTATCCTTGTTGGATTTAGTGAGAACTTGAGGGCATCGGGGTCCCTATTGAGTATCGTTATACTCACCCCTGCACGGGCTATGCCTGCACCTCGTTGTGTTGGTTGCAGACGACGGACAGCGCTGACTGAGTCAGAGAGTAGCAGGACTGGACGGTACTCGGAGGTGGACCACTCGGTGTGACGGAGCTCGGAGCGGACGGACGGACGTGGAGTGCTGAGGAGGCCATCTGTACCTACCATTCAGGTAGGAACCTCGGAGGACGATCCAGTAGCTGTTTTACTTTTCTTCAGCTGTACCTGCACTTTACTATTGGGCTTGTATTTCCATCCCCCTTTACTTTCAGTACTCTCTTTTGTATACAGTTTTACTTAGTGTTTTACTTCTTGTTGCATATTCTGTTGTGTGTGTTCAGTTTATAAAGGCAGTGTCTTCCCAGTTTAGGGATTTGCGCCTTTGGTGCTAGTTGCCAGCCCCTGGCCTATGGAAGGCAGGATTGGGGTAGTCATGATACGGGCCCCAGGGGACGGGTCATGACAAGCATAACTCACAAGTATTGTAAAATTTCCCATCTAGGTACTAACTTAATTATCATCCTTCAACTTAAGATCAAGGAATTCCTTATTTATCTTCATATAAAGAATACAAGGAAAGTACTTATTAAAAAAATCTCCTAAACTCATCCCACTATGTGGAGTCAATTTCATCCCATTACCTCATATTATTGATAAGATTCCACTATTGATATGTTTCACCTTCTAAATTATAAACAATTATGATAACCATATCATGTTTTGAAAACTAGAGAATGAAAAACATCTTTTCAATGGTATTAATCTATTCCTCAGTTCAGTAATTAGTGGATGAGTGGACTAACTAAAAGAAGAATTATGTTTCCTCATGAAGGAATCAATATTACATTGTTCACTCCTTTTATCACTTGAAATATCACCACGATTCATGACTTGATAAATCTATATAAGCATAGAAACAATATTTTTTTTTCTAGATCTGATAACATTCAGTTTCTCGGGAGTAAATTCATTGCACTATCTATCATATTCATCATTAACATGGTTCCTTCTAGTTATAGCCATTGAATGAAAGAAAAAATAATAGTATGATCAACAATAATCATAGTTTGAAATCATATAATCATGAAAATAATTTATAGTATGCCTAAATGATGACATATTTTTTCAATATTTGACACCTTAGGCTTAAACAAGGTTATCCATGGCCAATATCTATTCAAATAATTCATAATAGATCATAAATAAAATGTAAATTAATTTTTTTTTTCAAGGAATATGTGAATTAACTTAATAATATCCCCTAAGAGTTTCAAAATAGGTGCAAATTAAGGACCCATTCACCAAGAACCAAAATGATGGCCTAGATATACTCGACCGACTCTTTTCAAGGTTATTGCCCTTAGATGCATCTGTCTCAAAACCAAATCCACTATTAGTATCCAAATAGGTTTTTATTGATAGGGAAACCACATAATATATACCTTACCAAAAATTTAGGATGCTATCATATACTTAGGATTATCCTAAGGGTTCTCACTAAAGTTTCCTCATCCTGGTTTCCAAAATTACTAAACCTTTCTCCAATAAAAACTATAGAAACCCAAAAAAATATACATAAATACCATTTCTTAATAGATGAATAATCATTACATAAAAATATGATCCATGATATAATAATAAATTTTTAGTGTCTTTGGATATATGGATACATAAAAAATAGATAAATGAAATATCTTCATCATTTCCCATTAAGTTCTTTAAGACCAGAACCCTTATTATACACATCATACTTAAAACCTTTCTTCATAACCTAGGGAAGGGAAACATAAGAAAGGGTGAGCTCATAGCTCATCATTCTTTGTTGGGTTTTCTATCCTTTTGTTGATAGGACTCCAAGAGGGGCCATCAAAATAAATCTCCCATGTCTGGAGAGTGTCATGGGCATAGAAGATCTCCTCATCTGAAATCTCATTCTCTGTCACTGTATTTTTTGGATAGGATGTGATGTGATGAAATCAGCTAGGGATTTCCCTTTCACTGATTTCTATGATATGAACTGAATGTTGTATTGTTGAAGAATGGATTTCCATCAGGCTAGATGCCCTATCAACATAGGACGGTCAAGGATGCACTTCATCAGATCAATATAATAGACCAGATAGATTTCGTGGAGCTTCAAGTAATGCCTTGGCATTTTCACTATGAAGATAGGTGTAAGGTAGTTCTTCTCAACATCAGAGTATATGGTCTCAGTGCTTGGAATCATCCGGATGAGGTAGTAGAGATTGTTCTTTCTCCCCGCATTGTTTTTCTGTACGAGGAGGGCACCCAGTGAGTTTTACATGGCAGACACATACAATATGAGTTGCCTCACTTCCACTGGAGGCATCTGAACCGGTGGGTGCAGTAGATACTACCTGAGACTTTCAAATTATTCTTGGAATTCATTGTCCCATTGATAGGTAATTCCCTTATTCATTATCCTGGTGAAGGGAATATCTTTTCCATCTATGTTGGAAATGAATCGCCGAATGTAGGTAAGGTTCCCATGGACCCCCCCCCCCAGTTCATTAAGATTTCTAGGGGTGACATTGCTAAGATAGCACTACTCTTATCCAGGTCAACCTTGATTCCACAGTGGTGTACCACAAAGAAAAGGAACTTCTCTGATGTTACCCCAAAAGTGTATTTTAGAAGATTCATCTTCAAACTGTGTTGTCGTATCTTATCGAATACAATTTGAAGATCCATGAACTGATCACATCACTGTCGGGATTTGACCACCATGTCATCGACATAACATTCGATTATCTGTCCCAAGAATGGCTTAAATATATGATGTATAGTGTATTTATATGTAGCACCAGTATTCTTTATCCCAAAGGGAATGAATTGATAGAAAAAGATTCCCTAAGGCACTCTAAAGGCAGTGGTTTCATCATCTTCAGGGGACATCTTTATTTGATTATACCCTGAATACCCATCCATGAAGAAAAGGGCTTGGAATCCAGTTGTTGAGAGTTCTATGATCAGAAATGGGAAATCATACTTTGAGAAATTTCAATTACGGTCTCTAAAATTGATGCAGACCATAATCTTCCCATTCTTTCTCTTGATAGGGACAATGTTGGAAATTCATCTTGTGTATTTCACTTCTTGGATAAAGTTGGATTTGATCAAATTGTCAACTTCCACCTCTACATAAGTGGCATGATATGGGTGAATTCTCCTAGATACCTGCTTGAAGCCTTGATGCTCATCGGGTAGTTTGAAATGGTATGTAGCAACATATGGATTTGTTCTGGGAATTTTTATATAGTTTCAAGCAAACACATATAGATTCTACTTTAGAAATTAAATTTACATCTCTTTCTCTTCGAGAGGCATAGTGGCACTAATGAGAGTAGGTCGCGGGTCTTCTTCCATTCCTAGATTTATTTGACTGAGCTCATCGATGGTGGTGGAGATACCTTCCTTGAATGGGGGAGGGGTATTCCTGAGGTTATACTCATCCTCTTATATTTTTGAATCTGTGTATACATTTTTATATGGATATGGAAATTTGGGGGCTTCTCTGTCCCTATCAGGGTGAGAGAGGCCATGAGAAGATACATTATCATCCCTTGTTGCCTGAGTCGTTTCAGATAGATGTCAGAGTTGATTGTCTTTTACACTGTTACTAGGGACATAAGGGGCTTGGACCTTTGGGGTCAAGTCTATCACATCAACTAGATTTATGGGGAGCATGTAGTCACTATCAAGCATACGCCATGGATTTTCTAGGGTGGTCCCCAATCCATTTGTGTCTAAAACATATTTATCATCATCTTCTATTAGTTTCTTTCCTCTCCTTTTATAGAAATCTTCTTCAACAAATGTGGTTTTGCAGGTCTCGAAGGGGGAACTATCGCCGTGTAGTATGCCGACCTTTCCATCGATGGGGTATTTCAGACATTGATGAAATGTTGAAGGTACCACCAAGTGGATATGGAGCCAAGTACTTCCAAGAAGGACATTGTATGTGGTGTCTTACTAGGTAACCATAAACTTAGTGTTATATGTTAGATCCCCAAACTAAGCTTTGAGTGTGATATTCCCAAGAGGTCTCTGCTCACACTTATCATACCCTTGAATAGTCATCTGTGTGGGATAAAAATCCCTGTTTACATATTCCAAACATTAGAGAGTTGAAACTGGGATGAGGTTGATCCTAGAACCATTATTAATCAGGTTCCTTTTTATTTTTACATTATTGATTATGCCTGAAACATATAGGGGTCTGATGTGACCTAGAAGGACCTCTTTATGATCTTGATCAGTGAATGAGATGGCAACATGGAATTCTACTAACATAGTCTCCACTTGATAAACCATATTTGTAGTGACTTCTACCTCAAACTCATGTGGGATTCAGAGGGATTTAACAAGTGCCTCCATGAGTTCTTTTTAAAGATGGATTATATCAATGAATGAGATATTGTTTGGGACAACTGCAAACTATTTCATAACATTGTACTTTTTTGCTAGAGGTCGGTGCTTCCCGATGTTGGGATTATCCTAAACATGTGGCTTAGGAGTTGAGACATTTTAGGTAGACAAGATTGGTTCTTATGTGGAGGTAGAGGGAGTATCCAATTCCAGTGGTTCAGATCATACTGGCCTTCCTCGTTTCTTAGGTTGATTGGATAACTAAACCCCTGCTAGGATTTCATGAAAGACAATTGGGTGTGGATGGCCGCTGGAGGGTTCTGGGATGCCTCCATGCCACTTTTGAGCATGCTGGAGCACTTTCCCATGAGTATCAACTGCATATCTATTCTATATGGGGAAATGGACAAAATATTGTGTCTAATCACGTCCATGCTATCCCATGTATCCTCAGTTCTGGTGCATGCGGCCTCTTGTTCCCTAGTTATGCATGGGAAACTCGTATTCTGAGGCATATTCATCATCAGAGAAAGGGTTCACCAAGTGTATCATGTTTAAGGGACCAAATATGATCTCATCGTCTGATGAGGATTCCATTTGGTGGGGTGGTGCTTGTGCTTAGGATGTTGTAGGGAAGAGTTCTGCAAGAGTCAGAGCTTACTTTGGAGAAAAATATGATTCCCCCTCTTCTATTTATTCCTAATTCTGATGATCATTACAAATTTTGGGAGGCATATATGATGTCTCCTTTATTAGTGGTGGATATATTGTGGGTTTTCATGGCTATGCTCTTAGGGTGGCATGAGCTTGGTTAACTATTTTTCGAGTCATCCAGTTGTTGAACTTTCACTCACGCCTAGTCGGAATTTTATGCCAATCACCCTCCTCTTCTGACTGGGAAACGGTTATGCAAGCCACATGCTCTGGGAGTTATCTAACACCACCTTTCCAGAATTAAACATTCCTTCAAGGAAATATTTGAAGATGAAGTATTCCTAGATATTATGACCCAACCATCTATGTAAAGGGTAGTAGTTGGGATGGTCAGTGAGGTTGACCTCATCAGGCTTCCTGGGATGTGGTAGTGTGAGAAGGTTATTGTCCATGGATGCTAAGAAATAACCAGGAACTTTTTCATTTCAAAATAAATATTATTTTTTATTTGTTCCTCAAATATGGGGAGACCTTGGTTTCTTTGTGATTCATGCTAAGAGAAATTTTTTGGTTGTCACCGCTTGACAGGAGGTGTTGGGCAGTTTGGGACCTACCTAGGTTCTTGAATGGGCACTACTGCTGGGTTGAGAGTGATATCCATAGCTTCTTCTTTTCCTGGATTTTTCCCCTATGTTGCGGGAATGAGTCAATTTTTGGATTGGGTTCACTGAATGGCCTCTTCAAGACATTACGTAGTTTCAGCAAACTCACATAACCCACCTAGATACTTAATTGGAATTATAGGTGTTTGAAACTCATCCTAGATATTTTCAGCATAGAGTTCACATTGTTTCTCTTGTGAGAGAGGGGTGCTGAGTGAATATGTTAAACCCTTCCACTTTCCTATGAAGTCAGATACCCTTTCAATTTCTTTTTGTTTACAGTCTTTTAGGTTGAAGATCATTATTTTCCTCAGCATCAAACTGAATTGATAAATTAATTGATGAAAAAGATCTTCCCATCCTGCAATGGATTCTACTGGCAGGCTACTCTAGCATATAAAGGTTGGACCCATTAGAGTATATCCAAAACACCTCATCTTAGTCACCTCCTATTGATCTCGATGGCCCATCATCATCCCACATCAAGATACGAAGTGTGTGAAATTCTATTCAGGGTTTCCTACACCGTCAAAGGTGGAGAATGTAGGATTGAAAAAATTGGGTAGAAGTGGAGTATCATCCACACATTTGGGATATGGATTCCTCTTAGGCTGCACAGGTGTGTATCACCCTTCCATGGATTCCATTCAAGTAGACAAGGACTTGATTATGTGAAGAAGCTCTGGAGGCACTATTGTATGAGCCATATTCTATCTACAGGGATCAGGTGGGGCTCAATGAGGTGCCCCTGCCATTGTCTCTTGATGATCCTCAATTCATCCTAAGACTAAATGATTTCCCTAATGAGGGAGAGGTTGTCACCACAAAATAGGTAAGTCACAATCATTTTCAACTTCTTCATTAATGTAGACTAGTTACCTAAATCTGGAGTTATTCTGACACTCAGATACCTCTATTTCTAGTGGATTGGCTATGAGAGGGATAATATTCGTCTCTAGCTGAAGACGATACCCAGTGGGAATATTTCCCCTAAGTAGCTACTCGTTTAGTCATCTAAGAGTTTGTATCTCACTCTCATATTGGGAAAATAGTTCCTCTATGGAAGGAACCTCAACTCTTCCAGGTGGTGATTGGTATGTAACTACACCTTTCCCTTTTTTGGAGTTGTTCCTCTAAAGAGGTGGAAACTCGTTATTTAGAGGTTCCAGATTTTGGAGCCTTCTCTAGTTTCGGGTGTGTACAACCTTGTTTGGAGCATCCAAATCAAACTCCTCTTGGAGTACATTTTCCGTGTTGCGGGCCTCTATATTTTTGTCTTAATCCGCAATGTTTTCCATGTTGATAGTGAAGAAATTCACAGAGGCCTATCGTGAAATTATATTTGTACCATTACTTTCAACACAACCGGCTGATTCTTCACTACCTTCATCGGGGTCGTTATTCAAACCCTAGGCCATATTGGCCCATTTTGGCTTGTGACCCCAGCAGGGTCTGATCACCTTTGTCGTACGCTCCTCTCGACTTGGTCAATGAATAATGACTTTGAGTGAGTTTTCATTCATGTTTTATAAATGGGACCTGAATTGAAGAGGTTTGTCTTAAAATGGGAGGAATGGGTGGGATGTAGAATGTTGATTTTTCCCTCCCAACCTAGAGAAGACTGATTCTCTCTATAGTGATGATGATGATGAAAATTCCCCCATCTCGGTGGGGTGGGGGTTATTTGAGGCCACAATTGTCATTGATTGGTCCTATTGTTGAGGATACAATGATTCTAGGTGGGTATTTGATGACTCTTGGGATGAACATAGAGATATAAATTCCCCCATCCCATTGGGGTGGATTGATCTAGAATCACCATTGATTTCCCTATGACCCTCTCTAGGGATGGTGATTGAGATATAAATTCACCCATCCCAGTGGGTTGGGGTTTGTTCATAGTTGTTGCCGATGTGTCCCAAATCCTCTAGAGAATTTAAGATCTGAGAGGTGGAGGTAGTGGTAGATATTCTCCTAGCCTTGTGGGGTGGGTCCTCTCCTGTATGGATGATATAGCTGCTACTACTATGGCCCATTTGATGTGGCGCAGCTATGATCGTGTAGGAGTTGGGTGTGATGGCATCCCATGGTGAGAACCAATCTTTATGGTAAGTTATCTGGGTGATCACAAATTTGTTCTTCATGCTTTAAATGCATTCTCATTGCTTAGAGGGGCCCATTTTGAAATCCCGTTGGCTATCCTCTCCCTCTATTCATGGTGTATAGGCATCGTTGAAGCAGGGGAATTCTGTTTTTTTGACCAATTGGCCTAAGCTTTACCCATTCCCCTGATTTCACCAGAGGCTATAACATTATAGGATGTCATATCTGAGGGGTTATACTGTCTAAGGGGTGTGGTGAATTTTATGGATTTTTACCCTCCCCATCCTTGAAAACAGATGCATGAAGTGGCTTTATAGATAAGCTTCCAAAGGGTTGTGATGCAATGGAGGCAAGCGTGCAACATATTTGCGTTGTGATTTTCTGATTTCGAATCTTGGGCTATAGGGATAGTGGCTAGGTCTAGCTAAAAAAAGAGTATCTTTATGGTCTAACAATGGCCAGCATATCCTGAATAAGGGATGTTTATAGCCTTCAATATCTGATGAGTATCAAACATATTTTGTCATAGATAAGGAATTCACTCGTTTTCTATCGCATTTGGGATCTCACAGTAGGAAGTGTCGAGGGGCTAGAATATGATGGGGAGGTTGTTCCCAACTAAATCTCTCCATATTTCAATGACAGACTCCTCTTCATTAGACTTACATGCCTCCATTCGGTTAGATTACAGAAGATGATTCTCAGGGTCACCTGCTGACAGGAGTGGAGTGCTACTGGAAGTTGATGGGGAATTGTATGTCGTTGACAATGATATTTCAAGCACCTCTTTATACAAAGGCATCTGATCTTTGAACACTACTCTATACTAAGGTTCATGAGAATTTAACACCTCTCTATAAGAAGGTGTCTAGTAAAGGGGAGGATTTCCTTTTCCATTGGAGATATCATCATGGGGAGGTTTTCCATGGTAGATTTCAGGAGTAGAGTCCTTGCAATCCATATCCACACTACAATGAGGAGGACTATCACGGTAATGATCGTATTTTATTTCGTTGGATGATTTGATGGACCCTTATAGTGTTCAGAATGTGTATCGAACAACCCTATGGACACTAGCATTGAGAAGATTATAAATATGGGTCGCGTACTACATCATGGTCAGAATATGTCTATTGCCTTTTGAAATTGTGAAAGGATATGAGCCTATTATATGATGGTTACCAGAACTTTCTTATAATCATTTGATGCTTCGAGAGCGTGATCCCGATTCTAAGATACTGTTAGAATAAGAAATATGAGATGTATAATTATTGATAGGAATATGAGCCTATATCGAGGAATGTTCTATCCTCACTTGGTGAGCCTTGGTCGGTATGGATCATTGAGCCCGATCCTGAGCCTTCGGGATATGTTGCTGATATTTCTTGGTAGGGATATGATCCTTCCCCAAGGCATGTTCCTCTATCACCTAGTGAACCTTGATTAAAATATAAGTATGAGTCTAATCTGAATATTCATTCCCCACTAGAATATGTTTATGGACCTCCGGAATGGGAGAAGGGATATGAGCCTCCTCATGTGTTTCCTTGGAATGATATTGGTGCAGTCATTCATCAATGGAAGTAGGAATATGTGTGTTGGATTCCGTGATCTTTTGGAATATCCCAAAAAGATTCACTGATAGGAATATGAACTTGTCCTGAGGCTTGTTCCATTCTCACTTGGTCATCCCCGATGAGAATTGAGATATATGCTGGATCATGGGCCTTTGGAGTATGTCGTCGGACTTCTTTGATAGGAATATGAGTCTGTCCCGAGGCATGTGCCCCTCTCACTTGGTGAGCCCCGTCCAGAATGTGGATATGATCCTGATCCTGGGCCTTTGTAATATGTCATCGGACTTCTTCAACATGCATGTTCCCCTATCCCGAGGCATGTGTCTCTCTCACCAGGTGATCCTCGATTTGAACAGGAATATGAGCTCAATTTGATGCCTAGTAATTTATTAGAATATACTGATAATCCTCCTAGATGGGAGCAAGACTATGTACATGCTCCAGCATAGCCACTTGTTCATGATGATTAGAGTGTTGAGTTGTCCTAGCTATAGGGATAGCAATATGTGAATGTCTCTTTATCTGTAACAGTGCCAAAATATTTCGGTGGAGTTCTTCAGTTGTTGCTAAAATATATTAGCATTTTAGTAAAGTGTGTGCAAGGATAAACACCTATATATTTTTTGTCCCCACTATATATTAGAAGATATTTTTTTATTGAAGTGGGGATATGTATCGACTTATTTCCTCCTTGCACCATTGGGATATTCTGATGGAAATCATGCATAGGGGTAGGGATATGCACCTCCCCCATGCTTTCTATAGGAATATACCCACAAACTTGTTTAGAGGGAGCAGGGATATGAGCCTTCTTACTGGTTTCTGTTGGAATATGTTGGCATACATCATCATCTGAAGTGGGTATATGATCCCTCTCTTGGATTTCTAGTGTCTTCCTCACCTAATTATCTTTGTTTCCCATGCATGGGTGTCAGAGGAAGTAGTCTTTCAAGTGGTATCCTCAACAAATGATTGGTGGGTACCAGTGGGACAATGTTGGAGACAGTGGTTGGAAGGATCCCTCATGGGAGGCCCCTGAATCGGAAGGGAGCTATATTTGACTTCTTATTCCACCTTCATTAGATATTGAAGGTGGAAGTTGTCTCACTATGAGGATAAGATCCCAAAGCAGTTGGTTGTGGTAATGAGGGCCACTAGCTTAGCTACAACTTTCCCTAGGCGATGCGAACTCACCAGTTTTCATGCTTGGAGAACCTTGTGGGAAGCTTCTAGAGTTGGGATTGTACCACATCGGTGGTACTCCCGGTCCATTGAGTTCACAACCTAGAATTGGAGTTTTCAAGCAGGTGAGATCATTTGGGACCTGTGGGGGTTGCATCCATATGTGATTTACTAGATTGGTCACTGGATGAAGAAGACATTGTATTAGATTGGGATGTTATCGATGAGAGTAAAATTTTCATTCATGCAGACAATAAGGAACAAGATCACTGATTAGTTCAATATCATAAGCATGATGTTCTCAATCAGATATGCATGGTTAACACAATTTTCCTTTTATTCCTGATCTAGACATTCTGCTCATATAGAATTGTCAATATGAGGTTGGACGTATTTCATGAGAACACTAGTTATAGAGGATCAGCTATAATATCATGCCAGTCTTACAAGCTTTTTTTGTATAGGATATGCAAAAAAAGTGTCCTGATGTATGATTAACCAATCATTTTTTCATTTGAGAGTTTTGCGTCAGGATTTCCCCATTTTTGTTTTCATATAGTGTGAAAATAAAATGGTCTGACAGATAATAACCTAATCATTTTTTAATAACCCAGACATTTTTTATTTCATATATTCACGTCAAGTTCACCATTTCTATTGCGTTAGAGAAGAGACAGTCGAGGAACCCTCATTGAGCTGGGTTTGGTTTGACCTGATGGTTTATTATGGGGGGGTTGATCTCTTTCTCAGTCATTAACATCAGATCACTATTGTCTTTCTTAATAGAAAATCCCAATGGATCCATCATCTATAATTGGGTACAAAAGTACTTTCCAAAGGTAGGTGTTTGATTGGGATTTCAGACCCAATGATGCTTAGGGGCTCGCATTGGTTGAGGGGATGGGAGGTCAGGCTCATCACACCTTTTTTGAGAGAATTGTTTCCTACTCTTGAACTCTCTTATAGATTTAAGATATGTTCCATAATCTCTTCTTAATCCTGATATGGGACCAGTTACCATAAAAACGATTCTAGGTTAGTTCTCTTTATATACAAAATAAAGGGGATCACATTAATGAATAGAGGAAAGGTGGTCTCCTTAGTGAATCCATTTGTATGCATCTGAGGTTCTTCATCTATTTCTGAGTTATGTATAGAATCTGTATTTTCTTAAACCATATAACTAGGTACTTCAGAATTTTCTACCACATAGGGAGGTGGTTAATATTATGATGATAGGATTGATCCATTATGAGGCATCCTACATATCTTGGTTATTAAAAGAATCAAAACCCATGTAGTTTGTCAAACCCGTGCAGTTTAATGTCATGCGGAGAGGATATATGTGTGGGCACTAAGGCACCGGATTTTGAGCTTGAGTCTTGAGGATATTTCCTACGTATCCTGGTTATGGAAGGAATCATAGTTATCATAGTTTCATCACGCCCTTGGAACTGGCCCTAAGGTAAATGTCCATATGTGTAAGGGATTTTTAAATAATGCCACTCATCGGGTCTTTCATATTGGTATTGAACTGGATGGTGGAGATTCATGATGCCAATGAGGTGTTCATTGAGGCTTCCTAAGACCATGTGAACTATGCTCAGTGGGAGAAACAAGGGGTACCAAATGATCAGCCTCATTGCATATAGATGCAGGACTCGTGTACTAGGATATCCCTTGGGATGTTTAATATAGGTCTTGAGCCTCAGAGAGGCATCCTACGTATCTTGGTTATGGTAGGAATTAGATTCATAGTAGTTCAATTGATTTCTCAGTCCGCTGAGGGATGAGGTAGAGCGATCATCCCATGGGAATGATTGGGTCTTGATGGTTGAATTGTCATAAATATGGGTTTTACATCGAAATGGATGTTTATTTGAGATTTGACCTTATGAAGGAATCCCACATATCTAGGTTATTGCAGGAATCATAGTTCTCATAGTTCGATTGACTGGGGATTACACACTAATGTTTCCCTATAATCGGGACATATCATGTTATTTTCTGATCGGGGCTTATACTCTAAGGTTTTCCTTGCCTTGGTAGAGTCTTCTGATGAAAATGATATAATCATTGTAGTTATCTAATCCCATGTGATCCATGCTCAGTGTGAGAAACAATGGATGAAAAATGATCAGTCTCACTGCTTATGGATGTGAGACTTATGTACTGATACATCCCTCTAGAGGTTTGATATGGAGATCGGGCCTTAGGAAATCATCATACGTATCCAGATTATGGAAGGAATCAGAGTCCTCATTGTTCATTAGATTGGTGATTACATGCTGACATTGCCCTTTGGTAGGGGAATACACACCGAGGGTGGACAAAGTTATCAAGCCTTGGGATTCCCTGCTTCCTTCGGCCTGCTTTCCTATCTGATATGTGTTGATTATCTGCTCGACATGCCTTGATTGCCTGATCAACATATTAGAGAGTGTCTACCTCACATGTCCAAATACAATTGTATGATATAGTTGACTTGTCCAGGGGACTTCACCTAATCTGGATGGCATATCTAAAGTTGTCACATGATCAAGGATGACCTTTCTGGAGGGCATTGCAAGACCTAAACGGTTGGTCCCAGGAGCCATCGCATGACCTGGCTGATTTTTTCAAAGGGTGTTGCATGATCCCACTGACTTGAATAGTTGCCATCACAAGATCTAGCTGACACACATGAAGGATATCACGAGAGTTAATGTAACAAGTCTTGGGGAGTGTTGCATGTCCTGAAGGACTTATCTAGAGGGCATCATGATACTCGAATGGCTTGCCCATAGGGCGTCATGAGAGCCATTTGACATGCTTTGGTGCTACCGTGAGACTTAGCTAACATGTGTGGGTGTCATTATATGAGTCATAAAACATGTCTAAAGTACATCTCAAGGTTTAGAAGGCGATCCCATAGGGCTTTGCGAGACTAAGGTGGCATGCTAATGGGGCGCCATGCGATTTTCTTTGACATGTCTTGGAGGACTTCACATGATCTAAATGGTATGCCAAAGGAGAATAGTGAGATATGGGTGACATGCCCTAGTGTTATCATGTGTCCTGAGTGGTTCATGAAAAGAAAATTAGGGTCAACATTTATGTCCTTTGTGTAAGTCTCCCACATTTAGTCTAAGTCTAGAATTTATATTTCTAATTCCTTAGTTTTATTCAGTGTTAGTTTATTTTAAGTCTCGCGTGATCTAGCAGATGTGCAGGATGTTCCTCATGTGTCCTGCTAGAAGTCCTTTGTGTGATCTATGAGTGATCACATGAATTTGTTTATGCATGGCGCATGATCATGCTATCTATTCACTGATATCTTAACTAACGGAAGACTTGTCGGTCATGAGATCAGCTGCTCTGAGAAACCCACTCTAGCATCAGCAAGAGGTTCCCAAAGTTTTTTAGTCCATAGAGAGTAGTGGTTGTGCTCATGGTAGTGTTCGTGGTTCATTTTTCATTATGGGGTGGTAGATTTATAGGCCTCACCACCCCGAGATTCTCTGTTTTGCACAGTGCATATCGCATGAATCCAGACTGGAGTCGACAAAGGGCTTCGGTGTCACTCATCTTCAAGAGTCGCTATCGTGGATCACTCTGAGGGTGTCACTAGATTTTTATTGACCACAAGTTCATCCTATCAATGCCTACTTTATTGGATTATTTCCAATTAATGGGGATTTTTTGAATCATGCGAGCATGTCAAAGTACTTCCATATTGAAATATTGACATGTCCAAGGGCCTTAGCGAGATCAGTGTGCCTGTTGAAATTCCTTCACATGATCTCAAGTGACTTGTATGGGAATTTTCGCGAGATAAGGATGGCTTATCATGGGGCCTTCTTGAGATCATACTAGCTTGATGAGGGGTCTTACAAGATCATGTTGTGGACACCCTTAGTGTGTCGTAAGATTTTTACGACTGCGAGAGGATTCCACCTCCCCTCCTTTTTATTTCCTTTATTTTATTTTTCAAAGGTTGGGGAGTTCATGAGGTTGTTTGGGTGTTGTCGAGGACAATCACCCTACCTATTTTTGATGTGTCGCGTGACCACAAAAGGCCCTATGTAGATGCGTGATCATTTCATAGAAAATTCCATATTCTTGTCCCTGAGGATCCAAAGGGGGAGAACGAAGTCGTCTAGACATACTAGAGGCTCTTTGCGTGATGAGGATAACATACTGATGGGATTTCATGAGATGAGGTGAGCATGTCACTAGGGTCTCACGGTTTCTTGCAGACTGCCAGGGGCACATCGTGTGTCTTTTATGACCACAAGAGGCTCTCATCTCCTTCCTTTTATTTCCTTGGTTTTATTATGAAAAGGATGGGGGACTCTCAAGTTTGATTGGATGTTGTCAAGGAAAATCATCCACCCCATCAGTGATCCATTGTGTAAGTTTTACAACTAAAAGAGGCCTCTGTCTTTTGTACATTTTCCTCTTATTTTCAATGTATTTTTTGATGGAATTTCAGGAATCCACTAGTTGAAAAACTGTATGGCCTAGAGGATCTTATATGGATACTTCTGCATGATCACTGGTTGTCTAGGGTGCCTTTGCAAGAGCCTAAGGACCTATCAAAGGGACTTGTGCCGGACCTTCCGTAGGCTATCCGTTGTGCGCAATTCCTTCGTGTGACCTCATGATAGTCATGCGATCGTGTATCCTTTACGGGGAAAATAATACTCATATTCAAGTATTTCTTCCTTTATGAATTTTTTTATGCTCATTTGGCAAGCATCAATAAAAATATAATTTAACTATATAAATAAGTTAGAAGAAAATATTGTTTTCAATTAAAATTTAGTGTTTTTCACTATTCATCCAAAAATGAAACTTCTCAAAAAAATACCCAAAAACTACCCAAAGTAAATTTTGTTATTATGATTTCAAAAATGAAGTTTATTTTTGTCAAATAAAATTTATAAGTGTCAAAATTATATTTAAAATAGTTACACCATTAAAAGACGGTAAAATTACCCTTCTAGAAATATATATATATGCATAAAATTGGATCTATTCTTATCAGTTGTCTAGAAAACACAAAAGATGAACGTTAAATAGTTGAATAAATATAATATATATATCTCATTAATATAATTTATCAAAATTGGTTTAATTAATTTATTAAGGTAAAACATGTTTGATTGCATAAATATAGTTTTCCAGTAAAAGATTTCATATATTTTCAAAAGGGTTTTATTTTTATTTCTAGTTAATTAGTCACCAAATAATTCTTCTTATATACATTTTCTAACCATATTTTCATAATTTAATTAATCTTATCCATCACTACCATTGCAAAGTCTAGGTGACAACTATAATAATATTAATATTACATTGTAGTTTGGAAAAACTAGGTCTTTCATATCACACAAGTTATCGAAGGAACTTGGCATTATGTGTAACACAATCCAAACATAGTATTGTGTGTACTGAAAGTTAATCTAAGTGTTTTGTGTAGCACAAGATCGACTTGGTGTTGCATAAAAAGATATAATAACTTGGTGTTTTCATATAACACAATCTATATTAAGTGTTGAGTGAAATGAAAAATATTGAAAATATTAAATTAATCGAAAAAATAATAATTCATAAAAACTTGGGGTGTTATAGGCTCTCCCCCTAATGCATAATCATCAAGGTAAACACATAAAATCCCTATAAAACAACTCATAACTGGGATTAAAACTAAAACAAAATCCAAAACCACCCATGAAAACCTGAGGTTTGACATGAAGAAGAGCTGGCCAGGCACTCCTCCACTTCTACCCCTCGAGTCCTAACGATCCTAACTCCAGTTTAATACTAACCCCCAAAAAACTCCATTGATACCATTTTTAGTGAACTAACGCAGTTTGAGTTGTCCCGTCACCCAATTCGATAGGCCACATGGCCCAAAGTGCATTTGTGATTGCCACGAGATGGTAACAAGCACCAAGGCATAATGAAAACCCTCTTGGGAATAGTTTCTTCTAAGATAAACTGACATGACCCATCCATGGAATGGGGCAACCATACCGATATAATCTGAGTCAATGGAAAATAAACATCTCGCTATAGTGAAATAATAATGATTAAAGTAGATACCATAAACAACATCATAACATCATATACATAACATCCCATAACAAGATATAAACATGGTATCTCAAGTAAAAATATCAAAACCTACAGATAGGGAAAAATACCAAACATGGTCAATACATACATCCCAAATTTACGGACTCTAAAATAGTTCCTCATGAGCTAACTTGATGAGACCACATTTTCTCCAACAAAATAATAGATGAAGGTAATCAATAAGAGCCACCTATATGCATAGTTCCTTTTCCATTACTTGTGTATTGTAAAACAAAGTCTACATATTCCCAAAGGAATATGCGTGGTGTGAGGAAAGATTCTTGGTAGGACGCTACCATGAATCTATTTAAGGATTTTAAACCATGAAAAACATTAAACTAGTTTGAAAACTCATTTTCCAAAACTAATTAATTCTTAAAACTTTTCACCTGAAATCAACCACTTAAATCCCTTTGGTTTTCTTTTAAATAAATCATGTTTTTTCAAAACATTTAGAAACATGGATTAAGTAAGTAAATAAGTCTATAGAAACATGATAAATATACCCATATAAAGAATAAACAAAGGGAAGCATAAGCATTGTCATATAACTAAAGAAATGGAAATGGGTTTAACACGTGATATCAAACCAAATAGTACACTAACATAATGCATAAAAGAATGTAAATCAGCCCGAAATGAGTAATGTACACTAAGGGGTTTAACCATAAGGGTCTAATGTGAGTGGGTATAAAATATAGTTTTCTAGTCGAGTAAACAAAGTGGAAGCTCTCATGGTATTCCTTGAGCCTAACTCCCAAGAGCTCTTTCAGTCTCTTAGTTAGAAAGTGGAAGCTCTATCGATCTTCACCCCAAAGGCTCACTGGGTCCCCTGGAGAAAAAGTGGAAGCTCACTTGGTCTTCCTCCAAAAGGACCTCATGGTCCCTTAGACAACATACGCTCACATCCCATGTATCCCTCATGCTACTCAATGCCAAACACAACCACAACACAGGTGTTATATATTAAAGATATTTCATAAGCTATTTTAATAAAAAAACATGCCTATTTTGATAAAATACAAGGTAAATCCATTTCTAAAACCTCTTTATAAATCCATTTAAAACCATAAAACCATTTTGATCCATTTCATCAAAAACATGGAGTGAACTGGAGCCACCTCCCCATTTAAACCCCCACTTTAAACATCAAATTTCTAATATAAAACCATGGATCACATAAAACATGGAATAAACATTAGTTATAAATCATTTAAATGGAAATTTAACATGCATAAACCAAAATTTATTAAGAATTAAAAGGTAAGTCATGGAAAAAACCCTTAAATAAAGACACCTACCTTGGAAATGAATCCAAACTCATCACCTTCGACGAAAACCACCTGAATTAAGAAGAATAATACCTCACACACCTAAACCAAAACATATAAAACCAAAAACCCCCATTAGACCCTTAGATTCGGCCGACCCACCATCTATGGTTTCCACCTTCCATCCAAATGGAAGAATAAGAGAAGGGGGATAGATGGAGACATCTTGAAGATTAGGACTTATATTAATCTAAAACACTGCGAAATCAAGAAGAATCCACTTATTGGATAGGGGAGAATCTCCAATGTCAAAGGGAGGGGGGTACACTTGAATGGGAGAAAAAATGAGGCCCAAATAAATCAGTTAAGGGAAGTTTGGTAAAAAGTCATATTTTTAATGATATGGACAACTCTAATGGTTTGGATTCATGATTAGGAAAATCGTTCACTAAACATGTGGGTTCTAATGTATCCCAAAAAAACAAGTCACAAGGTTACTTCTAAGCCTCACACAGTTGAACAAACCATGCTTCATCCATGAAAATGGCTCTATCCCCTGACAACCACCCTCGCACAGTTAGACAAATCATGTTCCAATTGTGTGCCAAGGTTTGTTTTCCCTGAAAACCATAATTCCAACCTCGTAAACCTGATAAATCCAAAAACAAAATAAAATAAAAATAAAAACATAGAAATATACATGCTAGTGACTCGATGGGTGTCACAAGATTGGATAGAGGATATCCCTATAAGTTGATCACATACAATTTCATGTCCTTTTGGTTGAGGTACACCACCATATTAATTTATTTAGGGTTTTCCTAAATTAAATTAAAATGATTATTTAATCAGTGTTGCATGTTATGGATTTTTTCTAGGATGGTGTTGGGGTACACCATGGACCTTTCGTGAGTGGTTGGTCACCATTTTGATGTGATGAGGAAGCCTAGTGGGATTTTATGAAACTATTCCTATTGGAATTAATTTTGAATAATTGAGTGTAATATGTTAAATTAATTATAATTAATTATAATTTATTAATTTGGATGTTTTTCCTTGAGGTAGTGCCTCATATGATTTGGCGATGGCTAGTTTGACTTGGACGAGCTCAACAGAGAGTTGTTGGGCTATAATCAAATGGATTGTGACTTTGTGTTTCAAATAGGTGGTCCCTTGAGCATACCCCTTTGTATATACATTTGATATGTCCTATGATATGTTCTCTCTACACTGAGGGTGATTGATATTTTTAAATTAAATAAATTTTTAGTTAAAATTAAATATTTATGAATTAATTGAACAAGTTTACAAGTTTTATAAGGGACCCTTATACACTAGTTGGATGCCTCATTTATCGATGGTTGGGGCCTTGATTATTATTGAGTGTCTTATGATATATACTCTGATGTGTGAAAACTAAAATAAATTAAGTGTACATGGTGTCCCTTAGCATAGGTCCCTTAGACCCTCCTTATAAAGGGATGTAATGAACTAAAGTTAATGGACCTGGTAGGACATAGTGGAACCTTGTGATTCTTTAAATCCTTCAGTATAGTTGAGATAATAATGGGGCAAGCATTCCTACCCCACTGAGATGTTATTACCTGGGTGGGTATGCCCTAGGTAGGATGTGTAAATGTATATAGGTAGGGAATATAAGGTCCAACCTAGGATGGATCGGGGATTGAAAAGTGATTTGTGCCACCTTTCTATATTAATGCCAGTATGGATTATTTTTGTGAGGTTTGTGAGACTGTTTGATGAACATGACAATGATAAGGGATGTTATACCCTCTAAGTAGTACACTTAGTTAGAGATATTAGATGGGACCTAGAGGATCCTAGTGGGTTCCCCAGTGATATGTTTAACCTAGAGAGGGTTTATAAAGTTTGGTTATATATGATTGTGAGGGTCACCTTAGAACCCAAATTGATCATGTGAGCCTGATATGGCCATAGTGACGATGTTATTTCATGTTCTTGAGAGGTTAACCTTTGATATATGATATGAGTTTGGGAAGATATCCAAGCATAATTTTATTATTAATTTTATGAGATATTCTAGAGGTATGTAGTTCCCTAGAATCTTCATAAATAAAGTCTTATTGTATGTGGAATTCATGGGTGGTTACCTAGGATTTGGCATATGCTTCTAATGTGATAGTTTTCCAAGGAGACATCATGGGATTTGGTTGTTATTCCAATCTATTTAGAATGCCTTGGGAAATCCCCTTAGATTCAGATGTGATGCATATCTATTTAGAATTACTTGGGAAATCCCCTTGGATTCAGCAGATATTCCTATCTAGAATTACTAGGGGTCACCTAGGATTTGACCATATAGCCTTATGACTATGGGATGCCCAAGAGGTTATCTCGGATCTGGTGACCAAACATCATTAATATGGATTTTCTAGGGTCACCCCCCTAGGAATTGGTTCTATTCTTGATTCCACTATTGGATTGCTTAGGGCAATCCCCTTAGTAATCATATTTATTCCTGTTATTATAGTAATTCCTAGGATTGTCTTATATGGATTCATCCATTTGTGCCTAATGATATTGGGAAGCCTTTAGATACTTACAAAGATATTGTGCAAGCACCTGCTACTTTATGTCTATTGTACTTGGTATTGGATGGACTGAGTATGTGACGTGCTCAAAGACACTTTAGAATAGGTCAAAGCAGGTATGTTTGATCTTAGGTTTCATGTTAGAACCCAAGGATCGATAATGGTTATTTTATTTACATTTATGTACTATAATTATTTTATTTATTTATTATAATAATATCACAAACACATGCACTGCATTACTGGTAATGTATGATTCCTTATTGATGGTCCCATATTGAGTTCAACTCACACCCTTATTGGGCAGCCATGGCACTTGGGTACCCGAGAAGACTTCATTATTCCTATGTTTAGGTAGGGAAGAGATCTGGTGTTGCATGATCGAGTGGGATGGATCAATTGGGAGTAAAAAATGGGATATAGGTACACCTTGAGGATGACAGTAGAACATTTATGCATTTTATATATTTTTTTACTTGTATATGTGATCTCCCAATGGTAGATTAGTTGTTGTATGTTGGCAGGATCATGAGCCTAGATGATTTTATGTTATGATATTCCATTTGATATAGCATAATTTTGTTTTATTGCTTTAATGTACTCTAATTTTTTGTCACTGAAGTTGTTTGGTTGTTTATTCTATGATCCGCACTCATATATTAGGGTATAGTCTCCTAACGGTAACACCTTGGACCCTCATTGCTAGTCGGCGGCCTCTAGCGTATGGGGAGTTGCACCTAAGGTCAAGTAGTGGATTTTCCAATTCAAGAATGGATTAGTTAATAGGGAATGGGAAAGGAAATTACTGATATGATCATGGATCCATGGGTAGGTTTACTTCCTTCCAAGTAAGGATGCATTAGGCTTCTACTAAAGGTAATCTCCATCAAAAATGCATTGAAGAATAAAATGTGGATGTTGTTACATTTCAGGTATGTCATTTAGTTCTTTATTTTTTATGTGTTGTATCTGTTGAATATAGATCTAGAATATCATGGGTTTCTTCCATTTCAAATGATCATTAGATTATTTAACCAAACCCATCAACCTATATAAAAAAATCCCCATAACTCCACTATAAAACTATATGTACATCAGAAATCCACGAGTGAACACAAATGCATGAGATTAAATCTGACATGGCATCAGTCCAATATAAAATAATACATAATTAATATCATTATTATACTCAACTCTGTTATGGCACCACCATCAAATACTGCCTAATACATATCTATAGAGTGACACCAAGATCTCCACAACATCGTGTAGTCCTACAAAAAAAGAATTGTATGCATAACCAAAAGTACATCACTATACAAGATCTCATGCATAGGTGAGTACAATAACCCTCTAGGATATCATTATTATACTCACTTATTTTATGACACAACCATAGAATATCACCTAATCCATATTTATATAATGACACCAGGAGCGCTACAATATCGTGTAATCCAACAAAAAATAATTTTATGCACAACCAAAAGTACATCACTATACAAGTTCCCATGCAGTGGTGAGTACAATAACCCTCTAGGACACCCCAAGTGTTGAGAACCACAAAATCCAAGCATTTGCATGAATAATAATCAAAGTATATGAAGTCTTAATATATACTCAAGAACTCACCACTCGATTCCTCCCTAGAATAATATAGACATTAGCTAAGTGATTGTCTCATCCACAAAGTTGTGTGGGATATTTCACATGAGTCTATCTTGTTCCAAAAGTATATTGATCATCGATCATAAGTTCAACTCATCATTATAACTCATTCTGAATCTCACCATAAGAATCACATCCCAAATAAAAAATCCCATAAAGATAGACAATCCAAAACAGGGCCCTAAAATATACCGCACCCTTAGTTATGAGGAATATCAATCATCAAGGATTTGTTCTATAACGAGGGTGAGTATCGGTCAAGGGAGTTCTTAAATCCACTAAAGGGGGGTCTATGCTCTGTCGATCGAGGAGTATCTAACCCCATTTATCATAGGAGGACCCATACTCTTTCGTTGGGAGTGTTAACCAGGGAAGTAGCTAAACCCCATGTATCGTATAGAGGAACTATACCCCTACAATGATAGATTTGACTAAATAAGTACTCAATTCCATGTCTAATATAGAGGACCCACACCTCATTGGGAATGAGATCGATCAAGGGATTACATTTCCCTATATGTCTACCTAAATCCCAAATCATAGTTGTCGAAACCCTTATCTCAATGTTAGGGATTCACTGAAAGAAAATATCTAGGAATTGGTTCACTGTAGTGCTATTGGAAAAATAATAACAAACCAATGAGAATCCCACACTAACTCATTCGTCGAATCATAACCAAGGGAGAAAATCTTGCAATGTCATCTCCCGTTATTTTCATCCCAAGTTGAGAATTCACCCTATCATCGAATTATATCCTCTAAGAATAAGTTCATTGATAACATGACAAAGGTTTTACAACTGGTAAGTAGTTCAAATCATCATCAAAAGTAGTGTATCAGGAGATCACACTCACTATCTCAACTTCAACTGATATTCAATCTAGTCAATCAAATGAAATGTCAAATAGTATCATTCATAAGTTAGTAATCCAATCACAGTGTGTAGTGGAATGAAGGATAACTCCGACCAAGAATATACCAAACTTGATATCACACTAACCACCTATAGTAGATAGAAATGGATAGCGTGAGAATTACAAAACCAAATGATTACATTGATCCACATCATCATACTTAGACACTCACAAAGAGAACTTCTCAACTTGATGAAACTGTGTCAAGAGTTCATAACTCATAAATCCCGCTAAGGTTATTCCATGGTATGTCATTATCAAGAATATTATCAATACTTTGTGTTGATTTAAAACACTAATCCAAATGAATTATCTTATTCACACTAATAACTATAGGTCCTACTAAGAGTTTATCAAGTGTTTCATCATCACAAAAGTCAATGAATTCTCTATATATTTTTTCAGATGAAAAATATTCTTTTAGGAACAACACTATCATAGGATCACTTAATGACCCAACATAAGTCACCATTGTGTTCTACTCATAAAATGAGTGAAGTGATACACTTTAATTTTTTCAGGCTAAGTCATTACCAATCTCAGTGTCACAACATTTAAAATGATAAAAATAACATTTATATGATCTCCAATAGTCTCAAAATTCATGTCATCGCAATCTATATAGAAAAATAAGCAAAATCGATCAATCGTTTATTGAAAATGAGCATCGAATGATAACTTCTCATTTTAAAAGTACATGAATATGAAGTGGTCATGTGTCGGGCTTGAATCCCACACCACTGTTCAGAATTACTTATTATATATTGGTCTTGAAGTTTTTGTCTTGATGTTTAGATCACAATGTCACAAATAGATCATGAATTTGACATCATATGAAAATGATATCAATAAAAAAAGATTCAAGAATAACAACAACAATAACTAAAATAATAATAATAATAATATATTATTATTATTATTATTATTATTATTATGTTATAAATTATATACATATATAAGAGGGGGACATCAAACCTATTTTTTTGATTAATTTTTTTTTAAAATTTAATCTACCCTACTTCAAATGAATTCGGGTCTCACCATTATCGATCAAACTAATAATCAGGCCTCCTATAAATTCTAGCCCTAGTTTGGGGTCAACAGTTGATGTTTTTATTTTTTTCCCTTTATTATAACCCAGATGGGGGATTCTCTTCCACACGCAGTTACTCAATCCCCCAACATGAGGGATTAGTCTCCATATAGTATAGCAACACCCAGGGTTGTCACCCAATAAGACTGCATTTAAGAAATTTATTTATCATGATTTTATTATTTTCTAAGAGAGGAAAAGAAACTAAACTAATTCTCTAAACTAAACGACATGAATATAAAACCAAAGGAGCAGTAGTGAAAGTAGTGAATGAAGTGGTGGAAAGTTAGAAATGAAACAGTGGTCTGCCCTAGTGATTCTACCAGTTCATTCGTTCTTCATTGCTTTGAAAAACTTAACTCAATAAACTCCCTCAACACACAGTTCAAGATCTCAAGCAGATTATCTCATTATGTTTGGAAAGTCAACTCCAACAACTGAAATCTCAATTATCAGCCTCCTTTCATTAAGAGATGGTTGAAACACTCAATGAGGGTCAAGCGCTAAGACACAATCGAGATTCCGCTACTCTCATAATTCTCAATCAAGAATTGAGAACATTAAACAATGAAATTCATCCATAAAACTCATAACTAGAATAAATTAACCATCTACAATCAATGAAAAGTCCACGCCAATCAGCTATTTACTGGTAAAAGAATGAAAGAAACAGAAAAACAAAATGACAAATAAATAGTCATCAAAAATCAATCAACTACTTAAAAATCTCAATTTTAGAGAAAATTTATAGATTTAAAGAAGATTTTTGGAACCCTTCAATTTTTGGTGCGATGTTATCCTGACTGCTACCTACCTCATTAACTGCCTCCCTTCTTCTATCTTCAGGGGGAGACTCTGTTTCGAACTCTGTTCTCCTCTCTCCCTCCTCACTCTCTTCCCTTGCGTGTCTTTGGATGTCTCTGTTATATCCGTGACACTCGACCCGGTCTCTCCAAACTCTCTCCTAAATCCCTAAGTTGTATATTCCTCAGTTATTCCCGTACTCAGCGCGGATATCGCTGCTTCTCTTCGGACCTACGACGGTATATCATCTCTGCTGACGTATCATTTGTTGAGAGCTCTCCTTTTTCATATCTTTCTCCTCATCCAGACACTGACATTGATGATTGTCTTCCCCTCATCATCCACCCTCCACTAGTGTCTCCACCTGCTGTTGTTGATCACCATTTTGGTGCGGTCTATTCTCGTCGCCCATTGCATGTACCCCTTGTCCCGGCCGAGGACACCATCGTCCCCGCTTCGTCCGATGCTCCTGCCCCGGCACCAGACGACTAGCTCATTGCACTCCGGAAAGGTACTTGTTCGTGTCAGAGTACACCTTTATTTGTATCTTCATACAGGGGTCTGTCAGCTCTGGAGATAGATTCCTCGAACCGTTGGTGATGCAAAATCTCACCTGGGGTGGCTAGCAGCAATGCGGGATGAATTGCAGGCTCTGGAAGACAATCATACTTGAGAACTTGTCTCCCTTCCAGCAGGCAAACAGGCGGTTAGCAGCAAATGGATTTACATTATCCGGCTAATTCCTGATGGCACTCTTCATCGACTCAAAGCCCGCCTTGTGGCTAAGGGCTTTGCACAAACTTACGGGGTGGACTACTTTGATACATTTTCTTCAATAGCCAAGATGACCTCCGTCCGATTATTCATCTCTCTGGCGGCACATCATCGTTGGCATCTTCATCAGCTGGATGTCAGGAATGCATTCCTCCATGGCTTTCTTGAGGAAGAAGTTTATCTGCAATAGTCACCTGGCTTCTGTGCCTCCGGCGCCGAGTCTCAAGTCTGTCGACTCTGCCGCTCTCTGTACAGCCTCAAGCAATCTCCTCGTGCTTGATTCGGTCGCTTCAGCACTGTTGTCACTGATTTTGGCCTCTCTCAAAGTAGGAAGGATCACACAGTTTTTTACAGAACGACTCATGCTGGTTGTATCCTCTTGGTGGTCTATGTAGATGATATCATCATCACAGGGAGCGACTTCACAGGAATCGCCAACCTCAAGGCGCATCTTCACCACCACTTTCACACCAAAGATCTTGGTCCCCTCACCTACTTCCTTGGCATCAAGGTCTCCCGTTCTGAGGACATTATCTCTCTCTGTCAATGCAAGTATGCTCTTGATATCTTGCAAGATGCAGGTTTGAGCACAGCAACTGCAGTGGACACTCCTCTTGAGCCTGGGGAACGCTCTCTCCATACCGACTCGGAACCATTTCCTCATCCCGAGAGCTATCGACGTCTGGTGGGTAAACTTAACTACCTCACCATGACGCGACCAGACATTGTCTGCGTCGTTGGCAAAGTCAGCCAGTTCATGGAGCATCCAACCAGATCTCAGTGGGATGTTGTCCTCCGCATTGCCAAATACATCAAGAAAGACCATGCACGTGGCCTTCAGTACTCACATCATGCTCATTTGGATGTTGAGCTCTTCTGTGATGCGGACTATGCAGGTTGCCTCGCTACCCGCAAGTCTACTTCGGGATTCGCCGTATTCTTCACTGGTAACCTCATCTCCTGGCGCAGCAAGAAGCAGACTGTCGTCTCCAGATCGAGTGCAGAGGCCGAATATCGCGTCATGGCCACGGTCACCACTGAGATCCTCTGGCTTCGTCATCTCCTCCATGAGCTCGGCTTCCCGACACAAACCTCTGCTCATATCTGGTGTGACAATCAGGCAGCCACAAAGATTGTCTCGAATCCCGTCTTCCGTGAACGGACGAAGCATATCGAGGTGGACTGCCACTTTCTTCGCCACCATCTGGAGCAGAAACATATCAGCTTTGGTCATATTCCGACAGCAGATCAGCTTGCAGACATTTTCACCAAAGGCCTCACATGAGCTCGCTTTGACTCTTTCACTACCAAGCTGGGTATTCACAGCATCCATGGCCCTGCTTGAGGGGGAGTATGAGATGGTCTTTGTGTCTTGTCATCTTTTTTCTTTGTGGGACTCAACCCAATCTGAGCATGTCCAGCTTGAGGGGGAGTGTTGGAACTCATTTAAGTTTAATGGGTATGTCTGAGTCCCACATCGAACTTACCCTCCTTGTAATTATTTTTACTCATTTATAAAAGAATGATTCCACCTCATATTGAGGTAAGGGGAATTCACCAATAACAAAGATAAATATGCTCAGAAAGAAATTACTAGTTAAACCCACAAAGAATGGACACTTATATTTTTTAGTTGGTCATGTCTGACGAATGCGAGCAGCCTTCGATCTTCATCTCCGTGATTGGAAGTATATCATATTCAATCTATCCAAAAAATCTCCTAGATCTCCTCTCCATCACACCAACATTCTTCTTTTAGCCCCTTTTAATTCTATTCCAGCACACTAATGTAATTTCCCTAATTCATTTGGTGATCGACTAGTGGAAGAATTGATTTTACTATCCTTATATCACTGCCCAAATATCTGAACTTTATAAGAAACTCAGGCAATTAAATGTCCCTAGTGTAATCATTAAATTCCAAAATTTCACAGTCATACTAACAATATTTATGATTACATCTTTCAATTGTTCAGCTGACACCAAACCTTAGCTTCTCTTGAACCAAGCAATTCACAAAATCCATCCTTAAAATTCACCACTGTTCTTTATCGGAGCACAAAGACACCCTCTACAATCTGGTCATCAACTGCACCAAAGACTCCATGATGAGTTCAATTTCAGATAGCAATGATATTTGGGCTTCATGCAATCATTCCATCGAGCACCATTCATGCATACCATTTAAATAACCCAACTGCGGCATTGGAATGCTACAAGGTCCCATCGTCATTGTTTGGGGAGCTGCGCTACACAAGGCAGTCCCCATTTGACTAGCTAGGATCCATTGGGTATATAATTGGTTCGCATAACTCAAAATAAAGATTCTAATGCCTATGTTTATTATTCCAGTTTCATAATATTAAACAAATAAACATGAATATATTCGTAAAACAAATTCCAATATCCCAAATTAAAATGATTTAACAGTGAAAATATCAAAAACCAGCGGCAAAAACAACACACAGGAAGTGGCAATTAAAACTATTCAACACTTGCACTTAATTCTCATTAAACGGAATACATCTGTTCTGAAAGAAACATTGATGTAATAAAAACAATGAGAATAAAATTCCAGATTCACATATAAATTTCTAGAACCTAA
Source organism: Viscum album (assembly GCA_963277665.1). NCBI lineage: Eukaryota > Viridiplantae > Streptophyta > Magnoliopsida > Santalales > Viscaceae > Viscum > Viscum album. The sequence goes on along the minus strand of OY728121.1, from coordinate 649,029,334 downwards.
AACTAGATTCCAACAACATATAAAGAACCATTCCAGTAAGCAAGAATAGTAAAAGTAGCAGCATGCAGCAGACCAAGCAGAAGAAACATGGAAAAAACAGCTTCTGATTAAATCAAGAAACAATAGAGTGTTCAGCAATTAAGCAGGATGGAAAAAATAAAATTCATAAATCAGTCAATGGAAGCAGAGATATAACATGATTCGGCTGGCCTACGTTCATGGGTTAGAATCAATAGGGGCTTTCACAATGCAAGAATACAGGAGTACAAGAGAGTAGAAAATAGCAGAAATACATGAACAAAACAAGATGGGAAAGAGGCAATGAAAAACATGCAGCATAAAAAATACCTTCCAAAAAAATCAACAAATAAAAAAAATAAACATGACCAAACCCCCTTTCCGGGGCTTGGCCTAACCTTTGTTGATGGAGGCTCGACCCCGCAGCTGAGAATGTTGATACAAAATCTTCAAAGCCTGATGTTGTCAAGATCATCAAGATCCAGGTTCATCTCCTCTGTCTGAACTCGACGTTGTCACAGATCGCATGCCACGGTCGTGGGAACACCAGGATCTGAATGCGTACTCCTTCAAGCCGATGTTCAGCTTCTCTTTAGGTGAAGCCCTAATTCCATCACCCCCACTTCACTCTCCCTCGATGAAAAAACCGAGTCGCTGTTCAGATCTGGTGCGAATAAGAGCCGGTGCCGTCCAAGAACCGGATGACACCTCTTTCCAAGGCTCCACCGCTGGTTCGAAGCATCCAACCAAAAAAAAGACCGGCTGCTCGCCTATGAATCTTGTTGAGGAAGAACATCAAGATCCACCATCACGCATGTCGACCACCGATGGAAGTTGTCGCACCGCCCTAAAGAAATCCACCAATCCAGATCTAAAAACTACCCGTCCATAGCTGAAATACACCCATCCAAATCTAAAATCTGCTGACGTGCACCACCGTGAAGCCCTGGCAGCCGAGAAGGATAATGTCGAGCCGCGCGATGTCAAACAGAGAGATCCCGATGGAACACCGGAGCTCTCCTCTAAGGATGTTGCATCGCTGCCACATGGGAGAGCATCGAACCAGGTCTTCCTCACCTTAGTAGCGCCCAACTCCAGAAGGCGCGCCTATCTCTCGATGAAGGAAGAAGAACGCCAGACCAGGGTTGTTGCGGCTCTCCCATAACTGAATAGGTACATGCACATGGTGGAGATGTCGTGGGTGGTTCCCACTTGGAAGCTGTGAAACAAACACTCAACGTGAATATTAAAATAAATTTGCATTTTGATTAAAAAAATAAAAATAAAATTCACAAATATCCACCTTGAAAATTAAAACCCATAAACAAATTTGATATGCAACAACATTAAAAAACTTCACCTCGCAAATTAAACTCCTAATGATGATTCTAAACCACCTATCACCATTAATTCGGGCATGACATCCTAAATAGGAAAGCACCTATAGAGTACGACCCAAACGGTCCCCCTAACGTGCATCAACATGACACACACCGCCCAAAATTAATGACATTCTAAATATTCTAAACATTATCAAAATTAAAGAACTCCAAACATAAACAGAACACATACTTGCACTTACCTGATTCGACCTCTGAGATCATGTCATCGAGGTCTCAAACTGCTCACTAGTAATTACAACACAAGGCAAAACATATAAGTGTCCATCCTCTAAAACCATGAAATAACAAACATCTCAAAAAATTCATAAGAAATATAACTCAGAAAACCATTGCAATAATGAAAATAACAAAAATAAAATATACACTACGAAATAAAGCATAGTAGAAGGAAAACTGGTCTCCACCTGAACCCATCATAGACTCAGAAAACTCTCCACCTAAAACAAAGACACTGCCTAGAACCCAGCCAACAGGAGAAACTCCTTAACAATCGGGTATCACTGCAACCCCCATGCATCCCCAAGAGTCCTAAGGAAAATCTCTAAACACGTGAGAACATCGGAGATCCAAGGGTAGTCAGCTACCGACTAAGAAATCTCATCCTAGTCTAGCTTGCTAACGATATCTATAAACCACCTAACATCACTAAAGAGATCCCGAGAGAACCGCCATGAATCTCAATCATCACCGAACCTATTCACATGACACTACCACTGTAAATGTTGCTCAGGCCCAATCACCACTCGCAATAGGTCAACACATAGAGACACCAGCCCAAAACCATGACATAAAATAGAGGAACATACCTAAACTAATTACCAACACACTCTCATAAGAAAAAAAAACAAAACCTAGAGACCAAACAAACTAACAGACCCTACCACACACCTCACTACTAACTGATAAACTCTCACCAAGGTCAACCTCGCACTAACCCCTTCTCTACCCGAGAACAAGAGACACACATAAGTAGCAACTTCTAAAAGGAATATTTAGAGCTCCGATGGTGTAAAGTCCCGTGTTTTTTAACTAGGTTAAAATACAGAGGTTTTCGAATTTTTTTCGGTTTATCAATGGGTCGGTTTTTTAAACCAAGCTCCGGAATTTTATTCCGAGTGTTGGAACACCTAAATGTGCCGTTTTTTGGACTTGTGTAATTACCCTATAATTTTAGCAGGTGTCCCGATGAGTCTCGGAAGCATCGAATCCAGAAAAGTCCACTTTAATGAATTTGCACAGGCAGCACACGGTTGCAGTCCAACCCGTGCAGTTTACCCTATTTAATAAATTATATAATTTAATTAAATAAGATTATATGAGAGATTGTGATTAATTAAATGAAAGTTTTAATAATAATAATTATAAAGTTATTATTATTATTATTGTGGTTGTTTAATTAAATGAATGATAAAGAATTAATTAAATGGTGGTTGAAGAAATTAACGTGGCTTTTGGGTTTATCAAAGAACCATTTTAATTAAATAAAGAGTTTCAGAATTATTAAAGCACCATTTATTATTAAATGGAGGTTATGGGTTAGAGTTTTTATCATTAATATCATATTAATGATATTGTAATAAATTGGGGATTTTTTGTTTTAATTAAATGAAAGTTGGAATAATAATAACGATGATGTTATTATTATTAATAGTATTGTGTTTATTTAATTAAATAAATGTTAAAAGAATTTAATGTGGCTTTTGAGCTTTTCAAAGAAACGTTTTCCTTTAAAAAGAGTTAATTGGGAGTTATGGTCTTAATAAATAAAGGTTGATGGAAATAATAATAATGATTTATGATTATTATTATTATTATTATGCATATTATTATGGTTATATTTATTATTATTATTAACTTATTATGGTTGTTTTATAATTAATAATAATAATAATAATATATTTTTGGGGTTTTGGTTGGAAAGGAATAAATGTTGAAAGGGGTGGTAATAATAATAGCTTTTATTATTATCATAAATAATTTTGAATAAATTAAATGAAGTTTAATTAAGGGGATTTTATTTAGTTTTTAGGTTAAAATAAAAAATAAAAATAAAAGGGGAGGACCCTTCTCCCCCTTCCTCCACACACAGGAGGCGCGACACCCCCTTTGCAACCATTTGAGGCGCGACGCAGCACCATCTCTGGCCTCCTCCTTCACATGACCCTCCTCCTTGGGACCTCCAACAGCGCGCAACCCCCGGGCGACCTTCCCTGCAGCAGCGCGACACCCGGGCGGAGCTCTTGCAGCGCGCGACCCCCATGGCGCAACCCCCATGGCGCGACCCCCCACCCACTTTCCAGGTTCACCGTCTGCAGCTTTTTCTTCCCCAATTTATTCTTGTTTTAGGTCTGATTCTTCAAGGTAAGAACTTCCCTCATGATCTCCTTCATCGCTTTGACGATTCACTGATTTTTCGGGGCCCGTTTTGGTGTGGGTCGAAACCCTAAGGTTCGATTTTATCCGGTTGTTGTGTTTTTCTAATTTTAGGGTATGCGAGTGTTGTTTAGGGACCCGTAGGTCCATGTTCCGGCATTCGCCGCCAAGGGAGAGGCAGATGGGCTTGATTTTCTTTGAAGTCATTGGTTCAAGTAAGCTTCTAAACCTGCTGTTTGGTTTTGCACCGATTAAATTAAGGTCTGTTAATTTTTTATGAGTCTCTGGTATCAAGTTAGAGGTGTGTTGATTATTACTACTTTGATTATGGGTACTGGTTTAATGTGTTGAATTTTGTTGATCAATGTAGACAATGCACACACGCACACACACACATATATATATGAAGGTGCGCGTGCGTGCGACTGCGGACCAGTTGTGGACTGGTTGCCACCAAGTTTATTAAAGTGTTGCAGAATTAAAATGGTGACACCGCGAGTTAGGGTCCCAAATCTTTATCTATTTATTTAAGAATGCCTATTTTCTTAAAATAAATTGAAGATGTGAGTCTCCTTGGTTATGGAACTGCAAAGTTTTCTTAAAATGCCGATTAAAGATAATCTGTTGGTTAGTGGTAATGTCATATCATGCTTGGAGAAGTTTGAGCTTTTAGTATGTCTTCTTACTAGTGCTGATATACGTTATGTCATTGCATGACACCTTTGATGTTATTGAGTGATTCTGTCCACGTGAGATGATTTAGGACTTGACCAGGTGTTTATTTTAAGCTTGTGTTGCTGAATATTTATTTGCTGCCAAGTTAATATGTTAAATTTATGCTCGGAGCTTTAAATGGTTAAATAGGAAGCACTCATGGGTCTTCCTTGTAATTGAGACTTAAATGACGATGGACTTGGACACCCTTAGGTGTGCCTTTTAAGCCATGTCACAGAATTTTAATTACGCAAACGATGATATATCAGTTGGTGAATTAGATGATTGAATGGGGTAGGATGGGTAATAGGGTAATTAATTTTAGAATTAATTATCAAGTCATGAGTTGGAAAAAAAATTGTGGCTTTTACTAATTATTGAGAATATTGAATATTTTGACATGTTCAGAATATAAATTGGAAACTGGTAATAATTAATGAAGGGATTAATTATTACATGTTAAATGGTAAATGGTTAATTAATTGATGACTGGTTAAAGAGATGCGATTTAATTAATTAATTGTTGAATTAATTAATTTGCATGCATTAAATTAATATTGTTAATTGATTGTTTGTTACGACTGTTGTCCAAGGGTACCTTTTGATGTGTGTTTCTTTTCCATGCCTTAAGTTGTTTTGTATGGAGTTGTTTAAAAATATGATATGTTGTGTGATATGGTTGCTAAATATCTAGGCCTTGTTCAATATGTTTTTGAGATAATTATGATGTGCATGTAAATTGTTAATGTCCTGGATGAATCACTGTTTGAGTGGATGAGTTCAGACTTGTTAAAGAATTGGAATAATTAAATGTTGAGTTAATTATTTAGTTCGCTTGGTAAGAATAATTAATTGTTAATTAATTATTAACTATTGAGTTTTTGAATGGTTAATTAATTGTTGACTTATTTGACGGGGGATTTATGTTGTTAATTAGTTGTTGAATTAATTAACGGATTGGATTAATTAATTTATGAATTAATTAATGGATGGTTTTGGGGTGTTAGACATGGTGTTCTACAACAATGATAAATATAAATATATATATATATATGATTGATAAAAGGGTTGTGAGATAGGGATTGATGCTCCAAATACTCACGGGGTTCTAGACATGGTGTTTTACACCCAGCTTGCATGCAGACTTTTTTTACAGGACATGGACTGATGCTCCAAATACTCACGAGGGTGCTAGACATGATTTTTTACACCCATTAATTGACATTCGACCGTGGGTCCAATTGGTCGTACATGAAATGAATTAATTGGTTGATGAAAACTGTTGTGACATTATGATTTGTGAATTGAATATGAGAAAGGGTTCAGACTTATCAATTAATTGGGTGAATCACTGTTAGTGGATAGACCCAGGAGCGGATCACTATTTTTAGTGGATGGGCTCAGATATAGTATATGAAAGATTAAATTGAATATCTTATGACGCGTTATCCAAGCCAAAGCACAAGCTTGGATTTAGTCTTTACTTTGATCACTTAGATAGTCTTTAGAGACATCTATGGTGAGTGACTTATACAGGGGATGTCGGGATTAAGCCGAATCTTGAGACTTTCATAATTTAATGAGGTTTGAATAATTAATAAATGAAAATGATTGTGTAATGACTATTGTGTATGCATGAAAAATGTATAATACAGGTTAAGACACCGGCTGAGGGCTGAAGCAGGTACTTGGGTATATAGTTACATTGTACTGCTTACTTTATTTATGCATGCTTTCACTTGGTTTAAATTATTTATTAGATGTCTGGATTTGGGGTAGACACTGGTTGTCCTGGCCTGCTGAGATTTATATCTGACACCCTACTCGGGCCGCCACTGCAATGGGGTACCTGAATAGATTCTATTTGGTTGTAGGATTATGCTGTTTGTATATACATGGGGGATAGAAGCAGAGGTCTGAGCGGAAGCTCAGAATGCTCGAGGAGACCACCCTTGGGTATTTCAGTAATTGTTTATCTATTTTTGTATTGGAATGTAAAGCATGCTATTTTTGTTCATTGTTTCCCATTTTGTATCATTAGCATTTCATGCATTCATCTACTGTATAACTGGCATTGTCCACTTTTATAAAATGAGTACTATTTGGCTTCCACTATATCTTTTATTGGATTTCTTCCACTATTTATTTCCATTGTATATTATTGAACTCTAATATGAGGGTACAATCTCCTCACTGACTATCGATAGACCCTTGCTACTAGTCGGTTGCCTCTGGCATACGGGGAGATGCGCTTAAGGTCATGTGACGACCGGTCTGGCCACCAGTTTAGTGGTGAGCTGGGTTGAGATGTTAAAAATTGGTATTAGAGGGCTTCTTTTCCATTGTCTTACTGTTCTGGGGTTGGTATACATGAGACTAGGGATGTGTCAACATTTGGGTTAATAGCCGTTCTTGGGATTGATCACCCTATGTATGGAAAATGGCCAAGTGGCTTGGGATGAGAATTGATGTTTGTACTATTAGAGGTTACAGTTGATATGATTTCACCTTGAGTGACTGGTGTATTTTCCGCTGCTTATTGATTTTGAGAATTTTGAAAAATAATTATCTTGGCCTGATATGGTAAGGAAGTTTCATACATGCATCATCTTAGGCACTTAGATATTCACATGTCATGCATATAACATGCCATGTAGTTGCATTAGTAGGATGCCTGCTAATTTGGATTGGGTTCCTTGGGTGCAATGACATGTTTTGATCTTCTTTATCATGCCTCTGTAGATAAAATGTTTCAGTGATAGATTTAACATGCTTGAGTGATTATATGCCATATTGCCTCAGTTATTAGCATGTTTTGTTATTATTTCATGCTTCTATGTTATAGCATGCTGTTTTGTTACTGCTTCTGCTAACATGCTAGAGATGTTTTGATATATGAAAGAGCTGCTAAAGTTAAAATGTTAAATGAATATTGTTGTGATAAATGGAATCCAAATTCCAACGATAAGGTGTATGGGTGACTTATCAATTGGTTGATGTCCACCCATGTTTTTGAACCTTATATAACCATAGTTTGTTTGAAAATGGTTATAAATGTAAAACTGCTGAGTTTTGATTGAAATGAACTATTGTTGGATTGCCTTTTGAAGAACCCAGATTGAATAAATGGGACCCTCAGAGGTCTCCTTCTTGGTAAAAGGAATTTAGATTCTAAATTTCCTATTTAAATTTGAATAACACTGAATGTTAAATGATTAAAGAGGATGTTTGTGATAACATGCCAATTTTTTTCCGTAGGGAGTTGTTTTGAAAACCAAGTGACTTTTTATGAAAAAATTACTTGTGTGTTTGTTGAAATTCATTAAAATGTTGAAAGGTTGGAATGAATTAATTAAAATGGCTAAAACAAAAAATGGGCTTTTGAATCTTGTGATTTCAGTTTTGTGTGACCAGGAGAGAGGGTCGATGTTTATGTTTCATAAGGGGCTAACCCATAGTAGGTAGTACCCTTAGAATGTTCTAGACTGTTAAAGTAAGTCCATCCCACTACTCGAGAGGACTTCTTGGGACTTGATTGTTATGACATGTTGATAGGTTTATGTTATGGATTTTATGATCAATGTTTGACACGGTGATCGTGGTTCGAGGAGCGTCACATGCATGCGTTAATGTGTTATAAAATAGCGTTCTGGCAAGCGGTTGATCTTTTCTTACGACGCCATGGACAATTCTAAGATGGGTAGTGCTGCATCGTTTTCGGTAAACATGTTAGCAGGATATGCCGAGCTTTTAGAACATAGTTTTCCGATAGTAGTTCGACTGATCTTCTTAATGAACTTGGTTTTTCACTTAGTGCGCTCTTTTGAATACGACGAGCATGTCCCCTATCATAATGGAGACACTAAGATAGTGTTGGTATTACACTGTACTATAGTTTAAATGTTATTAAGCATGATGAGTGGTTGTTATATGGGTAGTACATGGGATGCATGGTTTCTTTGGGCTGCACCTTTATTCGTGTTGGGGCACGATTGTTTTTAAAATAGCCTTGTGATGCCTTGACTTGGAAATTTCACTAGAGGTTGGGTAAGTAATTCATTATACATGCAAATGGTTTTGGAATAGTTTTAAAGGAATATCGTTAGATAAAGGTAGAATGTGGGTTTTGGGTCCACGACGTCTTTCGAGGGAATCATGCACAACCTATTATGTTGGTTGATCGAGATTCAACCGTTTTCATTGATGAGGTCCCTATAATGGCCTCAGATATAAGATTCATTTCGATGTTTAAGCTATAAAGTGAGCTTTGGCTCTGGTTTTAAAGGATTAGTCGTTAGTCTTGTGAAGGGTTAAAGGTGTGTTTGGCATTGGGAATGAAACACGTCAGTTCTAATGAGATTAAATGACCTTGGTAGGTTGGTTGTTTTAGTAGGGTTTACTAATGGCTTCTCGGGGATGCAAAGTTTTTAAGGTGGGTAGATTGTAAAGTCCCATGTTTTTGAACCAGGTTAAAATATAAAGGTTTTTGAATTTTTTTCGGTTTATCAACGGATCAATTTTTTAAACTGAGCTCCAGAATTTTATTCTGAGTGTTGGAACACCTAAAGGTGTCGTTTTTGGACTTGAGTAATTACCCTATAATTTTAGCGGGTGTCTCGATGAGTCTCGAGAGCACCAGATTTGGAAAATTCCACTTTAATGGATTTGCACAGGCAGTGCACGGTTGCGGTCCAACCCATGCAATTTACCATGCTTAATAAATTATTTAATTTAATTAAATAAGATTATATGAGAGTTTGTGATTAATTAAAAGAAAGTTTTAATAATAATAATAATGAATTTATTATTATTATCATTGTGGTTGATTAATTAAATGAATGATAAAGAAATAATTATATGATGGTTGAAGAAATTAATGTGGATTTTGGGTTTATAGAAGAACCATTTTAATTAAATGAAGAGTTTCATAATTATTAAAGGACCATTTATTATTAAATGGAGGTTATGGGTTGGAGTTTTTATCATTAATATCATATTAATGATATTGTAATAAATTAGGGGTTTATGGTTTTAATTAAATGAAAGTTGTAATAATAATAATAATAATGTTATTATTATTATTATTGTTTTTATTTAATTAAATAAATATTAAAAGAATTTAATGTGTCTTTTGAGCTTTTCAAAGAAACACTTTCCTTTAAGAAGGGTTAATTGGGAGTTATGGTCTTAATAAATGAAGGTTTATGGAAATAATAATTATTATTTATGATTATTATTATTATGCATATTATTATGGTTATATTTATTATTATTATTAACTTATTATGGTTGTTTTATAATTAATAATGATAATAATAATATATTTTTGGGGTTTTGGTTAGAAAGGAATGAATGTTGAAAGGGGTCGTAATAATAATAGTTTTTATTATTATCATAAATTATTTTGAATAAATTAAATTCAATTTAATTAAGGGGATTTTATTTAGTTTTTAGGTTAAAATAAAAAATAAAAAGAAAAGGGGAGGACCCTTCTCCCCCTTCCTCCACGCACATGAGGCGCGACCCCCCTGCAACCCTTTGAGGCATGACGTAGCAGCATCTCCATCCTCCTCTTCCGCATGACCCTCCTCCTCAGGACCTGCAGTAGCGTGCAACCCCTAGGCGACCCTCCCTGCAGCAACGCAACACTCGAGCGAAGCTCCTGCAGCGAGCGACCCCCGTGGCGCGAACCCCCCCCCCCCCCTTTGGGTTCACCATCTTCAGCTTTTTATACCCAAATTTATTCTTGGTTTAGGTTTGATTCTTCAAGGTAAGACCTTCCCACATGGTATGCTTCATTGCTTTGGAGATTCACTGATTTTTCGGTGCCCGTTTTGGTGTTGGCCAAAACCCTAAGGTTCGGTTTTATTCGGTTGTTGCATTTTTCTAATTTTAGGGTATTTGAGTGTTGTTTAGGGACATTTAGGTCCATGTTCCAGCATCCTCTACCAAGGGAGAGGCAGATGAGCTTGATTTTCTTTGAAGCTGTTGGTTCAGGTAAGCTTCTAAACCCGATGTTTGGTTTTTCACCAGTTAAATTAAGATCTGTTAATTTTTTATGAGTCCTCGGTATCAAGTTAGAGGTACTTTGATCATTACTGCTTTGATTATGGGTACCAGTTTAATATATTGAATTTTATTGATAAATGTATACAACGTGCACACACACACATATATATATGAAGGTGCACACACGTGCGACTGCGGACCAGTTGTGGACTGGTTGCCGCCAAGTACATTAAAGTATTGTAGAATTAAAATGGTGCTACCCCAAGGTAGGGTCCCAAATATTTATCTCTTTATTTAAGAATGCCTATTTTATTCTTAAAATAAATTTAGGATGTGAGTCTCCTTGGTTTTGTAACTACAAAATTTTCTTAAAATGCTGATTAAAGATAAACTACTAGTTAATGGTAATGTCATATCATGCTTGAAGAAGTTTGGGATTTTAGTATGTATTCTTGCTTGTGATGATATATGTTAGGTTATTTCATGACACCTTTGATGTTATTAAGTGATGCTTCACAAGTGAGATGATTTAGGACTTGACTAGGTGTTTGTTTTAAGCTTGTGTTGCTGGATATTTATTTGCTGCCAAGTTAATATGTTAAGTTTATGCCCAGAGCTTTAAATGGTTAAATAGGAAGCACCCATGGGTCTTCCTTGTAATTGAGACTTAAATGACGATGGACTTGAACACCCTTAGGTGTTCCTTTTGTAGGATGGTTAATAGGGTAATTAATTGTAGAATTAATTATCAAGTCACGAGTTGGAAAAAAATACAGCTTTTACTGATTATTGAGAATATTGAATATTTTGACATGTTTGGAATATAAATTGGAAACTAGTAATAATTAATGGATTGATTAATTATTACATATTAAATGGTAAATGGTTAATTAATTGATGACTATTTAAAGAGATATGATTTAATTAATTAATTTTTGAATTAATTAATTTGCATGCATTAAATTAATATTGTTAATTGATTGTTTGTTACGACTGTTGTCCAAGAGTACCTTTTGATGCTTGTTTCTTTTCCATGACTTAAGTTGTTTTGGATGGAGTTGTTTAAAAATATGATATGTTGTGTGATATGGTTTCTAAATATCTAGGCCTTGTTCAATATGTTTTGAGATAATTATAATGTGCATGTAAATTGTTAAAGTCATGGACGAATCACTGTTTGAGTGGACGAGTTCAGACTTGTTAAAGAATTGGGATAATTAAACGTTGAGTTAATTATTTAGTTGGATTGGTAAGAATAATTAATTGTTAATTAATTATTAACTATTGATATTTTGAATGGTTAATTAATTGTTGACTTATTTGACAGGTGATTTTTGTTGTTAATTAGTTGTTGAATTAATTAACGGATTGGATTAATTAATTAATTAATTAATTAATTAATGGATGGTTTCGTAGTGTTAGACATGGGATTATAATACAATGATAAATATATATGTATGATTGATAAATGAGTTGTGAGATAGGGAATGATGCTCTAAATACTCATGGGGTGCTAGACATGGCGTTCTACACCCAGCTTGCATGCAAACATTCTTTTACGGGACATGGACTGATGCTCCAAATACCCGTGGGTTGTGAGACAATGACTGATGCTCCAAATACTCAGGAGGGCGCCATACATGATTTTCTAAACCCATTAATTGACATTGGACTGTGGGTCCAATTGTTCGTACATGAAATGAATTAATTGGTTAATGAAAACTGTTGTGACATTATGGTTTGTGAATTGAATATGATAAAGGGTTCAGGCTTATCAATTAATTGGGTGAATCACTGTTAATGGACAGACCCAGGAGTGAATCACTATTTTTAGTGGATGGGCTCAGATATAGTATATGAAATATTAAATTGAATATCTTATGACGCATTATCCAATCCAAAGAACAAGCTTAGATTCAGTCTTTACTTTGACTACTTAGATGGTCTTTAGAGACATCTGTGGTGAGTGACTTATACGGGGGATGTCGGGCTTAGGCCGAATCTTGATACTTTCATAATTTAATGAGGTTTGAATAATTGATAAATGAAAATGATTGTGTAATGACTATTTTTTATGCATGAAAAATGTATAATACAGGTTCATACACCAGCTGAGGGATGAAGTGGGTACTTGGGTATATAGTTACATTGTATTGCATACTTTATTTATGCATGCTTTCACATGATTTAAATTATTTATTAAATGTATGTATTTGGGGTAGACACTGGTGGTCCTGGACTACTGAGATTTATCTCACACCCTACTCGGACCACCACTGCACTGGGGTACCCGAGTAGATTCTATTTGGTTGCAGGATTGTGCTGTTTGTATATACTTGGGGGATAAGAGTAGAGGTCCGAGCAGAAGCTCAGAATTCTTGAGTAGACCACCCTCGGGGCTTTGAGTCATTTTTTATCTATTTTTGTATTGGAATGTAAAGCATGTTGTTTTTGTTCATTGTTTTCTAGTTTGTATCATTAGCATGTCATGCATTCATCTACTGTATAATTGGCGTAGGCCACTTTTATAAAATGAGAACTATTTGTCTTCCACTACTTTATCATTTATTATACTGCTTCTTCGATTTATTTCCATTGTCTATTATTAAACTCCAATATGAGGGTATAGTTTCCCCACTGACTATAGATAGACCCTCGCTGCTAGTAGGTAACCTCTGGCATACGGGGAGACATTCTTGAGGTCACGTGACAATCGATTCAGCTACCGGTTTAGTGGTGAGCTGGGTCAGGACGTTACAGATAGACAAACAGCCAGGGGAAAACCAGGAAAGGAAATATCAGTCAAAAATATATTGAAATTTACATCCAAAGAGATAACACAACCTAGATGAACAAAACAAAAAAGCATGTTGCACAGTAAAATCCACTAACAAATCATTTAAAGAAAAAAATAATTGACTCTGAATTTTTATGACAAAAATTTATACCCGATTTGGCTCTAATACCACTTGTTGGGGGGCTGAACTGCGCAAGGAAGCCCCTATTCGACTATCCAAGATCTATTAGGTATATAATTGGTTTCCATAACTCAAAATAAAGAATCTAAATACTATGTTTATTATTTTAGTTCCATAATATGAAACAAATAAGCATGGATATATTCATAAACAAAATTCTAATAACCCAAATTAAAATGATTTAATAGTGAAAAAATCACAAACCAGCAGCAAAACAACCCATAGGTGGTGGAAATTAAAACTATTAAACACTTTCACTTAATTCTCATTAAACAGAATAAATCCATTCTGAACACAAAACTGATTTAATAAAAACAATGAGAGTAAAATTCCATATATAAATTTATAGAACCTAAAACAAGATTCCAAAAACATATAAATATCTATTATAGGAAGCAAGAATAGTAATAGTAGCAACATTCAGCAGACTAAGTATAAGAAACATGGAAAAAAAGTTTCTAATTAAATCAACAAACAAGAGAGTGTTCAGCAATTAACCAGGTCGAAAAAATAAAATTCAGAAAGTAGTAAGTGGATGTAGATATGTAATGCGATTCATCCAATCGGACTACATGAATGGGGAAGAATCACCACGGGTTTTCACTATGAAAGAATAATGGAGTATAAGAGAGTAGAAAACATTAGATATATATAAACTAAATAATATAGGAAATATGCAACGAAAAAATATGCAACATAAAAAATATCTTCCACAAAAATCAAAAAAGAAAAATACACAAACAGAACCAAAAACCCTTACTGGGGCTTGGCCAAACCTTAGTGATGGAGGTTCGACTCCGCTGTTTAGAATGTTGATATGAAATATTCAAAGCCCAATGTTGTCAAGATCATCAAAAACTAGGTTTGTCTCCTCTTTCGGAACTCGACAGTGCCATAGATCGCATGCCACAGTCATGGGAACTTTGAGATCAGAAGACGTACTCCAAAAAGCCAATGTTCACCTTCTTCTTAGGATAAACCCTAATTTATTCACCCCCACTTCGCTATCCCTTGATGAAAAAACTGAGTCGCTGCTTAGATCTAGTGAAAATAAGAGTTGGCACCGTCCAAGAACCGGATGACACCGCTGTCCAAGGCACCACCACTGGTTCAAAGCATCCAACCAAAAATTTATCAGATGCTCGCCTATAATCTTGCTGAGGAAGAACACCAAGATCCACCCTATTCCTACCAACCACTAATGGAAGCTTCCACACAACCCTTAAGAAATCCACCATTCCAAATCTGAAAACCGCCCGTCTAGATCTGAAATCCGCTCGTCCAAATCTGAAATTTGGTGATGTGAACTACCATGAATCACTGACAGTAGAGAATGATGATGTTGATCCATGCAATTTCAAATAGAGATATCTCGACACTACATCAGAGCTCACTGCTAAGGATGTTGGGTCGCTGCTGTTGGAGTTGGTTCCCTATAACCAACTTCTTTATACTTTATGATAAACTTATATTCATGGTTTTTAATATTAATAAATTCCTTATCACATCATGATTTTTCTTTTGTGTAACATAGTATGTGATAATGTCCCAATAGTATCTATCACACTAAAAGGTTATAGCGGTTCCATATTATGATGAGAACCTGGAAGTTCCATGACACTATTCTTGAATAAATTTTCTATGGCCAGATGATATCATTTGAAGGAACACAAATGATACAGGATATCAAGGGTGGAGACTCATAGGACTTTTAGACACCTTCTCATGGTGTATGCCCCTAGTAATATCTAGTAGGATATTATGAGAATGAGACTCGAAATTAGGAAATCCACATTATAAGTGTCATTGGATGTTCCTATCTGTAAATGTGTGTAATGGTCCTTGGACTTTAAGATTATTATTAATGGATATTATGAGTCATGTACTTTAATGTATTAGCAAAAACTGTGATGACATATGCTCACGGTGAGGTATGATACATTGGGTGTGCCATTAGTAATATTGCATTAATGAATAATTCTAGAAAGTATTTATCAATTCTATTCATTAACAGAAGTAAATATCTTAGGCCCTCTTATGAAAATAAAATATCCTAAATAAATCAATGACCATGGTGTTCACTAGGCAAGTTCTATTTCCTAAAAGTCAAAGAACAAGTTATCGAGCATATAGGTTGATGACACTGGCATGAAACCTGTTCGATTAGAGATATCGTGATAAAGGGATTATATTACATGATAATAATTCATATGAGGTGACATGTCATTTCAGCATTAACTTCTTTCTCTATGGGTACCTTGGCGTGTTGTTAGATTCTAAGCATGGACTTTAGGTAGGCTCACCTAATGACACTGAGAAAGAGGCCTAGAGGGTCACACTCTAAGTGTACCCAGAATCTCAATTAAATGATTTATTATTTAATAAGTTGAATAAATATTATTTTTGGTTTTGGTTTAATAATTATTTAGGTATGCCAGATCACATTTTATTTATTTATTGGCGAATAATTCAGTTAGATTTATTTATTTATTTAAAAAATAAATAGTCGTTATTCAAGGTCCAATAAATATTTTAGAGGATGTGCGGACTAAGTTAAAGGGTCCAATGAGAAAATAATATTGAATATTATTTGATTAAAATAATATTTAATTTTAACTTTTAAGCTAAGCACATGTCATGGAAATAATGTTATTGCTATTATTATTTGATACAGGGGTTTCACATGGAATAATAAAATAAACAATGACACTTGTGCTATTTATTTATTATTAACTAGTGAATTAAATTCCCATTTACATATTATTCTCTTATTAGATAAGGGGGAAACCTACTGGCTAGAAATACAATTTTTAGTTGTGCATATAACATTTTGGAGAAAAATATCTCAAGCCTTGAGAGATTTTTTCTCTCCAAGAACGCTCTCAAGAACGAGAGCGGCCATCCTCCACCGGATTAGAGAACGGTTTGGAAGCAGCTCTCAAGGTGATCGAGGGTGGAAAATGCAAGCACAAGGACCTTCCAAGATAGAACCCAGAGACTCCTTTGACAATGTCTAGAGATCCGCAGAGCATATGTGGATTACTGCTAGAGGATAACTTCTCTTGATCTCTACAAATAAATAAAAGGCTCACTGCAGATCTGTGGTCAGACACATCAATGAAGAAAGAAAACCTTGGAGGTATTTTTTTTAATTTAATTAAATTAATTATAAAAAAATATGTTGATCCTATATCTGGGTTTTAGGACTCTTTCTTCATTATCTAAATCTTTAATTTTATTCCGTGGATACTAGCGTTCATTATTGTATTGATCCCAGAATAATCATTGATCACAGTAAAATTTAATTTTTCTTGCTAGACCAACTATGCTTTTGATATACCTGGAACCTTCAAGTGGTATCAGTGTGGTCATATTTTCATTTATAATTATTTGAATAATTCGTTGATGATTTATTATTTAATAATTTAGTTTTTTAATTCACGTTTAATTGTTCTTGTAATATGAATTTTGAGATCTATTCTTCCTCTTTCGTTTATCATAGATCTAACAGAAACAAATAATTTTTGGATTAAAATTACATTGAGGATCTCATTAGGAAGTTCTGATGATTCTATCTAGGTAATAAGACATTACACACTGTGTATTCGTAATTACATGCCGTCTAGTCTTCTACACACACCGTGTAATCTGAATTACACACCATGTAGTTGTGTTCAACGCGCCAGGAGTAATTCGGAAATTAATCAAGCCATGGGCATTAATGACACACGGTGTATTTAATTCTTACACAGTGTGTTGACCAAGATAGACCGGCTCATGTTCATCTAGACTACATGCCATGTGGCCCACTAGACATAATGTGTAGTCCCTTAGGGTCAGGGTCAAGTTGTGTATCCCTCACATGGATTTCCCTACTGGTGACTGTGTAACGCAGAGTCTACACGGTGTGTGGACCACTAGACATGCCGTGTACTCTGAAGATTTCTAAATTTCACCTCACATGTCGTTTCCCCAGGAATGTACTTTGGATGGATAGTGATGAGGGTACATATCATGTATTTGGATCTACACTCCGTGTACTTTTTTCAAATTATGTAGATTTAAAATTTATTATTATATTATGTAACCCTTGAGACATGTACCTTCATGTGGGTGTAAAGATGGGACACAAAATGTGATAGGTGTTATATATATATATATATAATTAACATCTGTGTAATTTTCAAATATCTGCATATCATGTATGAGTTGTATTACAATTATAATTCTGTGTGCATGGTACATGTCACAAAAAATAAAGTGTATATAGGTATAATACATGTTGTGTAGTTTTGGACGAGTATTCACTAGGTTATCTCTAAGGTACAAGTTAGTTACACAATTTATTTTAAATGAATTTATTAATTTGTTTAAAATTATAATGGATGATAATCTTAAGGAAATTCATAAAAAAGATTAATATAAAAGGATTGATTAATTAATGATAATAAATAATCGATTTGAGAATGATTTGTCTTAATAATAATGATTAAAGAATTAAATGATAGTTTTATTAAATGCCTATTTTATTGCATGTTTGTGGATGATCATGAGCTAGAATGAACCTTTTTATGCGATTGGTTTGCTTTTAATTTATTTTTTAAATTAAAATTGTTGGCATGCGTGCCTTCTCTTCATTAATATGTAGGGCTTGTGTGCCCATGGTTTCTTTTATGTAAAACCCCTTTTACCCCTCACCTATGTGTGAGTTAAAAGCATATTTAATGGATGGATATCCCAAGTTAGTGGAGGTGGTTCAAGTTAGGAGCTGAGGAGAAACCAATCCAAGGAGATACAAAGGTGGATAGGTGGAAAGATGTAAACATGAACCTTAAGTGGTTCAAGGTGTTTCTCCCCTTGGTCAGGGTTAGTTTATCAACCACTAGATAAAATAACCATTAGAAAAGCTCATGGTCATACCCTTTATTTTATTTCTATCAGTTTCATGGTTATTCATTATGGATGTATTTTCACGATAACATAATTAATGAATTAACAAGCATGTAAGATGGAACTAAAATAAAATGGCTTATGCGTAAATATTATCAAGACATGGTTAATAACTTAAGTATATCCCACCTAATATTGACAAGCATGTGAAAAGATAATAAGAGGAAATTTACACATAAAGGATAAAATCACTCAATAAAATATTAAGTCAGTATAGAATTCCATTACTTCGATTAGAATCGAACCAATAGTTTAAAGTGCTTGACTAGCCAAAATTGGGGTGCTTTCAATTATAAGGGAATTCTAATTTGAGGTTTTTGATTGACTTAACTTGGTTTACATCAAGGGTTGACTGCCAAATCAAGACTTGGTGTAACTGAGAGGTGAGAGTTGAGTAAATCTAAAATAATGATTTCAGGATTGAGGATTCCACTCAACGAATCAAGGATCTATGAGTTAATACAGTTGTAATTTGGAATTCCTACTTAAAACCATTCAAGTTTCTTAACCATCCAAAGTTGGGGTGATGAGAATGAAATATGGATCCTTTCCACTAGAATATCCAAGAAACATGATATTCTGAAGCCAATGATGAGGGATATTTGGTTTCGATAAAATAGTGGGAGACTAATGAATATTTATTTATTTATTTGTCTTAATTTTATTAGATAAATTACTAAAACTTTGTTCATATTATTTGTAGAAGCGATATTAAAAATGACATCAAACATATTGTCACATTCCATACTCAAGAAGGAAAACCTTCTCACCAACACAAATTTTTAGGAATGACAGATGCATTTATGCATCATCCTCCTCCATGAAAGGAAATTATATGTGCTGGAGGAACCTTTACCAGTTGTTCCTGGGAATGAGGTGAGTGATGAGGAGCTCTCTGTGTACGAGAAACATCTGAATGATACTATGAATGTTCAGTACCTTATGCTATCATCCATGATCAATGAGTTCTTGAAGCAATATGAGGAAATGGATGCTTATAGAATGATGTCTCACCTTTAGGACCTCTATCAAGAGAAGGCGAGATAAGAGAGGTATGAGATCTCCAGCGCTTTTTTCACTACTATGCTTAGAGATTTTGTGCCAGTTGGACCACATATAGTCAATCTTAATGGATACATTGAGTTTCTAGACATATTAGGGATTAAATTACTAGATGAGTTGCGTATAGATTTCATAATATCATCACTTCCCAAGGCCTCCTATAATTTATTGTGAATTATAATATGAGAAATAATGAGAAGAGTATATCATAACTTCTGACCCTGATTCGCTAAGTGGATAAGGATATGGGGTGTGACAAACCCAAAGTCCTTATGGTGAATAGGAAGAGGAAGGACAATGAAAAGGGGCCTAAGATTTATAAATAGTCTAAATCTCCCGAGCACCATCTAACTAAGAAGAAGAAGATCCAAAGTCAGGGCAAGGAAAAGGCGAAAGTATTCTTTACATGTGGAAACTCATGCCACTGGAAGAGGAACTGAACCCAGAGGTAAGGGGAAGCCAAATGTGAATTTGTTATTGAGTGAAATCTCTCCATTTCTACACATTGGGTATTAGATACAACTTGTGGTTCTCAAATATGTATTCAAATGCAGGAACCAAGTATATTTTAGAAAATTTAAAAAGGATAGGTGGATCTACGAGTTACCAATGGTTTGAGGCTAGATGATCTTTCCATTTGAGACTACCACCTTTCGTTGTCAACTGGGATGATTTTGGTTTTAAGAGACTATTATTATGTACCAAGTGTTACCAAGAGCATAATTTCTATATCAAGTTTATATACATATGGATTTATTTTCAAGTTCAGAAATAAATGTTGTTTATTTTATAAGGACAACATATGTTATGGTATGACACATTTAAATAATGGTATGTATGTATTAAATTACAAATATCAAGTTTTGGAAATCGATAACGAATCAAGTTCACATGGATCATATAACACCCAGTTGTGGCATCACTGTCTTGGTCATGTAAAAGAGAAGTGCCTGAAAAATCTCTATTAAGATGGTTATTTAGACTCTTCTGATCTAAAACCAATAGATAGATGATACACTTTTTTACAAGGGAAAATGAACAAAACACCATTTGGTGTATAGGGTGAAATGGACATAGAGCTTTTAGGATTGGTACACATTGATGTGTGTGGACCATTTGTAGTAGAAGATAGAGGTGGATATTCTTACTCCATAACTTTTACTGATGACTTGAGTAGATATGGATATATTTACTTGATGAGGTATAAGTCCGAGTCCTTTGATAAATTCAAGGAATTCAAGAATGAAGTAGAGAATCAGATTGGTAAGAAGATAAAGAAGTTTCTATTGGACCGAGATGGAGAATATCTTAACCAAGAGTTCATCGACCTTTTATGGGAGTTTGGGATTCTATCTCAAATCACTCCACCATATACACCACAGTGGAATGGTGTTAGTAAAAGGAGGAACCGTACCTTGTTGGACATGGTAACGTCAATGATTAGTCATGAAAATCTTATGTTATCATTTGGGGGATATGCATTACAAACTGCGACATACACATTAAACTGAGTACCAAATAAGGAGGCAAAAAGAATCCCCTTCCAGTTATGGAGTGAAAAGAAACCCATTTTTTCATATACATGTGTATAGGGATACAGGGCATTTGTTAAGGTTTTCTAAGGAAAAAAACTAGCACCCCAGGGTGCTTGGTGTATCTTTATAGGGTATCCCAAGGAAACAAAGGGATACTACCTATAGAACCCCTTATACAAGAAAGTGATTGTTTCCAGACAAGCCGTCTTTCTTGAGAGGGAGCACATCCTTAAAAAGGATAGTGTGAGAAAGATTAACTTCGATGAAGTTGATGCTCAAGATATACAGAAGTTGGTACATGAACAAGTTCCACAAGTCCCCATGGAAGAAGTAGTTATCAAAACATAAGTACTACTTAGGAGTATAAGAGAGGTAAATGAACTAGAGAGATATGGTTTTCTTGTCACCGAGGATGGTGACTCATTATTGTTGGACAATAATGAATCTATATCCTATAAAGAGTTAGTATAGATCTCAAAATATGCAAGATGTCTAGAAGCTATGAATTCTGAGATGAATTCCATGTATCAGAATCAAGTTTGGGTTCTGGTCGATGCACTAGTTGATGTAAAACCTATTGGATGTAAATAGTCATTCAAGAGGAAACTGGACATGGAAGGTAAAGTAAGTAACTATAAAGCAAGGATAGTGGCTAAAGGTTTTAAACAACAATAAGGAATTGACTATGATGAATATTTTTCTCCAGTTTCCCTGTTTAAATCCATCAGAATCATACATGCCATAACAACTTACCATGACTATTAGGTTTGGAATATGGATGCCAAAACCGTGTTCCTTAACGGGAACCTTCTAAAAGATGTCTATATGAAATAACTAGAAGGGTTTGTGACACCAGATGATTCCAAAAGGGTTTGAAAGTTTCATATGTACATTTATGGACTGAATCAGGCATCCAAGTCATGGAATATTTGATTCGATGAAGCCATAAGGGAATTTGGTTTCATTAAGAAAAAATGTGATCCATGTGTTTAAAAAAGGTTTGATGGGAATGTGTTCATTATCCTAGAAGTATATGTTGATGACATATTACTTATTAGAAATGACATACTAATCTTAAAATCAGTTAAGGATTGTTTGAACAAGTGATTCTCCATGAAAAACTTAGGCAAAGTAGCCTATATTCTAGGGATCAAGATCATTCGTGATAGACCCAAGAGGCTTCTTGGGCTATGTCAGAGTACATACATTGACCAGATACTAAATAGATTTAGTATGGAAAAATCCAAGAGGGGATTTGTTTCGATGTCACATGGAATACATATTTCTAAGAAAATGTGTCCCCAGACTCAATAGGAGAAAGATAGAATGAGTAAGATCTCATATTCTTCGGTGATATGATCAATCAGGTATGTCATGCTATGTACTAGACTTGATGTTGACTATGCACTAAGGATGGTAGGTAAATATCAAACAGATCTAAGAGAACAATATTGGACTATTTTTAAGGCTATCCTTGAGTATCTGAGAAGAACTAAGGATATGTTCTTGGTGTATGGAGGAGATGAATAGATTTTCATCAGAGGGTATGTTGATGTTGGTTTTTAGACATACCAGAATTATCTAAAGTCACAATCAAGATATTATTTCTATCTCAACATAGAAGTTATGAGATGTAAGAGTTCAAAGCAGCCAGTTGTTGTTGATTCTACAACGGAGTCCGAATATATAGTGGCTTCTGATAAATCTAAGGAATTCGTCTGGATTCATAACTTTGTTAAGGATCTTGATGTAGTGCCTAGAAGTAAATACCCTATCACATTGTACTATGATAATACTGTAGTGGTGGCTCTTTCAAAGGATCCAAGGTCACATCAACAGAAAAAGCACATACTCTGGAAGTATCACCTCTTGAGGGATTTTCATTAGAGGGGTGAAGTTGTCATGATCAGAGTGTCTTCGGAGGAGAACATGGCGAACCCTATAACTAAAGGAATATCTCAACAGAAGCACGAATATCATGTGAGAGTTATCAAACTAAAGGTTGTTAGCAGTTGGATCTAGTGCAAGTGAGATTCTATTGGAGTTGGTGCCCTAGAACCAACTTCTTTGTACTTTATGATAAACTTATATTCATGGTTTTGAATATTAATAAATTCCTTATCACATCATGATTGTTCTTCTACGTGACATAACATGTGATAATGTCCCAAGAGTAGTTGTCGCACTAAAAGGTCATATCAGTTCCCCGTTATGATGAGAACCTAGAATTTCCATGACACTATTCTTGAATAAATGTTCTATGGTTGGATGATATCATTTGAAGGGTCATGAATAATATAGGCTATCAGGGGTGGAGACTCATAGGACTTTGAGGAACCTTCTCATGGTGTACACCCCAAGTAATATCCAGTGGGATATTATGATAATGAGACCCGACAATAGGAAATCCACATTATAAGTGTCAGTGGATGTTCCTATCTACAGACGTGTGTAATCGTCCATAGACTTTAAGATTATTATTAATGGATATTATGAGTTGCATATTTTGACGTGTCAGTAAAAACTATGATGACATATACTCACGGCAAGGCAGGATATGTTGGGTGCGTCACGAGTAATATTGCATTATTGAATAATGCAAGAAAGGATTTATCCCTTATGTTCATTAATGGAGGTAAATATCCCAGGCCCTTTGATATAAATGATATATCCTAAATAAATAAATGGACATGGTGTTCTCTAGGAAAGTTCTATTTCTGAAAATTCAAAGAATGAGTTATCGAGTATATTGGTTGATGAAATTGGAATAAAACCTGTTCGATTAGAGATATTGTGATAAAGGGATTATATTACACGATAAGAATTTGTATGAGGTGACATGTCATCGCAACATTAACTTATTTCTCTATGGGTGCCTTGACATGTTTCTAGACACTAACCTTGGACTTTAGATAGGCTTGCTTAATCCCACTAAGAATGAGGCCTAGAGGGTCACACACTAAGTGTATCCAGAATCTCAATTAAATAATTTATTATTTAACAAGATAAATAAATATTATTCTTAGTTGTAGTTTAATAATTATTCAGGCATTCCTGAGGGCATTTTATTTATTTATTGGAAAATAATGTAGTAAGATTTATTTATTTATTTAATAAATAAATAGTCATTATTCATGGTCTGATAAATATTTCAGAGGATGGGTGGACCGAGTTTAAGGGTCCAGTGAGGAAATAATATTAAATATTATTTGATTAAAATATAATTTAATTGTAATTTTCAAGCTAAGAAAATGTCATGGAAATAATGGTATTGCTGTTATTATTTGACATGGGGGTTTCTCATGGAATAATAAAATAATTAACATCACTTTTTCTAATTATTTATTATTACCTATTGAATTAAATTACCCAGTTTCTTATTATTCTCTTATTAGCCAAGGGGGAAACCTACAAGCTAGAAAGCCATTTTTTGGTTGTGCACAACATTTTGGAGAAAAATCTCCCAAGGCTCAAGAACTTTTTTTCTCTAATAATGCTCTCAAGAATAAGAGTGGCCATCCTCTACTAGATCAGATAATTCTTTGGAAGCATCACTCAAGGCGATCAAGGGTGGACAATGCAAGTGCAAGGACCTTCTGTGATAGCACTCGAAGACTCTTTCGGTGATGTCCAGAGATTCACAAATCACTTGTGGATTACCGCTAAAAGAGATCTACCCTTGATATCTAAAAATCAAAGAAACACTCTCTATAGATCTTTAGTCAGACATATTAGTGAAGAAATAAAACCTTAGAGGTATTTCATTAATTTAGTTAAATTAATTATAAAAAAATATTTTGATCCTCTCTCTGGGTTCATGGCCTCTTCTTGTTTATCTAAATCTTTGATTTTATTCAGTGGATACTGGAATTCATCATCGTATTGATCTTGAAATAATCATTAATCACGGTAAAATTTAAAGTTGGGTGATGTCCCAACAGTGCTTCTACTGTGCTTGGAACCATCAGTTGCTGCATGAGAGAGCATTGAACTAGCGATTCCTTGACTTAGTATCACCCAAATCTAGAACACCCACCTCTATCTTGTAGAAGGAAGAAGAATTCCAGACCAAGGATGTCATGGATCTCCCATAACTAAATAGCTACATGCGGATGGAGGATATTTCGTGGGTGGTTCCCACTTGATAGCTGTGAAACAAACACTTAATAGGCATATTAAAATAAAATTTGATTTTAATTTACAAAAAAATTAATGTAAAATTCACAAATATCCACCTTGTAAATTAAAATGATTTTTTTAATATGCACCAACATTACAAAAATCTACCTTGAAAATTAAACTCCTAAACTCATGATGATTCTACACCACCTATCACCATTAATTCGAGCATCATATCCTAAAAAAGAAATCACTTATAAGGTCTGACCCAAACGGCCCCCCTATCATGCATCAACGTGACACACGCTGCCCAAAATTAAGGACTTTATAAAGATGGTAAACATGCTCAGAATTAAATAACTTCAAACATAAATAGAACATATACCTTCACTTACCTAATTCGACCTCTGAGATCATGTCATTGAGGAAGTCCCAAACTACTCCCTAGTACCTGAAACACAAGGCATAACACAACAATATCCATCCTTCAAAACCATGAAATAATAAACATCTTAGAAAATTCATAAATAATATAACTCCAAAAATTAGTTTAATAATGAAAATATTAGTAATAAAATAAACACTAAGAAATAAAGAATAGTAAAAGAAAAATTGGTCTCCACCAAAACACATCACAGACTCAGAATACTCTCCACCTAAAGCAAAGACACTACCTTGAACCCAGCCAATAATAGAAGTTCCTCAACAATTGGGTACCACTTCAAGTCTCATATATCCCCAAGATTCCTCAGGACAATCTCTAAACCCAAGAGAACATCATCGATCCAAGGGAATCAAACTACTGACTAAGAAATACCATCCTATTCTAGCTTCCTAACGATATATAGGACCACCTAACATCGTTAAAGAGATCCTGATAGAACCACCATGAAGCTTGATCATAACCAAACCTATTCACATGACATTGCCACTCTAAATGCTGCCCAGGCCCAATAACCACTTGAAACTGGTCAACATTTAGAGATACCAACCCAAAACCAGGACATAAAACTAAGGAACACACCTAATCTAATTACTATCTCACTCTCCTAAGGGAAAAGGAAAAACCTGAGGCCAAACTAACTAACTAACCCTACCACACACCTCACTACTAACCGATACACTCTCACCTAAGACAACCTCACACTAACCCCTTATCAACCCTGGAACAGGAGACACACATAGGTAGAAACTAACAAAAGGCATCTTTAGGGATACGATAGGCAAATAGTCAGGGGAAAACAAGGCAAGAAAATATCAATCAACAGTATATTAAAAATTACATCCAAATAGAGAACATAACCTAGCTGAACAAAACATCAAAACATGTTGCATAATAAAATCCACTAAAAATCATTTAAAGAATCAATTAATCGATTTTGAATTTTGGCAACAAAAAATTATACCCAATTTGGCTCTAATACCACTTGTTGGGGGGTTGTGTTGTGCAAGGCAGTCCCCATTCAACTAACTAGGATCCATTGGGTATATAATTGGTTCACGTACCTCAAAATATAGAATCTAAATCCTATTTTTTATTATTTCAATTCCATAATATGAAATAAATAAGCATGAATATATTCATAAAAAAATATAATAACCTGAATTAAAATGATTTAATAGTGAAAATATCATAAACAAGCGGAAAAAACAACACATATGAAGTGGAATTTAAAATTATTCAACACCTATACTTAATTCCCATTAAATAGGATACATCTATTCTGAACACAACAATGATGTAATAAAATCAATGAGAATAAAATTCTAGATTCATATATAAATTTACAAAACCTAAAACTAGATTCTAAAAACATATAAAGAACAATTCCAATAAGAAAAAATAGTAACATCAGCAGCATGTAGCAGACCAAGAAGAAGCAACATGGAAAAAACAACTTCTAATTAAATCAAGAAACAAGTGAGTCTTCAACAATTAACCAGGTCAAAAAAATAAAATTTGGAAAGTAGTAAATGGATGAAGGGATGTAACTTTCTTCGTCCAATTGGTCTACGTGCGCAAGGTAGAATCAATAGGGGTTTTTGCTATGCATGAATAAATGAGAACAAGAGAGTAGAAAACATCAGAAATATATAAACAAAACAAGATAGGAAATACCCAACGAAAAACATGCAACATACAAAATACCTTCCATAAAATTCAACAAATAAAAAAACATGATTAGGACCAAACCCCCTTACTGGGGCTTAGCCGCAAATCATTTTTTTTTTATTTTATGAAGGCCGGTTTGAGGGTACCCGGTTCCCATGGTACATTTCACAACATCCAAAATTCAGAGAAAACCACATTCAGCGGAGCAAATCCAAATTCAAGCTAAAATCGAACCACGCGTCTCCCCAATCCGCACGCCACCTCGAGATGCGTTCGTGGCCACCTCGAGCCGCACACCACCTCGAGAAACGAGTTGACAGAAATCAAACCACCTCCATCCATATCGCCGGCGAGAGATTCCGGCCATCTTCATCCATCGACGTCGTCGAAAAACAACGGATCACACCATTCAGACATATCCACAACACCAGAACGCCGATGAGCTTCACCGACGCTCGTCATCACGCAATCATCCGCGCCGGCGACGAGAAACAGAGCGCATCACCGCTGGTGGAACCCTTCACCGATTTCAACGAGGGAGAAACCTCGTCACTAGTAACAGCGAGGTAGAACCCCACGACACAACGCCAAAACATCACAGCCAAAACGAAACCGCCAGAAACAACCACAAAAACGCAACACAAAACACAAAAACCAAGAAAACACCCAAGGAACGAATGAACCCGCCGCGAACAGACAAACCTACCGCGTCATACAAAGGTATACCCTAGCAAACTCACCTGGGAGGAGGCAGGAGGCCGCCGCCGCATGAGCGCAGCCCTCAAACGCGAATAAAACACCACCGGACAGCAGACAGCTGCCGAGATCTGATCCACGGGCGCTCCGGAGAGTATGCCGTCACCAAGACCGGTCTTACACCCATGGACCAGAACCAGCCACCACCGACGCCCGAGAGCATCTCACCGCCAGAGAGAGGGCCACGAAGCGTCACTGCAGCAGCGGAGATCCACCGCCAACCCACCGAGCGCAAGAAAACCCTAGATCCACAGCGGAGGAGCCGGTCGCGGCGAGAGCGAGAAAACCCTAGACCGAGAGCCCCTTACGGGCGCATCACCCCCCTTCCCTCCCTTACTGGGGCTTAGCCAAACCTTTGTTGATGGAGGGTCAACCCCGCTATAGAGAATGCTGATAGGAAGTCTTCAAAGCCCGATGTGGTCAAGATCATCAAGATCCAGGTTCATTTCCTCTGTCCAAACTTGACACTATAACAGATCCCCAACCACAAAACAGGGTTTTATCAGCGCTAAAAAAACACTGAAAATCGAGGCACTATTAAAAGGGGTCCCTTTTATCAGCCCTGATAAAAGGGTCCTTTATCAGTGATTTTTTTAGCGTTGTCAAAAGACTGCTTTTATCAGTGTTAAAAAAGTGAAGATAAAGGTCAATTTAAAAAAAACTACAAATCGGAGGGTGGCCATCCCCCCTTTTATCAGTGCTCGACCACCTTTTAACAGTACTAGCCTCCCCCGCCCCCTTTATCAGGGCTAAGCACCTGCTCACCCCCACTCGCGCGCCCTTTCCTTTGTTGGGTTTTGAACCTAAGACCTCCTCCTCATGCACCTGCGACTCTTCCACTCACCTATATTGTTTTGTCTTTCATTTTATGACATATCTATATATTTATAGATATTTCACTACATTTTTTATTCGTATATATATATATATATATATATATATATATATATATTTAAAGACATATACAATTTGTTTTGTGTGTGTGTGTTTATAAATACATAAATATATATATTTATATATGTGTGTGCATCTATAAATATAATTATACATATTTATATTATACATAAATATATATATTTAATATTATATATTAATATTTATATACATATATTAGAATATGTTGATAAACATATATATGTTTGTCAATACACACACAAATATATATATATATATATGAACATTATATATACATTAATTATATATTTATATATATATAAATATTTATAAATATTTATTTTAAATAAAATAGGTCTTATTTTTTATTTATGTAAGGTTAATATATTGAGAAATATATTTTATATGTAAATATGTTTAATTATTTATTTATAAAAGTAAATACTAATAAATATTAATGTATATAAACAAATGTAAATATATATTAATAAATATAAATAAATCATAAGAAATAGTAATAAAATATTAATAAATATTAATTAATTATTTACAAATATTAATTAAATATGAACAAATATTCATAAATAATAAAAAATATTAATAAATACCAATAAATATTAACAAATATTAAATAAATATCCATAAATATTAATTAAAATGTTAATCAAATATTCACAAAAAGCAATACAATTATTTAAAAATTCCTAAATATGAATAAATATTAATCAAATATCAATAAATTCCAAAAAATGTTAATAAAAATAAATAATTATTAATACATTTTAATTAAATATTATTAAATATAAATAAAATAATAACAAATATTAATAAATAATAATGAAATAATTTTCAATAATTTTTAAATTTTAATTAAATTTTAATAAATATTAAAAAATATATTAATAAATATTAATTAAATATTAAAGCTTATAAATTAATATTAATACATATTAACTAAATATTAATAAATATTAACTAAATATCAATAAATTTAAATAAATATTAATAAATAATAGATAAGTATTAAATAAATATTAATAAATATTAAATAATATTAATAAGTATAAATAAATATTAAAAAATATAAAAAAATATTAAATAAATAACATTAAATATGATCGTATATTAATTAAATATTCATAAATATTAATAAATATTACTAAATATTACTAAATGTTAATAAATATTCATTAATATTAATATTTAATTATATTTAATAAGATTTATGAATAATTATTTAATGGATAACTATTATTTATTAAAATTTGTTAATAATTATTAACATTTATTAATATTTATTTAACATTTATTAATATTTAATTATTATTTATTTATATTCATTAATATTAAATTAATATTTAAATATTCTTAATAAAAGAGGTCTTGACACTGAACTTGTTAAAAGAATTATTAAAATTTATGAATATTTATTTAATATTTAATTGATATTTAATTGATATTTATTAATATTCATGAATATTTAATTATATTTATTTAATGTTTATTAATTTTTAGTTATTATTTATAAATATTTATAAATCTTGAAAATTATTTTATTGTTATTTATTATTATTTTTGAGTATTTTATTTATATTTTTGATTATTTAATTAATATGTGTTAATATATATTTATATTTATTGATATTCATTGATATTTATTGGTATTTATGAGTATTCATGAATATTTAATAAAATTTTATTAATTTTCATGAATATTTAATTGATATTTGGTTAATATTTAATTAATATTTATTTAATATTTATTAAGATTTGTTAATATTTATTAGTATTTATTAATATATTTTTAGTTTTTATGAATATTTATGGATATTTATAAATATTTGATTAATATTTGTGAATAATTAATTAATATTTATAAATATTTTATTACTATTTTTTACTATGTATTTATATTTTTTAATATTTTTTTCTTTCTTTATATTCATTAATATTTAATTAATATTTAGGAATATTTGCTTAATATTTAATCAATATATATTAATATTTCTTTGTATTATCGATATTTATGAATATTTATTTAATGTTTTATTAATAATTTTTAATATTTATAAATATTTAATTAATTTATATTGATGTTTTATAAATATTAATGATTTTTTACTTGATATTTTTTTATTTAATTAGTATGCATCAATTTTTAATTAATTTTTATTTCTTGTTATTAATATTTATTTTAATTTTTAGTTAGATATCTATTTATATATATATATATAGTAATATTTATAATTTAAAAAATTCTGGAGGAATAGTGAATGGGGTTCACTCTTCCTTTAGAAAATTCACACACGAAGTGTGAACCTCATTCATGCTTCATAGCGAGGGGTGAAACATGAATGAGGTTCACACTTCTTGAGACCCCTTTTTGAAAATACCCCCGACCCTACCCCATTTTATAAAAAAAATTAATAACCCAGTTAAATTTTTTTTCCATAGATACAGAGATACAGACTCGGACGGTGATGACAAAGCTTGATTTCAACAGATTCAACCGAATCTCAATACCAGAAAGCTATCTTTGATCGAGATTTGGCTTCTTCAATCTTAGGAAAACTTGAAATCTCCTTATGATGAGTCCTCATATTAGGTTTATAGAGGTCTTTCAGCATCATCTCGTCTGGATAAATGAGTTGTGATATTTTCAATTCAGCTATGTGAGCTACTGAAATCAGCTACTTGACTGGATAGAAAATTTCTATGTGGTCCACTCTTTGAAAATAACTATTTTAACATGTACAAAATTTGGAAACATGGATCTACACATTAAATAATATTCAAAAATAAAACGTTAAATTAAAATTAGAATAATTAATTAATTAACTAACTAATTAAAGAAATGGTAAAAACTATAAAGAAGTTAGATTAAAATTCAATGTCACTAATTATTAAATATTTAAATAAAATAAATTAAATACAAAACTTCAATTAACTATTTAAAAAAAAGAATAGATGAAACAAATTAACAAAAAACATAATTAAACAAAATCTCTAAATTTAATATTTTTAAAAGAATCTCCAAAATTAAAATATAAAATCAAAGTTTTAACAAAAAAATAAAACTAAAACATAAAATCCATTAATTAACCATAAAATAATTAATTTATCAAATTACTAGGAAATTACCCGATGCAAAATAACCAATAATTACTTAATCAACTCTTAATTATCCATAAAACTAAAATTAACTTATAAAAACACATATAATCTTAGAATTAAGAGTTTTATTAATTTAACAACTAATTAACATCAATTTTAAAATTTTAAATTAAAACATTATTTTATCAATTAAAACACGGTTAAATTAAAGAAATATGTGGAAAAATTGTATCAAAACAAAGACACATCAGATTCCCTCATTCTAAGTTTTTGATTTTTCTCAAGAAAACAATGATACAAAATCAAGAATGAAATGAATCTCAAACTCAAAATATTGTATGGCTACAAAAAATTGGTCTTCAAAATGATTTTCCCCTAAGATTTTCATCAAGTAGTGATAGATTTCTCTCTCTCAAGAAACTAAATAATTTCCAGTGCAAAACTAATTCCTATTTTATAAAAATAATTGATCTTAAAGATTTGAAACCAGATTAATCTCACTTCAACATGAATTCAACTGAAAGTTCAAACTTCTCTTTAACTTCAGGAGAATAGACTCGCATAATTAGAAACCAAATAAATTGGACACTCTATTTGAATAAAAAATCTTAATAAATTAAAATCAATACAAATAACTCATCCATAAACTTAAAGAATAAAAGAATGGGTTAAAATTAGATTATGATTTTCATTTCATAATTCATTTGAATGCATACTTTATGAGTTTAAATACAAATTTAAATATCTAAGGTTAATGATAATTGTATAATATTCAGACAATATTTTACCAATTTCAACCGCTTTTTAAGACAGTAGTGAAAAATGTTTTTCCCAACTATATCCAAGGGTTATTAAATAATTAACCTTCTTAAAGTGGCTACACAACATTGAAACTATAAAAATTTAAAGTAACTGAAAATGATTCATTGAAACTTATAACACTATCAAATTTGAAAAAAATAAGGGTTTTCCATTGGGTTCTCATTATGGTACAGTTTAACTAATTGAAATACACTTTCCACCACACTAAAACTCAACATTATCCTCCAATATTAAATCCAAGATAGAAAAAGATATTTATTCAATTTAAAGTTCAAAATAGATTTAAAAATTCAATATATTAGAATCATGTTCAAATGGATACAATAAAGCTAAAAATATTTTTCCACATAACACAAATAATTAACAACTCAAAGCATGCACAAAAGTGCACTATTGGTTAGCAGTTCAAAAATTCAGCTCAAAAGTAAAATGTGTAAACTAGTTCATATTCAAAGAAGTGTTCAAAAAAAATTCCATAAAGTCAAGAGATATCCATCATGACATGACACTAAAATACACTCCAAAAAAACTCATTTAATTGTATTAACCAACCTATTTCACTACAAATTTCAACATGTAAAAAAAATCCAATTCAATATTTTTTCAAACAATTTATGTTCAGAGTGACAACAATAGTAAGTAGAATATAAATGCATGAGAATGAATAAATAAATAAATAATAACTCCCCTTAATTAGTAGATTTATTCATATTAAAATTCTCTTAAATCCCCCCATTCTTCGCTGTGATAAAGTCCCTCTGGTTATACCTTTCAAAAAAAGTCCCTCTGGTTATCATCAAAGAACCTAAAGATATAAAAAAATAAACAATTATGTCCAAAAAGTTTCAGCATTAGTAAAATAAAACCAGAGTTTATAATTTAAGGGGTTGAATCAAGTTGCTTCATTTTACAACTTCTTCATATCATTATAAATTTAAATCATCTATCCCAAAAAGTGAAGAGCGGCCCCTAGTAGATTTCTCATTGTAAACGAGCTAAATCAACAAATTTTTGAAAGCCTTATTGTCCACTTTATTTCCTATAAGAAAGACAAGCATGTTTAAAATTTTTATTTAAATTTAAAAGCATAAAACTGAATGTAAATTTAAATAAAGTAAATAGAGGAGAAATCTTGGGTTAAACCTCCAAAAGGGGTGCTAATTTTTATACTATCCATAGCTGGACATCCACTTTCATCACCAATCCATAGTTGGATGAGACTTGTGTGGTAAGAACCAACACATCCTTCCTTTCTCATAGTTTTTCAACTTCTATTCTTTTTTAAGGTCCCATTAAAAAAATATTGTGTATCCATCCTCCTCATAGTGTGGTACAATTATTCAGTTGGGGATGGATGAATGATATATAGGGCCCCATGTTCAACTTCTTTGGAAGGATAATTATCTTTCAGTAACCCCAAATCTTATAGGTACATTCGTATAAGATGGAAAATTTTATTCTTATTAGTAAATTGGACAACCTTCTCTTCTATGTGCAGCACAAAATGCATTTCTATAGAGGTTGTTTTAGGTTCTAACTCTATAACCCCATTGTCTTCTCTAGTAGAAATTACCTCTTCCACAATCACTTCCAAATTTTCTTGGGGCTGTGAAGAGGATGTAATTTCATAAGTTTAACTTCAAGGAGAATGAGTTAATATTTCAGATTAAAAATGATCTAAACAAAATAGGTCAAAAATGTCAATATCACCATGGAATACATGATTTGGAATCCCATGTTCTTATTATATTTCCTTTGGAACATCAATCATATCAGGAAGTGAATATTCTTTAAGTTTGACCTTAACCTCTAGGATTTCTTCTTTATAAGTTGGAAAGTTGAACTCTCTTACATAAAACTCGGGGACAAAGTGTGAAAACTCATGAAGTTCATTAACTAACGATTCTAATACATGACGATTTAAATCTTCTTTAAGCTCATTAATAATTTTTTTAAATTAATTTTCATTTAGAGTCTTAAAAATATCCCTTTTTTCTTGAAAAATGTATAACTATGTCATCTAATGGTGTATCAAATTCGATTTGTTCTTATTGTTTTTTTAGTTTAATTTTTTTTAGAGAATCATTTTTAATATTTAGTTTTTTCAAAACTATTTTCATCTTCCTAGGAAATGGTGATAATTGAATTATGAGGTTTTTGGTGTCATTTTTACCTCTTATCTTCAAGAATTTAATCTCTTAAATACTACAGTAAATCAGCACCTAGGGTTTTCTCCTAACGAGACTACATTTAAAAAATTTATTTATTGTGATTTAATTATTTGTTTACTTTTATATTTCTATGGGGGAATTCCTAAGATAGGAAATGAAACTAAACTAATTATCCAAACTAAAAGACATGAATATAGAATCAAACCAGAAGTAGTGAATGAAGTGGATAGAATTCAGAAATGAAATACCAGCCAAACCTAGTGATTCTATTGATTTATTCATTCTTCATTGATTTGAAATATTTTACTTAATAAAACCCCTTAACAAATAGTTAAATATTTAAAACAATGTATCTCATTATGTTTTAAAAGTTAATTTCAATAACTTAAATCTCAGTTATCGTATTCCTTTTATTAAGATATGGTTGAGACACTCAACGATTTACAAGAACTAAGAAACAATCGAGCTACCACTATGCTCAAAATTCCCAATCAAGAATTGATAAGTTTAAATGATGAAAGTCGGCCACCAAAATCATAACCATACTGAATTAAAAATATGAACTCGATGAAAATCACATTGCAATCACCTATATACTGATCAAAGAATGGAATAAACAATAAAACAAAATGATATAGGAACAACCATCAAATATAAATTGATTATTTGAAAATTGAAATTCTTGAGAAAATTTACATATTAAAAGAATTGAAATAAGCTAAAAAAGAAATCACCAATTGAAACCCCAAGGAAAAACCACTAAAATATTTATTCGATCATATATGAGGAATGTGAGTAGCCTTATATATTTATATCCAGGATCCTAAATATATCTTCTTCGAGCTTCCAGGATTTTTTTTTGGATCTAGTCTCTATTGTTCTACTTCCATCATCATAAAAATGTTTTCACTCTACTATCCACTTCTATCTAGAATATCCAAAAAAACCCTTATTTTATTCTTCCAATTTCTTTTAATTTCCTTCCAACTTATTTACTTAATTTCTCCACTTCATTTGGTGACCTAAAAGTGGAAGAATAAATTTTACTGGCCTTATCCCACTACCCAAATCAATTTAGCAGAAATATACCAACTCTATCAGAAAATCAGGATATTAAATGCCTCCAGTTTGATCATTAAAATCCAAAAAATATTAGCCATATTGATAATATTTTTTTCATCATCTTTAAGAAATCAATCTAACATCAACCCTTTACTTTTATTGAACCCAAGAAATACTCAAAATTTATCCAAAAAATTCACCACTCTTCTTTATCTAAGCATAAAGAAAACCTCTACAAGTTGGGCATCAACTAGACCAAAGACTCCATAATGATATCAATTATAGGAAACAACAATATATGGGATTCATGAGAGATTTTCATTGAGAACCATTAATTTATACCATTTATATAACCCAACCACAACATTTGAATGAATTCCGGGCCCATTGAACAAGCTCAAGCTAAGATCTTCTCAAATATACAAATCAATTTCTAATAGATCAAATCAACTAGCATTGGTGACCTCAACAATGGAAACTTATATTTAGAGATAGCTTCTATTTATGGTGTGAACTGGTTCTTCAGTTTCAACAATGATAATGAATGCTCAGTTTCAACTTTGGGTGTTATTTATCATATCTTATCTTGAACGAAAATTTTAGTGGTGATTCCAGTCATCTTTAACACTGGTGACCTCAGGTGGAAGTTCATCTATCTCTATCAGTAGTCGCATTGATTTGAAATATTTGTTTTTTAGTGATTAGGATCGTATCCTTTGTGAGATCACCTAAGAATGTTCCTTCATCCCACCACATCCTCATTTTCTCAATAGAAGGGTCCAAGAGCTTGGATATGAACTCATATGACAATGAAAAAGATAGATTTAACTATATTCGGTTGGATCTCAGTACCAAAAATCTATATTTGGTCAAAATTTGTCTTCTTCAAGCTCATGAAAACTCAAAATATCCTCATAGTGAGTCATCATATCAGGTTTATGGAGGTCCTTCATCCTAGAATTATTTTTCTTGGGAAGTTTGAACCTTTAAGGAGAAAACATGTGTGTGATTTATCCACATTTCTAAATATATGGATACATGAGTTGTGATCTTTTCAATTCAGCTACGTGAGCTGTTGAAATTAGCTATGTGATGGGATGAAAAATTTATATGTGGGATACACTTAAAAAATGGCTACGTGGATCTGTAGAAAATTCAAAAACATTGATATTCACAATAAATAATATTCAAAAATAAAATTGTAAATTAAAATTAGAATAATTAATTAATAAAATAAATAAATAAACAATAAAAATTATAAATGAGTTAAATTAAAATTTAATGTCATTAATTATTAAATATTTAAATAAAATAAATTAAATAAAAAAATTCAATTAATTAATTAATTAAAAAAATAAAAGATGAAATGCATTAAAAGAATACATAATTAAACAAAAACACTAAAATTAATATTTTAAAAGAAGCTTTAAAATTAAAATATAAACTCAAATTTTGAACAAAAAATATAATTCAAACATAAAAATCATTAATTAATCTTAAAATCATTAATTTATCAAATTACTAAGAAATTACCCAATGAAAATTAACCAATAATTACTTAATCATTTATTAATTAATGATAAAACAAAAAAATTAACATATAAAAAAACATATCTATTCATAGAATTAACAGTTTTACTATTTTAACAAAAAAATTAACATCAATTGTAAATTATTAAATAAGAATATTATTTTATCAATTAAAACACATTTAAATTAAATAAATGTGGAAAAATTTATTGAAATAAAGCCACATCATGTATCAATTTTATCCATGGGACTCCATTGGGGCTTTCACTAGGGTTCTTCAGAGTATCATGTTTGGTAGTGTGATTTCCTATTTTACTCCCATTTTAGTGACCCATGTCCCTACTCTTCCCTTTTTCCAAGTTCTTCACCTCTCATGGTTTTCATGAGTTCAGAGTTAAAGCCATATATATTTATTTGATTTTGGTTTTTGGTCACATATGGATTACTTGGCCCTCTATCAGCTGAGATTCAATTATTATTTCCTATTTTTAGGATTCTGTTGGTTCATTATTCCATAAAATTAGTATTCTATTATTGGTTGTACCCTTTCCTAGTTCTTTTACCTCTCTGATATGTTCTATCTGTTAGTTCTCTATTTTCTTTATTTGGGTTCCCTTATTTATGGTCCTTTGTTTGACCTCTATTGGAGCTTAACTTTCCTTCCTTGGTTTTTTGTTTGTTTATCTTATTTGGTTTAATTTTAGGTGTGAATCCCAGCCCTGTTTAGGAGAATAAATCCTATTTTCCCCATAAATACCTTGATCAATTATCCCATTTGGTGTATTGTGTGGCTAAGCTCCCAAATAATTAGCTTTGGACTTGTTCTCGTTTTAATCTGTGGTCGCATGTATTATTGATGAAAACTAGTGAAACATGGTGGTTGAATCTAAAGATGTCAATTCTTACTTGATGTTGTTATGTTGTGAAGGTATTTCAAGGTTATGGATTCATGCTATCTTTTTTCCAAAGGTGTTATCCTCAAGAAACAACGTTTCAATAGAATCTCCCAGTGGGTGGTGCTCCTAGATAGTGGAGTAGAGGGTTATGTTGGTTGCTAATATATAACCTTTTTCAATGGTCAAATTGGTAGGAATTTTCATGGTCATGTTTATATTATATATTTTCTTTCCCATGGTTTTAGATTTGGGCCTTGGCCTGTTTGTGTGTAGTCATCTGATCTGGTAGGTCTTCAACCCCTCTGGATGAACCTGACTTAGGAAGTTCTAGTTCAAATATTTTTATTTTTATTTTGATGATATCAAAATTCTTACTAAACACTTAAAATTGGTTTAAAAAATCAAAAAAATGGGCTAAAAATAACTATAATTTGTAATTAATTAATAAAATAAAATATTAATAGAGGGAAACCTCCTTCTTCAAACTCACACATAGACACACAAAAAAACCTCATACCAAGAGACTTAACCAATTAAAATGCTTACTTATCCATCGGAGAATAATTCACCAAAATCATTATGACTTACTAAGTATGGATTTAGCTCTATTTAGTTGAAGATCATCATAGAGAGATATATCAATTCTTATGAATAGATTTAACTAATATCCATGAAACTTCTTATCCTTATGATTTTCAATCACATGGAAACCACCATCTTATAGTGGTGGAAACATAATCACATGGGGATCCCAAATGTGGAATAAATTTACAAACCTTGTTAACCATCATGATTGGAGAAGGTAGACCATAGGGTAATCATATTTTTAATTTTAGCCACCAGGATTTGAATAATAATAATGATAATAATAATATTATTAATATTATTATTTGTTTCATTGTTATTATTGTTATTGTTATTATTAAACTAAATATTTTAATAAAACTATATATTTTTAATTTATAAAAAACAAGTAACATGTATTAAAAAAACAATTAAAGAAGCTTTACAATCCTACATTGAGGGGGACCACTAGTTCTACATTGATATTCTTTATAATTTTCTCCATTTAGTTGAAATTAAAGAATCATCAAAATGAGATTAAATACACTTATATATAGATAAATTCTAGAAATGGGCATGTTATTGAACCAAATCCCATCATTAAATTATGTCAGTGTTAAATGAAACATCACATCCTGGGTAAAACTATACTAAAAAATTCAATCTGAGGTTCCATTTTCAAGTTATTCTCATTTTTCTCCAAAAAATAAAAACCAATGTGCACAAAATTTCATTTATTAAATAATTAATTTAATAACTTTTTCAAAAGAAAAAAATCCTCAAATTCATGTAAAAATTCTATCCAAATGTAAATACCACATTCCTAGATCAAATAAACTATTAAAAAAATCTATGGTCATTTATGTTGTTAAAATTCCCATTTTACCATTATTCTTGTAAAAGTTAAAATTTTGTATTTTTGTTCCATAGTTCCCATGAGTCTTAATTAAATCATACAAAATAATAATTTAATAAATTTGGGCATCAATGAATCTAATGAAATCATAATTAGAGTCAAATTATTATCACATGCTAAGTAAATCTCAAGTCAAAACTGAGATCACTATAAAAGGTTAGTGGAAAAACTCCTATAAAACCTTATTCATCAATTCATAGAGAACAAACAACTTCACCTGATGTAAAATCAAGTTATCTTTACATTATGAACATCCCTCAAATGACTCCCTTTGAATAATAAAATCATTATATACCTCATATTCAAGGTCTTCTATCTATGCATTAAGAACACATTGTACCAAAGTAGAAGTCACTATTAACTGATATAAATGTTATCATCCATCCATTCATCAATGTTTAATATGAAATGTTGTTAACTAATCCATAAATTTTCAATCATTATAAGCCTCATATATTAACTCATATTATGAATTTATTTTAAATTTATTTACTACTACATTACCCTTTCCTAAGATATATGGGAACTTGAAATTATTGTACTATAAAAACTCAACCCAAATATTATACCACATGTTTCAATATTTTTGGTAAAATTATCTCAAGAAATTATGGTTCATAAAACCAAAAATCTCTCCTTGATTATGTAATTTCTCAATGAATTTAAAGAAAAAACCACAATTGCTAACTCAAATCCGTGGATTGTGTAATTATGATCATGATTCCTCATATGTCTTCATACATATGTAATAATTTCATGATCATACATTAATAAAAACCATTTCATAAACATAAATAATCAAAATATACTTCATAAGGTGTCCCCATGTCTAAAAATATGAAAAAATAGTGAATTGGGAAATATATATTTAATAATACCAAAGGCCTTCTAACACTACTCTATCCAAAGGATTTTTTTCCTTTTTTTAATTATTAAAATGGTTTCAATATACTATAAAAACTAGAAATAGAAAAAACATATAGTGAATCCCTAGAAAATATTGAATGCAAAAATATTCTTGTGTTGATCACAAGTTACCACTGCCTCCACCTTCATTAGATCAATAGTTACTCTAGCCTAAAATATAACATTTCAAAAAATTTAGACCCCCTAAATCTAAAATAGGAACTTGTTTAACTTCTAATTCTACTGATGTTCCCACATAAAGTCTCCAATTCAACCCATAAATTCTTAGTGCAGTCCTTCTTTATTCATGAGTAAACTAAGGTTTCATCAATAAATACCATAATGTATTAATCCTAGTATGACTAGAATAATAAATTCATCAAATATATAAATACTCTTGGGTTATTTTTCACTCCAAATGGAATCACAAAGTAATCATAATAATAAGAACTACACATAAATAATGTATTCAGAATTTAATACTCCTGAATATGAAACTAGTGATAGTGTGGTCTGGGATCAATCTTGAAGAACACTTAATATCCCCTAGGATAACTAAATAAGTCCTTAATACATGGTAAAAGTTATTTTTATACACAATTATTCATTCAATTTATGAAACTTTATGTGAATATGTAATATCTATTTAACTTTATTCACGAAGAGAACTGGAGCCCCCCATTTTAACACTCTCAGTCAAATAAATTCACTCAACAACAAGTCATCCACCTAAAATCACAACACTTAGATATTAGTTAGGGTTATCCAGTATGGTTCTATATATATTATTATTATTATTATTATAAACTCCTCTTAGATAAAATCAACTTCATTATGAGGTGTTAAGCTAACCACATCCTCATAGAATACATCTTCGAATTCTATCACTACATATGAAAAATCTTTGCAGTCTATATCTATCTCAAATAAATCTATATTCAATAATAGAGTCTAAATGAACCTCTTCCCCTATTGACACATCTCTATCTAGTAATACCTATCTCTAACAAACACTAATATCACCCCACTGATACAAGTGAAAGTAAATCTTTATCTAAAATAATAAAAATAATCTTGATATGGTGTTATTCAATTTATGCTATGATTAAAATATTAGGATCATATCTCTAATAATATGAGGTCTCCTTTGATATTATCTCTTCTAAGAGATATTAAAAAGTCCCAAAAACCCATTAAAAATACAACTTCCACTAATTGGTGTCGAAAATAACAGTAGTCACTCCAACTTCATCATAGGAAGATCGAGATCCCTCATGATTGTTATAGTAATAAATGAATTTTAGGATCCTGTATTTATTAAAATAAAAGATAAATTAAAAAAATATAGTGACTGTATCTCTAAAAACATCAAGTCTAATTTCTTCCTAAACCTCTACAATCTCTATTGCATA
The DNA here is from genome assembly GCA_963277665.1 of Viscum album. NCBI lineage: Eukaryota > Viridiplantae > Streptophyta > Magnoliopsida > Santalales > Viscaceae > Viscum > Viscum album. The sequence continues at coordinate 648,987,017 of OY728121.1, read as the reverse complement.
TAGAAAAAATTGACCCGCATGTCCTCCCAAATAACCACCCTGGTGATCCCAAGGTTTATATGAAACTTGAAACTAATCCCATGGTATTATAGTGGATTAGGAGAACTAAAAAAATGACTTCCAGCAACACCAAGCTATATCAATTTCCCCTATAAATAGTGTATGCCTCTAGTGCCTCCTATATTTTATTTCTTCCCAAATGGCCTACCATATCTTGGTAGTCAATCCATAGTTGTATTCTAAGTATCTCATTACAAACCTAATAGATTCATGGGATATTCATACCATTAATGTCCTATATTGTGAAAATCATAATATAATGACCCATATCTATGTGATAACCCATATAAAGGAAAAAACTACTCATAAATCCTAGTATAAGATAATCCCTAACTGGGTCCCCCAATACCAAAACTCTGTTAACTCTCTTATTATTCACTTATTCTCACGAGTAACCATTTTTCTAACATTTAATTATCCATAAACTATATATATCTATGTAATCATAAGACCCTTATCTATATTAAGATGTTGTTAGAAATTTGCACTAAAGGGACCACCATGATGTGGTAATTTATATCATGTCTTGGTCTTTACTAGTGTAAACTATGAAATGGTGAGGGACACTATGTTATGGTTTCATGCAAGTTATTTTGTGTATTATATGATAATGTATAGTTTTATGTATTCTCTTACACCAAGATATCATGATCTATTTTTTCATCATATGATGAGTTTGAACATCCGAAAAAATGTTTAAATATTAAATATTTATGAATTGATGGTTACAAGGAGTTGTAATCTATGAAATGTTTATGAAATAGTTTACTAATATGGTAAAATATTTTATTCCCAAAGAGGAACTATTGTAAAAAAACCCATTTAAAGTCCTTTTTTACATTGTTTAAAAATAAACATGAATATGTATAAAGTTGAAAGTATGATTTTAATGATTTTTATAATAACTGATGCTGAAAGTCTGACCCAAAATAGTATCAAGGAGATTTTTATATTGGTAATTATAATAACCAATGTTAAAATTGTATTATAAAATTGGTTATTATAATAATCAATGTTAAAAGATCCTTTCCATGTCGATTATTTTAATAATCAATGTGAAAAGACAATGTATTTTTTTTAAAATCTTTTATAATGTAAAACCCCATTCCATAAAAAATGTAAACCAAGAGTATTAGAAGAAGAAAATTATAAATAGAAACCCATTATAGACTTTACTGTAATATCATTTAAAAAGATAATACACATACAACAATCCTTTATCTATACATCTAAAAATTAATCAAACCTATAAAATAGTCTATAAATAATACTCTAAGATGGTTTAATTCTTCATCCAAATATGATGCAATGACATAAAAAATATATAGAAATTTATAAAATTAATAATACAAAAAATTAGTTTAAAATATTGGCTTTATAATGAAACTAACCCTATGAGAATAATTCATCATTTTGGAAATGATAATTTTAAAAATGAATAATAAAACATAATAATCACATTAAATTCTTCCTTTTTAATGATGGAACTATAGTTCAAAACATGAATTTCAAATAAAAAAATTATAAATATATGCAAGAAAAATCATGAATTAACTAATATATTATATGTATACCTACACAAACATATAATTAATTTGATTTAGATTCTTTATTGAAAAGTGAACCTTGTTAAACAAATTCCATGATTTATTTTATTTTCATATATTAATTACTGAAACATATGTAACATGAAAAATTTAAGATTAAATAACTAATAGAATAAAATAAAACTTAAAAATTGATTTGATTTTATTTTTTTGAAAATTCTCATGAACTTGAACTAGTATGAAGAATAACCAATATATTGTGAATTCATATGGAAAAAATACCTAGATCATACAATGTATACTAAAATAGATAAGATCATCATAAATGACATCATAATGAATAATAGTTTATAATTATACAAGTCTCTTTACTGGTCAAATAATATATGGAATAAATATATAATATCTATGTTGCTCAATCTTTGAGACACATATTGAACACTATAAGGATTTATTAAGTATTTCATTACTAAAAAAATGTATTCTAGTTCTATAAAATCATAAATAAAAGTGTTATAATTTTTTATGAAAATAGTGTTGAAATCATCCTATAAAAAAATTATAATTTGGGATATTTTTAGGCTTAGTTTGAGAAAAAAATTGGGTAATGTTTTGGGAATTTTAGAAGGATGTTCTTAAAAGGTAACAATTGGGAACTGATATGGAAACATTACACAACACCATGACATTTCTGGAATGAGTCCAGTGGAAGGAACTTCATTGGAATAAGCTAGATGGGTGGAGTACAACTGATAAAGCATGCATGAAAGAGAGTCTATTGGAAGGATATCTTTCTTATCGAATGCAGTTTCTTCAGGAAGAACTTCCAGGAAGGAGATTTGATATTAGGATCAAAGAAATGAGGTTGGGAAGTGGTAGTCCAATGAAAGAATAGTTGATTTTGAGTATTGGAAGGCCAGTATCCAAATAGAGTTGGGAATAATTTTTTCATATTTTATAGGATTCAAGTAAATATCGTACATAAGTCACTCTGATGAGAATCCATTGAAGATTTGGCATGAAATATTTCAAGAAGGATATATTGTAGAGGATCATTAGTAGTGAGATCGGAAGGTGACATGCATAGTGAACTAGAAGTTGGTGGTTTAGATAGAGTTTTTTTATAAGAAATCAGTAGTACCCAAATCCAATGATGGAGGACCACACATATAAAATGGTGGTGTTGACTAAGTGACAAATTGGGTACCACTATAAGTAGTATATTAGACCACCTATGAAATGTATAACCGAGGAACACTAATAGGTCATGAAAAAGGATGTGGTGTCTCCCCTTATAGGGAATCAAACCTGGGTGCACACAAATTTTTAGAGGCATCAGATCCAAATCCAAAGGAAAAATTTAAGGAAGTATGAATACTAGAAGGAGTCAAAGTAGAATAAGAAACACTTTTCTAGAAGGAGGCACTAGTGTGACTTATTCAGTTAATTTGGTTGAATGTATGTTTACCTGTGACAAGAAGTTTCTCCTTGACGAATGGAAGAAGTGTAACACCCTGAGATATTGTATTAGTATTCCTTCTAATGAGTAATTATTTTAATTATTTTTTTTATTTAGCCCCCAAAAAATTACCCTGGTCATGAATTTCTAAATGAAATTATAAAATATAACATCTAGTAATTATTATATTAATTCCACAATAGTTTATAGAATTAATACAACCAGATTACAATGCACCACTGGAAAAATAACATCCCACATATATTACAAAGTTTGTCAATACAAGATGAAATGATAACACCATATCGACATAAAATAAGAAAATAATGTTAATAATAAAGAACATTAATAACTATAACTAAGAACACTGGGGGATAATAAATGAGAAGGAACATAAAAACTGCAAGAATGAAGTGTGCCTCATCATGATCATCCATGAGAAGTACTACTCGGAAGATGATCATATAGAAAATTAAAATGATTTAAAGTATATGAATCATTTTTGTAAAACTAAGAACAAAATGGGATGTTAGATATTGGTATTTAAAGAGGTAAATATTGAGATATGACCATTTAAAAAGTGGTTGAAGGGCCATTAATAGTTGTTAGGGGAAAATTATCACAATGTCTTTATAGATAAAAGGTAAAATAATTTTAACAAACCTATACATTTAAAAATATACATTTTAAGTCATATTAGTATTTATGTATTTGATTAGTTATAAAATTAATAATGATAAAATTAATTATTAGTAATTTGAAATTTCTCAATGATAAGTGTAAGAAACTAATGAATACATTATGGTAAAATTTAAATATAGTTGTAACTTTATTATGTTAACATAAAAATATATTATTAATATTAAAATAGTACCCATCATAGTATATTAATTTGAAATAAAGATATAATATATAATATTAATAATAAATTAACATAATTCACTATAAATTCCACTAACTACTAAGGAACATAAATTCGATGATATAAGGTAATAATAAATAGAAACAAATATATGTAATGAAAATTTAAAAATTATAATAATAAAATTATTAAGAGCATTAAATTGATTTTATAAAATTTAATTAATATAAATTTATGATTAAATAGTAAAGTTATAATTACTATAATTTTAGATACATTGAAGTGAAACTATATAATCAAATTATAATTTCTAAAAATTATAATTCGATGGTGAGTTAGAAATATATATATATATATATATGATATTTTAATTAAAATAGTAATTATAATTATATTCAATTAGTATTTAATAAAGACCAAAATATTTGATTTGGGATTATATTTTTCTAAATTATAATGGATACTTATTAAATTAATAATTATTTTATAGAATTTTTTCCCAACACTCTATCCCAGCCCTTAACCAGTGAGAAGCCACATAGCACCCTGTAGGGTAGCTGACCAAGTGACTGAGAAGGCTGGCACAATGGTGAATAAATGGGACCATAGGGAGGTCATGGGTGGTTAGTGTGAGTGTAGATACATTATAACATGGGAGTAAGGTCCATGATATGGTAGGGGGAATGTCTCATAGGCATGGAAGATAGGAGTCCCTCAGCTCTAGTTTTTTTTGTTTTGAGCAGATGCCGATGTAGAATCTATTATTAAAAAATATATGCCTCTAAAAATTTCTAATTTTGGATAAGTTTTTCATGGAAACTATACCCACTCTTTAAAAATATGAAAAAATAACCATGGTCATTGGATCAAAATAGTGAGGGCCGCATGATTTCTCTGAGTCGAATTCATTCGATTATCCCAAGAGACAGTGGCTCAATTTTAGCCACATCATTATCTTCCTCCAAACGAAGGGTTATAGTCTATTGAGAAGTGAAAATATAGATATAAAATATATCAGTAAAGAGTGATCTCGCTCTAGGAATATCCATATTAGGCTCTCAGATATGGGGGTGTAGCCTAGGTCATCCCCTATCTCCTTCCAACTATTTTGGGTATTCACATGTTGGATGTAAATATATATATATATATATATATATATATTCATAAAAATGGGCATACTTGAATATAACTGAAAGCATATGGATGTAAGACATGAAAGAGAGAGACAACATTGCCTTCATCATAGGCTAGGTATAGTACAAGGTGAAATATAAATTTTGAAGGATGACATAGTCATGTGAGATAAAAAGAAAAAAACATGTGAAGGAATATTTTGTAGAAAAAAAAACCATATACACAAAAAAAAGTTTCCACCTTTGTGAAATTTCATTTAAAACATACAAGAAGATTGTGAGAGAATCAATCCTACTAAAATATTCATCGGGTAAAATATCTCATAAAAGAAGTTATTCTGTATAAACAGATTCTACTAAGTTCCTTTCAAAATATTTTTTTTAGTTGTAGTTGGAAATTCATAGAGTGAGAGTGAGAAATAAGAGAGTTTAAGAGCTTCCTTTGGGAGGAAGAGGTCCAATAGGATTAAACTATTAATATGAGGTAAATTGAAAAATATTTTAATTATTATTTTTTAAATTCTCTTCCAAACCTATTATGTTTTAAAATAAAGTTCAATTGTTAATTTTATTTCAAAACTCTCTTAGTGACAAGAAACCATATTTTCAAGTTATGATTTTATGTATAAAATATCTTCAATTTAAAGGTTGATTTTAAAATATCATTTCATACAAGGGGATATGTTTTAAAAATCATATGATTTCATAGACTATTTCTAAGAAGTTTAAAATTTATAACTTTATGTGTAAAGGGGATTTATTTTAAGTTTTTATTTCAATGTTTCAAAAAAAGGATAAATATTTTAAAAATTATCATTTTATGTGAAGAAATGTTTTAATTATTATTTTTAAATAATTATCCATTTACAGGGGAATTTGTAATAATATATTTTAAATTTCAAGATTTGTTCTAAGGAATTTAAAATCATCATATTATGTCTATCATTTTATGAATGTAATATTTTTATTGAAACGTTATTCTTATTGAATTATTTTCAACTCCATGAATTAGCTTCTTCTATGGATGCTATCTCGATTTGACTTATTTTATGGACATACTATATTTCAATTGGTATCCCATGTATGTTTTATAGTCTAGATTTTTATTATCATGAATTTTTGGTTTCTTCTTAATGAAATATATACATAAATATAATCACTTATATATATATGTATGCATCCACTATCACAATTTTAAATATATGATTAACAAAAAAAGTGGAAAATGAAAAGCTTAGAACCTATTATTAAAAATCATCACTTGGACTTGGTAAACATGTTGAGGAATGGGTAGTGAACCCAACCTCAAGGGAAGTTTTCCACCAAAATGGGTGGGCCATATATAGACTTCAATAATACAAGTTGCCTCAGAGTTTTTTTACAATCTTAGGAAGTTTTTTTTTTGAAAAATCACTGGATTAGATTTAATAAATTTTTGAAGCCCTTTAGATTACAAGTATGATTTAATTTGATATTGATTTATCTCTTTAGAGGTTCTGGAGGTTTTTGGGAGTCGAGGGTAAAAAATTTGGAGTTTTAGGAAAAAAAATCTAGGTTCATGGTTTATTCACATGGTTAGTACTATCCATATAGAAACCGTAAGATATGGAACTATGGATTATAATGGAATTCTATATGGTTTGAGCATGGTTTGTGAAATCACTTGATTCTTCAGGGAAAACCATTTGAATGTATAAGATTTAGTCTAGTGTATATCACATGGTTTGAACATGGTTTTTCAAATAATGTAGCAGTATCCAAGAAACCATGTGTATTGGTTGTCCAAGATAGTGTCCAATGTACGGTTGGAAAATCGTTTATTAAATTGTGTATCCTAACCATGCACCTAGATCTAAACCTCTTAAAAATTGGAATTTACGTTGATTAACATGGTCATTTTTAAGTCCAATCCTCTCATAATGTCTCTTAGGATTAATTTAACCTCTCAATGACACTCTAAATATTTCTCTCCTTCGATCCTTAGTGATTATCCCTTCGTTCTTTGTAGATATCTTCAAGGAATGTTCCATTTTTTATCAGATCACTTCTCCCCTTTCTATATATATATTTTCTCTCATTTCCCTTGTATTATTTTAACCAAATCAGGTTTTGGTTTTTGTATCTATAGATTTTTAAGGGGAATTTATGATGTTGCATATGGATTTAGTCTTGTGAGGAATGGATCTCCTCATTTCTAATCATTATTCTCAAAGGTAGCTATATTTCCTCCATTGCTGAGGTAGGTGTCCCTATAAAATGGTTCTAACCCATGAATTACTTAATGTTATTATAAATTACTTTGTTTTGGTTTGGGAAATTGATTTATTTTATATCAATGATGAATTGTTTTATAAAATTAATCTTGTATGGAAGGGTAAAAAGTGGATTTTAAAAGGGTTTTTCTTTAAAAAAATTTATGCACATCATTTGTTCAATGAAATACCTCAAATATGATTTTGAATCTAAAATGGATTTTAAATATTTTTAGTAGTGATGATTTACTATGAAAATGATTTATAAAAATTTGATCATGGTTTATTAAATATTTTAGAAAACATAGAACATTTGGAACCTTATGGGCATCAGGTTATGGACATATGCAACCTTAGTGTGTGCAACACCAATAGGGACTATTCTTATGATATCGATAGACTGTAAAAGGACTTGATATAGGATAGATCCAAAATTGTTCTTGGTTTAATACATGATAGTGTTATTTCATCTTTTATTGTGTACATATTTATGTTATGTTATTTCCATGGAAAATTATTTTTAAACCCTTTTACTATATTTCACACACTTTTCATATTCCCGATTTATGTGAATATGACATGTTTTAAATTATATCAAAAGATTATTTAAAAAGCGGTTTTCGTTTGAAAATTATTTATAAATTTTTTTTGTTTTAAATCTAAAACTAATAGTTTCATGGTGATCGACATTGTATAGATTCATGGTGGTATAATATTGGGAATTTTCTTCACACCCTGCATATGCCTTTGGGAATATACATATCTAATTTTATAGGACACAAGTAAAGGTAATTGAACCATATAGTTTACTGGATTATCTTGGGTATTTTATCCTTTTTAGTGAGGTGGGTTGGTGGGGACAGTTAGTCACATGGAGAGTTGGTTTTGTCCTAATTTAGTTACTATTTGAGGTTTATCCTTTTTAGATTTTCCTTTTACATCTCATGGATGTGTACTTTAATTCCAAATTATACTCTATTTTTTAACTCCCTTTCAGATAATCATGGGACATGTGATTTTTTTAACTCAAACTTGTGGCAGGTCATCTCAGGTGATGTGTGATGTAGACCCAAATTGGTTCATTAAAAAATAGTATCATATTCAATTCCCAACCAGAAGTGTGATGACAATGCCTAGGCTTGGTTTATTTTCTATGGTATATAGAATTTATGACCATCGAAACTTAGTCCTTAAGGTTGGGAGGGTGCCTGTCCAGCTCACTTCGTGTCTGAACTCGAGTTACCATGGGTGTTCATGGATTTTCTTAATTCTTGATATTGGTTTTTGATGTTATTTAAATGAACTTGATATGGGGTTTATTTAGATGAACCTATAATTTTTTAATGTTTTTTCTCTCATCTATTCAATATGTGTTTACTTTAAACCCTTATTGTTTAAAGGCTTCAATATGGATTCTTGAATTCATATTTTGATTTGGGGATTTTCAATTAAGATAATTGGATATTGTATTTTGTTTTTTTTAGAAAATTACTCCTATAAGAGCTCTTCTAAATCTAGAAGAGAAATATATGATACAGTTTACATAATTGAATACTCTGTTAGACCCTTCATTAGTGGAAGTCATTATCCACACTATTCAAACTCTAGGCCAGGTGAGTGATGAAAACTAGGGATGAATGGTGGATCATGGATCAATATTTACCAAGTAGAATCCACCTATCATCTATAGTGACAAGGGACCCCAAAAATATGAATATTTCATCAAATGGATTGAGTGGATCATATAATTTTTTAAATATATAGAGGACTCTAAGGTGTATTTTTCAACTTACATGCTTGAAGGATTGATTAGAAAATGGTGGGAATCCAAAATTCAAGCTAAGTTAAAAGAGAATATTACCTAGACTTATTTAAATAAGGTATTAAACCAATAGTTTTATCCTTAAAAATTTTTAATGGAAAATAATCAGGAATTTTTGACTTAGATAAAGGGTATAATTCAATTATGGAGTATGCCACCCATTTCTCTAAGTTGGTCCACTTATCACACAATATTGTTTCTAAGGATTACTTTAAATCTTAGTGGTTTGAGAAGGGTCCGAGGGTTGATATTAGATCAATAATTATTCTCTTATTCCTATAGAACTTTGTTTAGGTAGTCGATAAAGTGATTATGGATGAGGTAGACATAGATAGGATAAAAATTTTAGGTAGAGCTTCAATTACTGTAGGAGGTATCTAGGGTGTATCTTATATCCATAAAAGGAAGCTTAAGGGTGATCGATTTACATCGAGACCATTTTTAGTGCTTGTATGGGACATTAGTAGGTATTTTTCTTTTATTGTGGGAGGCTTGGTCATAACAATACAAACTATATAGAAACACCTAGGATATGTCATGATTTTGGATAATTAGATCACCTTAATCATTTTTAAAGAATAATGTCCCAATATAGTAGGGTTGGATCCACTTTTTTCAAAGTCTCATAGGTTCATTATGATGCTTCAAATTTTGGTAGATATCATATTCATGGTAAGTGGGATCCTCACATAGTGAATAAATATCAAGGAGGAGTTGAGAATGGATGTATTTATATAGAAGAGTATGTACTAGAGGAATAAAAAATAGGGTAAAATGGTATTCTTATCATAAAGTTCAGTTTTAATCTCCCAATGGGTTCACTCATGTATTTCTGGGTGAGTGGGATTCTAGATCAGGGAGAGTGGGGCATGTTTTTCCTTATATTGGAATGATATAATTCTATTTTTAGAGACATTTCTTGAGATTGTTAATAAGTATTTGAGTAGTCCACTTATTTTAGTGATGATTTCATACCCTAAGGTCTTTCATAATGATTTTTTAGGTTACCATATCAGAGATATGTTGAGTTCACTATTAACCTGGTCCTCATAATGATGCCCATTTCTATGCCATCATATCATATAGAACCTATAGAGTTAAAGGATATTAAATTTCAGATTATTAATATTGAAGATAAGGTATTAATTCATCCTAATGTTTCACCTTAGGCTTCACTAGTTCTCTTTTTAAATAAGGTAGATGTAATCCCCATGATTTTTGTTAATTAATGAAAGATTAACCATTTGATAGTTAATAAAAAATACCCCTTTCCTAGGATTGATGGTATCTTTGATCTAATTAGAGGATACCAATGGTTTTATAAAATTTATCAATGATCAGGGTATCATCAGTTAATTATATGAGAAGAGGATATACCTAAGACAACATTTAAGAGATAGTATGGGAATTTTGAGTTCCTAGTTATGTTATTTGGTCTCACTAATAATCTTATGGTTTTTATAGCATTGATGATCCATATCATTAATCAGTTCTTGGAAAATTTCATCATCATTTTTGTGGATGATATATTTTTATACTATAAGTAAGATGAGGAACACATGGATCATTTGGAAATCATACTTGGTATATTTAAAGAACATTATTTGTACAATATGCTTTTTAAATGTGAATTTTGGATACAACAAGTGAATTTTAGGGTGCATGTTATATCTGAGAGTAGAATCTCAGTGGATATTGAAAATATTTTTCAGTGATGTAATGGGAGTAAACCATAAATATGGTTAAAGATTAGAGCTTCTTGGGATTAGTTGGTTATTACAGGTAGTTTGTTCATGATTTCTACAAACTTACATCTCTGATGATAAAATTAACCCATAAGGGTGTTAAGTTTGAGTGGAATGATAAATTTAAAAGATAATTTCTAGAAATTAAGGTTTTTATGACTTCATTTCTAGTTTTTATCATCCTAAAACTATATTTGGGATATTATTCTTTTTGTGATGCTGCGGGTATGGGTTTAGGGTGTGTCTTAGTGCATGGAAAATAAGTAGTGGCCTATGGATCTCTCCAATTTCTCCAAAATGAGAAGAACCATACTACCCATGAACTTGATTTAGTATCCATGATGCAAAATCTCAAGACTTTACACCACTATCCCTTTGGGGAATAATTAATTTTATTTTTAGATCATAAGAGCCTGGAGTATATTCTTACTCAGAGGGGTCTAAAATTGTTATAGATAAGATGGGGTTGAGTATCTTCAAAATTTATATTTTGATATTGCATAATCACATAGAAAATGAAATGTGGTCACTAATGCATTAAGTAGTAAGTCGTTGACTCAAGCCTAGAAGGAATTAGTGTAGGAGTAGTATATGATGAGTTAGTTTATTCAGATGAGATTAGGTGAGGAGGGGGATGATATACATGTTTTATTTTCTTCCATAGGGTCTAAATCATAATTTTATTATTATACTAATCTCAAAGAAGTAAAAACACCTATTTCTAGCATTCTAGTAAAATACTTAATGGTGGGGAGACCTCAGGGGATTGGTCTTAGTCTTCTATTGGTGCTTTGTGTTTCCGAGGAAGGTTTTCATTCTGATATCACTGAGGTTGGAATTGATGGAGAGTGGACACCAGTCTTGTTAGACCATACACCATGATACTACCAAGATGTATCATGATATAAGACATCAATATTGATGTTTTGGGATGAGGAGGTCTATTTTAGACTTTATTTCAGGATTCTTACTTTTTATAAGATTATGGAGGATCCCCATAGACATATAGGTGAAACCTCTACCCATTATTGTGTGGAAGTGGGATGATATATCTATAGACTTCATCATCAGTTTATCATAGAATCCTAGCAGGAAGGATGATATTTGGGTGATCATTGATCGACTTATGAAATTATCTCATTTAATCACTATTAAGGAGACAATGAATGTGGAATAGATCAAACACCTATATGTATTAGAGATTATGAAGCCCCATAGAGTTCCTTATATATTTTTTAGGAAAGGTACCTATAGTTTAAAACTAGGTTTTAGAAAGGTTTTCAAGAGGTGATGGTTACCCAATTGAAATTAATCATGGTGTATCACCCTTCGACAGATGGGAAGACTGAGTGATTCATTAATATTATTGAAGATATCCTTTGGGTATGAATTCTTGATTTCGGTGGTTTACGAGAAAATCATCTACCTTTGGTCAAATGTTCATATAATAAAAATCATCAAGACTCAATTAAAATGTAACCTTTCAAGGTTTTGTATGGGTGGATATATAAATATTCCTTATGCTAGGTGGATTTAAGAGAGTTCTTCTTGGTTGTATGAGCCTTTTTAAATAGATTATTGAAAAGTTTTATTTTATCTAAAATAGGTTGATGATTACTCAAAGTCATAATAAATACTATAAGGACCATTTTCATCACTTGTTCAAGTTTGAGGTTGGTGATTGAGTCTTCCTAAAAGTTTCACCTCTCTTGGTATACCACAGGTTAGGTAAGCAGGATATGTTGTCACTAGGTTTATTAGACCTTTTAAGATCATTGAAAAAATTGGAAAAGTGTATTATTGGTTGAACGTTACAATTTTCTTAACATCAATTCATAATGTGTTTCATGTTTCCCAGTGGAGGAGGTACCAACTGGACCCTTACCATGTGACTGAATGGGAAGATGTTTATATTGAGCCTGATACCTATGTGATGGAATACCCTATTAAGATTGATCTTCAAGATAGGGTATTGTGCAATAAAAAAATCCTTTGGTTTGTGTATTGCGGAAATATGTATGGGATATCCACAAGATGTGGGAGTAGGAATCATTTATGAGGCATTAGTGTCTTTATCTTTTTTCAATTCTAGAATCTTGAGTTGTTTTTGGGGGCATAAATTTTTTATGGTGGGGAGAATTTTGATTCCCTTTGGGTTACAATAATGATTTAATTTGACCTTGGTTTATCAATTTATAGGTTCTATAGGTTTTTAGGAGTTAAGGTTTGAAAATTTTTAATTTTGGGAAAAATAGATTAGGCATACGGTTTAGGCACATGATTAATACTATCCATGCAATAACTATATGATATCGCATTATGGATTTCAGTGACATTATGAATGTTTTGAGAATAGTTTTTCAAACCATGCGAGTCTTTAGGGAAATCTGTGTGGTTCTATGTGGTTTGGTCCAATTATTATTACATGGCTTGAGAATTATTTTTCAAACTATGTGGCCTTATCTAGGAAACCATGTGAATTGGTTGTCCAAGATAGTGTCCAGTTCATAATTGGTGTATGGTTTGTTAAATCGTGCATCCTAATCAGGCTCCCATATTCAAAAATATTAAAAATTGGAATTTATCTTGATTCCCTTGGTCATTTTTAAGTATAACCCTATTTTAATATCACTTAGTCTTGAAATAATCTCTCCCCACCACTATATATAGTTATCTCATCGGACCATTGGTTATTCTTCATTTGTTCTTGGTAGATCTCTTCAATGTATATTCCATTTTTAACCTGATCACTTCTCCTCACTCTAGATCTCTCTTTGATATCCTTTCTCCTTATATCATTGGATCATGATTCGGTTATAGTTACTAGATGTAGAGGTTTTTATGGGGAATTAATGATTTTTTTATAGATCTAGGTTTATGAGGACCACATCTCCTTGTTTCCAATCTCCATTCTCGAAGCTCAAAATATTTCCTCCATTGGTGAGGCAGGTGTCTCTATTCAACAGTGATAATACATGAATAACTTAATGTTGTTATAATTTTTTTTGGCTTGTTTTGTGAAATTTATTGATTTTATTCAATGGAGAATTGTTTTATGGAATTAATCTCCAATTTCATGGAAAAAGGGGTTCTTAAATGGGTTTTTCATTAAAATAGTTTATGCACATCATGTGTTTGATGAAATTATTGAAAGATAATTTTGACTCTCAAATGGATTTTCGATCATGGGAGAAATGATTATTTTCTATGAAATTCATTTTTAAAATCGTGATAATGATTTATAATTTTTTTTGAAAAATATAACAAATTTGGAACCTTGGATGTGTCGGGTCATGGAAATATGCAACCTTAGTGTATTTAACACCACTAGGGGTTATTATTATGATATTTATAAATTGTGGAAATAATAGATATTGGTAGGATTAATGGTATGTCTGGAATAGTGTTCCTTCACATTCCTGAGTACATATTATCATAGGCTAGAGCCTAAATTGTGCTTGGTTTTATACATGATGGTGTTATTTAATATTTTATTTCTCACATATTTATGTTATAATATTTCCATGGATAATTTTGGTTATTACCTTTTACTATATTTCATGTGATTTTCATATTCCTGGAATATGTAAATATAAAATTCTTTATAGGATATCAACATATGTTATAAAAAATGATTTTTTTTTAAAAATGATATATAAACTTGTTTTTTTAAAGCTAGAACTAATAGTTTCATGGTGATAAACATTGTATAGATTCATGGTGGTATCCTATTTGGTATTTTTCTCACACCTTTTATATTGCTTTAAGAATATGCAGATTTAGTTTTGTAGGAAACAAGTAATGGTAAGGACATCATATAGTTCACTGTCTTCTCCTGGGTGTCGTCACTTTTATAGTGAGTTGGGTTGGTGGTGATGGTTGGTCACATAGAGACTTGATTTTGTTTTGGTTTAGTTGTTCTTTGTGTTTTATCCATTTTGGATTATCCTTGTATTTATCATGGATGGGTAATTTTATTCCACATTATATTATGTTTGTTTAACTCCATTTCAGTTACTCATGAGACATGTTTTTTTTATGTTGAATTCTACCTTGTGGCAGGTCATCTCTAGTGATGTGTGATGTCGACCCGGTTTGGTGTGTTAAAAATTATTTTCAAGTATTCCAAAAGTTAATAATGTTTTTTTGTAATAGATTATAGGTTTTATTCAAGGTTTATTTATTTTAATAAAAGTTTTTTCAGTATTTCAATTTGATTTCAAGAAAAATGTTCTTAAAATTTATACTATTTTTGAAAAAAAATTATGGATTTTTAAAGGGAAAAGTTAATTCTACACAATCTTTTATTTTAAGAAAATTTTCCTATTTTGAAGGATTTTATTCAAAGAAAATTTTCTGAATATTTTCAAAAAAATGGATAATCTAATTTTAAAACTAGTTGTTAGGCTATTTTCTCACCCCAAGTTTCAAAATGTTTTTCAAAGGGATTTTTTTAGATGAATAGGTTTTTTCTAGAAATAGGCCTCGAATAAATAGATTTTAGATAGAGTAAAGCCTAAGATATATTTAAAGTTTTTAGATTCAAGAAAAATATATATACTTGTGTGAGATAGTTTTTGTTTAAGTTTTTCCTAATCCAAAAAATCTCTAGACCTAAATGATATTTTGTATTGGAAGGACCATATATTTTTTAGTGATGTTAAATATTTTATTAGAAAAAAATATACATTATTTTTAGCATCTGATCCTGGAGTGTGGGTCTAGAGAATCTCAGTAGATATTAGAAGAAAGGTTTAGAAAACTTTAGAGATTAAGATATTGAGGAAAATTTAAGAGTTAAAAATTTACTTTTGAGGTTTAGGATAATCAGTTTTTAGGTATATCTTATGATTGGAGACTATGTGATCTATGAAAATTGGTTACAAAAAAATTTGCGGTCTTTACTAAAATATAAGAGAACCATAATTAGGAAAATGGTTATTTATTTTATATTTAAGTAGGAAGTAAGACTTGTATTATCAATTATATAATTAAATGTTGATAGTTTGAGGATTGGATCAAATTCGGAAGAAAAATTATCTCAAACTACCATGTCATAAGATTTTGAAGCCCGTGATGAATTCAGAATAGTCATAGAAGAGGGAACCATTGTGAAGCCTACATGTACCTAGTTTTAACCTATTTCATTTTGGAAAATATTCCCAGTATTTGTCACGAACCGCCTTTACCAAGATGAGGGAAGGGATAATAGATTGCCAGACTCTTCCTTCTTCAAGTTGAAGGAGAGATAATGACCCCTGAGACCTACCTTCAATAGGTCCCAGAGTGTCAACTAGCACCAAGGGTATAAAATAACTTACAAAATGGAAGTCATTACCCTTTTTATTTTGTAGGATCGGGAGATAAGACAGTAAATACCAATCAACACTAAATCTGGAAGTAAAAGTAAATCCCAAACAATCAATTATCATATTCATGTTTTAATAATAAGTGCCACAATACAAGAAAACTCCAAAGGGAAGTACCAAAGAAAATAAAAACAACAACAACTATCACAACGTCTGAACTAGTACGGTCCCACATGGTCCTCTTGGAAACATGAAAGAAGTTTTATATACATAGGGTGAGTATACATGTATACTCAGTAGGGAAAACCAAAAGCTCTCGTTCACAAGTGGGGAGACATTCTAATGCCCTGTGAGAAAGGAGAAAACCAAAGCACCTAGTAAGGAAACTATCTTCCCAAACCTCACCGAGGTGCACTCCCTAGATAACACAAGTCAAGTATAGTAATAGTAATAACACATCAATGTTTGGGTACCTCGCACTACTTTTCCACTGGTTATTGAAGACATCCCACGCATCAGACCTTCCCTACCATTTTCACCATAGTCCCACTGCCATACCCCACCTGCACACACCTGGGCTACCACAACCACACATCCCACACACAAACACCTGGGCCACAACCACACGTAACCATGCTCATAGACACCTGGGCCAGAAAAACTACCACCATGCCCGAAAACACTTGGTCCAAAACAACTACTACCACACCCGAAGACACCTGAGCCTCATCCTGAAGACACTTGGGAAACAACATGACCGCACACACCTGGGCCAACCACCAAAGTGTTCCTTGCCTAAAGAATATTAGGATATATTGAACCTTAGGCCGTCATAGCCTTCCTGGAGAGTCTTGGGATACTCAGTAAAGGGAGCAGAAAAGGAGCTAATAACTAGACACTCATAGGAGTGTTGGAAAAAACACCCTCCCCCATGAAATAGAGGTGTTTGACACGAAGTGATCAACTTGGGTGGGGCACGAATAAGAAAAATAAGAACTAAAAAAATATATACATATAGTTAAACAACCACTCATCCCAACCTAGGGGTTCCAAACCATCTCATATACAAACACCCTCATTACTATTCATTCATAAGAAGAAAAATAGACACAACCAAGTCACAACACAATCCTAGAAAACAATTCCCCATTGAAACAATTCTTGTTTTTATATTCAAGTGATCCCGTTTAGATAATTATTAACTATCAGGAAACTAACAGGCATAACCACAATCTAAGGAAGGAAAAAATCTAAGTAGAAATTTAAGCATTCACACCCAGTTCTCTTGTAAGTCTCAACAACAAAAGGGATCTGTGAGATCCCTCAAAGTACTAGAACCAAACAAAGCCCCACCATACAACCCCACACAATCTCAGATCCACAAACCATAAACTGCACAACAACAGGGGATCCCATCCCCATCCACGCCCCCCCACAAGCAACAAGAAGATCAACCATACATGTTACCATGAAAAATTATGGGAGTTTCCATATTAAAATCACCATTAATTAAGTTCCTTCTTTCTGTTTGGTTAACTGGGGTGATCACACAAAGATTCTTATTCATTAGAGATCCATTTAATCAACTGAGTTTAAGTGATTAACCAATTTCCATGTTACATCCATTCAATCATCAAAGAAGACAGGGGTCCCTTAGAGCGCAAGGAATGACCACCAGCGAGCATGATTTTCAGTGGATAGAAACTCATACAATTCACAACATATAAGTTAGGGTAAAAGAGTACAAGAACATCATCAAACACACCCCTTAATTCTTTAAAAGTATATTTATTATCTTAATTAAGGTTTGGTTTCATCCATCCCCATAGAATGATTAGAATACTCGCCCTGCATGATATATAGTAAAGAGATATGAAGGAAGAACACTACCTGGATGATCAACGATCAAATTTTTTCCCCACACGCCAAAAACTGGGGATGCACAACTTGCAGGAGAGGAACTTCGGGGATCCCAAGACTGAACAGGAAAGGCTCCAGCACAGGCACAACACTAGCTTCAGGAAGGGGGACCCAAATTCACGAAGGAATGAAAAAGAGACCATCCAAGAAGAAGAAAGAATTCCTATGCGATAAAAAGTAAGATCATGGAGTTACGGGATATGAAATCTTGAATGGATTTAAAGGTAGATCATGGTTTTACCGCGTGGTTGGACGATTACACATGATGGAATTAATTGTTATTTAATTATTATCATTGTAAAGGTGGCCATAATGTCTATGAGTTAAAGAGTTTCCTTTAAATAGAGGAAAATGTGTAATAGGGGAAAAACTGGAAGTATGGGAAAAGGGTGTGGCACTGAGGAAAAAGCCACACATTTTGGTAAGTAAAGGGTTACCCGGATCTTGGGGGATTTTAGATATCATTTATGGGATTTTAATGGCTTTGAAAGGGGTATTAAAACAATTTTATGTCAAAATATACGTTACAGGAGCGGAATTGAAAAAGAAACAATGGTGGGACACCGTTTGGTGAGACACCGTAAGTAGTGCCATGGTCACGGTGCCACCGTCACGGTGCCATCGTAAGTGGTGCCACCATTTTGGTGTGTGATCATGATGGTATGACTGTTACGGTGCCACCATCATGGTTCCACCATAAGTGGTGCCACCGTTTCGATGTACGATCGTGACTGTGCGACCGCTACGGTGCCACCGTCACGGTGCCATCGGTTCGGTGGGACAGCGTAAGCGGTGCCACCATTTCAGTGTGCGACCATGAACGGTGCCACCTTTTCGGTGGATCCATTTGATAGAATTGAGATTTTGGGAAAGTACTGGACTAGGAGGGTCTTGGCCATTACATCGAATACCTCTCAAAGTATTCTCATCCTCGAGAATTCAAGGATAAACCCAAAGAAAATAGAGGGGTTCGAACAACCACCTATAAATATACCTCTCAAGAGTAAACCTCATCAACATCTAGGAACACCTCTCCCTAAAGTAACCACACAAAAATATAAAGGTTTCACTGTCCAGACATATGGATTAGGTAGTCCCTTTCCCCCATATTGAGATACTATCCTCTTTGGGCGGAACTGACTCGCCCAAACGGGTTTAATCTCATCCACCTTAATGTGTCTCAATTAGGGATTAGTTCCTCCCCTCTCCACAGTTAGAACTCTTCACACACATATAGAGAATAAGAAAAACAGACCATTTCATAGTTAACAAGGTCAAACACTACATCTCAAACAAGTATAAAATAGAACAAAACAAAACTCAAAACAAATCTGGGTATTGAGTGCGCATCTGTGCCTCCTGTTACCAGGTACTCTCCTCCAACCCACCATGCCTCTATAACACATGAACCAAGGGAATGGTTCATCCATGAATCATCTTCTTCTCATGACCCTCAATCCTCACTAGTGTCTCTACAAACATTGCATCGTCCTCGATATCCAGATTTCCCCAGTCGAGGATGTACGAATCATTGTGTAGATACCGATGGAGCTGAGACACATGGAAGATGTTATGAAATCTCAATAGCGGCGGTGTTAGTGCTAGCTGATAAGCCACTTCGCTGACCTGCCGCAACACCTCGAAGGGCCGATGAACCTGGGAGAATGCTTACTCCCCCTGCCAAACCTCCATTTCCCATGCTGAGGGGAGACCTTCAAGAACACATGGTTTCCAACTTTGAAATCCAAGGGTCTCCTCCTATGATCAGAATATGACTTATTCCAGTCTTGATCCACCTTTATCCTCTCTCGTATAAGCTGAACCTTCTCTATCATGCTACGTACCACCTCCAGGCCAAGAAAACCTATTTCCCTGACCTATGTCTAGCACACGGGTGAGCGACACGACCTCCTGTAAAAGGATTTAAATGGATCCATTCTAATGGTAGAGTGATAAATATTATTGTAGGAAAAATATACTAGAGGCAAGTGTCGTACCCACAATCCTCCAAAGTCCAAAACACATGCCTGTAGCATATCCTCCAACATCTGGATGGTGCGCTCTGTCTGCTCATCTGTCTAGGGGTGGAAAGTAGTGATGAGGCATAGCTGGGTTCCAAAATCAAGTTGAAAACCTTTCCAGACCCGTGAGGTAAACTGGGTATCCCGATCAGAGACTATGGACCTCGGAACTCTATGTAACCACACCACTTCATCCATGCACCTCTGTGCTAGGGCATCCACCGTGCTCGACTCCTTGATTGCCAGGAAGTGAGTTGATTTCGTCAGCCGGTATACCACTACCCAGATAACATCACGACCTCCTTGAACCCTGGGTAGTACTGTGACGAAATCCATCGATATTTCATCCCACTTCCACTCAGGGACATCTAAAGGCTGCAACAAACCTCTTGGGACGCGGTGTTCAACCTTCACCTGCTGACACACCAGGCACCTTACCACAAACTCTGCCACTGACTGTTTCACCCCGGGCCACCAAAACTGACCCTTAAAACCTTGGTACATCTTGGAAACTATTGGGTGTACTGCCAAGGGTGATTTTTGGAACTCACCAAGAACTCTCTCATTCATTACCATGAGGAAGAACAACTTTCCATGAAACTGCATCCGATTATGGCCATCTTCTGACCATCCTTCTGGAGCATTGCCCTGGATAACACGATCACACATCACTTCAGCCTCTAAGTCCTCCCACTAAGACTCCTCCATATACTGAAATAGATAGGACTACTTTTTCATCTAGAACATACAACCTCTGCCACCCTCCACCTTTGCATCCAGGTGTAGGGAAGCCAACTCCTACATCACCTTCCAAGCATCTACCGACTCTCGAACCGCATCCTTCTATGAATTACTACTCAAGTAATTGGCCACAACATTCCCCTTACCTTTAGTGTAAGAGATTTAGAAGTTGTAGTCCTGAAGAAAATCCATCCACCTCCACTTCCGCAAGTTCAGGTCCTGTTGGGAGAAGATATACCTCAAGCTCTTATGATCTGTAAAGACCAAAAAGCGCTCCCCGATGAGGTAGTGCCACAAAAAATTTAGTGCAAACACAACCATTGTAAGTTCCATGTCATGGGTGGCATAGTTGCACTCATGGGGACGTAATTTCCTAGACCCATAAGATATTACCCCCTACTGTTGCATCAACACACACCCCAATCCTTGGCCTGAAGCATTACAGAACACCTCAAATGTCACTCATTCTTCTGGAAACTTTAGTATTGGGGCACTAAACAGCTTCCCATTCAAATAAATAAAGGATAACTGGAACTTATCACTCCATATAAAAGCCTAGACTTTCTTGTTCAAGGCTTTCAAAGGTGCTTCAACTCAGGAGACATTGAGAACAGACCTTCAGTAGTAACCTTCTAGACCCAGGAAACTATGAACTTCTACCACATTATTGGGTTATAACCAAGAAAAAAATGCTTCAACTTTCAATGGGTCAACTGCTATTCCCTGCTCCATGTGTCCAAGGAAGTGTACTTATCATTTCAAAAACTTACACTTGGACAACTTCCCATGGAGATGGTGCAGTCGGAGGACCTCTAAAACTGTTCTCAAATGCTCGACGTGATCCTCCATTGATCTCGAGTAGATCAAGATGTCATCAATAAAAATGACTAATAACAGGTCTAGATATTCCAAGAAGATGGAGTTCATGATCCCCATGAACATGGCTGGTGCGTTCGTAATTCCGAACGACATGACCACGAACTCAAAGTGCCCATATCTGCACCTGAAGGTAGTCTTCAAGATGTCACCCTCATTCATCCTCAACTGGTGATATCCTAATTGCAGGTTGATCATGGAGAACCATCCTACCCCCTTCAACTAATCAAAAAGGTTGTCTATCCTTGAGAGAGGGTAACAGTTCTTGACAGTTACCTGATTCAGTCTCTGATAGTCTATGCACAGCCTGAGACCACCATCTGCCTTCTTCAAGAACAAAACTGGAGCACCCCATGGTGATGCGCTTGGTTGGACAAAACCCTTCTTCATCAGATCGTCAATATGAATTCGTAACTCCCACATCTCAGAAGGTGCCATCCGATAGGGAGCCATCAAAATCATATGGGCATTGGGTTGCAAGTCTATCCCGAACTCAACATCACGCTGAGGGGGTAGAGTCACCACCTATTCAGGGAAGATGTATATGAACTCACTAACAATTTCTAAATATTCAACCATCTATGAGTCCACTGACTCTACTGATAGATTGTATAATAAGGAAAGAAAGGGATCCTCTCACTGGATGCCCTCCTGGAAACCCCGCTCACTGACGAAAGTCACACGCCGACCGCCCTTATCTGAAAACACAACCTTTCTCCGAAAGCAGTCGATAATGACACATACAGATAACAGCCATTCGATGCCTAGAATGACATCGTACGACTGCATATGTAGCAAAAGTAGGTCCCCAATAGACTGATGCGGTCCCAATATCAGTCTACATCCTTGAAAAACATGAGACAAGCTGATCTAACCTTTGACTAGAATACTCAAAAAACCAGGGGTACGAGAATTCTCTATGTGTCTAGACCCAGATCATCGGCTAGACTGGGTAAAAAAAAGGAGTACAAAGCTCCTGAATCAAACAGGGAATAGGTAAGAGTACTAAACAAGCTGATCACACCTCAGACGACCTCCGACCCTACTAGAACCGATACCTTTGTGGCATGCAACTGGCCACGCCTAGTTCCCTTACCCCTCGGTTGTCGGCCACCTCCCTTAACACACCCTATTCAAGGTCCCTGAGGATCTCCCTAAGGTCATCCTCCTCCTGCAACATCTTCTCTCGGAGGAGCGGGAGCTCGCTATCCCTGCTGCTGCTACTGAAAGGGCCTAGCTAGAAACTGCTACTGCTGAGGTGGGTGCTGAATCGACCCACCCCCACTATACTGCACTCAGTCTAGGAAATGATTCTGAATGTTCCCACAGCTTCCATAGATGAAGCATCTCAGTCCTGGTCCCAAAAATAATGGGTGGGGACTAGGTGATCGAAATAGGAATTGCTGAGGCCTACTCCTCATTGGCTGAAACCTGGAAGGCCCTGATGATGTAGGCATGCTGCTGGTGGAATTCCCCTTTGAGGATCCCAACTGGATCCCTTCTCAGGGAACACCTCTCAGTGTGTGCATCATCTACACCACTTCGGTCTTCTTATGGACCTCCATGTATATCGGTGGAGTGAAGGGAGTAACAACATACTGAAGAGAAGGTCAGAGTACCTCCTCTAAATTTCTCACCTGAGAATCCTCATCTGGAAAGAGGTCTGGAGAAAAATGAAGGAGATCTTTGAACTTGATCCCCAGCTCTCTCACTAACATAACCCCCTTCTGAAGGGAGAGTAGCTCATGCCTCTTCTCAACCTTCATTGTGGAAGAGAGGAATTCCGCTCGGAACTCCCTCTCGAAGTCAATCTATAAAACCTCAACCTCTCTCTTCTCTCTAAGACAGAGTTTCCACCAATGATTTGATGCTCCCCACATTTGGCTTACATCCAGAGGAACCCAGTACTCCTTCGGAGCCCAGATCAAGTTGAAAGCTATCACTAGCTCCTCGAGCTAGATCTCTGTCTCCATGTCTGAGAGACTTCCCTCATACTTCCTGAGGGTCTACCACTGAAAGGAACAAAGTGTATTCTACCACTAGTCATCCTCCTCCTCCCGATCAACCCTCTACTAATCATCCAAATCAGCCTCCTGGTCCTCGATCGCCCACACTACCCATGGTCGCCGTCCGGGTGCCATAGCTGCAAGGTAAATAAGGAATGCCTAAGCCCGAGTAGTGTAGAAAATCGCTTTTAATTTTTCTTAGACTTTTTATTTATTTAAAAAAATCCCCAAAATACCCAAGACACACATGAACACAAGTCATTATGATGCATGTACCTTTCCTAGGTTATCTACCCTACAATTAGTGTAGCCTCACTTGGCCATTCGGTAGGTCTAGAGTCCTTGCATCGGATCACGGGGGCCCCTAAAATCCCATGTCCTAGCCAGTCTACCCTAGACTATTTCACGTTCCAAGATTTCCTAACGCAGTTACCCTACCATCCCATGCAATCCTCACTGTGCCTAACTTTAGACTCCATCATATCTCTCAAACTCTCCCTCTGATACCATTCTATCATGACCCGCCTTCACCAAGATGAGGGAAGGGATAGAAAATTGCCAAACCCTTCCTTCTTCAAGTTGAAGGAAAGATAATCACCCCCGAGACTTGCCTTCAATAGGTCCCGGAGTGGTGACTAGCACCCAGGGTATAAAATCACGTGAACCCTTTTTATTTAGTAGGATCAGGAGATAAGATAGTAAATACCAAACAATAACAAAACTAGAAGTAAAAGTAAATCCCAAAAAATCTATTCCCATATGAATGTTTCAATAATAAGTGCTACAATACAAGTCAACTTCAAAGGGAAGTACCAAAGAAAAGAAAAATAGCAACAACAACTGTCCCAACGTCCGAACTAGTACGGTCCTGCACGGTCCTAAAATTCCTCCTAGAAACCTAAAAGAAATTTTATATACATAGGGTGAGTATACATTTATACTCAGTAGGTAAAACCAAAATCTCTCGTGCCCAAGTGGGGAGGCATTCTAATGCCCTGTGAGAAAGGAGACAATCAAAGAACCTAGTAAGAAAAATATCCACCCAAACCTCACCAAGTCACACTCCCCAAATAATTCAAGTCAAGTAGAGTAATAGTAATAACACATCGATGTTTGGGTACCCTGCACCACTTTTCCATTGGTTATTGAAGACATCCCATGCGTCAGACCTTCCCTTCCATTTTCACCGCAGTCCCACAGCCATACCTCGCCCGCACACACACGGGATACCACAACCACACATCCCACTCACAAAAACCTGGGCCACAACCACACATAACCATGCCCAAAGACACCTGGTCCAGAACAACTACCGCCACGCCTGAAGACACCTGGGCCCGAACAACTACTACCACGCCCGAAGACACCTGGGCCTCACCCCGAAGACACTTGGGAAACAACCTGACCACACACACCTGGGCCAACCACCCCAATGTTCCCTTACCGAAGAATCTTGGGCTATAATGGACCTCATGCCATCATAGCCTTCCCAAAGAGTCTTGGGCTACTCGGGAAAGGGAGCAGAAAAGGAGCTAATAACCAGCCACTCATAGGAGTGTTGGGACAAACACCCTACCCCGTGAAATGGGGGTGTTCAACACGAAGTGATCAACTTGGGTGGGGTGATAATAAGAAACATAATAACTAAAAATATATACATATAGGTAAACAAGCACACATACCAACCTAGGGGTTCCAAACCAGCTCATACAAAAACACCCTCATTACTATTCATTCATAAGAATCACAACAACCACAACCAAGTCACAACTCAATCCTAAAAAACAATTACCCATTAAACCCATTATTATTTTTATATTCAAGTTATTCCATTTAGATAATTCTTTGCTATCAAGCAACTAATAGGAATATCCACAAGCTAAGGAAGGAAAAACAGCCAAGTAGCAATTTAAGCATTCACAGCTGGTTCTCTTGTAAGTCTCAATAACAAAAGGGATCCATGAGATCCCTCAAAGTATTAGAACCAAACCAATCCCCACCATACATCCCCACACAGCCTCAGATCCACAAACCATCAACTGCACAACAATATGGGATCCCATCCCCATCCATGTCACCCCACAAGAAACAATCAGAACAACCATACATGTTACCATGATAGAGTAAGGGAGTTTCTAGATTCAACTCACCATTCATTAAGTTACTTCTTTCCATTTGGTTAACTGGGGAGATCACACAAAGATTCTTGTTCATTGGAAATCCATTTAATCAATTGGGTTTATTTGATTAACCAATTTCCATATTACAACCATTTAATCATCACAAAAGACAGGGGTCCCTTAGTGCACAAGGAAAGACCACTAATGGACATGATTTTTAATGGACAGAAATCCATACAATTCACAACATATAAGAAAGGGTAAAAGATTACAACATCATCATAAAACACACCCCTTAATTCTTTAAAATTATATTTATTATCTTTGTTAAGGTTTGGTTTCATCCATCCCCGTAGAAACATTAGCATACCCACCCCGCATGATACATAGTAAATAGAGCCCAAGGAAAAACACTACCTGGATGATGAACGATCGAAGTTTTTCCCCATAGGCCAAGAATTGGGGATGCACGACTTGTAGGAGAGGAACTTTGGGGATCCCAATACTGAGCAGAAAAGGATCCAGCACAGGCGCACCACTAGCTTTGGGAAGGGAGACCCAAATGCACCAAGGAAAGAAAAAGAGACCGACCAAGAAGAAGAAAGAATTATGATGTGATAAAAAGTAAGATCCTAGAGTTATAGGATATGAAATATTGAATGTATTTAAAGGTATATTGTTGTTTTACCACGCGGTTGGACGGTTACACACAATTGAATTAATTGTTATTTAATAATTCTCATTGGAAAGGTGGCCATAAGGGATGTGAGTTAAAGAGTTTCCTTTAAAGAGAGGAAAATGTGTAACGGGGTCGGAATTGGAATTATGGGAAATGGGTGTGGCACCGATGAAAAATCCACACGTTTTGGTAAGTCAAGGGTTGCTCGACTCTTGGGGGATTTTAGATATCATTTATGGACTTTTAATGTATTTGAAAGGGGTAGTAAAACAATTTTACGTCAAAAGATATGTTGTGGGAGTGGAACTGGAAAAGAAACAAGGGTGGGACACCGTTTGGCGAGACACTGTAAGCGGTGCCACGATCACAGTACCACCTTCACGGTGCCATCATAAGTGGTACCACCATTTCGATGTGTGACCGTGAGGGTGCGATCGTTACGGTGCCACCGTCATGGTGCCACTGTAAGTGGTGCCACCATTTCAATGTGCAACAGTGAGGGTACGGCTGCTACAGTGCCACCGTCACAGTGCCATCATCATGGTGCCACCAGTTCAGTGGGACACTGTAAGCAGTGCCACCATTTTGGTGTGCGACCATGACCGGTGCCACCATTTCAGTGGAACCGTTTGATGGAATCGAGATTTTGACAAAGTACTGGGCCGGGAGGGTCTGGGCTATTACAGTATGTTAGAAAGATAGTTAATTGAAATATTCAGAACAGAATTAGTCAGGTTGTGTTATAAAAATAAAGTTCCTTCTAATTTTTTTGAATTTATATGTTATAAATGATAAAATCCTAAAAGTTAATCTTTACTTCCATCAATATGATCCAAATTGTGTGAGATGTATTTAGAAAAGGAAGTAGAGAATCTTGAAAAATACCTAAAGTAATAATGCATGGCATGGACCATCCTACTTCATGAATGACTCCATGATGATGCAACTTTGTAAGGAGGAAAATGCATTGTAAAATAATATATTAGAGCCTAGATTTGGATAGTAACCTTTCCTAGTATGATAATTGAAATTGTGTGGATTGAATTTATTTAAAGGGGGGATAATTGTAAAAAGACAAATTTTATTTGAGGTACAAACCCATTATTTTTTTGTTTAAACCCTTTATTATATCCTTATAAATGTTACTTATAATTTAAGGAATAGTTTGAGAGCATATTTGGAATTTTTTGATCATGGAGATCTAGTTTTTAGAGGAATCAGTAGAGGAACATAGTTAGTTCATGGTTAGTTTTAACTATTCCCCAAAAACTGTGTGGCCTTGTAAGGGTGCGACAAGTTTTTCTAAACCATGAAGGGGGATCTTGGGATATGTGGGGTTGTGACAGAGGGTGTGTATGGGATGTTCATAGTTTTTCTAGCCATGAATTTTTTTCCATGTGGGGTGTTACACCTAAATAGTGTGGCCACACGGTTGGTGCATGATTTGTCCAACCGTTCAGACAAACTGTGTGACCTCTTAAAAATTGTAAAAATTACATTTTTCCCTTGTTTCTTTTAAATACTCACACCAATTTTCCTTTTCTATCCCATGTACAACACCTCATACCCCCTTTGAAGCTATCCTCCATACATAAAGCTAGGTATTGGAAGATCCTATTCATACTACCTCTGAATCAAGATCTATCTGTAGCATTATTTATCCAAAAGTAAGCTATCCATCCTTTATCTATTTTCATCATTCATCTTCCTATTGACAGAGTTATTTTGGTTCAAGTTTATTTTCCCTATTTTTAGGGTATTTTTCTATTTTTCTATTTTATTCTAATCTAGTCCAGACCAAGGGATGATATTAGATGATACATATACTATAGAAGTAAGGTAAGTGGTATTTGAATTTTCCATCAATATATCACCATTTATAAATTCTCATCATCGTGCGCACACTATTTTCACCAGGAATTGCTCCTAAAATTAATTTTCTTTAAATTCAATTATCTAAATTGTAATCTAAGGCCCTTATAACCCATTTTTACATGATTGGAGGTTAAGACCACAATATTAACCACCCCAAGTAGAGTTCATTATTTGTTATGATTTTGGTGACCCATTTTATGATTACCTGAGACAGTGTTCAAGTTTGATTGACTTAAAATTTGACAAGTTAAGTGTTACATCTTAATAAAAAAATCTTTAAATAATTAAATGGAAAGTATTTAAATATATATATCACTTGGCCTTGGTAAATTTTAATTGAATTAGAAATTGGTTTCATGTCCTTATTGACCTTGTCACTTAGGATGAAATGTAATGGAATGAACCAAATGAATGGTAATTGGAATGATCATTAAATGGATTGTTATTACTTATGAATATATTTATAAAAATTACTATACAGTGCCTATTACATATGGAACATTTTATCTTTATAGTAATGATCATACTTGAGCACACCTTGGATTCTCGAGAGAATGCCTTGAGCACTCAGAAGACTCTATTCTAGTTCATTGAGCTAGTTTTCAAGGGATATTACCACCTTGGAACTCAGTCCTTATCTACTAGAGGATGACTGATGTGATGCCATAGGATTCCTATTCTCCTCTGGAAAATTTTAATTCCTTGGATTCACTCCTTAGATTCAGTGTGATGTATTAAGACATGCAATAACTTGGATTATTCTCCTTAGGATCCAGTCATGCTTAGTCTGGGATTTACTTTGGAATTGATCCCTGGAATCAGTTAAATACATTTACAATGTAATTCCTTGGGTATAACCCCATGTATTACACTCAACCCCTATTTCTAGGTTGCATGGTTGTGTAAAATAAACTAGCCCTACCTTATAAGGTCAAGGATGAATTGTTTCCTCTTAGAGCTATTTTAGTATTATCATCATTACTTTCCATGGTCCCATGTATTATATCCTATAATCCCTTGATTATATGATTAAATGAACACATGATTAGTGATATAAAACATAGGCTAAAGCAGTTATGGTTGGACATGTGTCCCATGAGAAACCTAAGCTTAACTTGGGTCGTATTTATTTTCTATTTTACTTTCATATACCTACAAACTATTATAATTTATATTCATAGTCTAGATTTGTATAGACATTATTAGTTTTGGCTTACTAAGTTTATCTCACACCCTATCCAGACTTTCAATGGTACCCAGGAAGATTATATGATTGCAGGTGTGGATAATTGGAAGTATCGAGTTATGTATGCATGAATTATTGTATTAGGATGGGAGATTGGTAGAAGATGACCGAGCCAGTGCATAGGATTCTTGGATTGTTTTTGGACTTTTGGAATCTTTTTTATCTACCTTCTTCCATGTATGCTTGTTATTTTTTAGAGACATGACATCATTATTATATATGGTAATGTTTAAGCTTGTGAGTTTATTATTTATGTCTCAAATGTGTATACTTGTTCCACTACCTTATTTATTATTATTACATCTTCTATTCATTATTTATTTATACATTCCTTACCACTGTGTTCTACTTTGATGATGATTGGAGCCTCAGAGTAGCTTCTATCATCTCATCCGCGACAGCTAGGGTTCCTAGTGGTTCAACTTCCCTTCCCCCTTCATCCTGGCTCGATCTTCAAGTCAGCCTCTCCCGAATCGGCTCTGCCTCAGTGTGTCTTGGAGTCGGCATGGTGCAGTGGGTTTCCGGCGGGGTCAGCGTTATCTTCACTACGGATTCCTGTGGATCCAACATCAACTCAGCCTGAGTGTCTTGGTCAGGCCGTCGCACTTCCGGTGTGGCTTGTTTAGATTCTCAGATGCGTCCGTTCTTCCGGTGCTTGGTCGGGACAACATGCTTGGGGTAATCTGGAGGTTTGGCCTGATGCGTCCAGGTGACGCCATTGGAAAGCTTCCAGTGTGGCTCGGCGTTGGATATAGAGCAGTTCGGAGGGGGGAGGCCCTGGGTTTGGGTTTGCTGTGTTATTTTTGCAGGTCTTTGTTTTTCAAATTTGGTTCATCTACAATTTGGTTGATTATCTTTGAAATTGGGTGGATGTGAAATTGGTGAACCGGGAGATTCTCTGGTTGGTTGATGGTCATTGGAGATGCAAGGGATCTAACTAATGGGGAACCCAGATAGTCTACAAAGATCTGCTTCATATGAGTATAGAGCTGGTCTTCTTCACCGTGTATGACTCATTGGATTTGGAAGATTGAGAGGGTATGACATCGCCATCAGTACCGGGCCCTTGCATTTTTTAATGGGACAGCTTTCTGAGTAGCCATGCTCTGGTGGAGGCGTGCCTTAATGATGTTGATGCCGGGAGGAAGCACTTTTATGTAGTCTTGTTCTGGGTTGCAACCATCTTGATTTTATAATTTTGTTAATGTCTTATGTACTTGAAGTCTTGGTCCCCCCCCCTTTACCCTTAAAAGGGGGCTTATCCAAAATTAATAAAATATTGGCCTTTGGGTCATTCCGTCAGTGTTATACTCTAATCATGAGGGTATAGTCTCTCCACAATACCAATCTGTACCCTTATTACTAGTCAATGACTTCTGGTGTATGAGGAGACATTCTTGAATCCATGGGACCAAATGGTTTGGTTGTTGTTATCGGGTGATCCAGGTTGGGATTTCACAAAGTGGTATCAGAGATTTCTTTTCTTTTCCTTACTATTTTTTGGATGGTAGAAAGAGACTAGGATGTGTTGTAAATTTTTAATGATACTCTTCCTGGGAGTACCTAACCCATATAATTGGAAAAAACCAAATAGCTTGGGATGGGACTTAATGTTATGAATTATTCCTGTTAGAGTTGTTTGGATTCCACCATTGGGTGATGCACATGATATGTGATTTTATTATTATTTTGATGTTGGGTTTCCTTTTTTCCTTGGTCTAGTATGATAAGGAATCATTTATTATGCATCATTTTAGACACCTTATAGGATTAATATGTCATGCAATATACCGTTCCATGTAGGTTTTATTGTCAAACTGCATGATATATGTTATATGTTCCTTGAGTGATATATTTGTTATGCAACTAATGTTTTTATAGGAAAAGGGTGATTGAATAATTGGTTATTAAATTATATGCATCAACCTATATAGTTTTTCCTGTATAGTTTAATGATGACACCTTAACTAACAAATTATCACATGTTTGAGTTATGTAACTGAGGTTACATAGACTAAAATGTTGGTTCATTTTAAATACATGAATTTCATTTGTAATTTAAAGAGTGCATGTACCTCTATAAATTTTTAATGACGATTAATTTAGTCAAATAATCTTATGATACCTATTACATTATTCTATAAAATATAAAGTTCTATATATATATAAATGAACTACCGATTGCAATTTATAAAGAATTTACTTGTATAAATTGGGAATGGTACTTCAGTTAACTGTTCTATTATGTAAGTGTAAGAACGAATAGATCGTAAATTAAAATGTGATCACCATTAAATGGGGATTATAATTGAAACTTAAAGTGAATTTTCCTCTATAACTTTCAATTGGTAGTCCATATATCGGGACCCTTACAATGAAATAGAGAACTCAACCCATACCTGACCTTAGTAGTGGTAAGTATGCAGTATATCTAGCGTTTCATCTTAACATTATATGACACCCATACCTGGATTATGAGAAGAGTGGTGTGACTCTTGTATAGAAGGGCTTGTACATGTCCTACTTTTTAAATCTCCAATATTTTGTTATCATATTTTATCTGAGGCATTTGTTTGGAATTTTTATAGCTATGCTACCACAACTTCCTCAAGTTGTGCACTAGGAGGGTAGTGATGACCATGCTCCAAAGGTGGTGGGACCTATGCCACCAGTGTTACCTATAGTAGTGACACCTGTGACACCTCCTTCTATTCCCGATTTAGGCAATGATGCCCAATTTTGAGATGGATTCATGTGTCTCATACAAGATATGTAGGGATCTCAACAACCTACCTCTTATATGGAAAAATTAACATGAGAGTTTTTAAAATAGGATCCACCCACATTTTTTTGAATGGTGGTACTTAGGCCGTGGAGTCATGTATGTATTCCATGATATAGATTTTCTATAATTGTGAGACACCTTATGATAGGAGAGTAAATCTTTCCACTTTATTTGTAACTTTACTAAGTATTGGTGGGATGTTTTGAACCAGGCTGATACAAAATGGGGTATAACTTGGAGAGAATTCAAGTCCAGTTTTTATGAATTCATCTTCTCAAAGACCCTGAGAGATAAGCAGGACAGATAGTTCATGAACCTATAGAAAGGCATCACGTCCGTTATTGACTATTTATCTCTCTTTATGGAGCTTTATTATTTTTCACTGACCCTATAAGGAGATGATACATCTAGGGAGAGATTCTTTGATGATGGTCTTAGATACATTATATGATATCAGGTAAATGTCTTTAGGTTAGCTACCACCTCATATATTGTGAGTCATTCCCTTATCACTGAATGAAATATGAGGGAAGCCAATGGTATAAGGAATGCTAACTTAGTACCTAGATAGAGTAGTGGTTCACCTAGTGGTCATAAATGTCATCATGAGAATTATCAGTAGGGAAGTGGTAGCCAGAGCATCCACAATGGCATTTTGGTATTGTTCCATCAGTGTGGGAGGCAAGGACACTTGAAGCCTCAATATGATAGGAACCTAGTCGAGTGTAGATCCTATGACCTAATAGTCTATCTTCACATATTCTACTATACCTTATCATATTTTTATAATGGGAGAGGATCCGCACTAGTTCCACTTTCTAGAGCTGGATCAGTAGCACCATGCCAGGTAGAGAGTTGGAGTGAGACCGACCAATCGAGCCAAGGATGAGGTCATGGTTGTAGTATCCAGACTTATATTTCTCAAAATCATCAGATTAGACCTAATTAGTGTAATCTAGATATAGCTCAAGGCCATGGATCAAGCCAGTTGTAGGCAGTATAGTTGATACCCAAAGAAAAAAGTGTAGGTTCATCTATAGTATGTGGTACAATTTTAGTATCCCATTCTATCATATCTTCTTTATTCAATATAGGTTACTCACACTCATTTATTTCTATATCAATTGTATAGAGTCTTGGGATTGAAATTCAATACTTCTATGGCATGATGAAACTTGATACTCCATTGGAAATTTGATCAGAGAGTGTACTCTAGTGTAAGGAATTCCCCCTTGTGGTAGGTAGTTATCATTTCCTATGAGACCTCTTCATCCTAGAGATGATGATATTTTATTTCATTCTCAGGATGGACCGGTTGGTTCCTTATCACGCTTACATGGATTTCTATCATAGTTGAGTATATTTTACATCACAAGAAGGTGATAGTTATCTTCACAAGGGTGAATGGGATGTCTATAAATATAGAGTCAGAACAAAACATCATGGTCTAGGTGGAGTGACAACCTAGATGGATACTCTTTATATAGAGGATCAGGGAATACGTCAAGATGATTTTCCTCCAGTGGTAGATCATTTCAGGGATGTCTTCCTCGATAATTTTTCTGGGTTACCTCTTAAGAAAGAGGTGGATTTATCTATCGAGATAGTTCTTAGAGAAAAAAACAATATTAATTCCTCCTTATAGGATGGATACTATTGAGTTGTAGTATCTCAAGATGCAGTTAAAGGACTTGAAATATAAGGGTTTTAACCAACCTAGTAACTCACCTTAGTGTTCACCCATGATTTTCACTAGGAAGGTGGATTGGACCCTTAGGCTATTCATAGATTATCAATGGTTGAACCATATCAAGGCTAAGAACCATTATCCATTTCCTCAGATAGAAGATATTTTCAACCATCTTTGAGGAGCTAGAGTATTCAAAAAGATTTATTTAAGCCTGGATATCACCATGTACTTGTTAGACCATTAGACACACCTCATACATTGTTCCATAGTAGGTGTGGTATTTATGAGTATTTGGTTATGTTTTTCAAACTTACGAATGTGCCCTCCATTTTCATGGCCAAGAGAAATTGGGTTTTCCACCCATAACTATATTCTATCATTGAGGTGTTCATGGATGACATCTTGGTGTACTCACAAACTCGACACAGTCATTAAAAACACCTTGACATCATTTTCAGTATACTGAGAGAGAATAGGTTGTATGAAAAACTCACAAAATTACACTTCTAGATCAATATGGTTCACTTCCTAGTTCATATTATATCAGAATAAGAATTATCTATTGACCTAGAGATTGTGAGGGCCATATTTTCCTAGGATTATCCCATGAACATGTTTTGCATGCACAGTTTCTTAGGGATAGCTGGATATTATTGGTGCTTTATTCAATAATTTTCACAACTAACATCACCTATTATGTGTAATGACCCAAACTTTCATTAATGAAAATTCCTCTTGATTTAATTAAATGTCTTATTATGGTTATATAAAATGTGAAATTAATTGGTTTTATGTTTCTGGATTTTAAAATACTATTAAGAATTTTGACTGTCGATAATATAGACATTGAACAGTGATCACATGATTAGTATAAATATAGGGCTTTAACAAATCCAGTTTACTCAAACAAAGGAAGCGATGAACTCATCCAGTAGAATTGCCCCGTATGAAGTCCATTTGTTGGAGCTCAGAAAAGAGGTGGCGTCACTGGGCTTCACTCTTGACCGAGCCCAATCTGAGCTTGAATATGTTAAGCTTGAGAGGAACCAACTATGGGAGAAGTGGAAGTTAATAGAGATTAGCACCCGAGCGATGTTATCCAAGCCACCCCAAGAGTCTGTCACCATCACACACCTTACCCTTATGTCTTATATGAGTGTTATAAGGGGTTATGTAATAAGACCCTTGCACTATGACTATGTACATTATTTTTTATAAAAATGCGCATTCATTTTATTATTGTTACTTTGTAAATAGTTTTAAAGCACAAATAGTATTTTTAGTTAATATTCAACTAAGAAATCTATTTTGATGAATTAATGGATTTTTGAATTAAATAATATTTTAATGAAATATTATTATTATTAAATTAATTTTTATTAAATATAAATTATCGTATAATTTTATGAATGCAATTGTAATTTTTATTAAGGTTTGTAAGCTGTTTTTGTCAAAACCCATGAATTTTTGATAAATGTCGGTTTTTATTTTAAAAGTAAAAATTCACATATTTAGAAAATTATTTAGATAAAATGAATATTATTTTTTGAATTAGGATGTCAAAATTATCCAATGGTGAATTTTTCATAATTTTCTGAGACAGTCAAATTTTTGGGTAAAAATTAAACATCGTTTAAATATATAATGTGTTTTATGACATCATAATGACCCAATAGTGATGTAATAAAATACTATAAACATTATTTTCGGCCAGTATATATTTTACCATTAAAATAATGTGATTTTGGGTTTGTTTGATTCATTTTACAAAGCTTTAGTGGACCCTTCAAGGCTTATTAAACATTTTGTCTTTTTAAATTGTTTTCCTTGAGAGTGTGACTAACCTACACATAAGAAACCCTATTATTTTAAGAATTTAGGCCATTTTACTCATAAAATATTGTTTTCGACTACCCTTTGAAAAAAAACATGGAAAAAAACCATGGGCTGGTTTGTGGTTTTGATTAGTTTAATGTGTGGTGTCCCAAACCTAAATAATAAAGAATTCCCTCTCATTTCCTATATAAAACCACCCAAGATCCCACTTCCTCTTCACTAAAAGCCTTTTGAGCTCGTCAAAACTCTTCCCTCCTCTCTCTAGAATCCTCCCAAGGTGCCCCAAGCTCCAAATAAGCCTCTCTCAAGCCTCTCCCAAGGCTTTGGAAGCACATATCCAAGTAAGGGATTTCTTCCTTTCTCATTTTTGTCCAATTTTATTCAAGTTGTTATTCCCTTTTGTTTTCAATTAAAAATATTAGGGTATGGTTTATCACCTCCCCCATACTTCCATATTTATGTTTGGATGATGGTATACCCCTTTCGCTCTCATTAATGCCTCCCATGTACACCCGTTACCATGCCGAAATTCTGTGAGGGATTTCTCTCTCATCTTTTACATCCAAGTAATTCTTTGTATTATGCATCTAAATTCCATTACGTTTGTTGGGACATGTGTCTATATGACCCCCTTAATTTCAATTTCATTTACATATGATGATACACCCATTTATCTCTCATCAACCATTTTCATGAATCCTTATGTCACGCTGTTATGCTGCCGAAATTGCACCACATTTTTCAAAGCCAAGATCATTGTGTAGTGAATACCATACCCATGTCTCTATCAAGGGTATTAACCTTTATTCACATATACACATTTAATGGTACTTTCATGTATTTATTCCACATTACTTAATCATGGAATAACTTATGATGTTGATTGATCCCATGTTATATGATCTATGTGGCACACTTATGCATGAAATGAAATTTTTAAGAAGGGTGTGACCTAATAGCACTCCAATGCATTCGGTAAAGTATAGTATCATGATACATCATGTACAATGAGTGTTGACTCATGTTAATTCAAGTTCAATAATGGTTTAATAGTGCTTCATGTGTAATGAGGATTTACTCATGCTTCATGTGCAATGAGCCTTAGCTCATGCTAAATTCCACGTTAAGTGTTGCCACATTTCCATGTTATGATTATCATGATTTATCATGACTTTATGTTCATGTTTCTCTTGTGATCCATTGATATTCCTATTGTATAACATGTATTGAATTCCCCATGTTATTCCTTGTTTATTCCCTTACTGGGATTTATAGCTCACCATTTTCTTATGCATGTTTTCAGGTTATCCCATGAAATACTAAGTACGAGGAAATGTAGTAGTCATGTAAAGTAAGTTTTAAATAAATATGTTGTGTTTCATGTTTTAGGTTGTTATTTAATGTTACTAAGCCCCAAAGACACTAGACATCTCGATCTTCCATGTTGTATCAAGTGAATAGTTTATATAATAAATCATGTTTAAGTATGTAAAAAAGAGCAGGGTTGTTATATTATGGGATTGAATAGGAAGGGTGTGAAATATATGTGGTTAAAATATTGTGAGACATCCTTTTAGGAGCTAAAATGGAGACTGAATTTAGTGTTGATCCTGATTTTACCAGATTTGGGCAGAAGCTATATAGTCTATTTTAATGAATCAAGTGTCAATATAGTATCATTTATAATATATGAAGAGGAAGTCTTGGTGAATGGTGTAACGTCCAGGGCCCGGGGGCCACGCAACGGGTGCCCCGAACCCGGTTGGTCACATGACCTTAAGCGCATTTCCCCAAACGCCAGAGGCTGCCGACTAGCAGCGAGGGACCAGGTCTGATAGTGGGGAAACTATGCCCTCATTTGTCAAAGTGTAGTGCAGTGGAATAATAAAAACATTCAAAAACAGTGGAAGCAATAAACCAAACACATTTAAAATAAACAACTGCAGTAAAAGATAACCAACAGTTATATAGATAATGATGCAACATGTCTCAAGGTCTAAGAAAATAGCCAGAACATGTTACAAAACAATACATTACAGTAAAATACATAGTACAACAAAACAAAACAAAACAGTCGGTAACATCATGAGCCTAAGCCCGGTCCCATGCTCCCCTACTCCTCAGCAATAATCATGTACCTATATAGGGACCCTTTCCCTTATCCACACCTGCAGCAAAATAGTCTGTTTGGGCCGAAGACATGACCCAAATAGGGTGTGAGAAATAAATCCCAGTAGGCACCCACCAAAGGCCCGTGCCCAACTGTGTGAAAATATGCAACAACAATGTGCAGTAGTAAAATGAAATAAAATAAGAAGTACTCAAAAGTAACTAACTTTAACAGTTATATTTCCATTTTATTATTCATTTAATCGTTCATTATAAGGAAACCACCGCAGTGAATTTCTATGTAAACAGTCAGTGTCCTCAAACACGCAAACCCTTACCCTTAGGTAATAAAAAATGTAACCTGCAGGTAATTGCCCATAGGAAAAACATATATTACACTCAGGCGTACGAAGTGTCACCCTCAGGCACAAAGTCTATTGCCCATAGGCACGAAAGCAGTTGCCCTCAGGCTAAAATAACCACTACCCTCAGGCTAAAGGTAACACTGCCCTCAGGCTAAGTAAAGCACTGCCCTCAATCTAAGAAAGTAATCGGGCCAATCCCAACATATAAACAAGAAATACACATGCAATTCCTATCAAGGAAATTCAATAAACATTATTACAATGGCATAACCTCGGGTATCCGGCCAAACGGCTAAATAGAGGAACGCACCCCTGGGGTGGTCCTGGATCCAAGAAGCAATCCCAAACAACAATTTATTATCACATTTAACTACCTATACAATTCTAGGTATTTAATTCAACAAGGACTCAGCCATACGACTCCCCATTCATGGGCACGTATTACAACGGTACACAAAAAACACAATAGTTGGAATTTAAACACCGAGCCACCTACCTTAAACACCCCTGAACGGTATACGTGAACGTCGCTTCTAGAAATTCCCAAAGATGACATAGATCTGAGGTGAAATAAATCCCCGTTCAAATACAAATAACTTCCCTTAGAGGAATAATTGTAAATAACGACTTAAGGAGAGTGGAGGGCTTACTCGTGCGGTTCCAATGAGATCGTCAGAGGTGAAAATGGATTCCCGAAGATCGATCTGTAGATCCTCGAAGGTCCGACCTCATCTCCTGACTCCTTCCTCCGGTTCTAATCCAATCCTATGAACAGGGTTGGCTACTGCCCATTTTAAGTGAAAAAAAACTACACGACATGTACTATTAACTACATGGCGTATAAGTTTCTCATTTAACTGTTCCTTTGGTGGCACCGCCGCACTGTTCATCTGTCAACATGAGTACACGATGTGTATTTCTAATTACACGGTGTGTACTGCCGCTCCACTGGTGGCTGCTTCCACCACCTTACTATTTTCCTACCGACTGACTACACGGCGTGTAAATATCCACTACACGATGTGTAGTCAATTTTTACACCCTTCGTCACCGACATGGCTACACACCCTGTGTAGTCATCCCACATGGCCAAAGTACATGACGTGTGGAATAGTACACGGCGTGTAGTCCTAAAATTTAGAATTTTTTCCCCATTTTCCTTATTTCCTCAAAAACACTTAAGGAAAAGAGAAAAGAAGAACCCGTACCTCAAAAATAAGAACCGGGTTCTTACAAACTTCCCCCCTTAAAGAAATTCATCCCCGAATTTCCCTTCCATGGTGGTGAAGATAAAGCTGTGAACAACTCCGGCCACTGAGCACATACGTCAGTCTCCCACTCTCAGGTTTTGTCCTGTACTCGGCCATGCTGCCATAGCACCCGTACGAGAGGAACTGACCAGCCTCGGAGAACCTTCGTGCTACTATCAACGATACAAATCAGATGTTCCTCAAAGGACGCATCTACCTCGAGCTCAACCTCCTTAGGCTGAAAGACGTGAGACGGGTCTGAATGATAGCGATGAAACTGAGATACATGGAAGACGTCGTGCATGGCTCAGTACCTCTGTGGTAACTACAACCGATAGACAACCAGCCTGACTCTCTCCAGAATCTCAAATGGCCCAACATACATCGGTGAAAGTTTACCCTGTCTCCTAATCCGTCTGTGTCCCAACCTCGGTGAAACATGCATAAAAACCTGATCCCTGACCATGAACTCCAAGGGTCGTCTACGACGATCAGCATAAGATTTCTAATGATACTGTGCAGTAGCCATCCACTTCTAAATCAACTGGACCCACTCAGAAGTCTCATACATGAGACGTGGTCCGAGTAAAGCTGCCTCACTTGCCTATAACCAGCACAAAGGTGATCGGCATGGTCTAACATATAAAGCCTCGTAAGGTGCCATCTTAATAGTTTCTTAAAAACTGTTTTTATAGGCAAACTCGACAAGGGGTATATGATTCTCCCAAGAGCCCCCAAAGTCTAGGATGCATGCATGCAGCATGTCCTCAAGCACCTGTATCATATGCTTTGACTGACCATCAGTCTGAGGGCAGCAAGCTGTGCTCAGAAGCACCTATGTACCCTGTGCCCTCTGAAAACTCTGCCATAAAAAAGACATAAAATGGGCGTCCCTATCTAAAACGATAGAACGAGGAGCCCCATGAAGTCGTGCGACATCTCGATATACAACTTCCTGAGCTTGTCAACACTGAAGGTATCCTTGATCGGCAAAAAGTGAGATACCTTTGTGAGTCTGTCCACAACAACCCACACGAAATCATTGCCTCGAGGTAACCTCGGAAACCCAGTCACGAAGTCCATTATGACATCATCCCATTTCCAATATGGAATGGGTAACTACTTAAATAGTCTAGCTGGTCTCTGATGCTCTGCCTTCACCCGCTGACAGGTGGAACACCTCATAACAAAACCAACTACATCTCTCTTCATACCCGGCCACCAGTACTGACGTCTCAAGTCACGATACATCTTGGTAACTCCAGGATGAACTGACCAAGATGAAACATGAAACTCGCGCATCAACTCCTCACATATATCCCCTAGAACCCATACTCGTCCATGGAAACGCAGTACCTCATCATCGCCTACCGTCCACCCAGGAGGAGGTTCCTCACTTGCCACTGAATCCCGTAGAACTAGGCCTTCTGAATCAAATAGATATCTCATCCTAACTCTATCTAGGAGGGTAGAAGTCACAACTAAAGATGAAAGATAGGTCTGCCCCTGACTATCGTGCACCTCCAAATGCATCTCAGAGAACAAAGCCATAAGCTGCCACTCACCACTGGCCTCATGAACTGCCTGTGTCTGAGTCTTCCTACTCAGTGCATCAGCAACTGCATTACCCTTACCAGGTGTATAGGCAAGATCAAAGTCGAAGGATTGAAGGTATTCAACCCACATTCTTTGTCTCAGATTCAATTCACACTGAGTAAAGATGTACTTGAGACTTTTGTGGTCGGTGAAAACCACAAAATTCTCTCTCAAGAGATAATGTATCCAACAGCACAACACATGAACAACTGCATCCAACTTGAGATCATATGTTGGGTAATTCCTCTCATGTGGCCTCAACTGCCGAGACCCGTACGCAACAACTCGATCCCCCTGCATCAACACTGCTCCCAGCCCAATACATGATGCATCACAGTAAACTGTATAGATCTTACCTTTCTCTGGGAGTATCATAATTGGTGCTGATGTCAAATTTCCCTTCAGCTCCTGGAAGGCTGTCTCGCAAGCTTCTGACCAAAAGAACTTTACACCCTTCTTAGTCAAACCTGTCAACAGCGCTGCTAAGCGGGAGAAGTCCTGTATAAAATTCTTTTAGTAACCAGCTAGCCCCAAGAAACTCTATATCTCAAACACATTCTTAGGATACTCTCAATAAACTACTTCTCTCACCTTCTATGGGTCTACTGCAATCCTACCTTTGAGATGATATCACCCAGGAAGTAAATCTGGTCCATCCAAAAGTGGCACTTTGAGAGCTTAACATACAGCCGATGCTCTCTCAGTGTACTCAATATGATCTCAAGATGAGTGGCATGGTCGTGTCGAGTGTGAGAGTACACCAAGATATCATCCATGAATACTACCACAAAAGAATCCAGATAAGGATGTAATACATGATTCA
The DNA here is from genome assembly GCA_963277665.1 of Viscum album. Classification (NCBI taxonomy): domain Eukaryota; kingdom Viridiplantae; phylum Streptophyta; class Magnoliopsida; order Santalales; family Viscaceae; genus Viscum; species Viscum album. Next base: position 648,944,890 of record OY728121.1, on the reverse strand, counting down.
TCAGAGCAATGAAAACTATTGGCGAGTTCATGAGTCCAAACGACATAACCAAGTATCGTAGAGACCATATCTGTTCCGAAAATATGTAAGCGATATATCCAATGGTCTCACGCGTAGCTGATGATATCCAAACCTCAAGTTAATCTTTGAGAACACTCGTGCCCCACGAATTTGATCAAAAAGATCATAAATCCTCGGCAAGGGATATCGGTTCTTAACCGTCAACTGGTTCAGCTGCTGATAATCCACACAGAGTCTGAGGGTATTGTCCGCCTTCTTCGCAAAAAGGACAGGCGAACCCTAAGGAGAAGTACTGGGTCAGATGAAACCATTTGCCTGTAACTCCTCTAACTACCTCTTGAGCTCCTGAAACTCTGGTGTAGCCATCCTATAAGGAGGAATGGACATCGGTGTTGCTCCTGGAACAAGATCAATAGAGAAATCCACCTCACGCTCTGGAGGTAGACCTGAAAAGTCTTCCGGGAAGACATCCCTGAAATGATCAACTACTAGAGGGAAATTCTGCTGACCAGTCCCCTGATCATCCAGATATAAACTCATAATATGGGCTATGACTCCCCCTCACCCATGATGCTCTGGTCCAACTCGAATCACCTACACATCCCACTCTCCCTTGTATAGAAACTCTCCACCCTCTAGTGATGTGAAACTCACCCTACGATGATAGCAGTCTACAAAGGATCGAAAGGGAACCAACCAGTCCATCCTGAGAATGACATCATAAGCTGTCATCTCCAAGAAATAGAGGTCCCATAGAAAGTCAAACCCTCCAACCTCAAGGGGGAACTCCTTACACTGACACACACCAGCCGTTCTAGCTCCCAACAGAGTGTCTAGCGTCATAACAGCAGAAGAAGAAGAAAAAACACAGATCCCAAGGATATCCACAATGGGTACAGATATAAAGCTATGTGTAGCACCCGTATCAAAAATAACTGAAGATAAAACAGAAGATACTAGAATAGTACCTCTAACAGTAGAAGGTCTGTGATCCTGATCCTGATGGGCCTATTACACTTCATATGCCTACCCAGTGCCACGACCCTATGACACAACCTGGCTACCCAGAGCTGTCCCGCCCTGCTGCCTCTGAGATCCTGGTGTTTGGCTACCACAACCACGACCACCATCCCTGCCTGCACGCCCTGAAATATTCCAGTTTCCTGACTGGTAAGAAGCTGCTGGTCTTTCTCCCGCACACGGAGTCTGCACAGAACCCCTCTCACTAGCCATTAGTGGAAACGACCTACAAAAGCACTACAGATGACCCATCTTGCCGCAAGCTCGGCACTCCACTAGGTCTCGTGGACACTGGGGTCTCTTGTGACCCTCTTTACCACAATGGTAGCACATAACCTGGCCACCTGAAACATTCTTCTAGCTCGCACTACCACCGTGAGAAAATTCCATCTGTCTCTTCATCTTGCTAGTAGAAATAGTATCTGAAACGGGTGCTGAACCGCCCTGGCCCACACCACTAGCTTCCCGCAGATTCCTCTCTGTAATCAGCGCCTGGTTCACAATAGCATGTACTGAAGGCAACCTAAAAACATTCACCAGTGCTCAGATGTCATATCAAAGACCATACTCAAAGCGACTGGCTCTCAACATCTCATCACCCACCAGAACGGGTGCAAAATGCTGAAGCTCGGTGAAGCGAGCAGAATAATCCATCACTGACATAGCGCCCTGCTGCAGGTTCATGAACTCTCGAGATCTATCTACCCTTAGTGTCTCTGGGAAGAAGAAGTCATAGAAGGCTGTTTGAAAATATTCCCACACCATGTCTCTGTGATGCTCTGTCTGAGTGGTAACATCCCACCACCTCTTGGCAGAATCACGCAGCATATAAGTCACGAGCTTGACCCTCCACCCTGGAGGCGTCTCAAGATGCTCGAAAATAGTCTTTATAGACCCCAGCCAAGACTCCATAGCATGTGGTCTATCATCCCCTGAGAACATAGGCAGATGCTGCTGTTGAAATATACGAGTCAGCTCAGCCATAGATGTGGCAGCCTACGGTGCTCCCTAAAAGGTCTGCATGAACCACATAAAGCCTTCACGGAACTGCGCATCCACAACTGTGTCTGGTATAACGGCTGGCGCCGCATCTGGCTCTTCTGGAGGATCCACTGGTAGCCCATGGACCACCATCTCTAGAGTATAATCATTTCCGCTCTCTTGGAAAACAACGTGTGGTCGTCTCGGCAGCATTAATCTACAAGGTCAAACGTGCACCTTAGACCAAGATTATCAAAGACTGAAAATGAAGGGACCAAAAGGGGAACAAGAGGAATAAGGCATTCAAGATTTTAAAAACATGACTACATGACATGTATACTAACTACACGGCATGCACCTGACTTCTCTTACCCTACCCGGGTCCTTCTACACGGCTAAGACACACGGATCCTGTTAAAAAAACTACACGGCGTGTATACTGACTACACGGTGTGTATGGTGTAATTTTCCAACTACCCGTGTCATTTGTGAGAAAGCCGACTACTCAGCTAACACTACACGGCATGTTACAACCGCACACGGCATGTACACCGCCCCATTTCTCAGCCACACGGTCAGGTCCACACGGTCTGTCCTCAGACAAGACTACACGACATGTCCCACAGGTACACAACATGTACTAGATGAGCTCTGCCGACCCGTGTTGTTAGTTACATGGACGGATACATGGATCACACTACATGGCATGTTCCATATACACACGGTGTGTACACGAAAGGATTTCACCGACCCGTGTTGTTAGTTACACGGCCGGATCCCAGGTCAGACTATACGGCGTGTTCCATAGTGGACACGACGTGTATGTCTTAAGGTCTCCTCCTTCCGTGTTTGTTAGTTACACGGGCGGACTCCGGGTCAACACTACATGGCATGTACATCCGGTACATGGCGTGTTTTTCCCCAAACATTTCCCTTTTCCGTGTCCCTACCCACACGGTCTATGACACGGGAAGAGACTACACGACGTGTACTGAGGGTACACGACGTGTACTTAAAAAGTTTTTTTCTTCCCGAACAGAAGATCACACGGCATGTGTCCGAGGAACTACACGGTGTGTATCCTAGGTTTTCCGGACAATAAGGCTTAGATACTACTCCGGGACCCATAAAATACTGAAAACAACACCTAAGTTCCAAATTCCGACCCGTGACGGCCCATACTCCCCTTGAATCAAAGTTTTAAATCTTATATGTGTTATAACAAGATAATCAGTCAATGGTTCAAAAAATTCCAGTCAATAAGGGACCATACTCCCCAAAAACCAAAGTTTGGAGTTCATTCTATTAACAGGCTCATACAACAATACCCTATCACATAGCAGATATTTTTATCAAAGAAACTATCACAACAACATGCTTTTCTAGCACAAAAGCTATCACAACAACATGACATTTCTAATGCACCTACGTGGCATAGAACTATGCATGGCATGCGATTTATAGCATGTTCCTAAATGATGCATGAGATGACATATCCTCATCTCATTGGGTTTAAACTAAATAGAACCCATGGATAAAATATAAATAGCAAAATCACAAGTGCGTCACCCAACGGTGAAAATCGGATCAACTGTAAAATTTTCAAAATCAGAAAAATTGTAAAAATACGAGGTAGAATAGATTTTCCCTGTACACGGGTTAGCTACACCTGGGCACAACTTATTACCAATTACCTTTCCCGTCTTATCCTTGACTAAGGCTCCAAATTGTAAGTCAAAGAAAAGAACCATGCTCTGATACCACTTTGTAACATCCCGGGCTCGAGTGCCACGCAACGGGTTCCCCGAACCTGGTTGGTCACATGACCTCAAGCGCATTTCCCCAAACTCCAGAGGCTTTCGACTAGCAGCGAGAGCCCAGGTCTGATAGTGGGGAAACTATGCCCTCATTTTTCAAAGTGTATCGCAACGGAATAATAAAAACATTCAACAAAAACGGAAGCAATAAACCATACACATTTAAAATAAACAACTAAAGTAAAATATAACCAACAATTATATAGATAATGATGAAACATGTCTCAAGGTCTAAGAAAACAACCAGAACATGTTACACAACAATACAGTACAGTAAAATATAGAGTACAACAAAACAAAGCAAAACAGTCAGTAGCATCGCGAGCCTAAGCCCGGTCCCATGCTCCCCTACTCCTCAATAACAATCATGTACCTGTATAGGGACCCTTTCCCTTATCCACACCTGCAGCAACATAGTCTGTTTGGGCCGAAGACATGACCCAAACAGGGTGTGAGAAATAAATTCCAGTAGTCACCCACCAAAGGCCCATTCCCAACTATGTGAAAACTTTCAACAACAGTGTGCAGCAGTAAAATGAAATAAACTAATCAGTACTCAAAAGTAACTAACTTTACCAGTTATATTGCCATTTTATTATTCATTTAATCATTCATTATAAGGAAACCACCATAGTGAATTTCTATGTAAATAGTCAGTGTCCTCAAACACGCAAAACCTTACCCTCCGGTAATCAGAAACGTAACCCGCAGGTAATTTCCCATAGGAATAATAGATATTGCCCTTAGGCGTATGAAGTGTCGCCCTCAGGCACATATTCTATTGCCCACAAGCATGAAAGAAGTTTCCCTCAGGTCGAAATAACCACTGCCCTCAGGCTAAAGGTAACACTGCCCTTAGGCTAAGTAAAGCACTGCCCTCAAGCTAAGAAAGTAACTGGGCCAAGCCCAATATATAAACAAGCAATACACATGCAATTCCTCTCAAGGAAATTCAATAAACATTATTACAATGGCATACCCTCGGGTATCTGGCCAAACAGCTAAACAGAGGAACGCACCCCCGAGGTGGTCCTGGATCCAAGAAGTGATCCCAAACAATATATTATTATCAAATTTAATTACCTATAAAATTCTAGGTATTTAATTCAACAAGGCCTCAACCATAAGACACCCCATTCATGGGCGCGTATTACAACGGTACACAAAAACGCACAACTGTTGGAATTTAAACACCAAGCCACCTACCTTAAACGCCCCTGAACGGTATATGTGAACGTCGCTTCCAAAAATTCCCAAAGACGACGTAGATCTGAGGTGAATGAAATCCTCATTCAAACACAAATAACTTCCCTTAGAGGAAGAAATAGCAGTAATGGCTTATGGAGAGTGGAGGGATTACCCGTGCGGTTCCAACGAGATCATTAGAGGCGAAAACGGATTCTCGACGCTCGATCTGAAGACCGTTGAAGGTCTGGACTCCTCTCTCGACTCCTTCCTTCGGTTATAATCTAATCATATGAACAAGGTTGGCTACTGCCCATTTTAAGCAAAAAAAAAAACAAACTACACGGCGTGTACTATTAACTACACATCGTGTACTTTTCTCATTTAACTGTTCCTCTGGCGGCACCGCCTCACTGTTCATCCATCGACATAAGTACACAACGTGTATTTCTGATTACACGGTGTGTACTGCCGCTCCGCTGGTGGCTGCTTCCACCGCCTTAATATTTGCCTTCCGACTGACTACATGGCGTGTAAATATCCACTACATAGTGTGTAGTCGATTTTTACACCCTTCGTCGCCGACATGGCTACACACCCTGTGTACTCATCCCACATGGCCAAAGTACATGGTGTATGGAATAGTACATGGTGTGTAGTCCCGAAATTTAGTATTTTTTCCCCATTTTCCTTATTTACTCAAAAAAACTTAAGGAAAAGAGAAAAGAAGAACTCGTACCTCAAAAATAAGAACCGGGTTCTTACATATGGGTATCATCCTTTACGGACACATGATTGGAATTACTCGACATGTGATCTCAAGCTAGCAGCTGTTGTCCATGCCTTAATTTATTTGAGACACTATTTTCTGGGAGAGCCTTTTGTGGTGTATACAGACCAAAAAAGCCTCAATTATATCTTAACACATTATAACTTGAATCTTATACAATATATATGGGTTGAATACCTTTATTACTTCGATTTTGAGCTTGCCTATAGCCTGGTAAGGGAAATGAAGCTGTCGATGGTATGAGCCAGAAGTCTCAGATGCAAGCTATTCAAGAAGCCAATTGTGAATGGAGGTTTATGTATCTTCTTTATAAGATGCATCTAGAGGTTTAGGAAATCTATTAGAGGTGTTTTATTATGACTTTGTGGTGTACTCATCACTTTTGGGTAGATTGAAGAAGTGGTAATTCTCAAATCCTGAAGGCTTGGTCCTGAGGGAGAGTATTTCAGGTACATAACCACTGCGAGATTGGTCACTTAATGGAGATGAAATACTAATTATACATGGGTGTATATTGGTGCCTACAGATATATGAGAGTAATTTATTTGAGAATACCATGATTCACAATGGGAAGTTCACCCAAGGATTTCTAAGATTTATCATGACATGCATGTCCAGTATTGATGTTTTGGTATGAAATGTTAGATAACAGGTTTTATTACTAGGTGTTCCACCTATCAGTAGGTGAAGAAAAAGTAACAGTGGCCTTATGGCTTATTATAGATGTTATTGGTCTTGAAATGGAAATGGGATGATATAAAAATGGATTTTTTAACTAGTTTACTAAGGTCTCCTTGAGGCAGTGATCCAATATAGGTAGTCATGGACTGGATTAGGAAGGTATCTCACTTTATTCCTATTTGGGAGACATTATTAGTGGATGAGATGGGGAGAATATATTTACAGGAGACTATATGCCTACATGGGGTCCCTTGTACTATCATTTCTGATAGGTACACTAATTTCATATTGAGGTCCTGGAAGGGGTTGTAGAAAGCACCGGGTACATAGGTACTTCTGATTATATCTCACCACCCTCTGACCGACGACCAATTAGAATAGACAATATAGGTTTTAAAGGACATAATTCAATCATGTGTCATTTATTTAAAAAGTTCTTGGGAGAAACATATACCTCTTGTTGATTTTACCTAAAATAAAAGCTATCAGAAAATCATACAGATAGATCCTTACGAGGCCTTATATGGTAGGCCATGATGATCACCTCTAAGCTGGATAGAGGTAGGAGAGGAAGTACTATAGGACCTCATCTCATCCAGGAGACCTTAGATCTGGTGAAACTTATCAGGAAATGTATTGTTACTATTCAGTCTAGATAGAAATCTTATTTCAATATTCATCGAAGACCTTTGGAGGTTGAAGTTGGAGATCTTTTTTTCATACGTGTTTCCCCTAGATTGGGGAATAGAAGTATACAGAGACAATGGAAGCTAAATCCTAGGTTCATAGGACCTTTCAGGATTTTGGAGAGAGTCGGTTTGGTAGACTATCAGTTGGGGTTATCTCAAAGGTATTAATCCATTTATGAAATCTTCCATATATCATAGCTTCACTAATATCATGCTGAATTTTCTCATAATTTTGATCACGAGGATATTTAATTGGAGTCCAATAATTCTTTTTTGGAGTATCCTATTTTAGTCTCTGATTGGATCATGAAGTATCTCATATTCCAATCGGTCACTTTAGTACGAGTTCTATGGTAGCATGACCTTGTACAAGATGAAACTTGGGAGAGAGAGGTTGATATATGTGATTCATGTCTTGAGTTTTTCTCAGATGATGTGTTACCACTATTAGGAAGGAAACTTGGTTATGAGTTGTTTTAAGGGGGAATACTGTAAGAACCGGGATTTTCTTCATGGTATGAACCCTTTAATTTTTTATTTAAACCCTCGATTTTATCATTAAAAATATTCCATGTGGTTTAAGGAAGGGTTTAGGAGCATCCATGTAATGACTCCGACCCTATCAGCCTAGATCTGATGCCTTAATTTATTATATTAACATAGATACAAGTGTTGAATCCCAAAAAACCAACCAGTTTAGTAGTCTTGGAAAATAGATCACATACATGAACCTTAAATTAAAATTTCACACATAAAATACAAAAAAGATAATTCTTTGATAATTCCATTATTCTCTTATCCTAACCCTACATATCAATAATAGTACACATCTTGGCATCCTGGGAAAGTAAAAAATAATAAAGGGGTGAGCTCAGATGCTCAGTAAGGGTAAATAATACAGTGGAAGCTATCATAAATAATCATAAAATTTTAAGGCATGGTGTATAACTAAAACACAATAATTTTAAAAATAATAACAAGTATAATATGGCAATAATAAATCAAATAATTCTATATAAATATTCACATAGATATTATACTAGTAAAATAATCACATGAAATACCAATAACTAATCTCCTAATGAGGGAATGCATAATGTCAAACATCATAACCATACTCTCAAGGCCTCATGCCAAGAAAACACAAAAACAAGTAATATGTTAGTCAAAACTCAAAATATATTGTCTTATGAGAACTACCGATGCATCAAGGGGCTTTCATTAACCGGTCCCCAACCCGTAGGGATTTTATTAATCGGTTCCCAAACCGTATGAATTTTATTAATTGGTCCCCAACCCATAAGAAATTATTAACTAGTCCCAAAACCACCACTTACTAATTATAGTTCATTCCTCATATGAAAAGGGTGAAACATAACCAATATAAACATTCATATTAAACAAGCATGTGAAGTGTTAATACATTAACCATAAACCATGAATGGTATAAAAATAGAACATACATGGTGAAACATATCATAAGCCCTTCAATACAATATGGTATATTATATCATAATAAATCAACCTAAATTAATCATAAAATCCAACAAAATATGTTGAAATAGATGAAAATAATCTAATAAAATCATTAAAAATTTATTGTGAGAAATACCCCTTTTTTTCTTTGAAATCATTTAAAAGACATGAAATTTTAAAAGAAAAAAATTATTTTGAAAATAACCTTGTAAGATTGTAAGGGAAGAATTAAAATTTTAAGGCTTCATAACTGCAAAAAAAATCTGCTCACGCTGTATAATTTAAAAAAAACATTCCTTCCGTCAAAAGTCATAAAGTACCTCATTTGGAAAATGACAAAATATTCCTTTCAAAACATTTTATAAAAAGTAAAACATAGATAAAATGGAAATTAAATATTTTTAGAATAATAGTAATAATATTTTGAAATGAATTTTTAAGAAACATGGACATGGATGATAAATATTTTCTAGTAGATACTCACATATAAATAATCCCGAAAAAAATGATATTACGAAATTAAACCTTACCTCATACTTTCCTTTAGTTGGATGTGCTTCAACCTCCAGTATAATGATTTAAAATATGTTATCAATTAATACCATAATAATATCCATTATTTATGATATAATATATGATTCATTTATGACTTTATATTACCTGTTTATTAACAATTCTAAGTTAAAGCAACATTTCGGATAATAACCGCTTTGTTAATCGTACATGTTTTGAATTGTTATTCTTGATCCTATTAATTATATTGTGATTTAATTACTTCCAGAATGTAAAAAATGATTTATAAATAATATATATTCAATATATATATATATATAAATAATATTTGGAATGGAATACACCATTCATGGAGACGGTAGGCTGTACGTACACATGAATGTTGTTTCCGTTTTCTTATCATATTGAATGGAAGAAGGTAAATGGGATATATATGTATATATATATATATATATTATAGTATAATTATTATGTCATATATTTCATACTTATTCATTATATATATTTTTATAATCATTTTTGAATGGTTAATGTAGAAGATGAATCTCATTGTGTCGTGGAGACGGTAGGTCGTATGTATGCACAAGTGACGATATCATTCCATTAATGGTAAAGGGGTAAAGAAATGGATGCTATGTTAATTATAAAAAATAAATATCATGTAATATTTATTATTTTTATCCATTATATTCATCATTATACCCATCCAAATAAAGTGGTAATGAAAAACAAATTACAACACAATGTGGAGACGGTAAGTCGTACATACGCACACATGGTGATATTGTTATTTGTAGGATTGATAAAAGGAGGAATATGGTTTTACCATAATCATAATAAAATATTAGAATATATATTATACTATATTTATTACTTTAGTATGGAAACAACATAGGAAGAGGAAGTATAATAAGAAAATAAATTTAATTGAATTGGTAAAACAATTACCTCTTCTTTGAGTATCTCCTTTTGATTTGCACAAAAGGACTTATTAGGTTGAATTTATACCCAAATTGTGGCCTCTAAGACAAATTTATGGACATTTTAAGGAGAAATGGGTAGGTTTTGGTCAAGCCAAAGTGGTTTATAGGTATGAATAAAAGAGAAGGAGAGGTGCCTTTTATAAGAGAGGGGAGGGGCACTTTAGGAAACTCTTAAAATACTAAATTAATATAAATTAATTTTCAATTAAAAATGGCTCCAAAGTAAATTATTTTGAATATAAGGTGAGTATGGTTATAAATACTCTAAAAAATGATTTTTAGACTTGTTTAGGTCATAAAATTAACCTTATCTTTTGAATTTAACCCTTAGTTAAACCCTTTAACTCTTACCATGTCAACTTGGATTTTTACTCTTTAGGATTAATATAGTTACTATAAAATAAAAAAAGAACCCCAATTTGGTCATTTATGATATAATTAACATTATCCTAGTTATTTTTCAGAAATATATATTTTTATTTATTTTATATCATTTAATAAAATATTATTTATTTTAAAATCTCATTTATGTCAATTTTGACCCTATTTATTACTAGAATTTTTAAAAAATCATAAAAACATGATTAATTTTAAAAAAATACATTACATCATCCCTAAAATATAAAATTAATCCAAAAAATTAGTGTATGGGATCAAATATTTCAAATTATATTTATTTTAATATTATTAATATCATTTAATTGATTCTTCCTCTAATAAATAAATTACTCCATCATCATTGTATCACCATTTAATTTAATTATTTATTTTTTAAAATTATAAATAAATTTCCATGATGTATATAAATATTTTTTATTTCAAAATACTATTTATAGTTGACCATATCACTTATATGACCTTATATTAAAAATAATTTACTTGTTAAACAAAAGTATAACAAAATTGGATTTTCTTTAAATATAATATCATAAATATATTAAATTCATCAAAGTGTCTACAAGTGGTCCCCAAATATACAAAAAGTATTATTTTGGTCTAAAAACACTCATCAAATTAAATAAGGACAATTTTTATGGTATATTTTAAATATTATAATATTATTTTTACTTTTAATTACCCTATTAACCCTTAACTGTGGTAAATAAATAAAAATTTACTAAAGTTACTATTAAAAAAAGTTTATCATATTATACACTAAATATCATACTAATTAAAATAGTTTATGTCCATTTTTAAAAAATTCTACCCATAGGAGTGGATAAATTAAGTTTAACACTAATGTGGTGAGAAGGTGGGTAAAAGAGACGTTTAAAAGTTCAGTAAGTTTTTATATCTAAATTTAATATAAAATGTTTAAAATGACCTACATTGAATTAATATATATATTATTTATATATTATTACATTAAAAATAAATTCAATGTATAGTAATTATTTAAATGAAAAAGTCAATTTTTTAACTACAATGGAGTGTTTTTCACTATTAATAAAAAATGAAACTTTTCAGAAAAATACCAAAAATTCACCCTAAGATAATTTTGATATTACGAATTAAAAAATGAACACTATTATGAAAAATAAATTTATAAATTTCATAATGTTGTTAATACTATTTATAACCACTTTTTAAACGGCTTGTTTGATAGATCATGATGCGCTCTAACTCACTATTGCATGCAACACAAGCTATTGAATTTATTTAAAAGGAAACATATCGTGGAATGTTGGGGTGTTACATTATCCCATAATTTAATAAATTTCATCCTCATAATTTAAAATCAGTATAAAAAATAAGGTTTTGACTTTTAAAAACATCTTTGATGAAATACCACACTGGAAAAAGGATTAATGAGACCTCTACTTTAAAATTATTGCAAGGGAAGTATGAAGGTCATCGGATATAACACCTAATAGGGTTCCATATCGGAAAACATGGAGATGAAAGATAAATCTAAACATCATGTTATTATAGAGAGTGATAGAGAACATGGTCAGGAGAAAGTTAACAATCAAAAAGCTATAAATCTGCGATGATCAAAGGGACTATTTGATTCATTAGAAAATAAAGTACTAGGATAATATTTTGGTTTCAAGATCTTTTACCTAGAGTTAACGGATTAATTTAAATAAGAACTTAATTGATTTATTTCCATGTCATAAGCATAATATCATCCTTTGGTTCTGCTTCGATCTTATTTTCACTTCATTCCTTAAACCTAGAAATAAGTGTCCAAAAATGCATTTTTTACGCCTGAAGAACATAATGAATCACAAGATCTATGAGCCTTTCCTAATTTTTTTTAAATGTTTACTAAAATAAAAATGGTTATCATGGGTTATCCAATATGATAAAATATACTTTAACCTCAAACAATAATATCCATTGTTCAAATTAATCCATTCCAACCTTAAGACTCATCAAAATACACATCCAAATTCACAGTCCAAAAAATTTATAAGGAAGGTCGTTAAATTTTCCAAACCAAATTAACATGAGATTTTCCCCAAACAACATAATAAAGATCTTTTTTTAATGTTCCAAAATATATGAATACCTTGATCACCTTAAAACCTTAATGAAAATATCCATTCTTCTAAATATATAAAGAAGTAGTACTGTAGTACAATCCTTATATATAACATAATTCTTACAACTAGTACATCGATGATAAAATAATCAAATGACATAACTCTTAAATACAAGCATAATCACATTAATCATTCTTCTTCATCTGTGGTAGTAACATAATCTTGACCAAGATACATTAGAATATTTTAGGGTATATTAATTTTATTCATGACACATTGATTTGAGTTGTGTCCCATATCCTTACAGTTTAAGAATTATACATTAGAAACTTTTTTCTTATCCTTTCAATACTATGAACGGTGGACTTTCACTCCACACTTATAGAAAACTCTCATTCCTTTTAAGTAAGTACCAGGGTGTTTCATTCTAAAATTATCACATGTGGGAAAATAATTCTTTACCTTCTTACCTTTATCCAAAATTTTCCAAGTTATCCTTTTATTCTCAGGCTTCCCTCTGAAGCCATAATACTTAGAGTAATATTTACATGTCCCGCTATCACTTGATATTATGTCCTCATATAATGAGAATTATTGGGAGATTATTTCCCATTGAAATATTGGCTTGAGACCACGAAACATTTGATCCTTATTACTATTTGGATAATGTGCATTGGTGAAGTTCAAATTCCTTATACTAGGCACCATTGCTAAATGACTACATACATTGGGTTAGATTATATCATAATGTATAATAAAAATACTAGAAAAATGATTAAAATAAATTGAATATTTATGCATGTATAGTCTCATAATCATAAACATGGGTTTTTGGGGACATATTTACTTTTAAATACTTCATAATTTGTTGCAAATAAAATTTGAATTATCCTAATCATATCCCCCAGGAATGTTAAACCAGGTGCGTAGTAAATCCCATTGTTGTGTACCAGGTTATGCTGAGTTAGGCCTGATGCACCTTTTCAGAGTTGTTACTCCTAGGAATATCTATTCCAAAACCATACCCACTTGCAGTATCTAGATAGGGATGTATTTATAATAATACCCACATAATTCTAACCTTACTAAAATTATAGAATGTTCTTCTACACTTATCATAAACATATTCCTTAGGGTTATGTTCCATAATCTACGTTTTCTAAATCTAGTTTCCAATATCATTATTAAACCTACTCTGATACCAACTGTAACAACCCCAACCCCAGTTTCCCAGATCCAGTGCCTTACTTTATTACATTGGTATATATACAAGTGTAGAATACCAAAGGACTGATTATTTTATCAAACTTGTAAAATAGATCACATACATGAACCTTACATTAAAATTTCAAACATAAAATACAACAATTATAATTCTTTGAGAATGTCATTAGTCTCCTAGATTAACCTTGAATATCAGTCATAATACACATCTTGGAATCCTGGGAAAATAAAACATAATATAGGGGTGATCTCAGATGCTCATTAAGGGTAAATAATACAATGGAAGCTATCATAAATAAGCATAAACTTTTAAGGAATAATGTATAACTGAAACACAATAATTTTAAACATAATCTTGAGCATAATATGGAATGAATAAATCAAATAATTCCATATAAACATTCACATGGATATTATAATAGTCAAATAATCACATGAAATATCAATAACTAATATCATAATGGGGGAATGAAAAATGTCGGACATCATAATCATACCATCAATGCCTCATTCCAAGACCATACATAAATAGGTAAGACATTAGTGAAAACCCAAACTAGTTTGTCTCAAGAGAACTACCGATGCATCGAGGGGATTTCATTAACCGATACCCAACCCATAGGGCTTTCATTAACTGGTCCCCAACCCGTAGGTATTTCATTAACCGGTCCCCAACCCATCATTTACTAAGTCCAATTCATTCCTCATATGAAAAGGTTGAAACATGACCAACATAAACATTCATATTAAAACTATCATATGAAATGTTAATGCATTGACCATAAACTATGAATGGTATCAAAATAGCATATTCACATTCAAACATATCATAAACCCTTCAATACAAAATGGTAGATTATATCATAATAAATCAAACTCAATTAAGCATAAAATATAACCAATTTTGTTTCCATTTATGAAAATAATCTAATAAAACCATTAAAATTTTCTTTATTGAAATACCCTTTTTTTACTTTGAAATCATTTAAAAGCTGTGAAATTTTAAAAGAAAAAATTTATTTTTTAAAATAACCATGTAATATTGTAAGTGAAGCTTTAAAAAATTAGGGAATCATGATGGTAGAAAAATGGCGCTTTCACCGTATAAGTTAAAAAACATTCCTTCCGTAAAAAAAGTCATAAAATTACTTATTTCAAAAATGATAAAAGATTCCTTTCAAAAAAATTATAAAAAGTAAAAAATGGTTAAATTTTACATTAAATAATTATAGAATAATATTAAGAATATTTTTAAACACATTTTTAAAAAACATGTACATGGATGATAAATATTCCCCAGTAGATACTTTTATATAAACAATCCTGAATAAAAATGAGATTGAAAAATTAATCCTTACCTCATACCTTATTTTAGTTGGATGTGATTTAACCTGTGGTATATTTGTTTAAAATATTTTATTAATTTATACCTGAACCATATCCATTATTTATGATATCATATATGATTTATTTGTGACTTTATATTAACTGTTTATTAACAATTCCATGTTAAAGAAACGTTTTGGGTAATAAGCGCTTTGTTAATCGTACATGTTTTTTATTTTTTTCTTGATCCTATTAATTATATCATTATTTATATATCATATATATTCTGTATATATATATATATATATATATAATATGTAATGGAATACACCATTCATGAAGTTGGTGGGTCGTCCGTATGCATGAACGTTGTTTCTATTTTCTTATCGTATTGAATGGAAAAAAGTAAATGACATATATGTACATATATATATTGTTTCAGTTTCATTATTATTTCATATATTTAATACTTATTCATTATATATATTTTTATAATCAATCCTGAATGGTTAACCTGAAAGATAAATCTTATCGCGTTGTGGAGATGGCAGGTCGTATGTACGCACGAACAATGATATCATTCCCTTAATGGTAAATGGGTAAGGAAATGGAAGGTATTATAATTATAAATAATAAATATCATGTCATATTTATTATTTATATCCATTATATTCATCACTATACCCATCCTAAATAAAGGGGTAATGAAAAACAAATTACACCACAACGTGGCGATGGTAACTCATACTTATGCATGTATGGTGATATTGTTATTCATAGGATGGATAAAAGGAGGAATATGGTTGTTCCATAATAATAATAACATATCAATATATATATGATACCAGTTTTATTACTTTAGTATAGAAAAAATATAGGAATATATAGTAGAAGAAGAAAAGAAAATGAATTGAATTGGTAAGACAATTACCTCTTTTTTGAGTATCTCCTTTTGATTTGTACAAAAGGACTTCTTAGGTTACCTTTCAGCAGAAATTATGGCCTCTAGGATGAAGTTATGGAATATGTAAGGATAAATGGGTAGTTTTTGGCCGATCCAAATGGTTTTAGTGTTGTTAATTAAATATAAGGAGAGGTTCCCTTTTATAAGAGAGGGGAGAGGCACTTCAGGAAACTCTTAAAATATTAAATTAATATAAATTAATTTTCAATTAAAAATGGCTCAAAAGTAAATTAATTTTAAGATAATAAAATTATGGGTCTAAATAATCTCAACAAATTATTTTTATACAAGTTTAGTCCACTAAATTAACCTTATATTTTGGATTTAACCCTTAGTTAAACCCTTGAACTCTTACCATGACAACATGACTTTTTACTCTTTAGGATTAATATAGTTAATATAAAATTCTAAAAGAACACAAATTGGATCATTTATGATATATTTAACATTATCCTAGTTATTTGGATTCAATATATATATTTTAATTAATTTTATATAATTTAGTAAAATATTATTTATTTTAGAATCTCATTTATATCAATTTTGAAACTATTTATTACTTGGATTTTAAAAAAAAACCATAATAACTTGAATTAATAAAAAAACTACATTAAATCATCCCTAAAATATCAATGTATTCCAAAAAATTTGTGGATGACATCAAATATTTCAAATTATATTTATTTTAATATTATTAATATCATCTAATTGATTCTTCCCTTAATAAGTCAATTATTTCATCATCATTTTGTCACCATTTAATTCCATTATTTATTTTATAAAATTATAAATAAATTAAAATGATGTATATAAACATTTTATATTTCTAAATAATATATATAGTTGACCATATCACTTGTATAACCTCATATTAAAAATATTTTACTTGTTAAAAATATAAGTATAACAAAATTGGATTTTCTTTAAATATAATATCATAAATATATTAAAGTCATACAAGTGGTCAAAAAATGGAACCAAGGATTATATTGGTTGAAACAAACTCATAAAATTAAATTAGGACAAGTGTTAGGGTATATTTTAAATATTTTAATATTATTTTTAACTTTAATTACCTGATTTATCCTTAATCATGGTAAATAAATAAAAATTACTAAAGTTGATATTCCCCCAAAAAATAATTTATCCTATTAGATGATAAATATCATACTAATTACAACCGTTTATGTTTGTTTCTCCAAATTCTACTCACACGAGTGGATAAATTAAATTTAATGATAATATTGTGAGAAGGCTGGTAAAAGAGACGTTTAAAAGTTCAATAAGTTTTTATATCTAGTTTTAATATAAAATGTTTACAATGACCTATATTAGATAAATATATATATTATTCATATATTATGACATTAAAAATCAATTTAATGTATAATAATTATTTAAAAAAATCATTTTTTAACAACAATGTAGTATTTTTCACTATTCATCAAAAAAATAAAACCTTTTAGAAAAATACCAAAAAATCACCCCAAACTAATTGTGATATTCAGAATTAAAAAATTAAGTCTATTTTGAAAAATAAAATTTATGAATTTCATAACTTGGTCAATAATATTCACAACTGCTTTTTAAATGACTCTTTTGATAGATCATGTTGTGCTCAAACTTAGTGTTCCATGAAGCACAAACTATTGAATTTATTTAAAAAGAAATATACTATGGAATCATGAGGTGTTACAATCAAGGGATTGTTCAGAGCCTAGAGCTCTAATTTTTATGGAAATAGAATAGGCGTGCGGTTACTGCTTGGTTATTTCTAACTATACACCTCAAACCATAGATCCTATAAGGGTGCCACACTATTTTTCTAAACCATGAAAGGGTATCTTAGGCCATGAGGGGCTATGGTAGTGGGTTCCCATAGGCTACACATAGTTTTTCTAACCATGTGACGTATTCCATGCACACTGTATCCCCTGGATAGTGGGGTGCACATAGTAAGCACACGGTTTGGCCAACCATGCTAGAAAACTATGCAACCTCTTAAAAAGTGGTGAAATTTTATTTTTTTCTCTTGTTTATTTTAAAGCCATAGACTTATTTTCCTTTTATCTCCCACACATGGTGCCTCCTATCCCCTTTGAATCTCTACTCCATCCCTAAAGTTTTTCCATGGAAGATCTTCTCTATCCTAACTATAAATCAAGAGCCATCTATCACATTGGTTAGCCAATAGTAATCTATCCATTCCTTTATCTCCTTTAATCATTAATCTTCTTATCGAAATTATTATTTTTGTGTGAACTGATATGCCCAATTTTTAGGGAGTCTATCAATTTCATTGTTTTCTTATGATATAGGTCAAACCAAGGGCTGATACTGGATGAGGAATCTACTTCAGGCATAGAGTAAGTGGTATATGACTTTTCCCTCAAAATATATACATTTATAAATTTTCACCATTGTGCACACACCAATTTCACTGAGAATTTCTCCTAAAATTCATCTGATTTAAATTCAATAATCTAAATTGTAATCTATGGTCTTGATGACCCTTTTTGACAACATTAGATGTCGAGAACTCAATGTTAACCACACTAAGTAGGGTGAATTTTTTTTATGCTTTTGATGACCCATTTTATTATTAACAAAGACACCGTTTGGGTGATATTGACTTGACCATTGATAAGGTAAGTGTTACTGTTAGGTCGAAATGGCTATGATGATGAAACAATAGGGGTGAATTGTGTCCTTCTAAAATTTTCAAAATTACGTCTCTTAATAGTAAGAGACAATAGGGAAGTGTTTCTGTATGAAAGAATAAGCAGTGGATAAAAACAAAGAAACAAAACATGGCTATTTATAGTGGTTCAGGGCATGAATATCCCCTAGTCCACTCCACCAATCACCTTATCTGCAAGCTTGGTGAATTTCACTAGTAAGGTCCTCGTATCATAAGACTGATCCACAACTGAGTGAAGGTAGTTGTCACCCTTACAAATAAGGCTTAAAAACAGAGCCTTTTGGTTCTTTTACAGGGAACCAAAATATCCATAGCTTAGCATGAGAATCTGATACTCTACCATGACTAAAACTGAGCAGCCTATACTCAAAATAATCAATAGATATTGATTTGATAAAATAGTTTAAACTTCACAGTTGAAGCAGAACACAACTTCCATAAGATGGATATTGGAATTCATAAGAATAATAATCTTTGAAATATGTCTGAAGAGATCTAGTTACACAAAATATCTTCAATTTTAAGAAGATCAACAAAAACAGAGCATCGTGCTTCTAGGATTGAACATGTATATCTCTAAAATGTAGTCCTCATTTCTGAGATGCTCGATCACTGTAGCACTGTAAATTAATTTTCACAAGAAAACTCTAAGAATAAAAATTATCAACACAGTTGAGAGAGATCCACACATCCAATGTACAAATATATACAATGATATATATCGCATCAAGATTTCAGATCCGTAAAAGACGCCTGATAAATTGAGAGAATTCAAATTCAAAAAATACATCTCAAAGTAGTCATAACATCCCTTAATAATAGGAGAGAAAATATCTTCTGAATATGATCCTTTAAAACAATTATAACGAGATTTGAATCGGTCAAAATCGAGCTTTAAAACACCATGATATTCCGTAAAGAATATTGCAGAAAAATATGATAAAAACGATAAATTCAAATTTCTAGTGTTGAACAATAAAAAGTAAGGTTCATTCATAAAACAAAAAAACCACAAACACAGGGTTAAACTATGCAATGTAGGTATGATGATCCATATGTTTATCCTTGTCAGCATAAAATTATGAACATATCATTGATTATCTATATGTTCATCTTTTCCAAATGTAGGGTTGACAACGTAAGGTTGATCAAAAAATTAAGGTTGATGATCCATACGTTTGCTTCTCAAATGTAGTGTTCCATACTTATGTAGTGTTCTTTAACCATACTTTTTCTCTTTGACAAACATAAGGTTTATTCAAACATAATTTTCTTTATCCATTCATTTCTTCCAACGTAAGGTTGATTAACCATACATGCTAATCTTTTACCATAATCTTTAATACAATTGTAGGGTATGTTCCTTACGTTATGTTCTTTAGCATAGGGAATGAACAGTGATTCCAAAAAATGAAAAACAGTGAACAATGTTTCCAAAATACATTTGAGAGTGTTCCGAACACTTTGACGAATATTTCTCATGAAATAAATACTTGAATATTATTCCAAAATAAGAATTATAAGTAAAATAAATTCATTGAAATATACTTAAAATAAAATCATTAGTAAAACAAACAAGGTTATTTGTGAGCATCAAAATCAATAATATTTATAGAGTATTTTTGAGACAAGACATGCCCAAAAATATCCTCCTTTTTGATGATCACAAAACCCATAAATTAAAACTTATAAATTAGAATTTTGCAAACATAACTTGATATAAATTCAATTTGATATAATTATTTCGATAAATATAAATGTTGTGTTTATCTAAATTTCTCCCCCTTTTTGTGAGATAAAAAAGAAAGCAACTAAATAGATTAAATCACATTTAATGCCAGACAGCTTAGTAAGTGAATGTTATAATAAACTAAAATGGATAAATATTAATGGATTTTTTACTGTAAAAAAAATAATGAAAATAAAGAATTGAAACATATTGAGAAATAAAATTTCATTTATCAACAATTGAAGAAATACAATAGATTCTGTGACTAGGAAACAAGATAGTTACTGCCATGGTTAAGGTATAAAAAGGTTAGGGATTGCCTAGTTTGGAATTTTGAATGTCTTGAAACATCTCCTTTAACTCAACCATCTGCACCAGCAACTTCTTCACCAAACTATCACCCAACTGAACAACCAAAAGCCTAGAATCATGAATAACATACTGATTCTCAACAATATTGACTTTCAAAAGGTCATGTAGACTTTCTTTTTTTCTTTATAAACTATTCTAACCTCTCTATAAACTGGTTAAGTGGAAATATGATACTAGGTTCTCATTGAGTCAACTGATCAACAAGAAATTTTTGATTCTCCAAAAGAACTGAAAGAGGAGCACTGTTTCATTGAAGGTTATCTAGACAAACATTAATGTCTGCCATAATATATGTAATGTCCTGAAATCTTCTAATCAAATATGGACTGGTAGCAGGAGTAGAATTAGATATACTCGTCTGACCAACATTGTTTTTGATTGATTCAAACTGACTTCCCAAATACCACTTGAGATATAAAAAATATTACTTAGAAACAGATTCAAACTTGAGTATTCCAATCTCATTCAACATATCCTGCTTAAAAGCATCAAAATCCCTTCTTGAAACAGTAGTCTCATGAAGTTATTTGATCTTGTTCATTTCACTTTCAAGCTCTTTTTGTAGATTATATTTTTCTTCCTGAGATTTATTAAACTTAACAACAATCTATTCCACATGATGAGATAAATAATTAGATACTCCTTTTGGATTCAATGTATAGTAAAAAATAAGAGGCAAAGGATTTTCCACTAATCTCTCCACATATTTTTTAGATGAATAATATTGATTATCAAGCACTTCAGTCTATCCTCCCGAAACATGACCTGAATGTTCCACAGTTTGATTCACAACCACATATGTAACTTAAGTCACTGATTTCTATATTATTTGTTCTTATTGAGTAGCTTATTTCTGAATAGTTTCTTCTTGAATATTCACCTGCTCTTGAATATTCACTTGTACTTGATCACTAATTAGAGTTACAATAGGAATCTCTCTAGCTTGACTAACTGCCTGAGTCTCGTCCTCAAGAATTGATTCCTCAAGATGAACCAAACAGGTTGCCTCTCTAGAACCAAATATGGGTTCTTCAATTTGTTGAATAGGTCTAGTCTTAGATTTTATAAGAAGTCCCTCCTGACTTTTTTCATCCTCTTTTTCTACTTTTTTATCATACCAAAGCCTCCTCTGAGTTGGTTGATAAATTACATCAGTTCTAGATTCAGCTACACCTTCCTTTATTAAACCTCCTTGATCCTCCCTAAGAAAAATCTCCTATGCTCTGTTCTTCCTCAGCACCAACAGGTAAAAGTTTTCCTTTGACAGTACTCTAGAAAAATCCTAGCTTTCTTAGAGTTCTGGTATTAAGAAAATTACTATAATTAATCTTAAATCTTGAATCAACTAACTGAATCACATCATTTTTAAACAAGATTTGAGAAATTATCCTTCCATAAGGATAAAAATTCATCCAAGCATCTGGTTGACAGTAGTACTGAATATATCAATAAAAATATCAAGGTAAGTTAAGCTTGATATAACTAAAAAATAAAAACATGATGTACATGTCTGGGTACAAAATCTTTTATATCTCATCCATCCTTGGCGCAATTCTGATCTGAATAAACTTAAGCAAAATTTTATGATCTGCCTAGAGATCCTTAAAAAACATTTTCCTTATGTTAGTTATATTAAAAAAAAGACATAATGTCTTTTTAATAATGATCCTTATCTACAATAGATCAAAGATCAAAATGGAAGAATCCTTCTCGTGGGAAGTTCAAATTTTTTGAAACTTAAGTGGAGGAAATATAAAAGTCCTTATCTTATATACTCAAAAAAATCATATCTTTAGAATCACCAAAACTAAACTACGCACTTTTATAAAAAGAGTTCAGATCTACCTCATAAAGAAATTCAGAATTTACTTCATTGAATGCAGTCTTTAGTCTTTGAAAAGATAATGATTGTTTCAGAATCAAATCCTTCTGGTACAACCATCCTAAATCCACTCCTTTTTCTTGAAGAATATTTCTTCCAGAAATGCATTGTCACTTCGGTTCACTAGCTTCACCCTCTTTGACTCACTTGGTTTTCTCCATTTCTGAAAATTTGAAAGTTTGAGATTTTTCATCTTATAGGGTTTGGAAGAAGGACAAAGGTTTCGGTAAAGGCGAAAGGATTTGGTAAATGAAGGGTTTGGTAGTTGAAAGGTTTCTGACAGATGACATATATCCTCATTTCCTGTGTCATAGAGTAATTATGAAAAATTTATAATAGTCACATAGCATAAATAAATTTAATATAAATTAACTAAAATATATAGTAAGATAAAAATAAATTATATTTACAGTAAAAAAATGATAAATAAAATAAAATAAAATAAATAATTTAAAAATTAAATAAACCTAACTCCCCCTTATTAAAATTAGAACTTACAGTGGGAATAGGTTTAGTGAAAATATCACCTAATTGATATTTAGTGTTAAAAAATTCTAAAGATATATCCTTTTTAAGAACATGATATTTTAGAAAATGTTGTCTAATATCAATATGTTTAGTTATAGAATGACTTATGGGATATTTTGAAATATTTATAGCACTTGTATTATCACATAAAATATGAGTATTATTAAAATTTAGTCCAAAGTCCATCGGTGTTTTTTTCATCCACAACACTTGTGCACAACAACTGCCTGCAGATACATATTTTGCTTCTACTATTGATAAGACAATTGAGTGTTTCTTCTTACTCAACCAAGATACTAAATATTTTCCTAAAAATTGATAGGTTCCTAAGGTAATTTTTCTATCTAATCTACAACCTCCAAAATCAGCATCTAAATATGATATTAAATTAAAATTAGAAGTTTTTGTATAAAGAAGAGATTGAAACAAAGGTCCTTTAAAATATCTAAAAATAATTTTAACAGCAATAAGATGATATTATTTAGGATTTGTTTGAAATCTAGAACATGGACATATAGAAAACATAATATCAAGTCTGATAGAAGTAATATATAATAAACTACCAATCACACCTCTATACAACTTGTTGTCCACTAGTTTTCCAACTTCATCCAAATCAAGTCTTATATTAGTAGACATGGGAGTTGAATATGTCTTTCTGTTTTCAAGACTAATTTTTTTCAATAAATCAGTAATATATTTACTTTGGTTTAATACATATCTATAATCTTTTTGATAAATCTGAATTCCTAAAAAGAAATTTAATTATCCCATCATGATCATTTCAAATTATTTTTTGCATGATCTCTAAAAAATTGTTACAAAGTTTTTTATTTGTTGATCCAAATATAAAATCATCAACATATATTTGTACTAATAGAAAATTAGAACAAACTATTTTATTAAAAAGGGTTGGATCTTCCAAACCAACAGTAAAACCATTTTTTAAAAGAAAAGAACTTAATCTTTCATACCAATCTCTAGGTGCTTGTTTAAGTCCATAGAGAGCTATAGTAAGTTTGAAAATAGAATCTGGTTTTTGAGAATTTTCAAAACCATGAGGTTTCTCAACATAAACTTCCTCCATTAAATAACCATTTAAAAATGAAGATTTAACATCCATATGATATAATTTAAAGTTCATATGAGATGCATAAGCTAAAAGAATTATAATTGCTTGTAGTCTAGCTACGAGGAAAAAAGTATCATCATAATCTATAACTTCTTCTTGATTTTATCCTTTAGCTACTAATATATATTTGTTTCTAGTTATAATCCCTTGATCATATTTTTTATTTCTAAAGACCTGCTTAGTTCCTATAACTGGATAATTTGATATTCATTCCACTAATTCCCAAAATTTATTCCTTTTAAATTGGTTTTACTCTTCTTGAATTGCTAACAACCAAATATCATCTTCTAAGGATTCTTAAAAAGATTTAGGTTCTAATTGTGATAGAAAGGAAGATAATTCATCTAGGTTTTCTACACTTCTTCTAGTTTTAATACCTGTATCTTGGTTTCTTATAACATTTTCTAAAGGATGATCCTTTAGGATTATAGACTATCTAGGTAAAAAACTTTTAAGTTATTTAGTATCATGTTCTTCTTAACTGGACTGAATTTTATATATATTTTCAAAATCATTTTTCAGGTTTTCAAGTCTCATGTTATCATAAGAGTCAACAGTTTCATCATTTTGATCTTTCTCTTTATTAAAAGTGTCAGTTTCATCAAACTTCACATGAACTAATTATTCAACAATCCTTTACTTTTTACTAAATACTATTTAATCTTTAGAAGTTTCAAAATATCCTAAAAATATTACTTTATTATCTTTTGGATTGAACTTACCAAGATTATACTTGGTTTTCAAGATATACATCTCACATCTAAAAACTTTAAAGTACTTTACCTTAGCCTTTCAGTTATTCCAAAGTTCATAAGGTTTATTTTTTAAAATAGTCTGAATTAAAACTCTATTTGTAATATAGTAGGCTGTGCTTATAGCTTCTTCCCACAAGTAGGTTGGAAGGCTATATTCATTTATCATAGCCCTATCCATTTCCTGAATAGTTCTGTTTCTTCTTTTAACAATTCTATTTTGTTGAGGTTTTCTTGGTGCATAGAAGGTGTGTTTAATACCCATATTTAAGAAAAAGGAATTAAATTCTTGATTCTAAAATTATCTACCATGTCACTTATTAATGAAATTATCTTAAAACCTTTTTCATTTTGAACACTTTTACAAAAACTTTCAAAAACAGTAAAAGCTTAATTTTTGAGTTTTAGAAAATAGACCCATGTAAATCTAGAATAATAATCAACTAAAACATATAAATATAATTTTCTAGAAAAACTTTCTACCCTTGATGGTCCGAACAGATCCATATGAATAAGTTCTAGGGGATTTTATGTAGCAGTTTTGTTAATAGATTTGAAAGAGGATTTGTGTTTCTTACCAATTTGACATGCATCAAAGAATATATCACTTTCAAATTTAAGACTAGGTAAGTCAGAAACTAACCGTTTCTTAGTTAATTTATGTAAGGCATAAATATTTCATTGTCCAATTCATCTATGCCAAACCCATGACTCATTTATCTTAATAGTTAAACAATTCACTTTCTTTTTACATAAGTAATTTAAATCTAGAGTATAAAAATTATCTATTCTGGGTGCTCTAAACTTAAGAAATTTATATTTGAATATAGTAATTATCATATTATGCTTCAATACTTGTACATACAACACTTTTTTAATTGAGGCAGTCTTTGGATCTCCAACTTTTCTGAGTCGAATTATCTTTCTTTTGGCATTATCACCGAAGGTGACTAGGCCTCCATCTATTTTAGTCAGTGTGTTGAAGTTTGATGGATTTCCAGTCATATGTCTAGAGATTCCACTATTCGTGTACCATATAGATTTTTCTTTTCTGTAACCTATTACCTACAAAGACAATTAAAATAAAAGTTTATTTTGGTACCCATATCTTTTTTGGTCCAGTAGTGTTAGCTAACAAAAATTTCAGAATCCAAATATACTTTATTTTTCCATGACTTATGTCATTTACTTTAGATAAAATCTTTGAAATAAAAGCTATTTTAATCCCACTTATTTGAGGATTTCTCAAATAATAGTTTTTTTTATATTTCCTTCTATTCCAAAAAAGTGACATGTAATGGTTTTTGAATTGGAAACAAAATAATTCTTATACAGTTTGGATTTTTCACCCTTATTACCTATACCAAATCTTTCCTTTTTAATGACATTTTTCCAAGAATTTCATTCAGTATAATTTCTCATTTTTAAAAAATAAGAGTAACACTTTTTATAAGTTTCTACTTCATCCTGTAGTATTTTAATATTATTTTCATGGTGAGTATAGTTTGTAGTAGATGAGTTAAATTTATTAACTAACTCTTAATGTTGTTTAAGTAAAGTATACCTTTCACATAAAATAGCATTATGAATATTATTTAAAGATTTTTTTTCTTTAATAAGGAGTCATATATTTCTTCCATCATAGTTCAAGAGGCATCCATTTTATCATTCAAATAACTAGAATTAAAATTAGATGAATAGTAGGGTTGTACCTTATCTTCTTAAGCCATGAATCACATATTTGCTTTCAGATTCAACTGTTCCTTCTCTGAATCAGAAATAGATGAGTTTTTGGAGTCTTCAGAAAAACTCCAAGTATCCTTCATTGCTCTTTTGTCTTTATTTTCATAATCAACATTTTTATGATACTTATTTTCTGTCTTTTTCTTCTCAACTTTTAGTTGAGGACAATCAGGTCTTATATGATCTAGTTTTTTCATTCATAGCATCTAACTTCCCTTGATTCTTTCTCATCCTTTTTGAAGGGTTTTCTAAATCCTCATTTCTTCTTGTAAAACTTGCTAAACTTTCTAGCTAATTGAGCTAGCTCTACTTCAAATTCAGATGAGTCTAAATTCCTTTCTTCTCTGATTACTTGTTCCATTTTTCTTTTTTTCTTCTGAGATGTCACATTTAAAGCAGTATTTTCCTTTTTCACAATAATTATATGATCTTTAGATTCTAATTTCATTTAATCTTCATACATAATCAATGTCCCAATGAGTTCTTTCATTGTCAGATTTTTGATTGGAGATGATTGTCGAATAACAGCTGATATACCATTCAATTTTTCAGGCAGTGCTCTCAGTACTTTCAAAGATTGATCAGATTGATTGATAGGATCACCCAAAGATGTAATATTGTTAACAATTTCTATAATCCTTCCATTCATTTGAGTGATTATTTCTCCATCAAACATTCTGAATGTATCGAACTTCAATTTTTTTTGTATATCTCATTTGTCTTACATTGTCCATACCTTCATAGGAAACTGTAACTATATTCCACATTTCATAAGCTGTTGGACATTGTGATACACGATTAAATTCATCTGGTCCAAGAACATAGATGATATTATTCATAGCTTTAGAGTTCATATCATATTTAGCTTTAGTTACAGCATCCCAAGTTTATGGTTTCTCAAGAATCTTATAGGGAGATAAGATTTTTGAATAAACTCTATATCCAAGATTTTTTATATAAATACCCATCCTTGATTTCCAGCACCCATAATTTTCTCCGTTGAAATATGGAGCACGAACCATTGCCATTCCTTCCCTTGGATCAGTCATTTCCATATTTTTATAGATCTTATGGTTTTAGATTATTATAGATCTGTTGAAAATATCAACCTTTGATACCAAATGTTAGGTCGGAATAGCTATGACGATGACACAAGAAGGGGGGAGGGTGAATTGTGTCCTTTTAAAATTTTCACAATTCTGTCGCTTAATAGTAAGAGACGATATAGCAGTGTTTCTGTATGAGAGAATAATAAGAGGACAAAAATAGAGAAATAGAACACGACTATTTATAGTGGTTTGGGGCATGAATATCCCCTAGACCACTCCACCAATCACCTTCTTTTAAGGCTTGATGAATTTCATTAGTAAGGTCCTCGTATCAACAGACAGATCCACAAATCAGTGTAGGAAGTTTTCACCCATACAAATAAATCTTAAAAATAGAGCCTTCTGGTTCTTTTATAGGGAACCAAAATATCCATATCTTAGCATGAGAAGCTGACACTCCACCACAACTGAAACTGATCACCTGATACTAAAAAGAATCAATAGAGATTGATTTTATAAAACAATTTAAACTTCATAGTTGCAGCATCACACAACTGACATAAGATGGATCTTCGACTTCATAAGAATAATAGTCTTTGAAATATGTCTGAAGAGATCCGGTTGCACAAAATATTTTCAATTTTAAGAACAAAAACAAGAACAGAGCATCGTGCTTCTAGGATTGAACATGTATATCTCTAAAATATAGTCCTTGGTTCTGAGATGCTCATTCGATGTAGCACTGTAAATTAATTTTCAAAAGAAAATTATAAGAATAAAAATTATCAACATAGTTGAGAGAGATCCAAACATCTAACATAGAAATAAATATAATGATATATCTCACAGAAAGATTTCATATCTGAAA
This sequence comes from Viscum album, assembly GCA_963277665.1. NCBI lineage: Eukaryota > Viridiplantae > Streptophyta > Magnoliopsida > Santalales > Viscaceae > Viscum > Viscum album. Next base: position 648,915,974 of record OY728121.1, on the reverse strand, counting down.
AATTCTCCTGATAAATCGAGAGAATTAAAATTCAAAAAATACATCTTAGATTAGTCATAACTTTCCTTAAGAATAAGAGAGAAAATCTCTGCTGAATATGATCCTTTAAAACAATTATAATGAGATTTGAATTGGTCAAAATTGAGCTTTAAATCTCCCTGATATTCTTCAAATACTGTTGTGAAAAAATTTGATAAAAACGGTAAATTCAAATTTCCATTATTGAACAAGAAAACGCAAGGTTCCTTCATAAAACGACAAAACCACAAATGTAGGGTTCAACTACATAACGTAGGGATGATGATCCATATGTTCCTTATTGTCAGCATAAAACTATGAACATAGAATTTATTATCCATACATTTATCTTTTTCAAATGTGGGGTTGAAAAAGTAAGGTTGATCAAAAGAGTAAGGTTGATGATCCATACATTTTCTTCTCAAATGTAGGGTTCCATACTTACATAGTGTTCTTTAACCATACTCTTTCTCTTTGAAAAATGTAAGGTTTCATTCATATGTAATGTTCTTTATCCATATATTTCTTCCAATATAAGGTTTATTAACCATACGTGCTGATCCTTTACCATAAGTTTAATAAAAACGTAGGGTATGTTCCTTACATTATGTTCTTCAGCACATGGAATGAATAATGATTCCAGAAAATGAAAAAACATGAACAGTGTTTCTAGAATACGTTTGAGAGTGGTCTAGACACTTTAATGAATATTTCTCACGAAATAAATACTTGAATATTATTTCAAAATATGAATTATAAATAAAATTAAATCCCTGAAATATACTTAAAGTAAAATCATTAGTAAAACAAACAAGGGTATTTGTGAGCATCAAAATAAATAATATTTATAGAGTATTATTGAGACAAGACATGACCAATAGTTACATCTTAATAAATAAATCTTTAAATCAATAAATGGAGAGTATATAAATATAGATATTTCTTGGACTTAATAAATTCTAATTGAATTGGAAATTGTTTTCATGTCCTTAGTGACCTTGTCACTTAGGATGAAAGGTAATGGAATGAACCTAATGAATGGTAATTGGAATGATTATTACATGGACTATGATGAATTATGAATATATTAATGAAATTGATTATATGGTGAATATTTAATATGGAAATTTTTATCTTTATAGGAATTGATAGACTTGAGACTAACTTGGATTCCTGATGGAATTCCTTGAGCACTCATAGGACTCCATTTTGGTTCATTGAGATGGTTTCCAAGGAAGATACCCTCCTTGGAACTTGGTCCTTGTCTACTAGAAGATGCTCGATGTGATTTTGTTAGATCCCTATTCTCCTCCAGAAAATTAGAATTCATTGGATGCACTTATTGGATTCAGCGTGATTTCTTAGGAAATGAGACACCTTGGATTATTCTCCTTAGTATCCAATCATGTTTATCCTAGTATTTACTTTGGAATTGATCAATGGACTTGGTTAGAGACATTTCCAATGGAATTACTTAGGTGTTCCCCCTGGATTACACATTTCCCCTATTTCTAGGATAAATGGTCGTGTACCGTGAGCTAGTCTGACCTTATAAGGTCAAGGATGCCTTGATTCCTCTTATATCCTTTTTAGTATTATCATAATTACTTTCCATAGTCCCCTATATTATATCCCCTTATCCGATGATTAAATGATTAAATGAACACATGATCGGATACATCCAGTATAGTATGAAGTAGGTATGGTCGGCCATGTGTCCCATGAGGAACTTGAGATTGACTTGGATTGTATTTATTTCTTATTTTAATTTTATATAATTTCACACTATTATAGTTTATGCTCACAAACTGTATTTTTATGTACATTGTTGGTGGTGGCCTACTGAGTTTATCTCACACCCTATCCGGGCCACCGATTGTACCCATTCAGATTATATGATTGAAGGTGTGGATAAGGGTAAGCAATTAGTTATGGACACATGAATTCTTGTATTAGTATGGGACCTTGGTAGCAGATTACTGGTCCAGTTATTGAGATGATTTGATAGTTTTTTAACTTTTTGACTCTTCTATATCTTCATGGTTCCATGTATTCTTGTTATTTAGTATATACATTACATCATTATTGTATATGGTACTGTTTCAGCTTGTGAGTTGATTATTTATAACTCAAACGTGTATAATTTTTATGATACATTATTTATTGTCATTACATCTATTATTTGTTACTTATTTATAAATTCATTCTCACTATGTTCCACTCTAACCATGAGGGTTAGTCTCTCCACTGTACCACATTGGACCCTTGCTGCTAGTCGGAAGTCTCTAGCATACAGAGAGGCACGATTGAGGCCATGTATCCAACCAATTTGGTACTATTATTAGGTGAATTGGGCTAAGATGTCACAAGAATGTAACCCCCTGATACGTTGTATAGGTTTTCCTTTAAATGAGTAATTATTTTATTGAATTTATATACTTGTCTCCAAAAAAATAAAACTACCTTGGTGATGAATTTATAAATGCATGTATAAAATGTAACATCTAAGAATTAATATATTGATTCCATACTAGTTTACAAAATTAGGACTACTAGATTATAATGTGCCAATTGAAAAACAACTTCCCACATGGATTACAATATTTTTCAATACAATATTAAATGATAAGACCAGATCAGCATAAAAGGAGAGAATAATGTTAATAATAAAGAACATTAACAAATATAACTAAGAACACTATTAGATAATAAATGAGAAGGACTATAAAAATAAAAACACAAAAATATGTCTCATTGTGATTATCTATGAAAAGGTCTTCCCCAAAGATGATCAAAAAATATAATAAAAATTATTTAAAGTATAGGAATATTTTTTGGAAAAGTGAGAAAAATGTGATATGGGATATTATTATTTACAGAGAGAAAGAAGAAGATATGACCATTTAAAAAATGGTTTAAGGTCAATTAGTAGTTTTTAAAGAAAAATTATCACAATGTATTTGTGGATAAAAGTTAAAATAATTTTCACAAAAATATACATTTCAAAATATGTATTTAAATTCATATTAGTATTTATGTAATTAATTAGTTATAAATATAAAAATAATAAAATTAATTATTAGTAATTTAAAATTACTCGATGATCAATGTTAGAAATTAATGAATATATGGACACTATGGTAATATTTAAATATAGTTTTAATTTAGTTGTGTTAACATAAAAATATATTATTAATAGTAAAATAATACCTACCATTGTTCATTAATTAGAAATAAATATGCAATATAGAATATTAATAAGAAATGAACATAACTAACCATAAATTCAACTAATTACTAAGGAATTTAAATTTTATGACATATTTAAATGGAAACAAATATATGTAATTTATTTTATAAAAATAACAATTAAATTATGAATATCATTAAGTTGACTGTATAAAATTTACTTATTATAAATTTATGATTAAATATTAGATTTATAATTACTAAAATTTAAGAAAAATTGAAGTGAAACTATATAATAAAATTATAATCTATAAAAATTATATTTAGATAGTGAGTTGAATATATATATATATATGATATTGTAATTAAAATAGTAATTATAATTATATTATATTACTATTCTATATAGAATAAAATATTTGAAATGGGGTTATAATTTTCTAAATTATAACGGATACATATTAATTAAATAAGTATTTTATCACCAAAAAATTGGCCAAAACTCTAGGCTATCCCTTAACCATACACAAACCACATAACACCTCGTAGGGTATTCAGACGAGTATCTTGGAAGGCCACACATGGGTGTAGAAATGGGATCATGGGGAGGCCTTGGGTGGGTGGTGAGAGTGGATCTATACTTGAACCTGGGAGGAAGATCAATATGGTGGGGGGAGGTATTATAGGCACAGGTAAATAGTAGTGGAGGATAATATCCCCTTAGATCTAGTATATCTTGTTCACAGCCTATGTCGAGGTAAAATCTCTTATCAAGTAGGTCAATTGAAATTTATGATGTGGGTTATGTTTATCACTGTAATTATTCCTCTTCTTTAATAAAATATGAAAATAAAAATGATAATCTAATCAAACTAGTGAGGGTCATATTATTTCTCTGATTTGATGTCATTAAATCATCCCAAGTGATAATGGATCTATTTTAGAAATGTTGTCATCTTCCTCCAAACAAAAGGTTACAGGCCATCAAGAAGTAACCTTGTAGATATACAAGGTATCAGTAGAGAGTTGTCTCAATCGAGACATGTTTAGACAAGGATATTATAGATAGTGGTGTATTCTATGTCATCCCTTATTTCCTTCCAAACAATCTGGGTTTTCATAGGTTAGATATAAACACACACACACACACACACATATATATATTTGTAAAAATCGGAATATTGAAATACAATTGAAAGAATATGGATATAAGACTCGCAAGAGAAACAATTGTCTTCTTTAAATCCTAGGTATAACACTAGGTGAAAAATAAATTTTGAAGACCCACATAGACAAGTTGGAAAAAAAGAAAAAAATGTGAAGGAATATTGGATAGAAAAACAAACAATATACATAAACAAAAAAATTACAAAATTTTGAAATTTCAATTAAAATAGTCAAGGATATTTTGAGAGAATCCATCCCACTAAATTATTCATAGGGTAAAATAGCTTATAAAATTAATTATTAAGGAGAGAGTATGATAATATGTTCATTTTAAAAGTTGTGTGTTTTTTGTTTTATTTAGAAATGGAGAGAGAGAGAGAAAATAGAGTTCAATAGTTTCCTTTATGAGGAAAAAGTCTACTAGAATTCATCTACCAGTATGTGGTAAGGGGAAATTACCTTAATCATTTCTTTAAATTATCTTTGAAACCCTTTTATGTTTTTAGAGAAATTTCTATAGTTAATTTTTTTTCAAAGACCTCTTAGTAAGGGAAACCATATTTTCAATTTATGATTTTATGTATAAAATATCTTCAATTCAAAGATTCATTTTAAAAAATCATTTTATACAAGGGGATATGTTTAAAAAAAATATTGATTTCATAGATTGGTTCTAAGAAGTTTAAAATTTATCATTTTATGTGTAAATGGGGTTTCTTTTAAGTTTTTATTTTAATTTTTCAAAAATATTTTTTCTAAGTGGATAAATCTTTCAAATTTTATCATTTTATATAGAACAATATTTTAATTATTATTTATTAAATAAAAATAAATCTTTAAAGGAATATGTTTTAATTTATTTTAAATTTCAAGGTTTTTTCTAATGAATTTAAAATCATCATATTATGTCTATCATTTTATATATGTAATATTTTTATTAAAACGTGATTCCTTAAAAACATTTTCTTCCTCTGTGAATTAGATTATTCTATGGATGATATAAGTGCATGATTCATCATATGAAAATTATGTATTTTAATTGGTATCTCATGTATTTTTTAAAATCTAGAGTTTTATTATTTGTAATTTTTGGTTTCTTTTTAATAAAATATATAAAAATATATATATATTCACTTATATTTATATATAAATAAATAAATAAATATATATATATATATTCATCCATTATAAAAAATTTAAATATATGATTGAAAAATCTAGTGTAAAGATGATAATTTCATATCGTTTTATTAAAAATTATCACTTGGGCTTTGTAAACATGTTGAGGAATGGTGAGTAAATCTAGCCTCAGGGGAAATTATCAAAAAAGATAGTTAGAACCTATAAATCCTTCATTGCTCCATGTTTCATGATGTTTTTCTTTTTCAAGCTTTAGAAGCATTTTTCTGAAAAGTCGCTATATTTTTTCTGAGAAATTATTTCCAAGTATTATAAAATCTATTACTATTTTTATAAGAAATTATTGGTTTTATTCATGGTTTTTCTATTTTAAGAAAGGTGGTTTTAGTATTTAAAAGTGATTTAAAAAAATATTCTTAAAATTTATTGTATTTTTTAAAAACAATTTATTTACTTTTAAATATAAAATTTAATTTTATACAATATTTTATTTTAAGAAAATTCTCCATTTTTGAAGGACTGATTTCAAAGAAAATTTTCCTAATATTTTTGAAAAATGGATCATATGATTTTAAAATTCCTTATTAAACTATTTTCTCACCCCAAGTTTAAAAATGTTTTTCACAGTTATTTTTTTATATGAGTAAGATTTTTCCAGAGACAGGTCTCGAATACATGGATTTTAGACAAAGAAAAGTCATGGATGTATTTAGAAGTATTTAGATTCAATAAAAAATTGTATACTCAAGTGAGATTTTTTATATTTTTCATAATCCTTTAAAACTCTAGAACTAAAGGAACCTTGGTATTGTAAGGTCTATATATTTTTTAGTGATATTAAATATTTTATTTAGAAAAAAAATATATAGTGTTTTTTCCACCAGATGTGGGAGCGTAGGTCTAGGTATTCTCAAGAAGTGTTGTCATTTCTCCCATGGATGCAGGAAAAAATTTCCAAACCATGTTAATCCCCATTGTGAATTTTTGTTGTTGTTTGTAATTGCATATTTGTATATATATCATGTTCTTGTTCATTTCTTGGAATGAGAACCATAGAAGGATTGGAAATAGATTGTGTGATGACCTGGTATAGTGGATGGAGTGCCTTGACTACCCAGTTTTGAGAGTCAAGCTTAAGGGGGATCTTCAGGATCACTATTTTATGTTTTTTGTTTTAAAGGTGTTTTTACTTTTGATGGAAGATTTAGAAGCATACACTGATCCCAAAAAATTGGTATAAAAGGTTTGGTTGTAGTGTTTGGTGAAATATCATGGATGCAATGTTTTTTGTACGAAGTAATTTTTAAAGGACTCATATGGAGTTTTGGGGATAGTGATTGTAGGGTTCCTAATGGCCAGGTGTTCTAACTATTTTTTTAAAGGATGTTATTAGAATATGGAATTGGTACCAGATGTGATGTTGAATATCAAAATTATTCTATCCATAGGTTTAATGAGGCATGTTCCTTTCATGGGGTAGAATTCTGGAAGCTGGTGGAAGATTATTGAAGATCTGATTGAAGTTGATAATGATCTAATAGTACAAGATACTGATCTTGGAGAATACTAGTGATGATATTCCAAGAGGAATTGAATTTTTTTTGAATGGAAATGTTAGCTAGAAGTAATGGAGAAAACTATAGTCCATGAAAATAGTATAAGGATTATTCCAAAATTTGTAATCATAGTTTGATACATGTTCTTAGAAGTAGGTTTTAAAATTATTCACCAGTCCTCGGTTCAATACGATGGAATGTTACTTCAGTTCCTATCACATATGTGTCCTTATTTTCAAGTATTTTCTCTTATATTCTTGTATTATCTTTCCCCCTAGGCTCCCAATTTACTTTTTGAGAGAAATAGAATTTATTTGGGTGGACAGAACTAGCCGCACCATTTGGCCACACAGTTTACTAAATTGTACGGAAAATACGTGCACAGTGTCCAGGTCATAAAAAAATTATTATTCTCAGTTTTTCCTTCCAAAATTAAACCAAATTCACCAATTTCTTCCCCCATTCGACCATTTCATCCATATAAGGATTTCAATCTCCCTCAAGATCTCTTGGAACCCATTTTTGAAGGGGTTTTTGGTGGGGAAACTTCAATATTCTTCATGTAAGTGAGTCTTTCTTTGTTTTCCCGCCTTCTATATAAGTTTTATTCCCTCCTTATTTATGTTCTAAAATTTTAGCATCTAGGGTTTCATTCCTAGGTTTTAGTATTGAGTTTCTTGGTTCAATCTTCTAGATTAGGTTTAGTTTTCACTTGCTTGTGTTGCGGTTATGGAACCAATGAAGTTTTGCTCAAATGTTTGGGGGTTTTGACATTCAAGGTAGGTGGTTTCATGTGTAAACATTATTTGAGGAATTTATCTTGATTTATTAACCTATTTATCATGTTTCTTATCTATTTTTTGTGGTATGGAAACCATTTTTTGTAGCATTGATTAAGTGTTTAATTTTAAAGTTTCATTTTGACATGGAATTGTGTGTTTTTCATGTGTATCTCATGTTATATCATTTGGGGTTATTTTATGATTCTTGAAATTTATTTATTAAAAGATTTTAGGGATTCCAATTCTATTTTGGTATGGTATTGTTGGGCGTTTGACTGTAAAAGAGGATTTTTGAATGAATTTTGTGTGCAAATCCTTGTAACACCTCTTGAAGTTGTTTTATAAAAAATTTATTGGGTTTAATGAACTACATTGATGGTGAAAAACATGTTTGGGGTACTATTTTATGTGTGTATGATTTAAAAATGGATTTTTTAAGTGAAAATGGTATTTTATAACATGTGGAAGTTGATTGAGCACAAATGGGAAGCATGGGTATCTAAGTGGGTGGACTAGGACTAGTAAACTAGTGATTCATAAGTGGACCTGTACCGATTTCACATAGAAAGATCGACAATGAAAACACTAAAAAAATAGTGATGATTTATTAGATACCACTCTAGGTTATGGGTGTGTTCCCTACTAGTGGTTCTTACATGATAACATACATCGTTGTGGTTCATATACAACATTTCAATGAGATACGATGTACCTAGTGTCCCATTGTTAGCTAGTGATTAGGGGTATTTACCGTGACTAGTGATCATTGGTTATATTGTACTTATCATCATCATACGGTGTGTTTGGTTGTTAATTTCAGCAGTATGTGTGTTTTCTTTAAAATTGTTTATTCTTTAAAGTTTCCCTCTTGAAAACTATTTTTATTTAAAGTTGCACCCCTTTAAAATTGTTACTAGCATTTCTTGTTTATGAAAACATGAAAGCTTTTTGTCTTATAATGTTTATAGAATGAAATATTTTCTTGGGTGGAATCTTATTAGGCTTAGGCTCACACCCTTCTTACACCTTTGGGAGTAAGTATATTTGGTAATATTTGACCCAGGTAAGGGAAATGTCTTTAGAGACAGTGGTTTGGGTTGTTAGCCTCCTTCCTTGGTGTCGTGTTGTGGAGATGGATTGAGGGAGATGACCCCTTATTGTGTGGTGGTTTTTGAGTTATACTTTTAGCTCATTTTTAGTTGTTTCCCTCTTGGTGTTTGTTTAAAACTATTTAACTCAATTCTTAATTTTTGCTAAGAATTGTTTGGTGCAAATTTTTTAGATTCGGTTTATTTATTTTTGTTGGTTTTTTTTATTTTTCTAAACTGAGGTAAATCATTCCCAAAAATTTATTTATAATACATGGGCACTTTTTCCAACCTGTGGGGATAAGGAACACCCTTCGGGCCTTTCCATGGACCAGGTCGGGCACCGGTTTGAATGGAGACCCAACTTAGTTCATGAAAAAATGGTATCATAGCAGGGTTAAGCGCTTTGGTTCATATTATTTGGGATGAGTATGGTTATACTAGAGGTATAAATATCAGGGATTGGAGTTATGGATGCGAGTAGGGTGCCTGGACTGTATATCTTGTGATAGACCTTGAGTCTCCATGGGATGTCGGGATTTTTTTTTGACTTCTCATCCAGGTGGGATGTGCAGTCTGCAGACTACACATGGACATTGGGTGGGGGTGAATTAATTATTTATTTCATTATTGGGATGAGTATTATTTATTTATATTTGATTTTATTACTGAAATTTTTCAGAACTATTGTACTAATTATTTATCTTATGACGGTTGCTTTTTGTAGTAACATGCCTCCCTAGAAAGCTCCCATGCACCCACAAGAGGAAGATGAAGAGATTTCTCCCTCAGTGCTTAATCAAAGGTTAGTAGAAGCTATGGTCTAGGTTTTCCAGGATCTGGGGTAGGGATTTGGTCCTTCTCCTACTCCATCTAGAGAATATGAGTCTATTCCCAGTAAGGATAAAGCCTAGTAGTTTCTCAAGAACATGCCTCCTACTTTCATAGGTAGCTCGGAGCCTCAAGAAGAAGATGAGTGGATTTATAAGGTCGAGTGCATGTTCGAATTCCTCAACACACCATAGGAGGTTAGTTTTAAATGTGTCTCATTTTTTCTAGAAGGTCCCAGTCGCAGGTGGTGGGAATCAATGCATCAGGATGAGAATAATGATCAGATGAGCTGGAAGGATTGAAAGACCATCTTCAAAGAGTAGTATTTTCTCGAGGTCCTGGCCTATGCCAGATCCTGGGAGTTCATGGATCTTTATGAGGGAGATTAGTCAGTGATGGAATATTCTAACCATTTTTATAAGCTATTAAAGTATGTGACTAATATTTTTTATAATGAATCTATGAAATCTCAAAAGTTTGAGAAGGTGTTGAAAATAGAAATTTACTCTTAGGTCTTCCTGTTCAATAAGGGAACTTATGCTGAGGTGGTTGATCGTGCTTGCATGTTCAAGATTGATAAGAAAGGATTGTTTGGGTTTTCTAGAGTGGTGTCTACTGTGGGCAGTGGAAACTCCATAAAGAAAAAGAGGAAGCATGACGAGTAGGGGAAGAAGGGAGGTGGTAGTTTTGGCCATCCTTCTAGGTAGTCTTCAACTATATATTTTGACATAGGGTATGTGGTGTTCCATTAGTGCAGTAAGATAGGGCACATCCATACTATGTGTACCTCCCCTCCTAGGACTTGTTATAGATGTGGATTTATGGGGAACGCGCAACACTTTTGTAGAGTGACATTCCCATACCAGAGTGGGGCAGAATCGGTGGATTCTAGGGGAGTTTAAATTCAGTTGGAGCCGACCATAATAGTGGGATCTCAATTTTGTGGTCGTGGTTATAGCATCAGATCATCTTTTTTGGTAAGCGCCAGTTCAGGGTTGAGCCACATGGGAGTGGTCATTCTCAGGTAGAGACCAGGCATCTTCATGTTGTGGACCAGACACCAGCAGGATCAGATGAAAGGAATTCGATAGTTCGAGGTGCCATTTTGATTGCATATTCTATTATAGTTGTTCTCTTTGATACTGGGGCTTACGTTTCTTTTATCTTTTCCCGTCTTGTGAATCTTCTGAATTTTACAACCAAGTTGTTTTCTTTTATAATGGAGTTGGTGATGTTGTTGGGTAAGAAGAAGGAGCAAGGCCTTAGGTGCCCATCATGTGCACTTTCCATGTTAGGATATGAGATGGAATGGGATCTCTTGGTCTTGTATATGGACACTTTTTATGTAATTCTTGACATGGATTGGATAGTGAACTTTCAAGCGCATATTGATTGCTATAGGCGGTGGGTGAATTTCATGGCACCTGATGGGAGTCCTTAGGTTTTTCTTAGGGAAAGGGATCCTCAATCAGGTTGAGCAGGACCTCCACTCCCATAGTTAGTAAATATTTTCTTTTAGTTATCATCAATTTCTCTAGAGTATTACGGTAGTTCTCTTAAGGATGGATTGCCTCATGTAGTGGATGAGTTCCCGTAGGTATTTCTAGACGATTTTCAGGATTTCCCCCAGAGTGGGATGTGGAGTTATCGATTGATTTGGCATCAGGAACAAAACTGATATCTCTTCCCTCATATCATATAGCCCCCACCGAGTTTAGGGAATTAAAGATATAACTTGATGATTTGGAATCCAAAGGATTAATTCACCTGAGAATCTCTCCTTGGGCCGCTCCTGTCATTTTTGAAAAGAAGGATAACGGATCCCTCCGGTTGTGCATTGATTACCGGAAGATGAATAAGGTAACCATCAAGAACAGGTATCATTTTCCTTGAATCGATGAATTGTTTGATCAGATAAAGGGGGAAAAGTGGTTTCCCAAAATGTATTTTCATTCAGGTTACCACCAAGTCTGGGTGATTGACGCGGATATACCGAAAATGGATTTACGGAGTAGGTACAACCACTTTGATTATTTGGTCATGCCTTTCAGATTGAACAATTTTCCCATAGTTTTTATGGAACTCATGAATAGGGTGTTCCACTAATATCTATATTCCTTTGTTTTGGTATTCGGGGATGACATCCTGGTTTACTTGGGATCCGAGGAGGAGCATGAGTATCATCTTCAAATCATGTGGGGCACTCTACGTGATCATCACCTTTATGAAAAGTTTCCCAGATGAACTTTCTGGATCTGGGAAGTGAAGTTTCTAGGTCATTTCATCTCAAAAAAGGGGGTATTGGTGGACCCTGAGAAGATTAGTGTAGTTATTTCAAGGGAGGAACCGAAGAATGTGTTTGAGATCAGGAGTTTCCTCGGCCTGGTAGGTTACTACATGCAGTTTGTTAGGGATTTCTCTCGGCTTGCTTCATCCATGACCGTACTCACTTGGAAAGGGGTGAAGTTTGAATAGGGTCCAGAATGTTGAGAATCCTTTGAGGAGTTGAAGCATAGGTTTACTACCACCCCCATGTTGATCCTTCTGGATTTTGGAAAGAGATACGTGGTGTATTGTGATTCTTAAGGTATGGGTCTCAGGTGTGTTCTTATGTACGGTGATCACATGGTGGCGTATGGATCTTGAAAACTCCAACCCCATGAAAACAATTACCCAAACTATGACTTGGATTTAGCAGTGGTGATGCATAATTTGAATACTTGGCATCACTACCTCTTTGGGGAAAATTTTGTGGTCTACTCTAATCAAAATAGATTATCCTACATCTTCTCATAGAAGGATCTTAATATGAGGTAGTGTCATTGGATCATGTATTTCTAGTGTTTCAACTTTGATATCATCTATAACCTGGGAAAGGGTAATGTGGTGGCTGATTCCTTGAGTAGAAAAGTACCATTGCAGGCTTTGATGAATTCCATTGATGAGTGGACTCTGATGGGGCTCTTTGCTCAGATGCACATGGAGACCAAGGAACACAATGGAGGTGAGTTCTTGGTGAGCATTCAATTAAGTCCCTTTATTTTAGATTTGATTCAATAGGAGAAGCCTAGAGATGAGCTGTTTTAGTAGTCTATGCAATTTATTCCTGATGGGGAGACATCTTCTGATTGGTCTTTGTCTCATGAGGGAATATTTTGCTTCAAGGATCGTTCGGAGGTGTCGTTGTATCTGAGGAAGGTGGTGATGTAGGATAGCCACCAATCTCAGTGGGACATTCATCCTAGAGATACCAAAATGTATTATGATGTATGTAAGAAGTTCTAGTGTCTAGGTATGATACATGACATATCTAATTTCATGCTGAGATGCTATGCATGTTAGTAGGTAAAAGTATAGAATCAAAAGCCCTCCTGTTTTCTTCAGCTGTTACCCATTCCTACTCAGAAGTGGGATGAGGTCACCATGGATTTCATTGTTGGCTTACCTCATACACCTCAGGGTAAGAATTATATTTGGGTAGTGATTAATAATCTGACCAAATCATCCCTCTTCATTCCAATCAGAGATACAACTAAAGTGGATGAGCTGGGCCGATTGTATATTCAGGAGGTGGTGAGGCTTCATGGTGTGCCATCAAAATTTGTCTCAGATAGATCCCATAATTTTACCTCTCAGTTTAGGGAAGGCATTCATAAATACTTGGGGTCTCAGATTAATATGAGCATGACATACCATCCTCAAACGGATGGTCAAATAGAGTAGGAAAATCAGATTCTGGAGGACATGATTCATGAATGTGTTTTATATTTTTTACAATCTTGGGATAACCAATAGGAATTGGTCAAATTTTCTTATAATAATAGTTATCAATCCTCTGATAGAATGGATCCTTTTGATCCACTCTATGTTCGACCTTATCGGTCCCCCCTATATTGGGCTGAGGTAGGTGAGACCTCATTGTTGGGGTTGAGCCTTGTGAAAGAGACATCTAAGAAGGTCAAGTTGATTAGACATAGGTTATTGATAGCTCAGTGTAACCAAAAATATTATTTTGATTAGAGGCATCAAGATCTTGAGTTCTCTATGGGTGATTGGGTATTCTTGAAGGTGGCCCCTTGTTTGGGCCATTGTCATTTGGGAAAGCTGGGAAAGTTAACATCGAGGTATGTCAGGCCTTTTGAGATCATCGAACAGATTGAAAAGGTGGCATATAGGATATATTTTCCTTCTCAGTTGAAATATATTCATTATGTATTCTATGTCTCTCAATTGAAGAATTACAACCCAGATCTATCCTATGTGTTGAACTGGTAAGAGTTAGAAATAGAGCATGATTTATCAGTGTTTGAACGGTTTGTGCGAATAGTGGATTCCCAAGAGAAGGTGCATTGAGGAAAGTCTATTACACTAGTATGGGTTCTTTGGAAGCATGGGAATGATGTGCACAAGACTTGTGAGTGGAATTCATGGGTTGAGAAAGATTTCCCATTCTTGTTTTCTGACCAAGATTTGGGTTGAATTTCTAGGGTGAAAATTTTTCATGGTGGAGAGAATTGTCACATATGTGTCCTTATTTTCAGGTATTTTATCTTATATTATTGTTCTATATTTTTCACCTAGGATCCCCCTTTAATATTGGAGAGAAATGGAATTTTTTGGGTGGACAGAATTGGTCGTACGGTTTGGCCGCACAGTTTACTAAACTGTGTGGACAAACCATGAACAGTGTCCAGGTCATAAAAAAATTATTATTCCCATTTTTCCTTCTAGAATTAAACCTAATGTACCCCTTTATTCCCCCATTTGACCATTCAGCCACAGAAGGATTCCAATCTCCCTTAAGATCTCTTAGAACCCATTTTTGAAGGGATTTTTGGTGGGGAAACTTCAATATTCATCAAGTAAGTGTGTCTTTCTTTGTTTTTATTCCTTCTCTATAGGGTTTATTACCTACTTCTTGAATTTATAAAATTAAAATATCTAGTGTTTCATCGCTATGGTTTAATATTGATTTTCTTGGTTCAATATTCTTGATTAGGGTTCATTTTCACTCACTTGTGGTACGGTTGTGGTGCAGGTGAAGTTTCACAATTTTTTTGGGGGGTTTTGACATTCAAGGTAGGCAGTTCCATGTGGAAACATTCTTTGATGAATTTTTCTTTCTTTATTAACATATTTATAATGTTTCTCATCTATTATGTGTGGTGTGAAAACCATTTTTTTAGCATTGATTAATTGTTTAATTTTAATGTTTCATTTTGACATGTAATTGGGTGTTTTTCATGTATATTCCATTTTGTATCATCTGGGGTTATTTTTTGATTCTTGAAATTGATTTATTAAATGGTGTTAGGGATGCATATTCTGGTTTGGTATGGTATTTTTTGTAGTTTTACCTTAAAACATAATTTTTGAATGAATTTTGTGTACAAATCCTAGGAATACCTCTTGAAGTTGTTTTGTAAAATTTTTATTGGGTTTAATGAACTACATCGAGGGTTTAGAACATGTTTGTGGTAATGTTTTGTGTGTTTATGATTTAGAAATGGAGTTTTTATGTGAAAATAGTATTTTATAACATGTGGAACTTGATTGAGCACAAATGGTGAGCCTGAGTATATAGGTGGGAAGACTAGGACTAGTAAGCTAGTGATTTGGAAGTGGCCTTGTCCCGGTTTCACTTAGAAAGATCGATGATGACAACACTAAATAAATAGTGATTATTGATTGGAGACCATTATGTGATGGATGTGTTCCCTACTAGTGTCTGTTGCATGATAATGTAGTTCATTATGGTTCATATTCCACATTTCACTGAGATACGATGTACCTAGTATCCCATTGTTATCTAGTACCTAGGGGTATTTCCTATGACTAGTTATCATTGGTTATATTGTACTTACCATTGGCATATGGTGTGTTTAGTTGGAAATTCCAGCAGTATGTGTTTTTTTCTTTAAAAATTTTCATTATATAAAGTTTCCCTCTTGAAAACTGTTTTTATTTAAAGTTTCATCCCTTTAAAATTATTACTAGAATTTTCTGTTTATAAAAACTTACAAAATTGTTGTCTTATAATG
The DNA here is from genome assembly GCA_963277665.1 of Viscum album. Taxonomy (NCBI): domain Eukaryota; kingdom Viridiplantae; phylum Streptophyta; class Magnoliopsida; order Santalales; family Viscaceae; genus Viscum; species Viscum album. The sequence continues at coordinate 648,900,162 of OY728121.1, read as the reverse complement.
TCACGAACCGAACCAACGGGGCTCAAGTTGTGACTCACCAAGCCTGCCTTCAAAAGGCCAGGGGTTGGCAACCCGTACCGAGTAGGCTATCTCACACATGGGAGGCATTAGCCTAAGGTACCTATATACACGCACCCACACACACCTCCATGAAATAGTGTGGAGATATATATAAAAACTAAAGAGAAATGCATGCATACATCCAACCCACAACCATAGTATAAAAAAGTGAAAAAGGGAAAATACAGGGCCCACCAAAAGAAAACTGCAAAAGTGTCCAACTTTCTTAGAACAAGGGGATCACTATCAAATGCACTCACAAGAAATCTCCTCAACTCAGCTTTGGTAAACACCCCATTTGTTCGAGCTCACTAAGCTCTACCCACTCCGAGTCCTCCTAGGACTCCATTTAAAGGCTTGTGGTATGCACAATATTCAAAACATTTGTGGGAAAATCCCATGTAGGGGTGAGTATAAAGATACTGAGTTGGTGCCAAAAAAACCCCAAAAGAAAAGTGGGAAACTGAAAGGAATTAGTCTACTCATACCATCCAGAGGGAACATGAATGAGAGAGAAACTACATCTTGAGACCATCCTCTGCTAAACTCAACTAGACAACTCAAACAAGTATATGCCCATACATACACCAAGAACATCCAGATATACCTATCTAAGGCACCAAGCCTCATGAGGGTATGACCTCATCGCCAACGACAAGTTCGACTTGAGGCTCTAAGGCATACACATAATCAGGGGAACACACTCCATGAGCTCTATCATCCCAAAAGACACACATTTGAGAGGTACACTCCATAGGGTTACATCTCCATCCCAGATGGACCATCCAAGCGAACACGCTTATCAGATATCGTTACTGAGAATGTCACGTTGAAATAGAAAAACACCAAACTCCTCAGATAGGGGATAAATCCTAGGGTCCTCTAGGGGATACAGAACCCAACCTAGTCAAACGAAGATCTCAACGATAGGGGATCACTCCCATGATCCACTGGGGGATACCACAACCCGATTTAACATTCCACAGATCATATCACTTAGATAGAGGATCATCAACCGTGTAAAGGCGGTCAAAACGATGCCGAAAACCCATCTGGTATAACTTGAAAAGTAGGGGATCGAACTGAAAATACCAAAAACCCCACCGAAACCACACACTGAGTAGGAGATCACATTACCGATGATACCACAACCCTATGGAAAACCACGTGCTGAGTAGGGGATCTGTAACCGACGATACCGCAACCCTACTAATATGGATCACTATGTAGGGGATCATATTATCAATGATGCCTCAAACAATACGGGGTCTTCCTACTAGATAGGGGATCACCGCCCGTGGATAAGAGGTCACAATGATACCAAGAACCCAATCTAGGGAAGCAAATCTAGAGGATCATGCCCTGGACTCACCAGAGGGATTCCATAACTCTATCTGAAATTCATCCTATTGAGGGGATCAAAAACCTGTAATGGGGTTGTAATGCCCTAAAAACCCTCAAATTAATGAACCAAGGGATTTCACTCAACATATGTTGGTCCAAACATCACTAACCCAAGCGACCGAAAACATTGCCACACTTCACACCTCCTAGGCCCAGACCAAGGCCACCATCACGTTCTACATGAAAAAAACACGTAGGATAGGCTATTTACTTGCCCAAAATAGACAACCGGTGAAAAAGGTACTATTCACCATAGTAAGTCCGATTAGGGCCCACACCTCGATTACAAAAATCATCAAGTGGATCACACTGTTGCGATCCCCTCAAAAAAATGCACGATATCGACTACGCATTCGTCCAAAATGGACACTAGATGAAAAGTAACGTTTCTCATTAAATGACCAAACCTGACCTTGTGGGGCCCACAACCTAATCTCTATCACATCACTTGAAATATATCTTGAAAAGTTTACTTTTCCATCAGGATCACAACACCACTGATGACGCGTCAATCAGAAGCTCCGTGCAGAAGTTATGACTGGTCAAAGATGAATAATAAAAAAAATATTATTATTATTTCAACTTTTTATAGCCTCGGTCCACGAACCCAACTCATAAAATTACCAAATAAAGCTAAAAAGGTTCATATCGATGTAAGGAATGTTTCATTACAAATTTATTGCAAACCGAACTTCTGTTTTGTGAGTTACAGGGGTTTAAAGTACCCCTAGAAAATTCTGGATGGATCACCACCGCCTCATCGGAAACCACCACGCTGACTACCAGACTGCCGCTGGAGCCGCCTGCCTCACTAGAAACCACCACGCTGCCTATCTCGCTAGAAACCTCTGTGATTCCTGATGGACCTCCGTTGGAGCCACCTGTCTAACCGGAAAACACTGTCGGAGCTTCCGAGGACAATCGGGAGCACCCCGGTATTCCAAAAACAAATCTGAAACCTGTTCTGAGACTCTCAGGACCATATCTACACAAACTCGAGGAAAAAATGAAGAAAAAAAATCATAGTTAGGGAAATATGAGATAAAATATTAAACCGCCTACCTCACGGGCGAAACGCCGACGTTCTAGCCTAGATCCAGGCTCCAAACTTGCCGCTGCACAATCCGAGAGCGTTCACCATCAGAATTGGAGCTCGTCGACGCTTTGTTTGCTCAATTCACCAGTTCTTCAATTGAAGGAGGAGGGAGGAGGCGAATTCCTCCTTGGTGTGAAACGAGGAAGAATGGGTGGGAAGATTGATTGATTATTTTTTTAATTAATTAATTAATTAATTTAACAATCATCTACGCCCCGACCAAACCTCTCGGAGTGAAAAAGATTAGGTCGCCCCGAGGGTAAACCCACAGTTATGAACTCAACGGTGCACTCAGAATTTAGATGTGAGACTCCGTTCAGGATTTATTCAATCCAACATCCATAGATAAATTTATTTATTTATTTATGAAAATGCCATTGGTCAACGTTTTCTACAGCAGGCCGACGCCCGCAAAGGTTACACCCCGTCTAGGGTAAACGACACGCTTCAGACGCAACCTTTCCCTCAGATTTCTGATCCAAGCTACAGTTTGAGAGACAAATCATCTCCTCCATGTGAATAGTATAAAAATACTTAATATTTTTATAAAATTTATTCTGGGAACACCGGGCCTTATAACCGCACGCCGTCTTCGTGCCTAGCTCTAGAATTATTCATAAGAATATTACAAAGTCTGACAAGGAAAAACCCGAGTCACTACATCCTCCCTACCTTTAGACTTTTAATCCCTAAAAATCCATAAGCATGAGGGAAAGAAACTGAACTCTGAACTAGGTTTCACACACAAGAGAGTTCACTGAAAACCACAACAAAGCCACCAAGTGTTCCCAGGCTGCCAACGAGCACACACTATAGGGAAACCAAGGCCTTTCGCACAAACTCCCTAACACAAAACCCTACCCTGAACACATAAGTCAGAGGGACTCGGCCTCCGCACCTCGATACTATCCACTTTGGGTGACACTGACCCACCCACACCATTTTAATCGCATCACAAAAACATGTCACGGTGGGGGAAGGATCCCTCTTCCTCGTGCATTCGAAACACGTAAAAAAACACAAACACAGGGTCCTATTAATGCCTTGAACAAACCTCAAGAAATAAATAGAATGGAAAGAGTACCTTCTAATAATGTCAATCAGAACTAATACATAAAGTAGAAAGGATACAAAGAATACCTATGTCCATCTGCAGAGCCTCTGGGTCAAAAAACTTTAAGGACTGAAGTTGTCCTCGCCCCCATCCTTCAGCTCCCTAAGCCCGGTGTGGACCACCTAGGGCAGGTGGTGACAACAACTCGTACTACCTGCCACCTCCTGCTATTGCACCAGCTCCTTCTCCATGTCTGCCACCCTACGAACCTCCATACTCAAGACACTATCTCTACCAAGGCGGCCTATTGACCATATCCCTCTCAGCAACATCGTGATTTGGACAATCTCTAACAAGATGTCCTCAGCCGCCGTAAGCATAACACTGCCTCTTCTGCGACTAACCAAAACCGACTTGAGAGCCCTAAACCTCAGATCCTCCATATTGGGGGCACCTTATAAAATGTCGAGCATGTACGGACCCCTGTACCTTCCATCGGCTACTAGCTACTGAACTAGCTACCGAGGTCTCAGCTCCCATGTTCCCAACACTGACAGTGGGAGTTTGCTCATCCAGAAAGATCTCTACAACCAAGGACCACTCTAGCACTCTAGCATAGGTGCGAAGGAACAAGTAAACCACAGCTGCCTGAATGTCTCTACGTAGGCCCTGATCGAAGGTATGATCTCTCAATAACATGACTCAAACCATATCTGGGGAGTAGTATGATAGGTCTGTAAACCTCACAGAGTACTCGGACACAGTCATGCCCTCCTGTCAAAGCTACAGAATCTCCTGGATCCACACTGACCTCAGCGTCACCGAATAGAACTCTTACCTAAATAGATACTCAAACTATTCCCATGCGAGTGTCTCCTCATCATGGGACTATTTCACTAGAATTCACCATTTCTCTATTGAACCATGCAGAAGGCTTGCCGCTAGGACCGCCATCTGATCTAGAGTTATCCTCACCAACCAGAAAACTCGGGTGACTGCTTCGAACCAGTCATCATCTTCTTGGGGTCCTGGATCACCTCGATACCCCAGAGGTTGCTACCTTTGGAACTCATGCAGTGCACTCATCCTACGTACATCATTTTCCTGCACTGCCGGCACAACCAACTTCTCAACAGGTGGTGGCTCAACTGGCAGACCACCTGGAGGTCCAACCTCAGAACCTATGCCCTGCTCTAAAGCCTCAACTCAGGGTGGATTGTCACCACAATCCTGCATCAGAACCCTCTCTAGTTTTCATCATGGAGGAATCCTGAAATACAATCAAGATGCACCACGTTCAAAGAGTATATCTGGGAATCTGACTCAAGAAGTACAAGAAAAACCCAAAACCCTGTCCTATATGCTGCATGTACCATTATTTCCCTCCAATCAGTGTACTAGTGTCTCGAGTCAAAAGGAAGGTTATTAGAGTCCTGGTAAATGGATATGTCGGCCTTCACACCAACACTGGAGTCCCTGACCTGAAAGCCGATCTCGAAACATCTAAACATTGCCGCTATGCAACCCAAACCAAGCTCACAGCTAGACCACCTACACTTAGAGATCCCAATGTTAGAACCTCCTCTGATACCACTCTACACAAACCGACCCAATGGGGCTCAATATGAGACTCCCCAAGCCCACCTCTAAAAGGCCAGGGGCTGGAAACTAGCACCGATTAGGCTATCACACACATGGGAGGCATTAGGCTAAGGTACCTATACACACGCACCCACATACACCTCCGTGAAACAGTGCAGAGATATATATAGAAACTGAAAAGAAAAACATGCATACATCTAACCCACAACCAGAGTACATCAAAAGTGAAAAAGGGAAAATACAGGGCCCACCAAAAGAAAATTGCCAAAGCGTATAACCTGCTCAGAACGAGGGGATCGTTGTCAAATACACTCGTCGGAAAGCTCCTTGGCTCAGCTCTGGTAAACACCCCAATTGGTCAATCTCACTAAGCTTTTCCTGCTCTGGGTCCTCCTCAGACTCCTTTGAAAGGTCTGTGGTCTGCACATGATACAAAACATATGCAGTCAAAGCCCATGTAGGGGTGAGTATAAAGATACTCAGTAGGCACCCAAAAAAAACCCAAAAGAAAAGCGAGCAACTGAAAGGCATCAGTCTGCTCATCCCAGCCAGAGAGAACCCAAATGAGAGAGAAAATCCATCTCGATACCATCCTCAGCTAAACTCAACTAGATAGTTCAAACAGTTATATTCCCATACATACACCAAGAACATCCAAATATACCCATCTCAGGCACCAAGCCTCATGAGTTAATGACCTCATCGCCAGTGACAAGTTTGACTCGAGGCTCTAAGGCATACACATAACCAGGGGAACATTATCCATGATCTCTATCATCCCAAAAGACACACGTCTGAGAGGTACGCTCCACCGGGTAACATCACCATCCTAGATGGCCCATCTGAGTGAACACGCTTGTCGGATGTCGTCACTGAGAATATTTCGCTGAAATAGCAGAACACCAAACTCCTCGAATATGGGATTAGTCCTAGGGTCTTCTAGGGGATACTAGAACCCAACCTAGTGAAACAAAGATCTCATTGACATGGTATCACTCCTAGGATCCATTGGAGGATACCAAAACCCGATCTGACATTCCATAGATCATATCACTCAGATAGAGGATCATCACCCATGTAAAGGTGGTCACAACGATGCCAGAAACCCCATTTGGTATAACCTACAAAGTAGGGGATCCAACTGATGATACCACAAACCCTACCGAAACCACGCACTGAGTAGGGGATCACATTAACAATGATAACACAACCCTATGGAAAACCACACGTTGAGTAGGGGATCATATAACCAACGATATTGCAACCCTACTAATATGGCCCACTGCATAGGGGATCATATTCCCAATGATGCCTCAAACCCTATGGGGTTGTCCTGATAGATAAGGTATCACCGCCTGTGGATAAGTGGTCACAATGATACTAAGAACCCAATCTAGGGAAGCAAAGCTAGAAGATCCTACCCCAGACTCACCGGAGGGATGCCTCAACTCTATCTGAAATTCATCCTATCGACACTACGGAAAAAATGGGCATTTGCGACGGGTTATTTGCGACGGGGATAAATCCCGTCGCAAATAGTCCCGTTAGAAACTTATTTGCAACAGGCAAATTCCCCAGTCACAAATAAGTAGTTATTTGCGACGGGTTAGCTTTCCCCGTCGTAAAAGGACTGCCGCGCTTTGCACGCCAAATCGCGGGAAAGTTATTTGCGACGGGAATATACCCCCGTCGCAAATAGTATGTCGGCAGGTTATTATTTGCGACGGGTCCCGTCGCAAATAACTATTTAACCATTGACCGTAATAAATGCGGGCTAAGGTAATTGCGACGGGATACCCGTCGCAAATAGACCCGTCGCAAATACTCTAACCTATAAATACCCCCCATCCGTTTTTTTTTCATTCATTCTCAAAATCGATCTTCTACTTCTCTTAAAACTCTATTTTTAGAGTTCAGCGTTTCTTGAGTTTATTTTTTTTTCTGGAGTTGATATTGATGTTTTCAACAACGATCAGAGATCAACCTCAGATCAATTTTAAAGGTATTTATGTTCATTTTAATTTAATATTTATTTTAAATTTTTTATTAGTTTCAAATATTCTTAATTAGTTGTAATTTAATTATGTTTACATTGTTTTGTTACTTAATAAATTTAAATTATTAGTATTCATTGTTCGTAGTTAATGGTAATTAGGAATAATTAGTAATAATTACCAATAATTAAGAATAAATACTAATAATTAGTAATAAATACCAATAATTAGGAATAATTTGTAATAATCACCAATAATTACCAATAATTAGTAATAATTAGTAATAATTACTAATAATTAGTAATAATTACCAATAATTAGTAATAATTTCCAATAATTACCGATAATTAGTAATAATTAGTAATAATTACTAATAATTAGCAATAATTAGTAATAATTACCAATAATTAGTAATAATTACCAATATTTAGTAATAATTACCAATTTTAGTACTAAATAGTAATAATTAGGAATAATTAGTAATAATTACCAATAATTATCAATAATTACCAATATTTAGTACTAAATAGTAATAATTAGTAATAATTACCAATAATTAGGAATAATTAGTAATAATTACCAATAATTACCAATAATTAGTAATAACTAATAATAATTACCAATAATTAGCAATAATTAGTAATAATTACCAATAATTAGTAATAATTACAAATAATTCGTAATAATTAGTAATAATTAGTAATAATTACCAATAATTTCCAATAATTAGTAATAATTACCAATAATTCGTAATAATTACCAATAATTAGTAATAATTACCAATAATTAGTAATAATTACCAATAATTAGTAATAATTAGTAATAATTAGTAATAATAACCAATAATTACCAATAATTAGTAATAATTACCAATAATTAGTAATAATTACTAATAATTAGTAATAATTACCAATAATTAGTAATAATTAGTAATAATTAGTAATAATTACCAATAATTAGTAATAATTAGTAATAATTAGTAATAATTACCAATAATTAGTAATAATTACCAATAATTAGTAATAATTACAAATAATTAGTAATAATTAACAATAATTAGTAATAATTAACAATAATTAGTAATAATTACCAATAATTAGTAATAATTAACAATAATTAGTAATAATTACCAATAATTAGTAATAATTAGTAATAATTAGTAATAATTACCAATAATTAGTAATAATTAGTAATAATTAGTAATAATTACCAATAATTCGTAATAATTACCAATAATTACCTATAATTAGTAATAATTAGTAATAATCAGTAATAATTAGTAATAATTAGTAATAATTAGTAATAATTAGTTATAATTAGTAATAATTAGTAATAATTTCCAATAATTAGTAATAATTACCAATAATTAGTAATAATTACTAATAATTAGTAATAATTACCAATAATTAGTAATAATTACCAATAATTAGTAATAATTAGTAATAATTAGTAATAAGTAGTAATAATTACCAATAATTAGTAATAATTACCAATAGTTAGTAATAATTACCAATAATTAGTAATAATTACCAATAATTAGTAATAATTAGTAATAATTAGTAATAATTAGTAATAATTAGTAATAATTAGTAATAATTAGCAATAATTAGTAATAATTACCAATAATTAGCAATAATTACCAATAATTAGCAATAATTAGAAATAATTACCAATATTTAGTAATAATTAGCAATAATTACCAATAATTACCAATAATTACCAATAATTACCAATAATTACCAATAATTACCAATAATTACCAATAATTATTAATAATTACGAATAATTACCAATAATTAGAAATAATTACCAATAATTAGTACTAATTACCAATAATTAGTAATAATTAGTAATAATTAGTAATAATTAGTAATAATTAGTAATAATTACTAATAATTACCAATATTTTCCAATAATTACCAATATTTACCAATATTTTCCAATATTTACCAACATTTTCCAATATTTTCCAATATTTACCAATATTTACCAATATTTACCAATATTTACCAATATTTACCAATATTTACCAATATTTACCAATATTTACCAATATTTACCAATATTTACCAATAATTACCAATATTTACCAATAAGTACCAATATTTACCAATAATTAGGAATTATTACCAATAATTTGGAATAATTACCAATAATTTGGAATAATTACCAATAATTATGAATAATTACCAATAATTAGGAATAATTAACAATAATTAGGAATAATAACATTATTACAGTATTTGTATATTTTATTATTAATATTAAAATAATATAATTTTCTATATTATATACAATTCTCTTTTCATCTGTGTGTTTTCTGTCTCCACATGTAATATTTGCATTCTTTTTCAAAATTATCAACCTACTCGCCAATGGAGAGGTGAAAGTGAATGCAAATATTACATGTAGAGACAGAATGTTAAACACACAGTTGAAAGGAGAATTGTATATAATATAGAAAATTATATTATTTTAATATTAATAATAAAATATACTAATAATGTAATAATGTTATTATTATATAATTAATATTTATGAAAAAATTATATTAGTATTATTAAAAAAATAAAAAATCAATATAATATTAAAATTATCAATATTTGTAATAGGTTTTGATTTATTCTCAACATATTCAATCCTTGAGTGTTTTTTCTAACAAATTATTCAAAACCAGTAATGCTTTTATATTTTATAGAAAAATATGGAACAACGAGGTTGTCAACAATCATTATTAGATGACCGCATATGGATAAATCAACGTAGAAATTTAAACGGTTCTGATTTAAATCCAGTATATATAGAGGGTGTGGAGACTTTTTTTATCATTTTTGGCATCAAATCCAGAATTTGTTTCAGAAGGAAAAATAAAATTCCCTTGTAGAAAATGTGCATTGAGAACGTTTGACATGTTTGAAAAAGTGGGGGGACATCTCTTGCGTTTTGGTTTTCAACCAGATTATGTTTTTTGGTATCAACGCGGTGAATGCAGTTCCAGATTAGGTGATACCAACTTGATTCCGGATCCATCCCGGTTTCAAGATTTAGTGCATGATGTTGCAGGTTCATCTGTTCAACATACAGAAACTCCGGCTGATATAGATTCAAATCCTGAGTTGGCACCGTATGAATTTTATGAGTTGTTGAGGTCTGCTGAGGATGCATTATATCCTGGCTGCAAGATGAGCAAATTAAAAGCAGTTGAAAAATTTATGGCTATCAAATCAGATAACGGAATGTCAAACACCTATTTTGACCAGATATTTTCTTTGCTTAAAACACTGTTACCCAAAGGAAATGTTTTGCCTGAAAATTACTATGAGAGTAAGAGGCTGGTTCAAAATTTGGGACTTACTTGTTAGAATATTCATGCATGTTCAAATGACTGCATTTTATATTCTGGGGAAAATGAGTCGTTGGATAGTTGTCCCACATGTGGGAAATTGAGATATAAAGAAGGGAAAAACGGGAAGTCTGGTTTGATTCCTGTAAAACAGTTGAGATATTTTCCGCTTACATCCAGACTTCAGCGTTTATTCATGTCTAAAAATACAGCGACAATGATGTCATGACATAAAGCGAATATTTCAACCGATAAAATCTTGAATCATCCATACGATGGTGATTAATTGAAACATTTTGATAAATTGCATCCATCCTTTACTTTAGAAGCTAGAAATGTTCGACTGGGGCTTTCCACTGATGGTTTCTGTCCGTTCAGATCTTATGGTAGTCAATATTCATGTTGGCCTGTTTTTTTAACTCCGTACAATTTACCTCCATGGATGTTGATGAAGGAGCCATATATCTTTTTGACTTTACTAATTCCAGGACATCCGAAGAAAAATATTGATGTTTATTTGAAACCATTGATTGATGAATTAAGTTTATTGTGGAGTACTGGTGTCAGTACATATGATGTTGCTATGAAACAGAATTTCATACTGAGAGCAGCATTGATGTGGACAATTAGTGACTTCCCGGCTTATGGGATGTTATCTGGCTGGAGTACACATGGTCAGAAATCATGTCCTTACTGTATGGGAGAGAACAAAGCATTTATGCTCATTCATGGAAAGAAACCTTGTTATTTTGACTATCATATTACTGGATTAAAAAGTCATGATTGTCATGCTATAATGGAAAGACTTCTACCCATTAGATTAAGAGGTCTATTGAATTATGTGATTTGGGATTCCATAACAGACATGTCTCATTTTTTTTGGGAAATTTGTGCGGCTACAACAGATTATGATGCTCTATGAAAACTTGAAGAAGATGTTGTTGTAATTATATGTAAACTGGAAAAAATATTTCCGTCGTCTTTCTTCGACTCAATGGAACATTTGATATTACATTTTCCATATGAAGCCAAATGTGGAGGTCCAGTACAGTTTCGATGGATGTACCCATTTGAAAGATGCATGAAAAAATTGAAAAGAAAAGTACGTAACAAAGCATCTGTTGAAGGATCTATTGCAGAAGCTTATTTGCAAGAGGAAATATCTTTTTTCTGCTCCCATTATTTTGAATCTGAGTATCCTTCAAAACACAACCGAATGGGACAGAATGAGAGGAATATTGATGAAATCGACAATCAATTATCTGTTTTTAACCAGCCAGAGCTTGGTTTTGGTGGAGTTTATGAACGTTGGCTTTCGGATGATGAACATCACAGAGCTCATACGTATGTTCTGCTCAACTGTGAAGAGATGACATCAGTTGTACTATAAGTGTTTATATCACTTATTATATCATTTATGTTACAGTAAATAACTTTGTTTTTTATAGGTTGTATGATAATCATATCAAGAAACAAATTCCACAAATTACAGTAGCTGCTCTCGAAGAACGCTGACAGAAAATTTTCTCTCAGTGGTTTCAAAAACTGGTAACATAAATTCTTTATCTTTTAGCAACTCATTCAATGTATAGTTTATTATATTAATTAAATCATTTATTAATATTCTATTATTTTTTTATTTTTGAATTATAATTCTATTATTATTATATTAATTAAAATAATTTATTAATAATTTATTATTTTTATTTGTGAATTATAATTCTATTATTATATTAATTAAAATAATTTATTAATAATTTATTATTTTTTATTTTTGAATTATAATTGGATTATTATTATATTAATTAAAATAATTTATTAATAATTTTTTTTATAGTATTTGCGACGGGATACTATGCCCGTCGCAAATAGTATTATTATTATATTCAGTAAAATAATTTATTAATAGTTTTTTTTAAAATAGTAATTGCGACGGGCCCCGTCGCAAATACTATATGCGACGGACCCATCGCAACAAGTATTTGCGATGGGGTCCGTCGCAATTACTATTTTAAAAGTTTTTTACAAATATACGGAGTAATATTTGCAACGGGAAGGATCCCCGTCGCAAATAATGTCTTTAGCGATGGGTCCGTCGCAAATAATTGTAGTTACGACGCCGTTTTCCGCAACGGGCCATTTGCGACGGGCCCCCGTCGCAAAAGGCCATTTGCGACGGGATCCCGTCGCAAATACCTGTTTTTCTAGTAGTGTGAGGGGATCACAAACTTGTACTAGGGTTATAATACCACACAAACCCTCATAGGAACAAACTAAGGGAATTCACTCAACCGTTGCTATTCCAAACGTCGCTAACCCAAGAAATATGCAACATCACCACACTACACACCTCTTAGGTCCAGAACGAGGCCACCATCGCATTCTATGTGAAAAAACACGCAGGATAGGCTATTTACTCGCCCAAAATGGACAACCAATGAAAAAGGTACTATTCACCATAGAAAGTCCTAGTGGGGCCCACACCTAAATTCCAAAACTCATCAAGAGGATTTCACAATTGAGATCCCCTCAGAAAAAATGCACGAGATCGACTACTCATTCGTCCAAAACTGACACTAGATGAAAAATTCATGTTTCTCCTTAAATTCCCAAACCCGATCTTGTGGGTTATACACCCTGATCTTAGTCCCATCATCCAAAATCTATCTTGAAAGGTCCAATTTACCATCAAGATCATAATTCCACTGACAACGCTTCAATCAGACGCTCCGTGCAGAAGTTATGGCTGGTCGAAGCTGAATAATAATAAAATATTATTATTATTTCAACGTTTTGTAGCCTTGGTCCATGTAAAAAATCATAAAATTCCCAAATAAATTTCAAAAGTTCCTTCTCAACATGTGGAACTTGTCACCACAAACGGATCAAAAATCGGACATCTGGTTTGTGAGTTACGAGGGTTTAAATAACCCCCAGAAAATTCTGACCAGACCACCGCCACCTCGCCAGAAACCACCACGCTGCCTGCCGGACCGACGTCGGAGCTGACTTCTTTTCCAAAAACCACCGCTCCGCCTGCCGAACCACCGTTGAATCCGCCTATCTCTCCAAAAAATGATTCCAAAGCTTTCAAGGACCACCGAGAGCATCCCTTTATTCCAAAAATAGATCTGAAACCTGTTCTAAGACCCCCAGGACCAGATCTACATAGACTAGAGGATAAAACGAAGAAAAACAAAGCATATATAGGGGAATATGGGATCAAAGCTCAAACTACCTACTTTGCGGGTGAAATTATGACGTTCGAGCCTAGATCCACACTCTAGACCTACCAATGCACGATCCGGGATCGTCCTCCATCAGAATTGGAGCTCATCAGAGCTTTGTTTGCTCGATTTTCCAGTTAGTCACTTGAAGGAGGATGGAGGATGAGGCTTCCTTCTTAGTGCACAACGAGGTATAAGGGGGGGGGGAGATTGATTGATTATTTTTTTAATTAATTAATTAATTAATTAACTCAACAATCGTCTATGCCCCTAACCAAACCTCCCAGCACAGAAAAGATTAGGTCGCTCCTAGGGTAAACACGACCTTTTGAAAACAATGGTGCACTCCTAATTTTGATGAGAGACTCCATTCAAAAGTTATTCAAGCCGACATCCATAAATAAATTTATTTATTTATTTAAGAAAACACCATTAGTCACCTTTTTCTACAGCAGGCCCATGCCCGCAAGGGTTACACCATGCCTAGGGTAAAAGGAACGCTCCAGACACAACTGTGCCCTCAGATTTCTGATCCGAACTAATTTTTGAGAGATAACTCATATCCTCCATGTTCATAGTATAAAAATACTTAATATTTTTATAAAATTTATTCCAGGCACACCGGGCATCAGAATCACACACCGTCTTTGCATCTAGATCTGGAATTATTTATAGGAATATTCCAAAGTCTGATAGGGAAAAACCTAAGTCGATACATATAATGTTTATAGAATGGAATATTTTCTTTGGTGGAAACCTATTGGGATTAGTCTCACACCCTAATTACCCTTTTGGGTGTAATTAGACTTGGTAATGTTTGACAAATGTAAGGGAAAGGTCTTTAGAGATGGTGGTTTGGGTTGTTAGCCTCCTTCCTTGGAGTGGTGTTGTGGAGATGGATTGAGGGTGATTCACCCTTTCCATGTGGTGGTTTTTGAGTTATATTTACTACTCATTTTTAGTTGTGTCCCTCTTGGGTTTTATTTAAAACTACATAACTCAGTTCTGAATTTTTTTTAAGACTAGTTTGGTGAAATTTTTTCAAATGCAGTTTATTTATTATTTTTGGTTGTTTTATGTTTCTAAACTAAGGTAAATCATTACCAAACCTTTATTTATGATACTCGGGAACTTTTTCTAGCTCATGGGGATAGGGAATGCCCTTTGGGCCTTACCATGGACCGGGTTAGGCACCAGTTTTGATAATGACCCATCTTGGTTCGTGACAGTTCCCCTCATTCTACATGACTTTCTGGATATATAATGGAGATTTTAGTAGGTCTACTGGATATTGGAATATCAGTTCCCCATAGGACATGTTTCGAAACTTCCACCAACTTGTATCTGAAATAGGTTTCTAAAAAATCCCAAGTGTTTAGTTAAGAACATATCAGAATAAGGTGTGGTGTAGCATGGTTCTCATGTCCAATTATAATAAAATCAGTTGGATTAAGAAAAATTATGGATGGGAATGAGATTCATACTGGGGAGATTCATGGTTATGGTGAAGTGTAAACAGGTTTCAAACTCCAAAAAGAGACATACAAAAGGGATATTTTCATGATAGGGATAAAATGACTAGAATATAAAATAATATTCATAGTTATCATGATAAAAATAGAGTGATAGATGAGGATATAATGTGAATTTTGAGTTTCTCCAAGTATTAAAGAGACTCAGTGATAGAGGGTGAAATCTTCTGTAGAAGTGGCTGGTTTTCAAGATCCAGAAGAATATTTTCATAGGAACCATATAAACTTTATTTTTTAGTGTTATTCTTATAATAGAATCCATTATACTTCTGAGTACCTTAATCAACCAATTGGATAATATCCATGATGCATTAGGACTATAAGTTGGTCTAGAAGATGAGAGATGGGGTGAAGTAAAAATTTTGGAATATTTTTGGATCTTCAAGAGGAATATATAGATATCTAGAAGTATGATAGATGTGATATCTCATTTTAAAGTCTATGAAAGTTTGGATTTCGGTTTTTCTAAATTTGGAGAAAGCAATTACCCCAAGTCCTAACATGTTTTTCTCTTCAAGTGTTTATTGTCTCTATGGAAATTATCTTCATAAGATCATCCGAGTAATGAAAGGACCTATGGAATGGACGTGGGATCCTTAAAGGATTGGGACAAAGTAGAGTATTCATAGAAAAAATGACCATTAAGGCCATAATTACATTGAATCAAGTTTCATTGGAAGTTCTTTATGTTTACGAAATCAAAATTTTTACTAGGTGGAGTTCTAGATAGAGGTCATTCTGATGATATATTTGAATCACATTGTACAAGAAAACTATTGGGTTATATAATCTTGGGTAATCAGAGATTTAGAATCATATGTATGATAGAGTAAGTCTATGGACCCAATGCAGGATGCATCATGATAACAATAATATCAACAAAGTCAGAGGAAGGAAATTCAATTTCTTTTTTTCTTTGTAATAATTACATAGAGGCATTCAAATGAGTTTTTCTGATGCAGTGGAATGATAGATCATGGTTTCTAAGGTTGAAGTAGGATTTCTTAAAGTGGGACCCTAAAAAATTATAAGGTATAATTGAGTGGAGAACCATGCATGCATTATAACACATTAATTATGAATATAATCTAAGATAATGAGACTTTTGTGTGATCATGAGAATGTTCTTAAAGTGGGAGATTGTTGGACTCTACTGATAAAAATAATTATCAAGTGGTATATTATTAGGTTTGGTGTGAGAAATAGTTTTTTGGTGATTTTTTGGGAATCTTGGAAGGAAAATATTTGTAAGTAACAATTGGGAACCCATATAGAGACATTTCATAGATACCATGTAATGTTTAGAATGAGGTCAGTGGATGGGCCTTTATCTAAAGAATATGAATGAATGGAGTTAAAATATGAAACATGGTGAAATGCGAGATCACTATAAGGAGGTACTCCTAACCAAATGTAGTTTCCTATGGAAGAACATTTTGGAAGGATACTTGAAGTTAGGATAAGTGGAATGAGGCTAATTGAAGGTATTTTGATAGAAGCACAATGGAATCTCGGTAACAGAATGGAATCTTTTGGAAGGATCTCATAGGTAGTAATTCATGTTATAGAGGATTCAAGTAAGGTTATGTAGAAGTCACTCTGATGATAAGTCACTGAGGATGGATCATTGAAATATTTCTAGAAGTCGGTGTTGTAAGGATCATCAGTGGGAATATCAGAATGTGACATACATAGTGAACCAAAAGTTGGTTTTTGAGGTGATGATTATTATAGGAAATCATATATATCCAAATACAATAGATGTAGGCCCACACATACCAGATGGGGGTGCTAACTAAATGATTGGATGGGTCCTCTATAATAAGGTTGTTAGAACACTTATGAAAGGTACAACTGAGGAGCACTAATAGGGATTTAAAAATGATGATGTGGATCCCCTTACATGTAATATAACTTGGGTTCACATAAAGTGTAAGAGGAACCATATTCAAAGGATGAGGTTAAAGATACAGAAGGATCGAGACCAGAAGGAGTTGAATCAGAAGAAGCATCATTTTTTTATGGAAGGAGCCACTAGTGAGGCTTCCTCAATTAATCTAGTAATATTTATGTTTCCTTGTAACTATATGTATCTAATTGTTTAATGGAATAAGTGTTTTCATTTATCTTCTGGTTATAGGAAAAAATATTTGAACCACATTAATTCCTATTGTGAATTTAGTTTTTTTTCTTGTAATTTAATATTTGTATGGTTTCACGTGATTGGTAATTTCTTATAATGAGTAATAGATTAAGAACAAACCAAATGGTTTCATGACTCAATATGGTGGTTGGGGTGCCTTGACAACCTAGCTATGAGAGTTGAGTTTATGAGAGATCTTCTGGAACATTGTTCTGTGTTTAGTATTTTGGAGGTGTTGTTACTTCTAATTTTTGATTTAGAAGGATTACCTAATCCCTAATAAATAGTTTGTATATACCTTATTATATAATCAATAAATTAAATCACTATAAGTTTTACTTACTTAATAAAATTAAAATTGAAATTTCAATTTAATTACATGGAAAATGGTCACCACACAGGTGCCAAGATCTCATCACCAATAAAAATATACAATATATCTTTTTTTTCATATTATTACCATAAAATCACTCCTACATATGTCATAATTTATATTAAAGTCATAAAAATTCTTCAACATAAAATAATTCATTGATAAATTTTTAACCCTTGGGAAAATTGAGGAGCGTCTGAAGGTGTTGCTTCCCAAAACTTTTGATAAATTTTTAATGATTCTTTAGATTTCGAATACTCCTATATAAGGTAAACATAATAAAGTATTTAAATTTATTTTAAATAAAAATTAAATAAAATTTATAAAAATAACACATGCCTCAGATGTAAATTAATGCATAAGGGTAGCTGGATGGAGTAAAAAATGAATTGGACTCTATTAAATCTTAGACTTCAAGGAATCTATTTCACTCTTATATTTTGCCTCCCTTGATGCAATACTAAGAAGACCAAAAACATTCTTAATACAAACACATGTCTCATATCCTCTTATGTTCCCTAGGTGTTGTTACTTACCTAAATAAGTCATAAGAATATCCTTCCTACCCTTAGGGATGAGGTAACAAAGTGTATATTTCTCCTAAAGTTTATCTTGAAATAAAATATTCAAATTTCATATTAGGGTGATAAATTTAAAACAAAAATAAATTTGAGAAAAATAATAATTAATTTATTATGATATTATCATCTATATTTTTTCATTAATCAGTAAGGTACTTATCCTTTATTTTTCATTCTTTCCCTTTTCAATTTTTTTATGGTGAGTGTGGAGATAGGGAGGTTTAAATTGAGCCTATTTATAGATACTATTTGATTTATCTCTTAATTCCATAAGCTTTCAACAACCATTCATTCTTATAGTAAAGGATACCTTCCATGTGACAAAGTATGAGAGAATACATTCTATAACTTGATATCCTTGTGAAATATATTATATTCCTTTTATATAAGAATATATAATTAATTCATTAAGTAATTAAATATAATTATAAAAATTTATTTTATTAATGAAATTTATCAAACCAGAAAGGCTTCCTCCCACTAACTGGTGACAAACTTATCTCATGTATATATATATGAAAAAACATATTTGAGGCATTTATTTTCATTTTTTTCTTCCAAAAAATACAATTTGATGTAAAATTTGATTTATAATCCATCTATCAAATTACAGTTAAATAAATCAACCTCTTCTTAACCACTTTCATATTAGGAAAGTTGAATATCATTTAAAATTGAATGGGTGAAATGTTGTTCATATAAAATATAAAATATTTGAACCATTGGAAAAAATAAATCAATTGATACATTCTAGCATTATGAACTCCCAAAACCAATATCTTATCACTTGGTCAATCCTCCTCTAATTAAGATATGATATTTTAACCTTACCTTGACTCTGCATGGCCATGAAACTCCTAAAATACTTTTCATTAGGGCCAACTGAGTTATTTTTTTCATCAAATTCTACTTATTGATTTTTCTCCTTCCCATGAGAAAGTGAATATTTTGGTAAACAAGTAATCATATGTCTACTAACTTTGGGTATCTTCTTATGTAGAGTAGAATAAAGTCTCTTCAATAGTAGGATGCTCCATTGTGTTGTAAATAATTTCAAAAAATATAAGTTAAATTTCATTAATTAATTTAATTATCATAGGTATAATTATATGAACAGATTCACACATACCTCGATGGATGTTACTCTTCATCCAAGTCATTAAATTATATAGAAGTATTCTAATTTAATTAAAATATATTTCCCTATTTTTTAATAAATATAAATGACTGAAAACTAGTTAATATTTTATTATTCATAATAGAAATAAAATTATAAATATTTTTTATCTAATATAGAATAAAAAAAGTGTGTACATGAAAATGATGAATATAATTAAATACTATCATGAAGGAAATGGTGTAAAGATTCTTAATATAAAAAAAATATACCTAAAAATGATAAATATAACAATTAATACAAAAATGGCATAATTTTTCAACATCAATAGATATAAATATAAATGTTAATAAAATTAAGTGTTGTTGTAGATGTAAGATTAACTAAAAAACATAAAAAAATTGACATTTACCTGAATTATTAAGATATTAATAGTGTTTTTTCCCATACCCCTTCTATAAAAACAGTTCCTATAGCATAGATAATGTCTACATCATAGTCACCATTATCCCCAATAAATCATGTAATATATGAATAAATATCACCTAATTCATATCATCAACAACATCCTCATCTCCCAAATGATTTTTTTACCCTGAAAAATTACATACCATTAATGTAAAGACCTGGAATTTTTGTGGAATTTTTTTTCTTAAATACATGGGAATTTTACGAGTCCTCGAAAACTGACGGCGCATGATTCCAAGGCCCGGTGTGCCCGAAATCAATTTCTAAATTTTTGTTTGGGTACGTTCAGTAAACCTATGAGAGAGATTTTATAACTTTAGAACTGGTGCTCGGAATTAAAATATGAGGGTGCCGTTGAACTCACAATGCCAGTATTCTCTTAAGAAGACTTTCACCTCGACGATAGTCGGTCAAGATTAAAAGTTAGTTTTTGGGTTTTT
The DNA here is from genome assembly GCA_963277665.1 of Viscum album. Classification (NCBI taxonomy): domain Eukaryota; kingdom Viridiplantae; phylum Streptophyta; class Magnoliopsida; order Santalales; family Viscaceae; genus Viscum; species Viscum album. Next base: position 648,879,728 of record OY728121.1, on the reverse strand, counting down.
AGAGAATAAATTAATTAAAAATTAAGTGTGTGGCTTAATTTTTATTTGTTGGTTAAAAACCTCCTCATTGAAGTTAGAGGTGGGACCACCACACCATAACCTCCCATGAGAGGTTATGGTGGTGGGACCCACCTGAACTCAACCTCCCATGTGAGGATTAAAATGGTGGGGACCACCTGAGGTTAAAACCTCTTGAACTCCCCATTATGTGGGGAGAAAAATCTCGATCTCCCCTCTTAATGGTGCCACCCCTCTTTTTAATTTATTATGCCAACACCTCTTGAATTAATGTTGCAATTCAAATTAAATTATTAAAACATAATTTAATTTATATTGGCTATTACTTTGTTGGGAGAGGGGTTAGAAGAGCACTTAGAGAAACTTATTCTCTCAAATGAAGAACACTCCTCCCAATGAAGAGTGACCATTGAAGAATGAAGAGCACTTCATCCACCAACAGCAAACATATTCTTCTTTGATCTTCAACCGAAACAAGGGAGGAAGCGCCGTCCTTGAAGAACATCAGCGAAGACGTCCTTGACATCTTAATCTTATTTCCTAACATCCACGAATCGACGTCTGCCTTCCCATGACTTTGACAATGAACAACGAACAAAGGTAGGGGATCAAGCTTGTTAAATTGTTGCACGTTCTTTATTTTTCTTCAAGGATTAAGAATTGAAGCTGCATGCTATCACCCTAACGCGGAGGGTCCAGGCCGAACAAACACGGCCCTGACCCCTCCGCCTTCTTTGTGGAATTTGACGCTAAATGCGACATGAGACCGAAATGTGTGACTCTCGTCAACGATGATTGTGGATCGAAGGCGATGTCCCGAGGAGAGTGTGACTTCTTCTGGAATAAGAATCGGGCCACCAGAAATCGTCCGATGACCCACAGAAAGGTCTCCAGCGTATGGAACCGACAAGCGTCACTACGTGGCGGCAGCAACGCAACCGCGAATCCAGAGGAGTAGCCTGCATCCAATGGGCTGCGGCGGTGTAGCAGCGGCCGGCGCAAGCCCAACCGCGAAGGAAATCAGCGGCTCGAGCCGCCTGGTTGCTAGAGAAGGCGCGACACAACCGTGCCGCGTGGTGGAGAAAAAGGGGTTGCAGCCCCTGGACGCTGCGGTGTAGCGGTGGCCGACGCAAGGCCGGCCGCGAGGAGGACCGGTGGCCTAAGCCATCGGGTCACCGGAGGAGGAACAACGCAATCACGCCGCGCGGGAGGTGGCTGGATGGTCGGCCAGTAGGGAGGAGTGGGACCCGTCCTTGGGTCCCATGTGATGCGGACCAGTGACACGTGGCGCCGGTTTGGATTCCATCTGAACGGCTAAAGCCGTTCGGGAATCTAGGGGGGCGCGGCCTTCCCCCTTGGACGTGGCTAGGGTGGACCCCACGGGCTGCTGGGCCGGATCCGGCGCAGGCCGGACCCAGCCCGGGCTGGGCTGCCCCCACGGACCGGGTCAGACCCGTAGATCAGTTCGGACCCTAGTCCAGACCCAGGTTGGGCCGGGATGGTCCGACTGGGCTAGACCGGACCCTGACCCGTTTTTGCTTGTTTCCACTCTTTTGCTCGTAACTTGAGCTAGAGTGTCCGATTGATGAACCGTCTGCGGCTACGGAAACCTTGGAGGAATATGGTTCTTTTGGTATACCCCACTCGAGGTTTGGACACAGTTGGGGTATGTCCGGGTTGGATTCGTAGGTAATTCAAACTTAGTTCTCGGAACGGAAATGCCAATAACTCTCAGACCGGGTGTCCGATTGACGCACCATCTGTCACGTTGGGTTTCTTTTGGAAAGACGGATATTTTGGATACATAAACTTGAGAATTAATGATAGTTTATGTATCAACACTTGGCTTGAGGAGCAGACCCTCCTGAAATCAAGCATGTTTTGTGTGGAACCCTGTGGCTGGCTGCGCTCTGACGACTGTTCCTGGATCCTGTGTGGGTTCGACAGCTCCGACTACTATTCCTGGATCCATTGTGGGTTCGACAGCACCGACGACTATTCTTGGATCCTGTGTGGGTTCGACAGCTCTGACTACTGTTCCTGAATCCTGTGTGGGTTCGACAACACTAACAACTGTTCCTGAATCTTTTGTGGGTTCGACAGCTCCGACTACTGTTCCTGGATCCTGTGTGGGTTTGACAACACTGAAAAATGTTCCTAGATCCTGTGTGAGTTCGACAGCTCCAACTACTATTCCTGGATCCTATGTGGGTTCGACAGTTCTGATTTCTATTCCTGTATCCTGTGTGGGTTTGACAGAATAGATGATTCAGTGGTTACATCTGATCATCCCTAACACTCGATGTGAGTTGTATACCTGTGTGAGCTGAGTCTGTAACTTTTTTGTTTACCTCATGATTGAGATGGGTTACTTGATAACTTAGGTAGATGTATGGGAATATACCTAAGTAATGGATATCCATTGATTTTATACTTTGTGGTTTATCCTTGGTGGATTTTGAGATACCATGATGGTCTCAGGGTCCCTAGTGAGTATCTTTATACTCACCCCTGCATGGGCTATTCCCTCAACTCATTGTGTTGGATGCAGATGACAGACAGCGCTGACTGAGGCTGAGTGTACGAGGACTGGACGATACCCAGAGGTGGACCACACGACATGACGATACATGGAGGAGAAGAATAGACGTGGAGTGCCGTGGAGGCTATCTGTACCAACCCTTCAGGTAGGATCTGTGGTGGACAATCCAGGAGCTGCTTTTCACCTTTCAGCTATTTTTTTCCTTTTCATTTGTACTTGTACTTTACAGTTGGGCTTGTATTTCTGGCCCCTTTAATTTTTAGGATTCACTTGTTATACAGTTTTACTTAGCGTTTTTTATTCAGTTGTGTACTCTGTTGTGTGTGTTTTCAGTTATAAATGCAATGCCTTCCCAGTTTAGGGAATTACACCTTTGGTTCTAGTCTCCATCCACTGGCCTATGGAAGGCGGGATTGGGGTAGTCACGACACGGGCCCCGGGGTATGAGTCGTAATAAATTGGTATTAAAGGAGTCAGTTCAACCATATAACTTAGGACTCTAATATTTTGTGTGAAGTAATAGTGTTAAGGGTTCTTAATGTGGTTTTCAGTTCAGGGAGTCCAGTGTTGGTGATGCGGCCGACGTATCCATACAACAGGGCCCTGATTTTTGATTTCCGACTCAGTCCATGAAAAACACTGATTACATGTGTGTTTTGAAGAGTTTTCTTTGTGATCTCTTTGAGTCAGCTCACCAGGTATAACTTATTGACTGTGGCACACCTTCTTATCAGGATGGCCCCACACAGACAGCCAGCTGGGGTTCCAGGCTTTGTACGATATGGCATCCCACCGAGCGACGAGACCTTGGTGCAGGGCCCTATCATAGCGGATGCACCAGTGGTACCACTACCCATTGGGCCACCAATGCCACTGGCCCCAGCAGTAGAGAGTACACGCCTCTTGAGCGTGTTTTACGAGTTCCAGCGCCCGAGGCCACCCAGGTTCAGGGGTGAGATGGACTCGCAGGCAGCTGAGGATTAGATGGAGGCTGTGGTGAGAGTCTTAAGACTGGTAGGGACACCAACCGACCTTATGGTGATCCTTTCCGCGAGTCTTCTTTAGGAAGCAGCCGGAAGATGGTGGAGCCTGATGCTCCAGGTGCATGACGAGGAGACACTACTCTGGACAGACTTCGAGAGCCTGTTTCAGGCAGAGTTTTTCCCAGCCACCCTACACGCAGTGCAAATACAAGAGTTACTTCATCTATAGCAGGGTAGCATGATGGTAGCATAGTACTCAACGAGGTTCACTGACCTCTCGCACTACTCCTCAAATATGGTGCAAGAACCATTCTTTAGGGCCTAGACCTTCGAGCAGGGGCTTATGTGAGAGATCAGGGCTTCAGAGATCTCCCTCAGCATCCCGACACAGGAGGGGGTGTTGGAGCGAACCCTCTTAGTGGAGAGTTTACTTGCTGAGCAGTCACCAACAACGAGACTTGCCACCGGGCGTCACGTAGCGGAGTCTTCTGCAGCTGGCAGCATACATATGTCACAGAGGTCCAAGCAGACCAGAACATCTGGTGGATGACCTCAGGACTCAAGTTTGGTTGTGCAAGACACACAAGATAGATCCATTCATTAGAGGAACGGACAATGTTTCACATGCATCGGGCATGGTCACATGGCTCGTGACTGTTCGACCCACCGTTCGGATGATCAAAAAACAGTTGAGGGACCTCCCAGGAAGAGGCATAGGTTCGATCGAAGCGATCCGTAGGGAGCAGGCAGACGTGGAAGAGGAGATGGTCATACAACTAGTGGTGGACGATGTTATAAGGTGTTACCACCACCACCACCAGGAGGTCCACCCCGACCGCATGGAGCAGGTGGATAGGGAAGAGATTAGCTCCAGGCAGCTGAGGCATACAATCATAGAACTCAAGAGTTGATTTGAGGTATGGTCTGTGTCTACTCCACCTTAGCTATAGTTCTTATAGACACGGGTTCCAGTCACTCTTTCATTTCCACTGCCCTCCTTCGGAGCTCAGAGATTCTGATGGAGCCGTTGGCTCGATCCTTATGGCTAGAGACTCCTACGGGAGCAGACTCAACGATAATGCACTAGTGACGGTAGTGTGATCTTACTCTAGGAGGTGATATCTTCGATTGGGATCTCCTCATAGCGGCGTTGAGGCCTTAAGACATCATCTTGGGTATGGACTGGTTATATACAGTCCATGCTTAGATTGACTGTATTAGGCACAAAGTGAGGTGTGTCCGCACGGATGGGACCAGGTTTACCTTCACCGGAGAGAAGGGAGCCTTTGTAACACAGAACAGACTTACTCGGAGGAGGGTGCAACCGATTACTCATCAGTTGGCCTGACTTACCCTCAGAGCAGTTGATTTGGAGAGTCCGAGCTATCCTGTAGTGGTGGACCTGTACAAGGATGTTTTCCCTGATGATGTTCTAGGACTACCACCTTGAAGATATGTGGACTTCTACCTTGACCTATACCCTGGTACGACACTGATATCTACACCATCATATCAGATGTCTCCCAATGAGCTTCGTGAGCTGCGGGTACAACTGGAGGACTTGCAGGGGAAGAGATTCATCCGGCTCAGTGTTTCTCCCTGGGCAGCCCTAATTCTGTTCACCAAGAAGGCAGATGGAAGCTTGGGGCTTTATGTCGACTACCATCTCCTGAACCAGGTGACCATGAAGAACAAGTACCCATTACCGAGGATTGAAGACCTCTTTGGTCAGTTGAAGGGAGCACAATGGTTCTCAAAGATAGACCTCAGATTAGGCTATCACCAGCTCAGATTTCGAGATGAGGATGTGAAGAAGATGACCTTCAGGTGTCAGTATGGCCATTATGAGTTCTTGGTTATGCCATTCGGCATAACCAACGCTCTAGTAGTGTTCATGGTACTCATGAACATGATATTTCATCCATACCTCGATCACTTTGTCATAGTCTTCATCGAAGACATTCTAATCTACTCGACTACTGAGGAGGAGCATGCTTACCATTTGCAGGTAGTACTAGACACACTCCGAGAGCACCTTCTTTATGGTAAGCTCTTAAAGTTCCAGTTCTTTATCCAAGAGGCTCACTTATTGGGAAACGTCATCTTGGAGGCTGGATTTGTAGTGGATCCAGCGAAGATTGAGGCGATACTTACTTGGGAGCTACCCAGGAGTGTGACGGAGGTATGAAGTTTCCTGGGTTTGGATGGGTACTACTAGAGGTTCGTTCCAGAATTCTATAGAGTTTCAATGCTACTATCAACCTTGATGAAGAAGGGTAAACCCTTCGTGTGGTCGGAGAGATTCCAGTAGAGCTTTCAGGAGCTGAGGCAGAGGATGACTAGTGCCCCCCATCTTAAGGCTTCCAGAGGAGGGTGTAGGGTACGTAGTTTACTGCGACGCATCAGGGACCGGGCTCGGGTGTGGCCTGATTCAGGAGTGAGCAGTGATCATATATGGTTCTTGAAATCTAAGAAAGCATGATAAAAACTACACTACCCATGAACTGGAGTTAATAGTAGTGGTCTTCACCCTAAAGATGTGGAGGCACTACCTGATGGGCGAACGTTTTACCGTATACTCTGATCACAAGAGTCTCAGGTATATATTCTCTTAGAAGGAACTGAACCTAAGACAGCGACGTTGTCTTGAGTTCCTCCAAGACTATGACTTTGATATAGTCTATACTCTTGGGAAGGGGAACATTTTTGCAGATGCACTCAGCAGGAGGTCTGGTATACAACTGCTAGGTGAGGTGACAGAGCAGTTGGCTACTTTATAGATATCCTTTGTGGATAAAGATGGAGCAGCCTTCCTTTAGTATCTTATAGTCACTCCCCCACTTCTTCAGCGAGTCAGGGAGGCACAGCGTGAAGATGTTGACTGCGGGACACGACGTGCTCAGATATCCACAGGGCAGGTACCTGATGGATTTTATGAAGGTGGGGAGCACGTCATCCTTTTCAGAGGACATACTTTGGTACTAGTGGCACTTCCGGTGGATGTTTGGAGGGAGTTCCACAATTCCCCTCTAGTGGTACATCTAGAAGTGGAAAAGATTTATCAGGACCTCAGAATATAGCACTGGTGGCCAGGTATGAAGAAATCAGCAACTGAGTATGTCTCTCGATGCCTCACTTGTCAGTAAGTGAAGATGAAGCATCAGGTACCAACAGGCTTGGTTCATCCTTTAGAGGTCCTAGAGTGGAAGTGAGATGGGATATCCATGGATTTAGTGATGGGTCTTCTATGAACATCTAGGGGTCATGACTCGATTTGGGTGATCGTTGACCAACTCACCAAGTCGGCCCACTTCCTACCGATTAGAGAGCAAGGTTCAGTAGAGATCTTGGGACGCCTCTACGTGCAGGAGATTGTGCGGATACATGGAGTACCTTCTTCTATTGTCTCCGATTGTAATTCAAGATTTACTTCCCGGTTATGGAAGGGGTTGTAGGAGGATTTTGGGACGCAACATCATTTGAGTACCGCCTTCCATCCTCAGACAGATGGTAAGACTGAGCGGACCATTCAAACCCTCGAGGACATGCTGCGTGCTTATGTCCTCGACTTCGGTCACAGCTGGGAGGATCACTTACCTTTGGTGGAGTTTTTATACAACAATAGTTATCACTTCACCATAGGGATGACACCTTTTGAGGCATTGTACGAGCGACCTTGCAGATCACCTCTGTGCTAGACTGACCTCAGGGGAGTTAGCACTAGTGGGACCATAGATGGTACGAGCTACCATGGAGAAGGTGCAGATCATCCAGGAGTGGATGAAGGCTGCACAGAGAAGGCATAAGTCTTATGCTGACAGGAGTCGGAGACCTCTGGAGTTCAAGGATGGTGACCATGTCTTTCTACGGGTCTCACCTCGACGAGGTTTACAAATATTTGGCCGAGGAAGCAAGTTATCTCTGAGATTCATCAGACCTTCTAGGTTCTCAACAGAGTAGGCAAGGTGTCTTACTGCCTGGCTCTTCCACCTAAGTTGCACCGGGTGCAAGACGTCTCCCATTTATCCCAGCTGAGGAGATACATGCATGACCCTTGTCACATCATTGACCATGGAGAGTTGGACGTCGACAATGGGGTGACTTTTACGGAGGTCCTAGTGGAGATTGAGGATCAATAGGAGCGGGTCCTTCATGGACGGTCGATACCTCTAGTGCATGTCCGTTGGAAGCACGAGAACCTAGATGAGAACACATGGGAGCAGGAGGCTTAGATGCGTGCTCAGTACCCCCATTTGTTCCCTTAGTTCAAGTTGTAGCTTACGGGGATGTAAATCCCTAAGATGGGGAGAATTTAAAGACCTGGAATTTCCGTGGAATTTTTTTTCTTAAATACATGGGAATTTTACGAGTCCGTGAAAACTGACGACACATGATTCTGAGGCTCGGTGTGCCCGGAGTCAATTTCTAAAGTTTTTTTTGGGTATGTTTAGTAAACGTATGAGAGAGATTTTATAACTTTAGAACCGGTGCTCAGAATTGAAATCCAAGGGCACCGTTGAACTCACAGCGTCAATATTCGCTTAAGAATACTTTCACCTCAACGGTTGTCGGTCGAGATTAAAAGTTAGTTTTCGGGTTTTTAGAGAATGAATTAAATAAAAATTAAGTGTGTGGATTAATTTTAATTTGTCAGTTAAAAACCTCCTCATGGAAGTTAGAGGTGTTACCACCACACCTTAACCTCCCATGAGAGGTTATGGTGGTGGGGCCCACTCGAACTCACCCTCCCATGTGAGGATTAAAATGGTGGGGACCACTCGAGATTAAAACCTCTTGAACTCTCCATTAAGTGCGGAGAAACCTCTTGAGCTCCCCACTTAATGGTGCCACCCCTCTTTTTAATTTATTATGCCAACACCTCTTGAATTAATGGTGCAATTCAAATTAAATTATTAAAACATGATTTAATTTATATTGGTCATTCCTTTGTTGGGAGAGGGGTAGGAAGCACACTTGGAGAAACTTATTCTCTCCAATGTAGAACGCTCCTCCCAATGAAGAGCGACCATCGAAGAACGAAGAACGCTTCATCCACCAACGAAAAACATCTTCTTCTTTGATCTTCAACTGGAACAAGGGAGGAAGCGCCGTCCTTGAAGAACATTGAAGACGTCGTCCTCGACTTCTTCATCTTCTTTCCCGATGTCAACGAATCGACATCTGCTTACCCGTGACTTCGACAACGAACGATGAACAAAGGTAGGGGTTCAAACTTGTTAAATTGTTGCACGTTATTTGTTTTTCTTCAAGGATTAAGAATCAAAGCCTCATGATATCACCCTAACGCGGAGGGTGTGGGTCGAACAAACACGGCCCGACACCTCCGCCTTCTTTGTGGAATTTTACGCTAAACACGGAATGAGACCAGAATGAGAGAATCTCATCAATGATGATTGATGATCGAAGACGACGTCCCGAGGAGAGAGAAAATTCTTCCGGAATGAGAATCGGGCCACCAAAACTCGTCCAGTGACCCGCGGAAAGATCGCCAGCGGATGGAACCGATGAGCATCACCGTGTGACAGCGGTGGCGTAACCGTGCCGCCAGAGGAGTAACCTGCGGCAGTTGGCGCAAGCCTTACTACGAAGGAAACTGGCGGCTCAAGCTACCGTGTTTCCAGAGAAGGGGAGGTGAAACCGCGCCATGCGATAGAAAAAATGGGCCATGACCCCTGGCCGCGGCGGTGCAGCGGCGGCCGATGCAAGGCCAACCGTGAGGAGGACCGGCAGCCTGAGCCGCCAGGTCACCGGAGGCGGCGCGGAGTAACCCCACCGCGCGGGAGGTGGCTGGACGCTCTGCCAGCCGGGAGAAGCGGGACCCGTCGCTGGGTCCCACGTGACACGGACTGGCGCCACGTGGTATCGGTTTGGATTCCACCCGAACGGCTAAAACCATTTGGGAATCTAGGGGGTGTGGCCATCCCCCCTAGACACGGCTAGGGCAGACCCCACGGGCTGCCGGGATGGACCTAGCACGGGCCGGACCCAGCGTGGGATGGACCCAGCACGGGCTGTGCCACCCTCGCGGACCGGGTTGGACCCCGCGGACTGGGTCGGACCCCAATCCGGACCTGGGTCGGGCTAGGTCGGTCAGATTGGGCCAAACCGGACCCGGACCCGTTTTGGCCTGTTTCCACTCTTTTGCCCGTAAATTGTGCTACGAGCATCCGATTGATGAACCATATGTGGATATGGAAACCTTGGAGGAAGATGGTTCTTTTGTTATACCCCACTCAAGGTTTAGACACAGTTGGGGTACGCCCGAGTTGGATTCAAACGTAATTCCAACTAGGCCCTCAGAACGAAAATGTCAATAACTCTCAGACCGGACGCCTGATTAACGCACCGTCTGTATCGTTGGGTTTCTTTTGGAAATATAGATATTTTGGAAACATCAAATTGGGACTTCATGGAAGTTGATGTATCAAAACTTGGCTTGAGGATCAGACCCTTCTAGAATCAAGCATGTGTTGTGCGGAACCCTGTGGCTGGCTGCACTCTGACGACTGTTCATGGATCCTGTGTGGGTTCGAAAACTCCGACTACTGTTCCTGGATCCTATGTGGGTTCGAAAGCACTGATGAATATTCCTGGATCCTGTGTGGGTTCGACAACTCTGACTACTATTCCTGGATCCTGTGTGGGTTTGACAGCATTGACGACTATTCCTGAATCCTGTGTGGGTTCGACAGCTCCGACTACTGTTCCTGGATCCTGTGTGGGTTCGACAGCTCTGACTACTGTTCCTCGATCCTATGTGAGTTTGATAGTTCTGATTTTGTTCCTGGATCCTTTGTGGGTTCGACGGAATAAATGATTCAGTGGCTACATATGATCATCTCTAACACTCTACGTGAGTTGCATACCTGTGTGAGCTGAGTGAGTAACTTTTGTGTTTACCTCATGATTGAGATGAGTTACTTGATAACTTAGGTATATGTATGGGCATATACCTATGTAATGGATATCCGTTGATTTCATACTCTGTGGTTTATCCTTGGTGGATTTTGAGAGACCTTGGTGGTCTTGGGGTCCCTACTGAGTATTGTTATACTCAACCCTACACGGGCTATGCCCGCACCTCATTGTGTTGGATGTAGACGACAGACATCGCTGACCGTGGATAATTGTATGAGGACTGGATGATACCCAGAGGTGGACCACATGGTGTGATGATACACAGAGGAGATAGACATACATGGATTTTTTTGGAGGCTATCTGTACCTACCCTTTAGGTTGGATCCATGGTGGACGATCCAGGAGATGCTTTTCACCTTTCAACTATTTTTTTCCTTTTCAGTTGTACTTGTACTTTATAGTTGAGCTTGTATTTATAGCCCTTTTAATTTTTAGAAATTACTTGTTATACAGTTTTACTTAGTGTTTTGTATTCATCTATGTGATCTATTGTGTGTGTTTACAGTTATAAAGGCAATGCCTTCCCAGTTTAGGGAATTACGCCTTTGGTTCTAGTCGCTAGCCCCTGGCCTATGGAAGGCGGGGTTGGGGTATTCACGACACAGGCCCATGGGGACGAATCGTGACAATTAATACTTTGATGGATCAATTACATAAAATATACACTTCACAGGTGTCTCCATGATAAATGGTTTCTATTTTGTCAAGAATCCATTGGGGCCCCGCCTAAGCCGACAATATACTGAGAGTGACACCCCAAGACCATCTCCAACAGTCTAGGGACTAGAGACAAGTACCAAGTAGGAATATCACTAAAATGGGATTACTTGGTCTAATGTACTTGTATACGCATGCACACACCCAACTCCATGAAAAAGTATAGAGATATAATATAACTAAATTATCTAGACAGTAATCAATGCACAAAACATCCTCTAGGAAAACAATAAACCGTAGTAGGATAATACAAAAGTATAAATAGGTAAAATACATTACCAATCATAAAAAATACCCAAAACTAAAAAAAACTGATAAAGGGGGGAAAAAGAGAGATCTTGGATCAAAATCTCTAAGACTGACCATCAAACATGATCAGTGCCTCCAAACACTGCTATGCTTCTCCAATATCAGGTCCACTAAAGACACTGGAAATCTGGATATAATATACATAGGACATGACATATATGGTAAATTACCATCCATGGGTGAGTATAAGAATAATTATTAGGAATCCCAAAAAACTAAAAGGGAAGAAACATAATAAAATAGTTATCTCAATCCATAAGTTAAAATTGATAGGAAACCCAACATTAGATATCTTAATACTAAAACCCTAGTTAAAAAAGGATAGTAATATCAATATCCATATATAGATAATGATTATGATGATTCTATCAGGCACCATATGAAACCTCACAAGAAATAGAGTGGAGGGCCCACTCCTTGGTACTATGCTCCACAGCCAGGGGAGAACTACCTCCATTGGAGGACCCTCTCCTCGCCATAGCTTAATAAAGGGGGAGTACCAATCTATAGATTAAGGAATCATAACCTATATAGTATGGGGGAGTACTGAATTTACCCATATATAGTATATGGGGGAACTTGTTTCCTAGTGATTCATGGGAGTACCAACACCAATATCTCTCTGATGACAAAACCTGATCACTTCCATCGACCAAGAATTGTTGGTAGAACCATCCAAATTATACCACCTCATGTAGTATATTTGATGCCAAAATGAATTCCACTACTAAATCCTATGAGAAAAAACACTCAAGATGGGATACTCATGGGCCCTAATCCGAATCCCAAAGAAAGTGGTATGCAAGGTAGAATGTTTTGGAAAAGTACATGATGTGTGTATCAGGGTATGAGGTATGTGAAACCCCTTGAGTAACTAGTCATGTTATTCCATAAAAGTTTCTTGGATATCCATATACCTCCACATGTCACGTCCCTATAGAGACACAATTCATTTTTTCACCCAAGGCCTTGGGCATGTGCTATCGGCACATGGATCAGCCACCCGGCTAGTATCGCATGGAGTGTAGGCATAGTCACATTACATGTGATATTTATCTTGATCTAAAACCCTAATTTCCTTTGGAATTTAAGAAATATAACATGTGTTTCTCTGGTATATAAGGTGTGTAGTTGGTATTTTTATATATGGTGAATTTTAGACTTCAGACCTTCAATAGCTCTTAAGATCTACCAAATCTAATTCCATACTCACCAATTCCACTAAAATAAAAGGAATGAACCTCTAATAATCGATTCCTAACCTCTGGTGGTTAGAAATATGAATTATGATCAAATGATTTTGACCTTTTATTGGTCCCATTACCAAAAGGGGTCTCTATACCGAAAACTAAAATTTTTGATCCATAGTTCTTCCTCAATCCATATACATAACATTGATCCCAAGGTCTTTCATGCATCGATCCATCAGAAATATGAAGGTTTTATAGCACTCAAACCTATCAAGAAATTTCAAATTAACAACCCCATGGTCTAATTATAAAGAACATAACGAATAAAGATGAGAGAGGCATAATAAAATGGTGATATTTCCATTGGATGATGCAATCCTAGATAATGATCATAAACATGTAAACATAAATGGTTTAAAGCATGGGCATAAAAAATTAATAAGGTTCAATAATTTTAATTAAATTATTAGTTCATGTGAAGAATGAAAATCAATGAATTCAGAAGATATATGATCCATGCTCAACAATCAAGAACACAATGTTATAATTCCATGAAATAATGATCCCTACCTCGAGAATAGATTGATGGTTAGTGAATAAATTTTTTCTAGAGATATTGATAAAGATTCCATCGTGTTCTTCATTCTTCCCATAAATATCCTCAATTAATTTGTCATCAATCCATGATATTGGGTTCATAAATGATAATGGTGGGTGTCTTACTCTTCCTCTCTTAACTTTAAGGGTTATGTAGTTTACCATAGAGATTTTTAATAATAGTGTATTTAAAAGAGAAGTGAGATAAGTATATAATTTAATAAATTTAATAAAATATATCATTTAATTTATTTAATGCACCCACCAACGAATGCCTTCCAAGGAACGTATGATGTTGACCAACCTTATATCGTGCCAAGGGTAAACTCCATGTTTCAAAAAAAACTATGTTATCAGATTTTCCATATGATCTTTTGATCAATAATAAAACTATTTATTCTAAAAAGATATATGAGCATGATTTAGTATATTTTATATTTTTAATAAATTAATTTTGGGGTCCTATGAAACCCAAAACATAGTTCTAACTCCAAGGGAAAAAATATAGATATATATATAGAAATATTAAAAGGACCAAACTATGGAAACTAAATTTGTTACATTCTTTCCACCATCAAGGATTTCCATCCTGAAAACCGTAAGCTAAAAGGAAGTGAGGGTACAGAGCCCACATTTGTCTCTCACTCTCCAAGGATCTCTCCTACCCATTACTGTACTTTCAAAGCACTTGAACTAAAGGAATGGTCTGCCCATGTAGGATCCTCTCCCACTAATCATTGATCACCACTGAGTACTATGAGAAGGTGGATCCATCCTCATTTTCTATCTTTCCCTATTCAAAAACATGTAATAGGTCATGCATGTATCTACTACTCTATGGAACATGGAAGACATCATGCACCTAATACAAACATGGGTTAAGTACAAGTGGTAAGAAACCTCACCAAACCTATGTAGGATCTAAAATATCACAATGAACCTCAAGGATTGTTTTCTACCCTAAAAAATATCTATAATACTCATCTTGGGGAGAAACTTAGGAAAACATGGTCTCCCAACTTAAAATCAAAATGCCTTAGATGATAGTCTATATAATATTTCTATCTAAACTAGGTTTTCCTTATATGACCATGGATTACATAAACCTTATTCATCATTTCCTCCACCGGTTATAGACCAACAATTTATGTATCACCAATAATAGTCCAAGAAAAGGGTGACCAATAGGGTCTCTCATATAGTTCCTCAAATGGTCAAATGTCAATAGTAGAGTGATAACTATTATTATAGGAAAAATATACCAAGGGTCAGTGATCCTCCCAGTTCCTTCCAATGTCTAACATGTCTTCTATCATCATATCTTCTAAAACATAGACATTTTTCTCTATCTAGACAACCTTTTGGGGGTGAAACATCATAATAATCCATAATTAGATCCTAAAACCCCCTAATAAACCTCTCCACAACCATGACGTGAACCAAGAATCATGATCAAAGAAAATATTCATAAGTATCCCATGGAGTTGGATGATATATAGCATATATAAATTCCCTACACACTCAACTTAACTCTTATCCTAGATGGAAAGGAAGTCTTATGACATGGTAATTCAGTTAATAATCACCCAAATAGCATTATGGTCTCTCATTTTCCATGGAATACCCATAAAAACCCCATTGATATATCATCCCACTTCCATTCTAGGATCTCTAAAGGTTGAGTCAAACCTATCGAAACTTGTTGTTTTGCCTTTAACTACTAACATGTGAGACATCAAGAAACAAACTTGACAACACTCCTCCTCATTCCAGGCCACTAAAACAACCACTGAATGTATTTTTACATCTTTGTCACTCCAATATATACTACTAAGGGGATGTATGAAACTCCCTCATTATTACCTCCCACAACATGACCAGAACTATTTCCCGTCCCTGTAAAAGTATTACATGCACCCCGACTTAATAAAATACATCTGGTACATCTCCCGTGGACATCAAGTCACATAAAATTTCATAGTTTATGTCACCCAACTGAACCTCCCTCATATACTGAAGAATTGGTGGAGTCACTACCATCGAATGTAGAAAATATGTCCCTATCTCAGCTACAAGGGTCAACTATAATGAGTCCAAATACTCTAAAACTTCCTCCACTAATCATGAATTGGATTTCCTGATAAGGGAATCTTACACCGTGTTTCCCTTCCCTAGAGTATAGACTATATCAAAGTTTTTATATTTTAGGAACTCCAGCCACTACCTCTATCTTAGGATGATATCTATTGGACTAATGATGTACTAGAGACTCTGGTGATCTAAGTAAACAAAATAAATTCTTGCCTACAATATAATTCCTTCAAATCTTCCAAAAAAAGATGGGTGCATTTAAATTCAAGTCTTGGGTAATGTAGTTTTTCACATGGGATTTCAACTTCATCGACTCATAAGATATCATTTTCCATCTCTACATCAATATGAATCCAAACCTAGTTTCATAGGAATCACAAAACACCAGGTACTTGACACCCTCCTCTAGTATCCTCAATATAGGTGCACTGGTAAACCTTTACCTCAACTCCTAAAAGGATCTCTAACACTTATCAGTATTATAAAATGGATACCCTTTCTACATCAAGGAAGTCAAAGATGCCATGATCCAAGAAAATTATACCATGAACATCCAATAACACATTCCAAACTAAGGAAAATTCACATCTACAACATTCTCTTAGGTAGTTCCCAAGAAATCAATACATCAATCATTTATTTTTCCATAACGACACTATAATCAAAGATGACATGCCCTATAAATAGAACCTCTTGGATAAAAAACAAACACTTTGAGAGCTTACCATATAGTTGTTTATCTTGAATTAAGTCTAGGACCATCCTCAAATGATATGTATTCTTCTCAAACATAGAGTAAATAATAATATCCTTAATAAAGTCAACCACGAACCCATCCAAGAAAGGATTAAAGAAAATGTTTATAAGTTTTGTGAACACAGAGGGGGAAATTTTCACATTGAATGGAATCACTAGGAAATCATAATGATCGTAGATACATTGGAATTTCATCTTTAGAATATCATTCTCAAGAACTATCAATTGATGGTAGATGAACCTAAGATCAATCTTTGATAACTATCTCACACATTTTCACTAGTTAAAGAGGCTGCTAATCATCTACAAGGGGTAATTTTTATTGATCTTCACCTTGTTTAGGCAATGATAATCTATAAAATGATTCAATATCTCATCTTTATTCTTCATGAAAAACACCAGATCCAACTAGGGGGACACGCTAGGTCTAGTAAAATCCCTTTTCATGAGGGTCTTCCAACTACACACTCAGCTATCGAAGATCAGTAGGGGCCATCCAATATGTCTCAAAAGATATTGATGTGGTACTGTAGTGAAAATAAATGTATAATTAGATCTACCAATTTATAAATAATCCTTGAACATCTTCATAGAATACATCTATAAAATCCTTCACTGCTATTGGAAGTAAAATGTTTTAATTTCCCATTATTTCAAATGCCAAAATCACTAACTAATGGGTGATGAATTTCAGCTTCTTACTCATGATCCCCACTTTCTCTTCTATAAGGTCCTTCTCAACCATGAAGGAGAACCTCATTCCATTAGCACATAAACATATAACTCTCCCATGGTGATAGTCTATCTAATAATACACTATATACAACCAATCTATACTTAGTATGACACCATAAAGTTTCATCCCAAGGACCAAGAGGTCCCATTAAAAACCCACTACATTTAGGGAAATCTCACACTATAAACATATATACAATATAGAATAATCTCTCTCTATAAGAAACTATAGCCACATCTAACAACCTAAATAATCCACAGGAATATCTATCTCACACATATGGGATATGAAGATGAAGGAATCACATGTGACTGTATCAACATATACTGGAGATAGAGTATAGAAGACACAGATTGTGCCTCAAATCATCTCATGTGAAACTGAGTCATATCCCTCCATAAACTACAACTGAACATGCCCTCTACCACTATAACGTCCTGGATCTGGGTGCTGCCCAAAGGTGCCCTGAACCTGGTTGGTCACATGAACTCAAGTGAATTTCCCAAAATACCATAGGCTGCCGACTAGCAGTGAGGGCCACAGTGTGATAATGAGGAAACTATGCCCTAATTGGAAGAGTATGCACAGTGGAATAATAAATAGTAAACATAAGTGGAAGTAGTAATACCATACAACAGAAGAAAACAATAGAATACTGATAGTATAAAACAACTGCATCATATATAAATAAATGATGCTTGTCACATGTATCTAGGAAAGCAGCCAAACAAGTCACAATTCTAGAAATACAATACTAAAACCAAATTACAAAAAGCAATAAACTTCAACTACATCACAAGCCTCATCTTGGTCCCATGATCTCTATCTCCAACAAAAATCAAGTACCTGATGAAGAAGGGTACTTCCCCTTATCTATACCTACAACCATATAATCAGTTTGGGTCCAAAAGCATGACCCAAATAGGGTGTGAGATTAATCCTAGTAGTAAAACACAAAGATATATGTTCCTAACTGTCAGTGAATATATATATATAGTAGTTAATATGTAGAAATAAATTAATAAACTAGGAAGTACTCAAAAGTAAACAATCCTACAATTTTCAATTACATTCATTTACATTTTTAATCAATTCATTGAATCATGTAAACCTTGGGATCTAGCCTAAGTTCTATATCCCCTATGTAATATTAACAACAGACATATTAAAATACCAACTAAACAATTAAGTAAGAACGAGTCCAAGCTTAAGCTTTGGTTTGGAACACTCATCACAAACATTAAACTAATGAAAAACAACCCTCTGGGAAAGCTCACATGGTCTAACCCCTATGGTCTAACATAACTTCAGTTCAATATTTAATGACCCTATGGTAAATTTCTCATAGTATAACCCCTCTAGACCCACATAGAACTAATCATTTACAAACGAACACCTAGGAAGCTCTTATGGTCAATACCCCCTTGGTCTACATAGAAATAATAAATTATAATGACCACCTGGAAGCTGTCATAGTCAATGCCCTAGGGCCCAACATTCATTTAATATCGACCCTCTGGGTAGCTCTCACGATCTAACCCCTCTAGTATATGAACACCTAGTAGCTCTCATAGTCAATACCTCTGGGTCAACATAACAACAAATTATACATAACTGTCCCTACCTCAAAATCTATCATAGTCAAATTCCCCTTGGTCATACCTTCACAATGAGAAACACATGCATCTAATTTAATCAGTAACTCCATCCTAAAAACAAGAGGCATGAAAAAAAGAAAGTATAATATAAATTCTAGACCAAATGACTATAATCAAATCAAACAAGGGAAACTCACCCATAATCAAGGAATAAAACCTTTTGCATAAGCAATAACCCTTTCTCAATCAAACAAACCATCACAGGTATTAATCAAGGTTAAATTCCAAAACACGCAATACCCAAAACATGGGTATTCGACACTTTAATAATATATAATCCAAATAAAATCAAATAAAGGTACAAACCATCTACCTTTATGTTGTATGATCAAAACTCTTGAATGTCATCCCTTGAATCGGCCTAGAATGATGTAGATCTACAAAAATGGTAAAAATGATCATCCTTGAAATACCTATGAGAGAGGAGGAATCGGGAAGAAATGCTCTAGGGAAAGAGAGAAATCACTAGTGGGAGTACAACGCACCTGATGGAATCTTAATCTGAGCTCAGACAAAGAACTAGGAGGATCTCAAAGTTCTTCAGTCGTTCGTCGCTCTCCTGTACGAACTGAGGGGAGAAGAAGTGTGTTATGGAGATGAGATACGACCCCACTCTGATTCATCAATTAAAAAGAAAAGTACATGGTGTGTTCATTTAATGTACATGCCGTGTAATATCCTCAACCAACCCCCACTTTAGGCGGTCTTTTAGGTCACCTACGCGACCATGTACTTGACTATTACACAACTAGTACACAACTACACACGACAAATGGGTACACGACGTGTACTTATAAAATTTCCCATCTCTTCATTTTTCCTCCAAAACAACCCGAAATAAAGATCCATACCTGAAATGAAGATCTGGGTTCTTAAAAACTTCCCCCCTTAAAGAAATTCATCTCCAAATTTCCCTTCCAAGGGTGGTAAAGTAGGAACTTCAAATAACTATGGCCACTATGATCGTATGTCAGCCTCCCTCTCCCAAGTCTCTTACTGTACTCACCCATTCTACCATAGAACCCATACCAGAGGAACATACTATCCACATAGAACATTCGTGATATGATCCACAATCCAAATAGGGTACTACTCTAAGGATACAACCACCTCAAACTCAACCTCCTTGGGTTGGAAAACATGAGACGATTCTGAAAAGTAACGTCATAGATGAGAAACATGAAAGACGTCGTGTATATCCTAGTAGATCTAAGGTAAATAAAACTGATTGGTGACTGAACCAAATCTCTCCAAAACCTCAAATGTCCTGACGTATCTCGGTGAAAGATTCCCCTATCTTCTAATCCTTATGTGTCCCAACCTCGATGTGGCAGGTAAGAAAACCTGATCTCTAACCTCAAACTCTAGAGGCCATCTCTGTCAATCAGCATAAGATTTCTGGAAAGATTGTACAGTATCCATCCTCTTCCAAATCAACTCCACATGCTTCGTGGTCTCCTGTACAAGATGAGGTCCCAACATAGCTGCCTCTTCTGCCTCCAGCCAACATAGGGGTGATCGGCATGACCTACCGTACAAAGCCTCATAAGGTTCCATCTGAATCATCTCATGAAACTATTATTGTAGAAAAAATCCACTAGTGGTATGTGTCTCTCCCAAGAGCCTCCGAAATCCAAGACACATGCTCGTAGCATGTCCTAGAAAACTAGAATCGTGTGCTCAGAGTGGCCATCTGCCCGGGGATGGTAAGTTGACTCAGAAGTACCTGTGTACCCAAATACCTCTATAGTCCCTACCATACATGAGAAGTAAATTGGGAATCCATGTCTGAAAATATAGAGTGATAAACCCCATGAAAACGTACAATCTCCCAGATATAAAACCTTCCAAGCTCATCAAAACTGAAGGTTTACTTAATTAGTAAGAAGTGTGAAAACCTTGTGAGTCTGTAAACAACAACCCAAACCACATCATTCCCTCGAGGTGACCTCGGTAAACCCATCATGAAATCCATCATGACATCATTTCATTTCCACTTGATAATGGGTAAATACTGTAAAAGCCCTGCTGGTCACTGATGTTCTGCTTTCACCTGCTGATAGGTGGGAAATCTCATAACAAAACCAGCCACATCCCTCTTCATACCTGGCCACCAATACTAAAAGTGTATATCTCGATACATCTTGGTGACACCAGGATGAACTGCCCAAACCGAGGAATGAAAATATTTCATCAACTCCTCACGTATGTCTGTTGACACCCATACACGTCCATGGAAAAGAAAGATATCATCATCGCCTATAGTCCACCCGGAAGTAGGGTCCTCTCATAACACACTCCTTCGTAGGACTAGGCCTTTAGAATCTGATAGCTTCCTCATTCTCACTCAATCCCATAGAGCAGTGGTAAAAACTATAAAAGAAATAAATGTTTTCCCCTATCTATCGTACACCTATAAATGAATATAAGAGAACAGATCCATAATCTTCCACTCACTGCTGGCCTCCTGAAATTCCTATATCTGAGTCCTCTTTCTCACTACATCAGCCATTACGTTACCTTTCCTAGGCGTGTATTCAAGCTCAAAGTCAAAATACCGAAGGTACTCAACCTACCTTCACTATCTAAAATTCATATCACGCTGAGTAAATATATACTTGAGGATTTTTTGGTCAGTTTATACCAAAAAATGATCTCCAAAAATATAATGTCTCCAAAAACGTAAAGCATGCACAACTACAGCCAACTCGAGATCGTGCATCAGGTAATTCCTCTCATGTGGCCTCAACTACTGAGACTTGTACGCAATGACTCCTTCCCCCTACATAAGCACTACTCCCATCCTGATACCCGACGCATCGCAACATGCAGTGTAACTCTTTCTCGACTCTAGAAAAACTAATATTAGTGCTGAAGTCAATCTCTCTTTTAGTTCATGAAAGGCTAAATCGTAAGAATCTATCCACAAGTACTTTACACCATTCTTAGTCATCCCTGTCAGTGGAACTACTAAGCATGAAAATTCCTGAATAAAGTTTCTATAGTAACCATCCAACCCTAGAAAATTCTTTACATAAAATACATTCTTTAGATGCTCCCAGGAAACTACTTCTCTCACTTTCTTTGGGTCTACTAATACTCTTGTCTCTATGATAACACAACCCCAAAAGTGAATCTGGTCCATACAAAAGTGGCATTTTGAGAGCTTAGCATATAAATGATTCTCCCTCAGTGTACTAAATACAATCTCAAGATGGGTGGCATGGTCATTTCGAGTATGAGAGTACACAAAGATATCATCCATGATGACTACCATATAAGAATCCAAGTAAGGATGGAATAATAGGTTCATAAGTTCCATGAAAACTATGAGTGCGTTCATGAGACCGAAAAATATAACCAAATACTCGTATATACCATACCTAATCCGAAAGGCTGTAAGAGGTATATATAATGGTCTAACACGCAAATGATGATAACCAGATCTCAAGTAAAACTTCAATAACACCTAGTCTCTTCTAAGCTGATCAAATAGATCATCAATCCTCAAAAAAGGATATCAGTTCTTAACCGTCAAACGGTTCAGCTTCTGATAATCCACAAAAAGTCTTAGGGTACTGTCTTCCTTCTTCACAAAAATGATAGGCGAACCCCAAGGAGAAGTACTGGGTTAGATGAAACCCTTTTCCTGCAACTCCTCTAACTGCATCTTAAGCTCTTATAACTCTAGTTTAGCTATCCTATACGGAGGAATGAACACTGGTGCCACTCCTATCATAAGCTCAATAGAGAAATATACCTCTCTCTGGAGGTAAACCTAAAAATTTATCTAGAAATACATCCCTGAAATGATCCACCACTAGAGGAAATTCTATCTATTAAGTCTCTTGGTCATCCAGATATAAACTAGAAATATGGATTGTAATTCCTATGAACCCATGATGCTCGGGTACCACTCTACTTGCCTAGACATCCCATTCACCCTTGTGTAGAAAATACCCACCCTCTGGTGATGTGAAACTCACCCTGTGGCGATAGTAGTCAAAAAAGTCCTGGAAAGAGACTAACTTATCCATTCCGAGAATGATATTTAATCCATTCATCTCAAAGACATAGAGGTCCCATAATAATTAACACCCACCAACCTCAAGAGGTCACTCCTTGCATTGACGTGCACTAGCCTTCATAATCCCTAATGGAGTGTCTAACATCATAACATTATTAGAAGTAAAGATACATGGCCTAAGGATATCCACAATGGAAACAGATATAAAACTATGGGAATACCATGTATAAAAAAGATCATAAGCTAAAAATGAGGCAACTAGAATCATACCTCTAAATATAGAGGGTCAAGGATCCTGCTCCTTCTAGATCTTCTCAACTACAAAATTATGACCTATACAGCAGCCCTGCAACCCTGCTTGACTACCCTGAGCTGATCTACCCTACTTTTACTGAAATCTTTCCATTTTGATACCATGACCATGACCTCCTTCTCAGCTTGAATGGCCCGAGGAACTAAATTTCCCTGGCTGAGGAGAAGCTAGTGGTCCTACTCCTGAATGTGGAGTCATAACAGAACCCCTATCACCCACTAATATTGAGGACATCCGGAAAAAACACTAAAGATGACCCATCTTGCTGCAAGATCGACACTCGACTGGGTCCTTCGAGAAATGTGGTCTCGTATGCCCACTCTTCCCACAATGGTAGCATACCTCTAGGATACCTGAAGAAACATCACATGAAATCTCCCTACGACATTTCCTGCTATCTGTCAAAGGAGTACCAACCCTGGATTCTGAACCTCCCTAGCTCATAGCTACCAACTCCCTCAAATTGTGTATGGTAATCAATTCTTGGTTCACTATAGCCATCACTAAAGTCAACCTGAAAACATTCACCTTTGATCGGATGTCATACCTGATACCATCCTCAAATTTCCTAGCCAAAGATAAATCATCACCTCCCAAAACAAGTGTGAAGTGCTAAAGCTATGTGAAACATGATGATTAATCAATCACTAAATGAGTGCCCTGCTCCAAATGTATGAACTCTCAGGCTCAATCGGCCCTCAACGTCTCGGGATTGAAGTAATCATAGAAGGTCCTCTGAAACTCTTCCCAAGACATATCCTAATGACATCCAGCCTATGAGATAACATCCCACCATCTCTTGGTGGAATCACATAGCATGTACATAGAAAGATTCACCCTCCTCTTCAAAGGAATATCTAGATGCTCAAAGATATCAAGGATGGCCTCCAACCAAGACTCTGTAGCCTGTGGTCCTCCATACCCTAAGAAATTGGGAGGATGTTTCTGTTGGAACACCCGCTTCAACTCTACCATAGTCGAGGTAGGATGTGGTTCTCACTGGAAAGTCTGTAACATCCTCAAAAATCCTTCACGGAACTGTGTATCAGCACCCACATCTAGTATAACAGCTAGTTCCAAGACGGTCACAACTGGAGGATTTACTAGTAGTCCCCGATCTACCATTTTCGGTTTCTAATCATCGCCCTATACCTGGTGTAAAATTAGAGAATGTCTTTGTGGAAATACTCTTCAAGGTCAAGCACACACTTCATTTCAAGATTATCAAGGAAAAAAACTTATAAGTGAAAGAACAAAACAAGAGAATAAAGAATTCAAGTTTTACAAAAGAGGGTTACATGGTGTGTAGAACCACTATACTGCGTGTTCCCTTAAGCCTTAACATGGGCATGTACCTCCGCCAACCTGGTCATGTAACAACCCATACACACAGCATGTTCATCCTAATACAGAGTATGTACTTGAATTTTCTCTCCTACCCAGGTTCATCTACATGGGTATAACTACACGGTTTTCTCCTGGGTAACACTACACGACGTGTTCACCATAGACATGACATGTACAACTTAAGTCCTATAAACTCATTTCATTGGTCACATGGTTGGATACATGGTTGATAACTACATGACGTGTAGAATCTAGACACTGTGTGTACAACCTAATATTAATCCACCTATTTCATTGGTCACACAACCAGATACCCAGTTCTTTATAACAGGGTGTGTACTTACAGTACACAGCGTGTTCTACCGAACATTTATCAACCTTGTGTCTCTACTCACATAGTCAATCACACGGCCAAGGGATACACGGCGTGTACATACAATACATGGTGTGTACTTAAGAATAGTTGTTTCTTATAGAATAGAAGAACACATAATGTTTGTTCATAACACCACACACCGTATTTTCTAGGTTTTCAGACAGTAAGCCACTGAAAATTCTCCGAAACCCTTAAAAACATAAAATTTTGTCCATGTTATGAAAAATTACAACCCATGAGAGCCCATTCTCCCGCAAATCAATGTTTGGAATCCTTATTCATATCATAACTTGACAAAATTCAATTAAAGTTCAGAAATGATTCACTAAATTCCAATCCAAGAGTGCCCATAACAACTCAGGGACCAAAGTTTGGTGTCTATCCAAATGAAACTTTACATATACCGATACCCTATAAAAATATCAGGTATTCTATCATGGAATCTATCACAACAACATGCATATCTAGAAAAACATCTATCACAACAACATGCAATCAGTAATGAATACTAAATGGCATGACAAGAATGCATGACATGTGATCTCTAAAAAGTGCCTATATGATGCATGAGATAGAATACCCTCATCTCATTAGGTTGCAACAGAAATAGAACCACAATGATATCAATAATAACAACATAAACCAAGTGCATCATCCAATGGTGAAATCAAATCAACTATAACAATTAAAAAACTAGAAAATTTGCAATATTCGAGGTAACTTGGATTTTTCCTGTACACAGGTTAGCTGCTCTCAGGCATAACTTGTTACCAACTACTAATTCCTTCTTATCCCTGTCTATAGGCTCCAAATAGTAAGACAAAGTAGAAAAGAAATAGTGCTTTGATACCACTTTTTAACGTCCCAGATCTGGGTTCCACCCAAAGGTGACCCAAACCCAATTGGTCACATGACCTCAAACACATTTCCCCAAATACCAGAGGCTTCTAACTAGCACCAAGGGCCATGGTGTGATAATGGGGAAACTATTCCTTCATTGGCAGAGTATGCACAATGAAATAACAAATAGTAAACATAAGCGGAAGCAGTAATACCATACAACAGAAGTAAACAGTGGAAGATTGATAGTAAAAAACAACTGCAACATATATAATTAAATTATGAATCTCACATGTATATAGGAAAGTGGTAAAACAATTCACAAGGTTGGAAATACAATACTGAAACCAAATTATAGAAAATCAGTAAGCTCCAACAACATTACAAGCTTCATCTTGGTCCCATGCTCTCCATCTCGAATAATAATCAAGTACTTGATGAAGAAGGGTGCTTTACCTTATCTATAACCACAACCATATAATCTATTTGTGTCTAAAATCATGACCCAAATAGGGTGTGAGATGAATAACAATAGTAAACCAACAAAATATCTATGCCTAACTATCAATGAATATATATATCAGGTAATATGTAAAAATGAAGTAATTAACTAGGAAGTACTCAAAAGTAAACAATCCTACAGTTTTCAATTACATTCATTTAAATTTTTTAATCATTCCACCGAATAATGTAAACCTTGGGATCTAGCCTAAGATCTGTATCCCCTATGTAATAGTAACAAAAAACATCTCAGAAGACCATCTAAACAATTAAGTAATACTGAGTCCTAGCTTGTTCTTTGGCTTGGAAGACTCATCACAAACATTCAACAAATCACAAACAACCCTCTGGGAAAGCTCACACGGTCTAACCCCTCTGGTCTAACATAACATCAGTTCAATAATTAATGTCCCTATAGGAATGCTCTCATAGTATAACCCCTATGGTCCCACATAACACTAATCATTTACAAATGACCACCTGGGAAACTCTCACAGTCAATACCCCCTTGGTCTGCATAGAAAAAAAATTATAATGACCACCTGGTAGCTCTCACAGTCAATTCCCTAGGGTCCAACATTCATTTAATAATGACAATCTAGGTAGTTATCTCTATCTAACCCCTCTGGTCTATTACCACCCATTAGCTCTCACAATCAACACCTCTGGGTCAACATAACAAAAAATTATACATAACTGACCCTACCTTGGGAAGCTCTAACAGTCAAATTCCCTTTGGTCATACTTTCACAATATGAAACACATGCATATCATTTAATTAGTAACTTCATATTAACAACATGAGGCATGGAAAACAAAGCAAGCCTAACAGGCATTCGAGACCAAACGACCATAATCAAATCAAACAAGGGAAACACACCCATAATCAAGGTATAAAACCTTATGCATAACCAATAACCCTTTCTCAATCAAACAAACCACAGAAGGTATTAATAATGGTTAAATTCTAAAATATTCAATAACCAAAACAAGGTTATTCATCACTTTAAGCATATATAATCCAAATACAATCAAAGAAAGGAACAAACCACCTACCTTGATGTTATACGATCAACACTCTTGAACGCCGGCCCTTGAATCAACCTATAATGATGTATATCTATAAAAAGAGTAAAAAATATCATCCTTGAAATAACTATGAGATTGGAGGAATTAGGAATAAAATATCAAGGGAAAGAGGGAACTCACTGGTGGGAATCCAATGTACCCAACATCATATCAATCAGAGCTCAAACAGAGAACCAGGAAGAACTCGAAGTTCTTCTGTTGTTAATTTCTCTCTTATACCAACCGAGGGGAGAATAAGTGTGTTCTGGAGATGATACAAAACCCTGCTCTGATTCATCAATTAAAAAGAAAAGTACACAGTGTGTTCATTTAATGTACACACCATGTACTATCCTCAACTGGACCCCGCTTTAGGTGGTCTACTAGGTCACCTACATGACCATGTACTTGGCCATTATACGGCCTGTACATGGATACATGCGGTAACCGGGAACACGACGTGTACTTTTAAAATTTCTTATTTCTTCCTTTTTCCTAAAAAACAACCTAAAATAAAGATCCATAGCTGAAATAAAAATCCAGGTTCTTACAACTACTAAACCTCTAAGCCTAGTATGGGCCACTTATTGGTGGTGGTGGTGTGAGTAGTTCAAATTGTATTCCTCTACCTAAAGATCCTTCATCTAGGGATCTTCCTATCCCACCATCTACACCTCCTCCCTAGGGGCCACCCTGACCATGCTTGGGAGATCTCTAATAATAAATTTTCCTCTTTTATGGAGGTTTATACAATGTTTTTTCCAGCATTTATAGAATTCTAGTTTCTTAAATCATGATCCATGTGACTTCAGCCATCACTTCCATAGAATTATACCTCTCAAGGATCACTTGACCATCCATGTGATATCTACATAGTAGATCCCCATGTATGATTTTGGGAATGACTATGCCTCTTATGTTGAGACCCTAATAGTCAATACCAGCTGGTTGTTGCAAAAAACCTCCATTATATTATGACCAATTCCTGTTTTGGCTATTTAATTCCCCTCTACTAGGAAAATATCTATCACCAAGGACCACTTTAACACTCTGATATAAATGGGAATGCATAAGGAGACCATGCTAGCCTAGATGTACCTATAGATACCATGTTCAAACTTCCATTACTGAAAGTATCCATCTTGTACCATATCAATAGATTATTGAATTTGGTTAGTTAACCTTGAGGAATACTTAGTAATTGACCTATCACCCTATTATAGCTCAAGAATCTCATGGATCCACATAGAGCATGATATCGAAGTATAATACTCATCAAGGAATAATCAATGAAAGTATTCCTACGAGTACATCACCTCATCATGGGTTTGAGTGATTAAACCCACTTTTTCCATGTTACTACATGAATATGGATGGTTCTGAGTTCAACCATCTGATCTGTTGGGGTCCGTTTGAGTTTTAAAATTCACGAAACTGACTCGAGCCAATCCTCCACTACCTGAGGGTATGACTCACCATGAAAATTGATTAGTCTATATAAAAATAACTCATGTAATGTTATATGACTATGTGCATCATCATATTAACCTACTAGAGTTATCTATTACTCATCATGAGGTCGAGTAAAAACCTCCTTTGATACCACTCTATCATAACCCGATCCATTAGGCCCCTTCCCAAGCTGACGGTAAGCTAAGAGTGAAACCCCAAGCCTACCCCCAATAGGCCAGGGGCTAGTGATAAGTACCAAGTAGGCATATCACTGAAATGTGAGGCCTTAGACTAATGTACCAATATACATGCACACTCACTCATATTCATGAAATATTGAAGATATATAATATTACTAAAATGTATAGAGAGTAATAAATGCATGTGAAATCTTTAAGGAAAACATAAAAGTGTATCAGGGTAATACAAAATTATAAAGGATCAAAATACATGCCCAACCATAAAGGAGATCCCAACTTGAAAATAACTAGGAAAGTGGAAACTTGAAGAGATACCATGTCAAAACACTACTACAAAAACGAGAAATGGAAGCGCCGCCTTTTATCAGTGCTAAGAAAAAAAAGCTAATAAATTTAATTCTTTAACTACGCTAATTAAAAGCATTGATAAAGGATCCCCTTATTAGCACTAGAAAAGTGCTGATAAAGGGTCCTTTATCAGCACTGATAAAGAGACCCTTTATCATCCCTAAAATTTTAGCGCTGATAAAACCATAGTTCCATTTTATAAAATGGGTTTCACAGTGCCCTCTGTTTATCATTCCCTCAATACCTCATGGTACTGTACCCCTATGACAACTCCCCCCCCCCGATATTCTTTTTTCCGGACCTCCGCCGTTAGTCCTACTCCGCCGCAAACCCTACTCCTTATCCTCCCCCTCGAACCCCTTCTACGGATCCTCCTCCCCACAAACCCTAATTCTCCTCCTCCCCATTGGACCCTACTCCCCTTGAACCCTATTACTCTATTTCTCAATGGTTAGAGGCTCCTCCCATGCACCTCCCCCTTCAGCGGTCATGCCTTCCCCTCCCGATGTAGCGTAGAAGGCTCCCTAACCGCTCGATGCTTCTTCTCTCCCTCCATCGCGGGTGCGATCTACTCTAGGTAAGTATCCCACTTCTCCTTTTAGGTTTATCTTTTCCAGAGGGTAGGCTTCCATTGATTGGATTTAAACTTGTGATTTAGAGTTTAATATTATTTTTTTGGGTAAATATTTCCTTGCTAGGTTTTCTTTGTGGTGCGGTTGAGGTGCAATCCAGGTCCCACATTGGATTTCAGCAATTTATTCACCCAATGTCAGTGGTTCCATGCCCTAAAATTTCTAGATGTTTTTAATATGATTTTTTGTGCATTTATTCTTGTTCTATAAATTAATTTTGTGGTGCGAATTGTGTTTTCGAATCATTTTGCATGCCTATGTGTCTGAAATGAATTTTAATAAAGGAAATGGTTATGTTTTGTGTGTGTTGTAATTTAATACTTCTTAGAAAGGGTATTATGGGTTGTTTGAAAGGTGTTAAATATGTTTTCAAAGGCACTAGATGTGTGAATGGGTTTGGGTGTAGGTTTTAAAAGCGAAACATAATAATTTAACATTTTTGTCTTGTTGTGAATTTTTTAATATGAGTTGTAAGTTTCTAAAATTATGAAAGGCATGTTTTGAAATTATTCTTGGATTATGTTTGATTTTTCAAGGGGGTTCGACCAATGAAGTTGGTTTATTAGCTGTATTCTCTTCTTGTGTTTCATAAAAATGAAAATTTTAAAATGTATGGGTGATATAAAATGTACTTGGAAGGGGTTTTGGTGTGAGTAAAAATAAAAAATGGTTTGTTTTATAGAAAATGGAGATTTCCTTAAAATTATAGGCATTGAGTTGTGGAGGAGTAGGGTTCATGGAACCTTATTTTGATTGTTTCATATTTCAATGAGAAAGGAAAATTATTTAAATGATGTCTTGGAAATGTTTTTATGGTGTGATTGTGATTATAATAAATTTTTAATTTATATTAAGCGAGGATTTATGAAGTGTGAAATAGAGTGGAATTATATTATATTATTTATGGTAAATGTCTATAATACACTTTATATAGTGTATCTTTTAAATCTTGTTTGGACCTCTTGATTTTCCCTTGAACAATTCACCCCTTTGTGAAGGATGTTTTATCACCATTTGATACTTTTATTCCCTCATGTGTCAGTTTTTTAACACCAAGAGATTGTTGTTTATCCATTTGTATGGGAATTTTATTTTCTATAGAATGGATGTAAGACATGTCTATGGATATTAGTTACAAGTTTCGGGAAGGCGAGGGAGAGTCATTGCATATCCTTTAGATGTTCATGATAGAATTTATGTTCACTAAACTCAATTTTCTATTTCTTATGTTAATTTGGGTAAGAAAACCTATTATATTCCATAGTAATTTTGGATAAACCTAGGTTATTTTTTTCCCTCGTGAACCCCTTTGTGTTTGGAAATGTATCTACTATATTAGTTTTCTCATCAAAATTGTATCCTTGTTTTTATTTTATTTGAGTTTGGTCACTAGTTTTGGGCTGTTTAATGTGATTATTTTATTATGAATGAGTTTTATGGTAGGGGTGGTTAAAATTATGTTTAATGTTTTGCTGCAAGGGTGGTGGGTGCTAGAACTATTGTTAAGGGGGATGGAAAGTGTGTTGATTTTGACGGGGGGTCTATCTTGGTTCTGTTGATTTCAAAATCATTATTGGAAATGGTTAGGCTCTATTAATCTCTATTTTTATAAGGAAGTGGTTCTCTTATACTGTATTTTGAAGTATTGTTTTATGTATTTGAATCATAAATAATAATATTTGATACTCAAATAGGATGGAGATGAATAAAGATTGGATGGATGCTAATCGTTTGACAATAGAGTATAAGAACAGAGTGAAAGAGTTCATCAAGTTTGCAAAGGATCATGCAAATTATCCTTCTCAAATCCCTTTTCCATGTTTACATTATTGTTATTCTAGAATAATTACTCCAGAGGAGTTGGAATAACATTTGATATGTCACAGAATAGATTGGAGTTATAAATGTTGGAATAAACACGGAGAAAAGGCGAATGTAGCTACTGGATGGGATACAACTGCATTTTATGGATCATCAAATATGATTACAAATATGGATAATGAAGAAGACCGTACGGAGGATGTGATTATAGATGTCAATGATGATGAATATCATATTGAGGAAATGATAAGGATAGTTGAAGATGAACTGTAACACCCCGAGATTTTATGAAAAATATTCTTTTTAATTTCATTAATATCTTGTGTTGTACGCTACAACAAAAGGATCTTGCACAACACACACCATTTACTTGCCTTGCATTACACGCAATCACGACCTTCCTCAATAGCGTGTGTAGTATGCAATACCGAGTTTCACTAAACAACGATATGCTATTATTAAAACTAGCCGTTATGAATAGTAATAACCACTTTTTGAAATTTTGTAAATTTTATTTTTCAAAATGGACTTCATTTTTGGATTCGGAATATATAAATTATCTTAGGGTGAAATTTTGGTACTTTTCGAATAACTTTCATATTCGGATGAATAGTGAAAATTACTAAATTTTAATTAAAAACAACTTTTTTAATTGAAATAATTAATAGTGATAAATTATTAATTTGAGTGGTTATAAAGTATATTTAGAATATATTTTTACAATTTAATACAATGTTGGTCATTGGATGTAATTTCACATTTAAACCAGTTATAAACAAGTGTCAATCTTTTGATAGTTATTATCTCTTAAAAACACGCTTTTTGTTTTGACGACGAGAATTAATTTTTAAATTAGTTAATGCAACTGATATGTTTTGAATTTGGTAAAATAGACATCATTTTTGAGTTCATAATATCAAATATAGCTTAGGCCTAATTTTTGGTATTTTTCTGGAAACTTTCATTTTTTGATGAATAGTGAAACCACTAAGTGGTAGTTAAAAAAAATGAATTTTTCATAAAACTTAATTTTACCGCTTCTGTGAGTGGAATTTCAAAAATCTGAGAGACACAGTTGATGTTAGTAAGTAAAATGTGGTTCAATGAGATGAAAATAATTTTTGGTGAATAGTAACTTTTTACTTTTTTTACCACGGTTAAAAGTAAATAGGGTAATTAAGGGTAAAAATGATATTATTATTACCCTAACACATGTCCTAATTCTATTTGATAAGTGTAATTCGACCAAAAACAACCTTAGGAATAAAATATGACCATT
This sequence comes from Viscum album, assembly GCA_963277665.1. Taxonomy (NCBI): domain Eukaryota; kingdom Viridiplantae; phylum Streptophyta; class Magnoliopsida; order Santalales; family Viscaceae; genus Viscum; species Viscum album. The sequence continues at coordinate 648,846,987 of OY728121.1, read as the reverse complement.
TAGGCCCACTTGTATTAGATTAGGACATTTATTATTAATTTATTTAAAGAAGGGTTAAAATAGTTAAAATCAAAGTTTAATAAGTAAATCATTTTTAATATAGGGTTATACATAAGATAAATTCGACTATAAATACTCATTAGAAAGATAAAAAGCTTTCCTACATAATTGTATTTTATTTGTAATTTTTATACATTAAATAATTTAATTTATTTATGACACAATGATGATGCAGTAATTATCTTATTAATGAAATATTGACATAATTGATGTTATAAATACCCAAATAAATGTAATTTGAGACTTTTTATGAATTACACTAATTTTCTAGGTTAATATTAGATGTTAATATTGATTTAATTAACTTTTTTCGAACTAATCATTCTGTTGTGATTTTCTCAAAAATCAATTACAAAATAGTGTCAAAATTGACATAAAATAGTTTTTAAAATAAATATTATATTATTAATTGTTATTTTATTCCAAAAAATATAAGGTTCGGCCAAATGACTTATATAAGGTTATATATATTAATAATAAACAACTTAGGGTTCGTTTGTCTTTTTATAGTTAGTTTATTAACCTTATAGTGTAAGAACACAAGAAGACACAGTAAAAGTAAAATTATTTAACTTAATGTTAAATCTAAATGATAAGGTTAAAATAGGAAACTAAACTTGTCTAAATTCTTTTGGATGAGAGTATTTCAAACCATCCTCACCTTAGGTTAGAAATAAATCAATTTGGAGCTATTTAAAACCGATCTTGACTTTATAATAAAATAATACTTTTAGTTATTCCAAAGGTGCCCCTTTCCTCCCTTATAAAAGGGAACCTCCTCCCTCTCTTCCTCACACCACTTTGAGCCTTGAAGCTCGGCCAACCTCTGCCAAATTCTCTTCTCAACTTCCCTAGAAACATCCTATAGGTTCTGGTCTTCCTCAAAGACCAATTTTAGTGCCCTAAGAGGAGGTCTCAAAGAAGCACTTCAAAGAAGAGGTAATGTCCGTTACCGATTCTTTCATCTTTATTTCTTCTTCCACTTCTTCTTCTTCTTTAGTTGTTTCATTATGAAGTAATAACATAAGTATCACTAATATACTGATATGTTATTATAAGTATTAAACAACCCTATTTCACCATCTATCCATCCTACGGAAAAAGAAATCACCGCGCGTGCGTACGTACGGAATACCGTCTCCACGCCGTGGTGTAATCTATTTTCCACCACCACCTTACTTGGATGGGTATAATGGTGTAAATAATGACTATATTTGACTATTATAAAGTGATATTAATTCTGTAATAGTATAAATAAACTCCAATACAATTCCACGATCATGAGAACGATATCATCGCTCGTGCGTACGTACGGACTACCGTCTCCACGACGCGATGAGATTCATTCTCCACGTTAACCATTCATGAATGATTATAAAGTATATATAATAAGTAATCATGAAATATATGACATAATAATGATACTGTATTTATGTTTATATATATGTATGTCATCTACTTAATTCCATTCAACTCAATAAGGATACGAAAACAGCTTTCATGCGTACGTACGGCCTACCGTCTCCATGAACGGTGTATTTCTTTCCATTTACTGATCTATTATATATATGTATATTCTGAATATATATTATATATAAATCATGTTTTATATTCTGGAATTAAGTAATCATGATCTAAGTAATCATATGAATAATTACAAGTCAAAACACGAACGACAAATGAAACGATTTTACCCAAAACACTCTTTAACATGGAATTTACAAAAGAACGGGTAATATAAAGTCATAAGTGAACCATATATAATATCATAACAATGAGTATGATTCAGGAATAAGTAAATGAAATTATTTAAATCATTATACAGGAGGATCGGATACTTACGAAGCATATCAGACCTAAGGTAAGGGAAATATCACAATCTCATTTTTATCCGAGATTGTTTATACTTTAGTGTTTACTAGGGTGTATTTTATCATCCACATCCATGTTTCCTGAATATGTAATATTATTTCCATCTACCTACAATTTTTTAAATCCAATTTTACCCTTCGGTGAGTTTTTAGTAAAGGATATGAAAGGAATCTTTTGTCGTTTTTCGTACGAGGTACTTGTTGACTTTTCCGACAAAAGTACGAAGAATGTTTTTTAACTTATACGGCATGAATGGATTTTTAAAAAATTATCTCCAAGAAGTTTACTTTACAAGTTTTCAAGTTCATTTTTAATCAACTTCTTTTAGTTTAAAATTCTATGACATGTTAAGAAAGGAAAAATGTTTTTGAAGTAGAAAGGATATTTTCCTCAAGAATGGAGTTCAAGTGTTTTATCAAAATTATTTTCCATCTAAGATAATAAAAGGGTTATGTTTTTATCCCTATTATTACATTGATTTGATTATGTTGGGATTAAATTGTTTTTATGAATTCCTTTATCTTATATGAATTGTTTTATGATGTCATGATGTTTAAGATTCCCATTTTTATTACATGGGTTATGCAATGATGTATGATTTATGATTTTGTGGCACACATAAGAATGGTATCATTATGAGATGGGTGGGACCTATATCTCCCTCCAATGAATTGGGTAAAGATTTTATATCTCATGAGATAGACATGGCTGGAATGGTAGGTTATACCGGTTCAGTGAAACATGACTGAAATGATGGTAACTCGGTTCAGAAATAGACTTTTTCCACTAAGATAGTCTTGGAAATGAGTCTTGACTAATAAGAAATGATTCTCTATGATTATGTGTGTATGCCACAAGGTTTCATGTTTTAAGTTATGATTATTGGGATTTCATTTCACTACTATGATTTATCCCATGTTATGAAATTATGCTCTCTTTTGCAGGTTAAGATTTCCAAATTGTTATGTTCTTATGAATATGATGTGATTGATATTTCTTTTGTTTACCCTTACTGAGCATTTGAGCTCACCCTTTTATGTTTTCTTTTCCCCAGGATATAAAGAAAGGTTTTAGGTAAAAAAAATGAAGATCTTTATGGGAGATGTTGAAGATCTTTCACCACGATTATAAGGTTATATTCCGAGTTTCCAAAGACACTAAACTATTACGATCCTTGTGTGTGTGTTTTTGTTATGTACTAAGTATTCCGCAAAAGTAATGTAATGTCCATGTACGTCAATCTTCGGGTCTCTACAGTTGGTATCAGAGGAAAGGTTTAGTCAACCTTTGGAAACTAGGATGCGAAAACGATAGTGAGATCCCTAGAGATATTTATAAGGTATATCTAGGGATGTCTCTAAGGTTAAGTATACGTATAGGTTATAGTCCTAGAATTGAGATAATGATATTAGAATTTAACCTAAGATGTTAGATATTGAGGGTACTCCCCCTTTACTATGTTGTTTTCTCTAGCATGATTTTTGCCTCTCACAGAATTCTTTTTGTGTTTTAGTAAATAGAGGGAACCAGAAGGAATTTGGTTAACATTGAATCCAATGAACAAATTGGTGACTATGAGAAAAAAAATTGTGTAATTCCTAGAGAGAAAGATATTGTGATTATGCCGAATCAGTCATCGCGATATATGATTAACAAGGTGAAATTTAGTGGTATGCCTAATTCATCAAAGAAGAGGAAGATAAACTATTATGCATGTTCGCATGTTGAGGAGCATAAAGAAAGGAAGATTGATATTTCTAAAGAAGGGAAGAAGAACCTTGTGGAATACCTCAAATGGAGGGACCGATGTTATCTGTGTGGATAAAAGGGTCATAGAGTGACAGACTGTTATGGAGTTCAATGTCTTATTTGTGGAGAACATGGACATTACCCAACTCAATGCCCTGACCTAAAAAGTTACTTCTAAATCAAGGAAGGACTTATTCCAAGACAATCATTGAAGTGGATGGAATGAGTGTTTATGTATTGGTATTCAAGAATAATGTTGTTGAGGTACTTTTATAGTGTATTGGAATATTTATGTATTGGTCTATTGTGGTTTTCAATAATTTTAAGGTACCGATAACCATGAAAAGTGATTCAAATATTTTGGAAAGTAGATGATATGTGCATAATGAAGGGATAAGGAGAAAATGAAATGTTTGACAGTATTCATGAGCTCATTATTGATATAAGGACTAAGTGATATCATGGTTTGAGTATATAGAATTTTGAGGATTTTGGTATGTGGAAGGTGTTAACTTTTAACTGCATTCATGTTTTCACTAAGGTTCAATGGGTATTCAATAGAATACATGATTAAGGACTTTGAATGTTTGGAATGTGACCAACAAGACATATCTTATGATATATGGGGATCAACGATGGTATTAAATCTCTGGTAATCATTTTCACTATATTATGAGAGTGGACTGCAGTATTATGGATAAGCCTAAATATTGGAATGGATTATGTTGGACATAAGTTAGTATTGTTTAAGGATAGAAGTTTTTTTTTCGATATTATTCATGGGATGTTATAGTAATATAGTTTTAGAAAAAGGACAACCTGAAGGATGGGTGACAACCCATCGCGTCGGACAAGGCTGTGGGAATCGAACCCACAACCGAAGTGCGATTGGCCTTTATCGCCTACCAATGGCCTACAGGAAGTCCCTGGTTAGTAGAAACTAGTTTTATTTTATTAAGCGGTATGATATATGAAGTATAAGTTCATTTTTGGAACCATATACGATTAACTATAAGATGGACTTATAACTTTTGCTAAACTTTTGTTTGAAAGAGATAGAATAACCCATCATTCTATCACAAGATCTGTTAACACATCACGAATAACAAATTCAACTTCATTTATTTAAGGGATGAAGTGGAAATTGTTCAATTCACGAACAACAGTGAGATTGTTCCAAAATCAAGCAAGTATTTCTTCTAATTCAAAATTTTCAACTTTAGGGAAATGATATTGAAAACCAAAAATGTTTTCCTAGTGCCCTTATATCCGATGAATCAGATGGTACCCTAGATCATCACAAATTTATGGCTTTGTGATTGCTGGCTTTTCCATAGCCATGTTCTCTACCACTCTCCATCAGAACATGATGGTTAGATTTCTCTTCCATATCCATATTTTCACCTATGTGGAAACCCAGGGATTAGTTTATTTGGGTAACCGTTACATTTCATACTTTTATTTTTAAATATTGGTTTTGGTATTCCTTTTTACGATGTAGGTTTCTATCAAAGAAACTTTCGAATAGTAAACCATTTATAACCCCGACGAATTTCGAGGGCGAAATTCATTTTAAGGGGGGTAGAATGTAACACCCTGAGATTTTATGAAAAATATTCTTTTTAATTTCATTAATATCTTGTGTTGTACGCTACACCAAAAGGAGCTTTCACAACACACATCATTGACTTTCCTTGCATTACACGCAATCACGACCTTCCTCGATAGCGTGTGTAGTACGCAATACCGAGTTTCACTAAACAATGATATGCTATTATTAAAACTAGCCGTTATGAATAGTAATAACCAGTTTTTGAAATTTTGAAAATTTTATTTTTCAAAATGGACTTCATTTTTGGATTCGGAATATCAAAATTAGCTTAGGGTGAAATTTTGGTACTTTTCGAATAACTTTCATATTCTGATGAATAGTGAAAATTACTAAATTTTAATTAAAAACAACTTTTTTAATTGAAATAATTAATAGTGATAAATTATTAATTTGAGTGGTTCTAAAGTATATTTAGAATATATTTTTACAATTTAATACAATATTGGTCATTGGATGTAATTTCACATTTAAACCAGTTATAAACATGTGTCAATCTTTTGATAGTTATTATCTCTTAAAAACACGCTATTTGTTTTGACAACGGGAATTAATTTTTAAATTAGTTAATGCAACTGATATGTTTTGAATTTGGTAAAATAGACATCATTTTTGAGTTCATAATATCAAATATAGCTTAGGCCTAATTTTTGGTATTTTTCTGGAAACTTTCATTTTTTGATGAATAGTGAAACCACTAAGTGGTTGTTAAAAAAAATGAATTTTTCATAAAACTTAATTTTACCACTTCTGTGAGTGGAATTTCAAAAATCCGAGAGACACGGTTGATGTTAGTAAGTAAAATGTGGTTCAATGAGATGAAAATAATTTTTGATGAATAGTAACTTTTTACTTTTTTTACCACGGTTAAAAGTAAATAGGGTAATTAAGGGTAAAAATGATATTATTATTACCCTAACACATGTCCTAATTCTATTGGATAAGTGTAATTCTACCAAAAACAACCTTAGGAATAAAATATGACCATTTAGGCCCACTTGGATTAGATTAGGACATTTATTATTAATTTATTTAAAGAAGGGTTAAAATAGTTAAAATCAAAGTTTATTAAGTAAATCATTTTTAATATAGGGTTATACATAATATAAATTCAACTATAAATACTAATTAGAAAGATAAAAAGCTTTCATACATAATAGTATTTTATTTGTAATTTTTAGACATTAAATAATTTAATTTATTTATGACACAATGATGATGCAGTAATTATCTTATTAATGAAATATTGACATAATTGATGTTATAAATACCCAAATAAATGTAATTTGAGACTTTTTATGAATTAAACTAATTTTATAGGTTAATATGAGATGTTAATATTTATTTAATTAACTTTGTTTGAACTAATCATTCTGTTATGATTTTCTCAAAAATCAATTACTAAATAGTGTCAAAATTGACATAAAATAGTTTTTAAAATAAATATTATATTATTAATTGTTATTTTATTCCTAAAAATATAAGGTTCGGCCAAATGACTTAGATAAGGTTATATATATTAATAATAAACAACTTGGGGTTCTTTTGTCTTGTTATAGTTAGTTTATTAACCTTATAGTGTAAGAACACAAGAAGACGCGGTAAACGTAAAATTATTTAACTTAATGTTAAATCTAAATGATAATGTTAAAATAGGAACCTAAACTTGTCTAAATTATATTGGATGAGAGGATTTCGACCCATCCTCACCTTAGCTTAGAAATAAATCAATTTGGAGCTATTTAAAACCGATCTTGACTTTATAATAAAATAATACTTTTAGTTATTCCAAAGGTGCCCCTCTCCTCCCTTATAAAAGGGCACCTCCTCCCTCTCTTCCTCACACCACTTTGAGCCTTCAATCTCGGCCAAAATCTGCCAAATTCTCTTCTCCAATTCCCTAGAAACATCCTAGAGGTTCTGGTCTTCCTCAAAGACCAATTTTAGTGCCCTAAGAGGAGGTCTAAAAGAAGCACTTCAAAGAAGAGGTAATGTCCGTTACCGATTCTTTCATCTTTATTTCTTCTTCCACTTCTTCTTCTTTAGTTGTTTCATTATGAAGTAATAACATCAGTATCACTCATATACTGATATTTTATTATAAGTATGAAACAACCCTATTTCACCATCTATCCATCCTACGGAAAAAGAAATCACCGCGCGTGCGTACGTACGGAATACCGTCTCCACGCCGTGGTGTAATCTATTTTCCACCACCACCTTACTTGGATGGGTATAATGGTGTAAATAATGACTATATATGACTATTATAAAGTGATATTAATTCTGTAATATTATACATACACTCCAATACAATTTCATGATCATGAGAACGATATCATCGCTCGTGCGTACGTACGGACTACCGTCTCCACGACGCGATGAGATTCATTCTCCACGTTAACCATTCATGAATGATTATAAAGTATATATAATAAGTAATAATGAAATATATGACATAATAATGATACTGGATTTATGTGTATATATAAGTATGTCATCTACTTAATTCCATTCAACTCAATAAGGAAACGAAAACAGCGTTCATGCGTACGTACGGCCTACCGTCTCCATGAATGGTGTATTTCTTTCCATTTTCTGATCTATTATATATATGTATATTCTGAATATATATTATATATAAATCATGTTTTATATTTTGGAATTAAGTAATCATGATCTAAGTAATCATATGAATAATTACAATTCAAAACACGAACGACAAATGAAACGATTTTACCCAAAACGCTCTTTAACATGGAATTTACAAAAGAAAGGGTAATATAAAGTCATAAGTGAACCATATATAATATCATAACAATGATTATGATTCTTTAATAAGTCAATGAAATTATTTAAATCATTATACAGGAGGTTCGGACACTTACGAAGAATATCGGACCTGAGGTAAGAGAAATATCAAAATCTCATTTTTATCCGAGATTGTTTATACTTTAGTATTTACTAGGGTGTATTTTATCATCCACATCCATGTTTCCTGAATATGTAATATTATTTCCATCTACCTACAATTGTTTAAATCCAATTTTACCCTTCGGTGAGTTTTTAGTAAAGGATATGAAAGGAATCTTTTGTTGTTTTTTCGTACGAGGTACTTTTTGACTTTTCCGACAAAAGTACGAATAATGTTTTTTTAAACTTATACGGCATGAATGGATTTTTAAAAAATTATTTCCAAGAAGCTTACTTTACAAGTTTTTAAGTTCATTTTTAATCAACTTCTTTTAGTTTAAAATTCTATGACAGGTTAAGAAAGGAAAAATGTTTTTGAAGTAGAAAGGATATTTTCCTCAAGAATGGAGTTCAAGTGTTTTATCAAAATTATTTTCCATCTAAGATAATAAAAGGGTTATGTTTTTATCCCTATTATTACATTAATTTGATTATGTTGGGATGGAATTATTTTTATCAATTCCTTTATCTTATATGAATTGTTTTATGATGTCATGATGTTTAAGATTCCCATTTTTATTACATGGGTTATGCAATGATGTATGATTTATGATTTTGTGGCACACATAAGAATGGTATCATTATGAGATGGGTGGGACCTATATCTCCCTCCAATGCATTGGGTAAAGATTTTATATCTCATGAGATAGACATGGCTGGAATGGTAGGTTATACCGGTTCAGTGAAACAGGACTGAAACGAGGGTGACTCGGTTCAGAAATGGAGTTTGTCCACTAAGATAGTATTGGAAATGAGTCTTGACTAATAAGAATTGATTCTCTATGATTATGTGTGTATGACACAAGGTTTCATGTTTTAAGTTATGATTATTGGGATTTCATTTCACTACTATGATTTATCCCATGTTATGAAATTATGCTCTCTTTTGCAGGTTAAGATTTAAAAATTGTTATGTTCTTATGAATATGATGTGATTGATATTTCTTTTGTTTACCCTTACTGAGCATTTGAGATCACCCTTTTATGTTTTCTTTTCCCCAGGATATAAAGAAAGGTTTTAGGTAAAAAAAGGGAAGATCTTTATGGGAGATGTTGAAGATCTTTCACCACGATTAGAAGATAATATTCCGAGTTTCCAAAGACACTAAACTATTACGATCCTTGTGTGTGTGTTTTTGTTATGTACTAAGTATTCCACAAAAGTAATGTAATGTCCATGAACGTCAAGCTTCTGGTCTCTACATGAACTCTATGATTTCCCAAAATTGTTTGAGAAGTTAAAGAGTTGTGCAAAGATACCATTGTATGCTGGTTGCACTAAATATACAACATTTTCAGCTGTACTGAAGTTGTAAAAATTGATAGCAGGAAATATATGGAGTGATTTTAGTTTTACAGAACTAATTTCTCTCTTGAATGACATGATCCTGGAAGATAATGATCTCCCAAGCCAGACATATGAAGCTAAACGAATGCTACGCTTCATGGGTATAATTTCTTAAAGAATACATGCCTGCCTGAAAGTATGTATATTGTTTCTAAAGGAGAAAAAATCACTTACAGAATGCCCAAACTATGGTTCTTCTCGATACAAGAATTATGAATCTAGTCCGATGAAAGTTTTATGGTACTTTCCAATCATTACAAGGTTTAGGCATCTATATGGAAGTGAAGAAACTACAAGACAATTTTCGTGGCATGCAGATAAAAGAAATGAAGATGGAAAATTATGTCACCTGAGCGACTCTCCTTAATGGAAGAGAATTGATCATTAGTATCCTGAATTTGGAAATGAGCCGAGAAACCTTCGTCTTCTGTCATCTACATATGGAGTGAAACCTTTCGGTTTTCAAACCAACACTCACAGTACACGGCCTGTTATGTTGGTAAATTATATCTTGCCACCCTAGTTATGCATGAAACGGAAATTCATCATGTTATCTATACTTATATCAGGACTAAAATAACTAAGTAACGATATTTATGTTTATTTGGATCCTTTGATCGGGGATTTGAAGTTATTGTGGGATTCAAGTGTTATGTTGTATGATGCTTGTAAAAGTGAATACTTCACATTGAGAGTGATATTGTATGGGATGATAAATTATTTCCCTGCTTATGGAAAATTTTTAGGCTATAGCATTAAAGGAACTCAAGGGTGTCCCATGTGAGAAGAAGATAAAGAATCAATTAGGTTGAAATATTCATTGAAATCTATGTTTCTAGTACATCATAGATTTCTACCCCATCGGCATAAGTACCGATCTTGGACGACATCATTCAATGGAAGTTCAGAACAATGCACAACACCATCTCCACTAACAGGTGATCAACTGTTTGAGAAAGTAAAAGATGTGAACACTGTTTTTGGTAAACCATTTTGGAAAAACCTTATGAAAATTAGTTGGAAAAAGAGATCAGTTTTTTTAATTACCATACTGGAATTGTCTGTACATCAGAAATTTTCTTGATGTGATGCATCTGGAAAAAATGTATGTGACAATTTTATCGGAACATTTCTAAATTCCCCTAAAAAAGGATGGAATTAAGTCAAGGTTGGACATGGTTGACATGGGAATACAAGAAGAGTTGTCTCTCGTGAAGGGTGAAAATCAAATGTTTCTTCCTCTAGTTGCTTACACTCTTTCCAATAAGGAGAGATATCAGTTTTTCAACTTCTTCAATGATGTAAAGGTTCCATAGGGGTATTCATCAAATATCAAGAACATTATGTAAATTAATGATTTTATGTGAAAAGGTTTGAAATCACATTATTGCCTCCAATGGCCCGAAGGCCTTCATTTTTTATTGATTTTTGATAATCCACCTTTCAAGGGGTGAGGTGGAACCCTTACAAGGCCCATAGGCGTAGGTATTACATGGATCGTAGGCCTTAGAGGGATTAATTTCCTATATACTTCAAATATTACATACAACCCAGACTAATTACTTGGAACTAATCCTCCACAGTATCTTCATTGTGAAATAAACTCTCCACCTTTGCATGGCTGTTCAGCTAGGCTTTCTCATGCATGCACAGGCTTGTCCTGATGGTAGGTTCCATAACCTCTCATTCTTTTAATCCATTTAGCTTCTGCTATGGTGAAAGATCTTTTCTCATCCTCATTATGGATATTGTTCCTTGTAGGTTTTCTAGTTTTCATTTGCACTTAAGGTGTCTCAAAGGCCTTGAGGTGGCCCGAAGGCCTTACTGACTCGAAGGCCTAGTTGGCCCAAAGGCCTTAAAGGACTCGGGGACCAAATCGGTGACCCGAAGGCCCAAACGGGGGAATAGTCCCGACTTCACAGTGCCAAACAATACTTGCTACAATTCCCACTACAATACCTGATACAGTCCTGCTACAGTACCCCCGAGAATATGCCTCTACCTGGATTTGATCCCGGGTCACCTGGATGCACTTAAGGAGTCCTCACCAACTGGGCCGAGGATCATGTGAAAATCACATGACTACCATGTTTTGATGAAAGATTTAATTCCTATATCTTAAATTGCATTTTCCCCAAGAATGTTCTTCATAAATTAACCAAACATTGTTTTTTTTCAAAGCTATATGCAGCAAAGTTTTAGACCCAGCAATATTTCCAGCTATGGAAAGAGAAATTTTTATCATATTATATGAATTAGAAATGTTCTTCCCACCAAAATTCTTTGATATGATGGTTTATTTTATGGTTCACTTGGTGAGATAAATTCGACTTTGTGGTCTTGTGTACTATAGATGGATGTACCCCATTGAACGGTATATGAAGATTTTGAAAAGGTATGTCAAAAATCAAAGTCGGCAAGAGGGTTGTATTGTTGAGAAATATATTGTTGAGGAAGCCATTGAATTCTGTACCAAATACCTATCTGATGTGGAAAGCATTGGTCTCCTGAAATCTCATCACACTAGACACATTGAGGGTGAGGGAATTTCTGGAAGATATGTTGTGACAATCAATATTACAGATCGGAAGCAGAACCACCTTTATGTTTTGCATAATAGTTGGGAGGTTGCTCCATATATTGAAACCCACAAATAAATTCTTAGGTAGTTGAATCCATAAAGGGCTGACAAATGGATATCAAATACACATAATCACTAGTTTATAGGATGGTTTCGGGACCATATTTTTAAGGAGTTAGATGAAAATCCAAATTCAATTTCAGAACGACTTCAATGTCTAGCTGCTAGACCAAGTGTGTATGTATTATCTTACAATGGTTATGTAATTAATGGTTATACATTCTATAAATATGAACATGATGAAGATAGTACTATGAAAAATAGTGGAGTTACACTTGTGGCTAAAGCAATGCATGTTTCTAGTATTAAGGACAGAAATCCAATTTATGCGAATATGTCATACATTGGCATTATCAAACAAATATGGGAGTTGGATTATATGACATTCCAATTGCCAATTTTTCAATGCAAATGGGTTGATAACAACAATGGTGTTAAAATAGATGAATTGGGATTTGTGAAAGTTGATTTTAGTAAAGAAGGGTACAAAGAAGAATAGTTTATAATGACATCACAAGCGGTACAAGTATTTTATGTTCCAGATCCCGCAAACTGAAAGTGGTCGATTGTTCTGTTATCATCCAAAACTACTGAATGGTTTGATGAAAATTCATTTAAGGATGATCCTTTTAGTGGTACGTTGTAATCATTTCACAGTGGTCCCAATGTAGATAATTTTTTTATGTTATAGGAGACCACAATGAAGGGATATGGATAATCGATAGAGGTGTCAAATCCCTTCATCCTTTGAAAAAAAGAAAAAGAGTTCAATAAATAGGTTATATTTTGTTTTTAATAGAGATCTTGTTATCTCATGTTATTATATTATCATTACTAAAATTATCTAATATAAATTAAATATTCAACCACTTTTACAGATAATGACTTATGCATGTTCTGGTGCTGCTACCCTCGAGGATGAATAAGTCTCTCAAGCTTCTGCTGCTACTGCTCACAGTGCAAAGCAACAACAAGTTTCTGAACCTGTTGCTACTACCAGTATTGAGGTCCAACAACCATCAGCACATGCCGTTTCTACCATTTCAGATGAACATATTGATGATGTTGATATTGATGAAATGGTCGGGGATGAAGGACAGACATCGCAGAAAAAATAGGTGCATCGTAGTTTGACGGTGTTAGCCAAATTTCTTAAGGCGAAAAGAAAAGGCATCAAATTTGATGTCAGATAGAATGCATGAGTCCAACATGTGAATGCAAACAAGGATATGTTTATTATTTACATTATAATTTTCACTCAGAAACGTGTGCCGATTGAAATAGATTCATGGCACCATGTTGTCTCTGGGCTGAAGTCTATGATCTGGGAAGAAATTATGGTAACATTATGATATTATTTCTTTAATTTAATAGAAAATAAAATAATGAAACAGGGTCTTACTCTTCTCAATCCCTTGAAGAGTACATTTATAGTAGGTGATTCACACAATAATTATGTACTAAGTCTTTCAGGAAGGATTCATTGAGGTTTTCTCACTATTATAACAAAATTTCACCTGAAATATTCTAAAATTAAAATAAACCCGCACCCACCCCTTGTCTACACTCACCTGATATCCCAAGAATCATGTGATGCATTTATTGGTTGTCGTGGGGATGAGAAGTTTTAGGTACATTGTGGATGATAATACGTTGTTTGAGGATACATGTATTCATCACTTTGATTGTCAATATTTCATTTATGAAATAGAAACTCAGTACTGAAAATAAGGAACGTGCATAAAAAACAACATAACCCTATCATAAAGTAAGGATGGGGTATGCTTCATTAGAAAAGAAAATGGTACATATTTTAAATTTATAGTAATATTGTTATGTTCCAAGAAACAAGATCAAAATTATCTTTCTATATTTATATTTAGATTTATGAGTCTAAAGCCAAAGACGCTTCCATCCCACGTCATATGCTATGGAAGGAGGAACGTGTGAATAAGGAAGGGAAGCTAGTAGATGAAAACACACAAAAAGTGTGGGAAATATGTGTAAGTATGACAAGATAAAGATATTTGTTTTATATTGCTATTACATAATAATAATTACTTATTTTACTATATCTGACAGTCATAGGAATCAGCTACTCCTGTAGAGGATGCAGACCTATTATCGATGACTTTGAAGTGGCCAGAACAATACGGTCATGTCAGAGGTCTGGGGTTTGGGGTGACGCCCTGAGTATATTTTGAGAGAAAAAACAAACGGATGATCTAAATGAATAAATGAAACAAATGAGAGAAATAATAGAAACTATTGAAGAATGATTTCAATGATAGGGAGAGTTTCTATCAACTTTTATGGATTAGAAGCAATGAGAAGACACAACTTAGGAACAACCAGTGCGTGAAGATCCTGCCCCCCCCCCCACCATCTTTGAGGCGATCCATTCCCCTCAAAGAGTTGTCTTAGCCGTGGTAATCAATATTATAATAATTATTCCCATGAAATGTGAATCAGAAAAACAATGATACTTTTCTTATACTGATCTTCTATAGGGTGATAATAATTGTGATTTATATTTGTCAACACCCACCTATCACCTTGTAGCGAGGGCTATGGTGTTCAACATCCCAAAGGACAAGATGCATAATATACCACTTTCAATAGATCATCTAAAAGTGGTGATTACTATAGCTCATGATCCAAATCCAGAGCTACCTATTCCACTTGAGGATGATGATATTCATATGGTCGAAAAGGCTATTGGAAAATTCATTGCATTGTCATCACAACTTGTAAGAGTACATGTGGACAAAGAGGTATTTATTTCTATTTTTTTCAAGCTAAACCTTTAACAATTAATGAAAAAAGGTGTGAAACAATGAATGTTATTATAGACAGAGGAAGGAAAGGGGGTGACAAGAAATGTGGGCTCAAAAAAATCTAAAGAATCGACCAACCGATCCAAAATATCTAATGAAAGCACAATTACACCGCCTGTTCTCTATCCACATTTACTAGCATTGAAGAATCATGTGGATATGAAGCTAAAAAGTGGTAGTAGTCATATAGTTGTTTTTGAAAATAATATACACAGAGAGGAAATTGAATATTTCATTACTGCTAAAAATGTAAATGACATCCTTGAATATGATTGGCTAGGCATCATAGTTGTAGATTTATATATGAGGTATGTTTTCATGAATTTATTTTCTAAAAGATGATATAATGTGATAATTATGACTAAATGAATTTTATATTATTGGCAGGTGTATATATGAAAAAACATTTGAAGGTATTTTCCCATGAGCCAAAATTCAGACTCGTTAGTCCTCATACGACATCTACACAACTAACGAAATTAGAACCATCAATAAGAGATGAAATAGTTAAATTCTTGTTGAAAACATTTGAAAGAAAGATTATGGATGACAGACTCTTCCTAATACCAACCATGCAGGGGTAAGACTCTACTATTAAATCATGTCAATTATATTTTCACTTCTTTCATTACTTATTCCTTTTTGTGTTTTTAGGCAACATTGGATTCTAATTGCGGTGAACTTGGATACTCCAAAGATTTATTTTCTGGATTCAATGAAAGGATATCCAACAAACTGACCACACATGATGGAGTTTGTGAATCTATAAGACACTAAATCCTACATTTTAGGTCTAAAAATCAAGTTATATAATTTATATTATCTTTTACTGATGATTCTATTATGATAGGGCGGTTTATCAATATCATCTAAAATAAGGAATGAGAACAGGGGCTAAGCATGATGAGGCGAGCAAGTACTACGTCTGGACAAGTATATGGCTATATATAATAAAATTTCACTATCCAAACACATATCAAAACAAGTTACTTATTCTACTAGTGATCAAAGTTTTTTCAGTGTCCAAAAAAACAAATTGAAAAGATTGTGGTTATTATGTTTTGTAAATTTATGAGAGAGATCGTTTTCCATCAACAAACTAGCATCCATAAAGAGATGTTTTAAAAAACAACTACTATTTCATTTAAATTATTTATTAATTATTTATTTATATATTTTTATGTACTACTATAACTGTCGAAAAGCCTCATAAACACAAGATGATATATATTTGTTCAGAAATGAGTGGACCGCATACCTAATGAAAGATTTTACACAAATAGCATGAAGATCCAACTTGGGGACGTGTACAATTAGTGGACATTTTTGAGAGGGGTTCACAGAGATCAAAAGATGAAACATTGTTGTATGTAAATGTTTATAGAAAATTTTTAATTGTTATTAAATAAAACATCCTTTCTACAATGAGTCATTTTTCCATTTTAACTGATGAAATTCACCAGCAACATACAAGAATGATGAACCACTTTTCTTTGGGCTTTGGATAAGAAAAACCAGTAAAATATCCAAAATACCTTCATATCACACATTCCCACTCAAATTCAAATAAAAGATGAGTAAATGTCTCTAACCTAAATTGATTATAGTTTGAGAATTGAGATTCCAAATGGATTCCCATGAATTGAACATTTTCATTGGTAGAAATTGTATGTTTTCTAATTATCCATAATAAGAAAATGAACATTGTTGGAACCTCCTTCCTCCAAAAGGTCTCCCCCCCACATCCATGTTTTCAATTTATAAAAACAATACATGGGTAATTTTTTATGTGTATGAGTCAATCCCAACTCAATAAGAGGCATAGTGTGACCGGTATCACTCAAAGTGTCTCTCTTTTGTTTAAAATGGACAAAATTTTAGGTGAAAACAACAACTGACATATGGAAAACTGACCAAACACATTCATATTGTGTCGATACTTTAGGAGAAATATACATGGGTCATTTGTGACATGTACGAGTTAATCTTTACTCAATTCGAGTCCCGGTGTGACCGGTATCACTCAAAGTGTCTCTCTTTTGTTTAAAATGGACTTAATTTTAAGTGAAAACAACAACTAACATATGTAAAACCGAAAAAATTCATTCAGATTGTATTTATACTTTAGGAAAATGATCCATGGGTAATTTATGATGTCTAATATTCAACCCTTCCTCAATCCAGGGCATGTTGCAACCGGTATCACTCAAAGTGTCTCTCTTTTGTTTAGAATGGATAGAATTTTAAGTGAAAACAACAACTGATGTATGGAAAACTGACCAAACACATTTTTATTATGTTGATAATTTAGGAGAAAGATCCATGGGTCATTTTTGATGTGTAAGATCTAACATTTCCTCAATCCAAGGCATGGTGTGACCGCTATCACTCAAAGTGTCTCTGTTTTGTTTAAAATGGACATAATTTTAATTGAAAACAACAAATGATGTATGGAAAGCCAACCAAAAACATTCGGATTATATTGATACTTTAGGAGAACGATCCATGGGCAATTTATGACATTTAAGAGTCAAACCCACCTCAATACGAGTCACGGTGTGACCGGTATCACTCAAAGTGTCTCTCTTTTGTTTAAAATGGACAGAATTTTAAGTGGAAATAACAACTAACGTACGAAAAACTGATCAAATGCATTTATATTGTGTTGATAATTTAGGAAAATTATACATGGGTCATATATGTTTTTTTACAAGTAAACCCCACCTCAATACAAGGCACGGTGTGATCGGTATCACTCAAAGTGCCTCTCTTTTGTTTAAAATGGACAGAATTTTAAGTGAAAACAATAACTGACATACTGAAAACTAACCAAATGCATTTTTATTGTGTTGATACTTTAGTAGAAATATCCATGGATCATTTTTGACGTGTATGAGTCAACCTATCCTCAATCCGAGGCATAATGTGACCAGTATCACTCAAATTGTCTCTCTTTTGTTTAAAATGGACAGAATTTTAAGTGAAAACAACAAATGACATACGGAAAACTGACCAAACGAATTAGGATTGTGTTTATACTTTACTAAAACAATAAATGAATCATATTTTACATTTAAGAGTCAATAATTCCTTAATTAGAAGCACAGTGTGGCCGGTATCACTCAAAGTGTCTCTCTTTTGTTTAAAATGGACAAAATTTTAAGTGAAAACAGGATCTGACATACGTAAAACTGACCAAATGCATTAGTATTGTGTTTATACTTTAGGATAATTATACATGGGTAATTTTTTACATGTATGAGTCAAACATGCCTCAATATGAGGCATGGTGTGACCGTTATCGCTCAAATTGTCTCTCTTTTGTTTAAAATGGACAGAATTTTAAGTGAAAAGAACAACTGACGTACAAAAAACCAACCAAAAAAATTTGGATTGTGTTGATAATTTATGAGAACGACCCATGGGTAATTTTTGATGTGTAAAGTCAACCTCACCTCAATATGAGGCATGGTGTGACTGATATCAAGCAAATTTTCTCTCTTTTGTTTAAAATGGACAGAATTTTAAGTGAAAACAACAACTGACGTACGGAAAATTGGAAAAACACATTATTGTTGTGTTGATACTTTATGGAAAATATCCATGGGTCATATATAATGTGTAAGAGTCAACCTCTCATAAATTTGAGGCACAGTATATCCGGTATCACTCAAAGTGTCTCTCTTTTGTTTAAAATGGACATAATTTTAAGTGAAAACAACAACTAACATACGAAAAACTGACCAAACACATTCAGATTGTGTTTATAATTTAGGATAATGATCCATGGTTCATTTTTTACATGTAAAAGTTAACCCCACCTTAATTAGAGGAATAGTGTGATCGGTATCACTCAAAGTGTCTCTCTTTTGTATAAAATGGACAAAACTTTAAGTGAAAACAACAAATGACATACGAAAAACTGACCAAATGCATTCGTATTGTGGTTATACTTTATTAAAAGGATAAATTGGTCATATGTGACGTTTAAGAGTCAAACAATCCTCAATAATAGGCATGGTGTGGCCGGTATCACTCAAAGTGTCTCTCTTTTGTTTAAAATGGACAGAATTTTATGTGAAAACAACAACTAATGTACTGAAAACTGACCAAACACATTCGGATTGTGTTTATACTTTAGTATAACTATCCATGGGTAATTTTTTATGTGCATGAGTTAACCCCTCTTCAATTCGAGGCATGGTGTTGCTGGTATCACTCAAAGTTCTCTCTTTTGATTAAAATGGATAGAATTTTAAATGAAAACAACAACTGACATACGAAAAATAGAACAAACACATTCTTATTGTGTCGATACTTTATTATAATGATACATGGGTCATGTTTGACGTTTAAGAGTAAATCCCTCCTCAATCCGTGTCACAGTGTGACCCTAATCACTCAAAGTGTATCTCTTTTGTTTAAAATGGACAAAATTTTAAGTGAAAACAACAACTGACATACGGAAAACCGACCAAAAGAATTAGGATTGTGTTGATACTTTTTTACAACAATCCATGGGTCATGTGTGACGTGTAAGAGTAAAACCTATCACAATATGAGTCATGATGTGGCCGGTATCACTCAAAGTGTCTCTCTTTTGTTTAAAATGGACAAAATTTTAAGTGAAAACAACAACTAACATACAGAAAACCAACCAAACAAATTCGGATTGGGTTTATACTTTAGAATAATAATACAAGGGTCATTTTTGATGAGTATGAGTCAACCCTCCTCAATTAGAGGCTTTGTGTGATCGATATCACTCAAAGTGTCTCTCTTTTGTTTAAAATGGACATAATTTTTAAGTGAAAACAACAACTGACGTACGGAAAAAAAAATCCAAAAGTCATTACCTATTACACAATACACTTATACAAGCCTCAAAGGGTCCTAAGTAGTCATTATACAGTAAAACCACATTAATAATTCATCACACATCCTAAATATAAACCTCTATCCCTAGAGTTCCTGGTGAGGGATGAAAACAAAGAGGAAAGGGAGAGGGAGAAGAACGAAAGGGAAATAAAAAAGAATAGAGGATTTAAATTGGATAAATTTTCAAAATAAATGGTCTATTAGACTAAGTTTTGCGAAGGGTATGGGAAGAAATAGGTTTAAATACCTTAAATTATTCCATATCATTAGCAAATTTCATGGTCTAATTGGGCAGTTTTCCAAACTGTTCACCAACATTTTAGGAGCCATTGGATAAGAAACCCTCTTCTGTATAGTTGGGACAAACAGTTAACTAACCGTGTTCCAATCATTCAAAATGACTTAGTTAAACTATAGATCCATACCACATGGTTTCTCCTAACCGTGAACAACCCATGTTCCTTACAACTCCCTCAAAAAGGTAAGTTGCGTGGTTTTTATTTGGAGTCATACAACCCATCCTTTTCTTATGTATGTAAAATAGTAAAAGTTCAAAATGAATAGAAAACTTCCCTATGAAAGTTTACCCACATGGGTTCTTCTAAATTGTGTCCCCCAATAAAAGCACTAAATGAATACTAATCAAGAGTCTAGGATAGACAAAGAATAATAATATATCTCCCCACCATTTATAAATTCTATAAATGGCATGAAAAGAAGACAACACACTATAAGATAAAGGCATCAACCACAAGAACACATTTCCTTAAGTTTCCCAAGAATCACCCAAATCCATATACCATGAGGAATCTACTAGGTAAACTCTCTAAGTCCTAAGCCAAAATATCCCAAAAGGAACTCAAAATCTATAAAAAAATTCCATATCCAAGCTTGACATGAATCTTAACCACAAAAAACATGAAGAATAACTCGCATGCATGACTTAATCAAAATTTTCTTAAGGTTCTGACATTTAACTCTCTCTATATATTTTAACTGAGGGAATATAAGATATCATTTGGAGGAGATAGTATTTAATGGTACCTTTTGATAATCATAATCAATAATTAGTACATCACATTAGGTATGGATTTTCCCATCGTTTGATCCCAAATTGACTACCACTGTATATTTTATCTGTTTGAATTGCTTGTTTGAAATGATGATTTTATTGTAGGTCTTGTTTGGGTGTGCTGCTACAAAATTTCATGTTACAGCAGGTAGGGCATTTATCAGTGCTAAAAAAAGCGCAGATAAAGGGAGCCTTTATCAGTGCTGATAAAGGATCCCTTTATCAGTGATAAAAAAGCTATGATAAAATATCCCTTTATCAGCACTTTTTGAGCACTGATAAAGGCACCATTTATCAACACTGAGCTTTACAATGCTTTTTTAGCACTATTAAAGACCATTTTGAGCGCTCATAAAACCCATTTTTTAGTAGTGAAATCTCTAAGTCTGACCATCGATCATGGATGTCACCTCCAAACACTATTATTCTCCTTTGATACCAATTCCACCAAAGTCACCACCAATCTATCTTTCATCTAAATATGACACATAACAAGAGAGAAAATACCATGTAGGGGTGAGTATAAATATACTTAGTAGGATTCCTAAAAACCCAAAAGAGAATCAACAAAATAAAAAGATTATCTCAACCCATAAGTCAAGAGGGATAAGAAACCCAACATATCATATGCTCATACTGAAACCCCAAGAATATCAATATCTACAGTTAGATAAGGATGATGAAGAGTCTTCCTAAAAATCTAAAGATCTTATATTTGATGACAAAAACCAGGAAAACATCATATGAAATAGAGTGGAGGGATCACTCCTTGGTACTGTGCACCACAACCGATGGAGAACTAACCCTAGTAGATTACCCACTCCACACTAGAGCTTAATGATGGGGGAGTACCACTATGTAGATAGAGGTCCCATTCCCTCTATAGTGTGGTGGGTACCAAGTCTACCAATATATAGGATATGGGAGAACTCATTCCCTAGTGATTCAGGGGAGTACCGACTCCAACATCTCTCTGATAATCAAACCTAATCACTGTCATCAGCCAAGCATCACTGGGAGAAGCGTCCAACTCATATAACCTCATATTGTATCTCTGATGCCTAAATGAAGTCCACCACTGAAACCTACATAGAAAACCACTTGGAATGGGATACTCATAGGCCCTAATCTAAGTCTAGAATAAAGTTATACACAATTTACAATATTCTTGTAAAATTATATGGAGTGTGTATCAAGGTACACAGTGTGTGACACCGCTTAAGGACCTAGCTATGTTATTCCATAGACATGGATCAGACATCAATATACCTCCACATATAATTTACCTACTGGAACACGACATGCCTGATCCCCTGGGCCCCTGGGTGTGTGCTCCCGGCACATGGATCAACAAATCGGGTTATATCACATGGCATGTGGGCATGGACACATAATGTGTAATATTTATCTCAAAATGAAACCCTATATGCTATGAGAATATGAGAAATACAACATGTGTTCCTTTGTAATACATGATGTTTAGTGGGGATTTTCAACTATATTAAAGTTTGGTCTCTTGATATTAAAGTGCTCTCTAGACTTTATAAATTCACTTACATAATCACCGTTCAACTTGCCCTAATCCATCAGAATCAAAGGAAGGGACCTTTGACAACTGATTCCCAACCTCCAGTGTCTAGAAATCAGGATTCCAATTACCGGATTTTTATCTATTGCAAATCTCATCACCAAAATGAGATCTTGATATCAAAAACTAACACCCAAGATCTTTTATACCACCCCAATACATCTACATACCATCTATCCTAAGTTCATTATCATATCCATCATGAATATGGGGGTTCGATCATGTTTGAACCAATCCAAAAATGTCAAATCACTAACCCCATGGGTCAATGATAAAGAACACAAAGAATGAAGATTAGAGAAGAAAAAAAATAAAAAGGTGAGATTACCATTGGAATATGTGATCCTATAAAATTATCATAAACATAAAAAACATAAATGGTGTAAAGAATGGGTGAAATGGATTTTTTTTAATTAAGTTTAAGAATTATAATTAAATTCTTGGTTCATGTGAAGAATGAGAATTATGGAATTAAAAATATTTATGATCCATGGTCAACAATCAAGAGTACAAGTGATAAATTGTATAAAATAATGATACTGTCCTCAAGAAAAAATTGATTTTGGTGAATAAAACATTCTAAAATGATGTCATTGAAGATTCCATTATGCTCACCATTCATCCCACGAATCTCCTCATTTTTTTATTGATCCACAATATTGAGTTCATAAATGCCAATGGTGTCTCTAATACTCTTACACTATAATCTCCTAGGGTTATGTAACTAACCTTGTATATTTTCCATAGTGGTGTATTTAAATATAATAGAGCTAGGTTTACTATTTAATAAATTAAAAAATATTTTATTTAATTCATTTAGTTCACCCTCCAACAAAATCCTTCCATGGAGCATCTAATTCCCACAAACCTTATTTCATGCCCAGGGTAAACCCTGCATTTTGGAAGAAAACACTATCTTATATTTTCTATCTGCGCTTCCAATAAATAGTAAAATCTTTTATTACAAAAATATGTATGTTCATGATTTAATATATTTAATATATTTAATATATTAATTCTAGGGTCTTGCGACACCCAAAACACAGTTCTACCTCAGAGTAAAAAATATACTGATATATAGAAATATTTAAAGAACCAAAGTATGGAAACTAGAGTTGTTAAATATTTGAAACTAAATCTTTTCAAATAAATTAGTGTAAATCCAAAATCATCATGTTTCACAAAAATGTTTCCATTAACCCAGTTACACTTAAACACCAGAACTCAAAATTTTATTTAATAAATTTCCCATTTATACTCAATAATTCCAAAATATGTTGTTGATATAGAAATTGGGATTTTATCTTTTAAACTATAAAAATAAATTTATTTACTAATGACCATTACACCATTATTTTGAATGGAACTTTTTTTCCTGATTTTTCATATAAATGTTTAACCTTTAATTTCAAAAATATACCATGTGATCCCATTATTGCAAAGTCCCCCAGCTAACCATTTTAGTGTTTTTGATGTATATTAATTATCACTAACATTATCCTTAAATAATTAAACAACTGTATTTTTATGATCAATCATCAACCACATTTTTTTGGATATAGTACCTTCAATCCAGTAATATGTGATGATATATATGGTTGAACCTCACCTATGTTGTTTAAAATGTATAACTATGATTGAATTATTTCATCATGTGAAATTGAATTTATTTTGATGTAATAAATCCCATTACCTTTACCATTAACTTCAAAATGGAGATATGTAGGGTGACCAAATTATTCCACCTCATACAAGTATTCAGTACAAAACCCAATCACCTCCTCAAATATATATTTTTTAAGAATAGGGGCCTCTGGTCGATTTGGATTTTTAATGAATCCCTCCAGAAATTTCATATATATTTCAAAAGAATGCATCCAATATAAATATACAAAGACCACACAACCTTATATCTCATTCCAAATGAATCATTAGATATAAAATTATATCAAAAAATAGTGGAAAATACATCTCTTGTTGAAAGAGTATAAGGAAAAACTTATTCCCTAATATATTTAAAAATTTAAAAGCCATGAATTTTCTAAAAATATAATTGAAAAAGTAACCCAACTTGATGATAGTATTTTTGAAAATCATTGATAATGTACAAAAAATTAAAATTGGTAGTACTTGTTGTATAAATACATAAAAATTAATGCCTATTTATTTCAAATTTTCTAATAAAATTAAAATTTCCACATTTTAAGAATACATTGTAAGTACCCCTGGATAATGTGTAAAAAGTTAGAGGTAAGTATGTTCTTTTTTCCTTTTACAGTGGGGGATAACTCCCTATATATTCCAATGTATATTAAGTCCAATGTTACATGTAATTCATATTTATTTTTTACTATATATATATAATATCTAATAAAATAGTCGAATTTTTTTTCTCAACATGTATAACATAAATTTTATGTTTTACCTAAAAAAATAATCAATGAGATAGATAAAAAAATATGTACCTTTTATTTCGTGTATTTTTTTAATGAATAGAACAATCTAGATTCCCAAATGTAACATTGATGTTTTGACCTTGTTATAATATTCATCATTTCACAAAGGTTGTGGGGGAATATAAAACTTATGTAAACTATTAAAGTCTTTTTTAATATTATATAATGGTGATTTGATAAAATAAACTTTGATGATCCATGTATATTTTCATTATCCCATTCCATTATTGATGATATGAAGTCCCTATTTGAAAATTAGATAATCATAATATCCCTTAACACTGTATGCAAATAAATTTACATATGTAGGAGAGTTTTTTTATATTTAACATTATCATAGCATGGAGAATTAAATACTATTTTTTTATTCATAAACACTTATGACTTACTCCTATAAAAATTTCAAATCAATAATAAATATTGAAAAGTAATCATCAATATCATTTCTAGGCAGTTTGAGTCCAAAAATAATTAAGATCATCCTAAAATATTTTTTTATCATACATATATATGGGGATTAGTTGTAAAATACTAATATAATAGGATATGAACTATGTTTAATTCTCCTATATGAATTTATACTATATGTAAAAATTCCCATTCTAATATTTTTAACTTCATTTCCAAAATCATGAAATAGTTTATAAAATTGCTTCCATTGTGGTGAATCAGCATAATGACTTAGGTTTCCATCAGAGATTCAATCATTTACTTGTAATATAAACCAATTTGTATAATTTTAATTTGAAAATAAATGATTTAAATAGGGAATTATTAGAATATATTAGATTTCCTTAGTAAGAGGTTAGGTAAATATCCCCATGGATGAATCACAGTTGGATCTTCCATCCATTTTATATCATGAGGTCACATATTTAGGAAACTAAAAAAAACCTTTATATTCCATACTATATAGAAAAAAGTCATTGAGGTAAGAATGTGTTTTCTTATACCCCAGTATCATTAGACATAATATTTTTTT
Organism: Viscum album; assembly: GCA_963277665.1. Taxonomy (NCBI): domain Eukaryota; kingdom Viridiplantae; phylum Streptophyta; class Magnoliopsida; order Santalales; family Viscaceae; genus Viscum; species Viscum album. The sequence goes on along the minus strand of OY728121.1, from coordinate 648,820,922 downwards.
CATCATATTTGGAAACTTTAAGGTCATTTCCTTCTATAATTAACTCTTTCAAAAGTTCAAGAAATTCAATGAAAATTTTAGTGCTCAAAATATTTATCACTTTTAAGTTAACAAATATCAGTATTTTTGATAACATTATAAATTTTTTTAAGACTTGGGAACAATATTTTTTCAACATCTCCATATAATCATTCTATAGTCACTATTTTTTTAATGGTTTCAACTCTTACATCATGAATTGATTCTTTAAGGAGGTCTTATGCCTCATACTAAATATTTTCATCAAGTTAGATCTTGAATTCTATTATAATTAACCATGTTAGATTCAATGAAAAAAAATTTGATTAAAACCATAGAAAATAAAATGGTCTTTAATTTATTTGGAACCTAATTTTCTCACGTTCAAATACTTTAGGCAAGGACAATAAAAATTGTCTCTATTTTTAAGATATATTTTTTAAAATACAAGAAATCATCAACCCATTTATCATATTTTTAACTTTTTCTTCATTCATTTGTCCAATTATTATCTATAAGTTACATAAAAAATAATATATTTTCAAACACTCAATAGACATAAATTAAAATTAACATTGGAAAAATATATTTTTTTGAAAAATAAAACTTAATGATTCTTATTTTCTATATTCCAAAATCGATTTAATCTAATTTTTTATTATGATACTTATTTTATAGGTATTTGTTTTATAAAATCATCCTATCCCTTTACCATATAAGGTAAGGAACCCAAGATTTGAAATTGGTGTAGTTATTTTATTTGTTATCAACTGTTTATTTAAGAATGTCTTTGAGTTTAAAGTGAAGATGGAGGTTGATTCACGCTCAAATTTACCCAAGAGAAGAAGGTAGAATGATCTTTGTAGTTTAGCTTGGGTTGTCAAATCCTCAGAGACCTAAGAAGTAACCTATGTACACATACATTCTATGGACTATTTTTGGATATTAAGTGACAAACTTTTGGTTGATTTTAGATGAGTTTAAGTGAACAATAAAATGATTAAGTGAATTCAAATTATGATAAGGGTTGATCCTAGGTTATTACAAGGGGTGTATTGGATGCATTCTTTTTCTTGTAAAAATATTTCAATTTCTTATATTTGAGATGGGTTCATTTAAGGAGATCAAACAAAATAATCACTTAATAGTTTAATTCCTACACACTCTAATACTAATAACCTATACACTTGAAGGATCAAAGTTTTGATCACTCCAAGTTAACGTTTCTTATTAGCACTTGAAATGTGTGACCTTAAATTCAATAAGGATGAAGAAGTTTTAAAGTCATCAAATAAAAATCTCATTTAAAAGAAGTAATTATCCATTAATGGAGTGAGAAATAACATCCAATACAACCCCTTTCTACTCCATTGGATCAAACCATAAGTGGGTTAGCCCTCCATTTATCCTATGGTTTCAATGGAAGCGGAAAGTAGACTCATGAGGGAGGAATTGGAGAAGTAAAAAAACAATGAAATAACAATCACTCCACCATTGTGTGAAAATATCACAAGATTTGGCATGAAAATGTTCACACCTTGAGGAAATGGTATTAAATTTATAAGAAAAATAATATAAAAAGAGAAGATTAAGAACTTTTATAAAGAAAATAAGGTAATTCAAGGAACTTACAATTGAAGGAATGCAATTACAACATCAAATTGGCAGCATAACATTAAAACGAAACAAAGCTAAAAGATGATAAACCCATCCACCAACACTGACTTAAATAGGAATTTTTGAAGACTTGGGTAGAGAATTAACTAGTCCAAGTCTCTTCAATTAATTTTGGTAGGCCATAGGTGGGTGGAAAGTTGAGGGAGAGTTGATTTTTCCACCCTTGACCCGAGGTGGCATCCAACTTTCATCCACCGAATAGACATGCTTAGAAGACCTTCTAGATGGCATAATTATAGTGTACCATAGAATAAGAAAATTTATCCAAGGATGTATCCTAACATCTTGTAAAATTTGGGCCCATTTGGAGTTGTGTATTTAGAGATATGATCAGATTAGTGGTATGTTTGTCTGGGTCGCAGAATCTGACCTAGAATTTTATCTCTAACTTGGGCCGCCTAAATAACCACAATGGAGGCTGACTTAGCACTAGATTATGAAGAATTATTTGTTCCTATATATGTATTCTAGCATCCAATGAAATTTGGGCTTTATGGGTTTGTATGTTTGGTCCCACATTCTCATCAGTGGGATGATGTCCAATCTTCCTTCTCCAGAATTGTTTCCATTAATCACCAAATATCTCCATCTTAATTTATGAATCCTCCATTGATCCCTGAATGAAAAATGTTCATATTTAAGTATATATCAATTTACCAAAATATAAAATTAAAATATGTATAATTACATTCATTAAAATCAGACGAATCATTGGGCCTAAATTAGTATACATTAGGCATGAAGTGCACGAATGATGAGAATGGATGGTCAAAATTAAAATCCACTAACTCAGGCCCATAAGATAAAAAATGAACATTTAATACCATTAAAATTTAATTAAAATATGTATTTTTATTGGCTAATCAAAGGTGTACGTTCTGAAAGTATGAGTCTAGAGGGAGTGACCTAAGGTGATTAGATTATATAAAAAAAGTTATAATTGTCTATTTATTTGATGATATATACATGAAAGATAAAATATCCTAAATTTAGGAGTTTATGTTGAAGACTCATGACTAGAAGTAATCATGTTTTGAGTGATTTAAGAAGAAACTCATAGAGGTAAGAAAATTGTAAGATTGTACTCTAAGGGGTGCTTCCTGGTAACTAGGAGGTGATGAGTGTTGATAAATAAAAGCTATGTTGTTTAGATGATAGAATATATAAGGTCATATTTCTTGAAAAAATGGAAAAAAAATTGAGATACATATCAAGGATCGTAGGAGTTATATTATTAATTTTATAAAGAGTCTAGGGATTTTTCATAAGGATCATATATATTTTTAAGACTCTTGATCAAACATAAGTCTCCATCAATCTACTATTTTTTAGGATTTTAAGTTTTTGATAGTTATTCCATAAAAATATTCCTTATGAATTATGAGGAGTAATGCAAAAAGATGTTGATACAATTGTGAGCAATTTTAACCTAGGACTATCTTAATGGTTTGGACATGAAGTCAGATGATACTATGCATTCAAGGTAAAAAAATAAAAATTATTCCGAAGAATATTGTGATTCAGGATGAGTTAAATTCAAAAAATGTAATGGAAAAGAAAGTTATGAGGGATAAACAGAATCATTAGAAGTTATCATGTCGAATAAACTAGAGGAAAATCATTTCTAAAGCCTAAAGTTTAAAGTTAAAAAAATCTTATGAATATGTAACCTAGATTTTTATTTATAATGTTAAATAGGTATGATCAAAAAGATAATTTTGAGGTGGTTGAGAATCAAAAAAGTAAAAATTATCATAAAACCAAACTTTTTACTTATATGGAAGATTAAGGCTAGTGAAATGGATATTATAGATACTATTGGGAATCATGTACATAAGGATAGTATGGTTGTATAAGTGAAAGATGAGAAAATCACAAATAATAATGGAAATTGTTTTATGTAAATCCAAAGTGTTCGAAGTAATTCAAGTTCAATTGTATAATACAAAGGATGCATATAAGTTGGAGTTTTGGAAGACTAAATGTGCATAAGTTAAGAAGTTCAAAAGTTGAATCTGATTTAAACTAAAAAAATTAAAATCACTTAAAGATATCAAAGAGATAATTTTGATTTGGATGTTAATGATTCAAAATTCAAAAATGAAATTTAATGATTCTATATGATATTTATGGGAACATTGAATATTGATGACATTGAGATATGTAGGAAGATTTGAAAAAGATTGATTATGATATATTTGGAGGTATTAAAAGATATTTGACTAATATTTAAATAAGGTGGAATATTCAAAGCTTAAAGACTGATTTTATCTAATAAGGATGGGGTATATAAGTATATATTTCATACAGATGTCATTTTTTTAGAATTTAAGAAATGTAAATATAGAATTACCATCATGAATGTTCCCAAATATTCATGTGGTTGAAAATAATTCATTATTTTTAATATTTTTCAGAGTATTATAGAAATGTGTCATCATATAGAGGATTTCTAGGGTGTGGTGGTCATATGATAAAGTTATATAAATTAAAAGGTGAAGATGTTTAAGGTCCAGAAATTTAGGTAGTGAGTAGGAGCTGATTTCATAAAATGAAAAGATTTAGAGGAAAATAAAATATTTATTATAGAAGTAACCTAGATTTAAAGAGATAATTATAGAATCATTTTTTATTCCATTGTAAACTGGAAAGAGATAGTATAAATAAACTATCAAATGATAGAAATAATTTTTGGGAGAAAACCCATTTATATTCACTTGCGTCATATAGTAAATATCTATGAATCAAGATAATAATTGAATAAAGTAAGTACTAGGTACCCAAATTTGGATTAAACCATTTAAAAAATTATTTTCCTTTCATTTAATTTTATCATTACATCATATGGGTAAAGGTGAGATAAAATTTTGGAATATCAAAACATTAACAAGTTTTAGAGGTTTATTTCAAGTAAAATAAAATTATAAAATAATTCCACTAATTCACCAACCCCCCTAATGTTTCATATATTACTAGGAGATTCAATTAGTATTAGATCCACATGTTCCCTCTATAATATACATATTTATTAGTGATAGAAAATCATAACTCAGTCAACAATAAAGGTATTCATACCTTTGATGGAAAAAAATTTCACGGATGATAGAATATGATGATACCCAGACATATTTCACTTTTCCAAGAGGTTATCGATGTAACTACAATGGGATTTATACCAAGGTAAAATTATACTACCATGAAATTTATAGAAAAAATTAACCTCAAGGTGGATTGCAAAGATCATAATGTTACACTTATATCCTTGTCTAATAAGGTTTGTATGAAGGTGATGGGTCTCCAAACTACTAAAGAGATATGGGACAAACTTGAAATAATATTTAAAGGAAATTTTAAAATAAAAGAAAAAAAATCAAATCTAGAGAATTAAGTTCTAATATATCAAGATGGAATATGAATAAAATATTATTTATTACTTCAACAGAGTGAATGAAATAGTTATTAATATCATAGGATTTAGAGATTTCATGGATGATTCAACTATTATTAAGAAGTTGATGAGTGTCCTTCCAGATATTTTTGATCCTAAAGTCCTTTAATTAGAATATATACATGATTAATCTCTTGATGAATTATATAACATACTTGTTTTATATGAGATAAGGAAATATCCATCTTTCAAGAAGAATATTATGGAGGAAATGTATTTTTAATCCCAAATGAAGCTTAAATTTTAAGAACTAGAAGATGAGGAGATGTGCACTAGTGAATCATGACATAAGGAAGATGATGGTTAATATAATAATAGGATTATGTCTCTTATCTCTAGGAAATTATAGAAAGCCCAAGGTAATTATAGAAGAAACCTCTCACTCAAATTATTTCAGTATTGGGAAATCAAACACATTGCAATAAACTACCCAAATAAGAAAGGTTGAGAGTAAAATGACGATGTTTTGGAAGAAAAACCTAAAAGGAATAAGTGGTTTAAATATTTTAAATAATCTAAAAAATCATATATAAGTAAGAAATTTTTTTCATAAGGGATAAAAAAAATAATAATTGGTAAGGAAGAAATATATTACTCAACTGAAAGTAGTCTATAAAAGGATAATTTCTAAAAAAGCTTAATAAATTCATAGATCATGTTAAAAGATCAAAAGATACCACAAGTATTGAAGAAGAATTGGGTGAAGAAAATTAAATTTAAAATAGGCTAAAATTATAAAATAGAGTGTAAGATCCTATCTTTTCTAAGTATGTCCCTCTTTGAGTTTTTTTCTTGAGACTTGGTTGTCGTGTCTTGTTCAGAGACAAAGATCCTTTTTTGGAAAAAATGACCTAAAGTTTGGGGATATATGTTAATTTGAATTAATGGATTCTAATTATAAATGTTTTAAATGGTTTTATTAGGTTTCTCCATGTTTTGGATGGCTTTAGAGGTGGTTTGGGTTCTTTCCATGGGAAACATACTGATGGCTATCTGTAAAGAAATTACATGTCGTGTAATGAAGTTACACAATGTGTAACTATTTATAGGTATAATCAGTTATACTAGTTTATTATGTGAAATGAATACACATCATGAAAGGATTACACATCATTTAATGTTCGGGTAGTGTTAAAAATCACTTGACGTGACACTTTTTTTAGTATATCCCTCTAAAAAGAAATACATCATGTGTAACTAAATTACACAATGTGTAATTTATATAGTAGTATTTGTGAGATTAATCTAATTCTCTCACATTAAAATTCCTCCTCTCGATGTTAGGTCAAATTCCAAGTGATTTTGGAGAGCCTCTCTTAATTATAGATGTTCAGATCATGCATCTGATCCCAAGTGAGTGGTTTTTCTTCAATTTTCCCTTCTCCCCCTTTGTTCTCCAGCCATTTTGGTGTAATATCTTAACCATTTTCATTGTTGTTTTTGATATCGATTATTTTTGATCTAGGATCCTTCTTATGATCATTCGCACCTTATTCCTGATTTGTGTTTTCCATTGGAAGCATTTGTTTGATCATCAGTTTAAGGTATGGGGTCTAAACCTTAACCTAATGGTAGGTTTAATTACAAGTATGTTCAATATTGAAATTTAACCAACATTTTTTGTTCCTAAATTAATTAAATTATGAATTGAATTATTCCTTATAATCCCATTGGATTCAATTGTTATTGACCTGGGTTATGGATACCATTTGGGTGAGAGAACCCTAGATTATAAATGTATTGTTTAATGGATTAAAGTGTGTTTAGCATGACATGGGATTTCAGTGATTGCTTGATAAATATTCTTCTTGGATTAGATTGATTATCATTATGAATGCAATGTTATTGGTTTATGACCAAATTATAGATGATATTTGTAATTGAAATATGAATGGTGATTTTCATAATTAACCATTGAGACTTATGATGTGATTTTGTGATATCCTTGTTTCTAGGACATGTGTTGTGTTTTCTATGTTGTAATGATTATATAGGGAATTGGTCCAGTTAACATATTATAATTAATATATACTAAGATATTCCTTGAGACATGCTTAAATAATTATCTATCAGGCTATGCCTTGAGACATAATGAAATTCTTATATAGTGGGTTATGCTTAGTGAAACATAATGAAATTCTTGTATAATGGGATTTGACCCTAATAAATGCTATAATTATTATACACTGGGCTTAACCCTAATCTATTGATGAAATTATTATATGGTTGATATGACCCAGTTGTGTGTGATTTATACCATGGTTATATGGTTATAGATTTGTTGGCATGGTTGTAATACATTCTTAGAGATATTTCAGCATGGTGGTGAAGTAGGTTTAGGTGGAATTAATTTAATTGTTTAATTAATTAATACACCTATTTATTTCATTATTGCATTAAAATATTGTCAGAATGGTTATTTTTAGACATGGTGGCGTCAAACTACTGATTTATACTCACACCCTACTCATGGATACAATTTGGTACCCAAGAAGATTACAAGGATGCAATTTTGGACAAGGGAAAAGGACCTTGTTGTTGATTTTTTCTTATTGGATGGGTTGGAGTTTGGAGATGGGATTGACATGGAGTTTGGGATCAGGGAATATTGAGTCTTTATTGTGTCTTATATTCTTTTATCTGTATTAATTCTAAAAATACATTTAGTTACATTCCATAAAATCATTAAATTATTCTTTATTATTTATTAGAATATTCAGTTGCCTTTTTTTATTTGGTTTTATACATTATTGTATGGTTTACATTATTTTTTCACTATGATATTTATTTATTATTGTTATATGATTATTCTTCTATGTTGTAACTCTGTAACCAGGGGGTATAGTATCACCACAATACATATCACATCCCTACTGCTAGTTAGAAACCTCTCACATACAGGGAGGTGCACTTGAGGTCTTGTAACTAACCCTTTTCAACCACATGAGAGAGTCTTAGGTTGGGGGACATTACAAAGTGGTATCAGAGAAAAACAGGTTTATTTTATATTTCTTTACTATTTTAAAATAGTATGAAGGAGACTAGGATTTTTGAAGACTTGGTAATGATCTTGTGTTTGGGTGTATCTGACTCATGTATGGTGGAAAATCTGTGTACCTAGGGGTGGATTGTTATTTATACTACTCAATTATTACATTTGATGTTATTTCACCTGCAGTGATTCACATGTTGTGTGAGGTTATTATTTCATCGTGTTTTTGTTCTTAAGATTTAAACTCATGGTATGGTATAGCATGAGATGAGTATGAATACATTATAATAAGCATGTAGGGATATATATTAACATGAATTGTTCATGATAGGGAAATATTTATTACATATGATATATACATTCTTGTTTGAGATGTGACATGAGATACATTTTATACCTTAAAAATGAAATAAATAAACATTTATGTCATGTTAAAACACTTATAAGATATGTTTAGAGAGACCAGGAGTAGTGGTTCTCTATTGTTTCCACCTGTTGACATTGACTCTATTATATCTAGTGTTCTAAGGAGTGTGTTTGTCTTTTAGAGAAAATGTCTCCTCATCATCTTTGAGTTGAGTGTCAGAAGAGTGGAAATCATTATGCTCCTAACACAGCTAAACTAGATCTTCCTATGGATTCTAAGCATCATATGGATGTTTATCTTCACAATAGCTTCTTGTAGGTCATGCGATCCATGAAAAGGGTGATTGTTCTCACCATTCCTTTAATGTTTGAGCTGAAGATATAGTTCTAGATGCATCATCTACCTACATTCACTAGGGAGGGAGGCCCCCAGGAAGCCAAGTTCTGGATGATATTTAAGAATTTTTAGTTACTCATATAGAGGAGGGTGAAGCTTCTTGTTTATAATATTCAGGGACCATCCAATCATTGGTGGCACAATCTTTAGAAGGTAGGGAATCAAGAGAATTTATCCTAGAATTACTTTGAGATGAAGTTTCTAAGCCATTTATATCCTAAGACATTGAGGTATCATAAGGATTCTGATTTCATTCACTTGTCATAGGAGGGCATGTCAGTGTTGAGCTATGCTGAATGTTTCACCAACCTGAAGTGATTCTCACCATCTTTTTAAGCTGGTGAGATCTCTAGGGTGAGATGTTTTCAGGATGGTCTTTTCTATGAGATCAGGTCATAGGTGAATGTGTTCCATCTGTGCAGTTTTATAGATGTAATGAATCAAGCACTCATTATGGAAGGGAATCTAAGAGAGGCCCCAAGCAGTAGCCAGGATGTTTCATTAGGGAAAATGGTGAACTCTTCTTCTAGTGGAAAAAATCATTACTATGATAGTTTTATCCAAGGAAATAGTGGTCATAGTAGTTAGTTTAGTGGACAACCATCTTAGGATAATGTTCCATTATTGTGATATCAGTGTGTCATGATGGGCCACAAATAGTCTCAATGTCCGTACCTCATTTTGGAGTGTCATGATTGTAGTATGATTGGTCATCTTTAGAGGTTTTGTAGGGTAATTTAGTGGAAAATCAGTGGTAGGGGGTCATTAAAGGTACTAGAATTCATAAAGGACTCAACTTATTTTCAGCAGACAGGTAGTTGGAGTTCCACATGATGTTTTGGTCAAGGAAGGGGATGTGGCTTCCTATTACAAGAACATAAGTATCAAGAAGAGGGAATATCTCAGGTGAGTTAGTCTAGATCCTAGGGTAGAGGGGTTGGTTAGTTGTACTCTATACAGACTACTTCAGTTATTGTGGATGTAGGACCATCTATTTTCAGAGGTATGATTATTATATCATGTACCCTTTCTTGTTATTTTTTTGATACATGAGAATCACATTATTTTTTATCCACTATTTTTATAAATGTGTTGGGCTTGGATGTGGAAATATTGGATGGTGTTTTGAACATCTACACACTGTTAGGAGTGTGGTCAGATAATATCAAACATTGAAAGGAGTGTTCTCTAGATATTGGTGGTTACCATTTCTTATGGGAACCATTCATACTATAAATGAAAGGTTTTTATTTGATTATTTGTATGGATTGGTAAGTTCTATTATAGGATCATATCAACTATTACTAGAGTATATTTACCTTTCTATGTCCATAAGGAGGAAATTATTCTCACCAAGGTGAGTGGGATCTTTAGGCTCATCATATAGGACTAATTCAATGCATATTGGATTATATCATGGACTAGATAGTTGATATTTATCTATATGATGGTGGAATGAAGTATAATTATTTTACTTAAGTGGCATATTATTTGTAGTATGTCTTTCCTAATGAGTTTTACAACTTATCTCCTGAGTGATAGATTGAGTTTATGACCGAGTTGGTGTCGGGAGCAGAGCTAGTTTCTATCCTGCCTTATAGAATGTTACCAGTAGAGGTTTATGAGTTGAAAGTTTGGTTGGAAGATCCATAAGCTAAAGGTTTCATAAGGAATAATACATATCCTTTGTGTTCTCAATTATCTTAACCAAAAAGGCTCTTAGAAATTTGATCTTTTTTGTAGATTATTAGAGATTGAACCATATGAAGGTCAAGAAACGATATCCCCTTCAATGTATCGATGATATTTTCAACTAGATAAGAGGTTCTAAGATCTTACTTAAGATATATCTGAGATATATATACCATCAGTTGAGGGTGAGGCCATCAGACATACATAAGACTACTTTTAGGATCAGGTATGGAGTGTATTAATTCTTAATGATATTTTTTTGGTTGACTAATGCACTAGAATTATTCACGGATTTGATGAATCATATGTTTCATTCTTTTCTGGATTGGTTTATAGTGGTTTTTTTCAAAAATCATCTTATTTTACTTTCAGTCATCAGATGAACATGTCCAATATCTTAACATCATCTTGAGTACATTGAGATATCATTATATTTACGCCAGGCTAGCCAAATGTAGTTTCTGGATTGATAAAGTGCACTTCCTGGGTCATATCACCTCAGAGGTAGGAGTGTTAGTATTCCTAGAGAAATTTGTTGTTGTGCTATCTTGGGGGAATCCCAATAATTTCTTTGAGATTTTTATCTTTATAGGTTTAGCAAGTTATTATTGATGATTTATCCTAGACATCTCCCATTTGGAAGCATCGATGTCTAGGATAACCAAGATGGGAGTGAAGTTTGTTTATTCTAATGATTATGAGAGATATTTTTAGGATATAAAAGGTAGGCTGACCTCAGAACCTATTCTCACTTTATCTACATTGGGTAAAGAATATATTTAGTACTGTGATTCATTCAGAGGTTTACATAGATCAGTTTTGATTTAGGATGATCAAGTGGTTGCTTTTGGCTCCAGAAATCTGTTACCGCATGAGAGGAATTATCCTAATCACGATTATGATTTATAAGTAGTGGTTCATTCCTTGTGATGTTGGAGGCATTATTTCATGGGTGAGAGTTTTTTTGTATACATGGAATATAAGAGCCTCAGGTATATCTTTTCTCAGTGGGACCTAAACTATCGATAGAGGAGGTGGGTCGAGTATATGTAGACTTTCAACTTCAAGTTTTCATATACACAAGGAATTGGAAACTTCATTTTTGATGCATTGATCCAAAATATGAAAACATAGTTAGTAAAGGAGTATTGAGGCAAGTGGAAAGTGATGGTCCTCTTTCCAGAAATGCATCTAGTTGTTCAGGAGTCTCAGGATCGAGTATCTCTGACATCGATGTTTGTTATACTCATGATTTTTGACCCGATCAATAAAAAGTGGTTATCTAATCTGTAAGGATTAGTTATAATAGAAATATTATATAATGGAGAGACACCATCAAGATTTTCTCTTATAAGTTTAAATTTACTTATTTTCCATGGCTGGGTATGGGTTCCTACGAGCTTACATGAGGAGCTGATGAGGGAGTTTCATGCTTCTATATGGGTGGTACATCTTGGTTTGAAAAAGATGTATCATGATCTCTGTAGATACTACTAGTGTTCAAGAATTAATAAAGAGGTAGAAAAATTTATGGCTAGATGTTTCCTTTGTCTATATGTTAAATCCAAGCATTAGTGTCTATCTTGGATTTTGCATCCTTTACCTATTCCTAAGTGGAAATGGGATGATGTCACTATGGATTTTTGTGATAGGATTACCTTGGAAAACCCATAATAATGATGATTTATGGGTTATTTTTGATCGATTAATGAAGGTATCCCATTTTTTTCCTTTCATGGATACCTTCATAGTTTATGATCTAGGTAGTATTTATGTGCTCAAGGTGGTTCAGTTGCACGGTTTTATGAGGAGTATCATTTCAGACAAAAATCCTCATTTCACATCACATTTATGAAAGGGTATTTAGAAGGATATGGGATCATAGGTTCTTTTGAGTATGAACTATCATCCTCAAACTAATGGTCAATACGATAGGACTATTTAGGTTCTATAGGATATTTTATGATCCTATATTTTGGGTTTTAGTGCTTCATGGGACCAACATATGGAACTCATGGAGTTTTCATATAATAATAGCTTCCATAAATCCATCCAGATGGAACTTTTAAGTTTTTTATGGTAGTTCATTCCATTTCCTTATTTGTTGGTTAGAGGAAGGTGAGTCAGTTCTTGTTGGGACTAGTCTCATTTAGGAGATGTCTGAGAAAGTTCAGTTAATTAGAAAACGGTTGATGATCACATGAAGCTGGTAGAAATATTACACTGACCATCGTCGATGACCTCTAGAGTTTGAGGTTGGTTATTGTATTCTCCTTTGGGTGTCTCCTAGTTTAGTGAAGCATCATATCATGAAACAGGGAAAGTTAGCACTCAGGTTTGTCAGGATGTTTAAGATTGTGGATAGGGTCGGGCCCAATATCATATCGATTATCCCTTCCACAACAATATAATATCATGAATGATGTGTTTCATGCGTTGTAGATTTGGAGATATTATTCTAAACCTTATCATGTAATAGAGGTAGTAGATGTAAATCTTAGTTCTTATGTGTCCTTTGAGGAGCATCAAATAAATATTATGGGATGTAATGGTAAGTGTATCCGGGGTAGGGTGATTCCTTTGGTTCAAGTTTGGTGGAAACATGCAAGAGTTCAGGATAAGACCTGGGAGAGGGAGTTTGATATATAAGCACATCAGCCAGAATTATTTGCTAAGACCCCACAGTGATGGTTAGAGCATCTCGAGGATGAGATGTTATATAGTGGGGAGGTTATAAGATCCTATATGTTTTCAAGTACATCCCTCTTTGAGTTTTTCATTTGAGCCTTGGTGGCCAAGTCTTTTTTAGATATAGAGATCCTATATTGGATAAAATAACCTAAATATTGAGGATATACATTTTTTTTAATTAATGGATTTTACGTGTAAACTTTTTAAATGGGTTTACAAGGGTTTTCCATGATTTGGATATTTTCATTGGTGGTTTGGGTTATTTCCATGGGAAACAGGATGAAGGGTGTCTATAGAGCAATTACATGCCATGTAATGAGGTTACACGATGTGTAAATATTTCTAGGAATAAGTTGTTCACCTGGTTCATGACATAAAATAAATTCACACTGTGAAGGAATTACATGTTGTGTACTATTTAGGAAGTGTTAAAAATCACCTGAGGCGATGTGTTTTTCAGCATATCCCTCTAAAAAGAAATAAACTACATGTAACTTAATTACACACTCTGTAATTTCCCAAGAAGTTTTTTTCTTAAAAGTAATGTCTATGAGATTAATCTCATTCCCTCATGTATAGATTCCTCCTCTAGACCCTAGGAAAGCTCCTAGGTGATTTCAGAGCTCCTATCTTGATTTCAGACATCCCAATCATGGATCATATCCATGGTGAGTGGTTTTTCTTTAGGTTTCCATTATCTACCTTTGTTCTCTAGCCATTTCAGTGTAATATATTAACTTTGGTTGTTGTTTTTTTATCTTGACTAGTTTTGATATAGGATCCTTCTTGAGATCATCCAAACCTTATTTCTTATTAGTGTTTGTCATTGGAAGCATTTTTTGATCATCAGTTGAAGGTTGGAGGTCTAATCCTTAAACTGATGGATTTTTTAATTGTAAATTTTTGAAATATTACAATTGTTCCAAAATTTTGTGAGCCTAAATTAAATAAATGATGAATTGGATTATTCCTTAGAATCAATTTGGATATAATTGGGTATTAACCTATCTTATAGATACAGCTCAGGTGAGTGGAACCTTGATTATAAATGATTTTTTAATACCTTATAGTGTGTTTAGAATGACATGGTATCTGGGTGATTACTTGATATAAATTTACCTTAGCTTAGAATGATTATTTATATGATTTACATGTTATTGGTTTATGAAAAAATTATAAATGGAATATGTAATTGAAATATGAATGGTAATTTTCATAATTAATCATTGAGCCTTATGATGTGATATTGTGATATCCTTTTTTCTATTACATGTGTTTTGTTTTCTATATTGCAATTATTATATAGGGTGTTCACTCAATTGACGTGATATAATGATTATATACTAGGACATTCCCTAAGACATTCTGAAATGATTATATACCAAGATATGCCCTAAGACATACTGAAATGTTTATATAGCGGGCTATGCTCAGTGATACATGTTGAAATGCTTATATGCTGGGCTTGGACCTGATAAATGCTATAATGCTTATATACCGGGATCATCCATGCTCTATTCTTGAAATGATTATTTAGATGTTTTTACCCAGTACTGTGTGACTTATACCACAGTTATATGGTTACGATTTTGTTGGCAAGGTTGTGAGACATGCTTAGAGATATTCTGGCATGGTTCAAAAGCGGGTTGATGTGGTAATAATTTAATTTTGTAATTAATTAGTACACTTGTTTATTTCATTATTGCATACACTTATTATTAGATTGTTTATGTTTAGACATAGTGGTTCCAACCTACTAAGTTATACTCACACCCTACTCGGGAAGCTGTTTGGTACCCAAGCAGATTACATGGGTGTAGGGTTGGGCTAGGGAAAAGGATCTTATTGTTGATTGTTGTTTGTTGGATGGGCTAGTGTTTTGATATGGGACTAACATGGGGTTTGAGATTTAGGACTTTTGAGACATTATTGAGTCTTCTAATCTTTTATTTTTATTACTTATAGTGTTATATTTAGTTACATTCCTTCACGTCATTACATTAATCTTTATTATTTATTGGATTATTCAGTTTCCTTTTTTGTTTTCTTTTCTGCTATATTGTATCATTTCCATTATTTATGCACTCATATATTTATTTATTATTGTTATATGATTATTCCCCTATGTTTTAACTCTATAACTAGGGGTACAGTCTCTCCACTATACATATCACACCCCACTGCTAGTCGAAAGCCTTTGTCATACATGGAGGTGCACTTGATGTCTCGTAACCAACCCGTTTCGGCCACGTGAGAGAGTATCGGATCGGGGGATGTTAAATTGACTAATTTATTTATAAAAACACTCAACTCAAGAAATATTTTAGGTTATTTAATAAGATTAAAGTAAAATATATGTTTGTAATTTCTTAACCTGGGATCCACTAAAATGGTGCCTCGAACTGGTGGGTCACATGACCTCAAGCGCGCCTCCTCATACACCAAAGGTTACCGACTAGCAGTGAGGGTCTAAGGTGGTATGTTGGGGAGAATATTCCCTCTTATCAGAGTGAAAAAATGGTAATTATAAAATAACATAATTATAAGAAACATAATATCACTACAAAATATTTCAATTTTTTTCAACAGGGGCATATCTATTGGTAAAAGTTCATTTTATGTTGGTAAAATGTTTTATCAACATATATGTTCCTATCACGAAACTGTTGGTAAAAACTGTGTCACTAAATGTTTTTGTGATAGATAAAATAGTTCTATTTCAATTATAATAAAACCAACAGATAATATATATGTTGGTTAAAGTGTTTAGCAACAATTTCTAGTGACAAATTTTTCTCTTGGTAATAACATTACTAATATATAATATTTATTTATAAATTACATTGGAATAAAAATTATAATTTCTTATTACTAGTAAAATTTAATATTATATTTATTAATTTATCATATATAATACATCTATTTTAATTATTAAACCAAAGACAATTTTAACACATGTTTAAACTTATAAAAAAATTAATTATATTAATAATGTAATTCATTATAAAAATAATCAATACAAAAATACTAGACACCCCCCAGTGACCCAACCCAAACCCTAGCTATGTCGACCAGCTCCGACGAGTCAACTCTAGAACCATCAGATCCAACCCATCATTGTCAGTGAGGCAGACCCAATAGATAATATTATAATAGATAAAAACACAAAAACCTAGAATTCATCTATTATGACACCCCAAGGGTATGTCCTCTCTTGAATGCAGTCCTCCAGCACCCAACATTGTAGAATAATAGTTACTCCTGCCAAAGATCTTTCTTCAACCTCCATATAGGACACTAGAAGAAACAAACCAAGTCATCTCCAATACCAGTGCAGAACCTTAAGTCACTGATATGCCACACCCTTCAGCTCCATGATCTACACCCCACACAACCAAAGAGCATAACCAAAAATCATTTCAAAATATCTACATGAATTGAAAGCAAAAAAGAAATTAGTGAAAGTGTAAATGGAAGGGAAAAAATAGATAAATCATGTAAACCCACAATCTTCATCGTTCTTGTTCTTTCTATTTCCTTAAAATAGTTTGATCTTCCAGCTTAGAAAGCAGGTTAAACTGAAAGACGTTGAATAAGGGGGAGGGAAAAACAGTCAAAAAAAGAACTAATGAATTACTATCTACTAGCTAGTATCTAATATATGTCAAGAAGTTGTTACCCCATCATATGGATACTCAATTCCCTTCTCCCATGATGTGTCTTTTGAAGACAAAGAATCAACCATGGTTGCTCCAAAGTAAACAAACCCAGAAATTATTAGACTATGTTTGGCATAAGAAATACTTTTCAATATAAATGGAAAATACAAACAAGAAAGTCCATTAAAAAGTTTATTTGGTAATAATGGAAAATGTGTGATGAAATATGTTAAAAAGAGGCACATTTAAGGAAATAATACATAAAATCAAAGATAATGAAAAAAATAAAATGATTAAAATATCACAATAAAGAAGGCTCAACATATTAAAGGTCCATTTCTACCAAACACAACCTCAATGAAAGAGTCACTACACTTATGGATGAATCCTAATTTATGTTTCAAGATCATTTTATGTAAAAAAGAAAATTCCAGTAGAAAAAAACCCCATTCACATGAAAACAATGTAAAAAACTAGTCATATTGGAGAATTTGGGTACTTATAGTGCTTAGGATAAGAGGGGAACAAGAAAGTACCTCCACTTGCACCAAAGGCGCACAATACTGTAATTTGAACCAATATACTTGAGTAAAAAATAAAATGCCAGTAGAACCACCACTGAAACGTCTTAGACAGACCAAGAAACCAAACTAACACAAACATCAAATACCCAATCACTATGACTTTGAGAAGGGTAGGTGGCAGAGTTCCCAAGGGACCTAATCACAAAAACCATTATAGTATAAATTCAGATCAGAATACCCAGTTGAAATTAAGTATATAACCATGGATCCATAGTCAAAACCTAACACTTGTCGTTGATCAAGGCTTAATTTGAAAACACTTGCTGAAAACTTTGTAACACATCACTTTTGAGGGAATACATTTATCTAGGATTTTAGTAACCATAGAGCGAGTTTTCTCAGCTTGTTTGAGAGAAGGAAAAGTTCCTCTTCCAGTATTATCACTACTAAAAAATGGGCTAAGGCCAGCGCCAACCTTTATTAGTGCTAAAGAAAAAGCGCTGATAAAGGGGGGGTACCTTTATCAGCGCTAAAAAAAGCACTGATAAAAGTACCCCTTTATCAGTGATTTTTTAGCGCTGATAAAGGTACCCCCTTTAACAGTGCTTTTTTTAGCGTTGTTAAAGGGTACCCCTTTATCAGCGCTTTTTTTAGTAGCGCTGATAAAGGGGTGTCTTTATTAGCGTGTTTTTTAAAAGCACTGATAAAGGGTCTACTTCCAAAAAAAATTATTAAAAAATATTTATTAATATTTAAATATATAGATATAGTTATATTGATATAAATATAATATATATTTTTTAAATATAATTTTAAATATATTTTAGATAAGTATAAATATATAGTTACACTTAATATATAAGATATTTAGTGAAAATGGCTTATAAAAAAAATAAAAAAATATTTTTAATTAATAAATTTCTAATTATTATGGAGTAATATTCATTTAATAACAATTTTAAGACTAAAAAAATAAAAAAAAATTAAAAAAAAGATCCAAAATATGTTGAAAACGCAGCTCGAACTTCAAACGACCATAACTTTTGATCCGGGTGTCCGTCTGAGCTCTACCATATATCAAATCAAATCCTGCGACGAGATCTACACCCCCATGACCTAAGAAATCTTGTTTAAGGTTTTTTCGAGGCCAAAAAAGGCCCATAAGGCCTCCAAAACTGATTTTTTAGTTGGGATACCCCGATTTTTTAACATTTTGTGGATTTTCAGCCTTGTTTAAGGGGGTATTATCGGCTTTTTTTATTGGGGACTGAATTTATTACAAGGTATTACATTCATATTGATATTATGTCTTTGAAATTTTATCATTTTTTATAATGAACTACTATTTATAATCAAATATATAACAATATATACATATTTTTTATATATTCACACATAAAAATTTAATTATAAATATAAATAATAAAATATATTTACATATAAAATATATTAGCTTTAACTAAATAATAACTAATATCCATTTTATTTAAAATACAAATATACAAATATTTATATACCTATATATTAATCTAACTATATATATATATATTAATATAACTACATATATATATATTAATATAACTATATATAAATATATATTAATATCACTATAAATATATATATTAATATAACTATATATATATATATTAATATAACTATATATATATATATATTAATATAACTATATATATATATATTAATATAAATATATATTACTATACAAAAAAATATAACTATATATATATATAAATAGAGATATCATGAAATGGAAAACAAATCAAAATAGAGGAGTGGTAAGGGCTTAGGCGCGCAGGGGGAAAGGTCTCAAGTTCAAAAACCTGGTGGAGGCAGGGGCGCGCGCGCATGGGGGAATATGGGAGCTAGCGATGATAATGGGTGTAGTATAACACTGATAAAGGGTGGAGGGGGGTGTGTGGGGGAGATGGAGGTGCAAGAGGGCGTTGATAAAGGGGGGGGGGGGCTCAAGCGCTGTAAACCCCCCCCCCCCCTCGAGATTTACAGAATTTTTAAAAAAAATTTTTTTTTTAATTTTTATCCGCGCTAAAAATAAAGCACTGATAAAGGACCCGTTTATCAGCGCTTTTTGGAGCACTGATAAAGGGGACCCCCCCCCTTTATCTATGTCGGCTTTAACAGCTCTTTTCTAGCGCTGTTAAAGGCCATTTTTAGCGCTGATAAAAGGGGTATTTGTAGTAGTGTATATCGATTTTAATCCTAATATAAAAAAAATCACAACAGTAAGGGTTCCAAGTCATGAAAAAAAGAAAAATAAAACAAAATGAACCATAACCGAATACAAACCGACCAAAATAAACACAAAAAAATAATGTGGTCTACATTTTTAATGATACAAGGATGGTATAAAGCTTATGTATAGTAGAAAACATCCCAAATTACTTCACTAAAAACTATAAAAAAATAAAACAAGCATCAAACAAAAACTCAAAAAATAAACTCACACTAGGTGACCAGAAGCAGATAATCATCCCCAATTCCAACCACTAGTGGCACTCACACTAGTGGTGGTAAATCATCACCAATCAAGTAAGTAGGTCCTCTCTCTTGTACTTGAGCATGGAATCAGTTCATCACCGATCTCACACTGGTAGAAAAAAAATATGTTTAAAATAAATTAGTGGCAAGATAGATTCCTATAAAATAAAACACATCAAACCGTTGGTAAATTTCCCCTCCCTCATAGCAGGGGATGTTGATCCAAACTTGATCTCTCATACTAAGGTTTTCATTATCAAGTCATCTGCCCCTTTATTTTTTGATGGGGAAAGAAGGAACAACCACCTATGGAATTATATAAACATCATATAATCAGGTAGGAGAAGTTATACCATATTATATAGTATTTTTATTAGTCAGTATGACATTTCACTATTCAAAAAATTTCAAAATTTCATCCTTAGACAAAATTTAACATCCCGATTGAAAAACATTCATCAATTTTATCAAAATTCATAAAACTAAAATTTTTAAACAATACTGGTGTAAATTATAGTTCATGTAACAACCCCTACATGAATCAAAAAAATATAATCCAATTGATTTTTTTTTGGAAAAATATAAATTTACTCAAGGTTTTACCAAAGTGAAATAAATAACAAAAGGATTGAAATTACTACACAAAAAATAGCATTAATTAACAAAGAGAAAAAGTGTGGTTGAATCAAGCCTCAATAACAAGTAATCCAAACACCATGTCATTCTTCAAGATAGCTTCTTATAAACCCCAAAGAAGGTCTCTGACTTTACATAGTATCATTATGAGACTTGGGATCCAACAAAACCTAACAAGTTTAATAAAAAAAAGTTTCATATTTCACAACATGAAAATTCAAGAAAATTAAATTCAGTCTAAGGAACATTTCCCTTTCTTTACCTTTATTTTAGACCTGTTAATCCAATAATTGATGAAAAATAACCAAATACCAAGGGAAATACAATGTCACATCCTGATTTTTCATTCAAATCCATATATTCTATGGTAATAAGGGCATCACTGATCAAAGGTCAGAGTTGTGTCATCCTTATGGAAACACATATTGCAACTATAAGATCTTGATAGAGACCCTTCATTGGATACATCCTTTAAAGAAATGGATTGACCATTATGGTAAAATTCCCACATTCAACAAAGGTAGCGCAGACACTATAGATAAATTAACCTTCAAAGACAACCTTTGATTTATAAAAAAAAATCTAGACTTGACATTAGGTTTGAAATAATAACTTACAATCAGTGGGCCCAACATTGTCAATAACCCACCTTCCAAAACCATCACCAAGAACATTAAATGAATGTTTTACACATTATATTTGGTAATCAACTTCCTATCAATGGATACTGAGGAGTAAAATATCCAAAGTTCCCCATCACCATTGTGGAAACATGGATTTTATCCCCAATAGGAGGCTTTTCTAGTGTCATGATACTCGATGATTCATCTCTTGAAAGCCCTTATGTTGATGTCCTCTACAGACAAGAAACATAAAGATGAAACAAAAAGTGATGAAAACAAACAAAGTAATCCTAAGTTCAATCTATATATTACAATATCTCAAAGATTAAAGGAAAATGAGGCATTTTCATTCATGATATAAAATAAAAAGTCACCTAAAAAATCACCCTATTGAAAGTGTAGCTTTTCACATGCATTTTTTCTATTAAATGAATTTATAAAAGTGAAAGAAAAGGCTCAATAAAGTACTCAAGAAACAATGCTTTATTTACCATTTTATAATTCATAAAAATATATAAACAATGATCCATTTAAAAAATAATAATCATGTCACAAAGGAAACATCAACAAAAATATAGACACACAAAAGACTTGAGATGGCATTCTTCATATAGAAAATCTAACTCACCACAACATAAGAGTTATTCTATAAACACATCAGTGGATTTCAAAAAAATCAAGTGTAGGGTAGTTAGTTGTAACATATTCCATATTAAGTCAAGATATGTCTCATTGTCATTAGTTTCGATGTTAGTTTGTAATTCGTACACTTATGGTATGATATATTATTCCATTTTAAATAAATCTCTTGGTATAGTAATGTCAACAACATGCCAATTTTTTATATTAAATTTGTTATATAAAACACCCGTAAAGATTGAGATGCAAGAACAAAGAGATCTTTATTTTCATAATCCCCTTAATAAAGACAAGTGTGAATCCAAAC
Organism: Viscum album; assembly: GCA_963277665.1. Taxonomy (NCBI): domain Eukaryota; kingdom Viridiplantae; phylum Streptophyta; class Magnoliopsida; order Santalales; family Viscaceae; genus Viscum; species Viscum album. The sequence continues at coordinate 648,798,739 of OY728121.1, read as the reverse complement.
ATATCTTCTTTGACAAATTTAATAGGATTTACCCATATCACACTGAAATAAAATAACACTTATTCCAACTAGATAACTCACCTCAATAATAGTAAAAACACCATAATATGATACATTACAAGTATTTGTTGTTGTGTTCAATAGAACACCAAAATTTTGAGTCACACTCTTCTTAGAAATATATTTCACACACCATTACAAGTGACCATACTGCAAGGGTTGTATAGGTTTAAGATGAACTAATATGGAAAAAGGGAGATGACAACGAACCGTAGGGGCAGGGGAAAGGGCAGGTGTTAAAGGAAATCCTAGATAGTGAAGAACAACATAGATTTGAATAGGTAGAAATGATCAATCATAAACTAAATAAACAATAGAATTAAATCTTAAAAATTTATTTTTTTATTCATTTTCAAGATAAATCACTTTTTAGGGGTGAGTGGAAACCTAAACCGGTGTGAAATTAGACTCAATGAGAAAAGATAAACTATTCTAGTATAATTTTAAATCATTAGAACCGTGATTCCTTTTAAGGATCCAAACTATTATAAATTTACTCCACTTTGGATCCTCATGAATAAGACCCTCGAATGATGAACTCATTTTGACCCGGGTATTGATGAACTCTTCCATGTTGATTTTACCCATATTTAAACCTTGAAGCAAAATAAAATTATGAGAGTTAATCCATTTTTACCATTCCTGGTTGGTGTCAACATAAATAGTTCTAACACACAACCTATTATAGTCTTCCATTGAGGCATTTACAATAAATTTCTTTTCCTTCATTTTTTCTATATAATGAAAAAGGAGTTCCATAGTGGCCATTCCTACTCTCAAATAACTTTTAAATCCGTGAGGTAATGCTGTTGATCTTCCCATGAGAAGTTATCACAATTATATCAAGTGCACATTCTTCAATAGTTTTCTTCACCACATTGTAAATTTGAGGTTCGATAGCTTTGTCTGATGGTATCTTAACTGGTTCTCCATCCACAACCTTTTTTTTCACATAGCCTCTATTTTTCATGGTATTTGAAGACAAGGATTCATTAGCTCCTTCTCTAGTGGGGGTGGTCTCAATAGGAGTTTACACCCCGGGTGTCCTGCCATCTCAATTAGTGTAGGGATCAGCAGCAACCTTATATTCAAAGATGGTTTCTTCATCCTTCCACGGAGAAATTCCCTTAGGGACTAAACCTTTACCCACTAATCTATTCATCAGGGGTTTGAAAATCTTGGAATAATCTATTTGGGTTCTAGTCTTCCTTTTTTAACAGTGTGCCCCAAATCAACCCCAATATTCATGTTCTTTTCTCCTGAATGGAAATAAGCAATGGCCATCGTTTTTGATTCACAGTAAAAGGGGTTAGCGAAATGATCATCCACCTCTTATTCCACATCATCATCATCAGATCCAACTACTTGAAACTACTCCATAGGCCCAACCTCAAATTTTTTTCCACATGGTTATTTATTTTTCCACTTAGGCTTAATAGTTCACCAACCCTTAGTTTCACTGGTTTCCATATTTTCATCCCCTAATATCTTGAATTTGTTCTTCAAATTAACCACTAAGGCCTTATACTACACAACTGACTTGAAACAAAAAGGTGTGATCTCCTACATTGGATCAATGCTCCTTTCTCTATTCTCCACCCTCACCCTCCCATACAGAAGACTAGGAGGTGGGTTTCCTTTCTTGCAGACCCTAATGCACTGAGAGAGCCATTGGAGAAGCCTGAAGAATTCTAGAATCATCAAAAGGAAAGGAAAAGTTGTTTGAAACCAAATTTTTAAAAGACTACCAGGCCATCTTCCTTCCTTCTGAGAGAAAATGTTGGATGGAACTCACAACTTGAGTCTATTTCAACCCCTATGAAATAAATTTCCTAGTGGGACAATCACCTTGGGTGATGATGACACTAGCCTAGGAATCCTTCTCCCGGACCACCTTTGACGGGTCCTTACCAGATGTGTGCCCTTGTTCCCATCCTTCTCCCTGATATCTTGAAGTTGTTTTTCAACTTAACCACTAAGGCATTCTTCTACACAATTGACTTGAACCAAAAAGGAGCGATCTCCTACATTGGATCCATGCTCCTTTCTCCAGTATCCACCCTCACCCTCCCATACAAAAAACTAGGAGGTGGGTTTCCTCTCTTGCAGACCCTAATGCCCCTAGAGAGACATTGGAGAAGCCTGAGGAATTCCAAAATCATCAAAAGGAAAAGAAAATATTTTTGAAACCAAATATTCAGAAGACAGCCAGGTTATCTTCCTTCCTTCTAAGAGAAAATGTCGAATGGAACTCACAACTTGAGTCTATTACAACCCATGTGACATAAATTTCCCAGTGGGACAATCAACTTGCGTGATGATGACACTATCCTAGGCATCCTTCTCCCTGACCACCTTTGACGGGTCCTTATAGGATGTGTACCCTTGTTCCCATCTGGTTCAGTGAGAACCTACCCTATACCTGAGGGAATTTTTATTGTAGTGGAGTAACACCTGAAATTATCCATATAGGGGTGCGGGGAGGGAGCTATAAGCAGAGCGTAACTCCTAGGGTCTACCTTAAAATGAGCCATGATAGCCCCATAAATGTCTTGATCCTTATAGGCCGCAACCTGGTCCTAGTAACTAGAGACCTGTACACCTACTGAATAAGAAACAAAATCTATTCGACCGACTTTAATGCGATTGAGTGTTTCATCTTCACATATTGTAGATTTTGAACCATTCCTAAGACCTCTAGGACTCAAAGTTCACTAATTTTTATACCATTATTCATTCTCAATTACTATCCATATAAATTTCATCGGAGATTTTGAGAGATCAAATTCCAACACAAAATCTAGGATAAATGAGGCAACAAAGAGGGTGAGACCTACTGTCCAAGCATAAAAACCTTCCAACCATGTTGCCTATAATCGCAAGCATAAAATGATTATGGAACATCAGAGGTTACCTAGGAATAATTACCCAATTGATCAAGGTTTGGGGATCCCACTTCAAATTGAACTCCAAAGACCATTGGAGGAGTGAGAATCAATAGTTATTTAAGGACCTCACGTTGGAGGACCCAAAAATAATCAGATATTCTTCCTACAAAACACAAATAAGAAGATGAAAAGGGTCCAAAAACCTGATGAACTTGTGTTCCTACAGGTCAAATAAGACAGAAACAAACTAATCAAAAACATCAACCAAGGGGAAGTTCATAAGAGGGTTGGTGAAGGGTGTGAAAGGATGAGATCGGTCCTCTAAAGGGCCAGGACGTCCACCTCCCCCCTCTATGGAGGGGAATGGGTAATAGCACCTACCATCGCCATTAGGGCATCGAAGACCACAATTATCAAATGAAATCATAATCCACTATTAATATAATAATATCACCTCATTTATTTTTATGTTTTTTTATTTCCTAAATTTATATTAATAATTTATTGGATTTATACTGATTAGTTTTTTTATGTTTAATAAATTTAAATATAAAAATTAAATTAATATATAAAACATGATATTTTAACAAAAAACCCAAAAATGGTAAATTTAATGTTAACTTTGGTCTTAAAAATGATGTTATAATAAATTATATTTTTAATCAGTTAATGATAAAGTATTTTTTTCTTCAACAGTTTATTGGAACATATTTTTTCCGATGCTAAAGGATCTGTTGGTAATGATGGCTATTAATAATAGATTCACGTGTTGGTAATAAAAATGCTGGTATTGATATAATAAAGTAATATATTTAAGTGTTGGTAAAATAATTTTTGGTATTTAACCATTATTATTAACAGATATATCAGTTGGTAAAGAAATTTGTTGGTATATTAAATTAATATCAACAAAACTTAACATCTATTAGAAATACTCAGTTTTACCAACATATATATTATCTATCATTGAATTTCTATTGGTATAAGTCACTTTTTTATAGTGTATAATAGATGGAACAATGAAAAATAAGAATAATAATCAACTATGGAAGCATAAACAACCAAGAAACTAAATAATAATAACCAAAATCAATAGGATGAGTTATATAAGATAATTTCACGGCATGATGATATAAAAAATAGAAATAAGGGGTACATGGTATAGGAATATGATATAAGATATTCAAAAGTACAAAATAACTAAAATATTACTCTACTAGAATCTCGAACATACACTCAGTCCCCTTCTCCCATGCTCCGAGATATAAGTAAATGGATCAATCATCCATAATAGAGAACTTTATCTTGTACACACCTTTGGTCATTAATTATACTAAGGTACCAAAGATAGTCTTAGTAGGGTGTGAGATAAATTCAGTAGGGAACCACCAACGGTGTCTATAGAGGTCAAGTAAATACACATATCATAGTAGTATACAAGCATAAAGAACAATTGAAAAAGCTGGAAAATAAAAGCTAGTCGGGTCATGTTTCAAAAGGAAATCTAGAAGACTCTACCTTCTTTGGAATAGGCCTAAATATTTCTAATCAGTCACCATATATATATATAATCTGTATACATGTATATACACTCTATATGTGCACACATCTAGAGGCATATACATGGATACTAGGTGCTAGTTGGACCCGAGGTGTAACTCAGGCATACATAGCTTGTCTAACAGGACAATAGATCTAGAAAGGGCACTAAACCAGAATATAATATGAATAAAATATGTCATGATAATCACTCGAGATAGTGGGGTGAGTCATCATGCACAACACCTGATACAGAGGAACACGGAATATCTTTCCCATGACCCAAATATAAGTATAATGTTGTGCGATGTCAATCCCATCACTCAACATAAGGTAGTTTGAAACACCATGATCAATATAACCGTTAACCATTTTTCACTGACCAATATCAGTGGAATACTCATAATAATAATAATAATAATAATAATAATAATCATGAGGAATGACCACTAAAAATTTATAATTAGCAGTCCCAATCTATCAATGGGAGTCCCAATTATATATAATTCATATTTATAAATATGAAACACCTGGTAGGGAATTTCCACTCATTACAATTTAAATTAATTGATCCATTTTATTTACAAGTAAGGAAGATTCATTTTAGAGTTAATCTGAACACTTATAAAGTGATTTGGTTAATTTAACAATTATGTAAAAGTGGTAAATTCCATTTAACACAACTAAATCTGTAGAAAATAATGAGGTTGTAATCCCATAATAATTTAACACATCTATACGATAGTGTCTAATCATGTTTCAATTAATTAAATATATAATAACCCATTTTAAGGTATTTTATGGAAATAACTATCATTTTAAACATCAATAAACACTATGAAGACACCTAAACTTTTAGGGAAAATTTCTAGACCACCTAACTTAGGCTTGTGGATGAATCCTCATTCAATATCAGCTATAGTTTTTGAGTAGAAGGAAGAAATAATAAAAATGGACCAAAACCCTAAAAATAGGGCATGTGATCTTGCACCAAAATAGTGTAAGATATAGGGAGATAAACCATGATAAGAAGAAATAGGATTAGATAGCCTATTGAGTGGGATCCAATTCACCTAAAGACAAATGAAATGGAATCCATATGGAGGAGATCTAGTGTAACCTAGGTGAGGAGTCATAGAGGGTTCTCACATGGCTTTTCCAAAAGGAAATGGGGATTCTATTAAAAAAGAGACCCTACCACTTTTGGAAAAACGAGTTAAGGAATATACATGGTGTGTAAATATCCATTTTACCCCTCTAGGGAAAACCCGTTCATGATGTAAAAATGGGTCGAGAAATCCCAATACACATCATGTATTTAAAATACATTTCATGTATTTAAATACATGTCATGTATTTTGTAGGTAGCCTACCTACAACCCACATGCTATTTTATTTCTACAAGAAAACCAATCCTCCCTTAGGAATAGTTTCCAAGCTTAACCAAAACTAAAAATAAAGTTTATCTCACTAAAAATCTGGGTTGTTACAACCTACCCTCCTTAAAGTAACTCGTCCCTAAGTTTTCCTTCTGAGGGTAAAGAGGGGTCATCTGAGAAAAGCTCTGGCCACTGAGCACACATATCAGCCTCCGGCTCCCAGGACTCATCATGAACTTGGTAGTTCTTCTATAGCACTCATACTAAAGGAACTAACCTACCGTAGAGAATATTCACACTTCGATCTATGATATGAAGTGGGTACTCCTCAATATAATCCTCCACATATAACTCAACCTCATCAAGATGGAAAACATGTGATGGGAATGGATAATTCTGACGTAGCTAAGACACATGAAAAACATCATGGAAAGAATGATATTTTTAAGGATGTTATATCTAATAATCCACTGGCCTGATTCACACCAAAACCTCAAAGGGTCCAACGAATTGAAGTGAAAGATTACCCTACCTCTGAAATCATCGATGGACCTACCTGGAAAAAATTAATAAAAAACATGATTCATGAACTCAAAGTCAAGAGGTTTTCGACATTGATTGACATATGAATTATTCCTAGACTGAGCTATGAACATATGATTCTTGATCATCCATACCTGATTTGAATTATCTTGAACGAGACATGGTCCAATAAAAGATGTCCCTCTTGCCTCTAACTAGTGTAGAGGTGATCGGAAAGGCCTACCATATAATGAATTGTAAAGAGACATCTAGATAGTAGCCCAAAAGCTATTATTATAAGTGAACTAAGTGAATGTGTTTCTTCTAAGAGCCACTAAATTCAAGGACACATGCACAAAGCATGTATTTCAACACTTTAATCATACACTCTATCAATGTTTTGGTCTGAGGGTGATAGTCCATGCTCAGAATCACCTATTTATCCAAGAACTTTTGTAACCCCTTCTAAAATTTAGACATGAAGTGAGTTTCCCTGTTAGATATGATATATCATGGATCTACATGAAGATGTATGACCACCCTAATGTATAGTATCCCAGGCTCATCTACTGAGAAAGTATCATGAAGAGGTAAGAAGTGTGTTACCTTAGTCAACTAATCAATTACTACCCATTTTATATCGTTGTCATGAGGTGATCTAGGAAATATTATCATGAAATCTATGGATACATCATCCCATTTCCAATAAGGAATGGATAATGGCTATAAAATACTTATCTTTTTCTGATTTTCTTCCTTCACCTGCTGATAGGTGGAACACCAAGTGATAAAAAAGGCTATCTCCCATTTCATAAATCTCAACTAATACCAGTGAAATAAGTTTTGATACATCTTGGTGAAACCAGGATTTAATTCCCAAAATGAGGTGTGAAATTCTCACATCAACTCCTCTTATATGTTTGTTGGGGCCCAAACATGACCATAAAATTGTAAAGTCTCATCCTCATCCATGGTCTATCCAGAAGATAGATTTTTATCTGAAATACCATCCCTCAGGACTAGGCCAAAATTATTTTAGATTTTCCTCATATTTACCCATTCTAGAAGGGTAATGGTCACTAATAAAGCTGAGAGGATAGTATGTCCATGATCCTCCTTCACCTAAACATGCATTTATGAAAACAAGGGCATGAGATTCCACTCACCTCAAGCCTCTTAAACCACCTATGTCTGAGTCTTCTATCTCAAAGCATTGGCTATTTCATTTCCTTTACATGGAATATAGGAATGATCAAAATTTATGTATTTTAGGTACTCAACCCATATTCTATACTCGAGATTCAAATCACATTGGTTAAAGATATAGTTAAGGATTTTGTGATTAGTGAATACCACAAAATTCTCCCCATGTAAATAGTGTCTCCAATAATGAAAGGCGTGAAAAAAACTACTAGATTAAGGTTGTGTGTTGGGTAAATCTTCGCATGAGGCCTCAACTAAAGAAACCTGTAAGCCACAAATCACTCATCCTACATCACAACAACTCCTAGCCAAATACCTGAAGCCTCAAATAAACTATATAACTCATGCCCATCTCTTGTAGAATTAGGATCAAAATTGAATTCAACCTATCCTTCAATTCTTGAAAGGCTATTTCACATGTTTTTAACCATTTAAATTTCACACCCTTCTTAGTCATGTCCATAATAGGTTTTGTAAGACGTTAAAAGTCCTAGATGAAGCATATAAAATACCCGGCCAACCCCAACAAATTCTAGATATCAAATATGTTCTTAGGCAGCTCCTAGGAAACTACAGCTCTCACTTTCTCTAGGTATACTTATACCATGGTCTCTGAGATATTATGACCTAGTAAGTGGAATTTTTCAATATAAAAGTGTAATTTGGTGATTTTTTTCATAAATATTATGCTCTCTCATTATATTCAACATGATCAGAACATGTTTTTCATGGTCCTCATGATAATGAGAATACACCAAGATATCATCCATAAGGACTACCATGAATGTATCTAGATATGGGTGAAAAACCCGATTCATCATAACCATACAAACTTTAGGTGCATTCATGATACCAAAAAACATTACCAGTTACTTGTAAATACCACACCTTCTCTGAAATGTTGTACAATCTATGTATGAAAATGTAACATGTACCTAATGATAATGCGAACTCAAATTAATCTTTAAGAATAACCTCATTCTTAGGAGATGATCAAAGTGGTTGTATATTCTAGGAAAATGATAAATATTATTTACTATGAGCTGATTCAACCATCGATAATTCACACAAAGCCTAAGGGTAAAATATTCCTTCCTAGAAAAAAGGACCATTGAACCCCAATGAGAAGTACTAGGCCAGATAAAACCTTTATCCTTCAGGTATTCCAATTTTTCTTGAGCTCTATATGCTTTGTAGGTACCATTCTATATAGAAGAATGGAAATTAGTTCCACTCCTAGAACTATCTCAATAATTAATTATACCTCTCTCACTAGAGGTATCCCAAAAAACTCATTAGGGAATACATCCATGAAAAAATCCACCATAAGAGGGAAAAAATAGGTCACACCCCTGGATCATCCAATAAGAGACTAGAAATATGGATTATCACCTTACCCAACCCATGATACTTAGGTCCTGCTCAAGATTAATGTAAATACCATTTTCCTTTTTGTACATATCCACCACCCTCTACCTCGACCACCACCTCATCATGAGTGGTTGGAGACATTCCGGATTCATTCCTAGAGAGATACTACTAGCCCCACTCTAGAATGTGGGGTAAGTGTAGAACCTCTCTCACCAGGAACTGGTGAAAAATTCCTACAAAAGTTCCAGATGTTCCCCATCCTATCGCAACCTCTTGAATACACTGGATCTTGTATACACTAAGGTTTTTGTATCCCGAATTTCCACACTGGTGATATATAAGGAAGTAGTCAGTACAGGCTATTTGATTGTTTCTACCCCTGTAAGAAACCATGAAATTCCACTTACTTCCACTAGAAGAACCACTAGAATGTTTAAGTGTCAAACCGACCGGGTTACCACCATTATCTTACCTTATATTCTACTCAGTAATGAGGTCCTGTTTGACTATCTCAGAAATAGAAGTCAACTGTAAAACATTAACCTATGTTCGGATAGCATACACCAGCCCATCCTCAAAAAGCCTCAGTGTATGGAGCTCATCACCATCTAGATTCAGTGTGAACTATTGTATCTAAGTAATCAAGAAGAATATTTCATGAAGGACATGGGTACCTACTATAGGTTCATAAACTCTCTAGCCTGATTATCCCTTAATGTCCATGAAAATAATTAATCAAATAAGACCATCTATAAATACCTCTAGATCATATCTTGATTTCATTTTTCCTAGGTAAGGAAATCCATCTATTTCTTGGAAAAAATGAATAGCATATAAGTAGTGAGATTGACCCACCACTCTGGAGTAATATCCAAATGATTAGATATCAATAACATGGCCTATTTCTATGAATCAACTACCTAAGGACCTCCATCCCCCAAAAAGGTGGGAGGATGCTACTGTTGAAACTCCTGATATAACTTTATCAAATTAAAGGAAGGTCAAGAAATTCCTCTCATAGACCACATATTTTTAAATAAACCCTCTCGAAACTGGGCATCATCACCCTTGTTGGGAATTACAAGTGGTGTCAACATGGCACTATAGGAGGTATCACTGGCAGCCCAGGTCCCACCACTTTTAGGGTATGGTCATCACCAACTTCCTAGAATATGAATCAAGGTATTCATGGTGGATTGATTATAAAATTCCAAACACATGCCTCAAAAAAGAATTGAGCAGTTGAAAATATTTCAGTTGAACAATTAAGACTGGCACACAACCTTCCTAAGGAAAAGATCACACCTCTCTGCCTGCTCCTAATTCCAAGTATAGGTGGTAAAGGGAGACCATAACATTCCATAAGTAACTTAAGATACACCCCTAACTACCCAATACTAAGGATGTGTTTGGTTCTAGTCTCATATCAAGTGATATATGTTCTAGTATATACAGTACCAATTTCATGGTATTGAAGAAAAACCCCTTTAATTTTCAATTGGAATCCCATTTACTATTATCCATTCCATTTTAAAATTTTAATTTTCATTTAAGATTGTATTATTTTATAAATATAATATATTTTAATATCATGGTTCAGTTATATGTGTCTCCATTTCCAATTTATAAAATTAAAACTCCCTATAAATCGTAATCAACATGAAATTTAACAACAACCTAACCTTTACATCCTGTATCAGGATGTAACAGGTCATAATTAATGATTTGATTACATGAATCACCATTAGGATTTATAAATTTACTTTCTCTATAAATTACCCTTGGAATTCAAGTAACCCAATAAACTAACATCATCCTGATCCATGGAACCAGTAGGTCCAGAACCCAAAACATGGTATAATTGGATAATTAATATTTCATCACCAATCTATATAGGAAAAAACTATTTAGATTGATGTACAAACTTTAATTAACCTAATTATTTCATCCTAAAAAAATAATTAACACATTTCCAAAACAATAACCCAAGAACTAACTATATGTACTAAGAAAATTAATGCAGAAATTAAATGTTGAATAGAAAAATGCAGGACAGATAAGTCCTAAGGTGCCTATAATGATTCATGATATGATAACTCCTTGGCATAAGAGGACAATCAAAGAAGGAAATCTATATAATAATATTATCAATATTAATAATAGAACAAAACATGTGCATCACCCAATGGTGAAATCTTATCAAATATAATATGCATAAATTAGAATAACAATAACCCATCTAGGGTAATTAGGGTTTCCCTTGTATGTGGGTTACCTACTCCCAAGAACATGCTCATTACCAAAATCCATTCCATCCTATTCTTATATATAGAACCAAAATATTAATACAAAAGGAAGAAGAAGATATGATACTACTTTGTAACATCCCAACCCAGGATCCACTAAAACGGTTCCTCGAGCCGGTGGGTCACATGGCCTCAAGAGTGCCTTCTCATACACCAGACGCTGCTGACTAATAGTGAGGCTCCTAGGATGTACGGTGGAGAGACAATAAACTCTTATTATAGTGGAAAAATAGTTATAATAAATTAACATAATTAGTGGAAGAATAATATAACAAATGGAATAGTGGAAAATAATAATAATAATCAACCACAAAATCATAAAAAACAATTGAATAATAAAAATTAAAATTCATAGGCTGATTCATATACAAATGATGTCATGGAATACTAATATAAAAAATATAAATAAGGGGTATACAAGATAGGAATATTATATAATCTATAAAAAAATAAAAAAATACCAAAATATATCTCCACTAGAACCACAAGTATAAGCCCAGTCCTCCGAACCTATGCTCTATGATTTAAGTAAAAGAATCAAGCATCTAAAATTGGGAGCTTTCCCTTTTCCAAAAATGAGGTCATGAATTGTACTCAGGTACCAAAGGAGTATCATTTAGGGTGTGAGAGAAAATTAGTAGGCCACCACGAATGGTGTCTAGAATACTCCATCTAGTGTACATAACATAGTAGTGTGTAGGTATAATGAATAATAAATAAAGCTGGAAAATAAAAGCTAGTAAACTCAGGTTCCAGAAGGACACCTGGAAGACTCTACCTACTTTTTCATAGGCTGAAATATATATGATAACTCACCATATATATATATATATATATATATATTAATCATATATATATATATATATATATATATTATTATACATGTATATACACGCTATATATACGAACATCTAGAGGTATATACATGGATACTAAGTGCTAGCTGGACCTAGGGTGTAACTCAAGAATCCATAACTAGTCTATCAGATTAATGGATCCAGTAAGGGTACTATCCATGAATCTCATATGAATGTGAGACACCATTCTCATCACTCGATATAGTGGGGTGAGTCATTATGCCCAACACCCAATAGAGAGGAACATGAAACATCTTTCCTGTCACCTAAATAGAAGTATAATGGTGTGAGAAATTATGCCCATCACCCAATGTAAGGGATCATGAATCTCCATGATCAATAGAACCATTAACCATTTTTCACCATCTAATATCAATGTAATACTCATAATAATAATAATCATGAGGGATCACCTATAAACATTTATAACCAGCAGTACCAATCTATCCATGGGAGTCACAATTATATATAATTCATATTTTTAAATATTCAACACCTAGAATGGACTTTCCACCCATTAACATTTAATTGAATTTATCCATTTTATATTCAATACAAACACTTATAAAGTTATTCAATTAATTTAACAATTATGTAAAAGATGGAAATTTCATTTTTCACATACAAATGGGATGAAAATGATGAGTTCATCATCCCTTAATAATTGAACATGAGTCTAGGGGAGTCTCTAAGCATGTTTCAATTAATTAAATAAGTAAGAACACAATTTAAGGAATTTCATGGAAATTTTCGACATGCAGAACATCGAAAACTACAATGAAAACACCCAAAATTTTAGGGAAAATCACTAGAACACCCACCTTATTCTCATGGCCAACTCCTCATATGATATTAGATTCAGGTTTAGAGTAGAATATATGAAATCCAGAAAATGGACTAACACCCTGAAAATAGTTCATATGATATTGCACCAAAAGAGTGCAAGAGATGGGTAGATAAACCATGACAAGAAGTAGGAGGTTTATTAATATTATAGAGAGGGATCCAATGCACCCAACATCGAAGGGAATAGAGTATGAATTGAGGAGATATAATGGAACCTAGGTGAGGCATCATAGGGGTCACTCACATGGCTACTCATAGAGTAAATGTGTCTTCTATTTTGAAAAATAGTGCCTTCCTCCTTAAAAGAACAAGTCAACGCATTTACAGGGTTTGTAAGATTTACACGCTGTGTAAATATTGGTATTTCCCCTCCATGGGAAACCCATTTAGGACGTGTAAAGGGTTATAGACATCCCAATACACATCATGTATTTAAAATACATTTCATGTATTTAAATACACATCGTGTATTTTCTTACAGCCAACCTCTAGCCCATCTGCTATTTTCTTTCCAGAAGAAAACCAACCTACCATTAAACAAAAATTCTATGTTTAATGAAAACTAAAAAGAAAATTTCCCTCTCTGAAAAGTTGGGTCTTTATAGTGTTCCTAAAAAATGAATATTCCTACATTAAATAAAATATAAATATCAAAATAAATGTTATTAAATAAGGTAGAATGGTGAAATAAATTAATTAGAAACTTCATATAAAGTAATATTAGCTAAGTAGGGCACAATCAAGGTTTATTTAGATTGAAAATACTTTTAGGAAAATGAATGAATACTTTCACAAGGCAATATAAGCTAAATATGAACCATACTAGACAATTAGGGAATATATCATGAAAGAAAAGGTATAAATTAAATTTTTTGTTTCAAAGGTTAATAAGGTTGTTTCAACTAACACTGTGGGACAAAGAAATAAGGACTTATATAGACCAATAAATTTTGTGAGAGACCTTATTCGATGAAAATAAGGGATGGAGAATATAGAAGGAAAAACAGTTCTCGTATTCTAAAATAAAAGGAAGATAAGAGTAGACTCTGGAATAATAGTTCCCCACACTATGGAAAAATATAATTTGTTACTTCCACTGGATCTTAGCGATCTTATTTTTTTAAAAAAATAGAATATCATGGATTAATGGGTATTATTGGTGTTGTGATACCTTTGAACAAAAATAATATAACTGCTAGAATAACATGTCACTCTTTGTGAGTACGCATAAATTGAGGGGTAGTAACACTAGAAGGAAATAAAGAAACATAAAAAAACTAAGGGAATAATCTATAATAAAGAAATCAAAAGTTAAAAATTATTTAAGGTATAACTAATTAAACTTCCTAGATGTGATTATTAGAATATGTAACTAGTCAGGTCACGATATATAAGAGTTCATGAAAACACTTTTAGGATAAATTACTTATGTCATAAAAGAAATGGAAGTTGGGATATGGAAGATAGAATAAAAATCTCTTATTTTTGAGATTTCATTGAAAGCTATACAAAAAGGTAAATATTAGATACTTGATAGTGGTTGTTCCTTATATATTATAGGTGATGTGAAAATCTTAGAGAACATTTAAGAACATGAGTGAGGATAATTTACCTTTGGAAATGATAGTTCATTGAAAATGAGAGGAATTGATACGACTAAGATAGAATCTTGGGAGTTAAAATGTAAGGATTCAATATTTTTCAATGGGATTAAACATATATTATTGAATGTTATCCAACTTTGTTATGATGGGAAGGAATTTATCTTTTGAAAATATTTTTATATCATCCAATGCTTGAAATATGGAATAATTATTACTAAGTGTGATAGAATAAGTGGTAATTTATTCCAAATCAGTGACCCTTGTAACTCTTTCAATTTGAGTTCTAAGGATGAAAAAAAGTTTTGGAAATGAAGACTTATCCATCTTGGCCAAAAAAGTTTGAGCATGATTTTAAAAGAAAATGTGGTGAGATAATTACCATATTTGAAGAGGAAATATGAAGTTATTTATGAGACATTAAGGAAGGGAATAATGGTTAGTGGAAGTCCTAAGAGGATGGAAATCAAATCCTCCAAACCACCTAATCTTATACACTCAAATTTATGTGGTATTATGAGACATCAATCCTCAAAGGGTGATATTTACCTTTTTAATTTTATTGATTATTTCACCCAAATGACCAATGTTATGTTTATGAAACATATATATAAAGTTTTGGGTATGTTTAAAATCTTCATAAAAGAATTTGAGAAGGTGTTGGGTGTATATATTTCAATGTTAAGGATATAAAATATAAATTATTACATAAGTAACTCCTTAAATCCTACCTAAATAAACGTCAAATTCAACATCGGTACAGTGATAGATATACTCCTTATAAAAATTGATTTATGGAAAGGAAAAAATAGAAGTTTAGTTGATATGGGATGAACCATGATCTATGGATATAAAAATTCAATGCTATTTTTGAGAGAAGATTTCAGTATGAAAAATCATGTTTAGAACAGATGTTTATTAAGGCTAGAATCATATATGAATCTAGATAAGATGTGGTATAAGAAGAAACCTATAGTGGAATATATTAAAGTTTTTGTGAGTAAATTCTTAATAAAGATAAAAAATATGGATTTAAGGAAGTCTAATGAAAAAGAGGAAGGAGGTGTATTCATAGTATATTAACCAAATAGAAGGATCTATAGGTGTTGGAATAAAAAATGATATAAGTTAGTTTATTACCATGATGAAAATTCATTGAAAATAATTCCAACTTAATGGAAACAAATGAATAATATGTTCATCGATTAATGGAATATATAATACTAATTTATTAAGGAGTTTTTAAAAAATAATATCGATATAAACCTAACATTTTACATTCTAATTTAGATCAGTCTAGTGATGATAATGGTAATACTAGAAGAAATTTTTTAAAATTCTAGAAGTTAGAAAAATAGGTTGAACAAAGAAATATAATCAAAAGTAGGGAAACCATAATTTATAATATACAGAAGTTGAGGCTTGAAAATCAAACATTACTTATATCACATATGAAACCTCTATCTCTTTCAGAAGCAATTGAGTATAAAGAGTGGATACATGTGATAGATTAATAGTTGAGTAAGATTGAGAAAAATGACACCTGGGAACATATTCTTAGACTATAAAGAAAAAACATTAATTTGAATGAAATGGTTTTTTAGAAATAAACTCCATGAAAAGGGTGAGATATCAAGGAATAATGATAGGTTGGTCTATAAAGGGTATTTAAAATTTAAAGGTATTGATTTTGAAGAAATTTTATATCCTATTGTAAAACTTGAAACTATCATAATATTATTAGTTTTTATTTCTCACCAAAATTATAAATTTTATCAAATGGATGTAAAGTCAATATTATTGAATGGTGTAGTTGAATAATAAGTTTATGTTGATAAATATAAATGTTTCATACTTGATAATAATGGAACCAAGGTGTGAAGACTAAAAAATATATATATATGGGTAGAAGAAGGCTCCTTGGTCCTGGTACTCTAAACTTGAATTGTGCCTGATAGAGTTAAAATTTTATGAAAGAAAATTTTATAGAAACTTATATGTGAAAGAGATGAGAATAGGTGCCCTGGTTTTCATTTTCTATATTTTTTACATAATTTTTTCTGGTAATAAGAAAAAATCTTGTGAAGAATTTATAGAATAGATGAAGAGGAAATTTGATAAGTCAATTATTAGAGGGTTGAATTTATTTTTGGGAATAAAAGTTAAATAAAAAGGAATAAACATCCTCATTTTCACAAGAAAAGTATTCCAAATAATTATTGAAGAAATTTGGAATGGAAAAATTTTAGGAAGTTAGCTCACCCGTTGTAGTTAGTGTGAAACTGAGAAAATTTGGAGATAGAAGAAGTGTGAATTTAAAAGTCTTAGGAAATTTAATCATAATTTTTCTATATCTTACTACACCAATGCTAGAAATTTTATATGAATTAAATTTTTGTATGAGATATCAGAGTGATTTAAAGGAATCACACATGTTGACTACTAAAATATTTCTCAAGTATATTAAAGGAACATCAAATTACTTCCTAATGTATAGAAAGAGTAATTGGTTAAACTTACTTGGAATCACTGATATTGATTGGATTGGATATTATAATGATTTAAAATCAAAATCAGGAGAAAATTTCTTTTTAGGAGAAAGTTTTTTGAGTTGGTATGGTAAGAAACAGAGTTATGTGACTTTAAGTATAGTGGAAGAGAAATATGTTGTTTCCACAAATTCATGTACTCAAATGTTATCGATCAAAGTTAATCTAGAATATTTAAAGGTGAATATTGAGAAACCATTTAATATTAAATTTGATAATAAGAGTGTAATTGATCTATCTAAAAACTCAATGTGATGATTAAAATCCAAGAAAACTGATATCAAGTATCAGTTCCTCAAGGAGAAAGTTGCTAATGGAGATGTTAAATTTGAGTATATCTCAAAAAAACATAAAATTTATAATATGTTCACAAAGGATATTCCAAGGGAAAGTTTTTGAGGAATTAAGGTAGAAACTTTATGCTCATTCTTCCCCCCCTCACTTAAGTAGGTTATAGGGTTTTCCTTATTATGCTTTGGATTCTGCTGTCAAAGGGGGATAAGTATAAAAATTTGTACTCTATATTTTATTATTTTAAAGATAAAATTATTTAATAAACTATGAGGAAGTCATTATAAAGTTAAAGTATGTAAAAAATTGTTATGGAAATTAAAATCTAGAAATTAAAGTTTTAGGGGGAATATATAAAATTCATGGCCACAAAATTTCGTGTCATAGGGGAATATAATCCTCTTAAAACATTTCTTTATCCAACAGTGTGGTGTTAGGAAATTTCTTTATGATATAGGTTTTATTTCAATGGAAATTTTATAGTTTATGGATTGAGTGTTGTTGATTATGGTGTTGAAAATAAATCCAAAAGGGGGATTAAGCAACCCATTATTTAGAATTTGTGAAGTTATATTTATTGATAACCTTTTGTTTAAGAATGTTTTTATGTTACAAGTGAATTTATAGGTGTAAGTTCTTGAGGTATAAGTCAATAGGGAGTGAACTAAGGTGATTTGATTATATGACCACAAGTTACAAATGTTTTTAACCATATTATATATTCATGAAAGGTATAATCTATTTTGGTGTTGAGTTTATGTTGAAGACACATGAATGGAATTTATCATGTTCTGGGTGATTTTAAGAAGAAAATCAGGAAGCTGATAAATATAAAGGATAATATTATGAGGAGTGTTTATAGTTAATCGGTATGTGATGATCCTTGATGGATGAATGTTACAGTGCATGAATGATAGAAGAGTGGAGGTGAGTTTAATTTAAAAATGGAAAACTGTTGAGAGCTTTATTGAGGATCCTAGAAATCATCTCATTCAATTTGTAAGAGTCATATAATGTTTTTTAAGACTCATAAAAAAACTTTTAATGCACTTGATAGAACATAAGATTCCATTGATTTTTTTATTTGAGGATATGGGGTTTTTGATAGTTATGACACAAAAATATGAGTTGTGGATGTTGAGGAGTAATGCAATTAGAAGATGATAAAATTGTGAGGAGTTTGAATATTAGAATATCTAAATGGTTTATACATGAATTCA
Source organism: Viscum album (assembly GCA_963277665.1). Taxonomy (NCBI): domain Eukaryota; kingdom Viridiplantae; phylum Streptophyta; class Magnoliopsida; order Santalales; family Viscaceae; genus Viscum; species Viscum album. The sequence goes on along the minus strand of OY728121.1, from coordinate 648,780,107 downwards.
AATGATTATATTGAAATAATTCATGGTAAAAAACATAATAATTATTCAGGAATATATTATGATTCAAGATGAGTTAAATGAGAAAACAGAAATGACAGTATAAGTTATGAAGGTAGGAGCTGAGCATTAGATGTTTTCATGTGGAATCAATAAGAGGAATATCCTTTGCAGAGCTTAAGGAATTTTTGGAATAGAAAAACTCTTTTGAAGACTTTATATTTATTTTAATTTATAATGTTAAACAAGTTAAATAAACATGAGAATTTTGTGGTGAATTAGAATCGACAAAGTAAAAATTACTAGAAGATCAAACTTTTGAATTTTCTGGAAGATGAAGGATGGTGACCTGGATATTATTGATGTTCCTAGGCATCATGTATAGAAGGAGATTCTGATAGAATAATTAGAATATGAGGTGTTCACTAATGTTTATGAACTTTAGTTTATGTAAATAAAAATTATTATAAGTAATGAAAGTTCTATTTACTAATCCAAAGGATGAAGGGAAGTAGAAGATGTGGAAGAATTAATGTTCAAAATTAAAGAACATCATAATCAAGAGAAGTGTGAAAATTATGAAATTAAAAGAATCAGAAGATATAAAAGTTAATATGTTTAACTAGATGTTAAATATTAAAAATTTGGGAATAAAAACTCTTGATTCAAGTAGAGATTTATGGAAACCTTGAAGATTACTAACACCAATATTTGAGGTATCTTTTACAAATTCTGACTTCAATATCTTTAGAGGAATTAAAAGGTGGTTGTCTGAGATTTTAATAAGGTTAAAGATACATAACTTAAATAATGATTTTATTAGATTAGGTTTAGTTATATTAATATAGATTTCATTTAGAACATTGTTTTGTAGATAAATTAAGGATAGTAAATATAGAGTATGCAACTAGTAAGTTCTAAAATATTCACAGGATCAAAGAGAATTCATGATTTCAAATAGTTCTCAAAGTAGTGGAGGAAATTATTATTATCTGGAGGATTGATGAGGTAAAGAGTTCATATGATAAATTTATATAAATTATAAGGTCCAGATTTTTGAGGTTCTGAAATTGAGGTAGTGATTGGGATATTATTTCATAAAACTAAAAGTCAAGGATTAGACCAGCTATTTGTAATAGAAATGGGATAGAGTTAAAGTGATCTTTATATTTTCATTTTGTTACTATTTCAAAATAGTGTGATTCAATATAAAGAAACTTTTCAAAGACAATAAGAGGTTTTTGGGAGATATCCCATTGGTATTAACATTATTCATATATTGAATATTCATTCCTTAGGATAATAACTGAATATATCAATGGGTAGGTACCCACATTGGGACCAAGCCTTATAAAAACTTGTGTGTCATGCATTTACTTTTATTATTACAGTAGATGAGAAAGGGTGAGATAAAAGTTAAGATGATCAAAACTTCAAAAATTATAGAGGTTTATTTCAAGAAAAAGAAAATTATAAAAGAACACTGCTGATACAACCCCACTTCTCACTGGTTCATATATTCATAGGATTTTCATGATGTTTTTTTAACTTGAAAAAATCATCCAAATAATGTTGATTGATATCATGGAAAGAAAATGATGGTCTATATTACGTCATAAACAATTTTTATTTAGTGAAACAAATACACACTATGTTTAATGGTTAATTGATGATATGAGAAAGTGGGTTATATATTAATATAATTGTTTGATTGAGCTATCATTTTTAGTTATAGTTAAATAAGTGATGGATTATATTAATTTATTAATAATTCATGGGATGCATTTTTATTTAAGAAAATAGAACTTTTGGTATCACATAATGTTGGTACATGAATAAAAATATGTGACAACCTAGGTAATTTTAATAATAAATAAATTTCATGTCTTATTAATATTATTTATTATATTTTATGAATTCACATTCATTATAATAATTTTATATGTTTTTTCAAATCTAAAAAGAAATAGTTTTATTTTTACTAAAGCATTTTCCAGGAATTATATGGTTTTATTTAAAAGTAAAATTTATGAATTTTAGAAACTGAATTTAATTAAATGGGATTAATTTTTGATATCATCATATCTAATATATATTATAGTTATTTTTTTAAATTTTTATAAAAATACAGATTTTTTGGTGAATGGTGAAAATATCATTTTTTATAAAAACAATCATTTATTTTAAATTATTTAATGTATCATTATATTTTGGATTAGTTTTAAAGTAAAATTAGTCTCATTTTACTAAAAAATATATAATTAATTCCATATTAATCAACAATATTCTTTATTTTGGTATAAATTCATTTTTATGCTTAAAAATGAATTTTTTTCAAAAAATACCATTTTTGATTGCCTTTTGTGAACTTATATTAAAATTAATTTATTATACTTGTAAAAATTAAATCTTAAAAAATTTATTTAATTTTAGGAATAAATTGGTTCAAATTTATTAATGATTTCAATTTCATTTTGGGCCATAAGGAATAATAATCATGCTAAAAAGTTGGCACTGCGATAAAGGGTAAAATGGGATAATTAAGGTTAAAACTAAGTGATAGGGTAAAAAAATATCATCTTAAATATTATTGTATTATATTATTAATACCATTATAAGATAATATTTTAAATGTAATATAATAAGGTCTACTTTCTTATGAATAATATTTATATTATTTTAAAACTTTGTGAATTTACAAGAGTGTCACTCCCCTCACTTATAAATGGGAACCCACTCTCCTATCCTATTAACATAAATTGATAAATTTAGATCAACCAATTCCTACCCAAATACCTTACTAGAATCCCAAACCATTTCTTATATATCCTAGTTTCACTGAAAGACAAACCTATAAGACTTAAGGTGTAATCCAAATGTGGTTTTCCAAAGAAGAGTTATAACTCTTAACCAAGTGTTGTCAAGTTTATTTATTATTACCCCTCTATAAAATTTTATATAAACATGATGATATGATAAAATATGTATATTAAATATAATTAAATGTTATTATTTTTATGTCAAAATTATTTTCCATCACCTTTTCCATCCTATTGGAAATGAAAACATTGTTAGTGCATACGTGTGCACTACAACCTCTATGAGGCGATGAGTTTCTTTTTTCATAACTACCTCACAATAATTGTTATTATGATTTATTTAATGAATATATATGATATTAAATAAATAATAATTATTTTTTAAAGATAATATATTACTTACCATCTTACCATTCCATCTGTTTGGAAATGATAACATTGCTCGTGTGTACGTGTGGATAATCACCTCCACGAAGCGATGTGATTCATTTTTCTTATTTAGCTTTCATGAATGGGTATAAAATTGTATTTAATTTCTAAAAATTATAATTATTTAATGATTAATATTATTTATATAATTTAACAATCACCCCATTGACCATGTTCATCCTACCAAAGTTGTTTTGGGATTATGAATCAAACATCCTCAAAATGCCTAACATAAACTTAATGGATTTTTAAACTATATAAGATATTAAAATAAATAAAATAAAAGGTATAATAATAAAATAATAAACATGAAAAATATTCTTAAGAAAATAAATAATTAATATTGTTTTATTATACATAGTTTAAAGTACATATGAGGTGAGTTGGACTCAAGGTAGGGGGTTTTCATTAAAACCACACTTTAAAAGATTTAATTTTTTTTATTATCCTTTTCCCCCTATTCATGTTCTTTAAAATGTTTCAAGTATGTTATTAATATACTTAAATTTATTTCAAAATTAATTTTAATCCATGTTTTACTTTCTTTATAAAGTTTTTAAAAGAATAATTTTAAACATTTTCCAAACGGGTTATTTTTTACATGTTTACAAAGGTGTTAAAGAAATATATTTTAACATATATAACATTAGATAAATTAACCACTACCATGATTGTTGTTATTTGAAAATATTAATTTATATTTTTTTATGGTTTTTTAAAATAATATCTTATTTTTTGTTATTTTGGTATTTTTTTAAGTTTTTTCAAAGAAAAATGACTTTTATCCATATTTTTATGTGAAGCCTAAAAGTGCTTCTCCATATGTGTTAAAGGGGATAATTTATGATATTTTATGATTTAAATGAAATAATATATGTCGTTTACATATTTTATGGTACTTGGACATTCTTTAGGATTATGAGAGATCCTGATATAGCTCTATGATGATTTTTTTCTATGGGGAATATATGTTTGAATTAACCGAGTAGGTTATTCCATTTATAAAAGTTCTTGTAGATTGATTGTAAGAGTGATATAAATATGATTTACCAATGTACCCATATGATTATTATATGAATGAAAATTATTTTTCTCCTAGGTCATTTGATTTCATAAGTTAAATAAATGAGATTATGTTTGAATAAAATTTTATGCCCCATTTTAAGGGTGAAAAGTATGTTTTTTAAGAAAATGTTTTCATGATGTTTTATAAGAAACCATCGTGATTATGATTTATCCTTTAAGATTTCATATGATAATTTTTATGGAAAACTATGGAAAAATAATCTTATTTTATGAGTAATAAAAAAATATTTATGATCAATTTTTAATATGTAAAAAGGGTAAAAAAATTATGTTATTTCATTATTTTTAAAATAGACTAACAAGTTTCATTATTTTTATATCCCTTACTAAGTTTTTAGTTCTCATCCTATGTTTTCATAAAAATAACATGGATTAAGTTTGAGAATGACCAATATAAATTTATATCTTTCCACTATGGGAATTCATATTTAAATAAGAAAATGAGTTTTGAATGAAGTATGCGTTTAAATTTATGAATAATATTTTTGTGGAAAATTTGATATTGAGTGGAAGTTTCCACTTTATTTTTTAAGGGTTTATAGGTAATTTTTTTATTAATTATATGAAAATATAATCCTAAAATATCATGGGAGTGTAATAAAATTCAGTCATTTCTATCAAAATCATAATTATGGGTTACTTAAGGCATTTTTCATTATAACATGCATCCAAATTTTGGTGTTGTCTGAAATTTTCTACAACCATTCTCATGAACACATATGTTTTCTTATATAATATACCAATACCCACACTTCTGGATATGGTAAAAAACATGTTGTATATTTTTTATAACATATTTAACAGAAAAAATATTAAAATTCCAAAAAAAAACATGAAAAAAAGTCTAAGGATATTTTCAGTTCAATGATTTAGTGGATTAAAAGATCCTAATACATATTAGAGTTTATGAAAAATTCTACAACATTATATCTCACTTCAATCATACTATAAATTTAATAAAGACCATTGACTATTGATTTATACCCATCACTATACCTATAAAAGTAATTTTAAATATATGGTGAGAACAATTTATTCAGTAAGGGGTTTTAAAACAAGTGGTGGATTTATTCCTCTTTTAAAATTATATAAAAATACATTCAAAAAATTTATTTTATATAAAACATAAAACATTTTACATAATAAATAACTTTTCCCTAAATATAAATTTAGGGATTTATCAAAATCTTTAATAATATATTATTTTAAAAAAATTTAAAATATATGTTTTGAAAATATAATATCCTTTGAGATCATAAAATTCTTTGAAATAGATCTTTATTTATCCTTTGAAAACTTCAAAACATTCCTTCTGAAAATAATAACCCTTTATAGAATATAATTTTACTTGGAAAACTTTAATAAATACATGTTTACACTAGAAAATTTTAAGGTCTAAACATCAATTTGAGGATAAATTCCCCTCCAGGTCTTGGTTTCACTCCCCATTTTTCATCATTATAATCAATACCCAAGCGCTAAAATTCTAAATAAAACAATTCTTTAAAACTTTCATTTCTCACTATAAATCCATTAAAAGAAACCTTTAAAAACATCACATAAATATAATTTATTTCCAAATTAGAGAAGAATTAAATATTTAGAAAACTTTAATAAAAGGATTCTTTAAGTAGAATCCATACTTTTAGAAAAAATCTAAAAATTCATAGGCAACATTTATAAATAATTATTGAAATTTATAATTCAATAAATTGTTTTATAATCATGTATATAATTTCAAGGATAATTATAGTATACGACCATACCTATAATCATGAATGAAATTTATAGAATTAAAAGAGATTTTCTCATATAAAATAATAAATTTTATCTCTGTTAAATTATCCTTGAATTCGGAAAAAAAGATTCCATTTTAAGAACATATATAATTTAAAATTTAAATTTTAAACAAATAATGAATTAAAATTATTAAAAACATTATCCTCTACAAAGTGGGATTAATAAAAATAAATTACCCTTATAATAAAGGTTTGAAAAATAAATATAGGTTTAATAAAACTTTTTACCTTACATGAAAATATTTTTCAAAATAAATATAAATTTAATAAAAATAATTTTCCTTCCTTACATAATATTTTTTAGAAACCTAATAATTATATTAAAACATCCCTTCTTTGGACATTCTCATTTTCTCACTCTTAAATGATACTGAAAGAACATAACCATGCATCACTTAAAATGATAGGCAGCTTGAAGGCCCCATTAAATATCAAATCCCATACTTTTATACTTAAATTTAAATATTAGATTATGGTTCTAGTATATACACTAGATATTTGATAAAATATTGTTTATATTAATTATATATTCTATTATTATCCTTCTCATCCAAATTTTATCTCTAAGATATAGGAAAGTCATGTATGGTTGTATACATCCACTGTAATATGCACTCTTTATTGAAGCTGATCTTGACTTTTAGTAACCCATAAATTTAAAAACATGAAGGTCGATCTCTTGTTGGATTATAGAGAATGATTATAATTATTAATGATCATGTGTATAAACAAATATTTAATTTTTATTGTTACAATTATATATATATATATATATGTGTGTGTGTGTGTAAATCATTTATACTCCTGAATCAAGATATCTCAAAGTCGATCCTTCCCTGATGATCATAAAATGAAGGATGATTCATATATATATATATATATCATGTTTTTATAATCAGTGAAAACTAAGGAAGAATACAATGAATATGAAAAATATAGATCAAGAAATAGAAGATATTTTGTGATAAATACATCATTTTATATTCCTTCAACAAAGACCTTGCAAACCCATCGCCAAAAATAATGGGAAGTCGTATTTCACTTTACATGTGCGTGGAATTAGAATTTTAAATATGATTGATATATTTATATATATATATATAACCAATTAAAATTAGTTCCATCAAGTATCATCAAGAATATTTATTTTAACATGACCACTCCCACCGATAAAATTGACATCATAATTATCAAAGAAAAACTGATTGTGGTGGCTTGATGGAATCTCACATTGTATGATACAATGTAGATGTGAATGGTTCACTAATTTTATCAATATATTACATATAGAAAATGATGAGAGATAAATCATTTATTAGTATATCCTGACAGATCTCCATGCATAGGGTGTGGTTTCAATGTTTTTTAGTTTGAGTACTATGTGTCTTTTGTTGAAAGAAAAATATGGTTAAGGAAGAAGGTGGTATCGAGTTGGGCCATCTATAGTTCATGCATGTAGGGTTGAGGAAAAACCCTATGTTAGAGGAAGAAAAGTAATATTATGAGTTTGTTAGGTTAGCTTATGAGGAAGAAGATGGAAACTCAGATTGATTAGATAGCTCAGATAGTTTAAATCAGATGGCTCGAGTTATTTATGGATATTCTTTAGTATAACTACAGTTTTGACATACCAAAATACCACATCATAAATTCAATCATTTTCAAGATTTCATATAATATTATGTGTTCCATAATTCCATTGATGAAATAAGTTTGGGGTACACTCCTAAAACAACACTGCACACACTATGATCACAATTTGCACCTCCATGTGTAGGCCCACCCTCCCATGTGCTCACCTCAGTGCTCCTTTTGGTGTTATCCACCCATTGTACTTATCCTATCCCATCCATGAAGAAACCATGTGCACTCCATACATTGGCCATTAGTTGAGGTTGATTATTGGATACCTTATATGTTGGCCTAATCTCCTTTAACTCTTGTATTGGCCAATCTTGGAACAATTATTTTTAAATACTAAGTAAATTTTAAATCATTTGTTAAAAAAACAGCACTAAAATTCATATTACATTATCATAATTATTTTATACATATATACAAATTAAAAATGAATATTTCAAAAATATATTTATTTTAACCTTCTTATACATTATTTTAACCTATTAAAAATGTATTTATATTATGAAAAATTACATTTTCTACATTTTAATATTTATCACCAAAGAATTATAAAATAATAAATATTATAATTTGTTTATAAGAAAACTAAAATTCAAACATTCTTTTTTATAAACATTTTAAATTTAATCATATATTTTTTTATTCAAAAATATTTTAACGGTTATCTCCATGTCAATGGTCTTACTCTCTAATATTTAAATACCCCCTTAAGGTATATATTTTCATAATAGAATTTTTTTGCATTATACTTTTCTTACTTCCAATGATGGTTCTCATAATACTACCACTCTTAATTCTCACTCCCTTTTCATTTGGTTGATTCCCCCTTATAGATAATCCTAATGAAGAGGGCTATGATTTTGGTGTTATTATGTTTATTTTATATTTTCCACTTTTATTACTTATTATCATAGTAGATTTAGTATTTCTAGTTCATTAGTCAACATCAGACTTCTAATGAAATGTTCTTGTATCTAAATTAGTGTATTGTTTTCAATAAAATGTACTTAATCTTTTTTTAAGGTTATAATTTTTTTATAACATTTATTTAAAATCCATAAACGTATTAAAAATCGGGAATATTACATTCTAACCCTTAAAGGAATTATACCCAAAAAATTATTTTATCATACAAAATTTAAACTTAATATCTCACTTATCAAGCTTCAATGATTATTTTTATCATCCCTATAAAGATAAATTTATCACTTTCATTGAGTATTAAAATTATATTTAACAATTTCTTGAAAATACTCGTACCTTCAAAAGTCTTCAATTTCCCCATTAGTGTCACTCTTGAATATAAAGAGTCCAAACATTACAACGATACCTTAGGATATTTTAAAAATATTCTATTCTTATTATCCAAATGTAACTTGTGTGGTTTGTATTAAATTGTTATAAACATTGGTAAATAATTGTAAAATACCCTTGAAATATAATTTAAAACATCTGTTTGAACTTGATCTTTATAAAATAGCCTTATAAAGTCATCTTAGCAAGTTTAAAAATCATTATTAATATTCCCAAAGATAATAAAATTTAAATTCATATACATATATATTTTTTAGATGTCTCTATATTTCAAAAAATTTATAAAGTCACCATGTGTTTCATAAGTTTTAGATAAATTGAAGAATTTAAAAATACTCTGGTGGAAATTTCTATGCCTAACATGGTGAGACAGTTGAAAGTATAATATTTTTCAATAGAAAATCCATGAACCTTAAAAAATCAGGGTATGGCAGAGGTATTAAATACCTCATAGGGTTTCTTTCAAATAATTTTGATATTGGAAAAAGTTTCAAATCCATCTGAGCATGAATTTTGAATAATCTTTTCATGAAAACCATCTAAAATAGATATAATATTTTTTTATGTTATTCCCACTTATTTCTTGAAAATGGTCCTCAAACTGAAAAAGTTTCATAATAGGGACTTTACTAAATAGAAATATACTTATAAAATTATCCGATCTTTAACTAAAACATCATAATCTCCAAAAATTTTCAAATCATTCCTTTGATACCAACTATAACATCCCAACACACACACTACTAGATACAGTGAAAAAAATGTTGTATATTTTTTTATAACATATTTAACTAAAAATATTAAAATAATAAACATCACTTGAAACAAAATATACAGTTTGAGGATCATTTTGTTTTAGAGCTTTGGAGGATTAATATATCCTAATACATATCATAGTTTCTACAAAAAAATATATGTAATCTTATATTTAGCTTCACTCAAGAAATAATTTCCATCAATACCATTCACCATTGATTTCTACTCATAACTATACATATGAAAATCATTTTAAATATAGGGTGAGAATAAATTTTCTTGGTAAGGGGTTTTAAAATAAGAGGTAGATTCCTTTATATTTTAAAATTCTATTAAAATAATTTCAGAAAAAGTTTATTTTATATCAAAAATAAAACATTTATATAATAAATAAATTTTACCTAAATAAAAATTTAGGGTTTTAAACAAAATATTTAATAAGATATTCTTTTCAAAACTTTTAAAATACAAATTTTCAAAACAAAATATCCTTTATGATCATAAAATTCAATGAAATAAATCTTTATCTCTCATTTGAAAACATTAAAACTTTCCTTTTGAAAATAATAACCCTTTATGAAATATAATTATACTTGGAAAACTTTGAAAATCCATATGTCCACTCACAATATTGAAGGTATAAAAATCAATTTGATGATAAATTCCCCTTGAGGTAGTGGGTTCACTCCCCATTCCTCATCATTATGATCATTAACCAAGTGCCAAAATTCTAAATAAATAACTTTTGTAAAGAATGACTTTCTCACTAAAACCCATTAAAAATACCCTTCAAAAAATTCACATATATATAATTTATTTTTAAATAATAATATAATTACATATTTAATAGAATTTAACAAAATTTTCCTTTAAGTAGTATCAATACTTTTATAAATAATCTAAACATTCATAGGAAACATTTATAAATAATTCATGAAAACTATACTTAAACAAATTATTTTATAATCATATATGGAATTTCAAGGATAACTATATTACATAGCCATACCTATAATCAGGAATTACATTTATAAAATTAAAATATAATATCTTAAATAAAATAATAAATTTTATATATTCAAAATCTTTCTTGAATTCAAAAAACGAAATTCTATTTTAAGAACTTGTATAATTTAAAATATAAATTTTAAATAAATAATGAATTAAAATTCTTCAAAAAAAATCCTCTATAAAGAGAGTTTAATAAAAATATACTTCCTTTACAATAAGGGTTTTAAAAATAAATATAGTTTTAATAAAACTTTTTCCATTACATGAAGATGGTTTCTAAAAGAAATTTAAATTTAATAAAAATCATTTTTCTTCCTTACTTAATAATAGGAAGAACCCTAGGAATTATCTTACAACTTCCCTTATTAGGTCCTTCTAACTTTATCACACTTACTTGATACTAGAAGAACATAATCATGCGATACTTAAAATGGCAAGCAACCCAAAGGCCCCATTAAATATCGAACCCTTTACTTGAATAATTAAATTTAAATATTAGATGAAGGTTCCAACATATGTATTGGAGATTTGATAAAACATAATTCATATAAAATATATATTATATTACTATCCCTCTCATCCAAATTCTATCTCCAAGATACAGTAATGGCATTTATGGTCGTATACATCCACTAAAATGGACACTCTGGATCAAGGGAGATCTTGAATTTTAATAAACTATAAATTTACAAACATGACTTTCAAGATCTTTCTAGATTGTAGACCAAGCTATGAATTATTATAGAGTATAAAGATAAACAAAGATTTAATTTCAATTATTATAGTTATATACGTATAAATGTAAATCGTCCCTACTTCTAAATCAAGAGACCTCAATTATCCCCCACGATTATAAGATGAAGGATGCTTTGTATATATATATATATATATTGATAGAGAATATATAAATATATATCACATTTTTTTCAACTGGTGAAAGACAAGGAAGAATATGTTAAATTTGATAAATATAAATCAAGAAATAGATGATCCTTCATGATAAATACATCAATTTTTATTCTTATAGTGATGAACTTTAAAACCCGCCATAAAAAATAATGGGACGTAAACTTCCTCTTTTAATCTTCATAATATCTGAGTTTTAAATATGATTGAAACACACACACACATATATATATATATATATATATAATTCATTAAAATTTTGTATAAATGGCTTGGCTTCCCAAGTTATTTTTGAAGTCCTGTTTGACATTTTTAAATAGTTTTATAATTGTGTGATACCCACTTGAGCCCCATGTGTTAACCTTGGCCCATTGTGTCTTGTGACCCTATGGGGATGTTTTTTATAAACATACATGTTGTGATGTATATGATTGTATGTTTTTTGGGGTTTATGTTTGTAAGTGCGTGGAAGTTGAGTCATGTGCTATTTTAAAATATTTTATATTTGATGCATGTGATTCCTAATTTCTCACCTCTTTTATTGACTTGTCATGGTAGTCTTGGGATATATTAGATTACTGGTGTGATGGAATACCCTAGTATGATAGTGGGTTGTTTAGGGAAGTGCATCCTAGATACTTTAATATGGTTTTTCCAAAAGGAGTATCATAAACCAATGATACCAAATTCATTTTATTTGTTTTCATGGGTAAAGCGACCCAGGTAAACTCTCATTGTTAGTCCCATGGGTGACAGTGTCTGAGTGTAAAAAATATGATAATTCCCATGGATGAAATAATTTGAGGGATTTTATCATTGGTGGTTCACTAAGACTCCTTGTAATGTTGAAAAGTTCAATAGTGTTGACCTAGGTTCCTTGTTTATATTTTTGATCTTGTATTACTAGATACTAGGGACGATGCCCCTGATGTTGGGTCCTTTTGGACACTTTAGGGTATTTTTCTTTGTTCTTGGATTGTATTCCCCTAGTTTTATTGATTTTATTAAAACTATTACATGGCTATGTTTCCTTAATGTTGGGTTCCTTCATATGGTTTATGCATCACCTTGAGTGTGTGTTTTGGATTAATTTCAAATTAGTTGTTTTATAATGGTTTAAAGCTATGATTTGAAAAAGGAAAATACTTTTGGTATTTCATTAATATTTTTAAAGAAATGATATTTCCATGAAATTATTTATGAAAATTATATTTTTATAAGATGTTATAAGAAAGTGAAAAGGGTTCATTGGTGCGTTACCATAGATTTAAAGGTTTAATTTAAAATGTTTAACTATCCTTATTTTCATTTTATAAAAAGGGTAGTTGTTTTAAAGTGTGCATATGTTTTGGTTTTATAAATTATGTTAAAACCTTATTTATACTTTATGTTTTAAAATATAAATTCAAAAACATTTTTAATCAGGGATTTATATAGATTCAGTGGTCTGTGTTGTTATATTGAGTGGTTTTTTGCTCTTTCCTATCATATTTCAATTTAAGGTTCCAATTTAATTTCCCAGCCACTCTTGAGAGTGTTGATTAATATGAGGTTAGTTTTTATTTTATTGAATTTGGCCAGCTATGCCTTTTACTTGATCATAGTAAGACCCAATTTTATTTTCCTAGAATTTATTTCTAGTTGTTCCCTTACTTGATTTACTTGTAAAATTAATATTTTACTAATTTCTACATATGGTGGGTAACTATAACTGTTGGTGGTCAAAGAAAAGGAATCTGATGGGTATATTTTCTATAAAAGAGAGGGAGAATAGGTGGTGAGGGATGCTTTTGTTTTCATAGTTTTTTTTACTACTTTAATATTTTGTTGTCTTTTTATTCTATCATACCTTTTTCTTTTGGTGCAGATTTCTGATGTACATACGGGTCTTGTCAAACTTTTATTTACTTTCTAATGATTTTTTCCTTAGTTATTAATTAGGTGAAACCATTACCAAGTGTGTTCATGTGATGCCCAGACACTAGTTTCCAACCTGTGGGGATTGGGAATACCCTATGTGCTAATGGAATACTGGCTCAGACATCTATCAAATGGATTTACCTAATCGGTGCATTACAAATGGTATCAAAGAATAGGTTATTCTCCATTTTATATTAAGCCTTTGGAACACCTTTTTTATTTAGGGTGTCATGGAAAGATCAATTTAAAATTTTCATTAGGACTCAATAGGTATTTGTAGGGAGAGCCTAGCTAGCCCTTACCTTCTTTAATCCTCATGTTTCCTTAGGAAGTGGTCTTGAATTTTGAATTTAAATTTCATTGGATTTACCATTGGTTTTTTGTTGATCCCATTTTCTATAGTTGAGTTTCCTTGGGGTTAGATTGGATTTTTGGATGGAAATAAAATATGTATCAGTAGTATGAGGTCATTTTTCATAGCCTAGTCATCCATGCAATTACTAAATTCTTTATCCAAAAACGCCTTAGGAATTGTCGCATGGTTGGACTAGGGTCCATTGGGCCACTTGGTTGAGTCATGCATGGTTCCATATTCGATTTATCTTGATGTTTAGACCCATATTGATAGATCTTTAATAATGTGGGATATGTCAAGGTAGGTATTATGATATTTTTATAATGTGGATTTGGTTTTTATGGAATTTTTATGTGACACCCGGTTGGTGTGATGGTTGTGTGGAATGGTGTTTTTTGAGAAAAGAGTTTTTTATGTAAAAAAAATTGTTTTTAAAATAATCCTTCATGGTTGTTTATAAAATGGGTTTGGATTTTATGAAACTAGTTTTGGTTTGGAAATTTATTCTTTGGTTTGTTTATAAAATGAAATTTGTTTTCCAAAATATTTGTGGACTTTTTTTTAAAATCAGTTGATTTTATTTTTTTGGAAAATGTTTTATTTATAAAAACCTATTGGTTTAATCATAAAGGAATATAAAACCCCATGGGGAGTTTTTTGGAAAATAGGTTGCTTTTAATTAATGAAAATGAAATGAGAATTTTTTTTAAATTATTTAATGAAGGATCTTTGAGAATCTTAGGTGGTTTTCAAAAAATGGGTGAATTTTTTTTTAGAACTTCCTTATAGAATTGATTTATTTTAAAAGTTCATGTGTTTTTGGAAAATATTTTTTATTACTTTGGTAATGGGTGATTTTTTAATAAATTAGGGTTCTGTAATGTGATTTTCCTTTCTTTCTTAGTTTTTTGGACTTTGTCACTTTGTGTTGGTTGGGACAGTTTAATGTGAGTTGGGAAATAATATGGATTTGGGTTTATGTTTCGTTTTATATAAACATGAATCCAAGAAAGGTCTCAATAAAGGTTGAGTATTTTACTTTAAGGGTAGTTTTCCCCTTATTGTTTTATCTCTATGTGGATTAGCAAGTTTTATATTCCCATTTGGTGATGTGGAAGTGGGTTGGTAGTTGGTTTTGTTTGGGGTACTAGTCTAGATGATCCTTGGTTAGTTGGATGGCTTTATGAGGATTCATCTTATTGATATTTTGGGGTTCAAGTTTTATTTTTGGATGATAGTCTATATTGAGGTTTCATGATCAATGAGTTTAGATATTTTATAGCCTTTAGGTGGATTTTTTGGGGTGATCCTTGGGTTCTCTTTTGGTATCTCTTGTATGGGTGGTGATTGTTTGGGTTTGTTCATGCCTCTTGCTTTTCATATCTTATTTGGAAATTTTTGGTGATTTAGGCTTTATGGAGAGGACCTTTCATGGGTTTTTATCCCTTTATTAGATGTGGGATAACCATGGGAGACTGATTTGGGTGTCTAGGACCGGTGTGGAACCAATTGAGATTATGCACTAACAGGTGTTAGATTAGATCTGGTTGGGTTCACCATGAGAGGGTAGCCCAGGTGTGAGCTCTTAGTTCACCCCATTTTCTCTATGTTGTGATCCAAGGCTATATCCCATTTTGTTTCATTGATTGATGCATGTTTTTGATTTATACATTATTTGAGTTCCTTAGAGACATGGTGGTCATGGTAACCCGGTCTTAGGACCTTTGTTTGTTTTGGTTGTGGTTTGTTTTGGGGAACCAATCATAGGATCTTGGATGTTCTTTGGATTTATGGTCCTTTGAGTGTATCTTAGACCATTATTCATTTTTGGAGATGATTTTTTTGTGTATTTATATGGATATTTTAATATTGTGGTCTCTTTTGGTTTTCAAGTAATCATCGTCGTCTTGTTGATGCTTCTATTGTAGGAGTGGTCATTGTTACATAACCATTTAGATTAATTATAAATGGTGGGTAGACCTCCATTTTGTCTCCCTTCATTGATAGATTATTTTTTGATTCTCACAGATTATTCAAGTTTAAGGTTTTTTTTTGAAGAATTTAGTGATTTCTTAGAAGTTTAAGCATGTTGAGTGTGTCTCTTCTAGATGTGTAAGTGGTTGATACCTTTACCTCAACTAGGAACTTTTTTGGTGCATAAAGTGGTATAATGGGGGGGTTTTAACACCCTATATCTCAAAGTTTCATTAATTAATTAATTAATTTAATTAATTTTAATCCATTGTAGGTTCCCAAGAGTTTTTGGGATGAAATTTTAAAATAATTAAGGAATAGGTGTTGTGCATTGTGTGTGCATGGTTAGGAGTAACTATTCACCAATAGTACATGAAGGTTCTGTACTTTACAGTACCATTTAACATGGTATTATAATGGTTAGCTCAACTATGAAACCTTCTTAGGAGTAACTATGTGGGTTAATCATTCTTGTCCAGTAGGGAAAACAAAGTTGGCACACGGTTTGTTAAACAATGCGCAACACACATAACTTAATAAAAATATTTTTATTTTCCTTTTTATTTATAATTTTTCCATTAATATATTTATGGATTTTAATCCCTTTCCCCACTCCCCCTTGTGTAGTGTGATTCATCATCCTTCCTCCCTCCATGGAAGCACACTCCCTCCTCCTCCAAGAACGCACTCTCTATATAATTCCACCTAGATTTCATGGGGATTCTTAATCAAATCACCAAGGTAAGGTATTTTCTCCACTTATCATCCTTTCTCTAATTTTTTTCCTCCTACTCATTTCTATATGATTTTTTTAAACACTATGAAAATGCATTTTACCCAATTTTTGGGATATATTCCTCGTTAGGGTATGCGATGGGTTTCTTAACTTTCCTTTTTGTGCAATTTGGTATCTCCCACCGAAGGACAAGTGTTTCAGACCATTTCAGGTTTACTGTGGACATTTTAAGGTAAGTGTCTTTATAAAAACCCCTAATAATATATTTTATAAACTTATTTTATTATTTTAAATACCTTTTTATAAATTTAAAATCCTTTTATATGTAGTTTTATTCTTTAAATGATTTTTTATTGGTTTTAGTGTTTTTCATGGGCCTTGGATGCATTCCAAGTTCTTTTGAAATTACCTGAGTGGCTATTTAAAAACATTTCATATATTTTAAAAAAAATAACATGGATTTTAATGGGTATGTAAAACACTATTGCTTTTTACTGGCATTTAAAATGTTTTGAATACTTTCCATGGACCTTCAGCGCATTCCAAGTGTTGGATTAAATGATCATTTGTATTTTTAAAGGGATTTTAATTTTTAAAAAAATAAGCAAGATTCCTTTTTAAAATGGGTGTTATTTATTTTAGAGGCCTTATTTATAAAAAATTACAGATTTACCCCTCTTTTAAAAATATTTTGGGACTGGGGATTTCATGGTATTTGAAAAAGTTCTTTAAAAATAATTTTAGGTTTTGTAGGAAATGGGTGGTTGGAACTATTTTGTTTTCTTTTAAAGTAGTATAATTACATTAAAGGTGGATTTTATGGGAAGGGTTTATTTCCAAATTTTATTTCAAATTTTTTCATGGTAATTAGGTTTGTAATGGGTTCTTGTAATATGGATTTCAATTTTTATCTGAGAAGTGAATTTTCAAATGTTCTATAAATGGATTGGATTTCTGAGTGATTTGTGAAGACCCATTTTGAATTTTAAAATAGTTTAATAAATTGGTGAGATCATCTTGATCCCCATGTGTTTACATTGGAACTTTTTTCTTATGAAACTATGTGGTATGATTTGTATTGACATTCATTTTGTGATTTCTATGGTTGGATGTTTGTTTTGGGATATTTCTTATAAGGGTGTGGGAGGTGAGATATGCATTATTTTAAAATGTCTTATATTTGATGCATGTGATTCTTGATTTCACACCTTCTTGTTTTAAATGTCATGTGTGTCCTAGGATATAGTAGATAACTAGTTTGATGGAAAAACCTAGTACGAAATTGGGTTGTATAGGGAAGAAAAGTGTGGATACTTCATGATGGATTGTCTAGAAGGAGTACCAAGAATCAATTCTAACGAATTCTTTTTATATGTTCTCATGGGAAAGGTGACCTTGGGGAACCCTTGTTGTTTGTCCCATATGAGAGTGCATCCAAGAGACAACAACATCATTGTTCCCATGGATGAAAGCATTCTACGAATGTTTTCATGTGTGTTTTTACAAGACTCCTAGTGATGCTAATAGGTTCTGTAGTGTTAGACTAGGTTCTTTGTCACTGGTTCAGGTCTTGTATTACTATAACTCAGGGACTATGCCCATGACACTTGTTTATTTTGGAAACTTTAGGGGATTTATCTTTATTCTTCAATTGTATTATCATAGCTTGATTGATTTTATTATCACCATTATTGTTTTTCGATAATATTAGGTTCCTTTATATGATTTATATATCACCTTATGTGTGTATTTTTTATTACTTTCAAATGGGTTGTTTTATAATGGTTTTAAAGTATAATTTTTAAAAGGAAAATGGTTTGGGTATTTATTTAATAGTTTTAAAGAAATGATATTTTCTTGAAATTGTTTATGAATATATGATTTTCATAAATGTTAGAAAAGGAGGAAAACAGTGTTTTGGTTTTTTATCCTTGGTTTAAAGGTTTAATTTATATTTTTCAAATATAATTGTTATTATTTTATAAAAGGGTATTCATTTGAAATGGATCATGTGGTTTGATTTTATAATTCATGTGAAAACCTACTTTATACTTTATGTTTAAAAGTAGAAATTTATAAATTGTATTATGAAGGGATTTCCATAGATTCAATGGGTTGTGATGACCTATTAGGTGCTTTTTTGATCACATATATCATATTTCAGTTGTAGGTTCTAGTTCAGTTTCCCAGATTCTCTTGAGAGAATTGATTAATCTAAGGTCATTTTTTATTTTATTTCATTTGGCTAGTTATTACTATTATTTTATCATTATAGGGAATGATTTTATTTAACTATAATTACCTTTTGTTGATTTACTTGGATAATTAGGATTTTAATACTTTCTATGGATGAATAGTAACTATAGCTATTGGTTTGAAATAAAAAGGCATCTAGTGGGTGTATTCATGAAAGTGAGGGATATTGGGTGGTGAGGTATGTTTTTTTCTTAGGATGTTTATTGATTTTATATTTTATTCTTTATTTATTATTTCCTAACTTTTTTTTGGCGTGGGTCATGCAATTTTTTTACTCTCTGCTAATTTTTTTGTTAATTATAAACTGGGAGAAAATGTTCCCAAGTATGTGCCTATGATTCCTAGACACTAGTTTAGAGCCTATGGGGATCATAAATTCCCTTCAGGCCAGTAGCAGACTAGATCAAGCATCCATTGGATGGATAAACTAGTTTAGTTTGTGACAGAGGACTGTAAGAATTTTTCCAAAGGAAAATGATATTTGAGAAAGATGGTGGTATCACGATGGGTCATCTACATGTTATACAAGAAGGATTAAGGATGAAACCTATATTAGAGGAAGAAGAAGAAGAATATGGGGTTACTATGTTAGTGCATGATGAAGAAGATGAAAACTTAAGTTTATGGCATGTCTTAGATGGTTTAGATTGGATGACCCATTGTATTTATGGATATTTTGAAGTAGAGCTAAAGTGATTACATACCATGATCTTGTATTGGAAGTTCAATATGTTGTATACTCAAATATATTATTTTTTGTTCCATAATCCTATCAATATGAGTAGCCTGAGGTCCAATCCAAGAACCACATTACACACACTGGTCTTACGGGACACACTTCCCTATGCAGTACCACCCTCTTATACACTCATCCGAGCACTCCTACCAGAATTATGCATCCATTGTTCTTGCCTTCACCTATGTGTACACAATCCATGCATACTCCTTTTATTGGTCATGAGTGAGGTTGATGATTGTATACCTTATAAGATGTCCCAATATCCCTTGACTAACGTGCTTTCTAATCTTGGAAAAAAAATATACTAAGTAAATTTTAAATCATTTGTTAAAAAAAGAACACTAACACCCATACTATATTATAATAATTATTTTATACAAATATAAAAATTAAAAATTTCTATTTCAAAAATATATTTATTTCAACCTTCTTATACATTATTCTTAACCTATTACAAAATCATTTATATTATTAAAATTTTACATAAGTCATATTTTACTATTTATTACCAAATAATTAAAAAATAATAAATATTATACTTTTTTCATATGAATACTGAAATTTAACCATTGTTTTTAATAAATATTTTAAATTGATTCATAACTTATTTTTTTATTCAAAAATATTTCAACATTTATCTCCCTATCAACAGTCATATCCCATATTCTTTAAATTCCAGAAAAGTGGTTCCAGAAATGAAACTTAACTAAAGTTTACAAGGATAAAGATTCTACCTTAATGCATATAGAATCTTACTAAATCAGAGTATACAAGTATAAGGAAGTATAAGATATTAATAATTTCATCAAAAATCAAAATGCAGCGGAAAACTTGAAACAATACAAGTAACACGTAATAAATCTTGTAACCCAAAGAGAAGGGTATCCAACAACCTTGGATAAAGGTCCCTTGATTTATACTTTCAAGAAAGTATGTCTTACCCACACTAGGGTAGGCCCACAATACAAAGATCAGAGTCTGTCTTGCTATCCTTGCAAGCCCTCAACTTCAAGGTAGTCGGCACCTTTGTCTTCCTCAGCAAGAAAGTCCTCGAACTTTAAGATAGTCGACACCTCTGTCTTCCTATACCTGGAAGCCCTCGAATGTACTCAGTTTCATTTGGATTTACACGAAGTAAATATGAACAAGAAGTTCAGTACAGACTAAGCATGAGATTCTCTCTCTAGAAATCACTTCAACAGCATGTAATATCTAGATTCATAGAACAGTTCATCAAAGTTATGACAAAGTTGTGAGCTCTTTCAAATGAGATCCTATTTATAGGCACAACTCCAACGATCATCTCCCTTCTCCAACGATCATATTTTCCCTTGAATTTCGGAGGGACCTGTACACATGTCACTCAAACAACAGTTAGTTAGTAACTGAATGCATGACATCATTTTATAACCAAAATAAGTTTAAGAAAAAACATGGTTACATAACCAAAATAAAATATTTGGAATGTAAGGAATAAAAGTTCGGAGTCTAACCAAAAACACATCTCGTATCTATAATACAAAGATATTGATACTCTATTTTCCAAGGAATTCGAAACCTAAATTCTATAGAATTATGGAGTCTGAATTTTAAGGAAATTCGGAAACTGGATTCACAAGAATTCTTAACCTGAACATACAAAGTTCAGAGTCTGAATTCATGAGAATTCAGAGTCAAAACTTACAAAGTTTGGAGTCTAAATTCATGAGAATTCAGAAACTGAACTGAGAATGTTTGGAGTCCGAATTCATAAAAATTCGGAGTCCGAACTTACAAATTTCAGAGTTTGAATTCAGAGAACTCAAAGTCTAAACTCAGAAGAGTTCAGAGTCTGAATTCATAGAAGTTAGAGTCAAAACTCAGAAGAGTTCGGAGTCTAAATCCAGAGAACTCAGAGTTTGAACTTAGAAGAGTTCATAGTCTAAATTCAGAGAACTCAGAGTCAGAACTCAGAAGAGTTCAGAGTCTAAATCCAGAGAACTTTGAGTCTGAACTCAGAAGAGTCCGGAGTCTGAATTCAGAGAACTTGGAGTCAAAACTCATAAGAGTTCAGAGTCTGAATCCAGAGAACTCGGAGTCAGAATTCGGATCCTGAAAACAGAATGCTTTATATCTAAGTATTATAATATTTTTATTTTTTTAGATATTAAATCGAATTTTATACGTAGAGATAAAATGAAAAATGAAAAACATGGTAAGGATAAATTAGTTTGGGAAAGGAAAATTTTCCTTATGAAAGTAAAACATATTGTAAAATGAAATTTGCCTTGAGATAAGGTGTTTGTGATTTCCAAAACATGAGGAATGATAAAGTCGTGAGGAAATCTTATTGACTCAACAATCTCCCCAAACATGAAGGAATATAAAATTCATAAGGAAACCTTATTGAATAAACAATATCCCCCTTTTTGGAAAGCACAAACATCCTTACAAAAAAGAAAATAAGGACTTAGAAAATATTTTTCTAGACTTTGAAAATAAAACTTATCTCCCTTGTCATATGGGTACAGATGAATATGACTAACTCCCCCTGAGTCTTTGGAACACTAAGGATCGTATTCTAGATTTCTAGAATGAGATTTTTCATTATCTTGAGTACAGAAATCTCTGTAATGAAAAATCCCCCTTAGATAAACTCCCTCTTACTTAGGGATATTCCTTCTTTACTTTGTATTCTTTTTTCCTTTCTCCCCCTTTGTGATTTTCAAAAATAATTCGAGGGAATGGAAAATAAATTATGGTACCTAAATGAAATTAGTACAATACATCGAAAAGAAAAGCAACCAAAAAGTTCCATTATGATAGGAAAATTTTTTACAAGGAAAGGAATGAAATAAAAGATAAGATTTAAACAAAATCATCCTTCCTTTTCCTTGGGCATCAACTTCTTGAGTATAGTATTCAGATTTTTGAGTTCCTTATGATCTTCCTATGCTCGCTTAAGAAGCTGATCTTGATCCTCTGATTTCTTCTCTAAAGCCTTGATTCTTTCTTCCTGAGTCTTAAAAGCCTATACCTGAGCCTTCAAGACTTCCTATTACTTTACAAGCTTCTCTTCTATCTCAATATGGAGATCTCTTTCTCTCTACCAGCTTTGGGCAACTGAATACAGCTTCCCATTCAGATCTTTTACCTCTTGAATCTGAGAATTTTGTTTTAGAGTCAACTTTTCTTCAAAACTACTTGTAAGATCCTTGATCTTACCATATTCAATTTCAAATGCCTCCCTAACACCATCTTGGAAATCATCAAGAAATTTAATTTCCTCTATGGTTTTCCTTGACCAACCGGCCATTTTCTTGCATGATCTTCTATGGGCTTTGTAGTTGATGGAAAGACTCTTGAAATTAGCCTCAAACTTGGCACACTTATCCATCACAATGGATACAGGATCCGATTTCTAATTCAAGATGTGTTGAAGCATCGTACATCTGAAGTCTATGCTTGGAAAAATATGAATAGTCCCAACAAGCTTCTTTAATGACTGAACAACAAAATCATGTCCAAAAGATGATGATTCCGAATTAGAAACATTGCTAGGTGAGGCTTCTTTTTCTAGCTCAGCATCTTTCCTCTTTGAAGATCCACCAGTTTCCTTCTTCTCCACTGCAGCTTTGGTATGTGTATCAACAAATACCTATTTACCTCTATTAGTTCTCGGAATGGCTTCTTCATCCGAAGATTCATGTTCAATATCAGACATCTAAATAATTTTATCTGCATCTATCTCTTCTTTCTCGGCTCTTGCCTTGGTATCCTCAGGATGAATGAAATGATGATTAAAACTTTCTTCTTCAGACTGCTTATTCACTTCTCCTTCAGCCTTGTCATCTTCTCCTTTCTCATCTTTCCTAGGGGTAGCCAGCTTTAAAGATTTTTCTTGAGAATTTTGGATTGAGAGCTTCTCGGATGAGCTTTCTTTCTCATGGAAATCTTCTACTTGCTTAATCAAATTTGTGGTGTCACCACTGATTTCCACTAATTCTTCATCTACTTCCACTTCTTTTACTTCTTTGAATTTTTCTGGAGTCACAAATTTATTCCCCAGAGTTTTAGGTAAAGCTTCTACTAGGAAGGATTTTGGTACCAGAATTTGTTCAGAAGCTTTCTCAGTATCCCTCAGAAGGGATTGCTCAATCTCTGCTTCAGCCATCTTCTTCTTTTGCTTCTTTTCTTTAGCTTTCTTCTCAATCTCATCAGTAGTCTTTTCTTTTAAATATTTGGCTTCAACAAGATCCAAATGAAAACTTGGCTTCCCTGCTATCTTATTTTTCTTATCTTCCCTCCACTTTGCTACAACCTCATCAGGATATTCCTTTTGCTTCTTAGGTTTTGGAGGTGCAGATTGGACTTCCTTAGATTTTGGGGGTTTTCCTTCCTCTTATAATTCCTTCAACTTCCTCTTCTTTCCTCCCTTTTTGGATGGTTCATCCACTTATTATTTCTTCAGAACAGCTTCAACTTCTTCCTCTAGTAGGTCATAAAATTCTCCGGAGTCTTTAGAAAAACCAATGTTCATCCTTTTCAAAGTATCATCACTGACTAGAATGACTTTGCAATTCCTTGGCTTAGAGCTGCAAGGAATTTTAAAAGATTCTAAGCACCAAAAAATTAACTTGGAGAGAATGGCTGGATGCATGATTATATAAGCCTTAAAGTTTCCATTCTTAATATTCTCAATCATAATGAGAATATGATTAACCAGATTTATCTTCCTTTGGTTCACCAAGAAATCCAAGATATACATGTCACTCTTCTTCAAAGTGTCCTTGTCACCTTTTCTCAAAATTATAAATCCTCGAACCCATAATTCAATGATTCAATAATTTGTTGAAAAGTGGGTGATCTTCAGAGTCTTTACATTAGAAAGTCCAAGACTTTTCATAGCCTTCTCCTTAACAAAACTTCCTTTGACACCCGATAACTTATGAGAGCAGAACTCAGCTTCCCCTTTGTATGGAATACCAACCAAACTAGCTGCCTTAGTATATGAAAGAGCATAAGTTTTTCTATATCTCTTGAACAAAAACTTCTCTATGTCTTCTTCCTTGAATAAATTGACTGACTCATAAAAATCAACCAGCAAATCCGGATATACTAAATCTTGAGCCCCTGGCTTCGATACACAAACACTCTCCCATCCATTCATCTTAATGTTCTTCGAGATGATGGAATCATACTTATCAAAGGAGTTCGGATGCACCAACATTTCTCTATACACCTACCACTCCGAGATTGGCTTGACAGTAGACATATGTTTCTGAGAGGATTCCTCTACAGACATTTGGATTTGAGAAAACTCTGAGAAGTTCAGAATGGGCTTAAGAAGAGGAGCAGAGCTTCAACACGCGAGAGCTTTGAGATCGATGTGGGATAACCATAGGGGGTCCTTTTTATATGTGTTAGAAGCGACAATTCATCTTCCAAACTCAATCCAATGGTTGAAAAAAATTCTGATCAGATCTGATGGTTGATATGATAGCCGCAAGGAAATATTGGTAGGATCTGATCTTTTGATGTTTTTAAGAAAAACATTCGGATTTAAGGAAAATAGAATCCGAAAAAAAAATTAAAACCAAATGAAAATACCATCAAGTAAATGATGATTATGAAAACATAAGAAAGGAAACATACCATTCTGATTTCCAAGAAGATTATTCATATTGAAGAAAATTATTCTTGAAGAACTTTTGATTCCGAAAATTTTCATTATGAAAACAAACTTTGAAAAACCTATTACGATTTTTTTTTAAATCTTCATTATGAAAAATTATAAAATCTTCATTATAAAAATTAAGAAAATATTCATTACGAAAATTTAGAAAATCTTCATTATGAAAATTTAGAAAATCATCATTACGAAAACTTAGAAAATCTTCATTGCGAAAACTTAGAAAATATTCATTATAAAGACTTAGAAAATCTTCATTACGAAAATCTAGAAAATCTTCATTACGAAAATTTAGAAAAACTGACTACGAATTTTTTTTAGAAAAACTGTCTGAATTTTTTTTTAGAAAAACTGTTTACGAATTTTTTTTAGAAAAACTAACTATGGAAACTTTTTTAGAAAAACTGACTATGAATTTTTTTAGAAAAACTAACTATGGAGAAAAATTAGAATAACTAACAAACAAATTTACTCCCCCTATGAAAAGGAGTTTATTACTATAAGGAGATTGATTTCAACAGGAAGTTAATAAGGAATATTACCTTATGGTTATCATTCCTAACTTTTGTTTAATGTATTCAAATCTATCGGAGGGTAAAGATTTTGTGAAAATATCATCAAGTTGATCTTGCATTCTCATAAATTGAAGAATGATATCTCTTTTTTGTGTGTGGTCCCTAAGAAAGTGATGCCTAATATCTATGTGTTTTTCACGAGAGTGATGTGCATGGTTTTTTCTTAAAGAAATTATACTTGTATTATCACACAAAAATTGTGTTTTGGTAAAACTCATACCATAGTATGTGAGTGTGTGTTTCATCCACAACACTTGAGCACAACAACTTCCAGCTGCTACATATTCAGCTTTAGCAATGGAAAGTGCTACTGAGTGTTGCTTCTTGTATGACCAATAAACTAATGAATCTATTAATAAATGAAACATTCCGAATGTACTTTTTCTATCCATTCTACATCCACAAATGTCAGCATCAAAAAAAATTAATACAAAATCATTCTAGAAGTATAAAAGAGTCCAAGATCCATGGTTCCCTTTAAGTAGTGAAAAATTCTTTTCACTGCCTTTAAATGAGATTCCTTAGTATTGGATTGATATATTGCACATAATAATACTTAAAAAATTAAGTCTGGAAGACTAGCTATCAATTAAAGTAGACTTCATATCATACCTCTAAAAGATGTTTGATCTACTAGTTTCCCAACTTCATCAAGATCAAGTAAATATGAGGTACCAATGGGAGTAATTATACTCTTATTGTTTTCATATCAATACTTTTTAAGAATATATTTAATATACTTATGTTGGGATATATATTCCTTCTGGTTTTTGAGAAATTTGAAAACCAAGGAAAAATGTTAACTCACCCATCATACTCATTTCAAACTCATATTTCATTAGACCCACAAAGGAATCAGTTAAAGATTGTTGAGTTGAACCAAATATAATTCCATCAACATAAATTTTAATGATCAAAAAAAAATTCTTATCTTTATTTATAAAAAGGGTTGGATATGAATTTCCCTTAACGTAATTATTTTGAAGCAAAAATCTGGTAAGTCTATCATACCAATCTCGAGGGGCTTGGTTAAGTCCATACAATGCTTTGGTAAGTTTGTAAACTTGTTCAGGATGTTTTGTATCTTCAAAACCAGGGGGTTGTTCAACAAAAACTTCCTCTTGAACATAACCATTAAGTAAATCACATTTCACATCCATTTGAAAATTTTTGAAATTGAAGAATGCTGTAAAGGCAAGTAAAATATGAATAGATTTAAGTCTAGCTACTAGAGCACATGTTTTTTCATAGTCTATTCCTTATTGTTGATTATAGCCTTTATCAACCAATCTATCTTTATTTCTTACAATGATTCCATTTTCATCACATTTATTTCTGAAGGCCCATTTTACTCAAATAACAGAAGTTTCCTTAGGTCTTTCAACCAAGGTCCATACTTTATTTCTTTCCAATTCATTTAGCTCATATTGCATATCCTTTATCCAATCATCATCAACTAAAGCTTCATTAGTGATTTTTAGTTCTAATTGGGAAAGGAATACTAGATGTTCTACTTCATTCCTTAAGGAACTTCTAGTCCTTACAGGTTGAATTACATCACCAATGATATTGTCACTGGAATGATTCTTTATAAACAACTGACTTGGGTTTTGTAAAACCAGTTTATCAACATAAGGTAGAAAGTATTTTGGGGTAAATGCTTCAGAAACATATTCTTGGACATTTTCCTTATTAGAAGGATATTATAATCCAAAGATGTAGGTTGGGGTTGTTTAAAGACAAAAGGATCAGTTTCATCAAATTTGACATGTACTGTCTCTTCAATAGTAAAAGTATTTTTATTGAAAACTCTATAAGCCTTAGAAGTTGTGGAGTAGACTAAGAAAATTCCTTCATCAGATTTTTGGTACGAATTTGTGTAGATTATCTTTAGTATTAAGAATGAATACCTTGCAACCAAAAACCTTGAAGTAGGAAAGTCTAGGTTTTCTTCCATTCCATAACTCATAAGGAGTTTTATTAAGAAAATGTCTAATCAAAACTCAATTTATAGTATAAAAAGTAGTACTTACAGCTTCAGCCCAAAAATGTTTGGCTACAGAATACTCACTCAACATGGTTCTAGTTATCTCTTGAAGAATTCTATTTCTTCTTTCAACAACACCATTTTATTGAGGTGTTCTGGGTGATGATAAGTTATAAGTAACGCCTTTTATACTACAAAAAGTTTCAAAATTGGAATTTTAAAATTCTCCTCCATGATCACTATGAATAGTTATCAAAGGAAGGTTTTTCTCATTTTTAACTTCAGCTCTAAAACTTTTGAAATCAGAAAAAGCTTTAGATTTATTTGCTAGAAAATAGACCCATGTAAATCTAGTGTAATAATCAACTAAGACAAATACATAAACCTTTCTTCCAATGATTCTAGTTTGTGTTGGGCCAAAACGATCCATATGCACTAACTGTAATGCATAAGTAGTTGAGACTTCACCAACTTATTTAAAACTTGATTTATTTTTCTTTCCAAATTGACAAAGATCACAAAATTTTGAAGAATCAAATCTAAGATCTGGTAGATCCTTAACTAATCTTTTCTTAGAGATTTTGCATAGGTTTATAAGGTTATAGTGTCATAACCTTCTATTCCATAACCAAGAGTGATCTTCCATTACACTAAGGCAAGGTAAGTCTTAGCTCCTAAGTTCTTCTAAGTTTAGTGTATATACATTCTCCTACCTATAGGCCAAAAGAATAAACTCTTCCTTGTAATTGTGTACTAATAACTTGTCATTCCTAAAATTCACAAGGTAACTTTCATCACATAATTGACTTATGATAATGAGGTTGTGATTAAGACCCTTAACAAATAAAACATTTGAAATCAATGTTTTTCCAAGAAGAACAATATTACCTATACCAATAATTTCTCCCTTAGAATTATCTCTGAAAGTTACTTTTCCTCCTTTCATCTTGATAATCTTTTCAAAGAAGTTTTTGTTACCAGTCATGTGCTGGGAACATCCACTATCCATGTACCATGTATTTTTGTTGGTACTTTCTTTACTTTCCTGAAAATAAAAGATTTAGACTTTCATAACCCAAACTTTCTTGGATTCGGAAATTTCAGAAAGAAAAATTTTAGGCACCCACTTTTTCTTAGAAAAATAGGCTTTATGAAAACCTAAAGACTGGGTTTTGTTTAAGAAAAAAAAATTTCCCAGTTCCCACCACACTGACATTTAGTACAGAATGGAGAACTTTGAGGAACAAAATAATTATTACTAAAATAGGTTTATAAATAGTATAACCAAATCCATAATTATTCCTTAGAGATCAAATTTGAGAATACATCTTATAAAAAATTTCCTTACCTAAGGTAAAGTTTGAAAAACACTTCCTCAAGGAAAATATTTCCAATTTTAGTTTGATAACTAAGTTCTTATCTTACAAAAAATTATCTTTAGCACTAGAGTTAGGCTCGAAAACATTTTTCTTGGAAATTACTTTTTCTAGGTCCATATAAAGTTTATCTTTCTCAGAATTTACTTACTCAAGGTTTTTTGAAATTCTTTCGAAATAAATTTTTTTTATCAATATTTTTAGAAAGATCTAATATTTCCTTAGTAAGAATCGTATTTTTAGAATTTTCCTTATCAAGATTTTTCTTGAGTTTTAAATTATCATTCTCAAGGAGTTTAGGAAATCTAGAAACTTCTTCATCGGTAGGTAAAGTATCATCTTTATCAGAAGAAGATTATTTATCAGAAGAGTTATAATATTTACTATCACTATAATTTGTATTCAAATATATATTGGTCATAGATTTATCATTGTGTACCTTACCCATCAAATAATTATTTTCAATAGTTAGTCTGGCTATTAGACCAAGATTCTTCTGTCCAGAAGATTTGTAATATGATGATTCATCTGAAGAGTCACCACCACTGGCACTCCAGGTGTCATTAGCTTTCAAAACTTTCTTAGCTTTATCTTTATATAACTTCTTTCTGTTTATCTCAGAATTCTTTTCCTTTATTTCCTTTCTCTAAAGAATTGGACAATCAGGCCTTATATGTCTAGCTCTCTTGTATTCATAACATGTGACTTCTGAGTCTTTGTTATCTTTCCTTTCTTTCTTCTTATATCTGTATTGAAAGTTCTTATGCCCAACAATCTCGTTCATCCTTTGAGAAAGATTGGCTAGTTCATTTTCTGAAGATTCACTTCCACTAGATTCATATTCTATAACAACCTTCTTAGATTTAGATCTTGTAACTCTCTCATAAGTCTTATCTTTCATAAGATTTGAAGTTGTAGTAAAAGCAACACTGCCATTCCCATTATCCTTCTTAATATTGTCAGCATCTCTCTTAATTCTAGTTTCATATTGAAGAAGAGTTCTAAAAAGTTCATCAAAAGAAATCTGAGTAACTTTTCTATTCTCATCTATAGTTGTCCTCTTAGATTCCCACTCATTCGGCATGATGTTTATGATTTTATCCACAAGAGATTAATCATCTAATCCTTTCTCACCCATAGATTGAAAATTATTAACAACAGTCATGAATCTCTTTTGCACCTTACATATGGGTTCTCCATAAGGAAAGAAAAAACCATGATATTCAGCTCTGATCATGGCTCTTCTAGTTTCAATGACCTTTGAAGTTTCAAAGTGAATTACTTGAAGTTTCTTCAAAATACAATTTTCTGCTTCAGAAGATGAAATTTGGATATATATATTTCTATTCATGGAACAAAGAAATGTATTGTATATCTTATAATTCAGTTGATATTCATACTTTTCTTGATAGGTGAAGATACTAACTTCCTTGTCAGGGATTTTATATCCTCCAGTAAGCATAATAAAATTATCTACTACAATATTGATAATAAATGTCTTCATGAGATCTCTCCAATATTCGTAATCATTCCCATCAAAAATAGGTGGTCTTGTTGGATTCAGGTTGTCTATGGAACCAACATTGATTCCTGTCATCTTAAAGAAAAATCTTTCCACACAAACTTGTTAGTAATAAAAGTTTGTAAACAAGGAAAATATTCCTTAGCAAGGAAAAATCAGAACAATGAAAAATTTGATCAAGGAAAACTTATATGTGAATATAAGTATTTCAGAGACCTCCTCTAATACCAATCATTAAGATGGTATGGAGTATGATATACTCTATAATAACAAACGTAGAATCGAAATAATATAGATGCTGAATGAAGTATCTAATGATGCTCAAAATACAAAAGGGGGGTGAATTGTACACTTTAAAAAATTCCTTCGGAACTTTTAAATATGGTTATGTTTAACAAGGTTAAACAAGGTAAATTCACAAACCTCTAAGTTCTAAACACTTGCTAGATTTCAGAAATATGATTCCGAGAAAGTGATTCCAGAAAAGTGGTTCTGGAAATGAAACTTAACTAAAGTTTACAAGGATAAAGATTCTACCTTAAAGCATATATAATCTTACTAAATCTGAGTATATAAGTATAAGGAAGTATAAGATAGTTATACTTTCCTCAACAATCAAAATGCAGTGAAAAACTTGAAACAATACAAGTAATAAGTAATAAATATTTTAACCCAAAGAGAAGGGTATCCAACAACCTTGAATAATGGTCCCTTGATTTATACTTTCAAGAATGTATGTCTTACCCACACCAGGGTAAGCTCTCGATATGAAGATTGGATTATTTCTTGTTATCCCCGCAAGCCATCAACTTCAAGGTAGACGGCACCTCTGTCTTCCTCAACAAGGAAGTCCTCGAACTTTAAGGTAGTTGGCACCTCTATCTTCTTATCCCCAAAATCCCTCAAATGTACTCAGCTTCATTTGGAGTCACACAAAGAAAATTTTAACAAGAAGTTCAGTATTCACTAAGCATGAGATTCTCTCTCTAGAAATCACTTCAACAACATGTAATCTCTAGATTCATAGAATAGTTCATCAAAGTTATGAAAAAAAGTTGTGAGATCTTTCAAATGAGCTCCTATTTATAGGCACAGCTCCAACGGTTGGCTCCCTCCTCCAACGGTCATATTTTTCCTTGAATTTCGGAGGGACCTGTACATGTGTCACTCAAACAATGGTTAGTTATTAACTGAATGTATGACATTGTTTTATAACCAAAACAAGTGTAAGCAAAAATATGGTTACATAACCAAAATCAAATATTAGGAATGTAAGGAATAAAATTTTAGAGTCTAACCAAAAACACATCTGATATCTATAATATAAGGAATTTCAAATTCTATTTTCCAAGGAATTAAAAACCTGAATTCTATAGAATTATGGAGTCTGAATTTCATGGAAATTCGGAAACTGGATTCACAAGAATTCGGAACCTGAACTTACAAATTTTGGAGTCTTAATTCATGAGAATTCAGAGTCAGAACTTACAAAGTTTGGAGTTTGAATTCATGAGAATTCGGAATCTGAACTGAGAAATTTCTAAGTATAAATTCATAATAATTCGGATTCTGGACTTACAAAGTTCAGAGTTTGAATTCAGAGAACTCGGAGTCTTAACTTAGAAGAGTTTGGAGTCTGAATTCAGAGAACTCGGAGTCAGAACTTAGAAGAGTTCGGAGTATGGATCTAGAGAACTTGGAGTCTGAACTCAGAAGAGTTCGGAGTCTGAATTCAGAGAAATCATAGTCATAACTTAGAAGATTTTGGAGTCTAAATCTAGAGAACTTGGATTCTGAACTCAGAAGAGTTTGTAGTCTGAATTCAGAGAACTCGGAGTCAAAACTCAAAAGAGTTTGGAGTCTTAATCTAGAGAACTCGAAGTCAAAATTCGGATCCTGAAAACATAATGATTTATATCTAAGTATTATAAGATTCCGATGTTTTTAGATGTGAAACCTAATTTTATACTTAGAGATAAAATGAACAATGAAAACCATGGTAAGGATAAATTTCCTTGGTAAAGGAAAATTTTCCTTCTAAAAGTAAAACATACTGTAAAATGAAATTTTCCTTGAGATAAGGTGTTTGTGATTTTCAAAACATGAGGAATGGTAAAGTCATAAGGATACCTTATTGACTCAACAATCTCCCCAAACCTGAAGGAATGTAAAATTCATAAGCAAACCTTATTGACTCAACAGATGTCACTACCTTTGAAAATGAGGAAGGGGCTAGATAAAGTATCTTTTGTTATGATGAGAATGATGTTGTAAATTCATAACCTATTGAATAAAATACAAAAAACATGCATACTCAAACTAAGGATTCAAATTATAATTTTTTAAGTGATTAATATAGAAAAGAGAAGTTTAAGAAAAAAAATGAAAAACTGAGAAAAAAAATTGATGTTGAGAAAATTATTAGAGATCAGAATCAGTGTTGATAGATAAGAATAAATATCATGGAAACTTTCCATACCAGTCTTTTATCAAAGTTTGAACCTTGTATAGTTAATGAATCCTTTAAACATAAGTAGTGGGCTTAGGCCATGAATAAATAACTGGAATAGATTGAAAAAAATAAATCTTGGGAACTTATTCATAAACCCACAAAAAGTAATATGTTTATATCCAAATGGGTTTTCTAAAATAAAATTGATGAGAATGGTGAAGTGACTAGTAAAAAATATAGTCTATTATATAAAGGATACTCACAAATTAAAGGGGTTAAATTTGATGAAACATTCTCTCTAGTGGCTATAATTAAATTCATCAGAATATTTTTTAACATATAATCTTATATAATCTCTAAGATATTTAAAATGGATGTTTAATAAAATAATATAAATGTTTTGATTGATGAGGAAGTTAACATGGAATATCCTATGCACTCTGTGGTATATTTAGATGGTATAAATGCATTTAATTTGAAGAAATATCTCTATGGTTTGAAGTAGGCTTCATGATATTAGTATTGTAAGATTGATGGGTATCTAAATAGTACAAAGTTTAATAAAGGAAAAGTGTACGAAAATATTTATGTGAAAAAGACCAATACCACATAAAACATTGTGATCATGTATGTTGATGATATAATATTTTATAGTAATGAAGAAAGATTATATGAGTAATTATCAGATCATATGAAAGAAAGGTTTGAAATTTCAATGTTGAGAAATATGAATGATTCTTGATTCATTTTCTCTAAAGAGGTCATGTTGATTCCTAAAAGTTATTTTCTTTATTTTTATTTTTAATAAGGGGATATAAATGAGGGGTATTGCCAAAAAATAAAAAGGGGAATATTGTTGAACCTTTGATGGTGTTGTTATATTTTTTGACAATACCTATTTGTGTATAATGACTGATGTTCAGATATTCATGGATATATGATAATTGTTGTAGTTGAGGAATAATTTCCTATGTGATGACCCAGACCCTCAGGGTCCTTTCCTTTTCCAAAATCCGGATCCTAAGGGTAGCGTCTCGGCGTGAGACCAATCGGTGCCTCCGATCGGCAAGACCAATCGGTGAGACCGATCGGCGCCCCCGATCAGTGTCACCCAGCCTTGTCGGGGTTTTTCCAGTAGCTCCTCCTTTTTTCTCTAATTGAGTTTTAAAGCCTATTTTTTTACCCCTTTAAGTTTGTTTAAATTCCCAGTAACGCCCATGAATGGCATTTAATTAAAATTTTAATGAGATACCCTAGTGTGTGTGTCGGTTTAAACCGCCCCAAAGGTCGGGGACCTTTTAATGACGTATGGGGCCGCGTGGTCAACCCACGACCCCGCTCCTTATGTGGTTTCGTGTTCTTATCTCAACCGTCCCTGGCCTTTATAAACTAAAGGGTACTCCTCGGGTTTCTTTTCTCAATCACCCTCCCATCGATTCGTCTGCTCGTGCTTGAGTTCCTGATGCCCCACCCCTGTAAATCGCACATCCCATGTTCGTGGTGGTGTAAAGATAAACTTCGATCGTTGATCAACCAGGTAGGGATTCCTCCTTCGTCTTTTCTTACTGTGTATCATGCAGGGTGGGTATGATTTGTCCTTGTGAGGGGATTGATGAAGCCCAAAGTTAATGAAGATAACAAACGAACTTTAAAGAACGGGGGGAGGGGTGTGATCGATGATGCTGGTTTGTTTTATGCTCTTTCATGATTAATGATTTTTGAATTGTGTAGGCTTACACCTACTGAAAATCATGGTCTTTGGTGGTCTTTCTCTGTGCACTAAGGAGCCCTTACCTTTGGTGATGTTTAAAGGATTGTATTGTGGTTTTGAACCCTTGTTGTGTAAAGGAATTTGGTTAATTATGTACATCCGGCTAAATAAATTGAAAGCACCAGGATCAATACTTTCTGTGATAACCCCGGTTAACGCACAACGAAGTTGAAATCATGGAGTGTGTTAAATCTTTTAAATCTGAAAATACCGGCATGGGCCTGATTTGTGTTGTAGTGGTGGTTGGGTTGTTTTTCCTTCATGGGCCGATTGCTGGGTGATGTGGGTGGGGATTGGATCCCCTGTTGTTATGCTTTTAGTGGTTTTGAATTAAGGCCGGGTGGTTACCTTGATTATATCACGAATTGGGGTGGGATCCTCTATTGTTGAGAAACCGTTGGATCCTGGATCCTGGAGACATGGGGCTGTATCTTGGGGTTTTCTTTGGTTCCAGTACTTCAAGGGATCTCACTTATCCCTCTATTGTTGTGAATTTACAAGATAAATAGGTTTGAATGCTTAAATTGATGTTGGGTGTTATCTCTCCTTGTCTTGTGCTTATGATGTTAGTTTCCCAATAGTGCAGAAACTTATTTAAACATTATTACTAAACATGAAAGACAGGATGGGACAAATGGGATTTGGTTTGATGTGAGTTAGCGACTTGGCATGGGTGATTTTCTCTTCTCTTGTGAACGGATAGTAAGGATATTGTTCTTTAGTCTGGCTGAAGAAAAACCTAGTTTGGGTGAGTGCTTGATACCTATAAATATACTTGTAGTTTTGTGTTTCTTATTCGTGCCCCACCCAAATTGAGAACTTAGTGCCGAACACCCCCATTTCATGGGGGAGGGTGTTTTTCCCAACACTACTATTAGTGGCTGGTTATTAGCTCCTTTCTGCTCCCTTTCCCGGATAACCCAAGTATCTTCGGGCAGGCTGTGATGGCCTGAAGTCCATTATTATCCCAAGAACCTTTAGGTGGGGTAGTGTGGTGGTTATGGCCCAGGTGTGTGCGGGCAGGTGGTTTCCCAAGTGTCTTTGGGATGAGTCCCAGGTGTCTTCGGGCGTGGTAGTGGACCTTCTAGCCCAGGTGTCTTCAGGCGTGACGGTGGTTGTTCTGGCCTAGGTGTTTGCAGGTGTGGTTACGTATGAAATTTGTGGCCCAGGTGTGTGCGAGTGGGGTTTGGAAGTGGGACTGCGTGTGGTTATGGCCCAGGTGTGTGCGGGCGGCGTTTGGTAGTGGGACTGCATGAGGTTATGGCCCAGGTGTGTGCGGGCGGGGTGTGGTAGTGGGACTGTAGTGAGAATGGAGGGATTGGTTCAATGCGTAGGATGTCTTCAATAACCAGTGGGAAAGTGGCGCGGGGTACCCAAGCATCGATGTTCTTTTATTATACATTACCTTGATTGTGTTATTTGGTGAGTGTGGCCGGTGAGTGGGATGGATGAACTCCTTGATAGTGTTGGTTGTCTGCTTCTCACGGGATTTTAGTATGTTCCCCCACTTGTGCATGAGATTCTTTAGTTTTTTCCTACTGAGTATACTTTTATACTCACCCTACGTATATAAAACTGCTTTCAGGTTTCCAGGAGGACTTCGGGCATCGTGCGGGACCATACTAGCGCAGACCCTTGGGAAAGTTGTTGTTGTCGTTTTCTTTTTTTTCTTGGTATCTTTTTACCTTGGGGTTTTTGTGGCTTGTATCATTTACTTGAACATGCATGTGGGAATGGTTTACCTTTTTAGCTTTACTTTTCTTTCAGTTTTGGGGTTGTTGGGTTTCATCATCTTATCTTCTGATCCTATAAAACAAAAAGGGCAATGCCTTCCATTCGTTTGTGATTTCCATACCCTTGGTGCTAGTCACCACTCCGGGACCTATTGAAGGCAGGTTTCGGGGGTCATTATCTCTTCTTCAACTTAAAAAAGGAAGGGTGTGGCAATCTGCTGACCCTTCCCTCCTTTTGGTGAAGGCAGGTCTTGACAGAATGGTATCATAGGTGATGGTTGAGAGATAGGATGGAGTCTGGAGTTAGGCATAGTAAGGACTTCATGGGATGTTAGGGAAAAAGTGTTGGGTGACCTTGGTGCGTGAATTAGGCCAGGGAAGACCGGTTAGGACACAGGATTTTAGGGCCCCCCGTGATCCGATGCAAGGACTCTGGACCTACCGAACGACCAAGTGAGGCCACACTGATTGCAGGGTAGAGACCCTAGGAAAGGTACATGCATCATGATGACTTTTGTTCTCGTGTTTCATGGGTGTTTTGGGAATTGAAATTAATAAGAAGTTTAAGAAATTTTAAGAACAATATTATGCACTATTTGGGCTTAGGCATTCCCTCTT
The DNA here is from genome assembly GCA_963277665.1 of Viscum album. Taxonomy (NCBI): domain Eukaryota; kingdom Viridiplantae; phylum Streptophyta; class Magnoliopsida; order Santalales; family Viscaceae; genus Viscum; species Viscum album. Next base: position 648,742,664 of record OY728121.1, on the reverse strand, counting down.
TACCTTGCAGCTATGGAACCTGGGACGAGACCACGTGTGGTGCAGGTGATCGAGGCCCCATAGACTACCTTGGATGATCGGAAGAGAGCTGATCAAGAGGAGGAGGATGGCCAGTGGTAGAAGACACTTCGGGCCTTCTAGCGATAGACCCTCGAGAAGTATGAGGGCATCACCTCTGACATGAAGACGGAGAGCTGGCTAGAGGAGCTGGTGATAGCCTTCGGCCTGATCTGGGCTCCGACCGAGTACTGGGTTCCTCTGGCTGTCAGCCAGATGCGGGGAGCGGCGTGTCAGTGGTGGACGCTTTACCTGGGAGAGAGGAGAGAGGCTGAGGTGGCATGGTCTGATTTCGAGAAGGAGTTCCGGGCGGAATTCCTCTCTTATACGATGAAGGCAGAGAAGAGGCAGGAGCTAATCTCCCTCCAGTAGGGGAGTATGTTAGTAAGGGAGATGGGAATCAAGTTCAAGGACCTCTTAAGTTTCACTCCAGACCTCTTTCTAGATGAGGAGTCTCGGACAAGATGTTTAGAAGAGGCGCTCCGACCCTCCCTTCAGTATGTTGTTACCCCCTTCACCCTACCGACGTACCTGGAGGTACAGAAGAAGGCCGAAGTGGTGGAGAGGATGCACACACTTGGAGGTGTATCATGAGAGGGGATCCAGATGGGATCATTAAAGGGAAATGCCGTTAGCACTAGACCTCTAGCATCGGGACCCTCTAGGTTCCGACCAGTGGGGAGCAGGCTGCAAAAGTTCCAGTTCCGGTCCCCCGGTCCTCACCCTTTCCCTTCGGGCCCAGGACCGAGGTGTTTTGTTTGTGGGAGCCAAGGACATCTCCAGAATCAGTGCCCGGACCGAGTTCAGTACGGTAGTGGCAGACAGGCCCAGCACCCGCCCCAGCAGCAGCTTCTAGAAAGGCCCTTCCAGCAGCAGCAGTAGGGGCAGCGAGCTCCCGCTCCTCTGAGGGATGACGTTGTAGGGGGAGGCCGACCTCAGGGACCTCGACCAAGGTGTGGTCGGGGAGGTGGCCGACATCCAAGAGGATGAGGAGCTGGGCGTGGGCAGTTGCACGCCGTGGAGGCAGCACTCCCAGCAGTACCGGAGGTCGTTAGAGGTATGATCAGTTTGTTTAGCACCCTTTCTCATGACTTGTTCGATACCGGAGCTTTGCACTCCTTCATTGCACCTAGTCTAGCCCGTGCTTTGGGCCTAGATTCCGAGAGACTTCTAGTGCCCCTGGCGATGAGCACACCAGTCGGAGGTTAGACCGACTTGTTATATGTTTTTCGAGCATGCAGACTGATGATAGGGCCCATCAGTCGATCAGGGATCTACTACTGCTACAGATGTAGCCATACGATGTCATCCTAGGCATCTACTGGTTGTTCTTTGTGTGTGTCGTCATCGTCTACTTCCAAGTAAGGTTTGTGTCTCAGACTGGGGTGGCCGGCATGTTACTTTCACCAATGAGAGGAGCAGTCAGAAGGGCAGCAGGCGAGAGGAACCTCTCCTCTCCTTGTTAGCCGAGATGTCAGTAGAGTCAGTAGATGCTGAGATGGTGGAGGTTCCACGAATCGTTAGTGAGTTTATGGATATCTTCCCTGAAGAGGTGACGACTCTACCCCCTCGACTTGATATCGAGTTTGGGATAGAATTGCAGCATGGTGCTCACCCAATTTCGATGGCTCCTTACCGGATGGTACCTTCGGAGCTACGGGAGTTGCGGATTCAGATTGACGATCTGATGAAGAGGGGTTATGTTCGACCGAGTACGTCACCATGGGGTGCCCCAGTTTTGTTCACAAAGAAGGCATATGGTGGTCTCAGGCTATGCATAGACTACAAGAGGCTGAATCAGGTGACGATTAAGAATCGCTACCCTCTTCTGAGGATAGACGATCTTTTCGACCAGCTGAAAGGGGCATGATGGTTCTAAAAGATCGAACTACGGTCTGGATATCACCAGTTGAGGGTGAAGGAGGGAGACATCTTGAATACGGCCTTTAGGTGCAGATATGGACACTTCAAGTTCGTAGTCATGCCTTTCGGTGTTATGAATGCCCCGGCTATGTTCATGGGGCTTATGAACTCCATCTTCCGGGAGTACCTGTATCAGTTCGTAGTTGTGTTCATCGACGATATCCTGATCTATTCAAGATCAGAGGAGGATCACGCCGAGCACCTGAGGATGGTTTTGGAGGTCGTCTGACAGCACCATCTTTATGGTAAGTTGTCGAAATGCAAGTTATGGACAGGAGAAGTGCACTTCCTTGGGCATGTAGTGTCCGATCAGGGGGTAGCGGTGGACCCATCAAAGGTTGAAGCAGTTATTTCTTGGGAAGCACCCAAGAATGTGGCAGAAGTTCATAGTTTCCTCGGGCTGGCAGGTTACTATCGGAGGTTCGTACCCAACTTCTCCCGATTTGCAGCCCCTTTGACAGCCTTGACCAAGAAAGACAAGGTTTTCATGTGGAGTGAGCAGTGCTAGGCAGCCTTTAGTTATCTAAAGTATATTTTGGTTAGTGCCCTAGAGCTGAGGTTACCAGAAGAAGGGGCGGCATATGAGGTGTTATGTGATGCTTCAGGGAAAGGTCTCAGATGTGTGTTGATGCAGAGACAAGGGGTGATCACTTATGGGTCTAGGAATTTACTCCCTCATGAGCGTAATTTTTCCACCCACGACCTGGAGCTTGCAGTGGTCGTTTTTTGCGCTAAAGTTATGGCGGAATTACCTCATCGGAGAACACTTTTTGGTCTTCACAGGTCACAAAAGTTTGAGGTATATCTTCTCCCAGCAGGACCTAAACTTGCGGCAGTGAAGGTGGGTGGAGTTCCTCCAGGATTATGACTTCGAGATTTCCTACACTTTAGGGAAGGGGAATGTAGTGGTCAATGCCTTGAGAAGTAGGTCGCAGAAGGATGCGTTCCGAGAGTCAGCAGACGCCTGGAAGGCGATGGAGGAGTTGGCTGCCTTGCACCTAGATGCGAGTATGGATAGCGGTAGAGGTTGCATGTACCAGATGACAGTGCAGTCTTCTATGTTGCAGCAAGTGTAGGAGTCTTAGTTGGGAGACCCAGAGTGCGAAGTGATATGTGACCAAGTTGACCAGAGAAATGCTCCGGAAGGATGGACGGAGGATGGTCAAAACCAGATGTTTTTTCAGGGAAAGATATTTGTTCCAGAGGTTATGCACGACAAGGTTCTCAGTGAGTTCCAAAACTCACCCCTAGCGGTACACCCAAGAGTTTCCAAGATGTACCAGGGTCTGAGGAGACAGTTCTGGTGGCCTGGAGTAAAGAGAGCAGTGGCAGATTTTGTAGCCAAGTGCCTAGTGTGTCAGTAGGTGAAGGTTGAACACCGTGTTCCAGGTGGCCTACTGCAGTATCTGGATATCCCTGAGTGGAAATGGGAGGACATATTGATGGATTTCATCATAGTACTACCCAAGGTTAAAGGGGGATATGATGACATCTGGGTAGTCATGGACCGGTTGACGAAATTGGCTCACTTTCTGGTGATTAAGGATTCAAGTTCAGTGGATGATTTGGCACAAAGGTACGTGGATGAGGTGGTGCGGTTGCATGGAGTTCTGAGGTCCATAGTCTCGGATAGGGATGCACGGTTTACCTCACGAGTCTGGAGAGGATTGCAGCATGCTTTTAGCACCCAGCTATGTCTTAGCACTGCTTTCCATCCCCATACAGATGGGAAAACAGAGCGCATCATCCAGACTATGGAGGATATGCTGCAGGCATGCGTTCTGGACTCAGGAGGATCATGGGTGTGACACTTGCCTCTGGTAGAGTTAGCCTACAATAATAGATATCACTCTACCATTGGTATGGCCCCATTTGAATCTTTGTACGGAATACCATTCCACTCACCTGTGTGTTGGACCGAAGTAGGAGAAGCAGGCATCCTTGGCCCGGAGGTGGTGCAGAGCACGACAGAGAAGGTTCATCTCATACGGGAAAGGATGAAGGCTGCCCAGGAGTGGCAGAAGTCATATGCTGATAACAGGAGAAGGCCCTTAGAGTTTTCGGTTGGATACCACATGTTCTTGAAGGTCTCCCCTCAGCGTGGACAACGGAGGTTCGACAAGGTGAGTAAGCTTTCTCCCAGGTTCATCGGACCCTTCGAAGTGTTGTGGCGGGTCGGCAAAGTGGCTTATCAGCTAGTGTTACCACCGCCGCTACTGAAGATACATGATGTCTTCCATGTGTCCCAGCTCTGTCGGTATCTGCATGATGATTCACACGTCCTCGGCTGGGGAGAGCTAGACATCGAGGATGACGTGACCTTTGTGGAAAGACCAGTGATGATCGAGGATCATGAGGAGAAGGTGATTCGTGGGTGAACCATTACCTTGGTTCGTGTGTTATGGAGACACGGTGGGCTTGAGGAGAGTACGTGGGAGAGGGAAGCAGAGATGCGCGCCCAGTACCCAGAGTTGTTTTGACTCCCTTGTTTTTTTGTTCTAACCTTGTTGAGATGTTTTACCTGGTGCTCGAATATATGTGGAATGCTTGTTTTTCTTATCCATGAGATGATCTATTCCATGTCCCTATGTGTGTGTGTGTGTCCGAATGTGTGATGATGGAAAAACTTGACTGTTAATCGGGACATATTCATGTGGATGCGATTAAACCCATGAGGTAGAGTCAGTGCCGCCCAAAGCGGATAATATCCTGACATGTAATAAGGGACTTCCTGACTCATGTGTTAGTGTTTCTAGATGTTAATGGGGTTCACACCTGAGAGGTATCTTTCGAGGTGGTTGTTCGGATACTCTCTTTCCTTCTGAGTTGTTTTGATTCTCGAGGGCGAGAATAGTTTGAGAGGTATCTGATGTGATGACCCAGACAATCAGGGTCCTTTCCTTTGCCAAAATCCAGATCCTAAGGGTAGCGTCTCGGCATGAGACCGATCGGCGTGATCGATCGGTGTCACCCAGCCTTGTCGGGGTTTTTCCAGTAGCGCCTCCTTTTTGCGCTAATTGAGTTTTAAACCCTATTTTTTTACCCCTTTAAGTTTGTTTAAATGCCCAGTAACGCCCATGAATGTCGTTTAATTAAATGTTTAATGAGGTACCATAGTGTGTGTGTCGGTTTAAACCACCCCAAAGGGTGGGGACCTTTTAATGACGTATGGGGCTACGTGGTCAACCCACAACCCCGCTCCTTACGTGGTTTTGAATTCTTATCTCAACCGTCCCCGACCTTTATAAACTAAAGGGTACTCCTCGGGTTTCTTTTCTTGATCACCCTCTCATATATTCGTCTGCTCATTCTTGATTTCTCGAGGCCCCACCCCTGCAAATCGCACATCCCATGTTTGTGGTAGCGTAAAGATAAACTTCGATCATTGATCAACCAGGTAGGGATTCCTCCTTCATCCCTCCTTACTATGTATCATGTGGGGTGGGTATGCTTTGGACTTGTAAGGGGATTGATGAAGCCCAAAGTTAATGAATATATTAAACGAAATTTAAAGAACGGGGGGAGGGGTGTGATCGATGATGCTGGTTTGTTTTATGCTCTTTCATGATTAATGATTTCTGAATTGTGCGGGCTTACGCCTACTGAAAATCATGGTCGTTGGTGGACTTTCTCTATGCACTAAGGAGACCTTACCTCTGGTGATGTTTAAATGGATTGTATTGTGGTTGTGAACCCTTTCTGTGTAAAGGAATTTGGTTAATTATGTACATCCGGCTAAATAAATTGAAAGCACCAGGATCAATACTTTCTGTGATAACCCTGGTTAACGCACTGCGAATTTGAAATCATGGAGTGTGTTAAATATTTTAAATCTGAAAATACCGGCATGGGCCTACTTTGTGTTGCAGTGGTGGTTGGGTTGTTTTTAATTCACGGTCCGATTGCCGGGTGATGTGAGTGGGGATGGAATCCCCTGTTGTTATGCTTTCAGTGGTTGTGAATTAATGTCGGGTGGTTACCTTTATTATATCACGAATTGGGGTGGGATCCTCTGTTGTTGAGAAACCGTTGGCTCCTGTATCCTGGGGAAATGGGGCTGTATCTTGGGGTTTTCTTTAGTTCCAGTACTTCGAGGGATCTCACTTATCCCTCTGTTGTTGTTACTTTAAAAGAGAACTGGGTGTGAATACTTAAATTGATGTTGGGTGTTATCTCTCCTTGTCTTGTGCTTTTGTTGATAGTTTCCCAATAGTGCAGAAACTTATTTAAACATTATTACTGAACATGAAAGCCAGGATGGGACAAATGGGAATTGGTTTGATGTGAGTTAGAGACTTGGCATGGGTGTTGTTCTCTTCTCTTGTAAATGGATAGTAAAGATAGTGTTCTTTAGTCTGTTTGAAGAAAAATCTAGTTTGGGTGAGTGCTTGACACCTATACATATACTTGTAGTTTTGTGTTTCTTATTTGCGCCCCACCCAAGTTGAGAACTTAGTTCTGAACACCCCCATTTCATGGGGGAGGGTGTTTTTCCCAACACTACTATTAGTGGCTGGTTATTAGCTCCTTTCTGATCCCTTTTCCGGATATCCCAAGTATCTTCGGGAAGGATGTGGTGGCCTGAAGTCAATTATTATCCCAAGAACCTTCGGGTGGGGTAGTGTGGTGGTTATGGCCTAGGTGTGTGTGGGCAGGTGGTTTCCCAAGTGTCTTCGAGATGAGGCTCAAGTGTCTTCGGGTGTGGCAGTGGACCTTCTAGCCTAGGTGTCTTCGGGTGTGACGGTGGTTGTTCTGGCCTAGGTTTTTGTAGGCATGGTTATGTATGACAATTGTGGCCCAGGTGTGTGTGGGCAGGGTTTGGCAGTGGGACTGCATGATGTTATGTCCTAGGTGTGTGCGAGTGGCGTTTGGCAGTGGGATTGCATGAGGTTATGACCCAGGTGTGTGCGGGCAGGGTGTGGCAGTGGGAATGTAGTGAGAATGGTGGGATTGGTTCGATGCGTAGGATGTCTTCAATAACCAGTGGGAAAGTGGCGCGAGGTACCCAAACATCGATGTGATTTTATTATACATTACCTTGCTTGCGTTATTTGGTGAGTGTGGCTAGTGAGTGGGATGGATGAACTCCTTGATAGTGTTGGTTGTCTGCTTCTCACGGGACTTTAGTATGTTCCCCCACTTGTGCATGAGAGTGTTTGTTTTTTCCCTACTGAGTATACTTGTATACTCACCCTACGTATATAAAACTACTTTCAGGTTTCCAGGAGGACTTTGGGCATCACGCGGGACCATACTAGTGCAGACCATTGGGACAGTTGTTGTTTCTGTTTTCTTTTTTTTTCTTGGTATCTTTTTACCTTGGGGTTTTTGTGTCTTGTATCATTTACTTGAACATGCATGTGGGAATGGTTTACCTTTTTGGATTTACTTTTATTTTAGTTTTTGTGTTGTTGGGTTTCATCATCTTATCTCCTGATCCTATAAAACAAAAAGGGTAATGCCTTCCATTCGTGTGTGATTTCCATACCCTTGGTGCTAGTCGCCACTCTGGGACCTATTGAAGGCGGGTTTCGGGGGTCATTATCTCTTCTTCAACTTAAAGAAGGAAGAGCGTGGAAATCTGCTGACCCTTCCCTCCTTTTGGTGAAGGCGGGTCGTGACATCCTATAACAATTTGGAAAGATTTTTATGTTTGATGTGTATTTGATATGTATAGATTCAAGAGTTGTTGGTTTTAAGGTTGAAATATTTCTTGGATAAAGGATATATTATTTCAAACAATGGAGATATTTTGAATTTAAATACTCTTATGATTCCTTTGGTGATGTTTTTATGTATTTGAGAAGTCTCGAAGTCACTTTGAAGAAGATCTAAGTTGATTTGAAGTTAATCTATATGTACAGTACTAGAGTCGAAAAATGGAAAAGGAAAATATCATATGGTGGATCCCATTTAATACAATTAATCTACAAAGAAGATGTTTTAAGAAATGAAAATCGAAAATATAATATGTGTTTATCTTCTTGTATGATCTTTTATCACCTGGTATAACATTTTATAAGTTCATATGATGATTTGGATCCATGTATTATAATTTATCTACAAAGTTGAATCTTAAAAAATGACAAAGAAAAATATCCTATGTTGATCCCCACATAAGCAATTTATCTACAAATCATGTGTTTAAAGAGATAACAAATGAAAATATCATACACATTTTTATTCTTGTAATAATTTTTAGAGCCTTGTATAATATTTCAGAAGTTCATATAAAGATTTTAATCCATGTAAGATAATTCTTATACATGGACAAATCTTGAAGAAAAAACAATAAAGGGATTTTTCTTATACACTGTAGTTTTAAGGAGCCTATAAGATGATTTAACTTATGTACTTTAGATACATAAGTGGGATATAAGATATTTGATTTATTAAAATATTTTTTAAGATATTTCAACTACACATAGGGCGTAAAATGATTTAGTTAGTGAAATTTAGAGAATCAAGAATTGAGACTTGTGTGAAAAATAAATTAATGAGATATATATTCATATTTTAATATTAAAAAATTTGGATTTGAATCTAATGGTTTTGGTGATATTTTTTTCATAGATAAAATATCATGATTAAACACACTGCCATGATTCTTTTTGAAATCAAAGTAATGTTTCCGAAGAATAATTTTAGGGTGCTGAGATGGGTTCCATACCACAAAATGAGATACCACGTCACAATGTATATGTGGAAATATCAATAGAATTGAAATATATGGATTTCATGGAAAATTTTAATTTATAAAACTAATGAAATAATTCAACTATCATGCTCTATAAGTAACCAAGTATTAATCCAAACTTTTAGGGAGTTTTTGAATGATTTTTTGACTCATGGTTTTTGAGAATTGAATGAGTTGTTCAATTCCAATAAGATTCAAGGAAATTTCTTAAAGAGTTATGAAAACAATATTCATGAAATATTTGGTTAATATAAATGTCAAGTTATTTTCTTGAGATAATTAGTTGAGAATTCTGATAAGAAACGATATATTATTGTATCCAAGAAGAAGATCATAGAATAGACAGAGGTGATTGTTTTGTAAGGAAGAAGAAGATGGATATTATCATATGGAGTCTAAGTTGAGCCTCATAAATTTATTAATAATATTTCTTCAAGAAGGTGATGTTTGTTTCATTAATGTGAGATTGTAACTGGTTGGTTCTAGCAATTGTATGATTTCAATTTCATACTCTTGGTCAAGTTCCTTTTGATAATAAGAAGTGGAATGTATGTATGGGATAATAACCATGACACACCAAGTACATAGTCATTCATAATAAGGTGAACCACATTAAAATATCTATTTTTCCCTTCTTTACTAAATTAGTGAGTTTTTTTATATAGGTGATGGAGAAGATTGAAAAAATAAATGATTTTAATTTGGTATACACACTAATTCACCCCTAGTGTGTGTCTCCATTCGTGTCATTAAACAACATTGTCGTATCACCAAGAGATCTTGTTTCCACTTTTTATAGACATCCATGGAAATAAACACCCCATATAATAGAGTATATAACTCCTCCAATGTAAATGTTGAATCTTTCCAATCTCTACATTATAATAACCACCACTGTAGTGTTGCGTCATGGAGTAAATGTTTTACCAAGCACACTCGATACTTTCTTGGTGAGAATAACAATTGGAATATAATTCCTACATTCTCTGTATATCTCTCATTAATGCTATCAAAGTCCCCATCTTGGTAATTTAGAAGCCTTTATATCTAGAATTGATTAAGTATTGAGTCTCATGTGTTACCATCACCAAAATCAACATATACTCTCCATCTTTCCACCTTGGGTACTTATTATACCTCTTAATTATCTCTTTATATGTTAGCCTATGGTAGCTAATGTACCACTTATGTAATAATAGGTTTTGCTTTAGTTTTTATACTATATTTTTATAAGAGTTATCCACTCCAAAACCCATTAAATGTTGTTTCATAAAACTACCTCAAAAAAACATCACCCTTAGCTCCTTATTCACTATTATATAAGGTAAATATTATACTAGTTGGGTAATGGGAGATACAGAATCTCACTTAGTCAAATCACTAAGAGATCATGTTTCATATTTATATAGATATTCATTGAAATAAAATCCTTATAGAATAGATTACATGACTCCTCTCATGTAAATTTCAACTCCTTATGATCTCCATATACTAATAAACATCATTATAGTGTTTCATCATAAAGTAAACTTACCACCAAAATCACATGATACTTTTCTAGTGTGCATACCAAATGGAATAAAATTTATAATTCCTTAACCCATCTCTCATTAACACTATCCAAGTCTCCTTCTTAGCACTATAAAAGCCTTTTCTCTAGAATCGAGTAAGTATTGAGTCTCATGTGTTCCCATCACCAGCATCAACCTCTACTATCCATCTAATTGGACATGGGACCTTGTTGTACCTCTTACTTATCTATTTTTATGTTAGCTTATGGAGTGTAATGTAACTCAACGTCATATCTCTATGATAAATCTATAGATTCTACATGTATCATCTCAAACTCCTCAGGTATAGCTCTCTATATTTGTGGTGATGTATATATATCTCTATATGCCTAAAATTTTAAATGATATCAAGGTTCAAGATCAAGGTATATGATGTAGATAAAATATATAAACTCAAAACAGTCTTACGTAAGTTAACTACTTTAAAATTAAGCACACAAATATAATAATTACCAAAATATGCATTATGCATGTCTCCCTCCTACATACTTGGTGAGTGTTACATCATAGTTTTCTATTCAAATAGTTATTAATATAATTATAGCATAGGAATATGTTTGTCACCCACATCCTTTGTTAATTCATCTATTATGACTAAATAGATATGTGTTCCTTGGGTATCATCATGTTTATCTAGCCCAACCAAACCTCATAAAGTGTCTACTCTAAACTCCATCCTAACACTTTCATACCAATTTATAACATATTGACTTGCCAGTAAGAAAAATAACTAATATTAACTCCACTAAGTTAAGGTCCAATGATTATTTCTAATGTTTACACACATGATATGGGAGGAATTACCTCAATATATTACCTATCACCCACTAAAATACAATCTCATCCACCATACAACAATAAAACATCCAACTATATGAAATGTTAAAATATATAAATTCTAAGATGCTCGTAAAACCACAAAAGTAAAATCTAATCCCAAACAAAGAAATATAAAAATGAATCTCAACATGAGTAATACCAAGTGTCATCTAGAAAAATAATTTGACCATGAAACCACCAAGTTATCAGCATCCTAATGCACCACCGAATTTAACATGTGGATTCACATGAACCCAAATGATTAAATTGGTAAGTTCACATGCAGAGGTGGGAAATAATTATTTGTATGGTCATTAATGAGCTGATTTCCACATAAAAAAATAATAACTTTATATGAATTATATAATATGTGTAAACTAATCTAACAAGAAAAATTAAATTATTATTAAAACAATCCATATACTACTACAAACACACTCTCTAAATAATGTTGTGTGTGTGTTTGTTTGTAACCCACACCCAAAAAAATCATCATTAAATTCCCATGCATACTATGTAGTACTTTATGCCACATTAATACCCTAAACTTAATCTTATCTCACACCCGACCCATAATTACCCAGGAGGGGTATCATGTCATAATACTCTAACCATATAGAGATCCCATAAAAAATTTTGGAACTCACCCACCATATTTGTGGATGGTTTCCTCATAATGAGGCATGATCCTATGAAACACTATGGGAAAATGGGCCTATACCCACAGTTTTGCAAAAAACCGTGGGTATAGGGATAATATGGGTACATATACCCCACAGTTTCAGAAAACCGTGGGTATATGTGACCTATACCCATGGTTTTGGACAAAACTATGGGTATAGATTAATTTTAAAGACCAATACCCATGGTTTTTCAAAACCGTGGGTATAAGTGTTTTTTTAAGACATATACCCACGGTTTTGGCCAAACCGTGGGTATAGAGTTTTTTCTGAAGACCTATACCCACAGTTCTTCAAAAACGTGGGTATTGGGGTTTTTTTTGAAGAGTTATACCAACAGTTATAGAGAACCATGGGTATATCTTTCCCACCATAAAGCGGGGAAAAAAATTACGCAGGACAACGAAAAAAAATTAGCGGGAAGAAGATCTAGATTAATATAATTAAGCAGAAAGAAATACAAAAAAATAAAATCATTATAGCTTAGTTGTTTCAGTGTGGCTTCTCCTTCAGTAATTCGTCGGTCCTTTGTTCGAATCTCGGTCAATTATTTTTTCTTATAAATAAGTTTAGATAATATAAGTAAATAAATGTATGCCTATTTGAACAAAATAATCTTGGCTCAGTTGGTTAGGCGTTGTAGTGTTCTCACCCAGGTCGTGAGTTCGATTCTCACGTGATTAATTTTTCGATAAGCGGAAATATTAATATATTTATATAAATATATACGTATATACTGAATAACTCAATAGGTCGGTTGGTCAAAGTCGGTGTTCCGCAGGTGTCCCATCCCAGGGTCAAATCCCGCATGTTGTTTCTTTTTGAGATATAAATCCCCACGGTTTTGAAACTGTGGGGGAAGTCCTATACCACCTATGCAACAGGGTGGAACGTGGTGACACATATATTCCCACAGTTTGGAAAACCATGGGGATAGCCTAGGACCCCTATTGCAATGCCACTCAGCCCCACGGTTCCCAAAACCGTGGGTATAGGCTATACCCATGGTTTTGGGGGCTATACACATGGTTTTGAACCGTGGGTATAGGTATTTTTTCTAGTAGTGAAATATAATACTATAATATCATAACATCACACATCCCAGCATTATTTCATTTAATATGTCTCCTGAGAAATTATCATGTGTCTAAAATCAGAGTAGAATCTTTATGACTAGTCTACCTCAAACTCAGAACTATATGAAATAAAATATTATAAATATGTAGGTGTAACATCATTGATGAATAAAATCACATCATCAAAAATTAAAATATTAGGATGTCACAACAACCTCCCCCAAAGGTTCCCTTCTTGGGCCAACAACGAATGAAGATAGATAACGACCCTTGAGCTCCGCCTCGAGTAGGCCCCAGGTTGGTGGCAAGCACTGAAGGTATAAAAATTTCATATGTGGGAGGAATTACCCTCAAAGAATAATAAGCATCAAAATGTAAGATAAATCAACAGCAAATCAACTCCATTATGTAATATAAAAGTAACCCAAACCATCCTAGAATTCTTGAAAAAGGTCAACAAATACAAATAAAAGTCACCAAATAAATACCCAAAAGACAAGTCATATGGTAGTGACCTAATAAAAATAAAAAATCCAAGCTATAAATGTCTAGATAAATCTCTAAAATCCTCCTAGAAACTTAAAAATAGTTTATATATAAATGGGGTGATCATAACTTGTATACTTAGTAGGATCATACCCAAGTTCTCTTGTGCACATGTGAAAAGAGAATAATAATGCACCGGTAGACAAACAGCAGAACCAAAAAGGATCTAAAAAATTTAATAAACCAGTCCCAACCACACCATGGCATGCTCACCAAATAAAATATCCAAAGTAATAACATAATATCAAATAATAGAAAGAAAAATCACTCCACAACTACTTCCAAGAATTTATCATTACATAAATATCCGTCTCTGATGTGGTTTGAGATTAATTTTTACCTATCCCAACCTCCCATAGGGTCTATCATATGGTGCTAGCATCAGTCATCATCACACATCACAGCCCCATCACACCACGACCTCATCCACATAACCACATCTCAAACCCAAGGTCGTAGGGTATCATGAACATGAAGAAAATAAACCTCATACCCCCCTCCTAGTATGAATGATCCCCACCAAATATCACATCCTTATCATCATTGGGTGATCTCCAACACCAACTTTTCATCACTGGGTGATCTCCAACACCAATCCATATCATTGGGTGATCTCCAACACCAACCCATGTCATCATCACTATTGTTGAAGGAATAGTGGGTAAGTTGTGGTATCTAGTCATCTGAATCACCACTTGCTTGAATATTGGGGAAAAAACCCATAACACAAAACATTTTGAAAATTTTTAGGTTATCTATCCCAGTTAGTGTGTATATAAAAAGTAACATAAAATAAACGATAGATATAGAGAACACAATACCCAACCTATAGGTTAACATCAACTACACTAGCGTACTCCAAAACACCACCATTGTACCCAACGATATCCATCACAACCACTGCCACCACTAAATATTCCATACCATAAAACCACCACACATAACCACACAATTACACTTTCAATTATTTTTGCCACAATTTCTATATATATTTTTATTTTCCACTACCTCTCGATAGATAATCCATTTCATTCATATTAAAACAACCCATTAATTTATCATTTATTATATTTAATAGAAATACCATGTATCAATTTTATCCCAATCATATATTTAATTCCAGGCCATGCTTATTCATTTACCAACCCACATCACTTAATTTTTGATATTTCATTTTATTCCATGGATAACCAGGAAACTAACACAAAAACACCACACAACGGTTCATCCACCCCACACAAACCATCACAATAACACAATGTATTCCATGACATCTCACCACAATAAAAACATATCACAACCACCACACATTATTTTATAATGCATCCCATGCCAACCAATAATCACTTTGTTTCCCAACACATTCCATACCCAAGTTGGTCACTACCATCACCACACAATCCCTAAAAAGGTTCACCTAAAAAATAGATTCACAATAATCACATCACCACATAATAGTACATTATAAATTTCAAAACTACCAAAACTCAAATTCTAGGGTTTTCACATAACATCACTTCTTCTTTAGCATGGCTATTATCACAAAATTTCATATTCCATAGGAAACCAATTTATTAGACATATATAAGTGATTAGCAATTTCAAGCATGGTGAACCCAATCAAACAAAATATCAAGGTTTTATAATTAAAAAAACAATAGCACAAATAAGGCTTTCAATAGCCATGATTTTTAGAAACATCATAAAGCATGTATAATTTCATAGACAAAATCAAAAAGTAGTAAAAATATATGAGTAATCCATTTTACCATTCAATTTCAGACTTATCCAATTGATTATATTCTTAATATGATCCATACCATCCACAAAAAGGTATAAAAATTATGAAATACACACACATTCACATAAAAAAGGAGAGAATAATGATCCCTTGTATCAAATAAGACTTCTACGTTATTTTTCAAGCATGGAACAAGAGGAAAACAACCACAAAGCACCACAACACATGGAAGAACCTTGATAAACCTATATCATAGTATTCCCATAAATTTATATCCCCTGCATTTCCCAAAGCACAACCTCCCCTAGAATAATGAATAATGGAAAAACTGAGAAGGAAGAGGGTATAATCACCTTATAATTTCCAACACTCAATATTTTAATTCCTTGGATCAAATCCCATAAGGAGGGAGTGAAAGAATTCCCAAAATTTCCAAAGAGTCACCCAAGAGTTGAGAAAAAATATTATAGGAAGATAAGGTTCTGAGGGGATTGATAATTTATAATCAAATGAGGAAATAAAATATCATGGTGTAACACCCCTCACTACGGTGTAAGCGAGACTGCACATGAAAAAACTATGGTGTAAAGGAAGGGACCACACCATAGTGGGGATGGTACAAGATTCATTTAAAAAACATGGATAGTTCCACGTTATAGGTCTAATAAAATTTTAGGAGGACCATGGAATAATAGAAACCATTACATCACAGAATTCAACCACCATGAAGAAGACCACATCGTAGCCCTTATCTTGCGGCGTGGCTACCCCAAAATTGATAGAACCAAAAAAAATCCCTCCTCCTATACTAAAAACTTTTGACTAGAGAACACAACACAACCATGAACAAAATGAAAGAACCATCAAAATTAAACCTCCAAGTCTCTACACTGCAACAGATCTCTCCACGTTGTAGACACTTCCTTTTAAGTACATAACAATCCTCCATGCTACAAAATCCTTCCCCAGCTGAAATTTCAACTACAACTCCACCATATACTATTTAACTCCCTCGATAATTCATCCAAACACCACCACCACCCAAATTCTCACAAACTAATAGGAGATATGGCATATACCATTACATTAGATACCTCTCAAATTATTCTTTCCCTCGAGAATCAAAACTGAATCTAGAAAAAGGGGAAAATAAGGGGGTATGAACAACCACTCTATGAGATACCACTCAGGTATCTTATTACAAATGAAACATTTCCACCATATCATACCATAAAATATACACCTATATTTTTATTCACCACCATTTCAACCTCCACATATAACAATCCAATACTATCCCAACTATCACACAACACTTCCCCAAGAACATAATTCAAGGAAACCCACCCTAAATATCAAGATATTGACCAATTTGGGTGGAAATGACTCACCCTCAAAGATTTAAAATGTATCATAAATATAATGTGTCTTGATTTGGAAGGGGGTTTCCCATATTCATGTGCTTGAATCTATCATACACACTATCAATAATGGAAAAAGTCGCATCTCATAAACAAGAAAGATAAAAGAATCTCATCATCAAAACAAAACAAAATAAGGAAAAACTCAAAACAAATTAGGATAATGGGAATCCATATGCATATAAATCTCACAGGTATTCTCCTCCAATCCACCATGCCTCCACAACACATGAACCAAGGGAATGGTTCATCCACATATCACTTTCTGTCAGTGATCCTAGATCTCTACTGGCCTCTCCGTGAATGTTGCATCATCCTCACTATCCAACTTTCCATAGTCAATGGAATGGGATTCATCATGAAGATATTGAAAAAGGCAGGATACATGGAAGAAATAATGGATCTTTTCCATCTGCAGTGAAAGAAAAAACTAATAATCCACCTCACCAATATGCTCCAATACCTTAAAAGGCCCGATGAATCAATGAGAAAGATTACTCCCCTAACCAAACCTCTACTACCCCTGATGAGGGAAACCCTCAAGAACAAATGGACTATAAAATAAAAATAAATTGGCCTCCACATATGATTATAATAATCATTATAATAGTATTTTGATTCCTCTATCCATTCTTGAACCATCTGGATCTTCTCAATCGGGTTCTTCACTACATCGACACCAAGAATCATTGTCTCCCAAACATCCATCTAGCACAACAGAGAATTAAATAGCCACCCATAAAACACCTAAAATGGGGATACATATAAGGATGATTTATATATGTTATTATAGGAAAAATAAACTAGAGGTAGGTGCCTTACCCATAATCTACCAAAATCCAAGACGAAATCTTGTAACTTATCTTCCAGTGTCTAGATGGTCCGCTTTTTCTGCATATATGTATGAGGATGGAAAGAGGTTATAAGGAATAATTGGAAGAAAAAGGAATGTTAAAATACTCTCTATAATTGTGATCTAAAATTAGGATCCTAATCATAGATGATGTTCCTTGGTACCTCATGAAGCCTAACTACATCATCTATATACTTCCTCACAAAAATGTCCCCAACACTCGATTCACGAGTCACCAGAAAATGGGAAAACATTGTTAGTATTTTCATAATCACATATACTATATCACATAATCCTTGATATTGAGGAAGAATAGTAAAAAAATCCATCAATATATCCTCATATTTCCAATTTATAACATCCAAAGGCTACAAAAACCCTTTAGAAACTTGGTGCTTGGCCTTCACCTTTTAACAGACCAGACACCGCACCAAGAACTCTACCACTGACCACTTTATCCCAAGACATCAAAATTATATCCTAAATCCATGATACATGTTAAAACACCTATATGTATCACTAAATTTGTGATATGAAACTCATGAAGGGATCTATTGCACATTTCAAATGGAATAAACAGCCTCCCCTGAAACAATTTTTAATTCTGACTATCCTTAGACCATCCATCTAGAGCATCACCATGGCCAACAAGGTCACAAATAACCTATACCTATAAGTCCCCAATTGATACTTATACACCTATGGAATTAAGGAAGATTACATGTACATCTGATAAATTCAACCTTGATCACTACATTCCCCCATATCAGGATGCATTGCTGCTAGCTCCTCTATCCATCTCCAAACATTTTCAGTCTCCCGAAACAAATCACCTCAAGACTTCTAACTTAGCATGTCATCAATAACATTTCCCTTTACTGGGGTGTATTATATCTCAACATTTTAATATTTTAGAAACTTCATCCACCTTTTTTGTCATATATTTAGATCCCATTTAGAGAAAACATATTTCAGGATCTTGTGGATTTTGAAAACTACAAAACACTCACTAGTGAGGTAATGTCACCACAACTTCAGTAAAAACAAAAATATCACTAGATATAGGTAATGGATGGTATATATATGCTTGTGGGGATGTGAATTCCTAGATCCATAAGAGATCACTACTCTTTACTACATCAAGATTCATCCCAATCCCAATTTGGATGTTTCATAGAAAATTTCAAACAACATACCTGCCTTAGGAAATCAAAGCACCGCACTGATCAAATTATCATTTAAGTAACCGAACACTACCTAGAACTGGTCATTCCATATAAAATTATAGTCATTTTTTGTCAAATATATCAGTGGGGCTACAATATGAGAGAAATCAAACACAAACCTCTGGTAATAGCTCATGATACCATAGAAGTTGTGAACTTATGCCATGTTCTTAGGGTATTACCAAGAAAAACTTCTTCAGTATTTGATGTATATATGACCATGCCCTATTAATACACTACATAACCATGGAAATTAACCCCTCACATCTAGAACTTTCACATGGATATATTTACATGGAGCTGGTGATGTCAATGGACCTACAAGACAAATTTAAGATGATCGATATGATCTTCCTATGACTTCAAGTAGATAAAGATGTCATTGATGAAAATAACTATTAAATGTTATAGTAATATATGGAAAATATAGTTCATGAGCCTCATTAATAGATCTGGTGCATTTGTAACACTGAATAACATGACCAAAAACTTTAACTGCTCGTACCTACACCTGAAGGCAGTCTTCGGGATATCATCATCCCTCACTCTCATATAGTGATATCCAAACCACAATTCAATCTTTGAAAACCAAATATATCCTTTCATCTGGTCAAAAAACATTTTGAATCCTTGAAAGGGGGTAATGGTTCTTGATCTTCACCAAATTCAACCTCTGGTAGTCTACAGACAACCTCATACTACCATCTGACATCTTAGAGAAAAATATGGTAGAACCCCAAGGAGATATGGTGGGTCAGATGAAAACCCTTTACATAAAATAATTAACCTATATCCCTAACTCACATAGCTCCACATGTTCTATTAAATAAGTATTAATCATAATTATAGGTGTTTTCGATGTAATTCTATCCCAAATTTGGTGTCACATATAGGAGGTAGTTTCAAAAAAATCATCTAGAAATATATAAAGAAACACCTCCATGACCCTTGGAACACCCTTTAACTAAACTTCTACTAATATATATTCTAACTATGGTAAAAGAGGATCCACTTTCCTTCCACCCATTTAATAACCCCACTCATTGAATAACACCACTCACTTTCCATCAACATCATAAAACAAAACTCTCATCCATAAAAAATAGAGACTATATACAAGGAATACATTAAATCTTTTCCAAGGATGAAATAATATAGTTTTATCTACAACATGAAGAAATATCCCACTTACTAGTGTTTCCCCATCACCATTATACATCCCTGATACACATAAAAAAGAAGTCTCACTTCCAACTAGAATGGGTAAAACTAAGGGAATTGAAAGCCTCTAAACCTCTAGTCCTAAGGCATGTACCAAAGCTGGAAAAACAAAGGAGTGTGAGGTTCCTAAATAAAACAAGGTATAAATAAGGGTATATGGTAAAATTATCATACCACAGACAACTAATGTCACTAATGTCATTATAACCTCCATTTTATGCATCATTACACACCCAGTTCCTCCGCCTCTATGCTGATAGCCTCCACGAATATGATTTAGTCTAGTTACACGAGGAAAAGAACCATTGTGAGGATCCCCTATACCAACTTCACTATCCCTTGGCTACTAAATAAAAATTGTAGGTACTTATGGCTGGTACTTCCTCTAAGGCAACTATTATTTCTACTGAAAAAGGGAATGACTTCCCACATGATATTGACCTCCTTGATTTGTCAAAAACTTATCCTATTGGTGGCTACAACTATATCATACATAGAAAAAAATATAAATCTTGTGGTAGGGGATCACAAGCCACTAGACCCAAAATGATGTGAAAAGTTTTTCCATTATCAGTTCTCCATTAGTCAGAACCCTGATGGCCTAAAAACCTGTGATCCATAATTTAAAGCTCTACTCATCATGATTCCCTAATATCCACACTCTTAGGGATCATCTCCTAGAGAAATGATCCACTTTATAACATCTGCCTTCTTCTATACCTATAGATGTGCAAGAATCATAAATGGAATGATTGTATACCCAATCTCTAGGTACAACACCTCCTCCAAACATCAGGTTTGGGATTCCTCATCTAGAAAGAAATTAAGGAAAAAAATATAGGAGGTCCTTGAACCTGATCCCATATTTTTATACACTCAGGTTCCCCTACTAAATAGAGATAAGCTCCTGCCTATTTTACCTCGTCATCATTAATAACAAGAAGTCCATATGAAACTCTTTTTAGAATTCAATCCATCAAATAGACACCTATTTTCATTCACCAAGATACAACACCAACCACATAAGCACAACTACCTGCATCTTAATAACTACTATTGGCACCCAAAAATCAGCTCAAGATCAAATCAGAATGAAACTGTATCAAGATCCTCCAACCATTGATCTGTCTTTTGATCAAAGATAGTCCCCTCATACTTTAATAAACTCTATATCTGAAAGTAATGAAAGTCTCCCTGTCATGCCTCATAATTCTCTATCAGGTCAATCCTTTGATGTCTAACTGGATCATCTTGTCGATCCTCTACTACCTGAGTTTCATGTGGACAAAGACCATGATCCATCCTTGAGAAAAAAAGGATAATTCCAAAGCCTGCTGGCATATAATTTTTTTTAAAATTTCATTTAATTAGAGTTCAATTAATCCCCAAATTAACTCCAATTCAAAAATGAATATAAACAATCTTTAATGTGTGTAAAATCACTAGGTCTATACCTTGTAGATAGAACCACTTCAATTTGTTGTTCGAGAGACTCAAGGGATTTTCATCAGATCATATGTTGGGAAAAATCCCTCAAGGTACCATTGCAACATTTTTGGGTTGGTTGTGTTTTTTGAAAGATAGGGTTTCCGTGATGATTTGTCATGTTCTAGGGATATTGATGAAAAAATATGTTGATAAATAACTATGAAAAAGTAATTGATGATCTGGAGGATATACAAAAAGAATGTATACAAGGTGGGGCTATTTTCCAGTGTTTGACAAATTTGTGGGCCTCAAAATTGGGAAAATGAAGAAATGTGTTTTTGGAAAAGGAAGTTGTGTGAAATATTGAAAATGGTTTTGAATGTTGGGAGTAATTCATATTTTAAGATCAGAACATAAAAATATGGAAATTACTTGAAT
This sequence comes from Viscum album, assembly GCA_963277665.1. Classification (NCBI taxonomy): domain Eukaryota; kingdom Viridiplantae; phylum Streptophyta; class Magnoliopsida; order Santalales; family Viscaceae; genus Viscum; species Viscum album. Next base: position 648,720,967 of record OY728121.1, on the reverse strand, counting down.
TGTGTGAAAGATTTGGAATTTTCACGAAAGATGAGGTTGTGAAAAATAGGTTTACGTGCCCAATACAATGTCAAATTGGGTTTTGTGTGCTCAGTGGGGATCTTGAAAGACTTGTTGAATCTTATAACAAGGGTTAGTGATGCCTATAAATAAGAGGTAACCCCCCCCCCCTAATTTTATGAGATCCACCATTAGAGAAATTTAAGGCTATATATCATGTAATAGTTGTGTGCAAAGGGAGTTGCGTGCAAGAATTTGAGTTGAGCATAAGAAAGGAAGTTGTGCATAAGATTTAAGTTGCATATAAGAAATAATTTGCACCAAGAGGTTTTTCATGACAAAAGTCAAATGTTACACACAATTCATTAAATTTACATGCAAGACACCAAAAAGGTTGTGTGAAAGGTTGGATTTTCCAAATAGTTTTTTGGTAAAGGGGTATTCATCAATTGGATGAAAGTGAAACCTAATGTTACACTAAATGTGGTGTAAAACTTATTGATTCAAGAAATAAAAGGTGAATATTCTTAAGAAGCAGTGAGCAAACTTCAGTTGAGAGATCAGTGAGCTTTAAAATTATGATTGTTTGTAAACCAATAGGGATAGTGACTCCACTCCAAACATTGTAAACAACAGTGCACTTTTAGTGGATTTTGTTACATTGGCACATTGTTGTTATCTACTCCTTTGACGTAGCCTAGTGAGGGTGAACCAAGTAAAATTGATGTGTCTCATGCATGTTTTACTTTCTATTTATGCTTTGTTGTGGGAAAAAGAGATAAGAGAGTTTTTTTAACAAACAAACAAGATCAAAAGGGGAAGTTGTTTTAATCTATCATACCCTAATTCACCCACCCCCTCAGGGTATTTGTCCTATTCAGTCTCTCTATCCTATGTCACGTACCAAAATCAACTAGTGTCATTTCCCTACCAACCTGTAGCACCCCAAGCTTCCACAATACGCTTCTCTTTGAATAATACAATAGCGTGTGTTGTACGCAACTTCGAGTTCTAACACACAACGACCAATCAAACTAGACGTTATGAATAGTAATACCCAGTTTTTGAAATTTAATAAATTTCATCTTTCAAAATGGACTTCATTTTTGGATTCAGAATATCAAAATTATCTTAGGGTGAATTTTTGGTATTTTTCTAAAAACTTTCAATTTTTGATGAATAGTGGAAAACACTACGTTGTTGTTTAAAATCTACTTTTTATTTAAATAATTAATTATTTTATATAAATTTATTTTAGGTCAAAATAGATACATAATACCTATATATGTTCAATGTAATTTATTGGATTCATTTTGTAATAATATTAAAAATATAAAATTTTATTGAACTTTTCATCGTCTTTTACCCACCTCCTAGGAGAATTTGTAAATTCACATAAAACTTAATTTTACCGCTTCTATGAGTGTAATTTCAAAACTCCTAGAGACACGGTTTATATCAGTAAGTAAAATGTGGTTCAATAAGATAAAAATAATTTTTGGTGAATAGTAACTTTTTACTTTTATTTACCACAGTTAAAAGTAAATAGGGTAATTAAGGGTAAAAATGATATTATTATTACCCTAAAACATGTACTAATTCTATTGTATAAGTATAATTAGAACAAAAACAACCTTATTAATAAAATATGAACCTATTTGGTCCACTTGGATTTGATTAGGACATTTATTATTATTTTATTTAAAGAAGAGTTAAAAGAGTTAAAATCAAAGTTTAATAACTAAAAAAATTTTAATATAGGGTTATACATAAGATAAATTAGACTATAAATATTCATTAGAAATATAAAAATATTTCCTAAATAATGGTATTTTATTTATAATTTTTAGAAATTAAATAATTAAATTTATTTATGACAATGACGATGTAGTAATTACCATATTAATGAGATATTAAAATAATTGATATTATAAATATCCAAATAAATGTAATTTGAGACTTTTTATGAATTAAACTAATTTTATAAGTTAATATGACATGTTATGGTTGGTTAGATTAATTGTTTTCTAAGTAATAATGTTGTTATGAATTTAGAAAAAACAAAATACCAAATAGTGTCAAAATTATCATAAAAGAGTTTTTAAAATAGATATTACGTTATTAATTGATATTATATTCTTAAAAATATAAGGTTTGGAAAAAAGACTTATATAATGATATTTTTATCATTAATTAACCACTTGAGGTTCTCTTGGAATTTTATAGTAAGTTTATTAACCATATAATATAAAAATACAAAGAGACATGGTAAATGTCAAACTATTTGACTAAGAGTTAAATCTAAAATATAAAGTAAATGTAGTGACCCAAACCTGTCAAAAACCTATTGGTTGAGTGGTTTTATACCCATCCCCACCTTAGACTTTAAATAATTCATTTTGGAGCCATTAGAAACCGAAAATTATTTTATTATAAAATAATATTTCTATCTTTTCCTAAGGTTCCCCTCACCCCTCTTATAAAAGGGCACTCAACTTCCCTCAAATTCACACCTTAAAAGCCTTTTGGATGGGCCAAACCCTCCCCAAATACCCTTTAAAATGTCCTAAATTTATCCTAGAGGCCTTCCTTTAGCCATAAATCCAACCTATAGAGCCCTTTTGATCAAATCAAAAGGAAGAACCCGAAGAAGAGGTAAATATTTCATCACCTCTTTCAAGTTCCTTTCTTCTTCCACTTCCTCCTTCTTTGTTGTTTCCATTATAAAATAATAAATCCATTATATTCCATATACTATGATGTTATTATAAATATGGTACAACCAAATTCATTATTCTATCCATCCTTTTAATGACATATCAGCATATGTGCGTACGCACGGCTTACCATCTTCACGTCGTGGTGTAATTGTTATTCAATACATTATTATTTGAATGGGTATAATAATGATGTGTAATTGATGTAAATAATAAATATAACATTATAATGATTCTTTATATATGATATACCATACAATTATATATTATTTTAATATCAAAATAGTGATATTATCGCTCGTGCGTACGAAGAATTTACCGTCTCCACGAACGCGATGCGATTCATTCCCCATCGTATCCATTCAAGACTAATTTTCATTAGATGATTAAAAATAATGTTTAAAGACTTGATATCATTCTGGATATGAATAATTTACATCCCCTCCATAAAAAATACAACTCACATAACAAATAATATAAAGGGAAAAAAATTTGTTAACACCCGAAACAACGATAATACTAAGATATTATTAACAAAGAAATGTTAAAAGATCATATATGATATCATATTAATGTATATGATTATTGTATAATTTAATAAAAATTATTTCACCATTATATAGGAGGTTAAACAACCCTCGACCAAGGAAAAGTACAAGGTAAAGGTTAATTCTACAATCTCTTTATTATCTGAGGTTGTTTATACGTAATTATCTATTGAGACCTCTTTATCATCCACATCCTTGTTTCTTAAAAATATATTTCAAAACATTTTCACTATTTACTAGACTATGAGTTAAATTAATTTATACCCTTGTTTGACTATTTATAAAATGGTTGAAAGGAGCCTTTCTGTCATTTTCTAAACATGGTACTTTTGACCTTTTCGACAAAATTAAGGTAAGAATTTGTTTTTAACTTATAGGGAGGGTGTGGCTATTTTCGGCCGTTATAACATCGTAGAAGCTTCCCTTACAACCTTATAATAATATTTTCAAAATAAATGTTTTCTTTTATAATTATATGGATTTTAAATGATTTCAAAATAGAGAGAGATATTTCTCTAAAAAAGGTTTTTATTTCATCTATGTCAGCATCCTTTGATGGATTTTAATCTTATGTGAAGTTGATTTATTATGATACAAAAATTCCATAATGTATTGAAGTTTTTATGATATTTTTTATTTTGGATGTTTTATTTTTACACCATTCATGGTTTATGGATAAAGTATTTACATTTCGTATGCTAGTTTTAATATTAATACTTATATTATGTTTAAAACTTTTTATATGAGGAATGAATTGGACTTAGTATGTGACGGGTGGAGCCCTCTATAGCTCCTCGATGCATCAGTAGGTCTCATGAGACAAACTAGTGCCTTGGTACAAGGCCTTGAAAAAATCTTATTTGTAGTCTTGGCATAAGGACTTGACTATGTGGTTATGAAGTCTGGAATTATGCATTCCATCATTATGTAAGTGGCTATTGATATTGCATGTGAATATTCTACTAGTAGAATATCCATGTGAGTAAGTAAATTGAATTATTTTGATTTATATTTTCCATATTATTATGAAGTTTATTTTTAAAGGGCTTTTGTTTTAGTTTTATACATTTCCTTAAATGTTTATGCTTATTTATGAAAGTTTCCGCTATATTGTTATCCTTACTGAGCATCTGAGCTCACCCCTTTCTATGTTTTATTTTTCCCAGGATGCGAAGAATTATATTATGACTGACCTATAGGTATAGTCTATGGTTTATCAGTGTTGTCTATGGAAACAATGTTGTTGTAGTTTTCTATTTTATGAATTAATGTAAACCTTATGAATGTATCCAGTACTTCCAAGGCTACTAAACTAATTGGTCTTTCGTGGCTTGATCTTTTGTGATCATGCCAATGTTATGTAATAATGCACTGAATCTGGGTAACTGGGGTCGGGGCATTACAGTTGGTATCAGATTAATTTCAGTAAAAACCTTGGAAACTATATTTAGATAAACTCTGATTAGACCACATGGCCCTAAGATAGACTTTGAGGATTAGTATAGAATAACTTCCTATAATTTTGGTATTGTAGAGATTTTGTGAGTTTTCCAAGAAATACATCCCAGTCTGTATATGAGTAGGTAGAGGCAGCTCTGACAAAGATATAACTATGGTTAAAACCTAAAAACACCGCATTGATCTAGACTCGAACGGGAACTGGTGCACGACAATGGGCCTTGCTTCACTCTTGGTTACGACACTCCCAAGGGATATGATTAGGATAATTATCATTTTCTTTACAAACCATTATGAAGGGTTTATGAGTATATACTTCCTAAAAGAAAACATTTTTATGATTATGGATTATATCCATAAACTGTTCAATTTATGTTAAGTGTTTTACAAGTTTGGATTTATGTATTGTGATTCATAAACTAATCTAGTTTATGCCATTGTTTAGAAATGGCGCCTAGTGGAAGGAATGAAAACAGTATCAATGAACGCACTCCATGTAGGGATTTCCCTCCTAATCAATAGAATTATAGTGGATATGGTGATACAACTGGTGTTGATCAGCTAATCACCATACTGGGACAACTCACTTAGGTTATGAATAATAAGCTTACCTGTATGGAGCACCCTGATTCGCAACGTGGAGGATCAATGTTAGATCACTTCATGAGGAAACAACCACCAACATTCAATGGGGGTACAAATCCACTAGTATCCAAGAAACGGATAAATTCCTTAGAGAAAATATTCCATGCCTTGGGGAGTAGCAAAAGGGAAAAAGTTGTCATGTTAGTTTACCACCTCACTAGAGATGCTGATCAATGGTGGTCATTGATTCAAAACACAAAGGAATATGATGATGTATCAAATATGGAATGGAGGGAGTTTAAAGAAATTTTCTTAGAAAAATACTTTCCTCATGACCATCGAGTGGATATGGAAATAAAATTTCTGAGTCTGAGGCAAAAGGCGGATGCGAATTTTGCAAAGTATGAAGCTAAATTTACAAGGCTAGATAGGCATGCTGCAGATTATATATGTAACCCGAGAAGTAAGATTTATTGTTTCTTTGATGGGTTAAACCCATTTCTCCATCGATTATTAGTCTCACAATCCATCTCGTTGTAAGAAGATATTGTCTCATGTGCTATCAAGATAGAAAAATAATTATCTAAGTATTATGACTTTAAAGCAAAGAAAGAGAATAAGAGATTTGTTGAACACTCTGGAAATGGAAATAAGGGGAAGAAGGGAAAAGTTGAATATCCATCCATTAGTAAATGTGGGAAGAAACACCCTGGTACTTTCCTGAAGGGGATGAGAGTCTATTACAAGTGTGGTGAAAAAGGCCACCAATATTTTGATTGTAAGGGGAAGAAATAGGTCGTCGATGTTGAATGATACAATTGTAGAAAAAGGGGGAATTATGCGAATGAATGCCCTAAGCGTCAGGGGAACATACCTCAGAAAAGGCCAAGGGATCAAGGCCAAGCTTATTCTATCACTACTACTGATGTTGAAGCTTAGAAATACGTGATGGCAGGTAATTTAATGGTTTCCTCAAGTTTAGAAAATGCTTTATTTCATTTTGGATCATCACATTGTTTCATATCTTCCCAATTTGTTAAGAAAATTAGATATTTCCAATTTGATTTAATAAGGGAGTTATCGGTCAAAACTTCTAAGGGACGTATCATTGCAACAAAGTTTTGTGAATCAGTCCCCATTAGGGCATATAAATGTTCTTTATCTATTGATCTCATCATCATACCCATGATTTAATTTGATATAATCCTTGGTATGGATTGGATTTCAGACCATGATGCGAAAATTTATTGTAAGAAGAAGGAGGTTACAATTTTTGATGATGATAAGGAGTACCTCATCTTTAGAGAAGAAACATCACCACCTAATTCTTATCTATATTCACCCCCATTAGCTCAACTAAATTCAATTATTAGGGAGGAAGAGAATGAAATAACTGTGGGTGAGGAAAGGAATGTTCAAATAGAGGATGTACCTATTTTTAAAGAATATGTTGATGTATTTCTAGAAGATTTACCTGGACATCCTCCAAAACAAAAATTGAGTTTTCCATTTATTTAATTCATGGATCAAGGCCCATATCAAAGACCCCTTATATAATGGCCATTGTGGAATTAGTGGAACTAAAGAAACAAATAGAGGAATTCAGTAATAAGGGATTTATTCACCCTAGTGTTTCTCCATGGGGAGCCCCTATCCTTTTTGTTAAGAAGAAAGATAGATCTATAAGGTTGTGCATTGACTATAGGGAGATCAATGCTATAACAATAAAGAACAAGTATCCCCTACCTCGTATTGATGATTTATTTGACCAAATTCATGGAGTTCAATACTTTTCAAAGATTGGCCTTCGATCTAGATATCATCATCTATGTGTGAAGAAGGAAGACATTCTGAAAATAGCATTTCGAACTAGGTACAGGCATTATGAGTTTACAGTAATGGATTTTGGATTGACTAATGCACCCTATGTCTTCGTGGATCTAATGAATATAGTTTTCAAGGAATATCTTGATGACTTTGTAGTGGTATTTATTGATGATATCTTAGTATAATTCAAAAGCTACGAAGATTATGAAAATCACTTGCACATTATCCTGAAGACTCTTAGAAGACATGAATTATATGGGAAGTTTAGTAAGTTTGAATTCTGGCTTCAGGAGATTTCTTTTCTTAGCCATATTGTCTCTAAGAATGAAATATTTTTTGATCCTTCTAAGACCAAGGTAATCCAAGAATGTCCAGCACCAATGAATATAACCAAGGTATGCAGTTTTATTGGTTTAGCAGGTTATAATCGACGTTTCTTCCATAATTTTTCCCGGTTGGCTAACCCATTAACAAAGATCACACGAAAAGGGGTTAAATTTGTCTGGAAAAAAGAGTGTGAAGATTGTTTTAAAGAACTGAAGAGAATATTAGTCAATTCTTCTATATTGAATCTACCATCTGAGAATGATGGGTTTGTTATTTATAGTGATTCTTCGAAGAAAGGACTTGGTTGAGTCATTATGCAGAATGGTAGAGTTATTGCCTATGCATCACGATAGCTAAAAATTCATGAGAAAAACTATCCTACTCATGATCTTGAGTTAGCAGTTGTAATATTTACTTTGAAGATATGGAGACATTATCTCTATGGTGAAAAATGTGAGATATATACTGACCACAATAGTTTGAAGTATATTTTCTCACAGAATGAACTCAACATGAGGAAAAGGAGATGGCTTGAACTACTCAAGGATTATGATTTCACTATACACTACCACCCGGGGAAGGAAAATAAGTTGGAAGATGCTTTGAGTAGAAAGGATCATGGAGTTTTGAACAATATGAGATTTGAAAAGGATCCTATATACATGGATCTAGTAAAGATGGATATGGGAATAACCATGGAAGTTGAAACATCAATGCTTTTTCAAATGGTTTCCAAACCATATTTACTAGAAAGGATAAAGAGTTCTCAGACCAGTGATGAAGAGTTTCAAAAGAAGATTAAAGTTATGAATTATGGGAGATTGAGTGACTTTGTGTATGAAGATATAATTCTGAAATTTGGGAAGAGACTTTGTGTTCCTGATATACCTGATCTAAAAAGGTAATTGTTGGATGATGCTAATAGTTCCAATTTCTCTATACACCCTGGTAGTACTAAGATGTATAGAGATTTGAAGGAACATTTTTTGTGGGACAACATGAAGAGGGATATTGCTGATTTTGTGTCAAGATGTATGGTTTTTCAATAAGTGAAAGCTGGAAGGTAACATCCTAGAGGAGTCATGCAACCTCTTCCCATACCAGAGTGGAAATGGGATAATATTACGATGGACTTTGTCATGGGACTACCAAATACTCCTTGAAGGAACGTGGCAATATGGTTCATTGTTGATCATCTTACCAAGTCAGCACATTTTCTTACTATAAGATAAGATTTACCACTTGAACTTTTAGCAAGACTATATATTAATGAAGTTGTAAGACTTCATGAAGTACCACTATCGATTATTTTTTATCGTGATTCACATTTTACATCAAGATTCTGGAAAATTCTTCAGAAATCCCTGGATACTGAACTTCGTTTGAGTACTGCCTACCACCCCCAAACTAATGGACAATCAAAACAGACTATTCAAACCTTATATGACATGTTGAGATCATGATCACTTGACTTTCAAGGTATGTGGGATCAATATTTACCTTTGGTAGAATTTTCCTATGACAATAGCTTCCATTCAAGTATTCCAATGGCACCATATGAAGCGTTATATGGAAAGAGATGTCGCACACTAACCTGTTGGGATAATGTTGGTGAAAGAAAACTTGTAGGCCCAAAACTTTTGGAGGAAACAATGGAAATGGTGAAGATAATCCAAACTCACATCAAAGAAGCTCAAAGTTGGAAGAAGAGCTATGCTGATAACCGAAGGAAGGATTTGGAATTTCAGGTAGGAGATCATGTTTTCTTGAAGGTATCTCCATGGAAGGGTGTTATACGTTTTGATAATAAGGGTAAATTGAGTCCCAGGTACATCAGACCTTTTGAAATTCTAGAACTAATTGGGGTTGTAGCTTACCATTTGGCAATGTCGCCATGTCTTTTCAAAGTTCACAATGTATTCCACGTATCATTGTTGAGAAAATAAATACCTGACCCAACGCATGTACTCACCTATGGGGAATTAGAACTGGAACCTGATCTATCTTATTGTGAAGATCCTATCAAGATTCTTGATACAAGAGAACAAGTGCTGAGAAACCGGACGACTCGTCTGCTAAAATTTCTATGGAGAAACCATAAGATGGAAGAGGCAACGTTGGAACCCGAGGAACTTATGATGAAGAACTACCTGAGTCTTTTTATGCAGTAATATTCTAGAAATTTTGAGGATGAAATTATTTGAAGCAGGGGAGAATGTGACACCCCAAGCTTCCACGGTACGCTTCTCTATGAATAATACAATAACGTGTGTTGTACGCAACTTCGAGTTCAAACACACCACAACCAATCAAACCAGCCGTTATGAATAGTAATACCCACTTTTTGAAATTTTATAAATTTTATCTTTCAAAATGGACTTCCGTTTTGGATTCAGAATATTGAAATTAGCTTAGGGCGAATTTTTGGTATTTTTCTGAAAACCTTCAATTTTTGATGAATAGTGAAAAACACTGTGTTATTGTTTAAAACCGAATTTTTATTTAAATAATTAATTATTTTATTTAAATTTTTTTTAGGTCAAAATAGATAAATAATACCTATATATGTTCAAGATAATTTATTGGAGTCATTTTGTAATAATATTAGATATATAAAATTTTATTGAACTTTTCACCGTCTTTTACCCACCTCCTAGGACAATTCGCAAATTCACATAAAACTTAATTTTACCGCTTCTATGAGTGGAATTTCAAAAATCCAAAATACACGGTTGATATCAGTAAGTAAAATTTGGTTCAATAAGATGAAAATAATTTTTGGTGAATAGTAACTTTTTACTTTTATTTACCACGGTTAAAAGTAAATAGGATAATTAAAGGTAAAAATGATATTATTATTACCCTAAAACATGTCCTAATTATATTGGATAAGTATAATTTGACCAAAAAAACCTTAGTAATAAAATATGAACCTATTTGGTCCACTTGGATTAGATTAGGACATTTATTATTATTTTATTTAAAGAAGAGATAAAAGAGTTAAAATCAAAGTTTAATAACTAAAACATTTTTAATATAGGGTTATACATAAGATAAATTAGACTATAAATATTCATTAAAAAGATAAAAATACATAATGTTATTTTATTTATAATTTTTATACATTAAATAATTAAATTTATTTATGACACAATGATGATGCAGAAATTACCGTATTAATGAAATATTAAAATAATTGATATTATAAATATCCAATTAAATGTAATTTGAGACTTTTTATGAATTAAACTAATTTTCTAGGTTAATATCAAATGTTAGGGTTGGTTATATTAATTTTTTTGAAGTAATAATGCTGTTATGAATTTAGAAAAAACAAAATACCAAATAGTGTCAAAATTGACTTAAAAGAGTATTTAAACAATATATTATATTATTAATTGATATTATATTCCTAAAAATATGAGGTTCAGCCAAAAGAATTATATAATGATAGTTGTATCATTAATGAACCACTTGAGGTTCTCTTGGAAGTTTATAGTAATTTTATTAACCATATAATATAAAAATACAAAGAGACGTGGTAAATGTCAAACTATTTGACTAAGAGTTAAATCTAAAAGATAAGGTAAATATAGTGACCCAAACCTGTCTAAAACCTATTGTCTGAGTATTTTTCGACCCATACCCACCTTATCCTTTAAATAATTAATTTTTATCCATTATAAACCGAAAATTATTTTATTATAAAATAATATTTCTAGCTTTTCCTAAGGTGCCCCTCACCCCTCTTAAAAAAGGGCACTCCCTCTTCCCTCAAATTCACACCTTCAAAGCCTTTTGTCTCAGCCAACCCCTGACCAAATACCCTCTCAACTGTCTCCCCTTCATCCTAGAGTCCTTACTTTAGTCATAAATCCAACCTAAGGATCCCTTTTGATCAAATCAAAAGGAAGAACCCAAAGAAAGGGTAAATATTTCATCACCTCTTTCAAGTTCCTTTCTTCTTCCACTTCCTCCTTCTTTGTTGTTTACATTATAAAATAATAACTCTAGTATATTCTATATAATTTGATGTTATTATAAATATGGTACAACCAAATTCATTATTATATCCATTCTTTGAATGACATGTCACCATACATGCGTACGTACGGTTTACCGTCTCCACGTCGTGGTGTAATTGTTATTCAATACATTATTATTTGAATGGGTATAATAATGATGTGTAATTGATGTAAATAATAAATATAACATGATAATGATTCTGTATATATGATATAACATCCAATTATATATTATTTTAATATAAAAAAGAATGATATCATCACTTGTGCGTACGAACGGATTACCATCTCCACAAACGCGATGAGATTCATTCCCCATCGTATCCATTCAAGACTAATTTTCATTATATGATTAAAAATAATGTTTAAATACTTGATATCATTCTAGATATTAATAAGATACATCCCATACATAAAAAATATGACTCACATAACAAAGAATATAAAGAAAAACGAATCTGTTAACACCCGAAACAACGATAATACTAAGATATTATTAACAAAGCAATGTTAAAAGATCATACATGATATCATATTAATGTATATGATTCTTGTATAATTTAATAACAATTATTTCACCATTATACAGGAGGATAACCTACCCTCAACCAAGAAAAATTACAAGTTAATGGTTAATTCTACAATCACTTTATTATCCGAGGTTGTTTATAAGTAATTATCTACTGGGACCTCTTTATCATCCACATCCATGTTTCTTAAAAATGTATTTCAAAAAAAAATTCACTATTTAATAGAATATGGGTTAAAGTCATTTATACCCTTGTTTGACTATTTATAAAATGGTTTAAATGAATCTTTCCATCATTTTCCTAACAAGGTACTTTTGACCTTTTCGACAAAACTAAGGTAAGAAAGTTTTTTTAAACTTATACGGAGGGGGTGGCTATTTTCGGTCGTTATAACATCGTCGAAGCTTCCCTTACATGATTATAAGAATATTTTAAAAATAAATGTCTTCTTTTATAATTATATTACTTTTAAATTATTTCAAAATAGAGAGAGATATTTCTCTAAAAAAGTTTTTAATTTCATCTATGTCAACATCCTTTGATGGATTTTAAGCTTATGTGAAGTTGATTTATTATGATACAAAACTTTCATATTGTATTGAAGGTGTTGTGATATGTTTGATTGTGGATGTGTTATTTTTACACCATTCATGGTTTATGGATAAAGTATTGAAATTTAGTATTCTAGTTTTAATACGAATGTTTATATTATGTTTAAACCTTTTCATATGAGGAATGAATTGGACTTAGTATGTGACGGGTGGAGCCTGCTATAGCTCCTGATGCATCGGTAGGTATCATGAGAAAAACTAGTTTCTTGGCACAATGCCTTGAAAAAATCTTATTTTTATTCTTGGAACAAGGTCTTGACTATATGGTTATGAAGTCTGGAATTATGCATTCCATCATTATGTAAGTTTCTATTGATATTGAATGTGATTATTCGACTAGTATAATATCCATGTAAGTAAGTAAATGACATTATTTTGATTTATATTTGCTATATTATGATGAAGTTTATGTTGAAAGGGATTTTGTTTTAGTTTTATACATTTATTTAAATGTTTATTATTTTTTATGAAAGTTTCTGCTATATTGTTATCCTTACTGAGCATCTGAGCTCACCCCTTTCTATGTTTTATTTTTCCCAGGATGTGAAGAAGTATATTATGACTGACCTGCATGGATATTCTATGGGATCGCAGTGTTGTCTATAGAAACAATGTTATTGTAGTTTTCCATTTTATGAAGTAATGTAAACCTTATGAATGTATCTAGTACTTCCAAGTCTACTAAACTAATTGGTATTTTGAGACTTCATCTTTTGTGATCATGCCAATGTTATGTAATAATGCACCAACTCTGGGTAACTCGGGTCGGGGAGTTACACAACCAATGAAATCATCATAGTTTCTATCTCTAAAATCTATCCTATTTCTCAACCAAAACCTTTTATATTACTTTTTCATGACCCCATCCCTCCAAAGGTACCCCTCTTGGGTCGGTAACGAAGGAAGAGAGATAATAACCCCTAGTCCCACCTCCAATAAGTCCCAGATTGGTGACTAGTGATGAGGGTATAAAAACATCACATATGGGAGGCATTTCCCTCAAATAATATTAAGGATCAAGAGATAGAATAAATAAACTTCAAATAAAATCCATCACATAATATAAAATTAACCCAAATAATCCTATAATGCATGAACATGGTTAAAAAATATAGATAAAAATATCCAATTAAATACCCACAGGAAAATTCCTATGACATCAACCTGATAGAAACTCCCAAATATAAATTATAAATGTCTATCCCGGTCTCTAAAAACCTCATTAAAACATAAAAATTAATTTATATATATTTAGGGATTGAATATTATGTATAATTAGTGGGATTATACCTGAGTTATCTTGTGCACATCTGAAAATATCATACTAGTGCACCAGTGAATAAATAGCAGAACCACCATGATCCTAAATAGGTCAATTAACCAATCTTAACCTTGTTATAGCATGTTCTCTAAAAAATTCATCCAAAGTAGTAACATGGTATCAAATAATAGAAATAAAAGGTACCCCATAACTTCTTCCCCACTGATTTTCCACTCACATTCCCCAATATTAAACATCATGTACTTCTATCCCTTCTAAAAATATCTCATCACATAATTTTTCATCTCATATGTGGGTTGGGATGCATGTATACCTATCCCAACCTCCCATTGGGTCTAGTATCTATTGAAATCATTAGTAATAATCACACATCATAGACTCAACACATCATAACCTCATCTATGTAAAAATGTATCAAAATTAGGGAACAAGGGTATCATAAACATGAAGGACATCAACCTCATATCCTCCTCCCACCACGAAGACCCCCACCACATATCATATCCTCATCATCATTGGTCGATCTCCAAAACCAACCCGTCATCACTAATTAATCTCTAACACCAACCCATATCACTGGGTGATCTCTAGTACTAACCCGTGTCATCATACTACTACTTAAGGAATAGTGGGGAAGAGGGGGTATCCAGCCATCCAAATAACCACCTATTTGGATGTTAGGGAAAACACATAAAACTCAAAACATTTGTGCATTAGTGTGGTTATCCAACTCAAGTGTGTTCTTATTGAAAATAACATAAAATTCATGATAGATAGATATCACAAAATACCCATAATATGGGTTAACATCAACTGCACTAACATTCTTCCCAACACCATCATTGTACCACGTGATATATGTCATAACCACTACCACTAATAAATATATCACACCACACATAACAACAAAATTCCAATTTCAATTATAGGTTCCACCATTTCCAGATTTTTTGAGTTTCCACTAACTCTCATTAACTCAACCATTACACTATCATTAACATATCTCATTAATTTATCATTGATTTTATTTAATTCATCTACCCCACATAAATTTTATCCCAATATTATATTTAATTCCATATCATTATTATTAATTTACCAAACCATATCACTTCAGTTTTAAAATTTCAATTTATTTCATGGATAACTGAGAAACTAAAGCAACCACACCACACAACGGCTCATCCATTAACACATAAACCATCTCCAAAACATAATCCATGAAAAGATATCTCACTATAATGACCACACATCATAAAAACCTAACATCATCCCACAACACATCCCATTTAAAATAATTATTATTTCACTATACAACACATTCCATACCCAATATGCTAACCACCATTACAATATAATCCCAAACAAGGTTAACGTTAACACAAAAAATTCACAACAAGCACATAACCACATAAAAGCATATTCTAGATTTCAAAACTAGCACTACTCAAATTCAAGGGGTTTTATATAACATCACTTCTCCTTTTGCATGGGTATTATCGCAAAATTATATTTTTCAAAGGAAACCAATTCATTGGACATATATATTATCCTTTTTCAAACATGTTTAACTCAATAAAAACATACCAAGGGTATCATAATTCATAATAACTATATCAAAAACAAGTCTCCTTACAGTTTTTATTTTCATCAACATCATCAAGCATGTATAATTACATAGAAAAAAATCAAAATTAGTAAAAACATGTCATTAATCCCCCTTATCATTCAATTTTAGATTTATCCAATCGATTATATTCTTAAGATGACCCATACCATTCACCCAAAGAAAGATACAATAATGAAATCCCTACATATGTATATAAATAGGTTGAGAAGAAAGATCCCCTTCCTAAAATAATATTTCTAAAACACTTCTCAATGATGAAATAAGAGGAAGAAAATTATCAAACACCACAATACATGGAATCACCTCGATCTACCTAGAATATAGTATCCCCATCAATTAAAAGTCACCACATCTCCTAAATCACAACCTCCCATAGAATAATGAACAAGGTAAAAAAGATAAGGAAGATGGTAAAATCACCTTAGAACTACCAATGCCCAATTTCCAGTTACTAAGGATCAAATCCCACAAGGAGAGGGTGAGAATATAAGGACCCAACCTTAAAATATATGTAAAATTTATTATTTAGATAAGAATTCATTTTATTACATTAAAAAATATCTTATAGGTTTATAATTTTATAGAATTTGGTCATCACCCTTAAAAAATAAAATATTACATCACAAAGTGGAAACTTCCACTCAGTATCCATTTTTTCCATAATACAAAACTTTTAAGATATAAAATTTTTTCTTTTCATGACACATATTCATAATTTTCATCTTGAACTCATCCATATCCCTACCAATACATAAAAACCTATAAAAAATTTTAAAATGTGGGATGAGCACAAAATCTTAGTAAGGGACATATAAAAAGAAGGAAATATGCCCATTAGTCCATGAATACTCATAAAAATTTTCAAAATAAATTTGAGCTTGGAATAAAAAATTTCTTACCCAGGAAATAAACATCTTTGTACTAAGATTTTTATAAAACTTTCATAAGAGATATTAAAGAAAAAAATACTTATAAAGGTTTCTTTTCAATTTTGAAAAACTCATGAAATTTTTTTCACAAAGTTATAAATTTTTTCCTTAAGAAGTTGCATATATATTCCATTAATCATAAGCTCATTAGCTTACCTTATGAAATCATAATATTTCTATAAAAACTCATAAAAATAATAGATAAATAATTTAGATAACTTGGGACATAATTTTGGTATCACTATTGAAATAACTCTTATAAATGGATTAACCCACAAATTAATTCCAATAATCTGTTACTATAAACCTAATCGGTTAACTCCATCCCTTTACCCAATGCATTTGAGAGCTATATCAGGATCACCCATCATCATGAGCTATATTGGGTTCACCCTTCATCATGAGATATATAGAGATCACCCATAATCATAAAAGTATCCAAGAATCATAAAATAATAAAAAAAAATTAAATATTACATTTCAATCACCATACTTATAAAAATATTCCTTGCACCCATAAGAAAAACATTTCTGGATAATGAAATCTCCATTCCATTTAAAACCCTTTTTAAGAATACCCAAAACAAAGGGAAGCAGTGTTTTTCTTTCAATAAAATATGAAATATTGTAAATTAATTAAAACATAAAATAACAGTTATAGTGGCTGGAAAAATCATTGATTTAATATACATTAAAATAGAATGTGCCTTTTGAAATTTTTATCATAATATTTCGTATAAAATATATAAAAATATTCAATTTACAAACATTTGAAAGAAAGTAAAAAAGATGTATAAAATATACTTTATAATTCATTTATTTCTATATAAATATATATATATAATTTTAATAATATGGAAATTGAAGAAAAATATTTTGAAATTAAATCTTTAAAACATTTAAAATGAGGTTTTAAGGTAAAGTTACCCTACCTTGAGTATGAATCATCATGTACATTATTTATATTCCTAAATAATAAAATTATGTTAATTATTTAATTTATTAATAAAAAATCAAGTTTATTATTCCTTTTATTTTTTTATTCACATGTTATATTCAATTAATTATCAATTAAGTTCACATTATACGTTTTGATGATATTCGGATCATATGTCCAAAATGACTACGATGGATTAACTATGGTCAAAGAGGTCATTAATTAATCATATCAAGAATAATAATAACGACATAATTATAATTTTTATGCATAAATTATACTTTTAAAACCAACCATGAAATATGGTTATAAAAAATGAACTATGTTACAATTATGAAGACGACAGGTTGTACGTATGCATGAGTAACGTTTTCATTTTTCAAAGAGCATGATGGAAAGAAGGTAAGTATAATTTTATATTTCCATAATGATTATTTTATAATAAATATCATATTATTTATTTAAATACACTTATATATAGCATTCATTTGATTTGTTCATGAAAAAAAATCACGTCACTTCATGGAGGTGGTAATCTAAACGTACACACAAATGACATTATCATTTTTCAATGGATGAAAAGATAAGAAAAATATGATATATTATATTTTAATAATATTAAATATTTCATGAATATAACATATATAAATTAAATTTATCATTATAACCAGATTTGGGAGGCAGCTATAGAAAACAAATTACATCAGTTCGTGAGCTGGTAGTCTCTCATACACAAAAATGATGGTTTTATTTCCCATTTGATGGAAAAATGATTGTGATATAGATTATTAAATTTAAATTAAAAAATATAATTATATGTAATATAATATTTTTATTATTTCATAATGTTTAAATAATATTTTAATGAGTTATAATAAGAGATAACATGAAAACGCTCAGTTAAGAACTATAGATCTTCAGAAAACCTATTTTGGTTTATACCTAAATCCTTCCAAGGTTGGTTTTATAATCAAAACAGGGACCCTAGGAAGTGGTTAGGGATTTTGGGAAGGTATTTGGATATTTATTTTTTGAACCAAAATACTCTTTAATTATGGATCAGAGAGGATATGGGGTTTCTATTTATAAGTAAGGGACAAGACAAACTTGGAATTTTTTAAAATGATTAAAATATATTAATGTATTAAACAATCCAAGTGGATCCAAAATAAACAATTTCTAAATATAATAGTATATGGGGTCTAAATATTTCCATAAAATAATATTTATATAAGTTTTTAAGTGATTTTAACTCTTATATCTTTAGTTTAACCCCCAGAAAACCTATTTTAACCATAACAGGGGTAACATATTTTAATTGTTTTTACTATTAATTATGAACAAAAATTAATTTGACCTTATTAAATAATATAAATTATTTTAATTCATAATGTGTAATAAATTTTATAAAATTCAATTCATATAAGTGATAAAATTTAATTTAAAATTAAACCTGTAAAACACGATGGAAATGGTTTTTCAGAAAAATATCTTTTAAGTATAAAAAATTATAAAAAATCAAGTATAATGTTGATTAAAAAAATTAATATATTATTTTTAATAAAAATTTACGAATAAAATTTTAAAACTAATCTAAAATATAACGTATCTTTATAAATTATTGAAAATAAAATATAGTTTTCAATAAAAATCATCATTTTTCATTATTCATTGAAAATAAATGTTTTTATAAAATTATCAAAAAAAAATAAGATAATTTTTACATTCTTGATTAAAAAATTAATTTCATTTTATTATATTAAAATTATATAATTTTGAAATCAATTATTTAAATGAAACCATATAATGCATGAAAACCCAATTTTGTTAGAAATAAAGATTTTTCCCTTTTGACTGAAAAAAATACCTAATATTATTATAATAAATATAAATCTATAAAATATAATTAATGAATATTAATAAGGAATTAAATTTATTTACTATTAAAATTTCTTTTGTTTTTATATTCTTCCACCCTTTTTTGAAATTTTTTCCATGAAATTTTATTTACTATTTAAACAAGTGGGGATATATTTCCCTCATCACGTTTTCTAATTATTGTGTTGATTATTATATCATATGGGTTTATAAAAAACATTTACTAGGTAAATCACTTTATTATACAACACTTTATCTCAATGTTTAAGAATCTATACTAGTTTTTCCTCATAATAAATGTTTTCTTCTAACTAAAGTACTTTAGGTATCAAAATATGAGATGCATCTCGCACACATTTTCTTAAAAATGAAACATGAAATGTGTCATGTACCAAAAATGAACTTGTTGAAAAGGACACTCTGTAAAGAAACTGATACAATATTCTATAGAATTTTATATGTTCTAATGAACTACATGATTAACTTTCCTTTTTTACCAAAATGCATAACACGTTTCTATGGAGATACTTTAAGAAAAACATGATCACCTACCTCAAATGAAAGATATTTCCTCCGATTATCTACATAACTTTTCTGCTTACTCTAAACTATCCTTGTCATGAACCAACTCATGTACCCTAGTAACCTGATAACTGAGCCGATCATGACATAGCCCCAAGGTAATTCCTGATCCCCAGAGGTTGGCGACAAGAACCTAACATCATACAAAATGAAAGTGGGATCATTTTTTCTACAAACAATATAGAATAAAGATATCAAATCAGAATGAATACAAAAGAAACTCTATTGGTATATGTATACCACAAGTCAAACAAGTATTAATACCCAATGTACTATAGTAAAGTCCAAGTAAAATAATAATATTAATATCCCAAGTCCCAACGGATGAAACTATCCAATTACACGGATCAATTTCTAGAACCACCTCTAAGTGGTGCCTTACCCATACTCGAATCATGAAGGAGATAATATACAAACAAACATAATAATAGGTAGGGTATGTGCTTAAATCCCAATAGGGCCTCACCAAGGATTTCATAACAGGATTTCAATATCAAATTAAAAAAATAAAGTGATTTCAATTTTTCAAATAAACAGGTTAGCAATTTTGGAGAATATTTAAACAAATCATGCTTTAAATTTCAAAATATGGAAAAACATTATCAAATAATGATTCACATTTCAAAAGGATGGAAATAATTTCAAAAAATATACTTCACACAAATGGCTCAAATAAACACTTTTATATAAAATAGTTTATATAAATTCAGAAATCATGTAAAACAGTTTTCAACAATGGCATACATTTATATCTCACATATAAACATGAAAGAAACATGGAAATCTTCCGAGAGGTAAGATAATTCCAGGTTTTGGGATCCTCACACACTCATGTAATAAACCATAATGTGTATACACATCCCTCGAAAATGGAAATAGAGTACTCATATATATCTTGATGGGGAAGAAATATGTGTTGAACAATGTTTTTTTAGTGTTGCAAAGTGTCAATCCATTCCTAGGGAAATTCCAACCTAGCTTTTTTGTTTCAATAACTCACTAACTACCTAGGTTGGCATATGCTCTAGTATAATCCAATGATGGGTAATTTAATTTAATAAATCTTAAAATACAATTAAGTCCCATTCCCCCATTTCAAAAATTCCAAATTTCCATTTAAAAAATAAAATGGGTTTTTAATCAAAAAAATGTCTCTTCACCAAGATAAAACCCTAAGGTTTCAATTAAATAACTTTTAATCCATTTTCAAAAATAGATATTTGAAATAAATTAACAATTCAATTTCACAATCTACTTTCACAATTAAATTCAATGATTTAATTTCAAACAATTTCCATCAATTTCACTAAAAAACCCAATTCAATGGAATTTGGGTTTTTTCACAATTTTTCCATCAAACCCATTTCACAATTTAAATTTCACCAATTTCCATAAATGCACCCAAATTCAATAGAATTGGGGGTTTTCCAATTTCATGCCAAAAACCCCATTTTTAAAACCCCAATTCAATGGAATTGAGTTTTTCCAAAAAAACCAATTGAAATCCTGATGTTATTAATATTTTCATAACTTATTATATACCCCCTTTACTTATTTTATATGAAATGTGCATAATTTGCATGAAATATTAATGTTTAAATATTAAATATAATTTTAGAGCACTATTTTAATTCATCTAGATTCAATTCTGTTTAATTTTTTAATAATAAATATCCTCATACTAATCCAAATTATATGGTTCTTATTTTTTAGGATTCCTAGTTCAATATAAAATATTTCATTATAAGGAATCTTGAGCCAATTATGCCATTTGAAGGGTCATATAGATCACAGAAGAAGGCCCACAGAATCTATGAAGAAACTGGTTCATCCAAGAATATTGAATTACTGGGCTCAATCCAGAAGTTAAAATTCATTCATTCTCCTAAAACATTCAGATAACAATTTAAGGAGTCTTGAATAAAAAATTTAAGGCCCAAACCGAAAAACAAGGGGCCCAAATGATGCTTTGAAGTCTGGCCCATCATTATGTTCAGGAATTAAAATCAGGAAACTATTCTTATATTTTCTATGGGTTTAATCATCAAATAAGGCTGGTATTTTTCAGTATTAAATCTAAGATATGGGTGAAAATCTTGTTATAATAAATTATTTTTATTTGAAGGCATCTTCCAATTCCAAAATCCATTCACATTTCAGCCATTGAAAAAGAATGGATAGAAATGGATAGTTTAACATTGTTTATTAAAACCACCATAACTTTAGCTACCGAAGTCCAATGGACTCCATATTTTGAGGGATGGAATTAAACATCAATATATAAAACTTGGAAGAAGATATAATCTCGAGATTCAGCTGTCCAGATGGCCAAATTGGTGATGAAAGTGGAGGGGCAAATTTGGAATGCAAACTGTCCACCTCCTTGAGCTATAAATACAAACCCCTCTTCTTCTTGCATGGGGTTGTCATTTAAGAAGATAGGATAATTTATTGGAACGACCAAAGACTTTACAAAGGATTTTTATGACCTTAAATAATCAATTTTTTACTTGATAGACTTTTCCTCCTCTCTTTGTTTTCATTTACTTTTGTGTTCTCCTTTGTTGTAATCTTGTAAGTCTTTGTTTTCTGTAATTATATTTTAATGAAAGTTTCTTCTTCTTCAAAAATTATTCTCATCCAAATTCTGTTAAAAAATATTAATGGTCTTAAAATATTTTAAATACACTTGAATCCCCTTACCTTCTTTTTCTTTCTCATTCAATCTAAAGTCAGTATTTAATTCCCTTCATCGTTTGTGTGTGTGTTCGACACACCACTCTTTTCTTATCCCTTTATTTTTACTATCTTATTAATTTATCATCATAATATTTATAACCATATTACTAATCATTTAAATGGATGATTAAATCTCTCATTAGGGTGAGTTATAATTTTGGGATGTTAAGTGATTGAGACCTTTTGCTCGATGAGTATTCTTTGAATTAACATTGTGTATGTTGGACTTAACATGTCATGGATTAATGACTTGTTTTGTTTAACGAGTGGTTTACATGGATTATTGGAACCATAAATACACTAACATAAATAAGATATGATTAATATTGTAACCCTAAGTTCTTTTAATGCTTAGATTAAAGCCTTAACACTTGGGAATTCCAATCAACGTCAACTTGTGACATGGGTGTTAATTTAATGCAATATAAAGCAAGGCTCAAGGATATCACAAGCTTAACTACCTTGTTAGACAGAGAAAACGGGGAAAAGATGGCAATAGGGGGGGTGAATTGCCTTTTAAAAAAAGATTAACAAATTAAAATCAAAGTTGAAAGTGAAGCGGAAATAAAGAGGCAAACACACAAGAAATTGTTAACGGAGTTCGGCCAAAACCCGGCCTACGTCTCCGCTCCCAACTAAACCGTTGAGAGTTTCTACCGCTTGCTTTTCAATGGTTTTAGCAAGAAACCCACTAGGCTTTGAGGTAGCACTAGAACCTATTACAGCTTGCTTTTGGTGGTTAAGCAAGAACCCACTTGCTTTTAATGGTTGAGCAAGAACCCACTAGCCTTCTTACAGGTGAAGGCTAGCTCACCTATGACACAAGCCTTTTAAAAGGAAAGGCTTGAAGAAACCTCTTCACACCTTAATGGTGATGTGAAACCCAAAAGAAAGAGGGATGAAGAAAGAGTTTGGGGTTTGTAGGCACAAACCCAAATTTAAAGCTCAAAAAGATAAATACAATAAAACCCGTAATTGGAGAAGCCTTGGGCGCCTTTGATTGATAGGAGAGTTTGAAGGCTGCTTCCAAGCTTCTGTGGTGGTGCTCTTGGATGTGGAATTGGATGGAGCACTTGGGGTTCCTTGAGAGGAATGCACCGGAGGTACGCCAAATGATCAACAAGGTGTCTGTGGGCTTCCGTATGGTTCCGGTTAGTGTTCGGGGCTTCCTCAGCCTTTATTTATAGGCATGGAACCCATTGGGGGCCTTCGGAGCCATTGGAGAGGCTTAAAGAGCCGTTGGGAACCAAGAGAGGGTTGACTGGTCAAAGCCAACGGCTAGTTTGACTGGGCTACTGGCTGGCCGGTACAGCTCCACCGGCTGGCCGGTGCCTTGTATGTTGAGAAGAATTTGGTCCAGGCTCCACCGGCTGACCGGTGCCAGAGCCACCGGCTGGCCGGTGGGCAGACAGTAGCTGTCACTATTCAGTCTGGGTGCCACCGGCTGGCCGGTGACAGAGCCACCGGCTGACCGGTGGAACCTGGCAGTGGGCAATGCCTCTGCCAGGTCCACCGGCTGGCCGGTGCTATCACACCGGTTGGCCGGTGGACTGCAATTCAGTCCATTTGCCAGCTTTCTTGGGCCAATCCTTTGGCAATATTTTGCCTATCAACAAAAACACTTGAAACAAGGTTAGATAAACATGAAAGTGATTGTGATCATGAAAATTAAACCATGAGGGGATACGAGAGGTACAACAATCTCCCCCTATTTTGATGATCACAATCACCAAAACAATTAATGTAAAATACTGAAATTGAAAGGAAATGCTAAGCACGATGAAAAGGATTCTCCCCCAATCAATCAAGAAATTTCTCCCCCTTTGTGATTATCAAAATAGCGTGGGGCATAAAACTTGATTGAGGGAAAACGAGATTTTAAATCAATTGAAATTTTTGAAATTTGAATTGAAAGTTTTGAAATGAAAAAATTTGAATAACAGTTTGAATTGAAAGTTTTGAATCAAAAATGAATAGCAAAATTTTGAATTGAAGAATTTGAAACCAAGTGTTGAAATTGAAAGTTTGAATAAAACAAAAAATCTTAAACAAACCCAACTCCCCCTAAATAAAAACAACTAATCACCGGGGAGAGGAAACTATTTTTGGCCCGGAGAGACTCGCCAAAAGGGATTTTTCAATCCAAATTTGTTTCATGGAGGGTCTTCTCCTATAAAACTCATCGGAATAAAAAATCGATTTGGGCCTACCATACCGGGCGTTTTTGCAATTACATTCATAAATTAGGTGCCCGGGTTTATTGCAATAGTTACAAAATTTAAATTCAGAGCTCCCCCTTACAAAAACAGTTGGAGCATGGGAGGAGGAAGCTATATTGGTATATCCTAGCCCTTGGGTGGTTCTTGAAATTCGTTGGGAACCAAGCAAAGTGTTAAAATTTTGTTCCCCTTGGGTGAACTTAGCTAGGGTCTCCCTTAGGTCTTTGATGGTTGATTCCATGGAATCAACATTTGGAAAATTTTGGATTTTAAGGGTCAACTCTTCCTTCTCTTTGAGAAGTTGTTCTTTTTCGGAAGAGAGTTTTTTGAAATTCTTTTTTAAAGCAACAAATTTGGAAGAGAGCTTGTGAAAGCCTTCCTCCAATTGATCTCTAGCGTATTGGAGATCATCATAAGACAAATGATTTAAAGAATTTGAATTTGAAGAACAAGAGGAAGAGGAGTCGGAAGAAGTTACCTCATGAAATGCCATTAGGCATTTGTTACCGTTGTCGCTTGAGAACGAGGAGGAGGAGGATGATGAGGTGTCACTCCATGTCGCCTTGAGGACCTTTTTCTTTCCTTTTTCCTTAGCCCGTTTCTTGTTGAGTGGGCAATCGGGCTTGTAATGGCCTTTTTGGCCGCACCCGTAGCATTTTACCTTGGGCTCGGATCTTGCGGTGGGTTCTTGCTTTTGCGCCTTGCGAGATTTCTTCTTCTTCTTGTGCTTCTTCATAAATTTGTGCATTTGGCGGGCGAGATTCTCCATTTCCGAGTCACCGCTAGATGATGAAGAGGATGAAGATGATGATGAGGAGGAGGAGCTTACTTCTTTTTGTACCTTGAGGGCGATGTTCTTTGGTGTCTTGATTGGTGTGCCCTCCTTTTGAGTTTGCCTCCTCATCGTGATCTCATACGTCATTAGGGATCCGATGAGCTCTTCGACCGACATGTTCTTTACATCCTTAGCTTCTTGGATAGCCGTAACCTTAGGTGCCCATGAGCTCGGAAGGATCCATAGGATCTTCTTGACCATTGTTTCTGCAGAAATATTATCTCCTAGGGATTTTCTACCATTGCACACGTCAGTAAATCTAGTAAATATTTCAGAAATAGATTCATTTGGATGCATAGAAAAAGACTCAAAATCCTGACGGTACATGTCCAATCGAGTATCCTTTACTTTGTTGGTCCCCTCATGGGTAACCTTCAAAAGTTTCCAGATTTCATGTGAGGAGGTGCATGTGGAGACTCGATTGAACTCATTTCGGTCAAGGCCGCAATGAAGAGCATTCATGGCTTTGCCATCAAGCTCGAAGTTTCTAATATCGGCGGGGGTCCATTTGGATTCGTCGGGGGTAGACAAATTATAACCTTGTATGACAATTTTGTAAATAGGATATCCTATGCTTCTTAAAAAAGTGGTCATGCGGGTTTTCCAATAATTATAGTCGGTTCCATCAAAAAATGGAGCACGACCCAATGAAAAGCCTTCGGGGGCGAAAGAGGTTGAGGCCATCAAGAAAGATCTTAAATTTGAAACCGGGTTAGGGTATTACTCAAATTTTCCTCTGATACCAATTGTTAGACGGAGAAAACGGGGAAAAGATGGCAATAGGGGGGGTGAATTGCCTTTTAAAAAAAGATTAACAAATTAAAATCAAAGTTGAAAGTGCAGCGGAAATAAAGAGGAAAACACACAAGAAATTGTTAACGGAGTTCGGCCAAAACCCGGCCTACGTCTCCGCTCCCAACTAAACCGTTGAGAGTTTCTACCGCTTGCTTTTCAATGGTTTTAGCAAAAAACCCACTAGGCTTTGAGGTAGCACTAGAACCTATTACAGCTTTCTTTTGGTGGTTAAGCAAGAACTCACTTGCTTTTAATGGTTGAGCAAGAACCCACTAGCCTTCTTACAGGTGAAGGCTAGCTCACCTATGACACAAGCCTTTTAAAAGGAAAGGCTTGAAGGAACCTCTTCACACCTTAATGGTGATGTGAAACCCAAAAGAAAGAGGGATGAAGAAAGAGTTTGGGGTTTGTAGGCACAAACCCAAATTTAAAGCTCAAAAAGATAAATACAATAAAACCCGTAATTGGAGAAGCCTTGGGCGCCTTTGATTGATAGGAGAGTTTGAAGGCTGCTTCCAAGCTTCTTTGGTGGTGCTCTTGGATGTGGAATTGGATGGAGCACTTGGGGTTCCTTGAGAGGAATGCACCGGAGGTACGCCAAATGATCAACAAGGTGTCCGTGGGCTTCCGTATGGTTCCGGTTAGTGTCTGGGGCTTCCTCAGCCTTTATTTATAGGCATGGAACCCATTGGGGGCCTTCGGAGCCGTTGGAGAGGCTTAAAGAGCCGTTGGGAGCCAAGAGAGGGTTGACTGGTCAAAGCCAACGGCTAGTTTGACTGGGCTACCGGCTGGCCGGTACAGCTCCACCGACTGGCCGGTGCCTTGTATGTTGAGAAGAATTTGGTCCAGGCTCCACCGGCTGACCGGTGCCAGAGCCACCGGCTGGCCGGTGGGCAGACAGTAGCTGTCACTATTCAGTCTGGGTGCCACCGGCTGGCCGGTGACAGAGCCACCGGCTGACCGGTGGAACCTGGCAGTGGGCAATGCCTCTGCCAGGTCCCCCGGCTGGCCGGTGCTATCACACCGGTTGGCCGGTGGACTGCAATTTAGTCCATTTGCCAGCTTTCTTGGGCCAATCCTTTGGCAATATTTTTCCTATCAAAAAAAACACTTGAAACAAGGTTAGATAAACATGAAAGTGATTGTGATCATGAAAATTAAACCACGAGGGGATACGAGAGGTACAACAATCTCCCCCTATTTTGATGATCACAATCACCAAAACAATTAATGTAAAATACTGAAATTGAAAGGAAATGCTAAGCATGATGAAAAGGATTCTCCCCCAATCAATCAAGAAATTTCTCCCCCTTTGTGATTATCAAAATAGCGTGGGGCATAAAACTTGATTGAGGGAAAACAAGATTTTAAATCAATTGAAATTTTTGAAATTTGAATTGAAAGTTTTGAAATGAAAAAATTTGAATAACAGTTTGAATTGAAAGTTTTCAATCAAAAATGAATAGAAAAATTTTGAATTGAAGAATTTGAAACCAAGTGTTGAAATTGAAATTTTGAATAAAACAAAAAATCTTAAACAAACCCAACTCCCCCTAAATAAAAACAACTAATCACCGGGGAGAGGAAACTATTTTTGGCCCGGAGAGACTCGCCAAAAGGGATTTTTCAATCCAAATTTGTTTCATGGCGGGTCTTCTCCTATAAAACTCATCGGAATAAAAAATCAATTTGGGCCTACCATACCGGGCGTTTTTGCAATTACATTCATAAATTAGGTGCCCGGGTTTTTTGCAATAGTTACAAAATTTAAATTCAGAGCTCCCCCTTACAAAAACAGTTGGAGCATGGGAGGAGGAAGCTATATTGGTATATCCTAGCCCTTGGGTGGTTCTTGAAATTCATTGGGAACCAAGCAAAGTGTTCAAATTTTGTTCCCCTTGGGTGAAATTAGCTAGGGTCTCCCTTAGGTCTTTGATGGTTGATTCCATGGAATCAACATTTGGAAAATTTTGGATTTTAAGGGTCAACTCTTCCTTCTCTTTGAGAAGTTGTTCTTTTTCGGAAGAGAGTTTTTTGAAATTCTTTTTTAAAGCAACAAATTTGGAAGAGAGCTTGTGAAAGCCTTCCTCCAATTGATCTCTAGCGTATTGGAGAT
This sequence comes from Viscum album, assembly GCA_963277665.1. Lineage (NCBI taxonomy): Eukaryota > Viridiplantae > Streptophyta > Magnoliopsida > Santalales > Viscaceae > Viscum > Viscum album. Next base: position 648,692,397 of record OY728121.1, on the reverse strand, counting down.
CCTCATAAGACAAATGATTTAAAGAATTTGAATTTGAAGAACAAGAGGAAGAGGAGTCGGAAGAAGTTACCTCATGAAATGCCATTAGGCATTTGTTACCGTTGTCGCTTGAGAACGAGGAGGAGGAGGATGATGAGGTGTCACTCCATGTCGCCTTGAGGACCTTTTTCTTTCCTTTTTCCTTAGCCCATTTCTTGTTGAGTGGGCAATCGGGCTTGTAATGGCCTTTTTGGCCGCACCCGTAGCATTTTACCTTGGGCTCGGATCTTGCGGTGGGTTCTTGATTTTGCGCCTTGCGAGATTTCTTCTTCTTCTTGTGCTTCTTCATAAATTTGTGCATTTGGCGGGCGAGATTCTCCATTTCCGAGTCACCGCTAGATGATGAAGAGGATGAAGATGATGATGAGGAGGAGGAGCTTACTTCTTTTTGTACCTTGAGGGCGATGTTCTTTGGTGTCTTGATTGGTGTGCCCTCCTTTTGAGCTTGCCTCCTCATCGTGATCTCATACGTCATTAGGGATCCGATGAGCTCTTCGACCGGCATGTTCTTTACATCCTTAGCTTCTTGGATAGTCGTAACCTTAGGTGCCCATGAGCTCGGAAGGATCCATAGGATCTTCTTGACCATTGTTTCTGCAGAAATATTATCTCCTAGGGATTTTCTACCATTGCACACGTCAGTAAATCTAGTAAACATTTCAGAAATAGATTCATTTGGATGCATAGAAAAAGACTCAAAATCCTGACGGTACATGTCCAATCGAGTATCCTTTACTTTGTTGGTCCCCTCATGGGTAACCTTCAAAAGTTTCCAGATTTCATGTGAGGAGGTGCATGTGGAGACTCGATTGAACTCATTTCGGTCAAGGCCGCAATGAAGAGCATTCATGGCTTTGCCATCAAGCTCGAAGTTTCTAATATCGGCGGGGGTCCATTTGGATTCGCCGGGGGTAGACAAAGTATAACCTTGCATGACAATTTTGTAAATAGGATATCCTATGCTTCTTAAAAAAGTGGTCATGCGGGTTTTCCAATAATTATAGTCGGTTCCATCAAAAAATGGAGCACGACCCAATGAAAAGCCTTCGGGGGCGAAAGAGGTTGAGGCCATCAAGAAAGATCTTAAATTTGAAACCGGGTTAGGGTATTCCTCAAATTTTCCTCTGATACCAATTGTTAGACGGAGAAAACGGGGAAAAGATGGCAACAGGGGGGGTGAATTGTCTTTTAAAAAAAGATTAACAAATTAAAATCAAAGTTGAAAGTGCAGCGGAAATAAATAGGAAAACACACAAGAAATTGTTAACGGAGTTCGGCCAAAACCCGGCCTACGTCTCCGCTCCCAACTAAACCGTTGAGAGTTTCTACCGCTTGCTTTTCAATGGTTTTAGCAAGAAACCCACTAGGCTTTGAGGTAGCACTAGAACCTATTACAGCTTGCTTTTGGTGGTTAAGCAAGAACCCACTTGCTTTTAATGGTTGAGCAAAAACCCACTAGCCTTCTTACAGGTGAAGGCTAGCTCACCTATGACACAAGCCTTTTAAAAGGAAAGGCTTGAAGGAACCTCTTCACACCTTAATGGTGATGTGAAACCCAAAAGAAAGAGGGATGAAGAAAGAGTTTGGGGTTTGTAGGCACAAACCCAAATTTAAAGCTCAAAAATATAAATACAATAAAACCCGTAATTGGAGAAGCCTTGGGCGCCTTTGATTGATAGGAGAGTTTGAAGGCTGCTTCCAAGCTTCTTTGGTGGTGCTCTTGGATGTGGAATTGGATGGAGCACTTGGGGTTCCTTGAGAGGAATGCACCGGAGGTACGCCAAATGATCAACAAGGTGTCCGTGGGCTTCCGTATGGTTCCGGTTAGTGTCCGGGGCTTCCTCAGCCTTTATTTATAGGCATGGAACCCATTGGGGGCCTTCGGAGCCGTTGGAGAGGCTTAAAGAGCCGTTGGGATCCAAGAGAGGGTTGACTGGTCAAAGCCAACGACTAGTTTGACTGGGCTACCGACTGGCCGGTACAGCTCCACCGGCTGGCCGGTGCCTTGTATGTTGAGAAGAATTTGGTCCAGGCTCCACCGGCTGACCGGTGCCAGAGCCACCGGCTGGCCGGTGGGCAGACAGTAGCTATCACTATTCAGTCTGGGTGCCACCGGCTGGCCGGTGACAGAACCACCGGCTGACCGGTGGAACCTGGCAGTGGGCAATGCCTCTGCCAGGTCCACCGGCTGGCCGGTGGACTGCAATTCAGTCCATTTGCCAGCTTTCTTGGGCCAATCCTTTGGCAATATTTTGCCTATCAACAAAAACACTTGAAACAAGGTTAGATAAACATGAAAGTGATTGTGATCATGAAAATTAAACCACGAGGGGATACGAGAGGTACAACAATCTCCCCCTATTTTGATGATCACAATCACCAAAACAATTAATGTAAAATACTGAAATTGAAAGGAAATGCTAAGCACGATGAAAAGGATTCTCCCCCAATCAATCAAGAAATTTCTCCCCCTTTGTGATTATCAAAATAGCGTGGGGCATAAAACTTGATTGAGGGAAAACGAGATTTTAAATCAATTGAAATTTTTGAAATTTGAATTGAAAGTTTTGAAATGAAAAAATTTGAATAACAGTTTGAATTGAAAGTTTTGAATCAAAAATGAATAGCAAAATTTTTAATTGAAGAATTTGAAACCAAGTGTTGAAATTGAAAGTTTGAATAAAACAAAAAATCTTAAACAAACCCAACTCCCCCTAAATAAAAACAACTAATCACCGGGGAGAGGAAACTATTTTTGGCCCGGAGAGACTCGCCAAAAGGGATTTTTCAATCCAAATTTGTTTCATGGCGGGTCTTCTCCTATAAAACTCATCGGAATAAAAAATCGATTTGGGCCTACCATACCGGGCGTTTTTGCAATTACATTCATAAATTAGGTGCCCGGGTTTTTTGCAATAGTTACAAAATTTAAATTCAGAGCTCCCCCTTACAAAAATAGTTGGAGCATGGGAGGAGGAAGCTATATTGGTATATCCTAGCCCTTGGGTGGTTCTTGAAATTCGTTGGGAACCAAGCAAAGTGTTCAAATTTTGTTCCCCTTGGGTGAACTTAGCTAGGGTCTCCCTTAGGTCTTTGATGGTTGATTCCATGGAATCAACATTTGGAAAATTTTGGATTTTAAGGGTCAACTCTTCCTTCTCTTTGAGAAGTTGTTCTTTTTCGGAAGAGAGTTTTTTGAAATTCTTTTTTAAAGCAACAAATTTGGAAGAGAGCTTGTGAAAGCCTTCCTCCAATTGATCTCTAGCGTATTGGAGATCCTCATAAGACAAATGATTTAAAGAATTTGAATTTGAAGAACAAGAGGAAGAGGAGTCGGAAGAAGTTACCTCGTGAAATGCCATTAGGCATTTGTTACCGTTGTCGCTTGAGAACGAGGAGGAGGAGGATGATGAGGTGTCACTCCATGTCGCCTTGAGGACATTTTTCTTTCCTTTTTCCTTAGCCCGTTTCTTGTTGAGTGGGCAATCGGGCTTGTAATGGCCTTTTTGGCCGCACCCGTAGCATTTTACCTTGGGCTCGGATCTTACGGTGGGTTCTTGCTTTTGCGCCTTGCGAGATTTCTTCTTCTTCTTGTGCTTCTTCATAAATTTGTGCATTTGGCGGGCGAGATTCTCCATTTCCGAGTCACCGCTAGATGATGAAGAGGATGAAGATGATGAGGAGGAGGAGGAGCTTACTTCTTTTTGTACCTTGAGGGCGATGTTCTTTGGTGTCTTGATTGGTGTGCCCTCCTTTTGAGCTTGCCTCCTCATCGTGATCTCATACGTCATTAGGGATCCGATGAGCTCTTCGACCGGCATGTTATTTACATCCTTAGCTTCTTGGATAGCCGTAACCTTAGGTTCCCATGAGCTCGGAAGGATCCATAGGATCTTCTTGACCATTGTTTCTGCAGAAATATTATCTCCTAGGGATTTTCTACCATTGCACACGTCAGTAAATCTAGTAAACATTTCAGAAATAGATTCATTTGGATGCATAGAAAAAGACTCAAAATCCTGACGGTACATGTCCAATCGAGTATCCTTTACTTTGTTGGTCCCCTCATGGGTAACCTTCAAAAGTTTCCAGATTTCATGTGAGGAGGTGCATGTGGAGACTCGATTGAACTCATTTCGGTCAAGGCCGCAATGAAGAGCATTCATGGCTTTGCCATCAAGCTCGAAGTTTCTAATATCGGCGGGGGTCCATTTGGATTCGTCGGGGGTAGACAAAGTATAACCTTGCATGACAATTTTGTAAATAGGATATCCTATGCTTCTTAAAAAAGTGGTCATGCGGGTTTTCCAATAATTATAGTCAGTTCCATCAAAAAATGGAGCACGACCCAATGAAAAGCCTTCGGGGGCGAAAGAGGTTGAGGCCATCAAGAAAGATCTTAAATTTGAAACCGGGTTAGGGTATTACTCAAATTTTCCTCTGATACCAATTGTTAGACGGAGAAAACGGGGAAAAGATGGCAATAGGGGGGGTGAATTTCCTTTTAAAAAAAGATTAACAAATTAAAATCAAAGTTGAAAGTGCAGCGGAAATAAAGAGGCAAACACACAAGAAATTGTTAACGGAGTTCGGCCAAAACCCGGCCTACGTCTCCGCTCCCAACTAAACCGTTGAGAGTTTCTACCGCTTTCTTTTCAATGGTTTTAGCAAGAAACCCACTAGGCTTTGAGGTAGCACTAGAACCTATTACAGCTTGCTTTTGGTGGTTAAGCAAGAACCCACTTTCTTTTAATGGTTGAGCAAGAACCCACTAGCCTTCTTACAGGTGAAGGCTAGCTCACCTATGACACAAGACTTTTAAAAGGAAAGGCTTGAAGAAACCTCTTCACACCTTAATGGTGATGTGAAACCCAAAAGAAAGAGGGATGAAGAAAGAGTTTGGGGTTTGTAGGCACAAACCCAAATTTAAAGCTCAAAAAGATAAATACAATAAAACCCGTAATTGGAGAAGCCTTGGGCGCCTTTGATTGATAGGAGAGTTTGAAGGCTGCTTCCAAGCTTCTTTGGTGGTGCTCTTGGATGTGGAATTGGATGGAGCACTTGGGGTTCCTTGAGAGGAATGCACCGGAGGTATGCCAAATGATCAACAAGGTGTCTGTGGGCTTCCGTATGGTTCCGGTTAGTGTCCGGGGCTTCCTCAGCCTTTATTTATAGGCATGGAACCCATTGGGGGCCTTCGGAGCCGTTGGAGAGGCTTAAAGAGCCGTTGGGAGCCAAGAGAGGGTTGACTGGTCAAAGCCAACGGCTAGTTTGACTGGGCTACCGGTTGGCCAGTACAGCTCCACCGGCTGGCCGGTGCCTTGTATGTTGAGAAGAATTTGGTCCAGGCTCCACCGGCTGACCGGTGCCAGAGCCACCGGCTGGCCGGTGGGCAGACAGTAGCTGTCACTATTCAGTTTGGGTGCCACCGGCTGGCCGGTGACAGAGCCACCGGCTGACCGGTGGAACCTGGCAGTGGGTAATGCCTCTGCCAGGTCCACCGGCTGGCCGGTGCTATCACACCGGTTGGCCGGTGGACTGCAATTTAGTCCATTTGCCAGCTTTCTTGGGCCAATCCTTTGGCAATATTTTGTCTATCAACAAAAACACTTGAAACAAGGTTAGATAAACATGAAAGTGATTGTGATCATGAAAATTAAACCACGAGGGGATACGAGAGGTACAACAATCTCCCCCTATTTTGATGATCACAATCACCAAAACAATTAATGTAAAATACTGAAATTGAAAGGAAATGCTAAGCACGATGAAAAGGATTCTCCCCCAATCAATCAAGAAATTTCTCCCCCTTTGTGATTATCAAAATAGCGTGGGGCATAAAACTTGATTGAGGGAAAACGAGATTTTACATCAATTGAAATTTTTGAAATTTGAATTGAAAGTTTTGAAATGAAAAAAATTGAATAACAGTTTGAATTGAAAGTTTTGAATCAAAAATGAATAGCAAAATTTTGAATTGAAGAATTTGAAACCAAGTGTTGAAATTGAAAGTTTGAATAAAACAAAAAATATTAAACAAACCCAACTCCCCCGAAATAAAAACAACTAATCACCGGGGAGAGGAAACTATTTTTGGCCCGGAGAGACTCGCCAAAAGGGATTTTTCAATCCAAATTTGTTTCATGGCGGGTCTTCTCCTATAAAACTCATCGGAATAAAAAATCGATTTGGGCCTACCATACCGGGCGTTTTTGCAATTACATTCATAAATTAGGTGCCCGGGTTTTTTGCAATAGTTACAAAATTTAAATTCAGAGCTCCCCCTTACAAAAACAGTTGGAGCATGGGAGGAGGAAGCTATATTGGTATATCCTAGCCCTTGGGTGGTTCTTGAAATTTGTTGGGAACCAAGCAAAGTGTTCAAATTTTGTTCCCCTTGGGTGAACTTAGCTAGGGTATCCCTTAGGTCTTTGATGGTTGATTCCATGGAATCAACATTTGGAAAATTTTGGATTTTAAGGGTCAACTCTTCCTTCTCTTTGAGAAGTTGTTCTTTTTCGGAAGAGAGTTTTTTGAAATTCTTTTTTAAAGCAACAAATTTGGAAGAGAGCTTGTGAAAGCCTTCCTCCAATTGATCTCTAGCGTATTGGAGATCCTCATAAGACAAATGATTTAAAGAATTTGAATTTGAAGAACAAGAGGAAGAGGAGTCGGAAGAAGTTACCTCATGAAATGCCATTAGACATTTGTTACCGTTGTCGCTTGAGAACGAGGAGGAGGAGGATGATGAGGTGTCACTCCATGTCGCCTTGAGGACCTTTTTCTTTCCTTTTTCCTTAGCCCGTTTCTTGTTGAGTGGGCAATCGGGCTTGTAATGGCCTTTTTGGCCACACCCGTAGCATTTTACCTTGGGCTCGGATCTTGCGGTGGGTTCTTGCTTTTGCGCCTTGCGAGATTTCTTCTTCTTCTTGTGCTTCTTCATAAATTTGTGCATTTGGCGGGCGAGATTCTCCATTTCCGAGTCACCGCTAGATGATGAAGAGGATGAAGATGATGATGAGGAGGAGGAGCTTACTTCTTTTTGTACCTTGAGGGCGATGTTCTTTGGTGTCTTGATTGGTGTGCCCTCCTTTTGAGCTTGCCTCCTCATCGTGATCTCATACGTCATTAGGGATCCGATGAGCTCTTCGACCGGCATGTTCTTCACATCCTTAGCTTCTTGGATAGCCGTAACCTTAGGTGCCCATGAGCTCGGAAGGATCCATAGGATCTTCTTGACCATTGTTTCTGCAGAAATATTATCTCCTAGGGATTTTCTACCATTGCACACGTCAGTAAATCTAGTAAACATTTCAGAAATAGATTCATTTGGATGCATAGAAAAAGACTCAAAATCCTGACGGTACATGTCCAATCGAGTATCCTTTACTTTGTTGGTCCCCTCATGGGTAACCTTCAAAAGTTTCCAGATTTCATGTGAGGAGGTGCATGTGGAGACTCGATTGAACTCATTTCGGTCAAGGCCGCAATGAAGAGCATTCATGGCTTTGCCATCAAGCTCGAAGTTTCTAATATCGGCGGGGGTCCATTTGGATTCGTCGGGGGTAGACAAAGTATAACCTTGCATGACAATTTTGTAAATAGGATATCCTATGCTTCTTAAAAAAGTGGTCATGCGGGTTTTCCAATAATTATAGTCGGTTCCATCAAAAAATGGAGCACGACCCAATGAAAAGCCTTCGGGGGCGAAAGAGGTTGAGGCCATCAAGAAAGATCTTAAATTTGAAACCGGGTTAGGGTATTACTCAAATTTTCCTCTGATACCAATTGTTAGACGGAGAAAACTGGGAAAAGATGGCAATAGGGGGGGTGAATTGCCTTTTAAAAAAAGATTAACAAATTAAAATCAAAGTTGAAAGTGCAGCAGAAATAAAGAGGCAAACACACAAGAAATTGTTAACGGAGTTCGGCCAAAACCCGGCCTACGTCTCCGCTCCCAACTAAACCGTTGAGATTTTCTACCGCTTTCTTTTCAATGGTTTTAGCAAGAAACCCACTAGGCTTTGAGGTAGCACTAGAACCTATTACATCTTGCTTTTGGTGGTTAAGCAAGAACCCACTTGCTTTTAATGGTTGAGCAAGAACCCACTAGCCTTCTTACAGGTGAAGGCTAGCTCACCTATGACACAAGCCTTTTAAAAGGAAAGGCTTGAAGAAACCTCTTCACACCTTAATGGTGATGTGAAACCCAAAAGAAAGAGGGATGAAGAAAGAGTTTGGGGTTTGTAGGCACAAACCCAAATTTAAAGCTCAAAAAGATAAATACAATAAAACCCGTAATTGGAGAAGCCTTGGGAGCCTTTGATTGATAGGAGAGTTTGAAGGCTGCTTCCAAGCTTCTTTGGTGGTGCTCTTGGATGTGGAATTGGATGGAGCACTTGGGGTTCCTTGAGAGGAATGCACCGGAGGTACGCCAAATGATCAACAAGGTGTCTGTGGGCTTCCGTATGGTTCCGGTTAGTGTCCGGGGCTTCCTCAGCCTTTATTTATAGGCATGGAACCCATTGGGGGCCTTCGGAGCCGTTGGAGAGGCTTAAAGAGCCGTTGGGAGCCAAGAGAGGGTTGACTAGTCAAAGCCAACGGCTAGTTTGACTGGGCTACCGGCTGGCCGGTACAGCTCCACCGGCTGGCCGGTGCCTTGTATGTTGAGAAGAATTTGGTCCAGGCTCCACCGGCTGACCGATGCCAGAGCCACCGGCTGGCCGGTGGGCAGACAGTAGCTGTCACTATTCATTCTGGGTGCCACCGGCTGGCCGGTGACAGAGCCACCGGCTGACCGGTGGAACCTGGCAGTGGGAAATGCCTCTACCAGGTCCACCGGCTGGCCGGTGCTATCACACCGGTTGGCCGGTGGACTGCAATTCAGTCCATTTGCCAGCTTTCTTGGGCCAATCCTTTGGCAATATTTTGCCTATCAACAAAAACACTTGAAACAAGGTTAGATAAACATGAAAGTGATTGTGATCATGAAAATTAAACCACGAGGGGATACGAGAGGTACAACATACCTAACAATGAAATCACCACAATATTTATCAATTTTTTAAATCAATATTAATCAATCGATCATTTCATAACCTTTTCAAACACCCCCCCCCCCCAATCATAATACAATCAAATAAAAACAATAGAGTATTAAAAAGTATCATCACCGAGGATTCGACTCGAGTGCTGATATACACATTTGCAGAGCACCGGAACCTTGACCGGTAGATAGGCAAAAAATTTACAAGATTTCAAATGGAACCTTTGATGGGAATGGTGCATTAAGTAGCTATTTGTTTTTTGTTTTTGTAAAAAAACAAAAAAAACCTAAATTTAAAAAAAATGAAAAAAACACAAAGAAAAACTTGTCTTCCTCTTTCTTTAAAAATCTCTTTGAATTCCCTATAGCCTCCTAAAAAATCCCTCGGATTTTTTTTACCTTGAAATTGAGAGAACAATTCACCAACTTAGGAGAAACATTAGGGATAATCAAATAATTCAAGAACCAATCCTTGTCCAACTAATTGAATTAGATATGGCCAATCCTAGAGAACAAACACTTAAAGAACTCACTTCCCCTGATATGAATTACCAACCTATTGGTATTCAATATACAAACATAGAGGCTGAATTTGAACTCAAATCAGGTTTGATTCATGTTCTCCCTCATTTCCACAGGTTAGCTGGTGAAGATCCACATCTTCATCTCAAATAGTTCCAAGTGGTGTGCTCTACCATGAATCCTCAAGGGGTTTCTAAGGAACAAATAAAACTTCGAGAATTTCCTTTCTCCATAGATGACACTGATAATTCATGGATTTACTACCTCCCTCCTGGTTCCATAACCACATGGAATGACATGAAGTGACTCTTTTTAGAGAAATTCTTTCCTGCTTCTTGTACTTCTTTTATCCGAAAGGAAATAAGTGGTATTCATCAATTCCCAAATGAATCACTCCATGAGTACTGGGAGAGGTTCAAAAATATATTGGAAACCTTTCCACGCCACCAAATCTCTAACCAAATCTTGATCCAATACTTCTATGAGGGGTTATTGGATATGGAGAGAAATCTCATTGATTTCACAAGTAGCGGTGCTCTTGTGGATAAAACTCCCGCAACTGCAAGAGATCTTACAAGTAACATGGCCGCAAACACACAAAAATTCCATACTCGAGCTCATTATCAATTCAAAAAATTCCAAGAGAATCAATCTATAGATTATAACAAGATTAAAGAGTGAATTAGTGAACTTACAGGTCTTGTGCGACAAATAGTTGTGGCTTCCAAAGCCCCAACCTCATCTTCTCCACAATCAATGTTTCCTGAACCTGTCAAAAATTGTGGAATCTAAATCTACCCATCTCATCCAACTGACACATGTACACAAATTCAAGAGGATCAATCTGATTCATCTAGACCAATGGAGCTAAATGAAGCATATTCTCAGAGGAACACCAACCCTCAACAATCAGTTCAGTTTGTTAGAAACTTCAACCAACCCCACTCTAAGCCCTTATCTTATACCTTTAACCAAGGCTTGAGGTATGGTAATCCCATTTCTTATCCCTCTCAAATCCCTCCTCAAAACCCAAACCAGTTCCAATATGGTCAAGGTGTTGGTAACTTCCAACAACCTTACCCTTTTGTTTCTCAACCTCAAAGGAGAAATCCTCCTCCTGCTCATCCTGGATTTCACTATCCTAGTGAGCATTCCCAATTCTCAAACCAATACAATCACTTTCCCAAGAACCAAAATCAAGAAAATCCCAATCCAGGACAAGCCTCTTCTTCCAAGAAACCATAGTAAAGCGTTGTAGAAGATCTTTCCTCCTTCACCTGTTCTACCCTCAAGAACATTGAAACCCAAATTCTTCAACTTGCTTCCCTCCTAAGCCAGCAAAAAAATAAAATTCTTCCGAACTCCCAGATCAACCATTACCCAACCCCAAGGGTAATGTAAGTGCAATTGCACATAGATCAGGAAAGAAAATTGCTATGCCTCATGATGAGACCTACCACTCCCCTTTAAATATTGACCTAGAAAATGAAAAGAAAAATAAACTTGAAAAGGATTACGAATCCATTCCATCACCTCCTTCCATTCCACTTAGGAACTAAATTCCTTTTCCTCAAGTCATTTCTAAGCCAAAGAATTTTTTGAACTCAATCCTAAAATGCTCGACATGTTTAGAAGTGTCGAACTCAACATTCCCCTCTTAGATTCCATTAAAAAAATTCCTAAGTATGCCAAGTTTTTCAAGGAATTGTGCACCCAAAAGAGACAACTTAGGACCTTATAAAATGTTTCCACCCATCATTCTATTCCTATAAAGTGCAAAGATCCTGGGACCTTTACAGTTCTATGAAAAATATAAGGTTCAAACTTTGATGATTCACTCATAGACTTAGGGGCCTCAATAAATTACATGCCTAAATCCATCTTCTCTAACCTTGGTCTAGGTCCCTTGCACCCAATGGGTGTTTTCATTCAATTGTCCAATCGAAGCACTGCTAGTCCTAAGGGTATAATCAAGGATTCTCTTGTTCATGTCAATGATCTTATCTTCCCTGCTGATTTTTATGTCCTTAACATGGAAGGTGAGACAAACTCTTCTTGATCTCCCCTAATTCTAGGAAGACCATTCCTCATGACTGCTAGAACCAATATTGATGTCCATTTAGGTATCTTATCCATGGAATTTGGTGACCAACTGGTCAAGTTCATCATTTTCCAGGCCATGTGATACCCATATGAGGACAACTCTCCATTCTCAATCAATGCTTCTAAGGAAACTTCTGAGAGTCAAGTGAACCCCATTTTATCATGTTCATCATGTTCTGAAGAGAAAGGATCTTGTGAAATATGAATCATGATTAACAAGGTCGTAAATGGTGAAGTTGGTGTAGACCTCTCATTAATAGACTCCATCAATCTAGAGGATCTTGAAAACTCTCTTGAATCCCACATCAACTCTAATCTCTACTGCTTCACCTTGGATAGTATGAAGGAAAATGAATCTGAATCAACTGAAGTCCCTTACTCCATTCTTGAGTTGTCTAACCCACAAATTAAAGATGAGATAGATCTGAAACCTCTTCCGAAACGCCTGAAATATGCATTCCTTTTCCATGATCACTCTTATCCTATCATTATCTCTTCTTGACTTACTGAAACTAAGGAGTCCAAACTTGTTAAAGTGTTAGAGAAAAACAAAAATGCCTTAGGGTAGACCCTAGATGATATACCAGGAATCAACCTCACACTTTTCATGTATCACATCCATCTTGAGGAATTATCCAAAACAATTAGACAACAACAAAGAAGACTCAATCCACTCATACTTGAGGTAGTTAGGGAAGATATAACCAAGATTCTTTAATCTCGTATTATCTACCAAATTTATTATAGTGAATGGGTTATTCCAATTCAAGTTGTACCTAATATGGGTGGAATAACTATTTTCACAAATGAACATGGAGAGGTAGTCACAAATCGAGTGAAGAACAAATGGCGTGTGTGTATTGAATATAGAAAATTGAATGTTGAAACAAGAAAATATCACAATCCTCTTCCATTCATTGATCAAATTCTAGAATGATTACCCAGAAAGTAACACTAATACTTTCTTGATGGATACACTGGCTACTTTTAAATCCCAATCACACCATAGGGCCAAGAAAAGACTACATTCACTTTCCCCTTTGGAACATATACATATAGGAGAGTGCCTTTTGGCCTTTTCAATTATCCTGCAACATTCCATTGGTGTATGATGTGTATCTTTTCTAAATTCATTGAATATTGCATGGAAGTATTCATGTATGGCTTTACCATTTATGGTGTGTCATTTGAATCTTTCTTGAATTCATTATCTCTTGTCCTTAAAAAGTGTGTCAAGTGAAAACTTGTGTTAAATTTTGAAAAATGTCACTTCATGGCTTCAAATGGGATTGTTCTAGGGAACATAGTTTTAAAAGATGGTATTGAAGTTGATCCGACCAAAATTGAAGTGATGAATCACTTCCTGAACCCACTTCTGTTTGAGACATTCGTTCATTCCTCGGTCATGTCGGTTTCTATTTAATATTCATCCATAACTTCAGTAGAATTTCCCTCCCACTCACTCGGTTACTCCAAAATGATGTCACTTTCCATTTTGATGATGTTTTCAAGAGAGTATTCATTGAACTCAAAACGGTTCTTACATCTACCCCGATAATCCAACCCCTAGATTTTTCCTTAGCCTTTGATTTGATGTGCGATGATTTTGATATAGTGGTTGGGGATGTTCTTGGTCAAAGAAGAGAAAAAATTCATCATGTCATCTATGGTTCCTCAAAAAATTTGGATGAAACTCAATATCACTACACTATGACTAAAAAGTAACTTTTATTAGTGGTTTTTCCTTAGATAAATTCTGGACCTACCTCTTAGGTTCCAAATTCATCATCTTCAGAGACTATTCTTCTATAAAGTTCTTACTCTAGAAAAGTGATTCCAAAAAGAGGCTAATCAGATGGATCCTAATCCTCCAAGATTTTGACCTTGAAATCAAGGATAGGACAAGAAAAGAAAACCCTCTGGCTAATCACTTTAGTAGAATTTATAATTATTCTCTTTTAAAAATCATTGATCCTGAATTCCCCACTGAGTACCTTTCATCTCACACTCCAAAAATACCATGGTATACCCCAATTGTAAATTACTTGGTTTCGGGTGTTTTTCCTAAATTTTTTTCAAAAAAACAAAAAATAAAGTTGAAAATTGATTCAAATTACTATTTTTGGGAAAATAATAATCTTTAGAAAAATGGGGATGACATGGTAATTAGAAGATGTGTTGATAAAGATGAACATTCCTCCATCTTAGAATTCTATCACTCACTTCCTGGAGGTGGCCACTTTGGACCACAAAGGACCTCCCGAAAGGTCCTAGACTCTGGATTCTTCTGGCCTTCACTCTTCAAGGACTCACATGAGTTTTGTCAATCATGTCTCACTTTCAAAAAGTTTGGCACAATTTCCAAAACAAATTAAATGCCCCAAAAGCCTTTAATCTTCTGTGAGATCTTCTATGTTTGGGGCATCAATTTCATGAGACCATTTCCCCCTTACAATGGATTCTCATACATTATTATTGCCATAGATTATGTTTCTAGGTGGGTTGAGGCCAAACCCACTAGAAATGATGATTCATATATTGTTACTGAGTTCCTAAAGACACACATCTTCCACCAATTTGGCACACCATGTGCCTTGATAAGTTACTTAGGAATCCATTTTGTAATAAAACCATGGAATCTCTTTTGAAAAATAATTGTGTTGTACATAAAACTTCAACTGCATATCACCCCCAAACAAATGGCATGGCTGAACGTTTTAATAGATAAGTGAAAAGAGTGCTTGAGAGAATTTTAAAACCCACCAAAAAAGACTGGCCGGAAAGACTTGGTGAAGCACTTTGGGCTTATCGAACTTCCTATAAAACACCCATTGAGATGTCTATTTTTAGGCTAGTTTTTGGTAAATAATTTCATTTACTATTTGAAATCCAACATAAGTCTTTTTGGGCTGTGAAAACCTTTAATTTTGATTGTGAAAAATCTGGTAAAGAAAGATTGTTGCAATTGGCTAAACTGGAGGAGCTTCAACTTGATTTTTATGAGAATTATAATCTCTACAAAGAAAAATCCAAGCCACTCCATGACAAACACACCCTGTGAAATGTATTTCATGAAGGTGAAAATTGAAAGTCCAAGACCCCTCTTCCAAAAGGACTTTCACAGTTAATGGACATCGGTTAAATCATCACCATGAGAGGACACAAAATCCTGTAACCACATCGACTTCCATCAGATCCACAACTTCTATAGTAAACACACCATTTTATGGAGATGATGACCCACAAAATCAAAACTAGGGGGAACATATTTCCCTTTAAGTCCTCTTCTATCTCTCTCTATCTATATCTATCTCTCTTTATTCTTCTTCCTCCCTCATTCTCATTTTTTTACCACTTTCCTCATCACACATTTTTATTTACACTTTCTCTTTTTTGTGTGTGTGTCTTTATAAAAAACTAAAAAAAACCTAAAAGAACTAAAAAACAAAAAAAATATTTAAAAAATATATATATGAAAGATCAAGAGTCATACTTACTCACCTTCCAATTTTCAAATTGTGTCCAACTATTTTGGGGAGTCAAAAGACATGTTTTCATCTCAAAACTTTTTTATTTTCATTATGATTTTGGATAAAGAATATTGTGTCAAAACCAAAAAAATTTGAATTATCAATTTTTTATTAAGAAATTGATTTTCCCCACCTGTGAGGAACAAAATTTTCTTTCATGCCAAGGCTACCTATGGCCATATTTTCAAAATGTGTGTTTTCACCCCCATTTGTGAATCTTGTGTTTGTGGACCTTCTATCTGAATTTCCAACTTTGGTGTGAATTAATATGATATAGGCATTTTCTGTACCTCATTAGAATCACAATAGCCAAATATCCTCTCATTACCCTTACATTAATCCTCCTTTTGAAATCCACTTCGAGCCTATTAAAAACTTTTCTTTGATAGCCACATTACAGTCCCAATACCTTATCCCTCCCAATATCAACATGTATTTTCATTGCATAATTTTTTGAAATTTAATTATGGTGGGGAATGGATTTAATTTTGGGTACCCTTTTGTTGATTTTCATAATTTTATCATATTCATGAAGGAAGGCATCAATTTATGTGTGGGGGAGGGGTTTTCCTTCAGTGGGGTTTTGGAATGTATATATGTTTATCTTGTATAGATGATATTGAAATGTGTTCAAAAAAATATCAAAAAAATAAAAAAAAATGAAAATAAGAATGGGTTGTGTCTTAGGTGGGTCAAAAATCACTCTTCCTCAACCTCTGATCTTGTTATAACTATTACAATTAGTTTCTTGAGGAGATAAATCATGGGTTAATAGATTAGTGTGAGATCTTTTTCAAGTTCAACTTTTGAAAAAAATACAAAAAAATTGAACACTTATATCATTAGGAGAAGTTTCGTAGTGTGTAAATATTTCATCTTCTCATACACTTAAAATTTTCTTCCCCTCTTGTGTCTTTCTTTACACAAACATTCCCTTGTAAATATGTGTTTCCATTTCCTTCCATGTTTCGTTACAAAAAAATTGTGTATTGTTTTACCCATGCTGATGTTTTACCCCTCTTCTCCTCTCTTTGGACATTATATTCCTACCATCCCATATCCACATAAAAACCTCTTAAAAAGACCTCTTGATTATTGTGCACTTTTGCATAGGGAATGGAAGATGAGATCACTTTCAAACTCTAATATTTTCACTTTTGGGTGGTGAAAGAGTGAACCTCCATAAATTAATTTTATCATCTTGAGAGGTGTGAGTTTTAAGTGTCCACATTTTTCATTTCTAAATTTGAGAATGAAAAAATAATTGTTTTTGAAACATTGTTTCTGTAAAAACTTGTGGTGGAATTCAATATGGATGAGTGAAATTGTCTAAACCTACCCTGATTGGAGAAAACAAAATTTTAATATTTTTTGGTGAGTAAAAATGATTTTGTTATGTTTTATATTTATTGCACATGAGGACATGAACAAGACTAAGTGTGGGGGAGTTGATGTTATTAATATTTTCATACCTTATTATATACTCAATTCACTAATTTTATATGAAATGTGCATAATTTTTGTGAAATGTTAATGTTTAAATATTATATATAATTTTAGAGCATGATTTGAATTCATCCAGATTCAAATCTGTTTAATTTCTTAATAATAACTATCACCATACTAATAAAAATTGTACGGTTATTATTTTGTAAGATTTCTAATTCAATATCCAAAATTTCATTAGAAGTAATCTTGGACCCATTATGCCATTAGAAGGTTCATATGGATCACACAATAAGGCCCGTAGAATCTGTGAAGAAACTAGACCATCCATGAAGATTGAATTACTCGGATCAATAGAAAAGTGAAAATTAATTCATTATCCTCAAAAATTCAGATAAAAATTCAAGGAGTCATGAATAAAAATTTCAAGGTCCAAACCCAAAAACAATGGGCCCAAATGAAGTTTGAAGTCCATCCCACCATTCTGGATGGGAATTAAAATCAGGAAACTATTCCTGCATTTTCTCCTTATTTAATCATCAAATAAGGCTGGTATTTTTCAGTATTAAATCTAAGATATATTCGGGCGACTTTTTATAATAAATTATTTTTATTTTAAGGCATCTTCCTATTCAAAAATCCATTCACATTTCATCCATCGAAAAAGCATGGATAGAAATGGACAGTTTAACTTTATTTATTAAAACTGCCATAACTTTAGAAAAAATAAGTAAAAATGCCACAAAATTTTGAGGTATGACATTAAACATAAATATATACAACTTTTAAGAAGAGATCATCTCTATATTCAGCTATCTGGAGGGCCAAATTGGTGATGCGAGTGTAGGGGAAGATTTAGAATGCAAATTTTCCACCTCCTCGGTCTATAAATACAACCCCCTATTCTTCTTGCATGGAGAAGGAATTTCAGAAGAGGTGAGAATTTATTGTCCTAAAAACAATCCTTTACAAAGTCTTGGGAGGACCTTTCATACTCAATTTTTCACTTGAGATACCTTTCCTCCTCTCTCTTTTTTCATTTATTTTTGTGTTCTTCTTTGTTGTAATCTTGTAAGTCTTTGTTTTTGTAATTCTATTTTAATGAAAGTTTATTCTTATTCATCTATTATTCTAATAAATATTCTATTAAATAATATTAATGGTCTTAAAATAGTTTAAATACAGTTGAATCCTCTTCCCTTCTTTTGATTTCTCATTCAATCTAAAGTTAATATTTAATTCCCTTCATCGTTTGTGTGTGTGTTTGGAGCACCACTCTTTTCTTATCCCTTTATTTTTCTTATCTTCTTAATTTATCATCATAATAATTATAACCAGATTACTAATCATTTCAATGGATAATTAAATCTATAGTTGGGTTGAGTTATAATTTAGTGATGTTAAGCCATTTATATCTTTTTCTTTATGAGTATTCTTTGAATTAACATTGTGTATGTTGGACTTAACATGTCATGGATTAATGAATTGTTTTGTTTAACGAGTGGTTTCCATGGATTATTGGAACCATAAATACACTACCAAAAACAAGATATGATTAATATTATAACCCTAAGTTGTGTTAAGGCTTGGATTAAATCCTTAAAACTTGGTAATTCCGATCAACGTCAACTTGTGACATGGGTGTTAATTTAATGAAATATAAAGAAATGCTTAAGGATATCACAAGATTAACTACCTAATGATGAACTCTCCCCAATCTTTATCAATTTTTTAAATCAATATTAATCAATCAATAATTTCATAATCTCTTCAAATAAACCCCCCAATCATAATACAATCAACTAAAAACAATCGACTATTAAAAAGTATCATCGCTGAGGATTTGACCAGAGTGTTGTTATACACATTAGCAGAGCACCAGAATCTTGACCGGTCGAGAGGTGACAATTGGATGCGATTTAAAATAAATTTAATCAAAATCAGTAAATTACATTTAATTAAAATAATTTAAATTAAATAAATCAATTTAGGGTAAACAAAAATTGAGCATCATGATGGAACCACTTACCTCAGGATCAATGGATCATGTAACACCAAACCCTAATTGGGATTTGATAATATAGAACGAAGATCATGGAAACTAGTAAATTAGGATCAAAACAAGGTTTTAGATCCAAAAACAGAGGTTATTATATTCAAAAGGAAATATAGGGATCTATAGAACCCTATGAAGGAGAAGAGAGATCACAGTATGTAGAGATCGGGGTGAGGAAACTAACCAGGAGAAGATCGAAGGGAATTCTTCAAGACTCGAATCACTTCAGGGATGGATTTGAGGGGAAAAGAACTTATATTGGGTTATCCCGAGGAAAAAGAACTTGTATGGGGTCATGATAGTTCTTTAAAGCACCTAATGTGGGGGTTTCATGATTTTTAAGTTGGATTTTTATATTAAGGAAATCTTGTGCACGATTACCTGGGAAGAGCCACACAGTTTCTCATAAGAGGGTGCATTGTCTGAAAAATAGTGCGCCAACTGTGAAAAACCCCATTGACTGGGTCTACACAGTTTGTCTTGAGAGGGAACATGATTTGGGAAAATATTGCGACAACCATGCACTATCCCAAAATTTTCATAACTTTTAAAAATTAAACCTGAAATAAACCTAAATGAAACTCAAAAAAATCTTGGTAAAAAGAGTGGTTTAGGAATACCTAAAAATAGTAACAGGATGTTACAACCTTCCCATCATAGAATCTTTTTATCCCCAGAAAGCCTACTTTGAATCTTCCATGCCAAAAGGATAACTTCACTACTCTATCATCAGTTCCACCCTTTCCCACATCTCATGATTATCAACAACGTGTTTCCATAACACTCAAACCAAAAGTATCATACTCCCAAAAGGTACCTTAATTTTATAATAAACTACCATGATTGGCTATTCAGTCATGAATAAATCAGGTCCAAATTCAATATCATTCTATATTAGAACATGAGATGGATTAGATAGATACATTCCTAGCTAGGATACATGGAACATGTTATGTATCTACGTTAGCTGTGGTGGAAGTGCTAAACATTAAGCAACTTTTCCAAACTACTCAACAACCTCAAAAGGCCCCATAAAACAAGGTCATCATCATTATCTAAAAAATCAAATAAATATTTTCTATAGTCTCTTTCACCAAACTTGGTCCAACCAATGAAATTTCACCAATCTCTAACCAACATAACTGAGATATATAAGGCCTAAAAAGGATCTATTCTGATCACAGACTATATTATATTTAGACTCAAATAGTCTCAAATGATCATCCCAATCCCCAAAAAAGTTTATAACACAAGTGTGGATCATATCCACTAGAATCTGTATAGATCTTTATATTTGTCCATCTAATTGCGGATAGTATTCCATACTCAAATAGACATGAGATCCCAGTGCCTCCTGAAGGCCTCTCCAAAAATGAGAAGTGAACTGAGAATCCCTATCAGAGACTATAGCATATGGAACTCCGTGAAAATGAAAAATCACTTTTACATAGATATTTCCCAACTATTAAACTTTGGTTGTATCAAAAATGGGTATAAAGTGATCTGATTTCATCATCTATTCGATGAAAACCCATATCTCAATATTATTTCTCTAGGTAGGCGGCAACCCAACCACAAAGTCTATAGATATATCATCCCAATTCCATGTAGGCATAGGAAGTGTCTAAAGAAAACCTGAAGGTTTCTGGTGCTTGGCCTTAACCCGTTGACATGAATAACATCTACAGACAAAATCAGTAATTTCTTATCTCATACCTAGACACCAGAATTATTACTGTATTTCTTAAAACATATTAGTGGTTCCTGAGTGCACATCCCACTAGGAATTATGTCAATCCCCCATCAAAAATTTCCTTACCTATAATAGCACAAAAAATGAATCTGATATCAAAGAATTCCCTCTTCATAGAACGACCTCTCAGTAATAGTCTCCCCACTATAAAGAGATTCTATAATACTAAAGAATTCATCATCAAGTTGATTCTCCTGAATAATCATCTCGAGAAGAGAGTATTTCAACTAAACATTGGAAAAAGAAACATCATACCCCAATTCTTAGACCCTGATATGAAATTGTGAGAATAGATCTATCAAGTTCCACTCTTCTGAAGATTCTTTTACTGCTTGGGTCATAATTTTTCTGCTCAAAGCATCTGTGATGACATTCCCTTTCCCTAGGGTATATGTGATGTTGAAATAAAAATATTGTAGGTATTCCACCTAACACATATGGAGGAGATTTAAATCTTTTTAATAGATGATATAACTCAAGATCTTACAGTCATAAAACTCAGTAAACCTTTCTCCATAAATATAATGTCACCAAATCTTAAGTACATGCATCACAAATTCATTTTCAAGGTCATAGGTTGGATAATTTTTATCGTGTGGCTAAAATGATAATATCATTAGGTAAAAACATGATCACATTCCATAAGAATGCATCACAAACCTAAACCTATTAAATCAAAAAAGACCACATAGCCATGCCCGACCTGTGTAAGATTCAACACTAGCACAGTAGTCAAAATACATTTCATCTCGAAAAAATAACTATGAAATTTTTCATCCCTAGAAAATTTTAATCCCTTCTGAGTCATAGAAATCATCGGAGAAGCCAACTCTGATAATTACTTAATGAACTGATGATAATACCCAGATAAACCCAAGAAGCTCTGAATCTTGAAAACATTACATGGTTTTTCCCATGTCATAATAGTTTTTACCATATTAGGATCAACTGATATCCCATTTTCTGACACCACATGTCCCAAGAGTTTCACTTCCCAAATCTATAAATCACATTTCTAAAGATTGACATAAAGTCAGTGATTTCTTATAAACTATAGAAGTATTCTCAGATAAAGCACATATTCCTCCTCAGACTTGGATTAAACAAAGATGTCGTCAAAAAAGACTACCATAAATATTTCCAGATACTCATGAAAAATCATATTCATTAAATCCATAAAGATTTTAGGATCATTAGTTAGACCAAAGGGCATAAAAAGGTACTCATAACGGCTATACGTACTCCAAAAGGTGGTTTTCTAAATGTCATATTTCTTTATCCTCAGCCGATGGTAACCAGATCGAAGGTCAATCTTTGAGAACCAATTATCCCATTTCAACTAATCAAACAGAACATCAATTTTTAGCAATGGATACTTGTTATTTACCATCACTCTATTGAGATTTTGATAGTCAACACATAGGAAAATTGAACCATCATCTTTCTTAGGAAAGAGAATCGGCACTGCCCAAGGAGACACACTCAGGTGTACAAATCATTTATCTATAAGATCATCTAAAAAATTCTTCAACTATTTTAGTTAATATGATTCCATGTGGTAAGAAGGAATAGAAACTAGTTGATTACCAGGAACTAAATCAATATAAAACTCTTCCTCTCTTACTGGAAGAAAACCAAATAAGTCAGAATTTGTTATCCTAATTAGGTTATATACCCTAAGAGGTGGGAATCATGGTATGAACGATTAAAACTCCTTCCCCTTCGAAGATTGTTTTGTCGTTAAACAAAACACTCTTCTCTATATTTTTCATATAAATGTATGAATAGAATTGAAATCATGAACAATACATAGCAATTTTACTTGGTTCTCTCTCACTGGATAACATCCAAGGATCATAAAATGGAGACATTCCTATGTACCAAATCCAGTAAGGCTCCCTTATAGATTACAAGGTTTGAGCAAGATCACTTATATGCTTGGGCTCACTACCTTTACAAGGTTTAGGATTAGCACACTATTTTCCCAAGGGTCACTCCCTGAGTCTCTTTATCTAGATCACTTCTAAGGTAAATGATCATCTTCTTCCTCTTCCTTTTCTCACCACTCTTGGAAGTGATTCACCCATAGTTTATGGACTTGTAGGTCCCTTTATTATCACTAATGAATACATCCTAGGTTATAGATAGATTATCTATTAAATTTCCACTTTCATCCAATTGATGAATACCACTTTACCATAGTTCCACTAGGAAATCACTTTCACAAAACTTTTGTGATGCTCACTACCTTCGAAAATTCCCACTTTTGGGAAACTTCTACTTTTGTGAAGCTAAAATAGCCTTCATGAAGCAACCACCTTTCATGAAGATTTCTTCTTTCACTAAGCTCAATTAAACTTTGTGAATCTCATAACTTTTGGTTGTATTTTTATAGCCTTTCAAAATTCCAACACTTTTGTGAAGCAAGAATATTTCAGTTAATGTTTATATCCTTCACAAACCACCTTCCTTCATAAACATTTTCTCAATGACAACCTTCACGAGCCACCTTTGTGAATATATATCCTTAGTATATTTATTAGGTATCACTAATTTTATGAAGTCTTAGAGGCCTATATATAGGTGTTTCCACCGATTCCATAATCTTCTATATAGTTCACCACCATTTTACAATGATACCTCGTTTTTTTTTCATGATCCTCCCTTCATCGTGGGGTTACATAGAAATTTCATGTTTGTGATGTTTTTCGTAGTCATGTAGCTCATCATTAAAACCTTATCCCCTTTATGAAACACCCTTCACAAACTCCAATATTTTCAAAACTCTTTCCTTTTACTTATTTTCATAAGGACTTAAAGGAAATCCAATTTTTTTGATGCTTTCCATCCTCCAAATTTTGGACCCCAAAAATTTGGAAAACAATGTGAAACGACATCACCTTTTGTACCTAATTTTCTATACCACTTCAAGGGAATCCATTCCTTTTTCATGGATCATTGTAAATATACCTTGTTAAAAAATCCCTGTAACTCCATAACATATGTTGGAAACCCAATTTATCAACAAACACAATCAATCCAAAAATACCTCAATGTTACGTTGAGAGATTTTTTCCTACATAAGGAAACACGTCGGGAAACTCGATGAAAACTGGAGGGAGATCACCAATCAAAGATCCCCACTCTAGATTAAAATAAAACACTGATGCTACTTTACCCAACTCTGGATAAGAAGTTCTGGCCTTGCTCAACCTTGGGTCTCATTCTCCTTAAAAGATGTGACACACACCATTGGATGTAGTAAAGAAGATCCGTCAAAGATAAAAATCAATCTAGACTTTATTGGCAATGATATAATCCATTATGAATATTAATTCAAGTGGTATCATGTCAAGAAATAGAAAAATCCAAGCAATAATGACATATTATAGAGATAATACACAACCGGGACTACAGATACCCTATTCTCTCTTCATACTAAGGGGTGTAGTAATATCTATAACATAAGATAAAATGTCTATAAGAATATTTAGAAGATTAAAATTATGGGTTGAAATAAATGAATGATATGCACCAGTATTAAATAAAGTAGTCACTAATGATGAAGATATAGTGAGGGTACCTCTCATAGTTTCTGGACCCATATATGCTTCCTTTGGAGACTCTTCCATTGTATGAAGAAGCGTCATCCCAGATTCCTATGGCTGGAACCCTTTTATACATGAAGCATCTGATCTCCCCATAGTTTTAGAAGGATATTATGATCCCATGCCCCTATGAAAAGTGGAATAGATATGGAATAAATTTTTTAGGTTACCTAAGCATCTTTAGGAGCCACATATCTTAGGTGAATCAGTGAAAACGCTCTTAGAATTCCCTAGATTTCCACACTGGTAACAAATCAAAGGACCTATACCAGGAACTGTAGGAGGTTTATAAAAACACTGCTGTCGAGAACCACCATGAGAATCATCATGCTTACACTTTCCTTTAAAGAAACCCATGTTTCCACTAGGATAAAAAGAAACTCTCGATAACCCTAACTTTCTAGCCAAGTCCATTTCAACCATCAAAACACTATCCAACACATTAACATAACAAGTAAGATTCAGTAAAAAAAACCTAATAATTATTATCATATCTAAGTCCCAACTATAACCTTAGATCCTTCATATTTTCATTCAATAATATCTTATGTGAAAAATGCATGATCTCAGCAAAATGGTTTGCATGCTCTACCATGATCCTATCATCCTGGTCAAGTTTGAAAAACTCCATATCCTTGGCCAATAGCATCATCTCTAGAAAGAATTGATCAGTGAAAATAACTTAGAATTATTTCCACTCTAATACCTAGTGCTTCTTCACCATCACCATAGTGTCCCATTATCTCCTGCTTGGTCCTTTTAGTATGAAGTTGGCACACTACACCTTTATTTATTTGGGTGTCTCCAAGAAGCCAGAAAAACATTCTATCCTTATCAACCATTCCTCAAACTCTTGAGGATAATTTTATCCTTTTAATGGTATTGAATTATAATGAAGAAACTCTTGAGAACATTCTCAGAGAACATCCCTTTAATGTTCCACAGATAGAGCCTGAATGGGAACTCGTGGTGGTGCATGTACCAGATCTTGGACAGTACACACAATCACCTCAACTAGGTTCGGGACCACGATTGGATTTTGTCACTAAGTTTTATAATTATCTTCCTCCTTGATCCGATTCATGCGTATTCTTTGAGCCATGATGTTACACAACATCAGTAGACAATAAGGAAGACATCATATGAACACTCAAATAGAGAAAATATGGTAAATAAATCCCAACATAAAGACAAAAATATTTGTATTTCAATACTATCCAAATAAAAAGTAAGGAAAATAATAGAACTAATCCTCAAGGCATTTTTTCCAAAACACCCATGGTGACTTAAGGTTCGTTAGGGTGATATCTGGATAGGAAATCAATAGTAAATACCTCATAATTCCTGACAAGATTTCATAATTCATACTAACTTCAAGACAAGAAGCTCAACCTCCCTCTGATACCGCTTTGTCATGAACCATCTCGGGTACCCCAGTAACCCAATAACCAATCTGGTCCTAACATATCCCAAAGGGTGTTTCCAATCCCCATGGTTTGGTGACAAGCACCTAAAATCATACAAAATGGAAGTGGGAATGGTTTTTCTACAAAAAATACATAAGAAAGATATCAAATAAGTATGAATACGGAAGAAACTCCACTGGGAGATGTGTACCAAAAGTCAAACATGTATGAAAACCCAAAGTACTACAACAAAGTACTAGAAAAATAGAAATATAAACAACTCAGGTCCCTATAGATGTAACTCTCCAAGTAAACGGATAAACCTATAGAACCACATCTAAGTGGTGCCTTACCCATGTTCGAACATGGAAGGAGATAATCTATAAACATCTGAAGGAATAGGTACGGTGTGAGATAAAATCCTAGTAGGGTTTCACCAAGTATTCCATAACAAGATGCCAATATCGAATTAACCAAAAAAAGTTCCTTCAATTTTCCAAATAAATAGGTTTGGAATTTCGAAGAATATTTAAACTAGTCAGGATTTAAATTTAAAAAGATGGAAAAACATTAGCAAATCATGATTCACATTTCAAAATGATGTAAATACTTTCAAAAATGGATATTTACACAAATGGATCAAATAAACACTTTTATATAAAATATTTTATATAAATTCACAAGTCATGTAAAAAAAATTCAACATTTGTATACATTTATATGTCACATATAAACAAGCAATAAATGTGGTCATATTCCAAGAGGTACGATAGTTCCAGGTCATGGGATCCTCACACACTCATGTGATAAAACGAAATGTGTACACACATCCCTCGGAAATGGAAACATAGGACTCATATATGTCCCAATGGGGATGAGAGATGTGCTGACCAAAGTTTTTTTAGTGTTTTAAAGCGTCAATCTGTTTCTTGGGAAATTACAGCCTAGAATGTTTGTCCTAATAAATCAATAACTAACTAGGCTTACATGTGCTCTAGTACAATCCAATGATGGGAAATTTATTTTAAGAAACCTTAAAATACAAATAATTCCAATTTTCCCATATCAAAAATACCAAATTAAATTTAAAAATAAAAAAAGGTTTTTATTAAAAAACATGCCTTTTCACCAAGATTAAACCCTAAGGTTTCTATTAAACCATTTTTAATCCATTTTTACAAATAGAGGTTTTAAATGAATTCACAATTAAATTTTACAATATAATTTCACAATTAAATTTAACAATTTAATTTCAAACAATTTCTATCAATTTCACAATAAACCCCCAATTCAATGGAATTCATTTTTATCACAATTTTTTCATCAAAACCATTTCACAATTTAAATTAAATGATTTAAATTTCACCAATTTCCATAAATGCACCCCAATTCAATGGAATTGGGGTTTTCTCAATTTCATGCCAAACCCCCATTTTTAAAACCCCAATTCAATGGAATTTGGTTTTTCCAAAAAACCAATTGAAATCCATTTAATCAAAATAAATAAATTTCATTTAATTCAAAAAATTTAAATTAAATAAATCAATTTAGGGCTAACAAAAATTTGGCATCATGGTGGAACCACCTACCTTAGGATCAATAGATCTCTTAATGCCAAACCCTAATTAGGATTTGATAATGAAGAACGAATATCATGGAATCCAGGAAACGAGGTTAAAACATAGGTTTGAGATCCCAAAATAGAGGGTATTAGATAAAAAAATCAACATGGGGATCCACATAACCCTAGGGAGGAGAAGAGAGATCAGGGTGGTGAAAATAAGGGTGTTCTTTAAGATTCAAATCACCTTTGGGAGGGATCTGAGGGGCCAAGAACTACTCTTGGGTGATCATAAGGAAGAACTCATATAGTTTCATGCAAGGTCCATCTAAAAATTAAATTCGGGGTTTTAGGATTTTTAAGTTGGATTTTTGGATTAAATAAATCTCATGCTTGATTAGGTAGGTAGATATGCACAGTTTAACAAACCATGAAGACTAAGTGTGTGCTTATTTTAAATGGTCCACACAATTTCTCCAAAGATGAAGAAAGTTATGAAAAAATGTGCACCAACCGTGAAAAACCCCACTGCTTGGGTCTACATGGTATGTCTTGAGATGGAACACAGTTTGGGAAAAGTGTGTGCCAACCATGAAATAGCCCATAATTTTCAAATATTTTAAAAATTCAACCCAAAATAACCCCAAATGAAGACCAACCAAATCTTGTTAAAAATAGGGGTTTAGGAATACATGAAAATAGTAACATGATGTTATAATACTTATGTGATACTAAATCATATTCACCTTCTTAACCATTTATTCTAACAATTATATTACTAAAAACTTTATTTCCTTGAATTTATCCCAACAAGATGGAGTCTAACACCACTTTATATATAATGCTTCAAAAGGTGTCATATATATATTGGAATAAAAAATGTTATTATAAGAAAACTCAACTAAATTCATATGTTGATCTAAAAATCCATGATAATCCATTGAACAATCTTTAAAAATATCCTAAAAATTATAAATCATTCTTTTTTATTATCCATTATATTAAGGATGAAAGGTTGTACTGAAATTTAATTCATTACTCAATGACTTCTGAAGTCCTTTATATAAATTAGAGGTGAATCTAGGATTAAGATCAGAAATAATAGAAAGAGGGAATCTATGTAATCTAATTATATCTTTAACAAAAAGTTGAGAAAATTGATCTGAATACATATTATATTTAATGTGAATAAAATGATAAAATTTAGTTAATCGATCATAAATTACCCAAATAATATTATTACCTTGAGATTTCATTGGTAATACCACCATGAAATCCATGGATGTATTCTTCCATTTCCATTACAGAACTAGAAAATACTAAATCATCCCCTTTGGTAAGTTTATTTTAGCAGTAACCTATTTACAAGTCAAACATTTCATAGTAAAATTAGCAATATATTTCTTCATTTCTTCTAAATAAAAATATTCCAAAGGACTTTATAAATTTTTTACTATTGGGGTGAATAAAAAATAGAGAGATATGAGCCTCACTCAATAGTAATTTCTTTAACTGGGGTTCACATGAAACATGTAACATTTTTTCAAATCTCAAAACATCTTATTTTTCAATATTAAATTCAAGAAACTTACCATTCTTAACCAATTCTACCTTTTCCTATAAAATATTGTATTCCTTTAGAGATTACTTAATCTTGTCTGACAAATATGGTTGTACAGACACATAAAAAAATAGAGGGAGTTTCTACATGCACAATTTTCTAAGACAAAATTCATCAAATCATTAACCAAATTATAATGTTCCAAATGTAAAATGGTTAATTTAGCATTGTCTTTTTGACTCAAAGCATCAACAACTCTATTTTACTTTCTTGGATGGTAAATAATTGAAAAGTAATAATCTTTGATCTATTTTATCAATATCCTTTTATCTCATGTTTAACTCTTTTTAAGTGGATATATACTTCAAGATTTTATATTTAGTATATATTTCACACTTTACTACATATAAATTATTTCTCTAAATATTTAAAGAAAACACTAAATTTTCTAGTTAAAGGTCATGTGCAAGAGAATTTTTCTCGTGAGGATTTAATTAATGTGATGAATAGGCAATTACCCCATCAATATGAATTAAAACACAACTCATCCCCTTTAATTAATCATCATTATAGATAACAAAGTCACCATTTCTGGATTATAGGTCCAAAACTGGAGCATTCAATAATATTATTTTCAATTCCTAGTAACATTCATCACACTCCTTTATCTATATAAACCTAAATCCTTTTATTGTTAACTTGGTTAGTGGGCTAGATAACTATGAAAAGTTTCCAACAAACCACCAATAATATCCTATTAAACCAAGAAAACTATGAATCTAAGCAACATTTTTAGGTTTTTCCATTCATCTACCACTTTTGTTTTATCAAGATCAGTTTTTCTTCCATTTTTATTTATGATATATCCAAGGAATGAATTTTTTTGTAACAAAAAATCACATTTACTGAATTATACATATTAATTATTTTGTTTGAAGGTTTTCATAAAAACCCTTATATGTTTTTCATGATCCTCATAAATTTTTAAATTAACCAAAATATCAACAATAAACAAAACCAAAATTTTATCTAAATATTCATAGAAAACTCTATTTATAATATTCATGGATACAGTTATAATATTCATCAACCCAAAGAGAATAACCAAAAACTCATAATTCTCATACCTAGTACAAAATGTTTTCTTAGTGATTTTATCCTCCTTCACCTTTAGCTGATGGTACCCAGACCGAAGATCAACCTTTGAAAAATACTGATCTCCTTTAATCTGATCAAATAATTCATCAATATTAAGAAACAAATAATTGTTCTTAATAGTAATGTTAATCATTTCTCTATAATTAGTTTAAATCCTCATTTAACCATCTTTATTTTTAACAAATAAAATTGGAGAACCCCATTGTGAAGTGATAGGATGAATGAAACCTTTATCAAGAAATTCTTGTAACTGATTTTTCAATTCCATAAGTTTTACTTAAGACATTAAATAATGGGGTTTTCAAATTTTCTTAACATAAAGAACTAATTGAATAGTAAACTCAATTACTCGGTCAGTTATAACACTAGGAAACTCATTATAAAAAACATAAAGATATTATTTTACTACCAATACATCATTAATCAGAATAGTTTCCTTATTTTCAATAATATCAGCAAGATAACTTTCATTTCAATATTTTAATTGTTCCATAGCTTCTTGATATTTTATAAATTGTATGAATTAATTATTACATAAAAATTGAAACTCATTCCAAAAAAATAATGTCTTTAACTCTAAAATATATCTTATAATGATAAACTAAAATTCAATATATACCCAAAATAATATCAAATTATATAATGGGAAAGAAATAAAGGCTTTCAGGGAAAACCCTTCCCTAAATGATAAAAGGAAGATCTTTTTAAATTCTTGTTCCCTTAATACTACCCCCAATTATTTTTATTAAAATTCACGAATTCATTTAATGAGATAATATTTTCAATTTACAAGAAAATTTACCATAAATTAAAGAATTTGCAGACCTCAAATCAAACAATACATTAGCATAATCTAAATAAACATGTAATATAGTTGTCACCACTTTTTTTGATATACCAACATCTACTGAAGTAGTTGTAAAGGATTTAACCACACCCTTCTACCTATATTCATATTGAATCCCAAAATTTATGATCTTATTTGGACACACATCCACATAATAACCTATCTCATTATGTTTAAAAAGCCTTACTTTATACTAATCAAAAAATTTCTTGCCATTACTAAGATAATTTTCTTTTTAATCACAAGCCATATTCCCAAAATTACCACATTGAAAACACTTCCTATATTTCATAAAAAATTCTTATGGTTATTTTTACCACAAATATCAAAAAATTGAAAACATTATTTTATTACATTTATATTTATTTTATGGATGATTCCAATTTTTATGCCACCTAAACCACTTTTTTTCTTATTTTCATAAAAAATATGATCATCGGAAAACTCCATTTCCACTTTAGAACATTAAACAATTTTCTTATAACTTTTAAATTTTTGAGAGGCCAAATATATTTGGTATCTTGAATTTAATCATGAGTAAAACTAATTTATTTTACTATCAAGATCTTGGATACATTTTGGTGTGTACCTTTCCATGCAGGTGAAGTTTTTATTCATATGTGGCCACTGAATCATCCTAATTATTTCTCAATTCCATGATTTTTTTCCCATATTAAGTTAAAAAAATTAGGGAAATATTTCTCAAGAAAAATATTCTTAAATGTAGCTCATTCCATGGAATCAGTCTCTTTTCTTTAAATAGTATTCTTAACCATTTAAAATCATTGATCGACTTCACCTTCAAAATAGTAAATATAAAAAGTTACCTTTTGATGCTCTAAACAACCCATGACCTCAAATATCTTTTCCATGGATTCACTCCATACATCATGTACTAATGGGTTAGAAGATACACTAAATTCTAGAGATTTTTTTCTCATAAAATTATCCATTATCGATATGTTTCACTATGGTAGATCTGGATGCTCTCTAGCATGTATTCCACCACAATTTATAGCTTGTTTCAACAGATACATCGTAGAAAAAAACTACTTAGTTTCAATTCCATCCATTCAACGTTTCTCATTTAGAAGGATATTGTACTCTTGGTACCATTCTACTTATTTCTTTATTCGTCTATAGAAATCTATTCTTAACAGACATAGTTTTGATGAAGCAACATAATAATATTCAAATAATCTATGATAATAACCATAAACAACAATATATTAAGCTTAATTACATTATCATAACCTCTAAAATTATTTAAACCTCTATTTGATACCAACTATAAGGACCCAACATTAAAAAATCCATAAAAAAATATTTAGACAAGAATTCATATTCTTACATTCCTAGAGATATTTTAGGTTAA
Source organism: Viscum album (assembly GCA_963277665.1). NCBI lineage: Eukaryota > Viridiplantae > Streptophyta > Magnoliopsida > Santalales > Viscaceae > Viscum > Viscum album. The sequence continues at coordinate 648,660,386 of OY728121.1, read as the reverse complement.
GAGTTTTAGAGAATTATGACATAACCCTTATGAAATAAAATATTACATAAAAATTTGAATACTTTTACTCAGTGTCAATTTTTCATACAATACAAAAATTTTAAGGTATAATAAGTTTTCTTTTCATGGAATATATTTATAATTTTTATCTTGACCATATCCTTATCTCTACTCATCCCTTTAAAATTGTAAAATACATTTGAAATTGTGGAATGAGTTCAAAATATTTGTAATAAACATACAAAAATAAATAAAGAAACTCATTATTCCATGAATAGTCATAAAAATTTTCATTTTATTGAGCTTAAAATAAAAAATTTCTTACCTAAGAAATATGATTCTCTAACCAAATATTTTCATAAAAATTTCATAAGAAATCATAAAGTAAAAAATAATACTCATAAATGTTTCTTTGTAATAATGAAAACCTCGTTATTTTTCTAAAAAAAGTTATACATATCACCCTTATGAAGTAGCATATACATTACTTTAAACATAAGCTCATTATTTTACCTTGTGAAATCATAACATTTTTATAAAAACCCTTAGAAAGATTCGATAAACCATGTAGGTAACTTGGAACATCATTTTAATATCACTCTTATAATCACTCTTACAAATGGAATAACCTACCTAGTAAATTCTAATAATTCCTTAGGAGAAACCTAATTAGTTAACTTCATCCCTTTACTAAATGCATTAGGGAGCTATATCGGGATCACCCATTATCATAATATATATCATTATCACCCATCTTAATAAGCCATATTGATTTCAATAGTCATCATAAATAATTTTGATGAAACATATCATAATCATACAATATGAAATATGAATTTCCATCATCATACTTATAAATATATTCCTTTCATCCATAAGAAAAACATTTTCGAATATCAAAATATCCTTTGCATTTAATTTTTTTTTAAAACACCCAGAAAAAAGGTAAGGGGGTTTTCTTTGAATAAAACATGAAATGTGTAAATGAATACAAACAGAAAATATCAGTTATAGTAGTGATAAAAGTTGATGATTCTTTATATGTTAAATTAGAACATTCATTTTTTCTTTTTTGTTAATCTGTTTCATATAAAATACATAAAAGTATTCCTTTTGAAAACCTTTGAAAAAAAATAAAAAGTGACATAAAATATACTTTATAATTTATATATGTCCATATAAATACATCCATTGAATAATTTTAATAATATTTACATGGATGAAAAATATTTAGAAAATAAATCTTTAAAAACATTTAAAATGAGGTTTTTGTGGTAAAGTGTCCCTTACCTCGAGTTTGACTCATCACACACATTATTTATCTTCCTTAATAATAAACATATTTTAATTATTTACTTGATTAATAACCTATTTCATGTTTATTATTCCTTTTATTTTATTTATTATCATGATATATTCAATTACTTAATCAATTAATTTCACATCAGACGTTTTGATTATATTCATCTCATATGACCAAAATAACTTTGGTAGGTTGACTATGGACAAAGCTATAATTATTAAATAATATAAATAATAATAATAATAATGAAATAATTTTCATTTTTATGAATCAATTATATTTTTAAAATCAACCGTGAAAGATGCTTATGAAACACGAACTATGTAATAATCATGGAGACGATAGGCTGTATTTATGCGTGAGTAAAGTTTTCATTTTTCCAAGAGCATAATGGAAATAAGGTAAGAATCACATTATCTTTCAATAATTATGATTATATCATAAATATCATATTATTTATTTAAATATACTTATATATTTCATCCATGTGATGTGGTCATGAAAAACGAATCACATCACTTCATAGAGGTGGTCATCCACACGTACACACGAAAGAAAATATCATTTTTCAATCGATATAAAGATAATAAAAATATGATATATTATTTTTAAATAATGATAAATATGTTATTAATAACATATATATATATATATATTAAATCAATCATTATAGCAATTCTTCATAGGCAGTAATGGAAAATGAATTACATCGGTTTGTGAGGTGGTAGTCCGCTATACACACGAATGATGGTTTCATTTCCCATTTGATGGAATAAGGATATATATATAGGTTATAATATTATCATAAAAACATATAATTATATATAATATACTGGAGTTATTATTTCATCATCTTTTAATAATATTTAGAGGGTGGAAGAATAGATAAAATCAAAATGATCGACTAAGAACTATACCTCTTATTCAGACAACGTTTTTAGGATTATACCGAAATCCCTACTAGGTTCATTTTATAATAAAAATGGAGAAAATAGGATATTGTAAGGGATTTAATAAATTTATTTGGGTAGTAATTTTATGAACTAAAATGATCTTAAAGTTTTTATAATAGAGGATAGGGGGTGTTCATTTATAAGTGGGGGAGTGGTCACACTTGAAATTTCTAAAACGATTAAAATATATTAATAAATTACTCAAGAAAAATTGATCCAAGATGAATAATTTAAACAAATAATATTATATAGGGTATAAATATTTCTATCCAATAGGATTTATATGATTTTTTAGGTCATTTTAACCTTTATATATTTAGTTTAACCCCTGATAAATCTGTTTTAACTATAATTGTAGTAATCGATTTTTACTATTTTTACTATTAATTATAAAAAAAATAAGTTAAACTTATTAAATAATACTAATTATTATGATTAAAAATATATAATCTATTTTATCAAATTCAATTCACATAACTGGTAGGTTTAATTTTAAAATTAATCCTATCAAATTTCATGTCATCTTTATAGAAATTCCACATCACTATTTTGTAAATTGCACAATAACATAGTTGATGTTCATGAAATATTAAAAATAATTACATAATTTCATCATGAGAAGTCCAAACCATCACTAAAATAAATCAACATCATCATTACAATAATTACATGTTGTCATTAAGAGTATTCCATCAAAATTATATGAGTTGGTTGAGACACCTGGAATCTTCACTCTTGAATCTGGTGCTATAAATAAATAATGTGCATGATTACTATGATACCAACTAAGATAGACTAAAAAAACATACATAAATATATATATCATCTCAATATTAATAAAACACCCATGAACCAAAGGTTTAGTGTTTTTTTAAATTAGTTATATAATTATCTTATTACTCATTAGTGCTTCAATATATCCTATAAAATTCTCTACACGTAATTCCCTCCTAAAAAATCTTGTATATAAGTTCTTGTGGGAATGATGAAATATAATAGGGAAGGAGCTAAAACAATCATTAATGGAAAACATATTAATGAGTCATAGGGGGTTATATCATAAACATGTGAGCGAACTTGAACATAGGAGAAATACCTAATTAAGGAATAATATCATAAAAAGTGATTATGAAACATGACATCATAATCATAGATCAATACATAAAAATTAGAACCATAATGTAAATCATAAATAGGGAATAAATTTTACCATTCCATAAGAATTTGAAATCATAAGACAATAATCATGTTTCATGGGAAAATAATAATAGAGATGTGGCACAAAAACAAGCATAGAAAATAATAACATTAGTTAAGGTTTACCTCTAATAACTTCATAACATATTGGATTGGGAATCATCACTTTCATCCCATAATATAATAGATTAAGTATCACTACCTGCATCTTATAACATAATTCATTAGGAATAACTATATGTGCCCCATAATAATCTCTTGAGATATAAAGTTTACCCATTGCATTGGAGGGATATGTTGGATCCACCAGTCACATAATGATAAAACATACATGTGTGTGTCACATGAAACAATAAAAAGTATTAGAATGATTAACCCATGAAAATAAACTGGGTAAATAAAAACATTCTTTATGTAAAACTCATTCAAATAATGATAGAGTATTCCTAGGTAAATACCCTTTAATTAAAATAATTAAGTATAGTCTATTCACACCATCTATAATAAAAGGTATAAAATCATGATAATATATTTTCCTGGCCAATTTAAAGGTATGATTATTTAGGTGAATACCCTTCAATTAGAAGAAAGAAGAGTAGGGTACTCACAATAGAAAGGCGTTGGTAGAAAGTTTATCATTATGAAATGTTATTAATAAGTAAAGATAAAGGTAGTGATGGTTTAATAATATCATATATATTTCATTTCCTCATCACAATAGATGTTTTGATAATGAATCAAATGATTATTTCATAATATGATACACTTGAGAAAAAGGTATAATGAGAGGAAATACGACAAAAGGAACATTAAATGGATGGAATATAAAATATTACCAGCATAGATGAATAGTCCTTAAGAATAAAATAATAAATTATATAATATTTGAGAAATAAATTCCTTATATTTTATACAACACTGAACTAATTAAAAATAATAAAATAGTGAGCTTAAACATCATTTTCAAGAAATAACCTAAAGATAAGAATATTTCCATAAAAATGTTTTTAAAATGTTTTATACATATAATATAAATTATTTCATTAAAATTAAACTTGATAATAAAGAGTTGAAAATGTAAAATTAATCATTAAATGAGATTCCTCTATGTTTTGTTAAATTTATCGTAAAAACAATGTTAAAACCGAATTTCAAAGTCACGTTTTCAAAAGGTGAAAAATAAATTTTAAAAAATTATTTTACTAAAAAATGTACCAATATCTAAACCTTGAAATATATAAAGGTTATGAATTAGAAATATGGAGTGGAAAAATAAAAATTTTATGAAGGTGAAAATAAATACTTTTTAAATCATTTTTTATTTTTTTAAAGTAACTAGCATTGATAAAAATGTTATAAAAATTAAATTTTAAATAAAATAAAAAATTAATATACTAATTATAATATAAAATACATATTTTACTATCAAAATAACTATAAAAAATATTTTTTATAAGAAATAACATGCAAATGGATGAAAATATACCAAAATAAAAAGTGTAAACTTTTCTATTATAAAGACACATCTTTATGAAGTAAGAATCAATCAAAAAGATTTTTTTGCAATGAAATTTATTTTAGTTATAAATAAATAAAAAATATCCAATGTGATAAAAAATTGGATGAATATAACAATTGTAACATCCCAACCCAGGGCCCACTTAACCCATGCCATGATCCGGTGGGTCACATGGCCTCAAGGGCACCTCCCCATACGCCAGAGTCTTTTGACTAGAAAAGCGGGTCTAAAGGTGGTATAGTATGGAGAATATACCCTCATATCAGAGTGGAACATGATATATAGTAAATAAATAAATAATAGTGAAGGAATATAAATGATCAACATCATAGAAGAAATAGACATTATAACACTGGACCAGTAACCCATCATATAGAATTCATGAAATAAAAAAGTATAATAAATAAATGAGAAAGTTTAAATAACCAAAAAACTATAATAATATCAAAATACAACCGGCTGAGTCATATACAATTAGGATTTCATGGCATGCTGATATAAAAAGGGGGATAGGGTGTAGGCATATACAACATGTTATACAAAAATACAAAAAGGAAAAAAGACTTCTCCACAAGAATATAAAGAATATAATCAGTCATATGCTCCCATGATCTTACTATAAGAAATGAATATAAAATATCTAAATTAGGGTGATTTCCCCAATCCATTCCTACAGACAAGCAATCTATTCAGGTACCAAAGGTGGTCCAAGTAAGGTGCAAGATAAAATCCTAGTAGGATACCACCAATGGTGTCTAGAAGTAATATAATATGTGTATATAGAAAAAATAATGTGTTGGTATAAGAATAATAAAAAATAAATACCATCCAACCAAGGTTCCTATAGGACACCTGCAGGCTCTACCTCCTTTAGCGTAGGTAGAAAGGAGATTCAGATCCATAACTATATATGTTAATAATATAAATATATGTAGTATAATCATATACAATATCCACCTATATGGAATAAGTACATGAGGACTTAGGATAGTAGGTTTTGGATGGACCTGGGTCGTAACCCAAGTGTCTATAACCATTCTAATGAGCTATAAGATCCAATAGAGGGTAGATACCCTAAATCTCATAATGAATCTGACTCGCCATGCTCAGCACTTGAGATATGTGGGGTGAATCATCATGCATGAATCCCTAAATGGAGTAACATGTAACATCATTATTATCACCCAGATAACAGTATAATGGTGAGAGATGTCATTCTCAACACCCGATGTAAGGGAGAGTGGAACGTCATGCTCAACAAGTCCCTTAACCATCATTCCACAGCCAAGATCAATGTCATAATAATAATAATAATATCATGTGGGGTCACAACCTTTTCATAATAATAATCTAGTCCCATATATAAATATATTTCACAATCCATATACTCAATATATATAAATAAGAATGCAACAAATCGCATGGCCTTTCCACTCATTATTACCCATTTCAATTAATCCAATTAATTCATTTAAGTAAGAAAACAATCATAAACTAAGATACTCTACCATAAGGTAAGTAAATTCATAATCAAGGAATACCAGTCCACTTAGAATGGGTTTGGTCCCATTAAATAATAATATGAATAGGTAAATCCCATTTATAATTCAATCCAAGCACCTAGGAGGTGATTTGGTTCATTAAAAAATTATATGGAAGCGGTAAAATCCATTTACAATCCAATCCAAACACTTAGAAGGTGTTCTGGCCATTTAATCAATTATATATAAAGGTTCGATTATGTATGAATTCCTAAGGGGTGGCTGTGAATGAGGGTGGAATCCTCTAAATACTTAACAATGCTCAATGATAGTATAACAACATGCAACAATTGATTTAAAGATGAATAACTCATTTCAAGGTGATACGAAGTAATAGATAGTGTGTGGAACAATGGTGAGGCTATAAAAACATTATAACCTCTAATGAAAACAATTAGACCACCTACCTTAGGGTATTTGATGACTCCTCACCCAATACCGACTTCAAATTCAAAGTATTTTGGAATAAACCAAATAAATTGTCCAATACCTTGAAAATAGGCTGAATGATCTAACACCTAAATAGAACAAGATATGTGAAGAGAAAACATGACAGGAAGCAAGAGGAAACAAGAGATTACCAATTTGGATCCAATGTGACTAACAACATTCGAATTAGAGTTTAGATCTAGGATTTATCTCAATACCTATGATATAAGGAGAAGAATCCTTTGATAGGAAATGATAAGATCCATCCATTAGAATGAGAAGGAGGAAAAAGAAACATTAGTTTTAAAAAAAATCAGGGGAAATTTCTTAATTTTACCCAAACTAATAAGGGCGTGCAGTTTGGCCACACGGTTGGCTAAAATTTTCTCCAACCATGAACCACTCCACTTCTTAAGGAGGTATCTCACATGGTTAAGGTGCACAGTTTCCCTAACCATGTGCCAACTATACAAAAAACCATGGTCAAGATTATTTGAAATCTCATACAGTCATGCACCTTGGGTTTAACTATTGTAGAAAAACTATGTGTCCTCATTCTACTCAAAATGTTCTTCGCGTGGTTACCCTTCACGGTTAGAACTAACCCTGTGGTAACCATGTTTCCTACTCTGTTTTCCCAATTCTCAGAGCTCTAAGCTCTGAAAAATTCCCAAACGCACTTGGAACATTCCCTTGGTCATAACGCATGTTTACTAAAGTTAAAAAAGGATTTAAACTAAAAAATATATCACCTTCATGAAAATATGGTTCGTTAAAAAAATATTATAAGAACATAATCCAATAAGAACGATTATGAATCAAGGAAAAGAGATTGATTCAAGAAAAACTCTTACGACTTTGGTAATGATTAGATCAAAAAATATTGAAATAAAGATCATGAAACATAATTGTAAATCCCATGAATCAAAAGTAAATTATAATAAATAAAGGCAATGAAGAATTATATACACCATATAAAGTAAATAAGTGCATAATATAAAACAAGCCTCAATGAATGGAAATTGAGATAAAAACACCTTATGAGCATTGTAATTCATTAATTAAGAATCATTTAAAAATGACGTTATGAGATAAAAATATAAATACTTATAAAAAAGAGTAAATAAAATATAATAAAATCATTGGGTAGAATATTCCAAACTTATAAGAACATAATTAATTAATAATGTGTATAACTCAATGAAAAATAGATCAATTCAACAAAAACTCTTAACTTGGATTCCCACTTTCTTGGATGAGCTCTAACTTCATGTATAATAAACTAAGACTAATTAACCATATATTTCAAAACCTTATTAATATTTATTGTATTTTATATTAATAATTTATATTAATTTATTACATATCTATTACTTATTTTTAGTTAATACTGATAATCAATTGTTAGTGATTTCAACAGTTCCTTATATATTTGGGTATGGCAGTCTTGGTCATCGTTCCTTATTCATGAGTTTATCATCTCCAAGATAGTCATGGTACTAGAATGGTAGTTCCATAATGATTTTTTAAGTTCCATGTGTTAGTGTTTGAACTTGGGAATATTGTTAATGTTTGAACTTAGATAAATTGTTATTATATTAATTACTTGTTTGTGTTTTTTTTAATTACTTTAACTCGCATTCATTTTATATTTAATAAGTGTTCATAAAATGTTGGAAGTTATTATTACCTTTACATGGACATATATTACCATTACATGAGAATGAAATATATATTTATACAATGTTTACAAACTTAATATTACCTTTATATAATTACATTATACCTTTATGCATAAGGTTTTTAAGTTGACACAGCATATATAGTTTTCATATTACTATTACAGAACTTATGCGATACCTTTAAACATATTATGAAGTTTTTCATTAAATTTACATAGAAATTAGAAACTTTAGTATACCTCAACACATATATGAATTTTACCTTTACGTGATTATATATACATAACATATAGAAACTATTTTATCCATTAAAATGAATTGAAGTTAAACATCATACAGTAAATATTGTCACTATGGCTCACAGGTAAAATTCAAAAGCACCAAGGGGACTGATTCAGCATTATGAATGCCATGGTTGGTGAGAATTTTAGAATCAATCTATTTCTACATTATAGTTTATATTATCTAAATTATAATGAAATATGTGGTCTATATTCATAATGCGTGATCAAAGTTTATAATTCATGTGCTACATCTTGGATTATTTTCAAATCTTTAACAATTGATTGATTTGATTAGAAAGTATTATGAAATGATTTTCAAATTTTTTTTGAATTTTTTTTAAATTCATTAAATTTGAAAATACCTATAATGTTTTAAAGTCATATTATATGGACTTAAAGACTTATATTTCATAAAGGATTACAAAAAAATGAAAAGTCATATGAAATTTTAATTTCCATTTGTAAGTACATTTTATTACTTTGTTTTCTTACAATTTTAATATTTCAAATTACTATAAATTTATTCAATTTTTTCTAACTACTTTATTATTCTATAAAATACCTATAATTTATAAAGAAGATATTGTAAGTGTTTTTGAATTGCCCAATGAAGGATTTGTATAAGATTTATTCCTTCACATGTTAATTATTCTGTTATTATTATTATTTATAACTCATGGATTACTATTATTTTATATAAAGAAATATTGATGTGCTTGATAATACTGTGAAGATTTGATAAATAATAACTTACCATTGGAAATTTATCATGAAAAATTGAATAAGAAGCTGGGTAAAATCATTCTAACAATAATGAGTCACAAGTTTTGATACAAGAGTGCAGAAAGTTTTTCTATTCTAACTTCCATTTTCCTATTTTGATTATAAGAGCATCAATGTTTGATCATATACTAAAGTTATCAAGAACCAATTTGATATTTTAAAATATTTGTGAAAATTGTTCCATTCTTACTGTGCAATAACACAATAACTATAATGTTTATTTTTTATCTTTGACATTATGATTCTTATCTCTTTTGTTCTTCATAGTTTTATACTAGTTTTTAATGTTGTGATATTTTTTATCTTTGTGATTAATCACCAGTTTATGATTTTCCTTATCAAAATAAAGTATATTGGGTTGTGACTCCTAAACCCAAAGTCATGTCCTTATTTTGTGACTAATAAATAGAAGTCATGTCATTTGATTCACTATAAAAAAATGCATTTATCCACATTTAAAATTTTCATTTAGTTGAATTTAAAAATGTTACTAAATGATTTCCCCATATTTTTTAAATAATGTTGGGAAATTAGGTGTAAAATGTAGGGAAAATAGGTGTGGGTAAATAATTCAATTTACACATGTTTTTAAACATAGGTAATCTATGAACAAATACCCATGTTTTTACTAAACGTGCATAATATATCTTCCTTTATTTAATTTTTTTCATAATATATATATATATATATATATCTTTTAATTTTTTCTTATTCATATTTTTTCTAAGATATATTTACCCCCCCCCCCACCCCATCATGCATGCATGCCTGCTCCCATCCCTTCATGACTCACCTCGCCCCACCCCAGCACACATGAATGCTCATCCCCTGCCCCAACCATGCTTGTGCCCGTGCCTGGCCCCCCTCCCCACCTCATAAAATTGTTAGCCTCGGGTTTCGATTTTGGGGTTGAGTGCATGGCGGGTGGGTATTTTTACCCCTCACCAGTATATGTTTTTATTTATTTTTTCTTTTATTATCTATTTATATATACTTTAATATAAATATATATATTAATATAAATATATATATTTTTTAACTTATAAATTAATATATATTAGATATTTAATATTTAAATTAATATAATATATAAATTAATATTGTATATAAACTAATATATAAGTATTTATATATATATATGAATATATATTAGGTATAAATTAATATTTTTATATTTATTTATATACATATACATATATATTTATATATATAATTAAATATATACATAAATATATGTTTGGTATTTTATATATAAATTAATGTAGTATAATTATATTTATATATATATTTACTTACTTACTTTCATATATATATATATATATATTAATAAATGGAAGGTATTTATATTAATTAATATATATATATATAATATATAAATTAATACATATTGGGTATTTATATATAAATATATATATTAATATAATTATACCTATAAATTTAGATATATATATATATACATGTTAATTTATATATACACACGCACATTAATATGGGTGTGTGTGCACATGCGCATGTTTATATGTATGTATGTATATATGTATGTATGTATGTATGTATGCATGTATCTATGTTAATAAGTTTAGATATTTATATATATAAAAATTAATAAATTCAGATATTTATAGATATACACACACACATTAATATAATTACATATATTTATATATATATATATACATTAATACACACACACATAATATGTATGTGTGTCTATGTGTCTGTATGTGTGAATATATTTTTGTGTGTGCATGTGTGTGCATACATATAAATTTGTGTGTGTGTGTGTGTTTTAATGTTTTCTTAAATCAATATATAAAATTTAATATATAAATTAACATATGTTTTATTTTTTGTTACAAATAAATGTGTTATAATATCTTATTATATATTAATATATATATATATATCATATATTAATATGTAAATTAATATATCTATTGATGTTTATATATATAAATATTAATATATGAATTAAAAAATATATATATATTAATCTATATATATATATATAATTCTATAAATTAATATAAATTAATATAAATCTATATAAATCTAATTTAGCGATGTTTTAAAACAAGGCTAAATTAGCCATGTTTTTTTTGAAACATGGAAAATTGAAATTTAGGAGAATTTTAAAACATAGATAAATTAAAATTTAGCCCCATTTTTACTAAAAATGGATAAAAATGTGGCTAATTTCTAGTTTTTTATAGTGGTTGTGCCTTCAGTTAAGTAAAAGGTAGGTGTTTCTTTGTTATGCCTATAAGTAAGTAAAAGGTAGGGTCTGTGAAATGTTATCACACCATTCAAATGTGAGGTTCTTAGTGAGTACCATTCCATCTTTCTAATAAAGAAGAGTGAAGAGTAGATGTAGCATCTTGGTGATCTGAACTACTATAAAAATCTTATGTTCATCTATATTTTATTGATGATGAATTTTATGTTTTGAACACAACTGCACTGCACTATTTCTACTATATGAAATAATAATAAACATTGATTATTATATGTTTTAAAAGATTCATTTAAATATTTAAAAGGCCTATTAACCCCCTCCCTTTAGACCGTAGTTTACATCTCTACCGAGATAACACCATGTTTATTCTATGTGAGTTTTAGGTATGATTTGTAAATATGAAATCCATAATGAGCATGTTTTGGTAATTTTTAATAAACATAAAGTGTTATATTAATAATGAGTTAAATTTAAATTTCACCATTACAAAACCATAAAGAAAACATGATTTCCTTATTAATATCATATCTTATTAGTAATAAATTTTTCATAGTCATCCATTCAAAAAAAATTATAGCATCTTCCATGTAGATAGTTAAACAAAACCAAACAAGAACATGTATTAATCAATTGATAAGTATGTTTATGAGGTGATTTGTTATAAAATAATTATTTTATAAGTATAATAATATTATTTATATTTTATTAATGTGATAAATCAAAATTATGAAGTGTAAGGGGAATAATATAAATGAAAAATAATTATAATAAGTAATTACTTTTATAGAAAAAAATTGTATCTTATCTCAGAATCCATATTAGTTTTGAAGTAATTGGGGAATTCTCTTGAGAAAATAAGCTACCCAATGAGTGATATGATTATTATGGATGCAATTTGGGTATGTATTCAATAGAAAACTTAATTAAAGGAGTTATTTTAATTGAGAAAAGTAGGGGTCCTTTTATAAGTCATCTTGAGTGACATTTTCACAAATATCCATTCTTTAATGAATATGGAATGTGATTTTTCATGTAAATTGGATCCAAAGTGGAAAATAATGGAAAATTCATAAGTTTTTTCAATAAATCCCTCATAAATACATTAAGAGACAATGATTTTTCATATTTTATGACTTTTCCACCTCATTTTAACAATTTTACCTCATTTTATCTTTAATCATAGAAACTCACTTTTACCTTGATAAATTTTTTTGTCAAAAAATAAAATTGAACATGTCTAATTATGACATGTTTATTTAAAATATTACATTCATTTTATTGAATTTAATTTCTAAAATTAATGGAAATTAATTTTAAAATAATAAATGTATCATGTATAAAAACATTTTTAGAAAAATATATTTTTATGTAAAAAAATGGATTTGTTATTATTTGTTACTAATTGATAATAATTAGACGAATGATAATTTATTTTATTATATATAAGAACAATAAATTTCATTAAAATCATTATTAAATTGTGACTAATTTAATATATTGAGATAAAAACACCCAAAATAATGAAAAATAATTATGTGAAAAATATCAATTTTTAACATTAAATGATTTTATTATTATTTATAACCAATTCATAATAATTCTGAGAATGTTAATTAATTTATATATATATATATATATATATAATATAGTTCATCAAATTTCATACTCCAATATGAGAAATTTAACTTCTTAAATAAAATATGAAATAGAATCACTATTTTTAAATAAAACATATTTGTTTAGCCATGAATAATTAAATTAATATTTCTTATAGTTTCTTAAATATTTCATGGTTGTAAAAATTTTAACAAAAAAGTATAATTCATAAAAATAGTTTCTTTAGAATAAAATATATTTTCACAAATGAATTAGTGACTTTTTATTCTATTTCAAAATCATTTATTTTATTTAAAATAAATTATTTATAATAAAAAAAATATATTTAATATCTAAATAAATTTTATTTATATCAACTATATACCGGTAATTCTGAACTGGAAACTTGATACTCTAATTATACCCAATGACTATATACTCCTTTTCTATAAATTCATCTAATTATAATTTCACAAATCAAACTTCTCATTCCTATAGTTTTAATTTAGGATTTTACAAAATTCTTTCACTATTCATGACATTTTTTATCAATATAAGTTTTGTTTTACTAATAGAGATTCTCATGGGATAAAATGATCCGGGAGAATTCCTAGTTGTAAAGATACTATTTTTTCATTTATTGTCTCATTTTATTTTGTGTCATTTTAGGGGATTTGGTTATTTATGATATGTAATAATACATGGTATTTAATACTTGGTATAATGTGCTTTTTGGTAATGTTCTATTATGATTGAGTAAAGTGTTATTAATTTTATTCATATCATGCAATATTTATTTTCTACCTAAGTTTCTATTCATTAGAAATAAAAAAATTAATTTAGGGAAATAAATTTCTTACTTAAATTTGGGATGTTAAATTGTCACTTAATCATGAGCATTTAGGCCTCTATAAAATTAAATAATTAAAATTGAATTTCCAAAATTCACCAAAATGTTCTAAACATGGTTCCATTAGATCTGAATGGTCAAAAGTAGCACAACACAATTTTTGGCATCAAATTTAGATTCTAAATACACCTTTATATGCCTGAATTTTTGTTTTTATAATCTGGGGTTCCACATGGAACCCCACACAACCTTCTCATGTTCCCTACACGTGTTTTTCACCCTATACATATCATGTGATTCCTCTTCTCAATTGTTTGATTTTCATAATTTTTTAATCAAACAACTTGTGTGAATGTGTCCCGACATAGAAAAGTCGCTCCCTTGGATACCCCTACCATCCAATCACAAAAATCAGGTAAATTTACACACTCCTTGGAGTGCCACAATACTCTCCTTCATTAAGGTAGGCCTCTAAGACCCTTCATCGGTCATTTGATCAAAATTTGGAGGACCCTTATTCTACATCATCAGCCGCTGGCATACATGGACTAAAACCTAGAAAATGTTGTCTAATATTGCCCCCAAATTTTAACATTAAGTTTTTCTTGATTTAAGGATAACAAAAATGTATGTTTTATTGTATTATCCAAAAGTTAAGATCGTCAAAATTTAGAGAGGGGTTGTAAAATAAGAAAAAAAATATTTCTAAGATAACTTCCAACCCATCACTTCGATCGTATTATTCTTATCCTCATTGGTTTCATATCAACAATGCCTTTAAATTTATATAAGGTTGACCTCATGATTAAAAACAAGGATAAGTTTATCATGACTTTATAAAAATTATTATAAGGAACTATCTTTAAACATTATATATTCTAGTGTATTTAGACTATAATTTTCTTTATTACTATCATGAACTATCCCAGATACCCCGGTACCCTAATACCCGAGCTGGAATTGACATGGAACAAAGGGTTTTCCCAATCCCCATGGGTTGTCGAATAGCACCATGTGTCATAAAATATAAAAGAGGGAAAGAATTTGTTGCAAAACATCAGAAGATAAAATATACAAGTTAGTATGCTCAAAAATCCATAGAGATGAAGTACTAAAAACCAAATAGGTATATCAAAAAACCGAAAACAGTGCATCATTAAGGTACTTAGAAGAAATAAAAATGTACCAAGAAGATATATCACCCCTATCCCAAAGGATCAAGAACATCCACTACCTCCAAGTGGAACTTTCCCTTTGATCAGATCTAGTAAGATAAAATTTACAAATACACGAAGGAAAAGGTAGGTTGTAAGATACAAATCCTAGTAGGGTCTCACCAAGTGTTTCATAATAGATTCCAAAACAATAAAGTAAATCATGCTTTCAATTTAAATAAAACTGGGAATGTAAATTCATTTTTATATTTAAAACAAAATATTATTTCATTTCAAATGATGGAAAATTTTCAAACCTGTCTTAAATAATTATTTGATATAAAATTGTTTATATAAATCAGTTTTCAGGAGTAAAGAATCTTCACAAAAAAATGGAATATATTTCAAAACAATCACAAAGAGCACCATGGTCATATTCCCTATAGTAGGATAGTTTCTATTTATAGAATCCTCACACATCTCATATCAGTGATCATGGAAATATGTGTACGCACATCCCTTGGGCTCATGCCTAATAGGACTCATCAATATCCCATCGGGGATAAGATCTACCTAACTAGTTTTTTTTAGAGTTTTAACCATCAATCCATTTCTAGGGAATTACCATCCTAGCATGCTTGTCCCAAATAACCCACTAACTACCCAATATTTCATGTGCTCAATCAATCAGTAGAAAAAGGTAAAATCATTTCATTTCAAATCAATCCTCATTCAAAATTCAATTTCCCAATTTTACTTTTCAAAATACCAATTCACTTTAAAAACCAAAACATAGGTTTTTCATAAATTCATTCATTTTCAATAAAACATTGATCACAGATTTTAAAAATTCAATTTAATCTATTTTATAAAATCAATTCTCAACTCATATCATCAATTCAATTAATTTCAAAATACACACCAAATTACAATTCCATTGAAATTGGGGGTTTTTTAAAAAATTAAATTACAATTAAAATTCCAATTCCAATTCACCTTGAATTTGGTGTTCATAAATAAATGTAAATAAATTTAAATAAACTCAAAGAAATCAAGGTTTTATTATATAAATAAAGTCAAACAGAACCACCTGCATTTAATCACAACATACAACACCCACGATGGGATTTTCCGACTAAGAAAGATGGAAATGGAGATCAAGAAATGAAATCTATATTTAATATTCAATTCAAAATAGTTTATATCCATCAAAAAGTGATGATCTAACCACTCTCTAATTAGGATAGAAAAAGAGTGTAAGAGAAGACCGGTAATAGGAGAATCACTTACCCAAAGAAGATCAAACAAGATTATCTACACTTAGATCCACCAAGGAATGAGTTTGGAGGATCCAAAATCACCCCTATAGAGCATAAAAGGAAGAATAAATAGATTTAGGTAAAAATAGAATCAAGTGGGGTCTTAATCAAAGTGTTCAGTAATTTTTTAAAGAATTTTTAGAATTAAAATATGACGTGCGCATTGTTAGCTGGGTAGGGTCACACAATTATACAAACCATGCACCCTAATTATCCTCCCCTCTACTGGGGTGCATAGTTTCTACTAGGTGGGTTTATAGTTTTTCAAACCATTAACCAACCGTTCATAACCTAGAAACTTCCAAAAAAATCAAAATTTCACCTGAAGCACCCCTAAATAAGATCTAACCAAAAGGGGGTCAAACTAAGGTTAAGGAATACCTAAAAACTAGTAATAGGATGTTACAATAACATTCCAAAATATATTTTAGGATTAAATTTTTAGATAATTAGTTCATAACTCATACATAAAAAACCATATTTTGCAATTTGGACACTTCTAATCAGTATCAATTTTTCCCACAATATAAATTTTTTAAAAATAAATAGATTTTCTTTTCATGAAAAATGTTCACAACATTTAACTTGACTTATTCCTTGTTATTACCCATCCTTAAACCCTATGAAAATCATTTTAAAACATGTGATGAGCAGAAATGTTTTTTAAAGGTATATAAAAAAGAATAAACCCATTAGTCTAGGGAAAAACATGAAAAACCATGTAATGTTTACCTTTATCTTCAAAGCTCTTTGAATGTATGAAATAAAGTAGTTCAACATGATAAACACATACACTTTTTTCTCAAAGAAAACCTTTAAAACCCATAGAAAGAAAAAAAACCCCTTTTAAGAATCTTAGAGTGTCGTAATCATAAAACCCTTCCAAACCCCTTTCAACTATAATAACCATATGGTTGGCTTCTAATATAATTATTTGGATAATATAATCATTACGCAAAATATTGGGGAGATATAATGGGGCTCATTTGTCATATATTGATCTATAATGTAGATCAAACCACCATAGAAGTTATTTTAGGCTCACTCGTAAGTTATAAAGGGGCTTAATCCTTCATATCTTGAGCTATATTGGGGCTCAAACCATCATATAAGTTGTATCGGGCTAACCTGTGATCTATAATGGGGCTGAAACCTTCATATCCTGGGCTATAATGGGGATTAAACCATAGTATAAGTTGTATCGGGATAACCCATGAGTTATAATGGGGTTTAACCCTTTATAAAAAAATTCCAAGAATCATATCATAAATAAAACTCTTGTAAATAATCATTATTCCTTTCATAACTTCATTTACCCATGGAAAATAAATGGTTCACATGAAAATATCTTGAAACAATCACTATCCATCCATAGAAATAATAAGCATGGTATCATTTCAACATATCCTAGTGAAGCACAAGTAACATCAAAGGTTATTGATGTTGATGAATGGAAATACCAAAAAAATATCATTAATTGTTTTTGATGAAAATAACCTTTTCACTTTGAGTAACATCAAAAGATTCCATCTTATATGCAAAATGATTTTGAATTATCACTTGGAACATTTCTTAAAGAATATATCCTTCCATTTTGAAAACACTTATTTAAAACCTAAAACTATCTCGAACATTAAATAAATCATTTTCATTGAAAATAAAATTTGAAACATAAAAAAATAAGCTTTAAAACATTGAGTGTTCATGATGGTGGAAAAAATTTCATGTTGTAAATGTCAAAAATAAACATTCTTTTCAAACATTTTGTAAAGGGAGTCAAAGTAACCCATTTTTAAAATGTTAAGAAATTTAATTTTTAAATACCTTTAAATGAAGGAAAAATATCATGAAAAATATATTTATTAAATCATTTATTTTTAGAAAAGAAAAATTTTGAAAACATTTTATAAAACATTGATATAGGAGAGAAATATTCCTTATCTAAAATAAATATATAAGATTTGTATCACTTACAAACAATTTTCTTGATATTTATTCAATAAATAAGGGAGGAAATGGAAATTACACACATGAAAAAAATTAATAACCATGTGAGAATAAAATATATGTGTTTCAATAAAATAAGATCATATTATTTCCTCCAAAAGAACCTTCAACATTAAAAGTCCCAAAAAGAAATCAGATTGTAACATAAAGCCTTTTCCACTTTGGTAACACTTTAATCATAAGTTTCATAGAATAATAACATAAAATAAAACATAAAATATCATGAAAATAAGGATATATATGATGTAACGTTTCAAAAGGATAGTATATACACATCAAAAATTAATATAGGTGCATATCATAAACATATCTCTCAAAGAAAGAGAATTTGAGACGAATAACCATTAAAAATATCATACGATTGAAGTTGAGAGTTAATCAATGAATATATTATATGTATAAAATGTAAATATACATAAAAAAGTTTAAATTAAACATAATATAATCAAATTTTATTTCACACATAATCTTAGAATATCAAATACAATTAAGAAGTAATATAACCCAATGAAAAGAAATTGAGTTATGAAGTTATTTACCACTTGGTAACATTCAATTCAAATCCCTGTGGATTAAATAATTCAAATTGAAATTAAAAATACTATTATTTATGGATTATTCATGAAATTACATGTAAAATTGGCATAATATACACTATATAAAAGTAATTATGATCATAACATTAAAATATTCCTTAATGAATGAAAATTGAGACAAAGTTCTATACCACTTTGGAAACATTTGAATCATAATCCCCATGAAATAATAAAATTAAAAAACTTTAAATATCATTATAATATATAAATTAATTATATAAAACATCAAAGGTTCTTTATATATCCCTCATAAAATAATATAGGTGCATAATATCAAAATATAACTCAACGAAAAGAAATTGAGATGGAGTCCCTTACCTTAAGCCAGAATCATCATGTATGTTCTTTATCTTCATGAATAATAAATTTATGTTAATTATTTACTTACTTAATATCATTTTTAGAGTTTATTATTCCATTTATTTCCCTTAGTACCATGTTATATATTATCTCTTAATCAATTAAGTTTACATCGAATGTTTTAAAAATATTTGGCTAATGTATCAAAAATGACTTCGGTAGGTTGACTATGGTCAAAGACGTCATTATTACATCATATATAAAATAATAATAAATTTATAATTATCATTTTAATACATAAATTAAACTTTTAAAACCAACCATGAAAGATGGTTATGAAAAATGAACTATGTTACAATCATGAAGACGGTATGTCATACGTACACATGAGTAACATTTCTATTTCTCAACTATCATTATGGAAAAAGAGTATTATTTTATATTTAAAAAATTATAATAATATCATAAATACCATATTTTTTATTTAAATATACTTATATATATCATCCATGTGATTTTGTGATGAAAAAATAATCACATCCCTTCGTGCAGGTGGTAGTCCACACGTATGCACGAAAGACTATCATTTTTCAATGAGTTGAAATGTGAGAAATAATATGATATGTTATATTTTCATAATGATAAATATATCATTAATATAATAATTATTTCATATATATCATATATTTTTATTAACTTTATTTTTATTACCATCCATGTAAAGTGTTAGTGAAAAATGAATCACATTGCTTCATGAGGCGGTAGTCCACCGTATACACAAGCGACGTTATCATATCCCCCACATAAGGGAAATTAAGAAGGTATATGTGATATAATAATTAAAAAGGTATAATTATGTTACAAATATCATATATATTCTTTTAATACATCATTATAATAGTCTATGATATACAATGATGAAAAACGAATTACATCAATTCGCAAGACGGTTGTCCATCATACACATGAATGATGGTTTTGTTTCTCATTTGATGGAATAGGATATGGATTTAGGTTATTAAATTAAAAAAATAATATCTTATTATATGGTAGATACATATTTTATTACATCATCATTATTGAAGAAGGTTTGAACTAAGTGGAAGAAGAAATAAAATAAAAACGCTCGGTTAAGCACGATACCTCTTCTTCAAACAACCTCCTTATGTTAGCACCAAAATTCTTATTAGGATGTATTTATGATAAAAAAAATGGGATATAGGTCATTTATATGGAATTAAGTAATTTATTTGGGTGGTTATTGACTAGAAAAAAAAATTAAGGTGTGAAGAGGAGAGGAGAGGGGTATCCTTTTATAACTCAGGTGAGTGGCACACTTTCAATTTTTGAAAAGAAAAAGTGATACCCATATTTTTCAGAAGATAAAGGATTAAAATGGATCATTATCTATAATTATATAATATAAGGTCAAAATATTTCCATAAAATATATTTTATACAAGTTTTTAGGCCACTTTAACCTATGTCATTTTAGTTCAACCCCCAGTAAAACCATTTTTTCGTTAACAACGGTAAAGATTTTTACTGTTTTAACTATTCATTATGAAAAAAAATTGGACTTATTAGATAATAAAATTTATTCTGATTAAAAATATTTAATCCATTTTACAAAATTAAATTCAAAATATTTATATAATTTAATTTAAAATAAAACCTTCAAACCCGACAGAAAATAGGTTTTTCAAAAAATGTATTTTTCAAGCATAAGATGATTTTATATTAACTCTATGACTAATAATAATAATTTTATGGATTTTAATTAATATATAAAGATATATAATCTATAAATTTCATTTAATTCATTCCAAATTATGTATTATTTTAATTAATTATAATAGAGGAACATTATATGCTTTAAAATTGTTTTAAGAAAAACCTATTTTTAAACCCAAAATAAACCTATAATAAAATCCAATATAAAGATGATTAAAATGTAATTAATTGTATTAAATATAAATAAATAAATCTTATATTAATTTAAATAATATTCAAAATATAATGGTACTTTAAAATTAATTAATTTGTTTAAAATAAAATACATTTTTACAAAAATCAGTATTTTTAACTATTCATAGAAAAATAAATATTTTCCCAAAAATACCAAAATTTAACACTTTTTTCACTGGGATGTGATTATTTAAAGAAATTATTTAATTTTTTCAAAAATTTATTTTCTAAAATTTCTATAAATAAATTATAATATTTTCTTATAAAAATAAATAAAAACATTTTTGAAGAAAATATATTTTTGATGAATAAAATTACTTTACTAAAAATGGGTTGATTATTTACTAATAATTTAACAATAAATTTATATTGAATAAGAAATTTATATATATATTTAATAAAGTCTTTAATACTATTCATACCCACCAATTTAACATCTATGAAATAATTGTCATTTAAAATAATATTATGTCATGGTTTGTTTAAACTCGATGTTGCATATCATGTATGATATCAAGAATAGATTCCTTTTTTTAATATTGGGGTGTTAAATTCTCACCCTTTAATAAATTGTGTCTTTGAAATTTGAACTTAATCTTGGTTATCAATGGTTATATATTTGAAAATACCTTTTTTGGAAAACCACATCATAAAAAGGGTTAATAAAACATTAATTTGATAATAGAGAAAAGGAAGTTCAATGGTAATCTTGTATAAAACATACTAGGTTTTAAAATAAGTGAATTTTTTTGGAAATTTAAATCATGGATTTGCAAAGAAGATCCATTTAAAAGGTAACATTATACTTTTTTTAGATAAGTGACCATTGATTTATCAAAAATGAATAACATTTTTATTTCAAGATCATTTTACTAAATTTGAGGAATTACTTACCATCTAGACTAAGAAAATAAGGAAATATACTTACTTGATAAGTTTAATTTCATCTTTTAATAAATTTACACCATAATATCATCTTTTTCTCCAAATTATGAGTATTCAAGATGAATTTTTCATTCTTGGATTACTAAAATAAGATTTTAAAGGATCACATAACTATAAAAGGATAACAAGATGTTCTTACTATTTTTAGACATTATCCAAAACCAAAATTGTTTGCACAAGGTAAGATAATTCCCAAAATAAATAAACCTTCATATGAATAAATAAAAAATTAATCTCCAAGTCCTCAATAATAACACCCAAATTTTATCTTATAATTTTGGATAAATAACTATATTTATCTCCAAAATATTCTTGATTAAGATTGAAACCCAAAAATAAGAAGGGTTTGATCACATATTCTTATGATATTGATTTAATATTTATCTCTAAATAACACCAGTCACTTTTAAATTTTCACACCAAAAAATTGTATTCCTTAATTATATAATATTCAAGATATACTAATCATTTCCATAAATACCTTGAATTACCACAAAACCACAATAAAAAGATAATTCAAACTTTTTTCCTTAAATAAAATCTCATAATTTTATGTTTACTTTAATCATAAGGTTCAAAAAATCATGAACTTCTTCTAAAATAAAATTAATCCACTAATCAAAAAATCACTTTTCAATCCCATGGTTATTTATATGATAAAAAATATTCTCCCAAAATTAACTTAATCATTGTATTTCAACTTTTTTAAGTAAAAAAATTATGTCATACTAACTATGATATCATATAATAAAGTGGTTAGTGTTGTATCCTTATCACCATTCAGTTATGGTTTCAAGCCCTACAGCCTTTCCGAACATGACAAGTTATCCTTTATTCAAAAAAAATTACTAATATAATTCTTATAACATTATCATAAATAGAGTTAATATCCTAAAAAATAATCTTAATCATCAAAGATTATATAAACCCTAATGGTTTCAATACCTTTAAACTTATATCCATAAAATGAAAAGATATTTCTCCCTCAAATAACATTTTCACTTATTAAAAATAGGGTTACATATACCTTAAACATATATCAAAACATAATAAATGTCTCCAAAAGTACTCCCATCACATGAAGCATCAAAAGAGTATTAATTCATTTAAACTTATGATCATACTTAAATATACCACTATATTATAACTCTTGAATCCCTTGATGTAAACACCTTAATCACTCAACATTATTCATAATTCAATAACTATGATTTTACATATTATTCCTTAATACTTCCTTCCTACAAAAAAAATATGAATCATGTTTTGAGATTCAAAGATTTCAAAACATAATTCGTGATATAATCCATACCTTTCATATGTTATCTATAGTTTCCCTATCATTAACTATAATGGTAGTATGCATTGCTAGGAATTAATATGTATGATCATATTGATATTATTCTTGAGATTTTTACCTAGGATATTGATTTTAATAATTCTCAAAATCCCCACATTTAAAACATTCAATTTCTACCTTGGGAATAATTTTATTCCCCTTCATGGAATTAACATAACACTTCCTTTTATCTTGATAGATTATTGATTTATTCCCCACTTTACCATATACAAAACATCTTCTAGTTCTCTTAATACATTTTCCTAGGTGATTCTTCCCACATTATTAACACATAGGTTATTGAATCTTTTTACCTTTATGATCTTTATCACCTTAAATTCTATGGAATTTCATTTTTATCATGTTTGGTGCATTAGGAAACTCACCCAGGTCCATGTTGTCAATCATAACTCATGATAGATGGTTAAGAACAACCACAATAGATTTAAATATAGCTCTCATTCCATTCGGTTTCTCTTTCATAAAACCACCGCATTTTCCTTTATATCTATCATTAGTTTGGTTTCTACTAGATCCATTTATTTACTAAAATAAATAAAATAGAGTAATTATATGAAATAAACCATAATAACCTGTCTTATGTGGAGGATAAATACTAAGATATCCTTAAACATTTCATCCTCTATTCAACTCTTTCTATTTATCTAAAATAATCATAATTCTACTTATCATACTAACATTTGTGGCTATAGAGGATTTTTAACTTAAGATTAAATAATATACTAACCTCTAAAGTTATATAAACCTTTTATCTGATATCAACTATAAGGACTCAGCCATAAATATTACATATTCTTGTTTCTTTATACTAGAATTAACATTCTTACATTGCCAAATATATTTTAGGTTTATATTTTTATATAATTAGGTCATAACTCATACATAAAAACCATATTTTACAAAGTGGAAACTTCTAATCATTATCTATTTTTTCCACAATATAAAACTTTTAAAATGAAATAAGTTTTCTTTTCATGAAAAATCTTCATGACTTTCAACTTGAATTTTTCTTTATTCTTACCCATCCTTGAACCATGTGAAAAAAAATTTTAAATGTGGGATGAGAAAAAATCTCATTAAGGGACATAAAAAGAAGAAATTTTTTAGTCCAGTGAAAAAAATCATATATTACTTATGCTTATCTTCAATTTTCTTTGAGCGTATGAAATAAAACATTATCACGTGAAAAACACACACAATTTTTACATAAATAAAACCTTGAAAACCCATAGAAAGAAAATAAAACCGTTTTAGGAAAATTAGAGCATCATAATCATAAAACCCTTTCAAAACCCTTTTGATTGGAATAATCATACAACTAACTTCCAATATAATTCTTTAGAGAAAATAGTCATCATTTAATGAATTGGATAACTATAATAGGGACCACCCATCATATCTTGATCTATAATAGGGATCAACCCATCATATAAGTTGTATCGAGCTCACCTATGATCTATAATGGGACTCAACCATTCATTTATTATTCTATAATTGGGCTCAACCCTCCATATAAGTTGTATTGGTATCACCCATGAACTATAATGGTGATAAACCCTTCAAATAATGAGATATAAGGGTGATAAACCTGTTGTATAATCTATATTGGGATCACTCAGGGGATGTAATAGGGTAAAAACCTTTATAAACAATGTACAAGAACTATAACATAAATAAAAATCTTAGAAACAATCATTATTCCTTTCATAACTTCATTAATCCATGAAAAGAAATGGGTTCCATGACAATCTCTTGAAACAATCAATATCCATACAGAGAAAGAATAAGGATGGTATCATTTCAACATATCCCAACAAAGCATAAGTAATATCAAGGGTTGTTGATATTGATGAATGGAAATACCATTAAAATATTATTAAAAAATTACTAAGTAAAATAACCTTTTCACTTTGAGTAATATAAAAAGATTTAATATTAGATATAAATATATTTTGAAAGGTCACTTGGAATATTTCTTGAACACGATATCCTTCCCATTTTGAAAACACTTATCTAAAACCTAAAACTTTCTCAAAAATTAAAGAAATCATTTTATTTTAAAACAACCATTGAAACTTAAAAAAATAAAATTTAAAACAATGAGATTTTATGATAATAGGAAAATCCTTTCATGTTGTAAATATTAAAAATAAAAATTCTTTTAAAATATTTTGTAAAGAATGTAAAAGTGACCCATTTGGAAAACATTGATAAATTACCTTTTTAAAACCTGTTATAAGAAGGTCAAAGATTATGAAATATACCTTTATTAAATCATTTATTTTTATAAAATAATACTTTAGGAAACATTTTAGAAAAAAATGATATAGAAGAGAAATATTTTTGTTCTAAAATAATTATACAAGATCGGTATCACTTACAAACAACTTTATTGATATTTCTTTAATCAATAAGGGAGGAAATGGAAATTAAACATTGAACCAAATTAATAACCAAAAGATAAGAAAATTGATTTGGTTTAATAAAATAAGATCATATTATTTCCTCTAAAATAACCTTCAACATAAACAATCCTAAAAAGAAATGATATTATAACATTAATCCTTTTCCACTTTGGTAACTCTTCAATCGTAATCCCCATGAAATAATAACTTAAAATTAAACTTTAAATATCATTAACATAAATAGATACATGATATAACATATGAAAATTTCATTATATACACCTCATAAATGAATATATTTGTGTATCATAAAATTATGTCTTGAAGAAAGATAATTTGAGATGAATAGCCCTTACAAAGATCATACCATTGAATTTGATAATTATTCAATGAATCGATTATGTGTATAAAATGTAAATACACATAAAAAAGTGTAATCAAAACATAAGATAATAAAAATTCATTATACACATAATCATATAATATCAAATACAATGAAGAAGTAATATAACCCAATGAAAAGAAATTGAGTTATGATATTTTTTACCACTTGGTAACTTTCAAGTATAATCCCCTTGGATGAAATAAATAAAATTGAAACTTAAAATAAAATTATGTGTGAAGTATGTATGATATTACATGTAAAAGGTGTATTATATACACTATAGGATCAAAATATGAAATATAGATGCTCAATTATAAGAGGGGGTGAATTGTAAGTTTAAAAACTTTCATTTTTAACCTTAATAAAAACTATGTTTAACAAAGTTAAAAAAGGTAAAATCACAAGGACTCTTTTAGTTCTACTAAACAAAATTGCTAGGTTCCAGAAATATGATTTTGTAAATGAAACTTAAGTAAAGTTTACAAGGAAAATATTCTACCTTAAAGCGTATAGAATCTTACTTATCAGAGTATATAAAGGAATATGAAAGTATAAGAAGGTTATACTTTCTTTGTTTATCAAAATACAACAAAAATAAATTTGAAACAAAACAAGTAACAAGTACGAAATCTTTTAACCCAAAGAGTAGGGTATCCAACAATCTTGAATAAAGGTCCCTTGATTTATACATTCAATAAATTCTATCTTACCCACACTAGGGTAAGCCCTCAATAGGAATATCAGAATCTGTCCTGCTATCCTCACAAGTCCTCGATATTTAAGGTAGTCAGAACCTCTGTCTTCCTATCCCCGGAAGTCCTCAAACTTTAAGGTATTTGACACCTTTTTCTTCCTATCCCTGAAAGCCCTTGATTTTACTCAGAAATAATCAGAGCCTCATGAAGCAAGCTGAAAAAGATGTTCAGTATGCACAAAGCATGAGAGTCTCTCTCTCTATAAATCACTTTAGTATCATGAAATCTCTAGAGTGATCAACAAATGTTCTCAATAATGATCTTGTTCAAATGAGCTCCTATTTATAGGCACAATTTTAACGATCGACTCTCTCCTCCGATGGACATATTTTTTCTTGAATCTCAGAGGGACCTATACACGTGTCACTCAAATAATAGTTACGTAGAAACAAATTTTACAACATTGTTTCATAACAATAAAAGTGCTATGAAAATTAATTTATTTAAACAAATATATTTTTCGGAGTATAAGGAAAAATAGAATTTGGAGTCTAACCAAATAAACATTCAGAGTCTATAAGACATGGATATTTGAATTTTTCTTAACAAAGAATTTGGAATCTGAATTATATAGATTTCAGAGTCTGAATTCCAATGAATTCAAAATCTGAATTCTGAGTAATTAAGAGTCTGAATTTTGAGGAATTCAGAGTCTGAATTTTGAGGAATTCAGAGTCTAAATTATAGGGAATTCAGAGTCTGAATTATGAGGAATTCGGAGTCTGAATTCTAAGGAATTGGGAGTTGGAATTATTAGTAATTCAGATTATGAATTCTAAAGAATTTAGATTCTGAATTCTAAGGAATTCAGAGTTTGAATTATGAGGAATTCAGAATCTGAATTTTAGAGAATTCGGAGTATGAAAACAGAGAATTAAGAATCTAAATTTCATAGAATTCAGAGTCTGAATTTCAGATAATTTGGAGTCTAAAAACAGAACACTATATATCCAACAAATTATAAGATTCCAAGTTTTTACATAAGAATCTAAATTTTAGACTTAATAATAAAATGGGTTATATTTAGAAATATTATGATATGAACAATGTAAACAAAGATAAGGATGAAAATTTCCTTAAAGAAGGGAAATTTTCCTTATGAAAATAATCCTTAGGGAAAAAACAATTTTCCTTAAGATAAAGTGTTTGTGATTTTAAAAACATAGAGGAATGGAAAATTAATAAGGAAACCTTATTGACTCAACAATATCCCCCTTTTTGGAAAGCACAAATATCCTTAAAAAAAATAATATAAGGACTTAGAATTTTTCTTTATGAACTTAAAAGAAAAACTTATCTCTTTTTTACTTATGAATAATTGTGAATATGACTCACCCCCCTTAGGTTTTGAAATCCATAAGGATCATATTCTTGACTTCCTTAAAGAGATTTTTCTTTCATAAGTAAATCTTCTTTGATAAAACTCTCCATTAGATAAACTCTCCCTTAGGGAATTCTTTTATATAATTAGTATTCTTTTTATCATTCCTTTCTCCCCCTTTGTGATTTTCAAAAACGAATAAAGGGAATGAAAAAAATAAGGTACCTAAAATATTAGTAATATACAAAAAAACAGATGAAGAACAACCAAAATTTTCATTATGATTGGAAAAAATTGTACAATAAAGGTAATACAACAAAATATTGGAGTTAAAAAAAATAATCCTTCTTTTTCTTTTGACATAAGATTATTAAAAATGGTCTTTATCTTCATAAGATCCAATGATCCTATTAAAAATGTTTGAGTAGTTGATCTTGATCTTCATTTTTCTTTTCCAGAGCTTTGATCTTTTCTTAATGATCCTTAAGAATTTCTACCTGAGTCTTAAAAATCTTTTCTTGCTTACTAAGATTTTCTTTGAACTCAATTCTGAGATCTCTTTCCTTTTTCAGATTCAAAGAAGCTGAATTAAGTTTCCCATTCAGATCCTTTTCTTCCTGCTTTTGAGTTGTTTGTTCAAGATTAAGCTTCTCATTGAAACTTAAAGAAATATTTTTTATCTTGATATCTTCAGTATCAAAATAATCTTTCACATTATCATGAAAGTCATCAAGATTATCAGCTATTCAATTATCTTCTTGGACCACATAGTAATTTCCTTGAATGACCTCCTATGAGCATCATTCCCAATGTAGAAAGATTTAAAATCAGCCTCAATCTTGACAAATTTTTCCATAAGCATTGAAACAGAATCCGATTTCTGATTAAAATAATGCTAAAGCATCTAACATCTCGAGTCAATAGTTGGAAACAAAGTAATTGTATTAACCAATTTCTTCAGGGATTGGACTAAAAAATCATGGCCCATAGAAGACGATTCTGAATCAAATTCCCTTATTTTTTAGGATTCATTTTCTATCACATCATTATTTCTTTTAAAAGATCCACCAACATCTTTTTTAGCCACCACTGCCTTCTTAGATGAATCATCTAACACCTATTTTCCTTTATCATATCTCGGTATAATCTCAGCATCCTTTTGTGATTCAATGTTAACTATCTGATAGTTGGACTATCTTATCTCCCTCAACCTTTTCCTCTTCAGCATCTTCCGCTAGATCCTCTAGTTAAACCAATTCATGGTTGCTTCTCTCTTCTTCTGATGGTTTTTTTACTTCTTCCTGACCCTCTTTTTCTTTTCTTGGGGAAGAAAGTTTTGAAGATTAATACTGGGAAGTCCATATAGAAAATTTCTTAGAATGACTCTCCTTCTCATGATATTCTTCAACTTTCCTTATCATATCATCAGTATCATCACTTACTTCCTCTTCTTCTACTTACACTTCCTCTTCCTGAAAAATCTCTTCCTATTCATTAGGTTATGGAATGACAATTTTCTTTCCCAAAGTCACTGTAAGTGATTCTTGTAGAAATTATTATGGTAACTAGACTTTATCAAAAGCTTTCTCAGTATCTTTGAGAAGATCTTGAACTATTTCAGCCCCAGTCATCTTCTTCTTTTTCTTCTTTTTCTTTTCTTGCTTCTCATATTCCTCAGCAGCCTTAATCTTCAAGGCTTTTTCCTCAGTAGGTTCCAATCAAAAACTAGGCTCTCCTTAATTATTATTCTTTTTATCTTCTCTCCACTTGGTAACAACTTAATCTGGATAGGTCTTTTGCTTCTTATATTTTGGAGGTTCTGATTGGGTTTCCAAAACTACGTGAGTTTTTTCTTTGGCTTTCGGTACTTTCTGCTTTATCTTTCTCTGAACTTTCTTAGAATTCTTAGCTAATTTTGGCCTCTTGGATAAGGCTTCGATTTCACTTTTAGACAAGTCATAAAATTCTCTAGACTTGCTGATAAAACCAACCTTCATCCTTCTGAGCGTATCATCACTCAGTAATATAACATTTAAATTCCTTGGCTTAGAAATTCATGGGATTTTGAACGATTATAGACAAAGAACTATGATCATGGAAAAAATAGTCAGATACATAATGATTTTTAATTTGAGGGTCTTATTCTTGATTTTCATAATTGTAATAAATACATACTTCACCAGATTAATCTTCTTAAGGTTCACCATAAAATCGAGAATGTAGATATCACTTTTCTTCAAGGTATCTTTATCACCTTTTCTCAGAATAAGAAATCCTTGAACCCATAACTCAAGAATCCGAAAATTTGTAGAGAGATGAATAATCTTCAGTGTCTTTACCCCTAATAAACCAAGGCACTATATGGACTTCTCCTTATCAAAACTTCCTTATATATCTTATAGCTTGTGGGTGTAGAAATCAGCTTCCTCCTTATAAGGAATTCTAATTATGTTGGCTACCATATTGTAGGAAAGAGAATAGGTTTTCCCATAACTCTTAAAAAAACTTATCTCTCCCTACTACATTAAAGAAACTTATGGTCTCATAAAATTCTACCAGCAACTCTGGATACATCAGATCTTGTTCCTTTGGTTTGGCTACACATAGACTCTCCCAACCATTCAACTTGATATTCTTCGAAATAAGAGAATCATACTTAGAGAAAATCTTCAGATCTACTAACCTATCTCTATAGATATTTCATTCATAAATTTTCTTAACTGATGACATTTTCTTCTGAGGGGCTGCTTCCAAATACGTTCAGATTTGAGCAAACCAGAAAATTCGGAATGACCCTTAAGTAGATCAGCAGAGCTTCAGCACACAAAATCTTGAAAACTGATGTGAGACCACCATTATAGGGGCCTTTATATAGGCATTGAGGTGATAGTTCATATTCCCAAATTGAACCAATGGTTTAAAGAATCTCGATATGATCTGACAGTTGAGATGAAATCCGAAGAACGATTTTGGTAGGTTCCGATCTTTTGAGGATTTTAAGGTAAAATATCATATTTAAGAAAGTGAATCCAAAAAATTTTATTAAAGAAGGATAAAAAATACCAACAGGAAAAAAATCCAAAAAACTAATTAAGGAGACATACCTTTCAGATTTCTAGGAAGATTTTCATTAATAAGAAAAATTCTTCTTGAATAACTTTAGATTCCACAAAATTTTCTTAAAGAAGAAAAATTTTAGATTCTGGAAAATTTTCCCCAAGAAGAAAAATTTTAGATTCCAGAAAATTTTGGGTTCCGGGAAAAAAATTGATTACAAAAAATTTTGAATACAAAAAAAATTGAACAAGAAAAATTTTGAATACGAAAATTTTTGAATATGAAAAATTTTGAATATAAAAAATTTTGAATATGAAAAATTTTGAATGCGAAAAATTTTGATTACGAAAATTTTTTATTATGAAAAATTTTGAATATGAAAAATTTTGATTATGAAAAATTTTGATTAACAAGAAAAAAAATTATTAAGAAAAAATTTTGATTAACAAGAAAATGTACTCCCCCTATGAAAAGGAGTTACTTAATGTAAGGAAATGGGTTTAAAAAAAGTTAATATGGAATATTACATTACGGTTATCATTCCTAGATTTTTTTTAATGTATTCAAATCAATCGAAGGGTAATGATTTTGTAAAAATATCAGCAAGTTGATCTTGTATTCCGATAAACTAAAGAATTATATCTCCTTTAAGTGTGTGATCCCTAAGAAAGTGATGCCTAATATCTATGTGTTTTGTATAAGAGTGATATGCATAGATTTTTCTTATGGAAATGGCATGAGTGTTATCACACATTATTTGTATTTTGGTAAAATTCATGCCATAGTCTGTGAGTGTGTGTTCCATCCACAACACTTGAGCACAGCAACTTCCAGCTGCTGCATATTTAGCTTCAGCAGTGGAAAGTTCTACTGATTGTTTATTTTTGCATGACCAAGAAACTAATGAATCTCCTAATAAATTAAAAGTTCCATATGTACTTTTCCTATTCATTCTACACCAACCAAAGTCAGTATCCGAAAAACTTTTTAAAACAAAATCATTTCCAGAAGTATAAAAGAGTCAAAAATCCATGGTTCCCTTTAAATAGAAAAAACTTATTTTCACTGCTTCTAAGTGATATTCCTTAGGATTGGATTGATGTCTTGTATATAATAATGTTGAAAACATTAAGTCTGGACAACTAGCTGTTAAGTATAATAAACTTCTTATCATACCTCTAAATGATGTTTGATCTACCTGTTTCCCAACTTCATCAAGATAAATAGAATTTGAGGTACCAATGGGAATACTTATACTCTTAATGTTGTCAAATACATCCTTTTTAAGAATATATTGAATATACTTATGTTGAGATATATAAGTTCCTTCTAGTTTTTTGAGAAATTTTAAAACCTAGAAAAAATGTTAACTCACCCATCATACTTATTTCAAATTCATATTTCATTAGATTTGAAAATGAATTAGTTAAATATTGCTGAATTGAACCAAATATAATGTCATCAACATAAATTTGAACAATCAAAACATTTTTCTTATCTTTATTTATAAAAATATTTGTATCATCATTTCTTTTAACATAATTGTTTTGTAAGAAAAATCTTGTAAGTCTATCATATCAAGATCTATGGGCTTGTTTAAGTCTATATAAATCTTTGGTAAGTTTGAAAACATGTTCAAGATGTTTTTTGTCTTTAAAACAAGGAGGTTGTTCAACAAAAACTTCTTCTTGAACATATATGTTAAGGAAAGAAGAATTTATATCCATTTGAAAAAGTTTGAAATTAAAGAATGCTTCAAAGGCAAGTAAAATACAGATAGATTCAAGTCTAGCTATGGGAGCATAGGTTTATTCATAGTTTTTTCCTTCTTTATGATTATAGCCTTTAGAAACTAGTCTAGCTTTATTTCTTACAATGATTCCATTTTCATCACACTTATTTCTAAAGACCCATTTTACTCCAATAACAGAAGTTTCCATAGGTCTTTCAACTAAGGTCTAGACTTTGTTCCTTTAGAATTCATTTAGCTCATCTTACATGGATTTTATCCAATCATCATCACCTAAAGCTTCATTAGTGCTTTTTGGTTCTAATTGGGAAATAAATGCTAGATGTTCTACTTCATTTCTTAAGTAACTTCGAGTCCTTAAAGTTTAATTACATCACCAATGATACTATCACTGGGATGATTCTTAAAAAACAACCGATTTGGGTTTTGTAAAACTTGTTCATCAACATATGGTAGGAAATCTTATGGCGTAAATGTTTCAGAAATATTTTCGTGAAAATTTTCTTTATCAGAAGGATCTTCTATCATGGGTTGAAAATTATTCTTTGAAAACACATTCGAATATGTAGGTTGGGTTTGTATAAAAAAATAATCAGTTTCACAAAATTTAACATGTACTATTTCTTCAATAGTACAAGTATTTTTATTAAAATCTCTATAAGCCTTAGAATTTGTAGATTAGGCTAGGAAAATTCCTTTATCATATTTGGGTGAGAATTTATGTAAATTATCTTCAGTATTCAAAATGAATACTTTGCAACCAAATACCTTGAAGTAGTAAAGTCTTGGTTTTCTACCATTCCACAATTTGTAAGGGGTTTTGTTAAGAAAATGTCTAATAAAAACTCGATTTATAGTATAACAAGCAGTACTTACAGCTTCAGCCTAAAAGTGTTTAGCAATAAAATATTCACTCAATATGGTTCTAGTTATCTCTTGAAGAATCTGATTTCTTCTTTCAACAACACCATTTTTTTAGTAGTTCTTTGAGCTGAGAAGTTATAAGTAATGCCTTTTTTTACTATAGAAAGTTTCAAAATTATAATTTTTAAATTCTTCTCCATGATCACTATGAATAGTTATCAAGGGAAGGTTTTTCTCATTTTCAACTTGGGCTCTAAAAATTTTGAAATAAGAAAAATGTTCAGACTTCTTTTCTAGGAAATAGACCCACATAAATCTAGTGTAATCATCAACTAAGACAAATACATAATATTTGCCTCCAATACTTCTAATTTGTGTTAGACCTAAAATATCCATATTTACTAACTATAATGCATTAGATTTTGTGACTTCACTTATTGACATAAAACTTGATTTATTTTTCTTGTCATATTAACAAGGATCGCAAACTTTTGAATAATCAAATCTAAGATCCAGTAGATCCTTAAAAAGTATTTTCTTTGAGAGTTTTCATAGGTTCCTAAGGTTATAGTGTTCAAACCTTATATGCCATAACCAAGATTTATCTTTCATTGTACTAAGGTAAGGTAGATCTTTTCTCCTAAGTTCTTATAAGTTTAGTGTTTACACATTCTCTTACCTATGGGAAGAAAGAATAAACTCTTACTTGGAATTGTGTCCCAAACACTTATCATTCCTAAAATTCACAAGGTAACGTTCATCACATAATTGAATTATGCTAATGAGGTTGTTCTTAAGACCCTTAACAAATAAAACATTTGAAATTAAAGTTTTTCTAATAAGAACAATGTTACCTATACCAACAATTTCTCCTAAAGTGTTATCTCCGAAAGTTACTTTTTATCCTTTTGTCTTGATAATCTTTTCAAAGAAGTTTTTGTTACCAGTCATCTGCTGGAAACATCCACTATCCATATACCATGTATTTATGTTGGTACTTTATTTGTTTTCTAGAAAATAAATGAGTTAGACTTTCAAAA
This sequence comes from Viscum album, assembly GCA_963277665.1. Taxonomy (NCBI): domain Eukaryota; kingdom Viridiplantae; phylum Streptophyta; class Magnoliopsida; order Santalales; family Viscaceae; genus Viscum; species Viscum album. Next base: position 648,624,788 of record OY728121.1, on the reverse strand, counting down.
TCCAAACTTTCTTGGTTCTAGAAATTTCAAAAAGTAAAATTTTATGAATCCACATTTTCTTAGAAAAATAAGCTATATGAAAACCTAAAGATTGAGTTTTATTTAAAGAAAAAAATTTCTCCCAATGTCCGCCACACTGAAATTTAGTACAAAATAGAGCACTTTGGGGAACAAAATGGTTATTACTAAAAACTGGTTTAGAATAGGTATAACCAAAACCAGAATGATTCCTTAAAGGAATAATTTGAGAATAAATCTTGTCAAAATTTTCCTTATAAGTGGTAAAATTTGACAGAAATTTTCTTAAGGAAAATATTTCTAACTTTAGTTTAACATCCAAATTTTTATCCTCAAGAATATTAGTTTTAGAACTAAAGTTATCCTCTAAAATATTTTTCTTAGAAATTAAATTTTCAAGATCCTTAGAAAGTTTATCCTTATAAAACTTAACTTCCTCAAGGTTTTTAAAAATAATTTCAAAATAAAAAAAAAATCTTATCAAGATCTTTATAAAGATTAGATACTTCTTTAGTTAAAATAGAAATTATAGAATTTTCCTTATCAAGATTTTTCTTGAGTTTATAATTTTTATTCTCAAGAAGTTTATCAAATCTGGATACTTCTTCAAATGAAGGTAAGGTATTATCTTCATCAGAAGAAGATTCTTCATATGAAGACTCATAATATTTATGATCAGTATAATTTTAATTTAAAGATACATTGGTGATATATTTTTCATTGTGTACCTTGTCCATTAGACAACGACTTTCAATGGGTATTATGGCTAGTAGAACAAGATTCTTCTGACCAGAAGATTCAAACTCTGAAGATTCATCAGATGATTCACTACAACTGGCACTCCATTTATCATTTTCTTTCAAGAACTTCTTATCCTTATACTTGTAATACTTCTTTCTATTTTTTCAGAATTTTTTTCCTTCCTATCCTTTTTCTTAAGCATAGTAAAATATATCCTTATATGCCCTACTCTTTTTCATTCATAGCAAGTGACTTCCGAGTCTTTCTTTTCCTTTATTTATTTCTTCTTATATCTATACTGAAAGTCTTTCTTTCTAACTATCTTGTTCATCCTTCGAGCAAGATTAGCTAGATCATTATCAAAATTTTCACTTTCACTAGATTCAGATAAAATAGTGAGTTTCTTAGATTTAGATCTTCTAACCCTTTTAGGAGTCATGAATTTAGTAGTAGTAAAGGCTACATATCCATTTCCATTATTCTTCTTATTCATATCAGCATCTCTTTTCATTCTGGTTTCATGTTGAAGAAGAGATCCAAAAAGCTCATCAAGAGTAATTTGAGACACTTTTCTATTCTCATCAATAGCTATTATTTTGGATTCACACTCATTAGGAATAATATCAATAATATTTTCTACAATAGCTTCATTATCTAGACCTTTTCTCTCCCATATATTGTAAACAGTTGACAATTGTCATAAATCTTTATTTCACTTTTCAATATGGTTCTCCATAGGGAAATAAAAATCCATGATATTATGTTCTAAGAATAGCTCTTATAGTTTCTATAACTTTGGAAGTACCAAAATGAGTAACCTCAAGTTTCTTCCAGATACAATTAGCAGCTTCATAAGAATAAATTTGACTATATATATTCCTAGTCATATAACACAACAAAGTATTGTGTACCTTGTAATTTAGTTGATATTTTGACTTTTCTTAGTTGGTGAAGGTTTTGACTTCCTTTTCAGGAATTTTATAATCTCCAGTAAGCATTACAAAATTGTCTACTCCAGTATTAATAAAAAAAATCTTCATTCGATCTCTCCAGTACTCATAATCATTACCATCAAAAAAAGGTGGTCTAGTAGGATTTAGATTTTCAATCAAACCGACAATCATTCTGTCCATTCTATAAGAAAAATACTTTTCCACAAAAACTTTTTAATATAAAAGGTTTGTAAACAAAGATAAAAATACCCTAAGAAAAACTTAAGAAATAAAATTTAAGCAAGAAAATTTAGAACAATGAAAACTTGATCAAGAAAACTTATATGTGAATATAAGTATTTCAGAGACCTTGCTCTGATACCAATTGTAGGATCTAAATATGAAATGTAGATGCTCAATTACAAGAGGGGGTTAATTTTAAGTTTAAAAACTTTCGTTTTTAACCTTAAATAAAATTATGTTTAACAAAATTAAACAAAGTAAATTCACAAGGCCTCTTTTAGTTCTACTAAAAAAACATGCTAGGTTCCGGAAATATGATTCTAGAAATGAAACTTAAGGAAATTTTAAAAGGAAAACAATCTACCTTAAAGTGTATAGAATCTTACTTATCATAGTATATAAAATATTATGAAAGTATAAGAATGTTATACTTTCTTAATTTATCAAAATACTATGGAAATAAACTTGAAACAAAACAACTAACAAGTATGAAATCTTTGAACCCAAAGAGTAGGGTATCCAACAACCTTGGGTAAAGGTCCCTTGATTTATACTTTCAATAAATTATATCTTACCCACACTAGGATAATCCCTTGATAGGAATATCGAAATCTATCTTACTATCCTCGCAAGCCCTATAACTTTAAGGTAGTCGGCACCTCTATCTTCCTATCCCCATAAGTCCTCAAACTTTAAGGTAGTCGGTACCTATGTATTCATATCCCTAGAATCCCTCTATTGTACTCAGAAACAATCAGAGTCACACAAAGAAAGATGAACAAGATGTTCAGTATGCACAAATCCTGAAAGTATCTCTCTCTAGAAATCACTTCAGTAGCATGCAATCTCTAGAGTGATCAATAGATGTTCTCAATAATGAGCTCATTCAAATGAGCTCTTGTTTATAGGCACAACTTCAATGGTCATCTCCCTCCTCCAATGGTCATATTTTTCCTTGAATATTAGAGGGATCTATAAACATGTCACTCAAACAATGGTTAGTTAGAAATAGATTTTAGTACATCGTTTCATAATAATAACAAGTGCTAGGAAAATTAAGTTACTTAAACAAATATATTTTTCGAAGTCTAAGGAAAAAATAGAATTCAGAGCTTATAAGACACGAATATTTTTATTATGTTTAACAAAGAATTCATAATATAAATTCTATAGATTTTAGATAATTAATTCCAATGAATTCGGAATCTGAATTATGAAGAATCATTAGTATGAATTATGAGGAATTTGAAGTCGAAATTATGAGGAATTCAGAGTCTGAATTCTGAGGAATTCAGAGTCGGAATTATAAGGAATTCTGAGTCTTAATTATGAGGAATTATGAGTCTGAATTATGAGTAATTTGGAGTATGAATTATGGGGAATTTGGATTCTGATTTCTAGGGAATTCAGAGTCTGAATTCTGAGGAATTCTGAGTCTGAATTATGAGGAATTTGGAGTCGGAATTTTGAGGAATTCAGAGTCCGAATTATGAGGAATTCAGAGTCTGAATTTTGTGGAATTTGGAGTCTGAATTATGAGGAATTTTGATTCTGAATTATAAGAAATTTGGAGTATGAATTATGAGTAATTCAAAATCTGAATTTCAGAGAATTCAGAGTCTGAATATCATAGAATTCGGAGTCTGAAAACAAAGAATTCAGAATCTGAATTTCAAAGAATTTGGAGTCTGAATTTTAGAGAATTCAGAGTCTAAAAACATAACACTATATATCCAAGGAATTATAATATTTCAAAGTTTTACATAAGAATCTTAATTTTATACTTAGTAACAAAATGGGTTATATTTATAGAGATTATGAAATGAACAATGAAAATAAAGATAAGGATGAAAATTTCCTTAGAGAAGGGGAATTTTCCTTACAAAAATAATACTTAGGGAAAAACAATTTGCCTTAAGATAAAGTGTTTGTGATTTTCAAAACATAGAGGAATGTAAAATTAATAAGGAAACCTTATTGACTCAACATACACCATGTAAAAGGAATTAGATATATAACATTAAAATATTCCTTAATGAAGTAAAATTGAGACGAAGTCCCATACCACTTTGGAAACATTTGAATCGTAATCCCCATGAAATAATAACATTAAAAAACAATAAATATTATTAGGATATATAAATTCAATATATTACATGTAAAAGGTGATTTATATACATCTCATAAAATAATATAGGTGCATAACATCAAAATATACCTCAATGAAAGGAAATTGATACAAAGTCCCCTACCTTGAGTTCGATTAGTTACGTGCATTCTTTATCTTTCAGAATAATAAAATTATGTTAATTATTAACTCAATTAATAACCTTTTTAAAATTTATTATTCCTTTTATTTCACTTATTACAATGTTATATACAATCACTTAATCAATTAAGTTTATTCCGGATGTTTTGACAACATTTGGCATATGTATCAAAAATGACTTTGGTAGGTTAACTATGGTCAAAGTGGTCATTATTACATCATCTCTAGAATAATAATCATTAAATAATTATTATTTTTATACATAAATTATACTTTTAAAACCAACCATGAAATAAGATTATGAAAAATGAACTACGTTACAATCCTTGAGAAGGCAGGTTGTACGTATGCATGAGTAATGTTTCCATTTTTCAATGATCATTATGGAAAGAAAGTATTATTTTTTCATTACATAATTATAATCATATAATAAATACCATATTATTTATTTAAATATACTTACATATATCATCCATGTGATTTAGTGATAAAAAATAATTTTATCGCTTCGTTGAGGCAGTAGTCCACACGTACGCATGAACGATGTTATCATTTTTCAGTGAGTGGAAAGGGTAATAAATAATATGATATATTATATTTTAATAATGATTAATATGTCATGAATATCATAATTATTTCATATATATCTCATATTTTTATTAAATATATCCTTATTACCTTCCATGTGAAGTGTTAGTGAAAAATGAATCACATCGATTCACAATGGTAGTATGTCATACACACAAGCGATGTTATCGTATCCCCCGTGGAATGGAAAGTAAGAAGGTACATGTGATATAATAATTAAATAAGTATAATTATTTTAAAAATATAATATATATATATATATATATATATATATATTAAATCCAACATTATAACAAGTTATGAGAGGCGATAATGAAAAACAAATTACATCGGTTCGCGAGGCGGTAGTCCACCGTACACACGAATGATGGTTTTGTTTCTCATTTGATGGAAGAGGATATGTATTTAGGTTATTACATTAACATAATAACATATTAGTATATGTCATATAATGTTGTTATTATATTCTCATAATTTAATATAGTTTTAAGGAGGTGTAATAAGAAATAAAATAAAAACACTCGGTTAAGCATGATACCTCTTCTTCGGGCAACCTATTTTTAGCACCAAAAACCTTATTAGGATGGCTTTATGATTAAACAAGTGGATATAAATTATGGGGATGGAATTAAGGAAATTATTTAGTTTGTAATTTTTTAAACCAAAAGGGTTTGAAAGTGTGAAGAGGAGGGGAGACCGGGTGGCCTTTTATAAGTGAGGTGAGTGGAACACTAGTAATTTTTTAAAAGAAAAAGTAATACCTACATTTTTCACGTGAAAAAAGGATTAAAAATGAGCCATTATCTAGAATTATAAACTATAAGGTCTAAATTTAACCTGAAAATATATTTTACATAATATTTTAGGTTATTTTAACCCTTATCTTTTTAATTTAAACCACGGTAAAACCGTTTTTCCTTAACCGTAGTAAAATATTTTCACTATTTTCACTATTCATTATGAGAAAAAATTAATTTGACCATATTAGATAATATAAATTATTATGATTCTAAATATAGAATATATTTTACCAAATTCAATTCATGGAAGTGGTGGAATTTAATTTGAAACAAAACCCGTGGACCCGAAGAAAAAGCGGTTTTTCAATAAACGTATTTTTCAAGCATAAGATGGTTTTATATTAACTCTATAACTAGTAAATGTAATTGTATGGATTTAAATTAATATTTATAAGTATATAATATATAAATTTAATTTAAATCATTATGTATTGAGTATTATTTTAATTAATTAAAATAGAGAAACATTATATACTTTAAAACAATTTTCAGAAGAAAAAAACCCGTTTTTAAACCCAAAAATAAACTTATACTAAAATCCAATATAAATATGATTAAAATTTAATTATGTGGATTAAATATAAATCAATAATAATTATTTTTATTTAAATCATATTTAAAACATAAAGGGACTTTAAAATTACTTAATTTATTGAAAAGAAAAGACATTTTTACAAAAAACGGTATTTTTCACTATTCACCGAAAATCAATATTTTCCAAAAAATCACAAAATTTCACCCTTGGTTAATTTTTATATGATGATTTCAAAAATTAATTTCATTTTTTTCGAATAAATTTTCTAAAAGTTCTAGAAATAAATTATAATATTTACTCACAAAAAAGTAATAAAAATCATTTTTAAAGAAAACATATTTTTATTAATAAGATTACTTTACTAAAAATTGATTGATTATTTATTAAGAATTTATAAATAAATTTATATTGAGTATTAAATTTATATATATTTCATAAATTGGTAAATACTCTTCATACCCATTAATTTAATGGCTAATTTATAGTGGTCATGTTTAAAATAATATTATTTCATGGTTTGGTTAAGCTTGGTGTACGTGTATTGTATGTTATCAAGCATAGATTCTTTTTTTAAAAATCTCAATGTGTTAAAATTAAGGTAAAAATTTATCTCTATAATATCTAAAAAAAATTATGTTAGATCTTTAGTATTCTTTTACCCACACATTTGTCTTTTTAATAAATTCACATTGATATATGGTAAAGGCCATGAATTATACATTTTCTACTAAATTAACTTCTATTCTCTGATGAAATCCTCTATTCATGGTTTCCTCCTATTAAAATAATATAGGGATAGGGTTATTCTAGGTTATGTATAAAACCTATAATAACATATTTATAGAGAAAATTTTGTTTTTAGTTATTTCATTTTATTATTTTAATTAATTTTTAAAAATGATGATGATGCTAAAAATATAAAAGTATCAAATCAACACCAAAATTTAATTCTCATAAGTATATTCATCATGATTTAAATTGTGAAACTAATTTCTTGATCCAATTCCCCATTTAGTAGAAAATTATAGTTTTACCCTTATTAGTTTGAAAGCCTGATAATAATATTTCTTTTTCAAATTTCATTTTATATTTAGTTAAACCTTCAAATTACAATATTAAACATATAATGACACCAATTAATGTGATTAAATAAAAATTGATACCAAAATATAAGAAGAGTTTATGTCATTCTTAGAAATAAACTCAAGATACTATATTCTCTTGACATTAAAATTTTTCATAAAAAAAATAAGTAATAAATAACCAAGTCACTATAGTAACCTAAGAAATATTTCAAGCATTATAGTCTATATTTAAAGTATAACAATGAGTAAAAACATTTGAATAAAAAATATCCCTGACATTTCAATTCAACACATATATAAAAATAATCTTATATAACAACTCCAGTTTTCAAAATTTAATCCTTTAAATATTTCTATATATATTTATGAATTTTTTCCTAGATTTTTTATTTTATTTCAGGGGATGTAAGACCCTGAAATTAATATATTAAAAAAAATAACATTAAATCATGTGAATTCATCATTTCATAATTAATGTTTTTCACATTTTTTGGAACCTCGGATGGAAAATTGAAGTATGTGGTTGTTTCTAGAATGTGGGGTTTATCCTATACATGACATAAGGTTGGTCAGTGTCCCATGTTCCATGGAAGATATTCATTGGTGAGTAAGTTAAATAAATTAAATGTAAAACCTAGCCCTATCCTATATTAATTTGTGGCTATGGAAAATCTTCTAGATTATACGCATAACCCTAGGAGATTAGAGAGGAGGAGTGGGAGAGACATTATTGGGTTGAGGAACTAAAGATTCTGGATCAACAATGAAAAGTCAAAGAAATTCATGGGATGAATGAAAAATGTAGAAAAATATTCAATGACATCACTAGAAAACATGTTATTCACCAATGATCGATTCTTTCTTGAGGTATGACATGTTATTTTTTTGATTTCCACCTTTTTGTTCTTGATTTTTGAGAATGGATTGAATATCTACTTGATTCCTTGAATTTATTTATTCTCATGAACCAAGAATTTAGTTATTTCTATTAAACCCAATTAATTATTTTTGTTGCATCCATGTTTTATACCCCTTTTGGTTTCTAAGATTATGATAATTAGTAGGTATCAGAATGGGAAACAATAATCTCACTTTTCTATTGTGCCTCTCTCATCTCCATTCTTCACTTTCTTCATTGTTGGTCATGGGGTTAGCAATTTGATATTTTCGGACTAGTTTGATCATGATAGAACCACCAAATTCATGATGGATGCATGAATGACCCTAGTATTGATGGTTTGTGGGTGTATTGAGAGTTAACAATTGATTACAAATGTTGTTTTGGGGATATAGACCCCATTTCGGCGATGCGATGTGCAACAGATCATGTTTGGGTGACCAGGATCCTGATTTTTGGTCACCAGAGGCTAGGAATTGATGATCGGAGGATTTTTTTCCCCCTTAGATTAATGTGTATTTGGTGATTCAACGATGAGACTTGTGGTGAATTCGACAGAAACAATGTAGATTTTAAATGATGTTAGGGATTCTATGAAAATCCCGACTACACACAGTGTGTTCTTGAGAAACACACATTGGGTTTCTTGATTTCACATGGTAGATAGGGTTAGATACTAAGTTAAATATCACATATCCTATGGTTGGGATCACATTTCTTGTAATACTATAACGTCCTGACCCAGGATCTGTTAAACAATGCCTCGATCTGGTGGGTTGCATGGCCTCAAGTGCTCCTCCTCATATGCTAGAGGCCGCTGACTAGCAGCGAGGGTCTAAGGTGGTACAGTGAGGAGACTATATCCTTATGACAAGAGTGTATCACAGTGATATAATAATATCAATCAATATCAGAATCATATGAGTAACTAATCAATATAATAATAAAATCAAAAATATAGAAATAAATATTATAACTATAATCAATGTCATATAAAATATGATGAACATGCCATGTATCTATAAAAAAGGAAGGCGATACATGGTAAAAATCATAAAATACAATACATGTATCAAAATGAGAAAATACCCAAAAATAATTATCTCCAAATAGTATCATAAGCATAACTCAATATTGTTCTCCCCTTCTCATAATAAATGATCAAATCAAGAATCATAAAGCACTACAACATTATTATCCTTTAGTAGTGGTATTTTAGTGGTAGTTTAATAAACTTCTGCTAAATTGTTTTTAAATAAATTAGCAGCACTTTTTAATAAACTGCTGCGAAACGTGGTTTTTTTTACATCAACAACGCTCCCCCCCCCTCCACCCCCGACTCCCCTGACACCCCTGACCCCCACGTCCCCCCAAAACCCTAGGACCCCAGTGACCCACGTGACCCTGATAACCCCCCGAATCCCTCATCGTGCCACTCCACCCCTCACCACGCCTCACTGCCCATCGTGACCCCCACGACCCCTCGAAGCCCTATAAGCCTGCGACCCCAAAAACCCCTGCGACCCCAGCGACCCCCCAAAGTCCTCGACATGGTAAAACTATATCATTAGTTTGGGTCATCTATATAATTAGTTTCATCAGTCTTGTTAGTGTAACTTTAATTCATCAACATGATCAGTTTCATTGATGTTATAAGATTCATTAGGGTTGTTAGTGTCACCCATGTTGTTTATGGATTAAGTTTCATTAGGTAAAACTATATTTTTATCTTGGTTATTATCCTATATATCATCAATGTACTCAGTGTCCTAAATTCCACCCACATCATCATTGTTATTAGGTTCATAAGTAATGGATATGTAATTGGACTCTTCTATCTCATCAATATCATCAGTGTCTCCAGTCTCATTCGGTTCATTAGTTTTTCTAGAATTTATTGTTTCATTAGAGTCAACAACATCATTGATTTCATCAATTTTGTCACATTCATTATCATATTTGGTTGTGTTGATGTGCTCATGTTAATAAGTTTCATCATTGTGATTTGTGTCCTCAATTTCTTTAGAGTCATTGATTTCATATGTTTTATTTTTTTCAAGAGTTTATTCGGTATGGTTCGTCTCATAGGTGTCACCGATGTTGTTTGTCTCATAGATGTATTCAATTTCATTGTCATCATTAAAATTATTTATGTCATAATTTCCATTAGTATGGTCCATGTCATCAATTTCATGGTATGATCAATGTATTTAGTGTCATTGTGGGTATTAGTTTTTTCATCAACATCATTTTTTCCTTGGTTCTTCAGTTAATCAAGGTATTCATCATCAAAGGTTTTTACTACGTCACCACAATCATTATAATTGTTGTTGTTCTTGGAATAATCAACATTATTAATGTTTTTTTTTCATAACCATGTCATCTGTGTCATCCATTTAATTGGTGTTATCTATTTCTTTGATGTCATACAATGTGTCAATGCTTTTAGTGTCATTTTCATCATATATACTCTTGGTTTCAGCAATTTCATTGGTTTCTTCTATGTATTTTTTATCATTAGTGTGATCAATAATTCATGCAATATTATTATCATCAGTGAAATATATTCCATACATATATTCATTACATTTTCTTTTATAGGGGATATTTTTTTCATCAGCTTCTCAGGTGTCATCATAGAGCCCGAGAATTAGTGGTTATTTACTACATTTTAATTATATTATTAATTTTTTTCTTTGTACCACTTCTACATGTACATTATTATAGTCTGGTTATATTTAGGTATATCATTGGTGGTATACTATTTAATTATTGTCACACCTTTCTCAGGATACCATAGAACTTGGTACCCAAGTTGATGCTACTTGATTGTAGGCTTGGGTTTGGGCAAGGCTCAATGCTTGATGACTGGATTACTAGGAAAAAGTATGGGATTTGGGACTAGGATTGGACTTGGGACCATCTTCAAGGTTTTTCCTAGTTTTGTCTTTTGGAATTTTGGTTTCTAATGTATATGATCTGCTATTAATGTATTCATTTCCATACATGTAGTATATAGTTCATTTGTTATAGCATGGTTTGTTTTTTATTATCTCTCTATTATTTTATGGAAATTTTTAATTTTCATGCTTTTTTTTCTAGTGGGTGGGTTCATTATTTACCATATGTATTTATATAGTAAAACCTTATTTAACATATTTATATATATTTTTCAACTAGTATATATGAATCTCTTTCACTATTTAGTAATAGTTATATGTTTTAGTTTTTTTTTAATATTATGTAGGCACATTGTGATATACATGGATAAAATCTGGATCACATTACCGAGGAACACACCTCAGTATGCTAAGGGTTTGGATGAGTTTTTAGATTTTTCAATTTCCTATCGATCCTTTGAAGGGAGAATAAGATGTCCATGTCCTAAATGTAAATTTAGAATATGGTTTAAGAGAGATGAAGTTTATGAACATTTAATATTGAAGCAATTTCTTGCTCAATATTTGTGTTGGATTTGGCATGGAGAATTAAACGTTAGAAAAAGTTTGAACATTGATTTCAATCCATAGAATGAGCTCCCAACTTCATCGACAATGGTAAATGAAATAAAAACATTATAAATGATGAATTCAGTATTTCAAGACCATACCATCAACATCAAAACATCTTTGAACAACCAGATGAGGGTGTTACAAATAGCAACGTGACAAGTGATGTTTTTGAGACTGTAATACAACCAGATCAAGATTGTAACATATCATTGGATCCTACTCTTGATTTTGTGGAGACTAATGTAAGATAAAACTTCACTGAGGAAAATACGTTTCCTGGTTTAGTTGATGATGGAAATCAAGAGTTGTATAGTGGATATTTGAAATGTTTAAAACTTTATTTTCTACTAAAGTTGTACCATATCAAATGTCTATATGGAATTACAAATAAGGCAATGTACATGGTATTGTAATTGTTTCATGATACATTTACTAAAGCAAACATCCCCAAGTCTTTTTATGATATGAAAAAATTGTTAACAGGCTTGGTCTGAATTATACAAAAATATATGTGTATCCCAATGATTGTATGCTTTATTAGTGAGAGCATTCAAGTAGACAGGATTGAAAAAATGTTCTTCTTCTAGATGGTAGTAAATGGGTGATGTTGTAAGTTTGAATCAACATACTACCATGAAGAATAAGAAGAAAAGGAACACACTTACAAAGGTTTTATGTTACTTTCCTTTAAATACTCGATTGCAAAGATTATTGATGTCATCGAAAACCACCAAACACATGAAGTGGAATTTTTTAGATGATAACAATGCTGGGTTAATGAGACATCCACGAGATTCAAAATTGTGGAAGAAATTTGATTCATTACATACAGATTTCTTAGCTGGTCCTAGGAATGTTCAATTGGGATTTGTTGCCGATGGATTCAAACTATTTGGGACTTTGAGTACTAGTTATAGCATTTGGCCAGTTGTTTTGATCCCTTACAATATACCTTCATATATGTGTATGAAAAAAACATCTTTTATTGTTTCGATGATTATTCCTTGAAAAAAACCTAGAAATGATATTGATGTATACTTTTAGACTTTAATTGAAGAATTATAGTATTTATGGAGCAACGGTGTTGAGACATGTGATGCTTCTTCTAAAACAATGTTCAAAATGCATGTTGCTTTAATGTGGACCATTATTTACTTCCCCAGACTTAGGAATTTATTTGGTTGTAATAATTACATGGGTTTGGCTTATCCTATTTGTAAATTTGATTTTTATCCCAAATAGCCATGTCGTAGTAGGAAATGGTGCTTCTTGTACCATTGAAGATTTGTCGATGCATCTCATAGATTTCGGCTGAACATATCATAATTTAACGGTTTCATTGATCGTAGACCACCTAAAAAATTATAAATTGGTTCTAAAATATTGGTGCAACTTAGAAATGTTTCAACAAAATTTGGGAAGGTTCATCATTTGAATGATAGTGAGAAACAAGTTTCAAGTGCATCTTCAAGTGAAATCGAAACGCAATAATGGAAGAAAAAAATTATATTCTTCAAAATTCTATATTGGTAATTTAATTTATTGTGGAATAATCTTGATGTGATGCATATTGAGAAGAATGTTTATGAAAATTTGATCTTCACATTTCTTAATGAGCATGGAAATTAAAATTATTATCTCAATGCTTGGAAAGACTTACAAGTAATGAACATAAAACGTGATATCTGTCCAGATGAGAAAGAAAAGTATGCTCTGGAAATTTTTGCAATGAAAAATAGGGATTAAGATACATTCCTTTGAATTTTAAATCATGTGAAGGTATCTGATGGGTATTCAAGTAATATCTAAAGGTTTTTTGACTTAAATAACCATAGGTTACATAGATTTAAAAGTCGCGATTCACATATTTTGTTACAGAAGTTACTACCATTGGAATTGCGTATAGTATTACTTGAAAAAGTTACTGTTGTTGTACTCTAATTCTGAACATTTTTCAGACAACTCTATAAGAAATCTATACATCCATTTGAGCTTGAAAATATTTAGGAGAGGTTTTTATTAACACTTTGTGCAATAGAGATTATCTTTCCTCCATCGTTTTTTACTGTCATGATGCATTTAACTGTGCATTTGGTTGAGGAAGCTAAATTAAGAGTCCCTGTACATTGTAGATGGATATATCCAATTGAGAGGTACTTTATTAATATGTTTTTTAGTTAAGTAAATAATTCTTGGAACTTAATTAAATTCATAATTATGATTTTTTATTTTATTTCACAGATATCTTGGGCATTTGAAATCATATGTGAGAAATAAATCTCAACCAGAAGGCTCTATTGCTGAAGGATATTTAGCATAGGAGTGTCTTACCTTTTGTTCTAGATACTTATATTATATTAAGATGAGATTTAATAGAGTTGGACATGTTGACGACAGATCAACTCAATCTCAAATACATGGGAAATCAAAAATATTTCCTACTATTGGCCGATCAGTTGGGAGGACCTCAAATGTTACACTGACAGAAATGGAATTATTACTAGCACATAGGTATGTGCTGCTAAATAGTGAAATTACAGATCCATTTATTGAAGATTTTAGGATACAAACAAAGAGATGAATGAGAGGTCAAACACAAAATGAGAAAGATATAATGAAAATTGTTAATAAAGAGATTGTAGAATGGTTTTCATGATGTATAAGTTCATAAATATTGCAATAAATATGGATATTGTGTTGTCACATATATTTTTTAAAATCTAATAATGTATATTTTTTTAGATCATGAATACTGATACTCGATCATAGTTGTCAAAATATTTGAATTTTCTTGATTAAGGACCTCTAAAACAAGTTAGAATGTTCGATGCTTACAACGTGAATGGATTTAGATTTTGTACAGTCGATCGAGAAGAGGGATTGAAAACACAAAATAGTGATATATTTACATTTTCTTAAGTGGGATACTATGGAAATCTGACTAATATTATTGAATTAAACTACCATAGTATTTTTTTATTTGTTTTATTCAAATGCAATTGGATCGATATTATCAGAGGTGTTAAAAGTGATTCCTTGAAATTTATTTTTTTGAACTTCTCTCTCTTGATGGATGTTGGTGATCATGAACTGCATAATCCATATATCTTATCATCACAAGAGAAAATGGTATATTATGTGAATGATTTTGTGGATGAATGTTGGAGTGTAGTTGCTCACGTAAAACAAAGAGATTTGTATGATATGGGTGATGAAGTGGAATATTTGACCTCTAACATTGAATCTCATCAACATTAAGAATCAGACTTATTTGTTCATCATGATATTGAAAATATTAGTCTATAAAGGATGTATGAAGTAGATGAAGTAATGGAGCAGGAAACCAACATGATTGAAGGGTAAAATGATTGTACGTATAGTTATGCATTCATTTAGAAACCACTTATTTTATTTGTACAGTCATTCATTATCATTGTTATGTATATTTTGTTTGTTAGTAATGTGCATCTATTATCATTTTTAACTTTTTCTCTGCATAAATTTTTTGAAATATATGTTCTGAGCTTAATTTTATTTGATTAAATGACAATAATTCCAAGGAGGAAGTGATATACTATTTCATCGACCACTGTGACAGATGACGATCCATCTGTCTCCCTCCCTACTGCATCTGAGCCACCATTTGCTTTCCCCCTGCACTATCTCTCACACCCTCTGGGAGCATACCTTCAATATCTCAGTCATCACCTCCCCCTTCAGGAGCCTCAATAGTGAGAGAGTGGCGCGCCACTTCTATTTCTTCATGGGGATACTGGAGGGTGACAGTTATAGGTACAAATTTTAATATGAATGAATTTATTGCACTTTTTTATACTAATTTTTTGTTCATTAAAGATGGAAACAATTCAGGTATGGAGAAAATATAAAAAGTTTAGATGTATGGAATCTAACCTGAGAGAAGATAGTTGTCCCATTTGATTCATATAGGGTCCCTATGGATGACGTTGTAGTATTACTTAGCCAGATTATAGGCCAGCTGGTCATGGAGCTGGTTTCCCCTCCTATTTCATATGATTATTGGAGGAATATTCCTTTAACTTGTAAAAATGAAGTTTTTGATTCCCAAATAAAAGTAATTTTAATACATTGTGGTGTAATTTAATTTCATGTTATTAAATTATAATATTTTCAAAATGAATTTTTGTGTACATATGTTTTTCCACTTTATGGTTGCTGATGTGCTAGCACGAACGTGGACATTGAAAAATCTGGGTAAAAAATGGAAAGTCTTTAAATGTATATTGTAGAGTGATATCAAAAATACTTCATTGACTTCCCAACATATGTATTACAAGCTACCTGATGGGGTACCCAAAGAGAAATAGAAATTTTTTGTTGACAGACATCGTGATGAGAAGCATATGGTATTTAAATAAATATTATTATATTAATCTCATTTTATATTTATACATATATATAAAGGGGAGATGAAATTTAATACATTAATATTAAATTTCATTTTATATATTTTTGTATCTTTCAAGGAAGAATGCATCAAGTCGGGCTAAGCAAGTCATCCCTCACACTGTGGGGTCAAAGAGTTTTTCTAGAAGCCAATCGGCTCTATTAATATTTTAATTAGTTTAAATATTTATAAGAAAATATTATCTGTTTAATATATTAAATTTTTTATTGATATTTTTTTAATGCATTTACAGAGTTTAGGGCACCAAGCTTCTCGAACAGAAGTGTGGTTGAATGTTCACAAAAAATATGATGGAAGTTCTGTTAATGAGCCTACCAAAGAAGTTGGGGTATGAACTCATTTTTCATTATAATAAATTATTATCAGTTTTTACTATGTTAATATATATTGATTATAATATTACTGATATTTTATTTATAGGTAAAATTTAAAGAACTATGGGATTTCAATCCTGCGTAGTCCTACTCAGTCTCTCAGGATGACCTTGTTGCTAAAGTCCTTGGGAAGGAGCATCCTGGTAGAGTTCGCGGGATGGGTTTGGGACCTGTACCATCTGAGGTATTTGGAAGGCCACTAGGGATTGAATCTACATATCCTCCTAGTTTTAGTCATTCCATACCCTGAGATACTCAGAGAGAGATTTTTTCTCTATGAAACACAGTTCAAGAACAAGGGTCTCAGATATCCGCTTTACAGAATGCATTGATTGAATTATATCAGAAGACGATCGAATCTGCCCCCAGTGGTATTTAATCAACTGGTGGTGAGCAGTTAAATCAAAAAAAAATAAAAATCATTTAGTTTTCAAACATTTATTGGTTTTAACTTTAAATATAAATATACAACCGTATTTAATTTTCAATATAATGTTTTTACAGGTGGTAACAGGAAGTAGAGATGGAGGTGGAGAGGGTGACGAGTTGTGTTCATCATTGGACAATGATTAGTTGTATTGTTTTTATGTTGGAAAAATATGGTAATAGTCGGTTTTTATATGTATCATGTGTGGCATAGATTTCTCACCAAACATTTTCATGACCTAAAATTTTCTTGATTTCTCATGTTTCCTTTTATATATTATGAACCCAGTCTTCCAAAGACACTAATAATTTAATATCCTTATGTTTTATTAATGGATATTTATATTTATGAATCATATAATGATGTGTAAAAATTTCAAGGTTGTTATATCTATGGTGTAGAGGATCAGGAGGAGGTTTTTGGTGTTATTTCTAAAATCATTAAAATGTCTTCAGATATATTTACAGCCTTCTTGGACTTCCCACATGGAATCTTATAAGTTTCTTTATTTTCATGAATCATTTTTTATGATTCGTTTTTCCTAAATTTATTAGGTTTTTTACCCAAGGATGAATGATCAGCCTTCTTGTTGATTTTCTTAGGAATATCCAGTTTTATAACTCCCTTCAACTTGTTTTTAGTGGATGTCCCTTCTTTCTTAAAATTTTATAGTATTCTCTTCACATGTTTTAAGTTGGCATGTGATCACTCCCACTTATGATTTCCCTTTATTCAAAATAGTTTTGATAAGAATTTACAAATATCTATTGAACACTTGAGTGTCTTGATCTTGTTAAGGTAGAGAGATTTTCCACTTCATTAGTAGTAGAATAAACCACCATCACTTCTCCTTATAAACTAGATCTATCATATTTACCATTCTATTATAGAGAAACATATTCCTTACTCAATAGGTACATATTTCTAGTTTTCTTCTTCTATTTATTTTTCATATTTATCAAAGTTATGGAAGAAACTAAATTCTGATCAAAGTCAAATCATTCTTATCTAAAACTAAAATTCATCATAAATCATGAAATAAAATTAAAACATTAAAAAGAGAATAAAATTACAATATATATCCCAATCAGATATAAACCTACACTCTAATATCAATTTATAGGATCCAAGGAGGGATATGATCAATACTGAGAGGGGGATTGAATCAGGGTTGGAGTCCAATTAATAATTTTTTATCCCTGTTAACTTTCACTTTTTCACATTTAGGTGAGTGATTCTATTATTCTCTCACTCACTTTATCTTTTTTATTTTGATCAACACAACCCAATACAAACACACAAGAGACACAAATATTTACAAGTTTCACCTTTAAAAACAAAAGGTTGGTCCTTGGCATGACCTAGAATGTCACCAAGATTATATGATCCACCAGTGTCATGCTATGAATACAATAGGGGAAATTTTATACATGTACCCATATATGGTGCATACCACACTTGACACCATCCCACTAGATCATTATTCCACATCCTAATAGCTACATAATTTTATAGAAAATAAACAAAGATCCCTTCACCAGTACAACATGGTGCAGGTATTGAAAAGAGGTAGAAAGAACAATTTGTGCATAGTTTCACAATTTTTCCTCACAAACTCTGTGAACACCCTCCATAATTAGAGGCATGAGAATGGTTGGAACACAGTATGGATAACTATTTAGAACAACTATGCCCCTCATTAAATAGGATATAAATTACAAAAAATATCCTCCATACTTATTTCTTTTTACCCTATCTTTATTTCTATTTCATGTGCTCAAGGGGGCTCATGCCCATGATCCTCTTATCCTCTCCTATCAAAGGGTTGGATTGATCCCCATTATCTGGTGTTGAATTCAACCTCTATAAAGTGATTTTTATATCACTCAGTGAGTCTAGTAACATTCCTCCTTTCTTTATACATTTATCTCCTCTCTAGATTCATTATTTTGGTGCAACTAAATTCACCATATTATCAAGGCATTTATCTATTTCCAGAATTTATCTCAATATGGATAGAAACATGCCTTGATATTAATCATGTTGTCCATCCATGGTATTTGGTAGATGGTCTATAGCATTTCCCTGTCTTGATGTTTTATAAATTTTTTCACTATGATTTCTGGCGAGACTTCCATGCGGCAACTTGTGAATTAGTTGTTTAATTTTTTGAACATATTTCATTAGGATTATTATCCCTTTTTTATTAAATTTTCCATGTTAAGGACCATGAACATCAAATTTAAACTACACATAATGGTGTAATCCTTGAATGACTTGATATAATTAGTTTTTTTAATAAAACTCCCTTTTAAGTGTATTGTTTTCTAAACTACCAAAGTGAAGTTCAAATGAATTGTGGGTGTACGTGACAACCCCCTATGTATGCCTTAGTGACCAAACCCTCTTTTCGGTGGTTAGGGACTAAGTCTTATTGAGCGAACAAAATGTTCTTGTATGGAATGCATGCTAGCATGGCCTACCATATACCTTTTCATGTATGGTGTTAACTCCCATGGGTAGTCCACATGGAACTATTACTTTTATTCAATTCTTAGAAACCTTTAATTATGGAATGGATTGCCTAATTAATTAAATGAAATGGTATGAGTTATGGTTTGATTACTACATCTACCTTATGACTTTATAATTAAAATGGCTTATGGGTGTGAACCTCATTAAATACACTTGATTTATAAGATGGCATGTCTCTACACATGGCATCATTAGTATTTAAAACATAAATAAAATAAATGTATTAGTTACACCTTGAAAGAAACTTTTTTTCCTCTTTACGGGATACTAAGGATGGGCTCATAGGTTTTTGATACTTTGTACGTCAGGGGTGATACATGTTATTTCATGGATGATCACACTGTTTGGGTTACTTAGATTCATATGAGTAACACTGGTTCCTAAGGGGGAACACATGGATGGGATCAGTGGAAAGATTATTACATCATGCAATGAGTGATACTCAGACAAGTGTGTGTGGATTTGAAAGTGATTTTTCTTATGAAAATTTTGATTTCCTTGTATTCTTTTGAATGTAGGATGTATGTGCATGTGAAATTAGAATGGTTTTATTTTCAGGGCAGTGGTATTGGGGATACATAATCAGCTGTGTTTTTTTTGTAAATCTAGCTTTAGTAGTGGTTTAAACTACCACTAAGAAAATGGATCATATTTAGTGGTGATTAAAATCGCCGCTATAATTTGTTATTTTACTATCGGCACCAGTTAAAATTGCCACTAAATAAAATAATTTAGTGGTGGTTTTAACCACTGCTACACAGTTTTAATCTTCCATTTTCATTTTTTGGTGGTTATATTGGTTTTAGCGGTGGTTTTCCTAGAGAAAACAAAATTATTTTTTAGTGTCCATTTAAACCACCGCGAAAAAAATCATTTTTGCCAAGAAAAACACCACTAAAACTACACAAAAAATTCCATGAAATTCATTCACTATTATGGTTACCATAAACTGCCAATAAATTGAAGAAACCTCTATATATTATATGTTGACACACAATTTAGAGGTAGCTTTTTTTTATGAAAACGCCACAGCAGCATATTGTGGCGGTTAAAACTACTCCTATGTGGTGATTTTTCTGTAGTGAAGTGGGTACTTTCCTCAGTCCCTACCTACATCCATGAATTTTTTCTGGGTACCTAACAACATCCAGAACATGGTGTGAGATAACACTAAATAGCCACCACCAATGGTTTCTATGATAAGTCCAGTCTATGTAATATAAGTAGAAGCAGTGTTCAATATATGACAGTAATATAAATGAATAATAAAACATGAGTAATATTTTCCATTTTACCAACTTTAATCAAAAAATAATACTAGGGCTATCTATAAATCATGACAAACATCCATTGAGGCTTATGTTAAGTAATCTAGTGTCAGACCTCAAGGGCCAGATCCAAGGTTTAAAGACCAAGGTATTATTATCATGTCAGGCCTACATGGGCTGAATTCAAGGTATAAATTATCAAGGAATCCCCTAAAGTCCTAGGATAATCTCTATATAAACATGATAATTACTTGTTTGGATCCCAAGGATCGTGTCTACAAATCATGTACAAAGAGGTCCAAGAAATTTGTATCCAAGGAGTAGAAATGTCATTGGAATCCAAAGTAACGTAGATCCATGGAGTATAAATGTCCATGAAATCCTATAGAATCATGATATAAGGAGTAGAAATGTCTAGGGAATCCACTACCATAATCAGGATCCATAGAGTGGAAATGTCCATGACATACTATGGAATCAAGATCCAAGGATTAGAAAAGTCCAAGGAATCCACTACCATAATAAATCCATCAACTTACTATCAAGTCACAATCCATGAGTTCATCCAACCCATTTCACATTTTCTATTCAACCCATTTAATAAATTCATTCCTTTCATATATAAATGACCAGGTGAAACAAGGTTCTCACAACCTTTAACCATTCATTTAACCATTTAAAAACATGTAATCACATGTCAAGGATCCATGAACTCTCTCCTATTATCAAATTTAATTTAACAAGGATCCCTCTAGAAAAGTTGATCTCACACACACCCAACGGGGTGGTATAACATGGGAAAGATACAAAAACACGCCTCAAAGGTGGCACGGGTTGAGGTGAATGATCTCTAACAATATGATGGTACTCATGGTCAACCTAAATAGGTTCCAAACAATTTAATCAAGGAATTAATTTAATTTTAGGAGCAACATTGAAAGGTTCAGTATGAAGCACAACTATAACAGGGTTTAAAACAACTAGACTACAAGGTAAAAGGTATATACCACATACCTTAAACCCATGGTAGAACACTCATCTAGTATTGGATCCTAATTCGATTTGGATTGGAATAAAATAGAGAAACAGATGAACTCCCTATAAATAGGGAATATTATTTTTCACCAAAATAACTTCATCGATACAAAAACAAATTATAAAAACTCTAGATGAATTAAGAACTTACCAGCACAAATCCAATGAGATTAATTGATCTTGAATTAGATATCATATAAATGAATTAGTTAAAATCCTAGAAGAAGGATTAAAGAAGCTCTCAAAATAGTGACAGATCTTCCCACTGGAGGAAAAGATAAAAGGATTTTAGATTATAAGAAAATTTGAGGGTATTTTGTTCATTTTAACTAAAAATATTGGGTTACATGATTTGGCCACATGGTTGGAAAAACTATGTGCCAACTATCTTCCCTTCACTATACAAAGGAGTAACTCACATGGTTCATGCACGTGGTTTGAGAAACCATGTTAAAACCATGCTTTTATCATCTTCTAAAAACTATAGATCCCTTTTATGGGTGTGCGGACCTGGTTGAATGGTTTTCATAAACTATGCAATCCTTCTCCAGCCTCTGAAACACCTTTCATGGTTTACTCAAACTGTGTGTCCTGGGTCTCATGGTTTTTACTAACTATTAATCCCATCTATCTCTTCCAAAACCCCAATATTTGAGCTCTAAAAAATCCATGAACACCCTCGTATCTATCATGACCTCATTATTAATTCACATTAGTTCAAAAACAAGAAATTAAACTGAAATTAAAGGGATATGTACCTCAATAAAAAACTATTATCTTACAATCTTCCCCCCTTAAAGAAATTTGTCCCCAAATTTCCCTTCCAAGTGTGTTCAATAATTTTTTTAGAATAACTCCAGCCATTGGTCATGTAAGTCTGCCTCTTTCTCCCAAGTATTTTTATGTATATAGTCATACTTCCATATCACCCATACTAAAGGAACAGATCAGCCTCATAGAGTTGTTGTGCTCTGATCAACAATACATATAGGATGCTCCTTGAATGATGCATCAATATCTAACTCAAACTCACCAGGATGGAGAATATGATATGGGTATGAGTGATAAGTCATAGCTGAGATACATGGAATAAATTGTGCATGGCTTGGTACCTCTAAGGTAACTGCAACTGATAGGCTACTAGCCGAATCTATCCAGAATCTCATACAGCCCGACATATCGTGGTGAAATCTTACCCCGTATCTAAATTCTTCTGTTCCCCTGACTTTATGAGACATGTAAAAAGACTCAATCCCTAACCTCAAACTCTAGAGTTCATTGACGGTGATCATCATAAGATTTATGTCTAGACTGTTTAGTAGACATCCACTTTCGAATTAGTTGGACCTTATCCAAATTCTCCAGAACAAGACAAGGTCCTAGCAACACTGTATCCCCTACCTCTAACCAGCACAAAGTTGATCAGTATGACCTACCATACAAATCCTCATAAGATGCCATTTGTATAGTATCCTAGTATCTATTATTTTAATTGAACTCAAATAGGGGTATATGCCTCTCCCAAGTGTCCCTTAAATCGAGGATGCATGCTCTAAGCATGTCCTCCAAAACCTGTATAGTGCACTCTGAATAGCCATCAGTCTAAGGGTCGTATTCCATGCTCAAAAGAAACTGTGTACCCAATTCCCTCTTTAATCCTTTCCAAAATCGAGACATAAACTGGGCATCCCTATCAGATATAATGGTATGAGGAACCCCATTAAGGTGCATAATCTCACGGATATAAAGTCTCCCAATCTCATCTACTAAGAAGGTCTATCTGATCTACAAGAAATGGGTGAAAATAATGATCTTGTCCACAACAACCCATACAACATCACTACCTCAAGGTGGCCTCACCAACCCAGTCATGAAATCCATTGCAACATCATTCTACTTACACTCAGAAATGGGTAACTTCTGAAAAATCCCAACGAATCATTGGTGTTCTTCCTCCACCTGATAATAGGTGGAAAACCTTGTAAAACAACTATCTACCTCTCATTTCATCCTCATCCACTGTTATTGATAGTGTAGGACACGATAAATCTTGGTAACGTCGGGATGTACTGCCCAAACTAAAGCATGAAATTCCCATATCATTTCCTTTCGTATGTTTTCTAAAACCCAAATGTGACCATGTATACATAAAATATAATCCTCAATAATAGTCCAACCAGGATTTGGGTCCTCACCTTCCATGATTTCCCATAGGACTTGGCCCACAGAATCTAATAATTGTTTCATCCTCATCCTATACAGAAGACCGGAGGTCACTACCAAGGATGAGAAAAAATTACATCCAATACCATCCTACACCTCCAAGTGCATCTCTAAAAATGAGGCCATAAGTCGCCACTCGCTACTGGCCTCCAGTACTTCCTGTGTCTTTGTCCTCCTGCTCAGGGAATCAGAAATTATGTTTCGCTTTCTAGGAATATAGGTAATCTTAAGGTAAAATACCATAGGTATTAAACCCACCTTCATTTCCTAAGATTAAAGTCACGTTGTGTAAATATGTACTTGAATATTTTGTGGTTGGTAAACCCAAAAAAAACAATCTCCTATTAAATAATGCCTCCAACAACGCATGGCATGAACAATATAGGTTAACTCAAAAACGGGTGTTGGTAGTTCCTCTCATGTGACCTCAACTAATGAGACATGTATGCTAAGAATCACCCCCCCTGCATCAGAACTACTCTCAACCCAATACCTTATGCATCACAATACATGGTACAGATTCTACCCAGATTTGGTAGAATCAGTACTGATGTTTAATTCAGTCCCCCTTTCATCTCCTAAAAGGTTGTCTCATAGGTATCTGACCAAACAAGCATAACACCCTTCTTATTCAATCCTATAAATTCCTGTATAAAATTACTATTATAACCAGTTATACCCAAGAAACTCTATATATCAAAGAGGTTCTTGTTATGGTCCTAGTAAACTACATCTCTTCTCTTCTCTGGGTCAACTGATACTTTTGTCTCAAAGATAATATGACCTAGGAAGTGAATCTTATCCATCTAGATGTGTCACTTTGTGATCTTAACATATAAATAATGCTCTCTCATTGTATCCAATATGATATAAATATTTTTATCATATTAATTTCAAGTGTGTGAATACACCAAGATATCATCCATGAATAACACCAAAAATGAATCCTGATAAGGATGGAAAACTTGGTTCATCAGTGCTGTGAAAACTACTGGTGCATTTATGTGACTGAATGACATAACTAGATACTCATATAGACCATACCTACTATGAAAAGCTATAAGAGGTATATCTAAAGGTCGAACACATAGCTGGTGATATCCTGACCTTAAGTCAATTTTTGAAAATACCAAAGCTCCTCGGAGCTGTTTGAATATATCATATATCTATAGTTAAGTATATTATTCCTTAACTGTCAACTGGTTCAATTTTAGTAGTGTACACATATCATGAAGGTTTTTTCTTCTTTTTTTCAAAAAGAACTAGTGAACCCTATAGAGAATTACTAGGTCATATAAAAACCTTTTCTTCCAAGTCCTTTAGCTACCTCTTGATCTCCTAAAACTTAGTAGTGTCTATCCTATAAGGAGGAATGAATACTAATTCATCTTCTAAAACTAGATCAATAGAGAAATGCACCTCTCACTCAGAAGGTAAATCAAAAAATTCCTATGGGAAGACATCCCTAAAATGATATACTACTGAAGGGAATTTAGTTTGTCATATCCCTTGATCATCTAGATATAAAATAACAATCTGGGTTGTCATCTCACCCATCCCAAGATGCTTCAGTCTATCTCTACCTGGTTTGACATCACATTCATCCTTGTGAATAAAAACCCTACCCTATGGTGGTGTGAAAATCACCCTCTAGAGAAATAAATCAACATGAACATGATAAGAAACTTTCCAGTCTATCTCAAGTATGATGTCAAACCCTATCATCATGGAGAAAAAGAGATCCCATATGAAGTGAAACCACCTATCTTAAGGGGTAACTCCCTACACTAGAATATATCCTCCGATATGATTCAAAGTATAGTATAAAGCATCATAAAACCATCATAAAACTGAAAAATTAGCCTAAGGATATCCATAATAGGTTCAGATATAAAGCTATGAGAAGAACCTTATCAAGAATGAAAGATAATAGAGTTGAGGCTACTAATATTGTACCTATCACTATAGATTTCTTGGTGCTCTTCTCCTGTGGTGTAGGATGTGCATAATATATATGGCCTAAACTGAAGCCCTGTGAAACAACCTCGCTACTTAGAGAAGGCCCACTCTATTGTCGTGGTACAACTGGTGCCTGGATACCTCATCCATGACCACCACCTTGTCCTGAATGACCAACACTACTCCGGATCCCTGTCTAACATGGATCTATGAATCCCATTCCTAAACCTAAAGTTAAAGTTGATCCCCTTCTACTGAATACTAGAGGAAAGGTCTTGTAGAATCTATGTACATGGTATATCCTACCTCATGCTCAGCACTCGAATGGGCCTCTATCACATTGGTTTCTTATGTGTCCTCATCTCCCACACTGCTGATAGAATACAAAACTATTAGTACTCACACTCAGGATGGTATTCCCCTTATGAGAAGCCTCAAAATGATGTATCCTACCATCTGGCATGGAACCATTGGGTGTAGATGCTGAAATGCCCTGCTCCACACCCCCATCTTCCCTCAAGTTACATTCATCAATCATTGTCTGATTCACTATCCCAATTATAGTAGTCAACTGATACATTTTGACTTGCGATCGAATTAAATTCTTAATAAATTCCTCAAATATTATCTCCATATATGGATCATCAGTAATATAAATCAATTAAAATCACCGAATCTCTGTAATTCATGTCAAATACTCCATAACAGTCATCTCACCTTGCTCCAAATTCATAAAATCATTATCCCGCTTAGCTATCAAGGTCTACAGAAAAAAATAATCATAAAATACGGATTATAAATCCCTCTAAACCATATCTCTAAGCCTATCTTCCTGGTTTAGAACAAACCATAAGTTCTTATCTCCTCCCCTGATGAATATACGTCTCAAGCTTCACTCTTCTATCAGGAGGTGTCAAGTAGTCTCAAACCACAGCTCACCAGCCTATGGACCACCATCCCCTGAAAAATTGGGTGGATGATGCTACTAGAAAACATGCATCATCTCTTCGATAGTTATGGAAGGCTTCGGGGATCCCTGAATGGTCTATATAAAGTGCAGGAAACCCTCTCAGAACTGGACATTAGCACCCATATCAAGAATAATGGGCAGTGTCGTAAGTGGAACTACTGAAGGTTCTATAGGTGGATCACATCCCACCACCTCTAGAGAATGGTCATTTCCACATTACTAGTGAACTAATATAGGTATTAGTGGTGTAATATATCTACCAATTAAAAATTCAAGCCTTATTAAAAGTTTTACATCATCATGATCACAGATATAAACATAGAATAGGTCAAATCCTTCTTATAAACAATCCACACTCCTCTACCTAATCCTAAATCCAAGATTGGGTAATAGGAACAACTATAAAAAGAACCAGATACACTGCCTACTAATTATGTTTCTCAACATACACTCTAAGTAACAATTATGTTTCTCAATACCCTTCATGAAATGTCAATCAAATCACAGATATATCACACAAGAAACACATAATAATGTCATACATTCAAGTAATGAATCCTATATGGAATGGAATATGTATGGAATATTAATCTTATTAAGTGCCTAAAATGATGTGTGAGAAGACATTCCCTCATATCATCAGGCCATGATAAAATCAACAATCATAAGGAACATCAAACATCAAGTGTGTCACCCAAAAGTGAAGTCAAATCAATTGTAACAAGAAAAATATAGAACATCAATCCCATTCTAGGAAATTTGTATTTTTCCGATATGAGGGTTAGCTACCCCCAGGAACATCTCATTAACAAATCCCAATTCCTTCATAGTCTCATATATATCAATCCCAAATAGTAAGACAACTAGAAAATAAAAGACTCTAATACCACTTTGTAATGTCCCAACTTGGGAGCCACTGAATGGTGCCCCAAGCCGGTGGGTCGCATGGACTCAAGCACACCTCTCTGTATTCCATAGGATACTGAATAGAAGAAAGGATATAAGGGGGTATAGTGGGGAGACTATACCCTCATTATGAGTGTAGCATAGTGGTATAATAATATCAATCAATAGTTTAATCATATGAGTAACTAGGCAGCGGAAGAATAACATCCAAAAGATAAAAATAAATATCAGAAATAGAAGTAGTGTCATATATAATATTATGAACATGTCATGTATCTATAAAAAAAGGAAGGAAATACATGGAAAAAATAATATTGTACAATACATGTTTCAAAATAGAGAAATAACCAAAATAACTATCTTCAAATAGCATCATGATCATAGATCAGTCCTGCACTCCCCTTCTATTAATCAATGATCAAACCAAGAATCATAAAGTGAGTGCTTTCCTCAGTCCCTACCCGCATCCATGAAGTCTATTAGGGTACCTAATAGTGGCCCGAACAAGGTGTGAGATAACACTTAGTAGGCCACCACCAATGGTGTATATAACAAGTCCAGTCTTTGTAATACAAGATAAAGTAGTTTTCCATATATGAGAGTAATATAAATTAATAATAAAGAAGGAGTAATAATATCTAGTCTATCAAATATGATAAAAAACCATACCAGGGCTATCTATAAATCATGATAAACATCCACTACAACCTGTGCTGAGTAATATAGTGTTAGACCCCAAGGGTTGGATTTAAGGTATAAAGACATAGGCATCCTCATCATGGTAGGGCTACATAGACTGGATCCAAGGTATAAAAGACCAAGTCATCCCCTCTATTCCTAGTAGAGTCTCCATATAAAATTGATAATGACATTGGTGGATCCCAAGGAGCATGTCTATAGAGAATTTCTAAGGCAGTCTAGGAAATCCAGATCCAAGGAGTAGAAATATCCTTGGCATCCAAATTAACACAGATATGTGGAGTAGGATTTTCCATGGTATCCTATGGAATCAAGATCTGGGGAGTGGGAAATTTCAAGTCATCCACTACTTTAGCAGGATCCATAGAGTATAAATGTCCAAGAAATCCTATGGAATTGAGATCCAAGGAGTAGAAATTTACAAGGAATCCACTGCCATAATCAATTCATAAACTCACTATCAAGTCACAAGACATGAGTTCATCCAACCCATTTCACATTTTACATTAAACCCATTTAATCAAATCAGTTACTTTATATATAAATGACTAGGTAAAAAAAGGTTCTCACATCTTTAACCATTAATTTAACCATTTAAAAATATGTAATCACATTTCAAGGATACATGGACCCTCTCCTATTATCAAATTTAATTCAATAAGGCTCCCTCTAGAAAAGGCGATCTCACACACACCTATCGGGGTGGTATAACAAGGGGAAGATACAAAAACGTGCCACAAAGGTGGCACGGGTTGAGGTGAATAAACTCCAACCATATAATGGTACTCATTGGCTATTAGATTTGGTTCCCTAAAACCAAATTATATGTACTTTATGATAACTTTTATTCATGGTTTTAAATATTAATAAACTTCTTATAACATCATGATTGTTCTTCTATGTAACATAGTATGTGATAATGTCATAAGAGTAGTTCTCGTACAAAAAGGTCATCTCAGTTCTCCACTATGATGAGAAAAGTGTTATGAAAATATTCTTAAATATATGTTCTATATCCGGATGATATCATTTGAGGGAAATAAATGATACATTATATCAGGGGTGGATACTCATAGGACTTTCAGGCACCTTATCATGGTGCACGCTCTTAGTAATATCTAGTGTGGTATATTATGAGAAAGAGTCTCGTCAGTAGGAAATCCATATTCATATGTGTCATTGGATGTTCTTATCTTCAGAAATGTGTATTGATCCTTAGACTTTAATATTATTATTAATTAATATTATAATTCACGTACTTTTATGTATTTATTAAAACTGTGACGACATATGTTTTTGGAAAGGTAGGATTATTGGGTGTGTCACGGGTAATATTACATTAATGAATAATGCAAGAAAGGATTTTCCCCTTCTATTCTTTAACAAAATTAGATATCTCAGACCCTTTTATAAAAATGATATAGCCTAAATAAATCAATGGCCATAGTGTTCTATAGGAAAGTTTTATTTCTAGAAAGTCAAAGAAAGAGACATCGAGCACATAGGTTGATGGCACCAGCATGAAACCTGCTTCATTAGAGATATCATGATAAAGGGATTATATTACCTAGTAAGTGTCTGTATGAGATATTATATCATTTCAACATTAACTTGTTTCTCTATGGGTTCCTTAGCATGTTGTTAGATTATAACCTTGGACTTTAGGCTTCTCTACCTAATGCCACTGAGAAAGAGGCCTAGAGGGTCACACACTAAGTGTATCCAGAATCTCAGTTAAATAATATATATCATTATTTATTATTTAAAAAGTTGAATAAATATTATTCCCGCATGTGGTTTAATAATTATTCATGTTTTCTTGATCACATATATTCTATCACCAATTATTCTAGAAATATAATGTGAGCAGAATATTTAATAAATATTTATTTTATATTTAGTGAATATAATATTTATTTATTTATTGGAGAATAATGTATTGAAATTTATTTATTAAATAATAATCATTATTCAAGGCTTGGTAAATATTTTGGAGGAATGGCGGACCAAGTTTTTAGGTCTGGTGAGAAATAATATATATTAAAAATTATTTTATTAAATAATATTTAATTTTTTTCGCAAGTTAAGCACATTTCAAGAAAATATTATTATTATTATTATTATAGATAGGGGTTTCCGGAAGGTATTAAACAAATATTAAAGGGAACTTGTGTAAATATTTATTTCTAACCCCTAGTGGTATTTACACCCAATTATATTATTTTTCAAAGAGATCTAATTCATTTGTGTTGTGCACAACAACAACTAGAGAGAATCCTCTAAAGACTTAGAGAGATATCTCTCTAAGAATGTTCCCAAGAACAGATAGATATCTTTCTCTACCATCCAATCTTGAGTATAGTGATATCAAGGATAAAGCTTTAGAAGCAATTCTCATGGAGATCAAAGGAAAATGATGCAAGTGATAGGATCTTACATTCTAGCACCAGGAGATTCCTACAGTGATGTACCAAGATTTTTGGAACACGTGTGGATCACTGCTAGAGGGAATATTCTCTTGATTCCCCATTGTAGTGACCATACAATGTATATTTGTTGCCATATCCATAAACTAAGGAATAATTCATGAAAGGTAATTATTTAATTGATTAAATTAATTATAAATAATATGTGATGGTATTTTGTTTGAATCTATCATTCTATCCCTTATCTATTT
Source organism: Viscum album (assembly GCA_963277665.1). Lineage (NCBI taxonomy): Eukaryota > Viridiplantae > Streptophyta > Magnoliopsida > Santalales > Viscaceae > Viscum > Viscum album. The sequence continues at coordinate 648,593,647 of OY728121.1, read as the reverse complement.
TAATTTTGATTCAATTTTGTTGATTACCGAATTTATCATCATATAAATCTCATATTGATCATCGATCATGACAAAAATCAAAGTTGGGAATGACCCATCACACACTTCTTCTATGCTCAGAACCTTCTAGTGGTATCAGATCATTTACATAATCATTTAAATATTGTTGATTGATTTACACATTTTTGATTTAGTTTTCAATTCAAGTTTAATAATTATTTAAATTGAATTATGATATCTTCTTCTTCATCTTCAGTTTCTCATAGATCTAATCAAATAGATTAATTTTATAAACAAAATAAAATTAAAGAACTCATCTGGAGGTGTCAAGGATTCTGGATAGATAACACAAGAGTATAAGTCATGTAACTAGAGTTACATGTTGTGTACTAGTGTTCAATGCACCAGGAATTAATTCGAAATTAATTCAAACCATGGGCATTGAATACACGTGGTGAATTTAATTTCTTACACCACATATTAACCGGTCCATCCTAGCCCACAGTCAGCTGAAGTACACTCTGTGAAGCCCACATACACAACGTGTAGTCCTTTAAGTCATAGATGGGATGTGTATTTTCATACATGTCCTACCTGACTAGTGACCATGTAACTCATAGACCACACTCCATATAGCCCTTTATACATGCTATGTACTCTAATTTTTATGAGGCATGGTTTACACATGGATTCCCTAGGTGTGTGCTTCAAGTAGATGGTGAGGCACATACACATCATGTAGCTCACTTGTATATGTCATATACTTATACCAAATTACACAGAATTAAAATTAATTTATTATATTGTGTAAACCTTATTGACATGTTCTTGTGTGTGGTCATTAGGTTGATAGGACTCACCATGTGATGGGTTTTAATATGTGTGTGTGTGTGTGTTTAATTAATTTCTTCATAATGTTCAGATATGCATATCATGTATGATTCATATTAAAGTTATTACTCTACGTGCATTGAATCATAACACATGACAAAAAAAATCATGTAATTAATGTAATCATTAAGATTATAATACACATCATAAAATTACATAATAATTCATGTATTCTATATGTTATAAGAGTAAACAGTTTAATATTGTAATACATGTTGGGTAGATTCATACGGGTATTCACTATGTTGCCTCCAAGGTACATTTATATAAATAGTTAATTTTAAGTAAATTTATTTAATTTGTTTAAAATTATGATGGATGGTAATCTCAAGGAAATTAAAATAATAATTAAGATAAAATAATTGACTGATTAAATAAGATAATTAATTGATTCGAGTGTGATTTATCTTAAATAATAATGATTAAGAATTGAATTCTAGTTTTATTAAATGCATAATTCATTGCATGTATGTGGATGATCATGAGAATAGACCAAACCTTTGTATGTGATTGGTTTAACTTAATTTATTATTAAATTAATTTTTTGGAATGTGTTCCTTCTCTCCTCTTATTATGTAAGGGTTTTCATGCCCATTGTTTCTTTTATATAAACCCTTTACCCCTCAACTGCATGTGAGTACAAGGATATGTAATAGATGGGGCTCCCAATATAGTGTAGGTGTTTCAAGTTTGGAGTTGAGGAGAAACCAATCCAAGAGAGATAAATTGGTGGATAGGTGGAAAACTATAATATGAACCTTAATTGGTTCAAGGTTCTTTTTCCCCTAGGTCAACTGTTAGTTTATCAACCACTAGATAAACTAAACATTAGTAAAATATCATGATCATACCACTTCATTATTTTATTTCTATTAAGTTTCATGGTTATTTCATTATGGATGTTTTGTCACAATCACATGAATTAATGAATTAACAATCATGCAAGATAGAACTAAAATAAATTGGATTATGTGTAAATATTATCTAAGAAATGGTTAATCACTAAGTAAATCCACTTAATATTAACAAGAATGTGATAAAGATAATAATTTGAAATTTATGTATAAAAGATAAAATACCTCAATTATATATTAAGTCAGTATAGCCTTCTACTACTTAGGTTAAAATTGAACCATAGTTCAAAGTGCTTTACCAACCAAAGTGGGGGTGCTTTCAATTATTGGAAAATTCTAACATGAATTTTTGGGTTGACTTAACTTAGTTCACATCAAGGGTTGACTTCCAAAGAAGTAATTGGTGTAACTAATAGGTAAAGGTTTGATGAAATCCAATATAAGGATTTTGGTATTGGGGAGTCCACTCAACAAATCAAGGAACTATGAGTTAATTTAGTTGGTATTTGGAAGATGAAGGGTTCTCGGATGATCCTGTAAGGGGCGCTCCCTCCTTAGGGTTTATTCTCATTGTCGCCTCCCTCCTCCTAAGGTCGGATCGGCTCATTGTCCCATCGCTTGCAAGTTCGTGGTGGGGGTTCCCCTGTTGTGGTGGCATCGGGCGACTTCATGGGCTCGGTTGTCTGGGCGTTTCACACCGTTGTCGACCTGTCTCTCACTCAACTCCCGTATGCTAGATAGGTATCCTTGGTGGCATGGTGTTGGTCCTGAGGCTGAGTTCCCAGACTCTGTGGTCTGTGGTACTTCTACTCGTCCTCTGCTGTGTTTGTGGGTGGTTAATCGTGTCTCCCCGAGAGATCGGGTTGGCGGCGACGGGTTTTTCATTCTAGTTTTCTTGGGGTTAGTGTTCAGGTTGATGGAAATGAGATTGGTTTTGATCATGTAGATCCATGATATTTGAAGGTTTTGACAACTGGTTGCAGGTCTGGAGATGTGTTTTGTGATTCTGTTGCTTGATTTTGACTGTAAGGTGTTGCGCGGATGGAATATATGGATCCAAGGCTTCAGATGGATTCTTCATTTGATTTTTTTGGGTTGATTTCACTGTTTTTGGTTTTGATTATGCTGCTTTTGATTGTGTTGGGCATTTTATTTCCTTTGTTGGCTTCTTTGGTCAGGGATGACAGTGACCTGGTTTCTGGTTCTTGGATTAAGAGTCAATGAGGGTTTCTTCACAATGACGGTGACGACGGACACCGGTAAATCTCGTCGGTGACTTGGTTGTTGCGGAATCTCATCCGTCTCGGGTGTGTTTCGAGGCTGGTCATGGTTTGAGGTGTTTCAGGGTTTGAGGTTTCCCATGATTCGAGGTCGACGTGTGGGTTCGTGTCCCAAGGTGTGGGGTTTTGTTTTTTCAAATTTTGAATTCTTCTGATGTGGTGATTGTATTCTGGTTTGTGGTTTGGCTGTTGGTTACCAGTTTTCCATAAACCGGATTTTTAGAAAATGAAAAAAATAGATTGCAGGTAGTTGGTATTTGGAATTCCTACCTAAAACCATTAAAGTTGCTTGACCAACCAAAGTTGGGGTAATGAGAAGGGGAATAAGGATCCTTTCCAATAAAATGTTCAAGCAACAAGATATTCTGAAGCCAATGATGAGGGCTACTGGTTTTCGATAAAATAGTGTGAGATTAATAAATATAATATTTATTTATTTTTCAAAAATGTATCCAATAAAGTACTAAATATTTTCTCATATTACTTGTAAAAACATCAATAAAAATTACATCAAAAATATCACTACAATACATAAATGATAAGGATAACCTTCTCACCATCACAAATTTCTAAGAGTGGAAAAGGCGCTTATGCGTTATCCTTCACCATGAAAGGAAATTCTATGTGCTGGAAGAACCAATTCCTAAAGCACCTAGAAATGAGTCTAATGATGAAGAGTTTTCTCTCTATGAGAAATATTTGAACGATGCTATGTATGTTCAATGTTTTATGATATCATACATGACCAATGATCTTTTGAAGCTACATTAGGACATAGATTCATATATCATGATGTATCACCTTCAGGATCTCTATAAAGAGAAGGTGAGAAAATAGAGATAAAAGATCTCCAATGCTTTGTTTACAAATAATATTGGAGAGTATTCATCAACTGGGCCTCATGTAGTCAAGATTATTGGATACATCCAATGATTAGACATATTAGGGATTAAATTACTAGATGAGTTGCATATAGATCTCATACTTTCATCACTACCCAAGACGTTATCTAGTTTTATTATTAATTACAATATGAGAAATAATGAGAATATTTTTTCAAAACCTATTACATTGATTCTCCAAGTGGATAAGGACATAGGTCATGATAAACTCATAGTCTTTATGGTGAATAATAAAAGGAAGAATAGGGTAAAGGGTCCCAAGACTCACAATAAGTCTAAAGATCCAAAGCATTGTACTTCCAAGAAGAGGAAGATCCAGAGGCAGGGAAAGGAAAATGAGGTAGTATGTTTTTCATGTGGAAGAAAAGGCCACTAGAAGAAGAAATGCACCCAAAATCAAGGTGAATCTAAATGTGAGTTTGTTATCAAGTTTAATCTTTCAATATATACACATTGGGTATTAGATATAGATTTTTGTGCTCAAATATGTATCCAAATGTAGGAACCAAGTAGATTTTGAAAGATTGATAGAGGAGAGGTGGATTTGAGAGATTATAATCATGTGAGGACGGGTTCTCTATCCATTGGTGACTACCACATTTCATTGAAAATGAGAATTATTTTGGTTTTAAAATATTTTTATTATATACCAACTATTACCAAGAACGTAATTTCTGTATCATTCTTAGATACATATGGGTTTATTTTCAAATTTGGAAATAAAAGTTTTTTATTTTATAAATACAACATATGTTATGATATAGAACATTTAAATAATAGTATTTATGAATTAAATTAAAAAAACCAAGTATTAAAAATTGATAATGAATTATATTCACACAAATTATATAACACCCAACTATGGAATCACTATATTGGTCATGTAAATGAGAAGTGTTTGAAAAAGCTCTATAAAGATGGATATTTAGACTCTTATAAGTTAAAGCCACTTGAATGATGTCATGCTTTTTTACAATGAAAAATGACCAAAATTCCATTTAGTGGACAAGGTTAAAGGGCTATAGAGCTTCTAGGATTGGTACATGTTGATGTGTGTGGACCATTTTCAGTAGAATCAAGAGTTGGGTATTCTTATTCATAACTTTTACTGATGACTTGATTATATATGGTTATGTCTACTTGATGAGGTATAAGCCTAATTCCTTTGAGAAATTCAAGGAATTATATAATGAAGTAGAGAATAAACTTGGAAAGATAAATAATCTTCGATTGGATCGAGGTGGTGAATATCTTAACCAAGAGTTTATCAAATTTCTATGGGATTTTTGGATTCTATCTCAAATCGCACCACTTTACACACCATAATTGAATGGTGTTTGTTAAAGGAGGAACCGTACCTTGTTAGACATGTTAAGATAGATAATGAGTCATTAAGGTATTATAGAATCTTTTTGGGGATATGCACTACAAACTATGGTATAAAAATTAAATTGAGTACCAAATAAAGAGGAAAATGGAATTCCCTTTGAGTTATGGAGTGGAAAGAAATCCCTTTTGTTATATACATGTGTATGGGGTTGTAAAGAGTTTGTTAAGGCCTTATTAGGAAACAAACTAGCACCCTTTGGAACAAAGTATATATTTATAGGGTATCTCAAGGAAATAAAGGGATACAACCTATGCAACCCCTCTAAAAATAAAGTAATTGTCACCAAAAAAGACATATTTCTTGATAAGGAATACATCGTCAAAAAAGATAGTGGGAGAAAGATTGACTTTGATGAAGTTGATGCTAAAGATACACAAGATTTGGTATAGTAATATATTCCATAGGTACCCATGGAAGAACTAGTTCATGAAACACAAGTACTACATAGGATCACAAGAGAGGTAATAGAAACGTAGAGATATGGTTTTCTAGTCACCGAAGATGGTGACTCATTTTTTTATTGATAATAATGAACCTCTTTCCTAAAAAGAGTCAATAGAGAGCTAAAAATATGTAAGATAGAAAGAATCCATGAATTCTAAAATGTATTCCATGTATCATAATCAAATTCGGGTTCTATTCGATGCACCAGTCGATGTAATATCATAGGGTGCAAATGAGTATTCAAGAGAAGACTAGATATAGAAGGTAAAGTAATTACCTATAAAGTAAGGCTAGTGTCTTAAGGGTTTAAATAACATCAAGGAATTGACTATGATGAAACCTTTTCACCAGTTTCCATGTTTAAATCCATCAGAATTGTACTTGCTATATCATTTTACCATGACTATGAGATTTGGAATATGGATGTCAAAACTGGTTTCCTTAGTTGGAACCTTTAGAAATATGTCTATATGACATAACCAAAATGGTTTGTGACTCCAAGTAATTCCAAAAGGATTTTCAAGTTACAAAGGTCTATTTATGGATTAAATCAAACATCTAAGTCATGGAACATTCGATTTGATGAAGCAATAAAATAATTTGGTTTTATTAAGAATGAATGTGATCCATGTTTTTACAAGAAGTTTAGTGGGAATGAATTCATTATCCTATTAGTATATGTTGATGACATATTGATTATTGTAAATGAAATACCAGTATTACAGTCTATTAAGTATTGGTTAAACAAGTGTTTCTCCAGGAAGGACTTAGGTGAAGCGGTCTATATTCTAGGGATCAAGATCATTCATGATAGATCAAAGAGGCTAATTGGAGTAATTCAAAGTACATACATTGACAAAATAGTAAATAGATTTAGTATGGAACAATACAAGAGGGCATTGGTTCCAATGTCACATGGTTTACATCTTTCCAAGAAAATGTTTCCTCAGAAAAAATAATAGAAAGAGAGAATGATTAAGATCACATACACTTCAGTGATAGGATAAATAATGTATTTCATGTTACGTACTAGACTTGATGTTACCTATTCATTTAGCATAGTAGGAAGATATCAAGAAAATCAAAGAGAATAACATTGGTCTACTATTAAGGTTATCCTAAAGTATCTAAGAAGAACTAAGGATATGTTCCCGATGTATAGAAGATATGAGGAGATTGTCATTGGGGGTTATACTAATGCTAGTATTCAAACAAATTGGAATGACCAGAAGTCGTAATCAGGATATATTTTTTGTCTCAATGGAGGAGTTGTGAGCTAAAAGAGTTCAAATCAACCAATTTTCGCTAATTTTACCATAGAGTCTAAGTATATAGCATCTTATGATGCATAAAAGGAATCCATTTAGATATGAAACTTCTTCTAGGATCTTGATGTGGTACCTATTAGTAAATATCTTATCACATTGTATTGTGATAATACTATAGTGGTGGCTCTTGAAAAATATCCTTGGCCACACCAATGAATAAATAATATACTCTAGAAGTATCACATCTTGAAGGATTTTTATAAAAGGGGTGAAGTTGTAGTAAGAAGATTACCGAGGAAATAGAATGTGGTGGACCCATAGACTAAAGTCCTATCTCAATAGAAGCATGAGTATCATGTGATAGCTAGCAGACTGAAGGTTGTTAGCAGTTGTCTCTAGTTTAAGTGGGGGTATGTTGGATTTGGTGCCCTAGAACCAAATTTTGTGTACTTTATGATAACTTGTATTCATATTTTTGAATATTAAACTATTGTAAATGTGGGATATACCCATGGGGATATACCAACGGTTTAAAAAAACCATTGGTATAGCCATCCCTATCCCAATGGTTTGGTCTAACCATTGGGATAATAAATTTATGTGAATCATATCCCAATGGTTATTATAAATCCATTGGGATAGATATAACTATGCCAGTGGTTTTTTTAAAAATATTTGAATAGGTCTTCCCTAAATACACATCATGGGAACCCCTCCCCTCATCTCATCCAAATCTAATCCCGAGCCCCCCGAGCCCTAGCAGCACTCCCAAATCCCAATCCTACAACATAGTAGTACTCCCATATAGAACTAATCCCAAACTCATAATGGTATGCACCCCTCCCCTCATCTCATCCAAATCTATTCCTGATCCCCCTAGTAGTAGTGGAGTTCGACTATCTTCCCCACCATCCAAGTGACGATCTATCTTCTTAATTTCATTTCATTCTTCTTCAATATTAAATCAATGGGTTCCAAATCATTGAGGTATTCTATCACCCATCATTTTTAATTTTATTTTTTGTCTAAAACACCACTGTGGATTCTTATTTTTTTTGGGGAATTTAATTTCTTTTGATCCTGTGGATTGATTTAAGATTTCTTATATTTAGTTCATGTTTGTTTGGGTTAGTTTAGACCAGTTTGGTTCATTTTGGGTTCATTCTATTCAATTTTTTATCAGTTCATTATTGTTTGTTCAACTTAATTTTGGTTCTAGTTTGTCTAGAATAGTCTCTATATTTATATTTTAAATTCATACATCTGTAGCATTATTCGGTATGGAACATCCCCTTTCAGCGTGAAATCAAAAAAAATACTACAGAAATGTTTAATTTTTTTACTAGCTATGAATGTAATATGATTCATCATAAATATTTATTAGTATTTTATATATTCAATCTAACATGTGATCTTAGGTAATGTATTTTATTGACTTATAACATGACGTGTCTAAGTGGTTAGCTTCAATTCCTTTTATATGTTTAACTAATGTAATTATTCTTATTTATTTTTTAATATTTTCATGATTTTCTATAAAAAAAATTATCTTTTTATAAAATGTGTCTTTAGGATTTATGAGTTTTCATATTCAATGACTATTTAAAAATAAAAAATAACAAATTTTATTTTCTGTTATTTTTAGTGATTTTGAAGAAAAATGGTTTTTTTTTGTGAAAAATGGTATTGTGAAAAGATGCTTGTAAAGGGTGGAATTTTTTACTTGTGGATTGATATGGTATGAATTTTATATCTCTGGTATGGTTGTGTGTATGTAGAAAATAAATTATTCAAGTAGCTTGTTTTCTAACATATATACAACAGAAATTTCAAAATAATACATGTAGAGAGTCTTTTGTAGGTCATTTAACTAGAAAATTTTTTTTATACCAACACTTTCCTATTGAAACAGTGATAGGATCGAATAATAGGAGTAGGGGTAAATGTGTTTTATAATTTTTTTAAAAACCTAAACTAAACTAATAGGTAAAAATAGTGTAAAGGACAAGTGCGAGTGATGAAAATAGATGAAAAATGTGAAAATAACACAATGAAATAGTTTGGAGAAAATAAGAGAGATTTATTAATGCTAATAGTAAATGATTAATGAGTTGGGGGAGAGAATATTTATACATACCATTGAAAAAAAATTCATTTAATGCAATAATATTTATCATAGAAGTGTAATGGTGAAGATTTTTAGGTGATGTCACCTTATTGTCACCCATCTAATTAAATATTTCTCTTCCATATCCATCAAATAATAATTTTTCTACCATCATCTGATGTAAACACAGTTATTTCATGGAATATTAATGAGTATTGTTCTTCACTTATCGATACATAGAATCATACCTTAATAAAGATTAAATATTTCTCATCACCAGTTAGTGTACCTCCATTTCAATTTTGGATTGGTTCATTATTGTTTGTTCTAGTTCATTTTGGTTCTAGTTAGTTTATTCCAATCACTATATTTATATTTTAAATTCATACAGCTACAACATTATTAGGTATGTAACATCCCCTTGTATCATGAAATCATTAAAAAAATAACTACATAATCAATATTATTTCTATAAAACATAGATACCATCTCAAAAGACTTCTATTTCATTTTCAGCACAAATGATTCAAGTATAAATTTCTACCAAATTTTCACTAATATTTTATATTAATAGTTCTAAATACCTACTCATAACTCCATAAGAATTGAATAATCCACATAATATATATTATTCCATGGCACCCCTTAAAATGAATCTAGATTTTATTTCTATATCTAACACATATAATATTCCATGAATTATTATATCTGAAGATAATGTTCCATAATATAATCCATATCTCATCCAGATGCAATTTTGAGAATAGTTCAAAAACAAGAATAATAAATTAAATTCCCTAATAAACCCACACATTAATTTATAAATAAAACAGAAATAATGATCTAACATAACCATTTACAATACTATGTACAACCACATCACCTTATTATAAATAAATACTCATTACATAACTTATCACTTAAACTTTAATATAAAACCACGCTGACTAGACCTAACCCAAATTACATTGAATTAACCAAACTAAATAAATTGGAACCAAACCTACATGAATGGAAATGCTTTAGACCAACCCAATCCAAACTAAAATGAGTTGAAATTACCCAAATCAACCTTACTTTAATGGGATGAAATGGATCAAAATTAACTCTTAACCAAACAGAACCAAATTTACTTAAAATGAATTGACATGAATAAAAAATGGAACTAAACTAAACTAAAAAAAGTGAAATTTACCATAAATACCTAATTCAATACAAATTAAACTAAATTAAAATGATTTGATTAGACCCTAAGAAAACTAACTTGTAGAAATCTGACCTAACTAGGCATGAAAATGAATGAACCAACCCAATCAAACCTTTACGCACTAAAACCTAAACAAACTAAAAAATATTATCTATATCATAACCTAACCTGACTAAAACTGAATTTAAATGAACCTAATTAAATTGAATTAACCAAAACAAAACTAAATCAAATAAAATGAACCTGAACCAAACCAAATTGAATGGGAGAGTCACTAAGTCACTTATCTAGAGGTCCTTTATGCCTCATCAATTTATTTACTCAATTATATATCATTTAAATTACACCCCTAGGTATTTATATTCTATAAGAAACATTTTCATGACTAAGGCCTTCGACCACAATGGATTTGGTACATTATTACTTATTGATATAATTGAATTAAATATCATGGTTTTATATTTATAGTATTTTATATATATATAGTATTTTTTTGTCTTTTATATTATGATTCTCATATAGACTAGTGTGTTAGTTATGGTTTCATATAAAGTGAACAATTATCATTTCCTTAAATATACTTTAGATTAAAATTAAATCTTATTTAATTGCTTTTACGACATGACAGGTAACATTTTTTTACAGAATATATAGAAGTTTGATGTATGAAACTGATTAGATCTCAAGTTATTTTCAAAACAAGTTGTAGAGATTTTTAGATTTTTCATTTAATAATATTTCAGATAGTGGTCGCATACACTGACCATGTTATAATTATGTTGGAAGACCTCAGTTGATTCATGAAGAAGTTAGCTACCATATAACCAAACATTAGTGCAAAAACATGTTTTAATGTTTGTTTTTTTCAATTTTAATGTATGTTTTTAATAAAATTTTATAAAATTGATGTTAAAAATAATGTTTTCAGCATTTTTTTTTAAATTGATGTTAAAACTCAATTTTTTTAAATTTAGGTCCTATTTTTTGTATCGTTTTATAGTATAAATCAACATAGAAAAAGATATTTAGTGTTGGTTTATAGTAGAAACCAATGATGTAGGACCTATTTTTTAATTTTCAGTGTTGATTTTTAGTTAAAACCAACGCAAAAATTTTATATCAACTTCTTTTCAGTATTATTTTATGGGAACATATGATGCCAAAGACCTATTATATATTTTTTTAATGTTTTGGTGTTGTTGTTTTTTTCAAAACTGATGTTGAAAGATAAAAAAATAGAAATATCACAAATATCACACCCTGAAAAATATTATAATTCATGTAACATAAAACACAATATACGACAATCAAACAACTTGTATTATAGACTAAAAATATATAAAAGCAAACATAATTTTACAACTTAATCAAAAAAACATTATCTATGTAATTATATTTTAAACTAGAATTAAAAAACATATATCTAATAATTTATAACATAGTCATTGGAAGTTTTTGAAGTATTATTTTGATATAATTAGGTTCAAACACCTATTATAATAAAATAATTAGTTTTTGAACACTTTTTATTAGGAAAATGTAATATTAATCATAAAAATTAAAATATGCGTACCTTAAATCGCAATCATACTTAAGAAATATTTCACAAACAAATATTGAATATGGGTAAGTTCATCTTTCATATATGACTCGACGTCATTTAATTTCTACAATAAAAATGAATGATATAAGATCAAAAAACAGAGTACTATGACATAAAATATAAAATAATTAATATAACTAACCTTATCAAAATCATTCGTTTCCCCAATTGTAATTATCTCATACATCAATAGTAAAACATAATAACCACATTTGACATTTCCTTATTGACGATGACACTACGTGTAAAGACCCGTAAAATTCAAGTAAATTTTTTTCTTAATTTTCTTTGAAATTTTACAAGAATGCAGTTTCTAACGGCACCTGATTCCGAGGCCCGGTGTGCCCGGAATCAATTTCCGGATTTTGGATCGGGTACGTTCAGTGAACGAACGATCGGGTTTTCCTAACTTTTAAACCGGTGCTCATAATCGAATTTCGAGGGCACCGATGGAATCACAGCGCCGGTAATTGCTTAAGAACACTTTTTCCAGAGTTGTGTTTGCTCGGGTGAGGTTAGTAATTAATTGGGTTAACTAAAGAATAAAAATAAAATCTTGTGGTACAATTTTATTTTTATTCTAGGTAGTGTTAACCTAGGCATGGCGGTTGGAGTGGGACCAACTGATATCCTAACTCCTAGGTAGGATATTAGTGAGGTGGGGCCCACACGAGCCCCACCCCCTTTATTTCCTTTACCTCCCACGTGCATTTAATTATGTAACTCACCCGCACCCCCCTCGTAAATGCCAAGTCAACTCTCGCATTTAATTAATTATTAAACGCCTCATTAATTTGTCAACGCACGTTAATTAAATCGTGATCTGTTTTTGAATTTCAAAAACCATTGGCATGAGAAATAAAATAAGGCAAAGCCTTATTTTATTATGTTGTTGCGTTGTGCAAGAAGGATTGGAAGAGGAGAGCCAAGTCTGGGAATCCTCATCTTCCTCCTTGAAGAACGCGAAGAACGCACCGTCGCTGACGAAAAACGCCGGCCTCCGACGAAGGGCGACGAAGAACACCGAACCCGCGGAGATCGACGACGCGACGCCGTGTACCGCGACGCCGATGATTCTCTTCTCCGCGATGCCGAAGATTCTCTTCTCCACGACACCTTTTTCCCCGATGCCTTCTTCCACGACGTTCTTTCTTGCGACGAATCTTCGTTCGACGACACCTTGAGGTAGGGGTTGATTACTTTTTGTTCGTGAAATATCCTTTATCGTTCTTCGTCTTTATTTTTTGGGCCGCTTGTTATCAACTTATCGAGAGGAGGTTGGACCGCACGAACACGGCCGACTCTCCTCCCCCTTTGATGTTTTGTTTGTTGTGGCTCGAACAAAGGCGGCGCGATGCAACGGCACCGCGCGGAAACAAGAAAGAACACGACAAAGAAGTGTGGCGCCGTCGCGCTGCGCCGTTGAGGCCGAATGAAACCTTGGTCGGAGTTGGGATCGCAGAGGCGTTTCGAAGACTCCGAAGTTCGTTTATGGATGTGCTGATCAATGGGCGATGACGAAGCATGCCGCAATGGCGTTTGAATCCCTTCGCAGTGAAGATCGGGTCCCAGGAGGACCATTGGCGAAGATGGCATGCGAAACGGACCACCGGAGCGCGTCCGGTGGTCCGCAAAAGCCGACAGCGGCGCGCCACGCCGGCGCGGCGGTGCCGGCGACCGGAGAAAACCGTCGCGGCTCATCCGCGGTGGTGGAGGAAGAACCGGAATGGCTTCGGTCATTCCGGATTGGGCGGCGCGGCTTATGTCGCGCCGGTTCGTCAACCGTAGAGGGTTGTAACCCCCCCCCCCCCCCCCCGCACCCGCTGGCCACACGGGCGCCGCGCCAGCGCCCGGCCGGCCGGGCCGCGCCGCACCCGCCGGGCCAGGCCATGCCCTATTGGGCCGGACCCGGACCCGGGTCGGGCCGACCCGGGGGGTATCGGGCCGGGTCGGACCGGGCCCAAACCCCCTATTTTCAGGTAGTTTTTGTTCAAACGCTCATAACTTGGGCTATGGACCTCCGATCGACGTACCGTCAATTGAAATGCGATACTTGGATTGAGACGGTCGTTTCAGTATATTACACTCAAGGTTTCGGAGAACTTTGGGTATGGTCAGGTTGGTTCGAACACGAAACCATCCGGGCCCTCGGAGCGGAAACGCTTATAACTTGAGCTCCGGACGTCTGATTGACGTGTCATCAACTTTGTTGGATTTCTCTTAGTGAGACGGACCTTTTGGCTTACTCCGCTCGAGGTTTGGACACAGTTGGACTGTGTTCGGGTTTGTTTTGACTTAAAAACCAACCGGGCCCCTGGAACGAAAAGGCCAATAACTCTCAGACCGGGCATCTGATTGACGCGCCGTCTGTCACGTTGAGTTCCTCTTGTCGATACGGAACTTTAAGATACATCAACTCTGGATTACGTGTCAGTTGATGTATCTACCTCTTGGCTCGTGGAGCGGACCCTCCCAGAATGAGCATGCTGTGTGCGGGAACCCTAGAGATGGCTGCGACTGTGACGACCGTGCTGAAATCCTATGTGGGTTCGACAGCGATGAAGACTGCACTGAAATCCTATGTGGGTTCGACGGCGATAAAGACCATACTGAAATCCTATTTGGGTTCGACGGTGATGAAGACTGCACTGAAATCCTATGTGGGTTCGGCAGAGATGAAGACCGTACTGAAATCCTATGTGGGTTCGACGGAGATGAAGACTGCACTAAAATCCTATGTGGGTTCGGAAGCGATGAAGACCGTACTGAAATCCTATGTGGGTTTGATGGATATGAAGACTGCACTGAAATACTATGTGGGTTCGGCAGGGATGAAGACCGTACTGAAATCCTATGTGGGTTTGACGGCAATGACTATTGTTCTTGAATCCTACGTGGGTCTGGAAGTGTCTGACTCTGTTCTTGCTATCCTATGTGGGTCTGGCAGAGTAGCTGGTTTAGTATCCTATGTGGGTCCCAGCTTAGATGAATCAGTGGCTATATCTGATCATCTCTATCACCGAAGAGGTATACCTATGTGAGATGAGTCTTGACTTTCAATCATTATTTTCGATATGATTGACTTGCTTTCCTATGTGGATTGGGTTATACTATCCTGTGTGGACGTGATCGAACTTGAGCTCGGGTGTTGGAGCCGAACTGGAATTGATGACTTAGGTATATGTATCTGCATATACCTAAGTAGTGTTGGTTGTTACTTCATGATTGTATCTTTCTTTTGTGGATTATCCTTTTTGGATTCTGGGAGACCTTCGGGGGTCTCAGGGTCCCTACTAAGTAGCATATACTCACCCCTGCACGGGCTATGCCCGCACTATGTTGTGTTGGATGTAGACGACGGACAGTGCTGATCGTGGTAGAGGCTAGTAGAGCAGTCGGTACCTGGAGGTGGACCACTGGGCGGGACATACACGGAGCAGACGGCTGGACCCGAGGAGCTGAGGTGGCTATCTGTACCCACCCTTCAGGTGGGACTTCCAGTGGACGGCTCGACATTTCTACTTTACTTTCAGTTGTTGTACTTACTTTCCAGTAGTACTTTACTTTCAGTTTGGGTTTGTATTCTGGCCCACTTACTTTTACGGACTTACTTGTACTCAGTTTACTTAGTGTTTACATCTGCTGGCTTACTCTGTGGTGTTTATTTACTTTATAAAGGCAATGTCTTCCCCTTTTGTTGGGATTTACACATTGGTGCTAGTCGCCAGCCCCTGGCCTATGGGAGGCGGGCTTGGGGTAGTCACGGCACGGGCCCCGAGGACGGGTTGTGACAAATTGGTATCAGAGGAGTTCGGTTCTACTGCAGAACTCAGGACTCTGATCTTTCTTCTATGTGAAGAAATAGTGTTAAGGGTATTGAGTGTGGTTATCAGTCTAGGGAGTCCAGTATTGGTGCGGCGGCCGATGTATCCGTACACCAGGACCCTGACTTCTGATTTCCAACTCAATGCACGAAAGCATTTATTTCATGTGTGTTTTAAAAGTTTTCTTTGTGATTATTTTTTGTCAGCTCACCAGGTATACTGTTTGACCATGGTGCACCTGTTTCTTTTAGGATGGCCCCACAACGACAGCCAGCTAGGGTTCTGAGCATTGTGCGAGACGATAGCCCACCGAGCGACGAGGCCTCGGTGCAGGGCCCTTTGACAGCGGAGGTACCGGCGGTACCTCTACTCGCCGAGCCACTAATGCTACCAGCACCATTCGCTGATGGTGCACATCACCTTAGTGCGCTGCACGAGTTTCAGCGTCAGATACCGCCTAGGTTCCATGGGGAGACGGACCCTCAGGCAGCCGAGGATTGGATGGAGGCAGTTGTTCGAGTTTTCAGGTTAGTGGGGACACCAGCTGACCTCATGGTGATCCTCGCAGTGAGCCTCCTACACGCGGCAGCAGGCAGATGGTGGAGCTTGATGCTCCAGGTGCACGACGAGTCATCACTCCTCTGGACGGACTTTGAGAGCCTCTTTCACTTGGAGTTCATCCCAGCCACCCTCCGTGCGGTGCACATCCAGGAGCTTCTACAGCTGCGGCAGGGCAGCATGACGGTCGCCCAGTACTCGGCGAGATTTACCGACCTCTCGTGCTATTCGACGGACATGGTATGGGACCCATTCTTTCAGTATCGAACCTTCGAGCAGGGACTGAGGCATGAGATCAGGGAATCAATGATCTCCCTCATCATTCCGACATAGGCAGGAGTACTGGAGCGAGCTCTTCTCATAGAGAGATTTCTTGTCGAGCCTACGCCAGCAGCGAGACCTACCGCAGGGTGGCATGTAGCAGAGTTGTCTTCAGCTGGCATTCGATGGATGTCACAGGGGTCCAGGCGGACCGGACCATCAGGAAGACGACCTCAGGACACTAGCTCAGAGGTGCGGGGCACAGGACGCAGAGCCAGCCTTCTGAGGAGCAGGCAGTGCTACGCATGCGGCGGGCAGGGCCACATGGCTCGTGACTGCCAGACCCTCCGTGCAGAGGAGTAGTAGACGGTTGAGGGGACACCTAGGCAGAGGCAGAGGGTCGACCGTGGTGGTCCGTTGAGAGCAGTCGGACGAGGCATGGGAGCTGGCCGAGCAGCAGGTGGTGGGCGATGCTTTGAGGCTTTACCACCACCACCACCAGGAGGTCCACCTCGACCACAGGGAGCTGGCGGGCAGAGACAGGCTCAGCTTCAGGTAGAAGATGCCAATGACCACGGTGCGCCAGAAATGATTCGAGGTACGATATGTGTCTACTCCACCCTTGCTGTAGTTCTTATAGACACAGGAGCAAGTCATTCCTTTATTATCGCTGCCCTTGTTCGGTGCTCGGAGATTCTGACGGAGTCGTTGGCTCGATCCTTATGGCTAGAGACTCATACGAGAGCAGACTCGACGATTACACACTGGTGCCGGCAGTGTGAGCTTACTCTAGGAGGCGAGAGCTTCGACTGGGATCTTCTTGTAGTGGCTTCGAGGCCTTATGACGTCATCTTGGGCATGGATTGGTTATCCACAGTCCATGCTCAGATCGACTGTATTTGGCGCAAGGTGCGGTGTGTATGCACCGATGGGAGCAGGTTCACCTTCACCGGCGAGAAGGGAGCCTTTGCAGCACAATATGGACTCACGCAAAGGAGAGGACAGCCCATCACTCATCAGTTGGCTAGCCTCATCCTAGGATCAGTTGACGTGCAGAGTCCTAGTTTTCCTGTAGTGGTGGATCAGTATGCGGATGTTTTCCCTGACGACGTTCCAGGATTACCTCCTCACAGAGAGGTAGACTTTTATATTGACCTATTTCCTGGGAAAGCCCCGATATCCACTCCAGCATATCGGATAGCCCCCGCTGAGCTTCGAGAGCTACGGGTACAGTTGGAGGACTTGCAGGTCAAGGGATTCATCCGACCTAGTGTTTCACCCTGGGCTTCCCCGATTTTGTTCGCCAAAAAGGTGGACGGAAGCTTGCAACTTTGTGTCGGCTATCGTCGCCTGAACCAGGTGACTGTGAGGAACAATTATCTGCTACCAAGGATTGACGACATCTTTGATCAGCTCAAGGGAGCGCGGTGGTTCTCAAAGATAGACCATAGATCAGGCTATCATCAGCTCAGAGTTCGAGACAAGGACGTGCAGAAGACGGCCTTCAGATGTCAGTATGGCCACTATGAGTTCTTGGTTATGCCTTTCGGCATAACCAATGCTCCATCAGTGTTCATTAGTCTCATGAAAAGGATCTTTCAGCCATACCTCGATCGATTTGTCGTGGTCTTCATTGAAAACATATTGATATACTCGACCACTGAGGAGGAGCATGCCTACCACTTGCAGGTTGTACTAGACACACTCCGGGAGCACCAGCTTTATGGAAAGCTCTCAAAGTGTCAGTTCTGGTTACGTGAGGTCCACTTCTTGGGACACGTCATCTCTGAGGCATGAGTTGCGTTGGATCCTATGAATATCAAGGCAGTGCTAGCTTGGGAGCCACCCAGGAGCATGAAGGAGGTGCGGAGTTTCTTGGGGATAGCTGGGTACTACCGGAGATTTTTTACAGACTTTTCTAGAGTTGCGGCACTAATCTCAGCTTTGACGAAGAAGGGGAAACCCTTCGTGTGGTTAGAAATATGTTAGCAGAGCTTCCAGGAGCTGAGACAGAGATTGACCAGCACGCCTATCTTGAGGCTACCGGAGGAGGGAGTAGGGTACGTAGTCTACTTCGATGCATCAGGGACCGGAATCGGATGTGTCCTAATGAAGAAGCGGGTCATGATCGCCTATGGATCACGTCAGTTGAGGTAGCATGATCAGAACTACTCTACCCATGACCTGGAGTTAGCAGCAGTGGTCTTCTCTCTGAAGATGTGGCGACACTATCTGATGGGCAAGCGCTTTACAGTCTACTCTGACCACCAGAGTCTCGGGTACATCTTCTCGCAGAAGGACCTGAATCTAAGACAGCAGCGATGGCTCGAGATCCTCCAGGACTATGACTTTGAGATATTCTATACTCCTGGGAAGGGTAACATAGTAGCTGATGCTCTCAGCAGGAGGATGGGAATCCAGCTACTCGGGGAGGCGACAGATCATCTAGCCGCTTTGCAGATATCCTTCATGGATAGAGATGGAGTAGCCTTTCTTCAGTCACTCACAGTCACTCCTCCACTATTGCAGCGGGTCAGAGAGGCACAGCGTGGGGACGCTGACTGTGAGACGTGGCGTGGGCAGATATCCTCAGGACAGGCACCTGATGGATTCTCTATAGAAGGAGAGCACGCCATCCTTTTCAGAGGACGTACCATGGTACTAGTTTCTTTACAGAAGGATGTGCTGAGAGAGTTTCACACTTCCCCTTTAGCGGTACATCCATGAGTGGTGAAGATATACCAGGATCTCAGACGACAGCACTGGTGGCCGAGTATGAAGAAGGTTGTGGCAGAGTTCATTTCTCGATGCCTCACCTGCCAATAGGTGAAGGCAGAGCACCAGGTACCAACAGGCTTAGTACATACCTTGGAGGTCCTGGAGTGGAAGTGGGATGGGATATCTATGGATTTTGTGACTGGACATCCACATACTTCCAGAGGTCATGACTCCATTTGGGTGATTGTCGACCGACTCACCAAGTCGGCTCACTTCTTACCCATTAGAGAGCAGGGCTCAGTATAGATCTTGGGATGTCTCTACGTTCAGGAGATTTTATGGCTTCATGGTGTGTCATCATCTATCGTCTCTGATAGAGATGCTCGTTTACTTCACGGCTTTGTAAGGGGTTGCAGGAGGCATTCGGGACGCAGCTACGTCTGAGCACCGCCTTTCACCCTCAGACGGATGGTCAGACGGAGAGGACCATTCAGACTCTCGAGGACATGCTTCGCGCATGTGTCCTCAACTTTGGTCGCAATTGGGAGGACCATTTACCCTTGGTGGAGTTCGTGTACAACAACATCTACCACTCCACCATCGGGATGGCACCATACGAGGCATTGTACGGCCAGCCTTGCAGATCACCTTTGTGCTAGATAGACCCTGGGGAGTCAGCACTTGTGGGACCGAAGATGGTCCAGGCCACGACAGAGAAGGTCCAGGTCATCCAGGAGCGGATGAGGACAGCTTAGAGCCGGTAGAAGTCTTATTCTAACAGGAGGTGGAGGCCACTGGAATTCGAGGAAGGTTACCTCGTCTTCTTGCGGGTCTCACCTCGACGTGGATTACGGAGATTTAGTCGAGACGGCAAGTTATCTCCACGCTTCATCGGACCGTTCAAGGTCCTCAGTAGGGTATGTGAGGTGTCTTATCGCCTGGCTCTACCACCTCAGTTGCACCGGGTGCAAAACGTCGTCCACATATCCCAGCTGAGGAGATACGTGCATGACCCGACGCATATCATCGACCATGGGGAGCTGGACATTGATGATGGGGCGACCTTTGCGGAGGTCCCGGTGGAGATCGAGGATCGACAGGAGAGGGTCCTACGTTGGCGGTCGATTCCTTTAGTGCGCATCAGATGGCAGCACGGGAACCTCCAGGAGAGCACTTGGGAGCGGGAGGCTCAGATGCGTGCTCAGTACCCACATTTGTTCCCCTAGTTTATGATGTATCTTTACGGGGACGTAAAGCCCTGAGGTGGGAGTAATGTAAAGACCTATAAAATTCAAGGAAATTTTTTTCTTAATTTTCTTTGGAATTTTACAAGAACGCAGTTTCTAAAGGCACAGGATTCTGAGGTCTGGTGTGCCCGAAATCAATTTCCGAAGTTTGGCTCGGGTACATTCAGTGAACGAACGAGCGGGTTTTCCTAACTTTTGAACTGGTTCTCAGAATCGAATTCTGGGGGCACCGATGGAATCGCAGCGCCGATAATTGCTTAAGAATACTTTTTCCGAAGTTGCGTTTGCTCGGGTGAGGTTAGTAATTAATTGGGTTAACTAAAGAATAAAAATAAAATCTTGTGGTACAATTTTATTTTTATTCTAGGAAGTGTTAACCTAGGCATGGCGGTTGGAGTGGGACCCACTGATATCCTAAATCCTAGGTAGGATATTAGTGAGGTGGGGCCAACACGAGCCCCACCCCCCTTTATTTACTTTACCTCCCACGTGCATTTAATTATGTAACTCACCCGC
This sequence comes from Viscum album, assembly GCA_963277665.1. Lineage (NCBI taxonomy): Eukaryota > Viridiplantae > Streptophyta > Magnoliopsida > Santalales > Viscaceae > Viscum > Viscum album. The sequence continues at coordinate 648,572,577 of OY728121.1, read as the reverse complement.
ACCCCCTCGTAAATTCCAAGTCAACTCTCGCGTTTAATTAATTATCAAACGCCTCATTAATTTGTCAACGCACATTAATTAAATCATGATCTATTTTTGAATTTCAAAAACTGTTGGCATGAGAAATAAAATAAGGCAAAGCCTTATTTTATTATGTTGTTGCGTTGTGCAAGTAGGATTGGAAGAGGAGAGACAAGTCTTGGAATCCTCATCTTCCTCCTTGAAGAACACGAAGAACGCACCGTCGCCGATGAAGAACGCTGGCCTCCGACGAAGGGCAAAGAATAACGCCGAACCCGCGGAGATCGACGACGTGACGTTGTGTACCGCGACGCCGATGATTCTCTTCTCTGCGAAGCCGATGATTCTCTTCTCCACGAGGCCTTTTTCTGTGACGCCTTCTTCCGCGACGTTCTTTCCCGCGACGAACCTTCGTTCGACGACACCTTGAGGTAGGGGTCGATTACTTTTTGTTCGTGAAATATCCTTTATCGTTCTTCGTCTTTATTTTTTGGGCCTCTTGTTATCAACTTATCGAGAGGAGGTCGGACCGCACGAACACGGCCGACTCTCCTCCCCCTTTGATGTTTTGTTCGTTGCGGCTTGAACAAAGGCGGCGCGATGCAACGGCACCGTGCGGAAACAAGAAAGAACACGACAAAGAAGCGTGGCGCCGTCGCGCCACGCCGTTGAGGCTGAACGAAACCGTGGTCAGAGTCGGGGCTGCAGAGGCGTTTTGAAGACTCCGCAGTTCGTTTATTGACATGCGGATCAACGGGTGATGACGAAGCGGGGTGCAATGGCGTTTGAATCCCTTCGCACTGAAGATCGGGTCCCGGGAGGACCGTTGGCGAATATGGTAGGTGAAACGGACCACCAGAGTCATCTGGTGGTCCGAAGAAGGCGGCGGCGGTGCGCCACCGGAGCAAACCGTCACGGCTGAGCCGCGGCGGTGGGGGAAGAATCGGAACAGCTTCGGCCGTTCCGGATTGGGCGGCGCGGCTTATGCCGCGCCGGTTCGTCAACCGCGGGGGGTTGTAACCCCCCCCCCCCCCCCACACCCGCTGGCCACGCGGGTGTCGCACTAGCGCCAGGCCGGCCGGGCCGCTCAGGCCGGGCCGAACCCAGACCCGGGTCGGGTCGACCCGGGGGGGTATCGGGCTGGGTCGGACCGGGCCCGAACCCCCTATTTTCGGGCAGTTTTCATTCAAACGCCCATAACTTGGGCTACGGACCTCCGATCGATGCACCGTCAGTTGAGATGCGATCCTTGGATCGAGACGGTCGTTTCAGTTTATTACACTCAAGGTTTAGTAGAACTTTGGGTATGACCGGGTTGGTTCGAACACGAAACCAATCGGGCCCTCGGAGCGGAAACGCTTATAACTTGAGCTCCAGACGTCCGATTGACGTGCCGTCAACTTTTTTGGATTACTATTAGTGAGAAGGACCTTTTGGATTACTCTGCTCGAGGTTTGTTCGCAGTTGGAGTGTAGTCGGGTTGCTTTTGACTTAAAAACCAACCGGGACCCTGGAATGAAAAAGGCAATAACTCTCAGACCGGGCGTCTGATTGATGCGCCATCTGTCACGTTGAGTTTCTCTTGTCGAGACGGAACTTTGAGATACATCAACTCTGGATTACGTGTCAGTTGATGTATCGACCCCTTGGCTCGTGGAGCGAACCCTCCCGGAACGAGCATGCTGTGTGCGGGAACCCTAGAGCTGGCTGCGACTGTGACGACCGTACTGAAATCCTATGTGGGTTCGACGGTGATGAAGACTGCACTGAAATCCTATGTGGGTTCGCCAGAGATGAATACCGTACTGAAATCCTATGTGGGTTCGACGGTGATGAAGACTGCATTGAAATCCTATGTGGGTTCGGTAGAGATGAAGACCGTACTGAAATCCTATGTGGGTTCGATGGAGATGAAGACTGCACTGAAATCCTATGTGGGTTTGGCAGCGATGAAGACCGTACTGAAATCCTATGTGGGTTCGACGGAGATGAATACTGCACTGAAATCCTATGTGGGTTCGGCAGGGATGAAGACCGTATTGAAATCCTATGTGGGTTCGATGGCAATGACTACTGTTTTTGCATCCTACGTGGGTCTGGCAGTGTCTAACTCTGTTCTTGCTATCCTATATGGGTCTGGCAGAGTAGCTGGTTTAGTATCCTACGTGGGTCCCAGCTTAGATGAATCAGCGGCTATATCTGATCATCTCTATCACCGAAGAGGTATACCTATGTGAGTTGAGTCTTGACTTTCAATCATTATCTTCGATATGATTGACTTGCTTTTCTATGTGGATTGGGTTGTACAATCCTGTGTGGACGTGATCGAACTTGGGCTCGGGTGTTGAAGCCGAACTAGAATTGATGACTTAGGTATATGTATGGTCATATACCTAAGTAGTGTTGGTTGTTACTTCGTGATTGTATCTTTCTTTTGTGGATTATCCTTTGTGGATTCTGGGAGACCTTCAGGGGTCTCGGGGTCCCTACTGAGTAGCGTATACTCACCCCTGCATGGGATATGCCCGCACTACGTTGTGTTGGATGCAGACGATGGACAGCGCTGATCGCGGTAGAGTCTAATGGAGTAGTCGGTACCTGGAGGTGGACCACTGGGCGGGACGTACATGGAGCGGACGGCTGGACCCAAGGAGCTGAGGTGGCTATCTGTACCCACCCTTCAGGTGGGACTTCTAGTGTACGGCTCGACATTTCTACTTTACTTTTAGTTACTTTACTTTCTTTCCAGTTGTACTTTACTTTTAGTTTGGATTTTTATTCTAGCCCACTTACTTTTCTGCACTTACTTGTACTCAGTTTACTTAGTTTTTACATCTGCTGGCTTACTCTGTGGTGTTTGTTTACTTTATAAAGGCAATGCCTTCCCCTTTTGTCGGGATTTACGCCTTGGTGCTAGTCGCCAGCCCCTGGCCTATGGGAGGCGGGCTTGGGGTAGTCATAGCACAGGCCCCGAGGACGGGCTGTGACACTACGGATATAAAAAATTAACTTTATAATAAAATCCAACACATATATATATATCAAAAATCAAAATATTATCTAATATAAAAAATATATACCTTTACTTACACATATTGGATTTGATTTTGGTTGTTTCTCGACAAGTGATCTGTGTTAAAAAATTTCCATGACCTATATTTTCATATATATCAACTAAAAAAACATGTATAAACAACAATAATTAAATATAATGAACTTATAAAAAAGAATAAAACTTACTTATCTAATAATGTGATAAATTTTTTATGAAAACCACCTAATAAAGAGAAAAACCAATATAATGTGCATTCACTTGGTCAGAATACACCTAACATCCAATTTCCTCTACAATACCAAAAGTTCAAAATTAATGAAATTATAATGAATAATAGTTCATAATTATATTAGTGTTATTACCCATCAAGGAATAGAAAAAACCAACACCCAATCTCCGTCTATGATAATCTCTCACATATATATGTAACTCTATTAGAAGCCTTCAAATATTTTCCACCTATTGAAATGAATTCTGGATCTATAAAACTATAAAAGTTGATGGTCTCATTTTGAATAAGAATTGTGTGTATATACCAAATTAAATAAGTAATATAGTAAGTCACTTAAAACCATATTTAATTAATGAAATAAAAACTAAAATGTAAATTTACTTACATGGAAAACAACTGCAACATAAGCATGTTGAAATATTCAAAATAAATCATATCCCTAATATATTTTCTGAATATTATCAATGGATATTCTCTTCTACATATATCAGATGTCATACAAAACTCATATAAATTATCCAAGGAAGAAGAATCCTGAGATAATCTTTATATCCCATCTAAAATATCATAAGTATATAAAGTTGTTTGTTCCTGAACTTTTTTTTACTTTATGCCAATTATTTTGATTTTAGATACTCATATATAAATTAAATTTCATAAAACATTATAATTAATTTTGAATCAAATATAATAATATTTAAAAAAATGTATACCTAGTATGAAAGATAATGAATAAGGCTAGCTGGCCAAGGTAAAAATTGACACATACAATCCCTAACTTTGGTAACCGTCTCGGTAGGAAATGGTAGTAGAGAATTAGGATCGATAATATCATATACTGATACTCTAAACTGGACCATCTTTATAGGTTAGTGGTGTATATAATCCCCAAAAATATGTACGACTCTATACACTAAAATACATATATGAAGATCTTGATCATACAACTCACAGTATAACGTAGGGTCTGAGTGAGGAGGTGGAGGATGTAAGTAGGCGGGATGGGTAGGTTGGTCTGGCTAGGTGGGATGTACAGGTTGTGCAGCTGATTGGGAAGGCTAGGAAGGCTAGGAAGGATATGTAGACTGTGACTGCCTCATCAATTGTTTTAACATAGCCTACACAGATGGTTGAATTTGATCACCAATGGACTATTTCATATCTTTCAACTCATCTTTTAAGGATTTAATTTCTAGGTATCTTGATTTCTTACTTTGATGACTAAAAATATTCTAAATACTAAAACCCACCTCATATCCTCTTATGTGGTTGGGGTTTTATGGATTTTCTAATGTAGTGGTTAGGATGTCCATCCTAACTTCAGGGATAAAAGTTTCCTATGTTTATTACTCCTAAATGGCATCCTAAAAAGAAAAATGAAAATGGTATATTAGTGTTGTTAATTTATAAAATACATAAATTCATGAAAAATAAATTTTATTTACTTATAATTATTTTAGATACTTCCTTTTCTTTCTCTATAAGATAATTTTAATTTTTTCTTCTTCTATATCTTTTCCATTTTTCATGGTGGGTGGGGGAGATAGAGAACCTAATTGAACCTCATATGAACCACTTATAGACTTAGCTCTTAATGCTTCAAACTTTTCTTCAATAATTTTTTCCTCAAAAAAATGATACCCTCCACATGATAAAGTATGGGGTATACATTCTATAACTGGATCTCTTGATGATATTTCTTGAAGTCTTCTTATATAAAAATCAATTACTAATTAATTAGGTAAATATATAATAAATTTTAAAATATAAAATAATTATCATACCATAAATTCTTCATCATGTCAACTGGAAACAAATTTCTTCCATCTATCTGCATCAAAAAATGTATACTTGAGGCATGGGTTTTCATTTTCTTTCTTTCCAAAAACATAATTTTTTGTCAATTTTTTTTGAAATATCTCCATCGAACTATCGCTAAAGAAAGACATATTTTCTTAATTGATTTAGTTTCTTCAAATTTGAATGTAATCTGTAATTGAATAAATTAAATATTAGTCATTTAAAATATATATTATTTGAATAATGAGATAAAATAAATCAATTGAAATATTTTACCATTATGTCCTCCCAAAGATGATCTATCTCCATCTTATAGATAGACTTCCAATCAAGATATAAAATTTTAATCCTACAATGACTGTGCATGGCTATATAGCTGATAAATTGTGTTTCATTTGGACTAGTTGCATTATTATCATCATCAAAAATAATAGGAAATCTTCCCTCTCCATGAGAAAGTGATAGTTTTGGTAAATGTGTAATTCCATATTTACCAACTCAAGAAATTGATTTCTGAATAGTAAAAGGAGAAAACTCTTCCATTGAAGTCTCATCAGTAGTCCTGCAATTATTTTATGTATATTAAAAGTTTCCTTTCATTAAATAATTATATTACTAAATATTTAATTATATGAAAAATGACATATACCTTGGTACATTTTCATCTGTCTTTGTATCTATATTTGTCATTGAAATAGGAAAATGTAATGAAATTCTTGTGCACCTGCTTATTATTAGACAATTGAATAATTAGATAATAGGAAAACAAAAATATGTAAATAAAAAAAGTGGTACACATGTGTAAGTTTAAAAAAATAATAATGTCATGATTTTTAACCAAAAAATATTCAAGGTAAACTATTAAATATAAACATTACTTCTAAAATGATAGAAAAAATTATAAATTTAAATATCAACATTTGAAAAAGTGTTTTCATATGAATAAATTTAAACAAAATATAAAAATATACGTTGGGTATTTCAATGAAAAAATATTTAACCATAACCGTGGAATATAAAATTCAACACAAAAAAAACCATATAAATAATCAAATAAATATCACTAAACATACAATAGTTATTAAAAAATATAGTTTTTACAAATGTAAATTTCAAAAAAAATATAATTTAAATATTTACCAGATTATTTAGGAGATTAATTTAGTGTTTCCCCATATCCCTTCAACATGACCATTTCATACTGTATTCACTATGTCTGCATTATAGACATTGTTATCCAGAAATAGCTTAATATACAAAGAAGACTCATATAAATAAATAACATCATCATCATCTTCATCACCCAAATAGATTATTTTCCCTTAAAAATGATGGACCACTGATCATTCAATGGATCAATGACATAAAATATTTTTTTTTCATGTGTTTCCATGATAAATGGTTCCTCATTTAAAATAAATCTTTTCAAATCAACTAGTTTAAACCCATATTCATCATGTTTCACAACACTATTACTAGAAACCCAATTACACTAAAACACGGCGACTCGAAATTTAGTATAATCAATTTACCATATGTATTCAAGAACTCCAAAATGTGTTGTTGATGTAGAAATTCGGTTTTTATATTTTTCAATCGAAAAATTCAGTACTTCAGCAATGACCATTACATCACTATTTTGAATGGTACTCTTGTCATCCATCTTTTTGTGTAAAATGTGTACAAATTAATATCAAAACTAGACCATGTGGTCACATTAAGATATGGTCCCCCCTTCCAACCATTTTAATGTTTCTAATGAAGATATATATGTGATGAATTTCTCTTTAAACCATGAAACAAATGTCTTTTTATGCTCAATCATCATCCACTTTTAATTTCCTTTTAGAAATAATACCCTTAATTCAATAATATGTGATGGTATATATTATTGAACCTTATCTGTGTTTTTTAAAATGTATAAATGTGTCTGCATCACTTCATCACATGGAATTAACTTTACCTTTAATACTTGAATCCCTCTACCTTCACTATAAACTATCATTTTTCAAGATATAGGGAGACCAATATGCTCCAATTCATATAAATAATCTGTACAAAACTCAATCACCTATTTCTATACATATTTTCAAATAATAGAGACCTCTAGTTGATAAGGATTTTTAGCATATCCCTTAAAAATTTTCATATATATTTCAAAAGAATACATCCATCATAATTAAACATCCACACATATTCTTATCTCATACACTAAATGAATCACTAGATAAACCATTATATCAAAAAACATAGGTGGGAAATACATTTCTAGTTGAAAAGGTATAAGCGAAGCTTCATTATCCAACACATCTAACAAATTTGGATCAAAGACTTTGATATATATGGATTTTAAAAAATTACATAACCTGATGATAGTCTTTCTGACATCTGTTGGTAATTTACCATGCATTGTGACTGGTAGAAGTTGTTGCATCAATACATGAAAGTCATGAGATTTCATGCCTATTAATTTAAAATCTTTCAATAACACTGGATTTTCCACATTTGAATAATATCCGCTGGGTATTTTAATACCATGAAAACACTCACAAAAATTCATCTTCTCAATCTTTCTTAATTTTTGACAAGCTAGAGGTAAATATGTTCTATTTCCTTTCATAGTGGGAGTTAACTCCAAATGTATTCCCATTGATATCATGTACAATCTAGCATGCAGTCTATCTTTTGTCTTTCCTTTTATGTCTAACAAATTTCCAATCAAACCTTCACATATTCTTTTCTCAACAAGCATCACATCAATGTTATATTTTATCTCTAAAAATCTCCAATAAGGTAGTTTAAAAAAGATATATTTTTTCTTCCAGATGTTTTTTTAAAGAACATAAATTCTTTTATTTCCAAATGTCAAATCAATATTTTTTACCCTATTGTAATATTCTTCTTCTAAAAATGGTCATGGGGGAATATTTTATTCATATAAACCATTAAATTCTTTTTTCAATCTATGAGGGATTATCAATTTACAAAAATCTTCAATGTCCCATGCACATTGTCTTTATTATATTCTTCAATTGATAATATGAAGTCTCTTATTCAAAAATTGGGCATGATTTATATCCCTTAAAACTATAACCATATAAGTTTTCATATGCAATAAAGTTGTTTATACTGAACATTATCATAACATGCAAAATAAAATACTCTTTCTTGTATGCATCGAACACTTTTAACATGTCTCCCATAGAATTTTCAAATCATCATTCATTGGTGAAAGAACACATCAATATCATTTTCTAGCTATTTTGGTCCTGAAATCATCAAGCTCATCATAACATATTTTTTCTTCATACATATATATGGGGACAAGTTTTAAACTACCAACAAAATAGGTCATAAACTATATTGGCTACTTAGGCTCCGATATGGATTCATTCCATTAGTACACAATGCCATTATAATATTTCTAACTTCACTTCCAAAATTAGAAAATTGTTTATCAAATATCTTCCATTGTGGTGAATTGATAGGGTGACGTAAGTTACCATCAGAGATACGCTCATCTAACTATCATATTAACCTTTTTTTATCAATTGAAATTGAAAATAGATTCTTCAAATGAGGAATTATTGGAAGTTTCAAAATTACTTTAGCGGGAGATTTGATTTCGGTACCTAAGAATAAATCATATTTGAATTACTATAATTATATTAAGGAATTATTGGATGGAATTATTAGAAAGTACAAAATTGATTTATCATCAGGTTATATTCTGGTACCTAAGAATGAATCTGATTTGTATTTTTCATCCATCTTATACCGTGATGTCCCACATGTACGAAATTTTGATAAATATTCATATTCCTTCCTATAAAAAACACAATCATTAGAGAAATCATGTATCTTTTTATATCCCAATCTCATTGGTAATAATATTTTCTTCACCTAATAATAGTAATTTTGAAGTTCATTTCCTTCTGGAAGTATCTCTTTTAAAAGCTCATGCAAGTTAGAGAAACTTTTATCACTCCACCCATTTATTTCTTTCAAGTTAACTAATCTCAAAACTGCTGATAACACAGTATATTTAGTGCAACCGAGGAATAATGGTTTGTTATAATATTCATACAATCATTCAATAGTTATTGTTTTTTTATAGTTTCAACATCTAAATCATGAATTAATTCTTTAATATGATCTTCTGTCTTATTATGAATATTTTCATAAACATTAGATGTTGAATTTTTAGTTCTTTAACCATGATAGATACAATGTGTATAATTAAGGATAAAACCATAGAAAATGAAATGATAATTGATTTCTCTATAATTTAGCTTTCTCATATTCAACCACTTTAAACATGGAAAGAAAATAAAATCTATGTTTTGAAGATTTCATTTAGAAAATTCCAATAAATCATCAAGTCCTTTTTCATATTCTCTAGTGGTTCTTCATAAATTTATCAATTATGATTCATTCAATACCTGATATCACAATATAAAAGGTTAATATATTAAAACATATAAACATTTAAAATATATATATATAAATAGATAAGTTTTAAACATAAAAATATACAATCAAAATGATTGGTGATCAGGTGAGAAATATCAACGATTATTAAGAATAAAATCAAAAATAAATTACTCTAGATATTTATATTATTTAAATATATAAATATAAACTATTTTTTATGATTCTAGTAAAGTAATAAGGATACTTTTATTAATTTTAGATATATTTTTTAAAATCAATTTTTTTAAACTTTATTTATTAAGACAAAAACTTTTATTGATATTAAAACATATATGACTCTATATTTGCTTGATGTGTGCCATTATGATCTAAAAGTATATAATTTGGTTAGAATAAAAAATGAAAAAGATCATAGCTACTAATTTGAACTAATATATATAATTAATAATCAAATGCAAAAAAACAAATTTATAATTAATAAAAAAAATAAACAAACTGTGACAATCAAATTAAACAAACTTTATTAATCAAATTAAACCAATATATAATTAATAATCAAATTGAAAAAAATTTAACAATAAAATTAAAAAAACTTTAACAATAAAATTAAAAAATATATAATTAAACAAATTTATAATTAACAATAAAATTAAACAAATGTATAATTAATAATAAAATTCAAAAAAAAATATAATTAAAAATACAATTAAACATATTTATAATTAATAAAAAAAATTAAAAATATAAAATTAAAAATTTTATAATTAAAAAAATTTATAATTACAATTAAATTAAACAAATTTATAATTAACAAACTTTAACAATCAAATTAAAAAAACTTTAACAATCAAATTAAAAAAACTTTAATAATCAAATTAAAAAAAACTTTAACAATCAAATTAAACAAAATTTAACAATCAAAGTAAATAGATTTATAATCAAAAATCAATTGTATAAAAATAAATTTATAATTAAAAAACAAATTAATAATACATTAAAAAAATTTATAACTAATAGTTAAATGCATACAAAAAAATGAAGCAATGACTCAAAATTATAACTAAATGATAAAGAATTTATCTTCAAAATTAAAAAAAAATAACTTATAAAATTTAGAGTTCAACAAAGGAAAATTGATCCACAATTTCTCCCTTGAATTCATTGGTAGGATCAACACTACAAGATCTAAAAAACGTTTGTAAAAACTAATAATAAACAAGAACAAACAAACAAAATCGAACCATGGTTGATCGTCAGACTAAATAGGGTTTCTGACCACTAAATACCTCTACATATAGTGAAAAAAAAGATAGATAATGAAAGAATAAGGACTACTGATCATTAAATATTGATTGAAATCAAAGAAATTTGACCTAAATCATCATCAAGGTTCCTCAGGTAACCATTGGTGGAATCATTCGTCGAGAGGGAAGGAGTTTTGAAGATCCAAAATAAGGGTTTTAGGGTTTGAGGGTATTTTTTAAAAGGTTTATGGTGTCAATTTTTTCAAAAAATGATTCCAAAAAAAATATTTTTGGCATTGGTTTTAGTAAAAATCGACACTTAAAGTTAATGTTTTTGCATCGGTTTTTTTCACACCTGATGAAAAAACCCAAAAAATAATCTGTTTTGGTGTCGGTTTTGGAAAAAACCTATGCCAAAACTCTCCATGGACCTTTTTTTCATCGGTCCGTAATAAACAAACATTATATAGCCAACATTGAAGCCACTATTTCTACTAGTGAAATGTGTTTTTCAAAAAAACTACTATGTGTGGTCTCATAATGGAAAGAAAATGAAATCTTAAAATGTTCATGATCTAAATGAGAGGACTGGATTGAAGAATTTATTAGATGATTGGTTTCTGTTTATTCATCATCATGAGAAGGAAGGTATTTTGACCCATGAAGACTTCGATATGACCACACATGGTGCATGTAATGAAAATGATGATGTTAATAGGGTGAAAAAATTGAATGATTTTTCCATGACTCCAGAATATCAGCAATGTGGTAAAATGAAAAAGATGGAATTTTTAATCAGACTATTTCATGGGAAAACCATGTATGGGATTTCTAATACTACCATCGATTACATTCTTACCTTTTTTAAGGACTTACTTCCAAATGATATAGATATTCCCTCAAACCATTATATGGCATGGAAGTTATTTTAGGAACTTAGATTTTCAAAAAATAAAAATAATTCTTGCCCAAAAGATTAAAACTTATTCTGGGAGGAAACTACTGAACAAAATGATTGTATAAAATGTGGCACATCCTGATGGAATCCAAAAGATGATGGAACACTATCCCATGTGCCCCAGAAATTAATGTGGAACTTTTTATTGATCCCTAGACTCCATAATATTTTCATTTATGATGAAATATCAAGAAAATGTGATGGAATTATATCGAGAAAAATAAAGATAATGATGATTTGGTTCACCTTTGAGATGAATTTTCATGGAAGAAATTTGATTCTTGATATCTTGATTTTGCAGCTGACATGCGTAATGTGAGGTTGGGTCTTTCATGTGATGTTTTTAATCTATTTGGGTAGATGCTTATTTCTCACAACACATGGATAGTTTTCATACACATTTATAACCTTCCTTTGTGGAAGTGTATGAAAAAAAAATCACATTCATAAGTGTACTCATATCTAGACCTTCTGATCCCTGTAATGATATATATGTATACATGAAACCTTTAATAAACAAGTTTAAACATATTTATAATGTGGGTGTGCTTGTGTATGATTCATGTTCAAAAGAAATATTTCATATGTGTGGTGTGATTTTGTGAATGATCAATGATTTTTCTACTTATATAATGATTTATGGATGGATCATAAAGGTAAAACTATCATGTCCTATTTATATAAATAATACGTGATCCAAAAGACTTAAATATCATCATAGTTTCAATTTTATGGGACATTGATTATTCTTTTCAATTTTTCATCCATATAGGAATAATCATAAAAGATTTGATAATACCATGGATACCAACAATCCACCTTAGCATATGTCTGGAACTGATGTGCTTAATGAATTGAAAGATTTTAGTTTTTTATTTTGGAAGGGTCATATGGAATTTAGAATGAGTTTTCCCAGTGACTATGTCTCTGAGGAAATAAATTGTGATCAATGGGTTTATATTTATTATCAATAAATGAGCAATGAACATGAGAACACCACATGATTGTGTTATGGTAACTGCCACAATAAACTATTATGCCAGTGCATTGGATTGTAGACCTCAATTTGAAAATTTATTTTTTTATGGAGTCATTGAGAAAATACTAATATTGGATCATTACTCTCATGGTCGAGTCACTATGATGAAATGTAAGTGGTTTGATTCGATGATGATCTATGGTACATTTATTGATGATTGTGGATTTCAAGTTATTGACATAACTCATACTCTTGCTACATATGATCCATATGTATTGGCATCAATGGAGAAAAAAAAATTTTATGTGAAAGATCATCTTTAAACTAAATTTGGTGTCATTATTTAAGTAATCCCAAAATATATTTTTGATGATGGTGATAATTTAATTGACACCATCCCAACTGTCATTGTCCCCGATCCATTTATTACTTATGATGACTCCAATAATTCAATTTTTAAATTTGATTGTGAACCAAAAGATGTGATGGAAAATATATAGAATCATCCATTTGTGTTCTCAGTTCTTTTGGTTTATCTCAACTTGGGCTGTTAAGATTGGTACTATTCAAATTGATTTATTATTAATTAAAAATATTTTGTATCCAACTTGACCTTCATGTGAATTTTCAATATTTATTAGTTGCGGTTTTATTTGAGTTTCATTTTCTAATATTGAATTGAACTATATTCAAACCTACCAAAAAAACAAAACTGAAACAATTAAGTTGGAATAAAAAAACAAGATGAATTGAATTGGAAATATTAAACTAATTGATATGAAAATCAAAACCAATGAAAATAATGACCTAACCAAAAAATGGAAAAATGACATAACCCAAAATATGAACCAAATGACCAAAAGGAGTAAAAATATAAAAATGACATAATTAATTGATAAAATGAACCAAATGGCTTAAGACAAATAAAAATGGACAAATGACATAATCAATTGACCATAATTAACCAAATTAACTAACCAAAATTGAATTGGATCAAATTGAAAATAGAAGGAAACTATATCATACCTATATTAAACATGGTAATTTGAACATATTTTTATATATGAAATGTCTTATGTTTTGACATTCTAATCACTAAATATAAAATGTGTTTGTTATATCACTATGTATCCTGTATTTGGTTTGAAAAGTGTTATTCCTTAATTAATTCATGTCTCGTATTATTTATTGTTTGGGTTACACATTAGTTATAGATTTATAATTCATTCCATATATGTTTTCAAATGAATGAAATAAAAAACATTGAGGAGATAAGAAGAAAAAGGATGATAGAAAATAATTGTCGAATGAGTGAGATGGTCGTCCCTCCTTTAGTTCATGTTGTGGGTATTTTATTTCAAATATATATATCAATAACATGTAATTTCATGTGATTAATTTTTTTTAAAATTTTAATCAGGATCCACCAGTTAGGTGATAGTTATTCTCTGACGAGCCCAGTGGTTCCAGTACTCAGGATAACGATATGAGGGGGTGGTACTAGAGACAGGCACTCTATTCGGCGTACCCGATCACACCTCATCCCTCTCTCTAATATACCATATACCACACCTTCTGATCCAGGAGTGTTGTTTGAGATACCCAAGATATTTAAGTTTTGCTTGTTTTCACCATTATTTAAATTTTATCCTCCTTTCCTATCTTTCCCTTATCAAATGATGATTCCTAATCATCATCTATATTATGCATTTGCATAGCCATTTATTCCATATTCTTTTACTTCTACTTCCTTCTCCCCAAACTTCTACATTCATGATTCTTCGACTCAAACTTTGACTCATTCTAAGCCTATGGAGTATAAACGGGGACCCACTCCATCTGTATAGGTTGATGTTCCTTTAGAGAATGGGGATCCAACAACGCCCACTGATCAGACCGCCTTAGGTATATTTATAGAACCCTAGTAAAAAAATTACCATACTTTATTTTCATTATAAGATGTATTGATATAATATTTTTTTCTTCTATAATAGCTGGATATTTTGATAATTGGTGTGGGAATACACACATTAATGCATTGTGGAACCTCCACACATAGCTGATGGTGGAGAACAATGAAGATAACCAAATGATTGGAAAATAGGGCGGGAATGTAAGAGTTTTTTGGATATGTTTTCCAAATATATTGACATCATTCACATTAGGCCACTCTCCTGGTGACCCCTGCTAAATGAAGTAAAGGATAACACTTGGGAACAAATATGGGTAAACAAATTCATTGGATTTAATGATATGTTTTTATTTCATTTATATGAATTAATATTTTGGTGTCAGGTTCGTTTTAATTTTCCTAACGGTGAGGCTATGAGGACAGCACAACTCATTGAATTAGGTGAGCTATAGAGAGCGTACAAGCTTGAGTTATATAGTAGTTAGCATGCTAAAGTTGGTACATATTTAAAGGTCATGCCTGTCATGAATGATTGTACAGTGGAATATTATAGGGAAATGATTTCTCATTGGACAAGTACTGAATTCAAGGTATTAATAAAATTTTATATTTTTATATGAAAATTACCATGATTTTAAATAACACTTACTTTTTTATTATTGAATTTTTTTTTAATCGTTAAGAATAAATAAAAAAACAAGGATTATATAAAATACCTACACACATTGGGGCAGACTACGATGTCAGGCCATGAGATAAAGTAGGTATTAAACTTGTTTATAATTTTTCTTTAGTACTTTCACTCTCTATTTTTTCCTCTATATTTCATTCCATTTCTAATTGGACTAGATAAGTGATCATGTATTATTTAGTTTATTATTGAAATTATTTTGTGTGTACTAAAATTTTAAGATTAATATTGTTATGTTTGTGGGAATTCATGAACCTATAAAACCACTGATCATTTTATTAAATGTATATTATTTTAATATGAAATGGAACTATAATACAGGGTCAACTTCCCTTTAAAATTTTTAGGGATAGAACACTACCACCAAAGGGAAACTTCCTTACTCCTAAATATCACTCACTAATTCCTGAAAGGAACACATATTTGGAATGCAAGACAATAAAAAATAATATAACTATTTATGTTGGTTCAATAAGTATAGATAGTCTCTCCTTGATCTCCATGTATTTCTACTACACATATCGGCTATGAACATCCCTATAATAGTAGCATCACCTTCCATGAGCCATCATGGAAACTTCACCTTTCTTCTTTGGAATGATCTTCAAGGAGTTCCAATTCTTACATCAATCATATTCTTATAGTCTTTTATGAATGCCTATTCTCTATGATATCTCATTAATATATCTTTATCCCTTCAACTTTTTGTTATTATAAATCACCCTTACTTATAGATATATATATATATATAATTATATTTTCTATAATTCACCTTTTTATAATTCTCAAAGAAATTTTCCATTTTTTCCTCACCAAAGATCTATAATTCACTATGAATCTGATGGGAAAAAATAAAATACATTCCTTAAAATCCATGTTAAATCCATCCATTTAATTCCAAGATTTCCCTCATAAAAGATAATATATTATAAATATAAAAACCTATTTACTTGTATTCTTTACAGCATGGTTAATATCATCATAGTGTGATGTTAAATTTCATGTAAAACCTCAAACTCAAACTCCTACCTAAACCAGTAACCCCATGTCATGAATTCCTTCATCACGATGTGATCCAAATCAAAATATATATATATAACCACATTGGTATAATATACTATTAAAAACTCTATGATTATTACTACATGATACACCAAATCTTCTCAATCTCCAATCTAGTTTCAACATGATCAAATACTTCACAGTGTATGCATATTTAAATAGGAAGAATCACTAAAATCAGCCTAATACTATCCATATAATGTCCATCATTCCCACAAAATGATGTATTGTTTTCAATTATGTGATAAAGGGATAATTCTTATATATAATACACTTTTATAATTGCATGATATTATTATAACTCTTATATATCATATGTTTTTCCAACCAGTCAAGGTGTGACCATCCTTCCAATCACATGACTTTATCGATCATATCTTATGATATCATGTATATCATAAACTATACCTTATATGTTTATCAATAATTTTTTTAATGATTGATGAACCATTACATATCGGTCTGGTTACTCTTACATATCAACTTAGTTACATTTACATATACTCTTCATACTATGAGCCTCCTTTCCATGGTGTGGATTCTTCAATAATAACTCTTATATATGATTCCCTTATTGTTTTCATTTACAAAATTTACATACCCTAAAAGATGTTTCATGTCAATGTGAATCTATAAGGTTTTACTAATTTTAAATCTTCTAACATATATTTAATATGCAGGGATCTTCAGGACTTTATAATTTTTATAATATCTTAATTTCCATCATGATCAAGGTTCTCACACAATGGCATATCCGTGTAAGTAAAATGAGTTATTCCACTTCAAGAATGGTTCTTTCATACCCCCCCCCCCCCATTTACAAACCATTTTATAGGACATTGAACTATCCATAATAACATAAATTCTTTGATATCTTAATCTCTTCTTTTGGACCCTATGAGCTTCTTGAACAACTTTCAGAACATCATATTTCTCTATAAAAATAATAACCAACATGTATTTTCAATATTTCCCCCACTGATCAATCAACATGGGTTGGAAAAAATCCAACACCAACACCAGTCTTCAATTGGATGTTAACACTTTCAATAGTTATTCTATGTCAGTCATCTCAAACCCAACCTATACATAAATCACTTCACATGGTAATAATACTAGATACACAATACCCATGGTATAGGAACACTCATCCCAAAAACTAATAATCATTGTAATATGATATACTATAAATCAAGATTCTATATAGACCACCCCTATAAAACATTATACATATCTTATTGAATTCATTATTTTGAAGTAATTATTTGTTTTGATATAATTATTTGTTTAAGTAGGAACATGATATTAACTCTCCATTAGATCTTTAGAATGAAACAATTAGAAAATAACCATGAAAATAATTATTTTAGTCATGATTTGGATCAAAGTAATAGAATGAGGGGTTCCAAATAACACTAAGACCTCATGTGATGGAGAAAATAAATTTCACTTGTATAATTAAATAAAAAAACTCAATTGATACATTTAAAATATCAAAATGATAGTTTAGGGAATTTAATGTGTATTACTATGATGACTTGTTCAATTATATATATGTTATATCTATTGATAAACCATTCATTGATACTTATATATAATTCATTTACCATATGTTTTTCCTTTCATATTAATTTATAATTAATATCCATTTGATTTTAGTTATAAAATTCATTATTAATAACATATTTTCAATTATGATTTTCTATATTCAATTTAATTGCAGAGGGAGGTTTTGAATATTTAAGTGCATGTGCCTTGAACAAAATTGTTTTTCTCGAGCAGAAAGAAAAAAGATGGATGTGTGGTAAACAAATCAACACAGGAGATGATTTTAAGTTTTACTTTGTTTCTTTCAGATTTTAATATCTATTTTGTAACTTAATAGTCCATTTATATTTTTAACAGTGTTCTTTGAAGGTCCTTGATGCCCAGGAACCTGAAAACATTGGGCCAAACGGTCACTTACATTAGGTTTTAGGAGATGAGAACCATCATAGAGTATAGTGTTGACCATGGAAGATTATTTCCCTAATAAGGTATTTACCCACTTCAAGTTCCAGTTCTGGTAGCACTGAGTTGGAAAAAACTAATTCATGGGCATCACAGGATGAGGAAAAGGTAGAAGGAGCTAAAAAATGGTCATATAGGATCATGAACGGAATCAAAAGGAAAATGATAAATTTATGAAATTTATGGTACTTTTATGTCCATAACTTCCATAATATACCACCACAACTTTTGATGAATATATGTCAATAAATCGTACCTTATATATTGCATTGGGTAGTAGTCCTAGTGGTCTTCAAGATGATGATGTTCCTGGCGATGGAAATGGAGAGGATGGCGATGAGGAAGAGGGTGAGTATGATGGTGAGGAAGAGGATGGGGATGAGGAAGAGGATGAGGATGAGGCCAAGGATGAGGCCGAGGATGATGGTGATGATAGTGATAGTGATGAGGGATAGATTTATCCTTTACATTATTGACTGGTATTTATGACATCTTATGTTTGATGATTTGTTCTGAATTAATATATGTAATGTTTTGTATGTGTGTTATCATTGGTTGAATATCATAATTATTTTCTTGTGTTATCATTATTTGTATATTGGTTAGTGATGTCTATTTGTAGGTAATTGACTAAGGTTGGGTAACGGTGTGTGGTAATTGTATGTTGTTGTTTTTTTGTTTTTTTTTTGTTTTTTTTTTGCAGGTTCTGAAGGATGATTGTTTACTGTAAGTTGTGTGGGAATTGTGGGGGTGTTGTAGGCCTAGGAATTGAGGAGTCTATACCAATGGTTTCTAAACCATTGGTATATCTTTAAACCAACGGTTCGGAACCATTGGGATATATCTATATCAATGGTTCAAAAATTTTGGGATACATCTATACCAACAGTTCTCATTGAATTGTTGGTAAAAATTAATTTTATTGACCCTATACCAATGGTCTAGTGAAAAACGTTGGTATAGGTCTTTCCCAACATCCCTATAACCAATGGTTTGTAGAACCATTAGTATAGGCTATACCAATGGTTCTCTATCCTATACCAATGGTTTTTAACCATTGGTATAGGCTCTAATTCCTGTAGTGTTAATAAACTCCTAATCACATCATGATTATTCTTCAACGTAAAATAGTATGTGATAATGTCTTAATAGTAGTTGTCATACTAAAAGGTCATAGAAGTTATTTGTTATGATGAGAACCCAGAAGTGCTATGACACTATTCTTAAATATATGTTCTATATCCAAATGATATCATTGGAGGGATATAAATGATTCAGGTTGTCGGGGTGGAGACTCATAAGACTTTGAGGCACCTTCTCATGGTGCATGCCCTAGATAATATCCAATGTATGATATTATGAGAACGATACCCATTAGTAGGAAATCAAAATTCATATGTGTCATTGTATGTTCCTATCTAAGTATTTTTGTATTGATCCTTAGAATTTAATATTTTTATTAATGAATATTATAATTCACATACTTTGATGCATTGATGAAAATAGTGATGACATATGTTGGTGGTGAGGTAGGATACTGTAACACCCTGAGTTTTTGTGAACTAATTTTTTTTTGAATAAATTAATTTTCATTTGAGGTATTTTATTTCAATAAGTCAAACATTACTTTCACATGACACCAACTTGGCATATTCTACGCGACACCAACTTGGCTTGTGTTACACACAACACCGACTTGGTGTTTGTTACAAGAAACACCAAGTGTAAAAGGGACTATAATAACACAATAATTTAAAATATATTTACTATATTAAATAAATATAATATATTATACAGATTTAAATTAAAACCACACATATTTATCTTGTGTTACACACAATATAAACTTTCTTCGATAGCTTACACTACATGCAAGACTGAATATTACAAGACAGTGATATATAATTAAAACATTATTATTTAATACGATATGATATATCCTAGACATTAAATCAATATTTATTAATAGTATTAAATAAATTATGAAAATTTATGGTTTATATAAATATAAAATTAATTCATTGTTTACCAACTAATTATAAATGAAACTAAGAACCAAATGAATATAAAATAGAAATACTATTATTATTTCCATGCTTCCAAATGAGTTTTGTCTTGATAAACTAAATTAATCACAATTAGTGAGTGATTTTGATGAAATATATATGTTACATATTCAATCAAATATTTTTTACATTCATCAATTAGGTTTGATAGGCATATGATAAGAACAAACCCAATTACACATATAAAAATCAATATTTTTATAAAGGCAAATTTACCGTCTTTTAATGGAAAACCCATTTTAAATACAAAATTTGACCCTTTTATAAATTTAATATGTAAAAATAAACTTAATATTTGGAATAAAAACATAAAAATTATCTTATGGTGTTTTTTTGTTATTTTTCTGTGAAGATTCATTTTTTAATGAATAATGAGAAATACTGAATTTTAGTTCAAAACTGATTTTTCATATAATTTATTAGTAAAGTTAAATTATGTTTTATATTGGTTTTAAAGTTTAAATATATCATATTTTTATCAATTAATCCAATTTATGTCATTTAAATCAATTTCAAATTTAAATTGACTATAAAAACATAGCAAACTTTCAAACGTTTTTACTTTAGAAACTCGCATTGTCATGTCGTCTGTGGGATGAATTTTAAATTAATTTATGACACTTATGTGATTTTAATTTAGAAAAATGGATTCAATATTTGGAAAAATCATAATTTATATTTTATAATAAGACAAAAAAAATCCAAAAATATTAGTAAAAGTGATTAAAATTAATTATAATGATTAAGGTTAAATTAAGAATAATAAGGGACTAAACCTTAACCTTAAGGAACAAAATGACATATAAACTTGTCCAAGAGATATTTTATGGACATATTTAGACCCTGTACTCCATTTTATCTAATTTTTTCCATTATTGGATCCACTTTCATTGTGAAAAACATGTATGGAATTCCTTTTTCAAAATATTACAAGAGTGCCACTCCTTCTCCACTATAAAAGACCACCACTTCTCCAACATACTCACCCCTCCAAAACCACTTAGTTTCAGCCAATATATTACAAAATATATTCCCAACATCCATAACCTAGACCTTAAATCCTCATTTTTATCATAAATCCTTACAAGGAATCCCTTTGGTATAAACCAAAAGGAGTTACCCAATTTTAAGGTAACATTTTCCTAAGATATCTTTTATTTCATTTGCTTCTCCACTCCCTATAATATTATTATTCCATGATTACATGAAAAAACCAGTATCCTAAATATACTATCATTTTTTTATGTTATGATTTATACCTACACTTACACCCAACTCCATCTAATGGGTAACAAGCATATTGTTTCTATGTATGGTGAACTATTGCCACACAAAATGATGATTGTTTATTTTTCCTTTACCACCGCTCATGGTGGCCATTATGATGAAAAATATGTTTATATATGATATATATGATATTTATAATGTATTTATTCTTCTTTAATTTTTATTTAGAACATACCTTTATGCTTTCCATCTTGTGTAAATATGATAATTTCATTTGAGGAAGTGTGGACTTTTACCCCCTCAAAGTAATGTGACTCGTTCATGCCATACATGGAATATAAAAAAGATGGTATTAATAAATATATGTATCATATATAAAATAGATATGATAATGGAATTATAATATACATATATAATTTAATTTTAAATCTTTTAATACAACAAATAAATGAAAGTAGTGTCCATGCGTACATACAGTCTATCATCACCATGAACGGTGCATTTCATTTCTTATCTCCAAACTTTATAGATTATTATGAATAAATATGTAC
Organism: Viscum album; assembly: GCA_963277665.1. Classification (NCBI taxonomy): domain Eukaryota; kingdom Viridiplantae; phylum Streptophyta; class Magnoliopsida; order Santalales; family Viscaceae; genus Viscum; species Viscum album. The sequence goes on along the minus strand of OY728121.1, from coordinate 648,550,335 downwards.
TGAATATATAAGATAATTAAGTCATGTTTTAAATCCTTTATATTATTAAATAATTATCTAATTAATAGTATAATCAAATGACAAGTCAAAACATACTTGAGAAAACTAGGCAATTAACACATGAAATAGTGAAAATAATGAAGGATTATTAACAAACGAGTAATAAGATATTATAAGGAGATGATATGTAATATTATAAAAAAATTTATGGTTATGGTATAAGTTATTAAAATATTTTAAACCACTATATATGAGTATAAATACCACATAACAAAATAAAGGTTAAGGTAAGGTAATTTCATCTCACTTTTATTTTCATGAGATACATGCCTTATTCACCACTCACTTCTTTTTGTGGTGTATGTACTGAACATTAATGAATTATATGTATATTATAATTAATTTTATTGGTATTTACATATCCATTTTATGATCTTGTTTTCATGGGGTTTAATTTTCAAAAGTTACCAAATCGGTAAAATAGTTTTGTCTCATTTTTTCTTCTTTGATACTCATGTTTGGTTATGCACCTAAATTCTTTTTTGAGGTGTATATACTTATATTTTACATGTTATGTCATTAATATACTTATTTTAATGATATTTTAATCTTCATGTAATTTCCTTTTCTTACATGGAGAGTATGATCCCAATTTTCCAAGTGATAAGAGTTTACTGAAACAATCTCATCACTTTTTTGAGATTATCAATGATTATACTTCTTTGATGAAATATTATGATCCATATCTCAATAAAACTCATGAGTTTCATTATAATATGTTTATTAAAGATATATTCATGTATTATTTCCATTTTTTCACTCTTTGGTAATTAATATAATTAATAAAATGTTGTTAAGAAAATCTGACCATATTTCTCTCTTTGGTCGGAAATTTATTTTATTTTAAAAACCATGTTTTCAAAAATGTTTTCTTTTTTTTAAATGATACTTTAAGATAATTTTCAAGGAAAAATGATTTAAAAATGTTTCATTTTTTCAAGCTTTAATTATAAGTATTCAAAGTATTTTCAAATAAAATGGTTTTCAAAATGTTTTCAAGCTTCTTTCATAAGTTTTCAAGTAAAAGGTTTTCAAAACATTTTCAAGATTTCTTTATATTATTTCAAAGTATTTTAAAATAAATAGTTTTCAAAACTTTTTCAATCATATTTTATAATATTTTAGGGAAAATGTTTTTCTAAAGGTTTTATGTTTTTCTAAAGGTTTTATATTTTTTAAAAAAAATTCATAAAGAAAGGATATTTTCCTCAAGAAATGTTTTTAAAAGATATTTTAAAATTATTTCCCAAATAAGATAACATTTGTTGGTGTTACTCATGTCTTTCTAAGGAAATTATTCAATGCTTCCATTCATATTATTTCTATTAATGGTTAATTTTTTATGGAATGATTTTTATGTGACTCGTTTCTCTTTCACGGGTTATATGATTTTGAAACCCGCTTCTTTTCATCGGTGGTGATTATGAGACCTACATATTTTCTATAGGTAATGATATGATTAAGTGTTCATGATGCCCATATAATTTTATGGGTTACAATATGATTATTGTTTATAATATTGTGGAACTTGTATGTATGATTTTTTTTATGTCTTGGGTTGGATCTATATCTCCCTCCAATGCATTGGGTAATGATGGATGACTCATGAGTATATATGTTATGTGTTAACTAGATTTCATGTTCACAATGTTATGTGTGAACCTAATTTCATGTTCACAATGTTATGTGTGAACCTGATTACATGTTCACAATATTATTCATAGACCTAGTTTCATGTCTATAAGTTTATTCATGAACCTGATTATATGTTCAAAATGTTATGAGTAACCATATTACGTCTTCAAAGTTTTATGCATGGACCCGGTTTCATTTCCATAATTTTATGCATGAACCTGATTACATGTTCACAATGTTATGTGTGAACCTGATTACATATTCACAAAGTTATGAATGGACCTGGTTTCATGTCCATAAGGTTATGTTTGAAACTGATTATATGTTCACAATGTTATGCATGGACCTGGTTGCATGTCCATAAGTTGACACGGGGGGCCTGATTTCAGGTCCTTAACTTAATGAGTGAACTTGTTTCTGCTTTTATATGTTCACAACGTTATAAACCAATGTGAATGAAATAAATTCCATGTATTATTCCAATATTATGCTTTCATGACTTATGATCTTAATTATCTTATGATATATGTCTTATGAACTTCCAATATTTATTATTATCTCTAATATATAGGGTATGATCTTCAAATGTTATGCTCAAGTTCCATACCTTTGTTAATGTTATGGTTATGCATTTCCTTTATTTACCCTTACTGATCATCTGATCTCACCCCTTTCTTATGTTTATTTTCCCTAGGTTATGAATAAGGGTTTTAGGTAGAAGTACTAAAGGTGGATATCTTTATGGGAGATGTTGAAGATCTTTCACCAGGATAGAAGATTTTTTTCCAAGTTTCCAAAGACTCTAATAAATTATGATCCTCGAGCATATATTTTTGTAATGTATTAAATATTAATTTAAGATGATGTAATATCCATGTATGTTAAGCTTGGGTTACTATATTTGGTATCAAAGGAAATGTTTAGTCAACCTTTGGAAACTAGGATTATAAAACCTTAGTGAGATACCTAGGGGTATTTCTAAGAATTTTTCTAGGGATGTATCTAAGGATAAGTTTAAGGATAAAGAAAAGTATAGGAAAATGTCATATAATTTTGGTAAAGGATGGAGATAGTGGTTTCCTAGAAATACATCCTTATCTAGATACTATAAGTGGATGCGGATCTGGCACAGATGTACCTAGGAACAACAACTCTGACAAGATGTTTTGGGCCTAAATCGGGGTAATCTGGTATATGATAATGGGTCTTACTGCACACCTGGTTTGACACTCTTGGGGGATATGCTTTAGAAATTCACAAACTCTTCATGAACCATGATGAATAATTTGAATATAAGATGACTATGAATAACCTATGATAAACCTAAGGTGACATAGATTAAGTAAGGTGTCATAATTTATACATTCTATAAGTAATTTGTCATGGTTATGTAGTTTTCTTCTATGATATGTGTTTCTCACCCCATGCTTTCTGGTTTTAGTTAATGGAGATAACTAGAAGAAACATGGTTAACATTGAATATTTAAAATTTGTAAATTATGTTCATTATTCAAATAGATTTCACAAGTGTAAATATCATAAAGAGAATAAGAAAGGTGGTATGAGTATTGGTTATAATTCTGAAGATAAAGAGACAGCAAACGACATGTGAAAGGTATGTTATGCTCTTATAGTATTGTTTACATTAATCATAAAAATCATGATTATATTGAGGTTGAGTAACCTTAAGACATGATTCATATATTCTAGGAAAGAGGTATTAAGGAATAATTTGATGAAGCCTAAGTAATGGTTAAAGAATAAAGTTGGATGAATGAAGTACTTATGTTTTGGAATTCGAAGTTTATGTAATATGAATCATGAAATATATAATTATTTTTAGTATAAGTTTTATTTAAGGATTTAAAAGGATATTTTTAATGGTTATGAATACTTAGAAAGGTGATATTTTAATTAATTGAAGGTAACCCTTAATGTGATCAAGATATTGAGAAAATTGTGTTTCGCTTGGATAAAGAGATGATTGACTTGGATAAAGTAAATTAAATGGCACTGATTACCTCAAGACTGATAAAGGATCTATTGAAAAAGTAGTATATGTTATCATGGATGAATTTTATAACTTCATGGATTAAAGTAATATATCTAGTAACCTTTGGAATAAGGAATCATGCATGTTTCAATAAGGATTTATGGTAATTCAGGTCATTACCATGTTTCAGGAGAATATATGATGAGGATATTCACATGTTTGGAATGTAACAACCAAGAGCTACTTTGTGATATATGGGGATTAATATTAAACTTATTTATTGTAATTATTTATAAATTTTTGGATTTTCATTATTCATAAGGGTTATAAGGTTAACCATTTATGGGATGTTTAAGTAAAACTTCAGATAAAGTTTGTAATATTAAAGTGTTATCTCGCCACATGGGGATTTATACATATTGGATAACCTGATCTAAAAATTTTGTATTGATGGTAACTAAAGAGAGATGAGATGACTTATCATGTATCTCATGATCTGTTAGTGCTTCAGGAATGAAAAATCCATCTTCCTTTTTGGAGAAAGAGGTAAAGTGGAAATTGGTCAAGACATGACCAAAGGGTGATATTTTACTTATGAAAGGGAATTAACTCAAGTAAGTATAACTTCTCATGAAAATTATTCAACCTTAGGGAAAGGATTTTGAAACTAAAAAGGTTATCCTAGTACCTTCTTTTCTAATGAATCAAATGGTCCCTTATATAATAAAAAATTTATGGATTTTTTATTATTAACTTTTTCCTAACCAATTTCTTTATCACTCTTCATCAGAACATGATAGTTAGATTTCTCTTCCATATCCTTGTTTTCACTTTCCACCTATGTTATCCTATGTGGAAACCTATTTATATATTACTTTGGGTAATCATTATGTTTCCAACTTTTCTTTTTAAAATTAATTTTTAGTATTCATTTTTTCGATGTGGGATTCTGTGAAAGGAACTTTCAAATATAAAACCTTTTATAACCCACATAAATTTTGAGGGAAAATCATTTTAAGGAGGGTAGAATGTAACACCCAGAGTTTTTGTGAACTAATATTTTTTTAATAAATTAATTTTCATTATGATATTGTATTTCACTAAGTCAAACATTCCTTTCACATGATACCATCTTGGAATGTGCTACACGAAACCAACTTTGCTTTTGTTACATGCAACACCAACTTAGCGTCCGTTACAGGAACACCAAGTGTAAAAGAGAATATAATAACCTGATACTTTACAATATATTAACTATATTATATAAATATAATATATTCTATGGCTTGTAATGAAAAAAATACCTAGTTATCTTGAGATATATTCAATAGAGACTTTATTAGATATCTTACACTATACACAAGACTGAATATTACAAGATGATGATATATAATTAAAACATTATTATTTAATATAATAAGATATATCATAGACATTAAATCATTAATAATTAATAGTATTAACTAACTTATTAAAATGTATGGTTTATATAAATATAAAATGAATTAATTGGTTACCAATTAATTATAAATGGAACTAAGAACCAGATGAATATAAAAAGAAATATTATTATTATTTTCATTCTTCCAAAAGAGTTTTGTATTGATAAAATAAATTACTCACAATTAATGAGTTATTTTAATGAAATATATATGTTACATATCCAATAAAATATTTTTTATATTCATCCATTAGGTTTTATAGGAATAAGATAGGAAAAAATCCAATTTCACACATAAAAACCAATATTTTTATAAAGGTAAAGTTGTTTCCTTTTAATGGAGAACCCATTTTAAATCCAAATTTTGACCCTTTTATAAATTTAATATGTCAAAATAAACTTATAATTTTGAATTGAAACATAAAATTTATCTTAGGGTGAATTTTTGGTATTTTTTCTGTGAAGATTTATTTTTTTTAATGAATAGTGAGTAATACTCGATTTTAGTTCAAAGATTATTTTTCATCTAATTTATTTATAATGTTAAATTATGTTTTAGATTTGTTTTAAATTTTAATTAGATAATATTTTTATCAATTAATCTAATTTAGGTAATTGGAATCAATTTCAATTTGAAATTGACTATTAAAACATAGCAAACTTTTGAACATTTTTACTTTAGAAACCCGCTTTGTCATCCGCCTGCAAGATGCATTTTAAATTAATTTCTACCACTTATATGATTGGAATTTCTAAAAATTAATTCCATATTTGGTATAATAATAATTTATAATATCTAATAATACCAACTTTTTTTTACTAAAATATTAGTGAAATTGATTAAAATTAATTACAATGATTAAGGTTAAATTAAGCATGATAAGGAACTAAACCTTAACCTTAAGGCCCAAAACGACCTAAACACTTTTCAAAGAGATTTTTTCTGGCCATATTTATTCCCTGTACTCCATTTTTTATAATTGGGTCCATTATTGGAGCCACTTTAAATGTTAAAAACATGTATGAAATTCCTTTGTCAAAATATTACAAGAGTGTCACTCCACCACTATAAAAGGTCACCACTTATCCCACTTAATCACACCTATAAAACCACTTAGGTTCGGGAAATATATACCAAAATATATTTCCAGTATCTCTACACTTGACCTTGAAGCCTCCCTTTGGGAATAAAGTCTTCCAAGGAAGCCCTTTAGTATAAACGAGAAGGAGTTACCCGATTTTAAGGTAACATTTTCCAACGATCTCTTTTATTTCATTTGGTTCTCCACTACCTATACTCTTCTTATTACATGAATACATAAAAAAACCAGTATAATAAATATAATATTATTTTTTATGTTATGATTTATACCTAAACTTACACACACCTCCATCTAATGGGTAACGAACATATTGTTTTTGTGTACGGTAAACTACTGTCACGTGAAACGATGATTGTTTATTTTTCCTTTACCACCTCTCTAGTGGCCATTATGATGAAAAAAAGGTTTATATATGATATATATTATATTTATAATGTATTTATGTTTCTTTAATTTTTATTTATAACATACCTTTATTCTTTCCATCTTGTGTAAATATGATAATTTTGTTTGAGGAAGTGTGGATTATCGCCCCCTCAAAGCGATGTGAGTCATTCATGCCATACATGGAATTTAAAAAGGATGTTATTAATAAATATATGTAACATTTATAACATAGATATGATATTGTAATTATAATATATATATATATCATTTACTTTTAATTCTTTTAATACAATAAATAAATGAAATTAGCGTTCATGTGTACGTACGGTCTACTGTCTCCATTAACAATGCATTTCATTTCTTATCTCAAAACTTTATAGATTATTAAAAATACATATGTAATGAATATATAAGATAATTAAGTCATTTTTTAAAACTTTTATTTTATTAAATCATGATCTAAGTAATAATATAATCAAATAACAAGTCAAAACATACTTGAGAAAACTAGGCAATTAACACCTAAAATAGTGAAAATGGTGAAAGATTGTTAACAAACGGGTAATAAGACATTATAGGGATATGATATATAATATTATAAAAATATTTATGGTTATATTATAATTTATTAACATATTTTAAACCACTATATGTGAGGATAAATACCACACAACAAAATGATGGTTAAGGTAAGAGAATTTCATCTCACTTTTATTTCTGTGAGATACATGCCTTATTCACCACTCAATTATTTTTGTGGTGTATATAATGCACATTAATTAATTATATTTCTTGTATAATTATTTTTATGGGTATTTACATATCCATTTTATGATCCTTATTTCATGGGGTTTAAGTTTCAAAAGTTACCAAATCGCTAAAATAGTTTTGTCTCAATTTTCCTTCTTTAAGACTCATGTATGGTTATACACCTAAATTATTTTTCGAAGTGTGTATACTTCTATTTTAAATGTTATATTATGAATATAATTATTTTAATTATATTTTAATCTTCATTTAATTTCATTTTCTTACATGGAGATTATGATCCCAAGTTACTAAGTGATAAGAGTTTATTGAAACAATCTCATCGCTTTTTGATATTGTCAATGGTTATGATTATTTGATGAAATGTTATGATACATCTCTCAAAAACACTCATGATTTTCATTATCCTCTATTTATTCAAGATATATACATGTATTATTACCATTTTTCTACTCTTTGGTACTTAATATAATTAATAAAAAAATTTAAGGAAAAAATTATTACATTTCTCTCTTCAGTTGAAAATATATTTTATTTCAAAAATAATTTTTTCAAAAATGTTTTCAAATGATCCTTGAAGATAATTTTGAAGGAAAAATTATTTTAAAAATGTTTCATTTATTTTAAGATTTATTTATAATTTTACAAATTATTTTCAAAGAAAATGGTTTTCAAAATGTTTTCAAGTTTCTTTCATAAGTTTTCAATTAAAAGTTTTTCAAAAAGTTTCCAAGATTTATTTATATGTTTTCAAAGTATTTTCAAAGAAATAGTTTTCAAAAATTTTCAAGCTTGATTTATAATTTTTCAAGGAAAGTTATTTTCAAAAGGTTTTATGTTTTTAAAAAATATTTTTTCATAAAGAAAGGATATTTTTCTCAAGAAATTATTTTAAAATATCTTTCAATATTATTCCCTGTATAAGATAACATCCATGGGTGTTACTCATGCCTTTATGGGGAAATGATTCAATTATTCCATTCATATTATCTCTTTGAATGGTTAATATTTTTATGTCATGATGTTTATGAAACTCATTTATCTTTTATGGGTTATATTCTTTTGAAACCCACTTCTTTTTATGGGTGGTGATTATGAGACCTACCTCTTTTCCATAGGTAATTATATGATTAAATTTTCATGATGCATATCTCATTTCATGGGTTATGATATGATTATTGTTTATAATTTTTTGGAACTCATATGTATTATTTTGTTATGTATTGGGTTGGATCTATATCTCCCTCCAATGCATTGGGTAATGATAGGTGACTCATGAGTATATATGTTATGCATGAACCAGATTTTATGTTCACAATGTTATGCGTGAACCTGATTTCATGTTCAAAATGTTATTCATGAACCTAATTTCATGTTCACAATGTTATTCATGTACCTAGTTTCATATCCATAAGTTTATGCGTGAACCTAATTACATGTTCATAATGTTATGAGTGAACCTTATTATGTGTTCACAATGTTATGCATGGACTTGGTTTCATCTCCATAAGTTTATGCGTGAACCTAATTCCATTTTCACAATGTTATGTGTGAACCAGATTACATTTTCAAAAAGTTATGCATGGACATGGTTTCATTTCCATAAGGTTAGGAATGAACCTGATTACACATTCACAATGTTATGCATGGACCTGGTTTCATGTTTATAAGTTGATGTGGGGGCCTGATTTCATGTCCTTAACTTAATGAGTGAACCTGTTTCTACTTATACTGTAACGACCCAAAGTTTCATTAATGAAAAATCCCTCTTGATCCAGTTAAATGTCTCTTTATGAAAAATGTTTTTATAAGATGTCAACTTCTTTGGTTTTATGTTAAGAATTTTGACCGTTGTTAATATAGTCGTTGAACAGTGACCACATGATTAGTATAAATATAGGACCTTAACAAATCCAATTTACTCAGAAAAAAGAAGCGATGGCCTCATCCAGTAGAATTGCTCCATACGAAGCCCATTTGTCGGAGCTCGGAAAAGAGGTGGCATCCTTGGACTTCGCCCTTGACCAAGCCCAAGATGAGCTTCATCATGTCAAGCTCGAACATGACCGTCTACGGGAAAAGTGGAAGTTGATTGAAATTACCACTCGAGCGATGTTATCAGAGCCACCCCAAGAGTCTGTCACCATCGCACACCTTACCCTTAGGTCTTATGCGGCTGTTTTAAGGGGTTATGTAACAAATAAGTAGTACTATGTTCATGTACATTATTTTTTTGTATATAATAATGAATATAATTTCTAGTCATTTTTGATACATTGTAAATAGTTTTTAAAGTACAAATGGTGTTTTTAGTTATTATTTAATTAAGAAATCCATTTTATTAAATTAATGGAATTTTTTGAATTAAATAATATTTTAATAAAATAATATTATTATTATTAAATTAATTTTTATTAAATATAAATGATCTTATAATTTTATGAATGCAGTTAAAATTTTTATTAAGGTTTGAAAGCCATTTCTGTCAAAATCCGTGAATTTTCGATAAATGTCGGTTTTTATTTTAAAAGTGAAAATTAAAATATTTAGAAAATTATTTAGATAAAATAAATGTTATTTTTTGAATCAGGATGTCGAAATTATCCAACGGTGAATTTTTCATAATTTTCTGAGACAATCAAATTTTTGGGTAAAAAATAAATACCGTTTAAAAATATAATGTGTTTTATGACATCATAATGACCCAATAGTGATGTAATAAAATACTATGATCTTTATGTTCGCCCAATATATGTTTTAACATTAAAATAATGTGTTTTTGGGTTTGTTTGACTTACTTTTCAAAGCATTAATGGACCCCTCAAGACTTATTCAACACTTTGCCTTTTTAAATTAATTTCCATGGGAGTGTGACTCACCTCCACATAAGCAACCTTATTATTTTAAGAAGTTAGGACTTTGTCCTTATAAAATATTTTTTTCCTCTTCCCTTTTCAAAAAACCATGGGCAAAAACTATGGGATGGTTTGTGGTTTGGATTAATTTAATATAAGGGGTCCCAAACCTAAATAATAAATAATTCCCTCACCTTTCCTATATAAACCCACCCAAGATCCCACTTCCTCCTCACTCAAAACCCTTGTAGTTCGTCCAACATCTACACTACTCTCTCTATAATCCTCCCAAGGTGCCCCAATCTCCCAAGAAGCCTCTCACAAGCCTCTCTCTAGCCTTTGGAAGTACACTTCCAAGTAAGGGTTTTTTTTTCTTCCTTTCTCATTTTTTTCAATTTTCTTTAAGTTGTATTGACCTTTTAATTTCAATTATGAATGTTGGGTTATGGTTTATCACCTCCCCCATACTTCCCTCTTATTGTTTTAATGATGGGATACCCCTTTCTCTCTCATTAAATTCCTCCCATGTACACCCGTTATTATGCCGAAATTCCGAAAGGAACTTCTCTCTATTCTTTTACATTCAAGCAATACTCTTGTATCATGAACCTAAATTCTATTAAAATTGATGGGACATGTATCTATATGACCTCATTAATGTCCATTACATTTAAATATGATGAGGAACCAATTTCTCTCTCATCAACCTTTTTTTTATTAATTCTTACGTCACGCCGTTACGCTACCGAAATCGCATCGATTTTCTAAGCCAATGTCATTGTGTAGTGAATATCATGCCCATTTCTCCATCAAGGGTATTCACCTTTATGAACATTTACTTATTGATTGTAAAGTTTCATGTATGAATTGAACATTCCTTTATCGTGTAATAAATGATTATTTTTTATGAATCTATGTTTTATGATCCATGTGGCACACTTATGCATGAAATGAAATGTTTAAGAAGGGTGCGCCCTTATAGCGCTCCAATGCATTGGGTAAAGTATAGTATCATGATACGTCATGTGAAATGAGTGTTGACTCATGCTAATTCAAGTTCAAAGAGGGTTTACTCATGCTTCATGTGCAATTAGGGTTTACTCATGCTTTATGTGCAATGAGCCTTAGCTCATGCTAATTCCATGTTAAGTGTTGTTGCCACATTTCCATGTTATGATTATCATGATTTATCATGCCTTTATTTTCATGTTTCTTTTATGCTCTATTGATATTCCTATTGTCTAACATGTATTTTACTCCTCATGTTATTCCATGTGTACTCCCTTACTGGGCTTTATATCTCACCCTTTTCTTATGCATGTCCTCAGGTTATCCCATGCAATGCTGAGTACGAAGGAATGTAGTGGTCATGTAAAGGAAGTTTTCAATAAAGATGTTGTATTTCATGTTTCAAGTTTTTATGTAATGATCCTAAGCCCCAAAGACACTAAACCTCTCGATATTCTTGTTGTATCAAGTGAAGTTTTATGTAATAAATCATGTTTAAGTTTGTAATAAAAGCAGGGTTGTCATAGTTGGTATCAGAGGATAGGTTTAGTTATTTTTGGGATTAGGAAACCCTAGTAAAGCCTTAGATATAATACTAAGTATAATAAAAACATCCCTAAGTTTTGGTAAATACTAAGTAAGTGGTTTATCAAACAAATACATCATTGTCTGGATACGAGAGGGTAGAGGCGGCTCTGGCACAGATGTATCCTAGGGTTAAAACCTGAAAACACCGCTTTGAGCTAGACTCGAATGGGAATTAGTGCATGACAATGGGGCTTGCTGCACTCTTGGTTACGAAACTCCTGGGGGATATGTTTTGATAAATTCACAATCTTAGTATGAACCCTTATTAAGGGAAAAATGCCCCTAAGAATATATGTTAGAGAGTAGATCATGAAAAGCCTAGATTGAAGCCTATAGACTCATGAGTTAAGGAAATAAAAGTTTATTTTTGATTCATCAAATTTTGTATTTGGATTACCCTTTATGTGTTACCCCTAACTTTCCTTTTATTCCATCCAATGGCCGGTAATAGGAGGACTCGGGCTAACAACCGTTGTGAAGATCAGTGTGATGATTGTACTAATGAGATGCCAAATCCAATGGGAGAGGGAATCGCGAACTTTGTCACGCTTCTATCTTAGCTAACTCAAGTTTTGAATAGAAACACGGGTCAAGAGGAACGTTCAACCCCCCCTAAGAAAGAAAAAGTCGCTATCGAGAGCTTCATGAGACAAAGGCCTCCTACTTTTAGTGGATCATCCGATCCCACAATCGCTGAACAATGGATCAACTCCATTGAAAAGATCTTCTCCATCCTCCAATGTTCTGAACAAGAGAAGGTTCTCCTGGTTGCTTATCGTATGGAGGGTGAAGTTGATCAATGGTGGATGTTGATCAAAAATACTAAGCCTGAGGAGGAGATCGAGGCTTTGGAATGGAAGGATTTCCGGAAGATGTTTTTCGATAAATATTTTCCGCGCACCCTCCGGCTTAAGATGGAAAGGGACTTCCTTTCCATCAAGAAAACAGATGAAGAATCTGTTGGAGCATACGAGGAAAACTTCACAAGTCTTGAACGATAAACTTCCGGCTTTGTCGTTACCCCCGAATGCAAGGTTGACCGCTTCTTTGGTGGGATGAAGCCTAGCTTGCGGAAAGCATTAGCGATCCGTGACTTAGACATCTATGAGGAAATTGTTCGATGTGCCCTCAAGGTCAAAATGGAGATCGGGGAATCACAGGGGTATCATGGGGACAAGAAGCATAAGGTGGACTTCAATGCTGGTGGTCTGATGGATAAATCCAACGGTTCTAAGAAGATCCAGCACCCCACTTGCCAAAAGTGCGGAAAGAAGCACCCTGGAAATTGCCTTAAGGGGATGAGAAAATGCTTCAGGTGTGGAAGAGAAGGGCACCTAGCTGTTAACTGTCGGCAAGAAGGACCCACGGCTGCGAAAGAGGATAGGAACGCTCTGTTCGAACCTCAACGCGTTGTTCAATGCTACAAATGCAAAGAACCGGGTCATTTTTTAAATCAGTGCCCTAATCCAAGGGTTATCGAAGGCAACCAATAACCTCCAAGACAGCAAGGAAGAGCTTTTTCCATCACTTCTACCGAAGTGAACCCCGACAACAAAGTGGTGATAGGTACGCTAGTTATTCATTCAAGAATAGCGAACGTACTTTTTGATTCGGGTTCTATGCATTCTTTTATATCTCAAAAGTTTAGTAGAACAATCACAGCACCACCACAAATCATGGAATTAAAGATGTCGGTGAGTACAGAAAATGGGGAAATCATTGAATCCCATGAGTATAAGTCCTCCCCTGTTATAATCTGTGGATTGAATTTCCTGGAGAACCTCGTTATACGCCCTCTGGTGTAATTTTATGCAATTCTTGGCATGGATTGTCTTTCCTTATATAGATCCAACATAAATTGTCGGGAGAGGGAAATCACACTCCATATGGAGAATCGACCCCCGATTCTTTACAAGTGTCGGGAGGAAGATGAATCTCCTTTAGATCCATCATCTTAAGCATGGATATTACTGCATTATGATCATGCATATCTGGCTCAGATGATTGAGTCCAAGGAAGAAACCATCCTTTAAGAAATTCCTATTGTGAGGGAATTCACTGAAGTGTTTCCCGAGGAACTATCTGGTCTTCCTCCAAGAAGAGATGTTGAGTTCTCAATTGAACTTATACCTGGGTCGCTACCAATATACAAGACTCTATATAGAATGGCTGTTGTTGAGCTTGAAGATCTGAAGAAACAACTACAGGAGAATCTGGATAAAGGGTTTATACGCCCAAGTGCTTCACCATGGGGTGCACCGGTCCTCTTCTTCAAGAAGAAGGATGGGTCAATGCGGATTTGCATCGATTATTGTGAACTTAACAAAATCACGATAAAGAAAAAGTATCCTCTCCCAAGAATCGATGAATTGTTTGATCAGCTGCGTGGAGCACAATACTTCTCCAAGGTGGACTTGCGGTCGGGATATTATCAAGTAAGGGTGAAGAAGGAAGATGTCCCCAAGACTGCTTTTCGTACAAGATACGGGCACTATGAATTCATAGTAATGCCTTTAGGACTCACAAATGCTCTAGAAATATTCATGAACTTGATGAATAGAGTCTTTAGAGATTACCTTGACAAATTTGTGGTAGTCTTTATAGATGATATTCTAATATACTCCAAAACCAAGGAGGATCATGAGGAGCATTTAAAAATTGTACTAGAGACTTTGTGAAAGGAGAAGCTCTATGCAATGTACAGCAAGTGTGAGTTTTGGTTGAAGGAGGTCTCATTCTTGGGCCATATCATCACAAGAAATGGGATATCTGTGGACCCCTCCAAAACATATGAAATTGAGGGATGGCCGAGGCCAACATCGGTAATGGATATCCGTAGCTTCTTGGGGTTAGCTGGATATTATCGACGATTTGTGAGGAATTTATCACGATTGTCCAACCCTCTTACCAAGATAACTCGAAAGGGAGTAAAGTTTTCTTGGAGTGATGAATGCGAAGAAAGCTTCAAGGATTTGAAAAGGAGGCTTATCACTACACCCGTGCTCACTTTACCCACAAGTGGGGAACTTTTTGTGGTATTCAGTGATGCCTCAAAGAAGGTCTTAGGCTGTGTGCTGATGTAGAATGATAAAGTGATATCATATGCCTCAAGACAGTTGAAAATACATGAGCGAAACTATCCAACGCATGATCTGGAGTTGGCGGCGGTGATCTTTGCCTTGAAAATCTGGCGGCATTATCTCTATGGAGAGAAATGTGAGATATATACTGACCACAAGAGTCTTAAATATATATTCACACAGAAAGAGATTAATATTCACCATAGAAGATGGATAGAGCTCATCAAGGATTATTATTTTTCAATACATTACCACCCTGGGAAAGTGAACAAGGTGGCAGATGCCCTAAGTAGAAAGGATCCAGCGATTCTATCAATGATGAGAATTGAGAAGGATCCAATCTTCTTAGACTTGATGAAGATGGACGTGGGAATCATAAAGAAGGGAACATCATCAATCCTTTCACAAATTATTGCTCAACCATCTCTTTTGGAAAGGTTAAAGGATGATCAAAAGGATGATGTGGCAATTCAAGAAAAAGTGGAAGCTATAAAAAATTGGAAATCCTCGGAGTTTAATGTTAATGAAGAAGGAATTGTGTGGTTTGGGAAAAGACTATGTGTTCCATCAAGTCCAGAGCTGAAGAAGGAACTTTTGGATGATGCACATAGTTCAAATTTCTCTATTCACCCAGGGAGCACAAAGATGTATCGAGATCTCCGAGAAAACTTTTGGTGGGATAATATGAAGAAGGAGATCGCCGAATATACATCAAAGTGCCTGGTGTTTCAGTAAGTGAAGGCAGAGAGGCAGAAGTCTAAGGGGATGATGCAACCATTTCCCATACCAGAATGGAAATGGGAGAACATCACCATGGACTTTGTCACCAGACTTCCGAGGACATCCAAAGGCAACAATGCAATCTGGGTTGTTGTGGATCGTCTTACAAAGACTGCACACTTCATTGTTATTTGGGAGGATTTTTCATTGGATCAACTGGCACGGATATATATCGGGGAAGTGGTAAGGTTTCATGGAGTACCACTATCTATTGTGTCTGACTGAGATCCAAGATTCACCTCTAAGTTTTGGAAGAGTCTTCAACATGCTCTGAATACTGAACTGAACTTCAGTACAGCCTATCATCCTCAAACTGATGGCCATTCCGAGCGGACTATCCAAACACTTGAGGATATGTTGAGAGAATTCTCAATGGACTTTAAAGGAGGATGGGATCAACATATTCCTCTAGTTGAGTTCTCTTATAATAACAGTTTCCACTCGAGCATCCAAATGGCACCATATGAAGCCATGTATGGGAAAAGGAGAAGAACACCGGCATGTTGGGATGAGGTCGGTGAACATAAGCTTCTTGGACCAGAAATGGCCGAGGAAATGGTGGAGAAGATGAAAACCATTCAGCAGCATATCAAGGCATCCCAAAGTCGACAAAAGAGTTATGCAGATAATCGTTGACGAGACCTTGAGTATAAAGTTGGAGACATGGTGTTTCTACTCATATCTCCGTGGAAAATGGTCATGAGGTTTGGAAAGAAAGGGAAGTTAAGTCCAAGGTACATCGGCCCCTTCGAGGTTCTTGATCGTGTTGGGGCTATGGCCTATCGACTAGCACTTCCACCTACTATGGCCAAAGTACATGATGTCTTTCATGTATCCCTCTTAAGGAAGTACATACCGGACCCTTCACATTACTCTCTTATGAGGTGGTACAATTGGAAGACGATCTTTCTTATGAGGAGCAACCAGTGAAGATCTTAGATCGTAGAGAAAAATTTCTACGAAATAAGACAATGCCCCTCGTCAAGGTATTATGGAGAAACCACAAGTTTGAGGAAGCGACTTGGGAATCGGAGGATATGATGAAGCTGAGTTACCCACATTTGTTTTATTGTGGGAAAAGGAAAATTTCGAGGGCGAAATTTCTTAAGGGGGGAATATTGTAACGACCCAAAGTTTCATTAATGGAAAATCCCTCTTGATCTAGTTAAATGTCTCTTTATGAAAAAAAATTTATAAGATGTCAACTTCTTTGGTTTTATGTTAAGAATTTTGATCGTTGTTAATATAGCCGTCGAATAGTGACCACATGATTAGTATAAATATAGGACCTTAACAAATCCAATTTACTCAGACAAAAGAAGCGATGGCCTCATCCAGTAGAATTTCTCCATACGAAGCCCATTTGTCGAAGCTCGGAAAAGAGGTGGCATCCTTGGGCTTCTCCCTTGACCAAGCCCAAGCTGAGCTTCATCATGTCAAGCTCGAACATGACCGTCTATGGGAAAAGTGTAAGTTGATTGAAATTACCACTCGAGTGATGTTATCAGAGCCACCCCAAGAGTCTGTCACCATCGCACACCTTACCCTTAGGTCTTATGCGGATGTTTTAAGGGGTTATGTAACAAATAAGTAGTACTATGTTCATGTACATTATTTTTTTGTATATAATAATGAATATAATTTCTAGTCATTTTTGAAACATTGTAAATAGTTTTTAAAGTACAAATGGTGTTTTTAGTTATTATTTAATTAAGAAATCCATTTTATTAAATTAAGGGATTTTTTTGAATTAAATAATATTTTAATAAAATAATATTATTATTATTAAATTAATTTTTATTAAATATAAATGATCTTATAATTTTATGAATGCAGTTAAAATTTTTATTAAGGTTTGAAAGTCATTTCTGTCAAAACCCGTGAATTTTCGATAAATGTCGATTTTTATTTTAAAAGTTAAAATTCACATATTTAGAAAATTATTTAGATAAAATAAATGTTATTTTTGGAATCAGGACATCGAAATTATCCAACGGTGAATTTTTCATAATTTTCTGAGACAATCAAATTTTTGGGTAAAATTTAAATACCGTTTAAAAATATAATGTGTTTTATGACATCATAATGACCCAATAGTGATGTAATAAAATACTATGATCTTTATGTTCAGCCAATATATGTTTTAAAATTAAAATAATGTGTTTTTGGGTTTGTTTGACTTACTTTTCAAAGCATTAATGGACCCCTCAAGACTTATTCAACACTTTGCCTTTTTAAATTAATTTCCATGGGAGTGTGACTCACCTCCACATAATCAACCTTATTATTTTAAGAAGTTTGGACTTTGGCCTTATAAAATATTTTTTTCCTCTTCCCTTTTCCAAAAATCATTGGCAAAAACCATGGTATGGTTTGTGGTTTGGATTAATTTAATATAAGGGGTCCCAAACCTAAATAATAAAGAATTCTCTCACCTTTCCTATATAAACCCACCCAAGCTCCCACTTCCTCCTCACTCAAAGCCCTTGGAGTTCGTCCAACCTCTGCCCTACTCTCTCTAGAATCCTCCCAAGGTGCCCCAAGCTCCCAAGAAGCCTCTCATAAGCCTCTCTCTAGCCTTTGGAAGCACACTTCCAAGTAAGGGTTTTTTTTTCTTCCTTTCTCATTTTTGTCAATTTTCTTTAAGTTGTATTGCCCTTTTAATTTAAATTATGAATGTTTGGGTATGGTTTCTCACCTCCCCCATACTTCCCTCTTATTGTTTTAATGATGGGAGACCCCTTTCTCTCTCATTAAATGCCTCCCATGTACACCCGTTACTATGCCGAAATTCCGAAAGGAAATTCTCTCTCTTCTTTTACATTCAAGCAATACTCTTGTATCATGAACCTAAATTACATTACAATTGATGGGACATGTATCTATATGACCTCCTTACTGTCCATTACATTTAAATATGATGAGTAACCTCTTTATCTCTCATCAACTTTTTTTTATTAATTCTTACGTCACGCCGTTACGCTACCGAAATCGCACCGATTTTCTAAGCCAATGTCATTGTGTAGTGAATACCATGCCCATTTCTCCATCAAGGGTATTCACCTTTATGCACATTTACTTATTGATTGTAAAGTTTCATGTATGAATTCCACATTCCTTTATCATGGAATAAATGATTATGTTTTATTAATCCATGTTTTATGATCCATGTGGCACACTTATGCATGAAATGAAATGTTTAAGAAGGGTGCGCCCTTATAGCGCTCCAATGCATTGGGTAAAGTATAGTATCATGATACGTCATGTGCAATGAGTGTTGACTCATTCTAATTCAAGTGCAACGAGGGTTTACTCGTGCTTCATGTGCAATGAGGGTTTACTCATGCTTTATGTGCAATGATCCATGGCTCATGCTAATTCCATGTTAAGTGTTGTTGCCACATTTCCATGTTATGATTATCATGCTTTATCATGCCTTTATGTTCATGTTTCTTTTATGATCTATTGATATTTCTATTGTCTAACATGTATTGTACTCCTCATGTTATTCCATGTGTACTCTCTTACTGGGCTTTATAGCTCACCCTTTTCTTATGCATGTCCTCAGGTTATCCCATGCAATGCTAAGTACGAGGGAATATAGTGGTCATGTAAAGGAAGTTTTCAATAAAGATGTTGTATTTCATGTTTCAAGTTTTTATGTAATGATCCTAAGCCCCAAAGACACTAAACCTCTCGATCTTCTTATTGTATCAAGTGAAGTTTTATGTAATAAATCATGTTTAAGTTTGTAATAAAAGCAGGGTTGTCATATATACATGTTCACAACATTATAAACCAATGTGCATTATATAAATTCCATGTCTTATTCCTATGTTATTCTTGCATGAATTATGCTCTTAATTCTCTTATGATCCATGTCTTATGAACTACCAATATTTATTATGATCTCTAATATGTAGGGTATGATCTTCAAATGTTATGCTCAAGTTCTATACCCTTTGTTCATGTTATGCTTTCATATTTCCTTTATTTAACCTTATTGGGCCTCTAAGCTTACCCATTTCTTATGTTTCATTTGTTAGAGTTGGTTTCCTAGAACCAATTGTTTGTAATTTTATTACATGAATATTTGATGTATTAAATATCAAATTAAACATCTTATTACATATTGTGCATTATTATGCATGACTTTAATGTAATAATGTCTTGTATTATTTTTCGCATTGATAAGGTCATAGTAGTTCCCCGCTATGATGAGAACCTTGAAGTGATATGACAATATTATGAATATAGTTTTGCGGTTAGATAACATACTATGATGGGACACATAATATATAGATCGTCAGGTGTGAGTACTTGTAAGCATATGAGATTTCTTCTCATGAATTTCGCACTTGGTAATCTCTAAGCTGGGAGATTATGAGAATAGACCTGCCAGTAGGAATTATGTATGTTTTGGTTTCATCAGATATTCCTATCTGTGATAATGTGTAATGGTTTATAGAATTTAAGGTTATTTTTAATGCATGTCATGACTCGCATACTTATATTTTACGACAAAAACTATCACATCGTAGATTGGTAGGAAGTAGGGTATGTTGGGTGCATCACAAATGACATGCTATTAATGGATAAATAAATGAAGGATTTATCCCTTCCATCTTTATGGAAGTTGATATCTCTACCCTTTGATTGAAATAAAACTATCTTCCTAAATTCTATGGTCATGGTGTAATGATGAGTTTATTTCATATAGTCAAAGAATGGTGTATTGAGCATATAGGTTGATGACATCTCCATGAAACCTACTTGATGAGATATTGCGATAAAGGGATTATATTACACAATGAGCATTCGTATGTGGTTTTCATCATTGTGACTTTAAGTTCTTTATCTTGAGTGTCTTGACCCATTGCTAGAAAGTAATCTTAAAATTTAGGCAAGCCCGTCAAATGCCAACGAGAAAGAATCCTAGAGGGTCACACAGTAAGTGTTTTTTTTGGTCTTGATTAAATTTTATTTGAATTTAATTAATAGAATAAATATTATTCTCAAGACTAAGGAATAATTTTATTCAAGTTATATTGATTGCATAAATTAAATAAATATTTATTCACCAGATTGTGAATAAAATTTATTTATTTATTTTCTTGAATATTTAATAAATATTTATTTACCATCTTGTGAATAAAATATTTATTTAAGAGAATAAAATATTTATTTGGGTGTTTAATAAATGTAAGAGGAGTTCAAATGGACCAAGATCATGTCTGGTGATAAAATAATTATTTATGAGTTAGTAAATATTATTTATCCATTTTTCACAAGTTGGTGTACTAGAAAATATTATTATTATTATTATTATTATTATTATTATTATTATTATGTGGCATGAGATTTCATTAATGGTTATAATTATATTTAATGGTTTTTATATAGTTAAATTTTGTAATCGAAATCCCAACTCTATAAATAAATTATTATGTCTATTGTGTAAAGCATTCAAAAACAATTCCATGTTTGGGAATATAGAATTATTGCGCACAATGAATTCTCTCTCGACTCCTCTTATATCCCTCTCAAGAACGAGAAACCCAAGAGATAATTTCTTCAATACAGAAGAATGGGATATCAAGAACGAACAACGCAATACATTCAATTTGTCACGCTAGCACTCATAGAATGAGTGACATTTCTCAGAGACCATTGGAGCACATGTGGATCACCGCTAGAGGGATTCTACCTTTGGATCCTCACAAGGAGAATGAAGGCAATCCAAAAGGGCCTTTTTAGATGATTAATAATCATCAACAAAGATAGTTCCTAAGCCCAATTATTTATTTCTTAAAATATTAAATAAATTAATTATAAATTTGACGTGCAAGATCCTCGCTCTTGGTTTCGGGCAATGATTATTAAAATAAATTTTAATATATCTTCATCCACCACAACACCTCTATTGTGCCTGGAACCAACAAGTTGTATCAAATCACTAATGTTTAAATTTATAATTATTTATTTGATTTTTAATCTATGAAAAATTGTGGTTAGATTTTAATTTCATATTATTTGTTCTTTAATCAGATTTTAATCAACATGTTATCAACATATTAATCACGTTTGTTCAGTGTTTCATTTTATTAGATATTTAAGAACAAATTAAGAACAACCGAATATTCCATCAGAAAGTTCCAAATATTTGGCCAGTAAATTTGGTTTACACAACATGCGGCCAGAGAACACGTCGTATACCCTTGTGTATTGTATCTAGATGTGCCAAACAATTAAAAATACGCAGTGCTTTTATTGCACACCACATGTTAATTGGGAAAACTTGGAACATGATAAGCAGGATATAGGGTGTGTATCTAGCATGTACACATCGTGTAGTCTAGTCGAGTTAACACGCCAAAGCCTAAAGTATGTGACTTGAATATATGGAAATTTAGGTACACGGTGTGTATCTGGATGTACATGTCATGTAGTCTCCCATTAATAGAAAAAATTAAAATTACATTAAATTTGAAAAATTACAGCAATAAACCCTTATTTTATTGATTGGCACACTGTTGTATGTTTGATAATTTAATAATGGTTTTAAATACTTTTAAATTCTCAATTAATTTACTATAATAAATATGTCATTAATGGTCCTGCTATTTATTTTCCATGAATTCCAAATTCATGGGTATATCCAATTAAGTTTGGATGATCATTAAGATGAAAGATAATTAATTTATTTATTTATTAATTAATACAAGTGAATTTATCTTAATAATAAAGAATGAATAAAGAAATTAATGCTAGTCAGTTACCTTTTGCGTATTCATTACATGTACGACTGATCACGAGCTTGATCATGACCTATGTATGTGTTGTCATTTATTTAATTAAATTTATTAAATGGTTTTTCAATTATTTAATATTAAATTAAAAGATGGTTTGTGAGTCATCTCTCCCTCCATTATTATGTAGGACTTGCATGTCCTAGGATATTTATGCAATTACCTTTAAAAAATACTTTTGTTCCCCTCACCTGCATGTGAGTAATAAATATTTGTAATTAATAAAGTATCCCAAGGCGCGCGAAGATAGTTCAATAAAGAAACATAATGGCACCAACTCAGTGATACATAGGTGGACATGTGAAATATTGTAACTCATGCCAATTCTAGCATAAGGATTTATTTCCCCTAGGTCATAGGTTGATTTAATGTCCACTTATTAAATAAACCATTAGTTAAGATCATTATCAGTTCATTTAATTATTTATTTATTTTCTGTCTAATGCATTAAAATTATATTTATTTATACAAGACTATGATCACATAAATGAATTAGTATGTAAAGATAGAATTAAAATAAAATCGATTATGCATAAATTTTTTATCCAAACATGGTTAATTAATTAAGCATCCACTTAAATATTAACAAGACATGTAAAAGATAACTCAAGATAAAAAATTTATGCATAATAAAATAAAATCCATCAATCTAATATTAAGTCAGTATGAGCCTTTTTTTACTTGATTAGGAACAAAACTCAATAGAATTGTGTGTTTGACCAACACTTGTTGGGACACTTACCTTTATAAGGGGAGTTATTATGAAGATTTGGGGTTAAATTAACCATTTTACATCAAGAGGAGTATCCCTTTCTATACTTGGTGTAATTTGGAGGAAAGTGTTGGGAAAATACAAGTCAGGATTTCTGGATTGGGGAGTCCACTCAATGGATCAAGGAGCTACAAACCCACAGTTGGCAAAGACTTGCCTACCTAAATACCTTAAAAATAGCTTGACCAACCCTTGTTGGGGTTATTCTAAGGGGAATATGGATACTTTCCACTATAATGTCCTAGAAAATAGAAATTCCAAGTTCAATGGTGAGGGTTATTAGGACTTGATAAAATAGTGTAAGATTTAATAAATTCAATTAATTTATTAGTTATCACAAAATTTGTAAACTGGAAAAGTACTAATAATCTACTCTTTTAATTATAGAATAAAATTAAAAGCTCATCATCTACACTATCCATATGATCAATATTGGTTAAAGATAATATTATCATTGTTGGTAACTTCCAGAAGTGGTTTAGACGCCTATAGGTTGTTCTACGCCATGAAAATAAATCTTATGTGTTGAATCCTCAATGCCTAATCCGCCTTCTCAAGAGGAACTGGTAAAAAAATGATATAACATTGTTTTTTTTCAATTTTAATGTTAGTTTTTAAGCAAATTCTATAAGGGTGACGTAAAAATAATGTTTTTGATGTCAGTTTTTAAAAAACCGACACCGAAAACCATTCGAATTTTTTTAAATGATTTAGCATCGGTTTTTATGAAAACCGATGCTAAAAGTTAAAAAATTATAAAATTATAAATATTACACCCCATAAAAATTTAGAATCCCTGTAATAGAAATACATTATACGGATCAAACATCATTTATCAGTGACTAAAAATCTATAAAAACATACATACTTTTAACAAGTTAATCAAAAAATTATCTATGCCTTTTTATTATAAAGTATAATTAAAAAACACATAACTAAAATTTACAACATGATCGTTGTTGGTTATTGTTGAAGCATTTTTTTGATATCATTATTTTTAAATTCCTATTATAAAAAAGAATTCGTTTTTGAACACTTGTTATTAGGAAAATGTAATTCTGATCAGAAATATTAGAATATACATACCTTAAATCATAATCACACTTAACAAATAGTTTGTAAACAAAGATCGAAGATGGTCAAGTTCATCTTTTATGTATAAATTTACATCATTGAACATATACAATAATGTTTAATGATATAAGATTAAAAAACATAATACTGTGATAGAAAATATAAAATAATTAATATTAATAACCTGATCAAAATCAGTCATTACCCCAGTTGTGATTATCACATACATGAATTGTAAAACATAATAACCACATTTGACATGTCCTTATTGATGATGAAACTACATTTAATAAAACATTAACTTAATAATGAAAACCAATATATATATATATATATCAAAAAATCAAAATAATATCTAATATAAAAATAATTACATTTACTTTCACATAGTTGATTGCATTTGGCTTCGCTATTGAAAAGTGATCTTTGTTAAAAAAATCCATGATCTTCATTTTCATATATATCAACTAATAATACATGTATAAACAATGATAATTAAACATAATGATATTATAAAAGATAAATAAACTTGTCTAATATGGTGGAAAATTTTCTACAAACACCGCCTAATAAAGAGAAAAACCAATATAATGTGTTTTCACTTGGGAAGAATATACCTAACATCCAATTCCCTCTATAATACAAAAAGTTCACATTTAATGACATTATAATGAAAATTAGTGCATAATTATGTTTCTGTTCTTACCCATCAAGAAATGGTAAAAACCAACACCCAATATTCATCATTAATAACCTCTCGCATATATATGACTCTCTATTTTCAGTCGACACATATCATAGTCATTGAAATGAATTATAGATATATAAAACCATAAATTCATGTGGTGTCATTTTGAAAAAGCAGTGTGTGTAGATACCTAATTTAAAAAGTAATATAGTTAGTCAATTTAAACCATCTTTATTTAAAAAAATAAAAACTAAAATTTCAATTTACTTACATGGAAAACAACTACACTACAGGAACATTGAGCTATTCAAGATTAGTTATATCCATGATATATTTTTTGAATATTCTTAATGAATAGTCTCTTCCACATATGTCAGACGACATCCGAAACTCATAGATATTAGCCAAGGAAGAAGAAACCTGAGATGATCTTTTTATCCCATCAGAAATATCTGAAGTATCTACAGTTGTTTATTGTTGAACATTTTGTTTCATTTGTGCCATTTCTTTGGATTTTAGATACTCCTATATAAGTTATATGTTATGAAACATTATAAGTAATTTTCAATTAGATGTAATTAATATTTAAAAAAACACATATCTCATATGAAATATGACAAAGAATTCTAGATGGCCAAAGTAAAAAATGACCCATACAATCCCCAACTCTGGTAACCTCTATGGTAGGAAATGGTAGTAGAGCAGTAGTATTAATAATATCATGTACCAACACTCTAACCTGACCCATTTGAATAGACTTGTGATGTATAAAACCCCCCAAAAAATAAATGACTCTGAACGCTACAATATTTACATCAAGATCTCCTACATACAACTCACAGTATAAGGTTGGATCTGAGTGAGGAGGTAGAGGATCTAAGTAGGCAGGCTGGGTAGGCTGGGAAGGCTAGGTAAGCTGTACAGATTATGACTATCTTGTCAATTGTTCTAACATAGCATGTTGCATAGCTACTTTAATTTGATCACCCATGGACTATTTCATATCTTTCATTTAATCTTTTACGGATTTGATCTTTGGGTCTCTTGATTGTTTAATTTTATGACCAAAAACTTTCCAAATACTAACACCCACCTCATATCCTCTTATGTGGTCGGGGTGTTCTGGATTTCCTAAAGCAGTGGCTAGGATGTCCATCCTATCCTCACACATAAAAGTGCCCTATGTCAATTTCTCCTGAATTTCATCCTAAAATGAAAAATGGAAAAGTTATATTAGTGTTGTTAATTTATAAATTACAAATATTCACAAAAAATAATAATTTTTTACTTACAATTCTTCTAGTTACTTCCTTATCTTTCTATATAAGATACTTTTTATTTTTTCTTCTTATCACTCTTTTACATTTCTCATGGTGGGTGGGTGGAGATGGAGGACCGAATTGGACCTCATCAGAACCACTAGTGGAGTGAGCTCTTAGTGATTCAAACTTTTCCTCAGTCATTTTTTGCTCCAATAAATGATACCCTCCACGTGATAAAGTATGAGGGTATACATTCTGCAATTGGATGTCTTGATGGGATTTCCTCTAGGACTTTTATATAAGACGTAAAATAATAAGTAATTAGGTATATATATAAGAAAATTTTCAATATAATATAATATAATTATCGTACCTAAAATATTTCATCATGTCGGGTGGAAATAAATTTCTTCCATGTATATTCATCTAAAAATGGATACTTGAGGCATGGGATTTCATTTTGTATCCTTCCAAACACATAATTTTTTTCCAACTTTGTTTTGAAACCCCTCCATCGAACCTCTGCTAAAGTAAGACATCTTTTCTTAACTACTTTTGTTTCTTAAAAATTGAATTTCATCTGTAATTACATAACATAAATATTAGTCATTTAAAATATATCATATTCGAAAAATGAGATAAAATAAATCAATTGAGATATTTTACCTTTACAGCCTCCCAAAGATGATTTATCACCACCTTGTCGATAGACTTCCAATAAGGATATAAAGTGTTAATCCTAAAACGGATCTACATGCCGATATAAATGATAAACTGCATTGAATTTAGGCTAGTTGCATTATTATTATCATCAAAACTAATATGTAATCGCTCGTCTCCATGAGAAAGTGATAGCTTTGGTAAACATGTAATGCCACATTTACCAACTCGAGAATTCGATTTATAAATACTAAAAGAAGAAAACTTCCCCACTAAAGTCTCATCAATATTCTTTCAATTATTTTTTGTAAATTAAAAGTTTTCTTTCATTAAATAATTATATTACTGAATATTTAATAATATAAAGAAAGAAAAATACCTCGGTAGATGTTCTTTTTTCAATATATTTGTATCTATCATTGTAATAGGAAAATGTAATGAAATTCTTGTGTACTTGAAAATAATTAAACAAGTCACTAATTATAAAACAGGAAAACATAAATATGTAAGTAAAAAACGTGGCACACATGTGTAAGTTTAAAAAAAATAATGATGTTATGATTATTAACCAAAAAAAATATGAAAGGTGAACTATTAAATATAAACATTACTTCTATAAATATATAAACATTTAAAAATTTAAATATCAAAGTTTGAAAAGGTGTTCTCATATGCCTAAATTAAACCAAAATATAATAATGTACATTGGGTATTTCAATGAAAAAAAATTTAACCATATTCGTGGAATATCAAAATTTAACACACAAAAATCAAATATATATAATTAAATATCTAATAGTTATTAAATAATATAGTTTTTACACATGTAAATATAAAAAAAAGAAATATAATGTAAATAATTAATAGATTAATTAGGAGTAATATAGTGTTTTCCCATATCCCTTCAGCATGATCATTTGGTATTACATGCACTATGTTTGCATTATAGTCATTGTTATCTAGAAATTGTGTAATAGATAAAGAAGCCTCGTATAAATCAATAACATTATCATCACCTGCATCATCCAAATGGATTCTTTTCTCTTACAAAATGATGGACCACTGGTCATTCGATGGATCAATGACATAAAATATTTTCTTTTCATGTGTGTTCATGATAAATGGTTCCTCATTGCAACTAAATCTTTTCAAATCAACCAATTTAAACTCATATTCATCATGTTTCACACTACTATTACTTGCAACCCAATTACACTTAAACACAGTGACTCGAAATTTAATATAATCAATTTCCCATATGTCTTTAAGAAATCCAAAATATGGAATTGATATAGAAATTGGGTTTTTAACTTTTGCACTTGAAAAATGAAGCACTTTAGTGATGACCATTACACCACTATTTTTAACGGTGCTCTTATCATCCAGCTTCTTTGTGTAAAATGTGTACCCATTAATATAAAAACCAGACCATGTGATCACATTAATAGATGGTCCCCCTGCCAACCATTTCAATGTTTCTGATATAGATATATCTATGTTGACTTTCTCTTTAAACTATAAAACAAATGCCTTTTTATGTCGAGTCATTAGCCACATTTCATTTCTTTTTGGATATCGTAACTTTAATTCTTCAATATGTGATGATATATATGATTGAACCTCATTTGTGTTGTTCAAAATGTATAAATGTGTCTGCATCACTTCATCATGTGGAATTAACTTTACCTTTAAGCCTCTAATCCCTCTACCTTCACTATTAACTGTCATATATCGAGATATAGGGAGACTGATATGCTTCACTTCATACAAATAATCAGTACATAACTCAATAACCTCTTCCGATGCATATTTTTGAACAATAGAGGCCTCTGGTTGATAATGATTTTTAAAATATCCCTTCAAAATTTTCATATATCTTTTAAAAGTATACATCCATCGTAAATATACAGTCCTGTATATTTTTATCTCATGCACCAAATGAATCACCAGATGAACCATTATATCAAAAAAATTAGGTGGTAAAAACATTTCAAGTTGACAAAGAATAAGTGAAGCTTCATTCTCCTACACATCTAACAAATTTAGATCAACGAATTTTATACAAATGGATTTGAAAAAATTACATAACCTAATGATATTCTTTCTAATAGCTTTCAGTAATATACCACGCAGTGTGACTGATAGAAGTTATTGCATCAATACATGACAATCATGAGATTTCATACCTATTAATTTACAATCCTTCAATGAAACTAAATTATTCACATTTTAAGAATAAACATAGGGTAATTTATTACCATGAAGATGCTAAAAAAATCATCTTCTCAATCTTGCTTAATTTGTGACACACCGAAGGTAAATATGTTTTGTTTTCTATCGTAGTGGGAGCTAACTCCAAATGTATTCTCTTTGATATCAAGTCCAATATAGCATCCAATCCATCTTTTTTATTTCTTTTTTATGTATAATAGAGTTCTAATCAAACTATTGCATAGGTTTTTCTCAACATACATAACATCGATGTTATATTTTATCTCTAAAAATCTCCAATAAGGTAGTTTGAAAAAGATAGATTGTTTCTTCTAGATATTTTTTTTGAAGACCATAACTTCTTTTCTTTACAAATGTTGAATCAATATTTTTCAATCTGTCGTATTATTATTCAACTGGTAATGATCATGGGGGAATATTTTATTCCTATAAACTGTTAAATGCTTTTATCAATCTATGATAAGGATAATCAATTCACAAAAATCTTCAACGTCCCATGTACACTGTCTTTCTTCCATTCTGCAATTGATAATATAAAGTCTCTTCTTCAAAAATTGGACATGTTTTATGTCCCTTAACACTGTATCCAGATAATTTTCCATATGCAGGAAATTAATTTATAGTGAACATTATTATAGCACGCAAAAGAAAATACTCTTTCTTGTATGCATTGAAAACTTTAACACCTATCTCCCGTAGTAGTTTCAAATCATCAATCAATGGAGAAAGATACACATCAATATCATTTCCTGACTTTTTGGTCTAGAAATCATAAATATCATCATAACATATTTTTTATTCATGCATATATGTGGGGACAAGTTGTAAACTACCAAAAAAACAAGCCATGAACTATGTTGGCTACTTAGGATATGATATGGATTCATTACATCATTACATAATCCCATTTTGATATTTCTAACTTCACTTCCAAAATTATAAAATTGTTTATCAAATCTCTTCCACTATGGTGAATTAGTATGGTGATGTAAGTTACCATCAGATATGCGCTCACTGGAATGTCATCTTAAACTTTTTGAGCTAATTGAATTTTAAAATAGATGCTTCAAACGAGGAATTATTGGAAGGTGCCAAATTTTTTAGGAGGAGATTTAATTCTGGTGCCTAAGAATGAACCACAATTGAATTATTAGAATTGCATGAAATAATTATTGGATGGTATCATTAGAAAGTACAAAATTGATTTTTCGTGAGGTTAGATGTCAATACCTAAGAATGAATCTGAGTTGAATTTTTTATCCATCTCATAGCGTGATGTCCCACATGTAGGATAGCTTAATAAATATTCATATTCTTTCTTATACAACACACAATCATTGGGGAAAGCATGTATCTTTTTATAAATCAATCCCATTGGTAATAATATTTTCTTCACCTCATAATTGGAATCTGGAAGCTCATTGCCTTCTAGAAGTAGATATTTTAAATGCTCAAGTAGGTTGGAGAAACTTTTATCACTCCACCCATTTTTTTCTTTCAAGTTAACTAATCTCAAAAACTACTGATAACACTGTATATTTACTGCAACCTGGTAATAATGGTTTCTCATAATCTCCATACAATCATTCAACAATTATTTTTTTTGATGGTTGCAACACCTAAATCATGAATTAATTATTCAATACAATCCTATGCCTCATTATGAATATTTTCATCAACATTAGATGTTGAATTTTCAGTTATTTCACCATGCCAAATCTAACATGTATATATAATTAAGGGTAAAACCATAGTAAATGAGATGATCCTTGATTTATCTGGAGTTTAACTTTCTCATATTCAAACACTTCACACGTGGAAATTAAATCAAATCTATGTTTTGAATATTTCATTTAGAAAATTACAAGAATTCGTCAACTCCTTTTTCATATTCACTAGTGGTTCTTTGTAAATTTATTCAATTACGATCTATTCAATACCTGAAATCGCAATATGATTAGTGAATATATGAAAACATATAAACATGTAAAATATATATATAAAAAATAGATAATTTTTTAAAAAAACACATTCAATAAAAATGATTGGTAATCAAATAGGAAACATCAACGATGATTTGGAATAGAATAAAAATTAATCTACTGAAGGTATTTATTTTGTGTGATGTGTTTCATGCTAATCCAATGGACATCACATGTAATGACTCCAGTAGAAATTCCATGTAGAAAATCATGATTTTGTAAACTAATATATTGTTTGGTTTTAATTTATTTCCTATTATTTATTTATATATATATATGATATTCCTAGTATAAAATCATGATTTTTTCACTATATGTATGTTTTCCACAGCTCATATTATAATATTAGGATGTTTATTTAATTTCATACAATAATTTTTATGGTTGTGTATGATAAATGATTACTTATTTTACTAATTAACATTCTAATATAGGGGGTACAGTTGCCACATGGTAACTCCTTAGACCTCTACTGCTATCGAAAACCTATTTTTGGTAAAAACATCATTAATCATTATTTACATGAAAATACATTTTTTCTTAAAAAATTCTGAAAAGTTAGACTATGATAGTATTGAAATTCTAAATCAATAATTTCATTTCATTTTATCAAATTAAATTTATACAGTTATATTTTTTAAATGAATTATTATATATAATGTAAAATAATTTTTATTGAAATATGACCATTTGAATATTTATTGTTTTGTAATATTATTTCAAAAGAATATGAAAATTAATTAATTACAATATATTATTTCATATATGGAAATATCATATATTGTTTCAATCATTTAAAATTGGTCAATTTAATTTATTAAGGTCAATTACACAAAATGTTAACATATTTTATTTAAAAAAATTTATTATAGTATAAAATATATATCTTCTAAATATAAAAATAGTAAATTTTTTATTTTCATATTATATACATGTGTTTTATTGAAATTATTATTTAATTATTTTCAATCATATAACATACATTAGTTCATTTTATATAATTTTTACATTAGTTCAGTGTCGCGTGTGTCAAAAGGTATTAAAGATTATATTAATTTAACAGGTGAAAAATATGGAGTCATTACATGTGATGTACACTATATTGATGAATAATGACACCATATATCATTTTCCATTGCATAACATCATAAAATAAATTTTATCAAAATAAACAAACTTTAACAACAACATTTATAAAAAAAATCAACTGTATACAAATAATTGAAACAATAACTAAAAAATATAACTAAATGATAAATAATTTAACTTCAAAATTTAAAAAAACTTACAAAATTTGGATTTAAACAAGAAAAATAGACCCTTAATATGAAATTACTCCCATGAATTTGTTGGAAGAATAAGAACTGCAAGATCTAACAAAAGTTTTTGTAGAAATAAACAATAAATAAGAACAAAGAAATAAATGCAAACCACGGTTGATATTCAGTCGGAAAACGGATTCCGAAGAGAAATACTTCGGTAAATGATGAAATAATGACATAGAATGAAGAAACTAGACCCCAAATCATTAAATGATGATAAAAATGAAATAGAAACCACAATAATGGTCATTGAGGGTTTGTGGGTCGTCCTTGGGGTCGTCACAAGTCGGGAACACTTCGCAAATCCTAAAAATGGGGGTTTTGAAATCCTGTGTTTTTTAAAACAATTTTTGGAATCGTTTATTACATAAACTGAAACTAAATTTTTTTTAATTTTTAACGTATGTTTTTATGAAAACTAATGCTGAAAATTATTATTTTTTGGTTTTACAGCATCGTTTTTTGAGAAAATCGACGCCAAATTTTTTTTTTCATTTATGGCATCAGTTTATACAAAACCTGATGCCAAAAACTCAATATAAATATATATTGGTGTCGGTTTATGTATAAAATAATGCTAAAATTTTTCCACCGATGCATTTTTCATCGGTTTAGAATAAACTGACACCATATCGTCGATGTTGAAACCACTATTTATACTATTGAGGTGAGTGATGAAGTGTTCCTAGTCTATAAAAAATATATGAATGATGTGGTCGACGTTCAATATTTGATGCTTTCATCTATGTCTAGTGAACTCATGAATTCTCATAAAAATGTGGATGTGTATAGCATACTTGATCACCTTCATGGTCTTTACTAGGAGAGAGAGAGATAGGAATAGTTTGAGATTTCCAGGGTTCTCTTTCAGAGTAAGCTTGGAGAGGGTGACCCAGATGGGCCTCACATAGTCAAGATCATTGGCTACATTGATCGCTTAGAGGTTCTAGGGTTTAAACTCCCTGAAGAACTGGTCACCGATCTCATTCTGGCATCACTCCCTCAGATATTCATCATTTTTTTTGTGAATTTTAATATGAAAAACATTGAGAAGTCTCTTATAGATCTTCTTATCCTCCTTCTCCAAGTAGACAAAGATATGAAGTGTGAAAATCCTTCTATTTTTATGGTGAAAAAATGAAAAGGGAAATCAAAGAGATTTAAACCCAAAGATTCTTCACGCTCTTCCAAGAAGAATAATATCAAAGGGGAAGTAAGGGAACATGATGTTGTCTATTTTTCATGTGGAAAGAAGGGCCACTGTAAGAAAAATTGAACCTAGCTAAAGAAACAAGGGGAAGCTTCAGGTATGTTTGTTATTGAGTGCAATTTATCTATTTTTACAAATTGGGTATTATATACAACTTGTGGTGATCACATATATATCCAAATACAGGAACCAATTAGATTTAGAAAAAATGACTAAGAGGAGGTAGATCTACGAGCAGCAAACGATGCTAAAATTTTTGTTGTAGCTATCAGGGACTACCACCTCATATTACCAACTGGAATGATCTTGGTTTTAAAGTATTTATATTATGTTTCTTCAGTTACCAAAAACATTATTTCTATATCTAGACTAGATACATATGGATTCATTTTTAAATTTTGAAATAAATGTTACTTATTTTATAAAGATATCATTTTTATAGTAAGATGCATTTACATAACGGTATTTATGTGTTGGATTACATGAACCAAGTAATGGAAATTGATAACAAAGTTACTTCACATAACTCATACGATTGAAAAAATTACATCAAGATGGATATTTAGATTCTTTCAAATAAAACCACTTAGTGTATGTCATGCATGTTTACAAGGCAAAATGACCAAAGACTCGTTTAGTGGGAAAGGTGAAAGGGATAAAGAGATTCTTGAATTAGTTCACACTGATGTGTGTGGACCATTTCCTATCGAATCAGGGGGTGGGTGATCATACCTCATAACTTTTACTGATAATTTTAATAGATATGGATATATTTACTTAATGAGGTATAAGTTAGATTCTTTTGATAAATTCAAGGAATACAAGAATGAAGTTGAGAACTAGCTTGGTAGGAATATTAAGAAACTCTACTCAGACCGCGGTGGAGAATATCTTAATCAACACTTCACTGATTACTTACGGGAGTTTGGGATCCTATCCCAACTCACTCCTTACACGCCTTAGTGGAATGGTGCAAGCAAAAGGAGGAACTACACCTTTTTGAACATTGTGAGATCAATGATGAGTCATGTGAGTCTTCCATTATCCTTTTGGGAATATGCATTATAAACAGTGGCACGCATACTAAACCAAGTACCAAATAAATCAATAAATGGTATTCCATATGAATTTTGGAGTGGAAGAAAAACCATGTTATCAAATTTAGATGTGTGGGGAAGCAAAGCATTTGTTAAGGCCTCTTCAGGTAACAAACTTGCACCCCGAGGCACAAAGTTTACCTTTATAGGATACCTCAAGGAAATAAGGGGATATTATCTATACATCCCCTTAGAAAAAAGGTTATAGTGGCAAGACATGCCATATTTCTTGAGAGAGAGCACATATCCAAAAGAGATAGTGGGAGAAAGATAAACATTGATGAAGTCGATGCTCAAGGCATACAAGAGTTGGTGCAGGATCAGATTCCACAAAGCCCTGTGGAATAAAAACCCTTTCCAAAGACACTAGTATTATGTAGGATTACAAGAGAGGTTAGAGAACCATAATGGTATGGTTTTCTGGTTATTGAGGATGGTGACTCATTATTAGTTGATAATGATGATCCTCTAACCTACAAGGAATCAATAAGTGGCATAGATGTTGCCAAGTGGCAAGAAGCCATGAATTCTAAAATGGATTCCATGTTTCAAAACCAAGTTTAGATTTTGGTAGATCTTCCAGTGGATGTAAATCCAGTTGGTTGCAAATGGGTATTCAAAAAGAAGTTATACATAGAAGGACAAGTCAGTACCTATAAGGTGTGGCTGGTTGCAAAAGGGTTTAAATAGTGTCAAGGCATTGACTACGATGAAACCTTTTCACCAGTTGCAATGCTAAAATCCATCAGAATTCTACTTGTCATTGTAGATTACCATGACTATGAGATTTGGAAAATTGATTTCAAAATAGCCTTCCTTAACGGGAACCTTTAGGAATATGTCTACATGACACAACCTGAAGGGTTTGTGACTCAAAAGTATGCCAATCAGATATGCAAGTTACAAAAACCCATTTATAGATTAAAGAAAGTATCCATGACATGGAACATTCAATTTGATGGAGCCATAACGGAATGTGGTTTTATAAAGAATGAATGTAATCCTTGTGTCTATAAATGGTTTAGTGGGAGTGCAGTCGTTTTCTTAATAGTATATGTTGATGACATATTACTTATTGGAAATGAAATAACAATCTTACAGTTTATTAAGGAATGGTTGAATAAATGGTTTTCCATGAAATACTTGGGTGTGGCAGCATATATTATTGGGATTAAGATCCATCGTGATAGATCCAAGAGGTTTCTTGGCCCATGTCAAAGTACATACATTAATAAGATACTGAAGATATTCAGTATGAAAAAATCCAAGAGGGGATTGTTGTTAGCATCACATGTCATTCATCTTTCCAAGAAAATGTGTTCTCAGACCCATGAGGAAAGAAATAGAATGGAAAGGATTCCATACGCATCAGTGATTGGGTCAGTCATGTATGTTATTCTATATACTAGGTTATATGTCGCCTACACATTAAGTGTGGTAGATAGATATCAAGCTGATCCAGGTGACTGTCATTAGATGGCACTCAAGACTATCCTTAAGTATCTAAGGCATACTAAGAATATGTTCCCGGTTTACCAAGGAGATGGGGAACTAGTCATCAGAGGATATTCATATGCTAGTTTCCAAACTGATCAAGATGACATGAAGTCGCAATCAAGACACATATTCACTTTGAATGGAGGTTTTGTGAGATGGAAGAGCTCAAAGAAGGTTGTGGTCACAGATTCTATAGTAGATTCTGAATATATTGCAGCTTCTGAGGCAACTAAAGAAGAAGTTTGGATGTGTAATTTCATCCAAGAGCTTTATGTGGTACCTAGCAGTAAAGATATCATCACACTTTATTGTGATAATACTGCAGTAGTAGCTCTCGCAAAAGAGCCAAGGTCACATCAACGGATGAAGCACATGCTTCAGAAGTATCAACTCTTGAGGGTTTTTCTCAAAGATGTGAGGTTTCATTGAGCAATATTTCCATGGAAGACAATGTGGCGAACCCCTTGACTAAAGTCTTGAATCAGCAGAAACATGATAATCATGTGAGGTCTAGCGGACTGAAATTTGTAGGTAGTTAGATCTAGTCCAGGTTATGAAGAAAGGTTTTAGGTAGAAGTATTAAAGGTGGTGATCTTTATGGGAGATGTTTAAGATCCTTCCCCAATATAGAAGATTGTGTTTCCAAGTTTCCAAAAACTCTAAACTATTACGGTCCTCGGGCATGTATTTTTGTAATGTACTGAATATTCATCTAAGATGTTGTAATATCCATGTATGTTAAGTCTGGTTCGCTATAGATACATTGGGAGCATCACGGGTAATATTGCATTAATGAATAATGCAAGAAATGATTTTTCCCTTCTGTTCTTTAACGGAATTTAATATCTCGGACCCTTTGATGGAAATGATATAACCTAAATAAATTCATGGCTATTGTGTTCTATAGAAAAGTTTGTTTTCCGTAATATCAAAGAAAGAGACATCGAGCACATAGGTTGATGTTACCAGTGTGCAACCTGCTTGATTACAGATATCATGATAAATGGATTATATTACACATAAAGCATTTGTATGAGGTATTATGTTGTTGTGGCATTAACTTCTTTCTTTATGGATGTGTTGGAGTGTTTCTAGATGCTAACATTGGACTTTAGGTTGCTTCGACTAATGTCACTGAGAAAGAGCCCTAGAGGGTCACACACTAAGTGTATTTAGAATCGTAGTTTAATAATATATATTATTATTTATTATTTAACAAGTTGAATAAATATTATTCTCGCACGTGGTTTAATAATTATTCATGTTTGTTTGATTGCATATATTTATTCACCAGATATTTGAGAGAATATAATGTGAACAAAATATTTAATAAATATTATAATGGTTCAGGGAGGGGGATTACAAAGAAACAAAGAACCTACTGCGCCTACAAGTACTCGGGGAGATTCGATCCTAATACCTCCCCCTAGGGGCTGAATGGAATATTTAATAAATATTTATTTATTTATTGGTGAATAATGCAATGATACTTATTTATTAAATAAATAATCATTATTCAAGGCTTGATAAATATTGTGGAGGAATGGCATACCGAGTTTTTAGGTTGGGTGAGAAATAATATATATTGAATATTATTTAATTAGATAATATTTAATTTAATTTGTAAGTTAAGATCATGTCGAGGAAATAATAATATCATTATTATTTTAGACATGGAGTTCCACAAGGGATTAAATAAATATTAAAGGGAACTTGTGCACATATTTATTTCTAAACCATCGCGATATTTAAACCCAATTATATTATTTTTTCAAGAGAGTTGATTCATTTGTGTTGTACATAACAACATCTAGAGAGAATCCTTTAAAGCCCTAAAGAGCTCCCTCTCCAAGAACGCTCCCAAGAACGGAGAGCAATCTTCCTCCACCATCCACTCTCGGGTCTAGAGAGATCAAGGAGAATGCTTTAGAAGTGATTCTCGTGATGATCAAAGGCGAACGACGCAACCGATAGGATCTTTCGTGCTAGCTCCCAAAGATTTCTACAATGATATTTAATGATTTGTGGAACATGTGTGGATCACCGCTATAGGGAATCAATTATTGATTCCAACAATGCAATGATTGTACAATGTAGATTTGTTGTCAGATCCATCAATGAAGGAAGAATTCACACGAGGTAATTTTTTAATTGATTAAATTAATTATAAATAATATGTGATGACATTGCGCTAGGTTTTGGCGTTCTATCCCTTGTCTGTTTTTCTTTAATTCAATTTCGTTGATTACGACGTTCATCATTATGTAAATCTCGGATTGATCATCGGTCATGAAAAAAAGCGGTTGGGCATGACTCATCGCACGCTTCCCCTGCACCTGAAACCTTCATAGACAACCTAAATAGGTTCCAAACAATTTAATCAAGGCATTCATTTAATTTTAGGAGCAGCGCTGAATGGTCTGATGTGCGGCACAATGGAAACAAAGTATAAAACAACTAAACCGCAAGGGAAAAAGGTATAGACCACCTATCGTACACCCATGGTAGAACACTCATCCAGTATCAGCACCTAACTCGGTCCGGATTGGAAGAAAACAGAGAAATGGACGAATGCCCTCGAAATAAGGCATATTAGCTTGCACCAAAATAACTTCATCGATACGAAGACAAACGACGAAAGACGCAAGATGAATAAAGAGATTTGTACCTCAAGAAAAACTTGAGATCTTACAAATACCACCCATGTGGTGGAGTTATGTGCGAGGAGTACACGGTCGGGACCCTCGGGTGACCCGACACGTCATGTCCTCGTATGGACACGTCGTGTGGAGGAACATGGTTGGGCGGGTCATGTCTAGGGAAGAACATGCCCAGGTCCTTAGGTGGTTCCACACGTCGTGTGCTTCAATGCACACGTTGTGTACTTTTTCCAGAACCTTCTACCTTGCGTATCTCCTTTTTCGAGTCTCAGATTTGGACTCATGAGTAGCCAACTCTAAGTGGACTTTTGCGTAGGATGCGGTGGTGGCCTTCATTTTGGCATCAAAGATATGATGTTAGGTGATATGAGTGAGATGCTTTTACCTGAGATGCTTGGTCGATGATAGTGATCGGGTTTGATCATCAGAGAGATGTCGTGGTTGGTACCCCCCTAACTCACCAGGGCACGGGTCCCCCCATATCCTATATATAGGTAGAGTCGGTACTCCCCCACACTATAGAGGGCATATGTCATCTATTTATGGAGTGGTACTCCCTCGTCATTGAGCTCCGGTGGAGTGCAGGTCCTCCATTGGAGATAATGCTCCCTCGGTTGTGGTATGCAATGGCAAGGAGCAGGCCCTCCACTCTGGTTCTTGTGAGGTGTGTGTGTGGTGCTTAACATCAGAGACGAGACCTCGATAGCTGCAGGCAGACTCGTCATCCTTAGCTGGGTGTGGAGATTCAGAATCCTCTCTTTTTTTTAGTGAGGTTTTAATATGAACATATCTGATGTTGAGTTTCATTTCCCTCTTTAACTTATGGGTTGAGTTGACTATTTTATTATATTGTTTTATTCTTGGTTTTCAGGACCTCATACTGAGTATGATTATACTCACTCATGCATGAGCTTTGCTCATACATGTCGTATCTTATACATACGATAGATAGATCATCGGAGATTCTGGTGGACCTGGTATCGGCAGAGCATTGAAGTACTTGACGGCGTTGATCATGTCCGACAGTTAGTCTCACAGATTTTGAGTTGGGCTCTCTTCAATATTTCCCTTTTTTAGATGTTGTCAAGTTGAGATCTCTATTTCCTTGATGGTTGAATGTGTATTTTTATTATTATACTTTTATATCACTTTGATGCACCTTAATGTATTTTCTAGAGGTTGTTGCATGCATTGTTTCCTCTCTAAAGGTTTCAATTTTATTATATTTTTGCACTGTTGTATGAAGCTAAGTGTCCGCATGCGCACACGAACATTATGCTAAAGCCACCCATTTTAGTATAAGCCTACTCAATGCTTGTCATCTGCTCTTAGTCTATTGGAGGCGGGTTTGGAGTGCCACTCTCAGCTCATTGTCAACCTAGACGAGGTCCCAACGGGTCGGGTCGTGAAATTCTTATGGCTTAATTGTGATAGTCCAATTAGGAATACTGCTATTTTTTAAATAGGCTTTCATCATAATTTTTCAATGACTATAATTAAAATCATCAAAGAGTGGCTTCCAGGGTAAGTGTTTTGATTAGTATTGACCATATAAAAAATCTTACACTGAATTAATCAAAATCTCAAAAGAGATGAACATTGCATTGCTTTGATATCAATTGTGTTATTCTAGATTGACAATTAAAGAGAAAGTGAATTAACCTTATCTTAAAAAAATAACAATGATATTAATTAATATAAATATATCTTGATATTTGAATTAAAAAGATTCTTTCAAAGGAAAACCAAGACACGATTTTTTTATAGCAGTTTAGATAATTTTTTTTTTCAATATAAATACTTTTGAATGAGATTACTCTCTTACAATTCAAAAATATATTTTTAAATTCTAGATGTACAACCTACAAAAACCATAATGGTTTTTGAACTTTAAAGCACACCCATGCCAATTACATGAAGTGCATTTTTTGAAAACAT
Source organism: Viscum album (assembly GCA_963277665.1). Lineage (NCBI taxonomy): Eukaryota > Viridiplantae > Streptophyta > Magnoliopsida > Santalales > Viscaceae > Viscum > Viscum album. Next base: position 648,509,434 of record OY728121.1, on the reverse strand, counting down.
AACCAATAGCGGGATGAAGACATTTTTTTAAAGGAAAAACACATCCTAAAAACTTAATGAAATGTCAATAAAAGTAACAATTTGTTTGATTTTTAATGAGAAAAAGAGAAAAATCTCATTTCTTCCTTCTATGTATTTGATTGGGTTCAACATTTACCCATTGTTCATTATAATCGGAAAGGATGGTTCATCATCTATTTACAGGCTTTTCAAATGAACATAATTGGTTACAATAATGGGCAAATTCCTTGTAAAAAATCTTGGAAGTTCATGGAAGCATCCCTATCTCCACAACAAAGATTTGATAGCTTCCAGATTTGTTCAGATTTGTTCTGATTTTATTGGGCTTGGTTTGGCACAGCCCAGCCCACTGGTTGGGGGCTGGCCGGGCCCGTTGGCTGTCTGCGCGCAAGCTGCGCGCCCGCCACTTCCGTCGCTCCTTCCGTACCCGCGCGTGGCATCCCAACAACCCAACCGTCGACCGGCGGGACAAGTCAGCTTCTGCGCCTCGCCCACTCGCGGGCCCCGCCCCACACTCTCCCTCCCCAATCCATTCCGCGCACCCCCCCCTCGCTTTATTTTATACGTACCTTTCTTTAACTTCCCTCCATGTCCATAATTAATTATTTTTTAAAATAATATGTATAGGTATAATTATATCATATACATTAAACAAATTATACTAAAAAATATTATTGATGGATAATAAATAAGAATTACCAATGAAGTTTTAAAACCTTTAATAATGCGTCAAATACCAAAAATCCTATTTAACTCGTCAAAGCGTTCCCGGAACGCCACGTGTCGGGATTGCCCTAACTTGCGGCTTCTTCCTGCCTTATCTTCAGACGCCAGGAGGAGGGAGAGAGAGAGAGAGACGGCGGGGGAAAATATTAAAAGAAAAAAGAAACGAGAAAAAAAGAAAGAAAACGGAATTCAAGAACGGCTCTGAGCGGCCTCCACGTGGCGAGGTTGCCTTTGTCTGTTGGCTGTGAGGTGGGGCGTTGAGCGGGGTTCAGAAATCGTCTCACCGGGAAGGGAGAGGTTTATGTTTGTTACCGGTTTCTGCCGGTGATTTACCGCCCTGTAACCGGGCGAACTGGTTTCGTGGTTGGCGATATAAGGGGTGGGGGGTTTAAGCACTGGTTCTGGTGGTTTTTGGAGACGCCGTGGGAGGGAGGAGGGAGGTGGTTGTTCCCATAGGGATTCTTATGCTGAGAGGCAAGGCAGTGAGCGGGAAGGTGTGATTCCAGGGATTAACCATTTGATAAAAAATTCACGGAAAACTGTGTTGAGATTTCGAGTTGATCGTGTTGTTTCTTCGGACATTGTTGCAAGAATCCACGGATCTTGTTGTCAGTTATCCGGCGACCCCATGCATTTCCCCGACATTCCGCAGTTTTTATTTGGAACCTGATCTGCTACCCGGGCTGTTTACCTATTCCACGACGGATCGTACTGCGCTAATCGCATGCTTTTGTTGATTCTGTCTGTGTCTGAATGATCACCACAGCTACCTTTTGGCTGCCATTGTTTTCTGTGAGTCTAACATTTAACAATCGTCTAATCGAAGTTGAATAGATTCGATTGCTGCTTGTCAAAATTCAACGCTCGTTTGAAATATATCTCAGGCTTCTGTTCGAAGGGATGGAAATATAGCGAACTATTTTTCTTCGAATTTGCTACTGGTGTCTGAGATCTGATCTCGTCGTATTGAGCTCACCAGAATTATTGTATTTCTTAATGATCAATTTCCATTTTCCGTTTCCTGATCTGAAAATCCGTGGACATAATTTCTGCTGTAGTTTTCGGATCATTGGCTGCCCGAGAAAGGGCTCTTTCTTCCCCTCAATCGAGTCACCAATGCCGGGATGACTTCTTGTTTTTGTTTCTTTTCATTACTGAATTGTTGGAATTCAACGATGTTGAAGAGGATTGACTGAATTTAATTAAGCAGACTTGGCAAGCCAATGAATCAAAGAGTTGAAAACATTTTAGATCCCGGGACAGCTTCTGCATTCTGCAATTGAATTTAATCAAGCAGGCATTCGGATACGATAGAGGTTGTGAATCGGCTGTATACAGGATACCATGGTTTGATTGCTTTTGCAATGTTTTGCTAGTTTCCAACCCAAACGCTGTGTAATGCTATGCAATTATGCTTTAGTATGTGTGTGTGTGTGTCGGTTAGGGGCCAAAAGGCTTAAGATAAATAATTGTTTCTTTTGTTTGAGAACAAGTACATACACCATCTGGCCAGTCATCCCTCGCATGGAAATGAGAGTTACATTGATATTATTTATCCAAGCAACTTAATATTTTTCTTGTTTGATGTCCCTTCCTAACGTGAATGGCAGTATCAATGCTATTGGCTTGCTTACACTGGAATACATGTTTTTTGACTTGCAGGTGGTATAGAAAACATTGTGATTTGTTCAGTTTTGTTTAATGATATTTTACTGGAGTGCATGCTTGAGAGACGGGAATGAAGAAAGGGATATATTATGGATTTGGTGGTGACTGGGCCCCTGCTACACCTAGAGCTCCAAGGTCAATCCGGGCAAGTGCAGTTTACAATTTTAGATTTCCTTGATTGTTTTCATTGTTTGGGTTTCTGAATATTATCTGAAACATATAGATTTCGGTTTGTTATGCAGAAGCGTGGTTCTCATAAGCAGATAGTCGATGATACCAAAGTTAGTGCATTTGATTTATTAGCTACTGTAGCTGGAAAGCTTTTGCAGGAGAGTGAAAGCTCTTCTGGTTCTAGCAATGCAACTGCTGTAAATAATCCATCAGCATTTGGTATAGATTTGATTAAAGAGGAACCAGAGGATGTAAATAATGCTGTGCCTGTCTGCATTAATCACCGAAGCCGGGAAGAGAAAGTTTGTAACACTGGGTTCACCACTAAAGATTGTGAGCATATGTACATTTCGAAGGAATTTCCACTTGGTACTGGCAATGCTGTTTTGGAATGCCGTTCTATGATTACCGGGTCAAATCACCCTAAGAAAGTTGACAGTGATTTGGAGCTGGCAAATGGTAAAAGCAGCATTGTAAATAAGTCCGGGGTGCTTACTCATATGGCATCAAAAGTCTTCCTCGATCAGAAGGGTGAGTCTTATGACAGCAACATGAGAAATGAAATTGAAAGGCAGCCAGAGAGTGATGGTGATGAGACTAGAGATGCGATGGCATCTAACACATGCAATTCGATTCCTTTGGTTTGCCATTTGGACAGGAAAGTGCTGTTGCCATTGTTGAAGCAACCTTTTCCTGATGCGTATTTTAGGCATAGAAATGACTTTAACTTAGTTAGCAAGGATGATGATGAAAAATGTCCACGGTGCTATAAATCTGGCACCAAAGTAAAGGCTTTTAGGCCATCACCACATATTGGAGATCGAAGTTTAAGGAAACTGTTGAAATCCAAATACTGGAAAGCAGCTCCACAGATGAAGAATTATGAAGTTTCTGATGCTGGTAAGCCTCTTTTGTGTGAGTTGATACATTGCCTTCTGGTACCCCATGGCCTTTCTATATTGTATTGTGTCCTTTTGCATTTCAAGGTCGGGGGTTAAAGCCTGTTTTGCAGAAGAGGAAAACTTGTTACACTCACAAAAGATCTGAAAGTAAACAAATTTTTAAGAGGAAGCTCTTTGATCAAAGCTCGGTAGTGACTACTGATGGTGGATCCAGTGTTGAAAGTCTTGCCAATTCTTCCAAGATGGACATGTATGGAGACAAGAGTGGCTCAACGGGAGCACTAGAAGGAGGTACTTCTAGATCCGGGTTTCACTTTTGTTTTTTAATTAGTTAGAATTTGCTTTTGTTTTAATGATACTGGTTCGTTTGGGTTTTTTGAGGGATATTTGTTTGCTGTCAAGCTTCATAGATGCAATGGATTATTGTACATTTTTGTTTCCATGAACGCTGTTTGGTATGAAATGGGAAAGGGGAAGGGAGAGGAGTTTACATCAAATGATGGAATTTTGATTTCCTTAAACTTGAAAACAGGACATGCCAAACATTAAGAACCAATTTACCACTTCCCATTCTCTTTACCTCACCATGTTTGTTCTCTGGCAAACATACCCTAAAAGGTGTCTGGCATTGAAGTGGTGGTTCTTATACAAATTATGTTTACTTAACGACAGCGAGGCTTAGCATCAAGTCCTTTAGGGTTCCAGAGCTTTTTATTGAGGTCCCAGAAACTGCTACTGTCGGTTTGCTAAAGGTATGCTGTATTCCCATCATTTGTCTCTAAAACCATTATTTAAAACATGAAACTGAAAGTTATCAGTATCCAAAACCAATTTGTAATCCATCTTCTGATTTCAGAATTGTGGTTTTTTGTCATGATCCCCACAGAGGACAGTTATGGAAGCTGTGACTCCAATGCTTGAAGGTGGTCTGCATGTAGGGGTGCTTCTGAGAGGGAAGAAGATAAAAGACGACAATAGTACTCTTTTGCAGAGTGGTATTTCTAACCCTGACAACCTGGATGGTCTGGGATTTTGTTTGGAGCCCAGAGCGTCCCCAGCTCCACTCTTTGTGCCTCCCGAGGATCTGTGCTTTCCACCTCAACCTTTAATTAGGTAAAAATATATTCTTACTGTTTTTAGAGTGTTTTTAGTTTGATCATTTAATCAGGTGTTGTAATTTACCGTGTTCATATTTATATCATGTTTTCTGCTTCGTTCCTGTTTCTTGTTCGTACATCGAAAGCTTTGAAAATTTCTCGGAGGAATTTTTGTTTGTGGGAACTTTGAATCCGTTTAATAAGCTTGCCACTGAAGTATTGATATTCTGATGAGAAGTAGAGATCGGATTTTTTTCATTTTTGAAGATGAATTTTGGATCTCCAGGCTGCAATTTTTTTTTTCTGTTTTCATTTTCCAAATATGTACTAAAAAAATGTTAGAAAATGTTTTGGAAAGTGCAAGGAAAACAAAAGATTATTGGAGTTTCATATCTAAGCGTTTTCATTTTCCTAAGATCATGAAAATAATTATTTTTCGAAAAATCTACCATTTTCATTTCCATTTTCTAAAAAATGTTTTCCATTCACACAATTTGTAATATATTATATTTTTGGAAAATGAAAGTAGGTCATTTTTTTCCAAAACCAAACACCGCCTTACACATTTTTTACTTTGTTTGGAAAAACAATTTGTAAAATAAAATAAATTATTTTTTAATTCTTCAAAGAAAAGAAATGCATTGTTTGGATGAATAATTCAGGAAAAGATAATAAATGATTTCTTTCCAAATCACCCTGTTATTGGGATGATTTAAAATAGCAGGTTTGGAGATTCATTTCTCTCCATTTCTTTTCTTCCCATCAAAAATAGGGAGAATAAATTAGCATCTCCTCTTTTCCTTTCATTTTCACTCAAATCACTTGTTTGGTTGGGGTGATTTGTGGGGAAATGAAAGAAATGGGAAGAAATTGGTTTCTTTTTGCTACTTGGTTTTGTCATGTTTAGAGTATGCCTGGTAAAAAAATTAGTAATAGAAAAGAAATAATTTTTCAATTCATAAAAGAAAAGAGAAAAACAATTGATTATAATTTCATTCCATTGTGTTTGGATAAAGGAGTTGGTGAAAGAAAAGAAATGATTTCTCTTGGAATCATCTCATTTTTTTGAATGATTTTAAACAGGGTGTAGGAGAGAAATCAATTTCTTTTCATTTCTCTCCTTATCATTTCTTCTTATCTAATTTTACTAAACCAGACAAGGAGAAGAAATTGTTTTCTCCCTATTTCTTTTCCTTTCTTCCCAGATCACCTCTATCAAACATATTGAAACAAAAGAAACAGGCGAGAAATTTATCTCTCCTGCAACATGTTTTCAGTCTCTCCAAAAACAGGATGATTGCCAGGAAAATGATTATCCATGTTTAAAACAGTAATATCATTATTTTATCTTATAAAGCTTAACAAAACATGCTGAAGAGAAATAATGATATGTTCTTTTCTTTTTGTAACCTACCTATTCAAACACAATAAGAGTAATCTTTTCTCCTCTTATGAATTCATTATGAACTGTTTTACCAAACACATTGCCAGCCATGGTTTTTTGATTATTTAGATTTTTCTTTTAATTTTTATTACCAGGTCCTCTGCCATCCCAATTTCAGATGCGCAGTTCTCTGTTGAATCTCCAAACTGCCGCTCTTCAGGAAATCTCATGGGCAACAGCTTTGAAACCAGTCATGACCTTTCCTCTCCAACTGAAATGCTAACCGAAAACGCGACACAAGATTCGAAGGGGTTGGTTGCCGTTCGATCAATGAACATGGAAGCACTGGATTTAGCTCCAATAAGCCAGAAATCTAGGCGATCTGAGTTCACTCAACGTAGAACCCGGAGGCCCTTTTCTGTGTCGGAAGTAGATGCTCTGGTTCAGGCAGTGGAGGAACTTGGGACTGGAAGGTTCATGATGATAATTGGATCCATGAATGAATTATCAAGAAGATTTCGAGTTTTAACGATCTTCACCATTTGCAGGTGGCGTGACGTCAAATTCCGCTCATTTGGTGATGCTAATCATCGAACATACGTGGACCTTAAGGTATGAAAGGAGATGGTGTTACCATGTTTGGCTAGTTGTCCCAAATTAGGTTGCATTTTCCCTTACCATAATTGACTTTGTATAAGGCTTCGTTTGGAAAACACTTATTTCAGTTGGGTTGTGTTTGAGCAGGATAAATGGAAGACACTGGTCCACACAGCGAAGATATCTCCCCAGCAAAGAAGAGGCGAGCCGGTCCCGCAGGAGCTCCTGGACCGGGTTCTGTCCGCCCATGCTTACTGGTCTCGCCATCACGACAAACAGCATAGCAACCAACACTTCGTGACCCTGAAAATCACCGGCGATGCGGGGCTTGATAGTGAGGTACCGAACCCGGATTTTACAATACATGACACATAAACAGAAATATGTAAAGATCAATTGCATTCTTGTAACATTCTCAGACTCAATCATGATTCATTGCCAGCTTTCCGGTTTGGTGGATGGCTTAGGCGATTTGTACACGTCTTGTTTCACTGAATAAGGAGCATTTCTAAGAATCTAGCAATGCTCTTTCTCCATAGCAATTGATTTCAATTGTTTCGAGGACATTCTTCCTAATGGAATGTTGTAGCTTTGTAAACAGCTTTACGTTATTTTTTGTTTTATGGCTTGTCACAAATAACATCTGTCATAGAATGCAAATAATTAGCAACTCGCCACAAAACAAAAACAACATTATGTTTGTGTAGTTTGGCATTCCAAAAATTTGTAGACAAGGCAATTGATTGGATTTTAGAATTATAGATATTATACAATGTTATTCAATTTAGATAGTGCTGCCGTTAGTTCACGTGTTTCCATTAATTCCTCTACGAATTCTTCATTGATCAAATCTGAACTGTTATTTTTATTTATACTCTATTATTACTAGTGAGAAAAACGAGAGATTATTCTTGTAAAAAGAGGTTCTCGGTGGTATTATGGTTCTCTAATTAGGTGGAAGAGTTTTTCTATGTGAATGTAGATTATATTGATCAAATCATGTAAATTCTATGTGTTCTTGATGTGTGTTTCTGTTGCAGTTTCTTTGCAGATTTAATAATCGTAACCATAAACATATTATACTTTAATCCCTAAAAAAAATAGAAATGAGAACATACGGACATGACCTATTTTTTACTTTATTTTCATTGAAGGTCACATGTCATACTTCAAATTTCATTATACTTTTTGAAACTTGAATCATGCGTGCTAGAAATCCTATTTCTTTTACTAGTAAAATATATGAAAATTTCCTATAAAACAATCATACAAATGAAGATTTTGGTATCAAGATTTTCTTGGGTCAAAAAAAGTTAGAAAACAAGACTTTAGGCACCCAAGACAGTCTAACTTTCCTATTTTGCACATAAACATGGCTCTTCGAAAGAAAATCTTTCCCAGGTTCATAAAAGTGAGATGTTCATTGGACATTAACCTGTACCATGTCCATGAGTCCCACATGTATTACATACTAACGATTTTCTCTTACATTATTATTGGTGCTTGGAGCAAAACAATTTTTATATAGTTTCATTTGTTGCCTTTTAGTATCTCAATACATTCTTGGATGTAGGTGGTCTTTGAGATCCTATAGTTTTATTTATGATATTTGTCACGACCCCTCCACCCAAAGGTGGTACCCCTTTTGGACCGTTAATGAGAGAAGGAAGATAATGACATCCGAAACCCACCTCCAATGGACCACAGATTACGACAAATATCGAGAGCATATCATACACACAAATAAGAAACATTATCCTATAAGAACACGAGGAACGAGAGATAAGATAAAACCATCAAACAACTCATACTCATAGCAAAAGGTAAAGAAATATCCCAATGCATGCATACAATGTCATACAACTGAACATATGCAAAAAGAAAAACTATAAGTTTAAAAAAAATCATTGACAACGACCTCAAAGTCTAAACATGTCCTGAATAACTCCACGAGATAGTAATACCCAGCCCGATCACCAACCAGCTCCTGCAATTTTGAAAAATAGTTTATATATACGTAGGGTGAATATAACAAATATACTCAATAGGATCCCACTAGAGCCTCTCGTGCAAAAGATACACTACCACAAAAACAGTTTTTCCCAATGCCAACTTTTATCAGCTCTAACGAAAAAATGCTGATAAAGGGGGTACTTTTATCAGCGTTTTTTTAGCGCTGATAAATGGTCGACTTCAAAAAAAAAAAAATTAAAAATAATATATTAATATATTAATATATAAATATAGTTATATTGATATAAATATAATATATAATTTTTAAATATATTTTAGATAAGTATAAATATACATTTACACTTAATATACTTAATATATAAGATATTTAGTGAAAATGACTTATAAAAAATTAATAAAATATTTTTAATTAATAATTTGCTAATTATTAGGGAGGAATAGTCATTTCATAACAATTTGAAGACCCAAAAAATCAAAAAATTACAAAAAGACCCAAAATATGTTGTAAACGCAACTCGAACTTCAAACGACCATAACTTTTGATCCGGGTGTCCGTTTGAGCTCTACCATATATCAAATCAAAGCCTGCGACGAGCTCTACACCCCTGTGACTGGGGGGGACCCCGGTCAAGGTTTTTTTGAGGCCAAAAAAGGTACAGAAGGCCTCCAAAACTGAGTTTTTAGTCGGGGTACCCCGATTTTTTAACATTTTGTGAATTTTCAACCTCGTTTAAGGGGGTATTATTGCCTTTTTTTGTGGGGACTAAATTTATTCCAAGGTATTACATTCATATTGATATTATGTCTTTGAAATTTTATTGTTTTTTATAATGCACTGCTATTTATAATCAAATATATAACTATATGTACATATTTTTTATATATTCACACCTTAAAATTTTAATTTTTTAAATAAATAATTAAACATATTTACATATAAAATATATTAGCTTTATCTAAATAATAACTAATATCCATTTTATTTAAAAAACCAATATATGAATATTTATATAACTATATATTAATCTAACTATATATATTATTATAACTATATATATATTAATATAACTATATATATATATATATTAATATAACTATAAATATATATATATTAATATAACTATATATATATTAATATAAATATAAATTACTATACGAATAAATATAACTAAATATATATATAAATAAATAGATATATCATAAATAAGAGAACAAATCAATATAGGGGAGTGACAAAGGCTTCAGACGCGCAGGGGGGAGGTCTCGAGATCAAATCCGGGTGGAGACAGGGGCGCGCGTGCATGGGTGAATTTAAGGGGCTAGCGCTGAGAAAGGTGGGGTATAATGCTGATAAAGGGTGGAGGGGGTGCGTGCGGGGGCGCTGGAGGTGCGGGAAAACACTGATAAAGGGGGGACTCAAGCGCTGTAAAAAGCCCCCCGAGTTTGGCAGGATTTTTTTTTATTTTAATTTTTTAGTTTTAGCAACGCTTTTAAAAAAGCGCTGATAAAAAGGGTCCTTATCAGCGCTTTTTTGAGCGCTGATAAAGGGGACCCCCCTTTATCTACGCCGACTTTAACAGTGCTTTTCTAGCGCTGTTAAAGGCCTTTTCTAGCGCTGTTAAAAGCCATATTTGTAGTAGTGATAAAGAAAGCATACTAAAGCTCAGTGAATAAACAAGTGAAGCTAACTTGTTGCCTAATCAGATATGCTAAGTTCCCAGCCTCACCATGACTCTCTCACCAAGTATCACATACAAGTAATAATATAATAACCAATATAACATCAAACGAAGGTGTCCTGCTACCACTTCCTCACTGGTTTTCCGCTCTGTCCCAACGTCACACGTCCTAAGCCATCTTTCTCCAATAAGAAATCTTACCCGAAAACACTTGGGCAACTGTAACATACAATGTACCTCATGCATCATGTCATCTTGTCATTAACATCCACATCTCCAGATAGTAACCGAGTAGTTTTCAGGAGCCATCACAACTCGTACGTCATATATTATACCTCAATCCATCACAACCAATACACAACATACCTATAATAATCCTTTAGATATTATATCTGCAGGTACATGTGTGTGAAATAATCATAAACCATTATAACCCTCTACACACATATATGAAAAACATAACCACTATGCATACTAACACAAAATATTAACAGAAGAAGAGAGCAGAGAAAAGGGGGTAGTCAGTCATTTGTTCCCTCGCCAACCTGGATGTTGAAGAAAACACCCCCTAGAGTCCACTATGTGTTAGTCTCCCTACCTACATGAGTGAGGTAGCGTATGAAATTGCATAACATAAGAATATATATGGCTCACAACTATACTAAGAGAAACCACCTAACCTTAACCTTAATTGTAGGTATCATCTCCCGGACACCCAAGTGCCACTGCTAAGGACTATATATCCTATAAGCACACAAACATTTCAAGAAGACTTATTTAATTGTTTCTTTTAAACATTTCACAATTACATTAATTATCAACTGAATTTCAATCCCTCCAGGCATAAACCAACATCTTTCGATGTTCCTCAAGATTTATTGTCATTTCAGCATTCTACAAAGCCTCCATCCCCATGGGTTAAATTATTTATGAGTAATTACTATTCCATAATTCTAGATACTCTAGGACTCATCCTAAGCTATCATAAAAGATGCATAAACCATGCACATCCGACCACGTTAAGCAGTTGAGAAAGGAATGTCGAAAACAAGTGTAATGGCCCGGGTTCTTGGAGGTCCATTACTTGGTGAAAAATCTGATGATGGGTGTTCTGGGTAGTCTGGGAAGGTTATCGAGGCTTCTCGGTCAAGTTTTGACCCCTAACGGTAGGCCTACCGATAGCCTTAGCCTACCGGTAGCAGGCCTACCGGTAGCTTGGTCTACCGGTAGCCGGAGCCTACCGGTAGCTCGGCCTATCGGTAGCTGCAGCCTATCGGTAGCTCGACCTACCGGTAGCTGCAGCCTACCGGCAGCTCGACCTACCGGTAGCTGTCAGCTATCGGTATCTCGGCCTACCGGTAGCTCGGCCTACCGGTAGCTGTCAGCTACCAGTGGCTCTTGCCTACCCCCATGGGTTTTCCAATACCGACTCCTGTTTGCGCAAATTGAGTTTTAAACCCTATTTTGACCCTTTTTAAGCTTGTTTTAAAGCCCAGTAACGCCCATAAATGGCATTTAATTAAATGTTTAATGAATTAACCTGGTGTGTGCGTCGGTTTAAACCGCCCCAAAGGGCGGGACCCTTTAATGACGTGTGGGGCCGCGTGGTCAACCCACGACCCCGCTCCTTACGCGGTTTTGCGTTCTTATCTCAACTGTCCCCGGTCCTTATAAACCAAAGGGTTCTCCTTGGGTTTCTTTTCCTCGATCACCCTCCCATCGTTTCATCTGCTCGTGCTTGAGTTCCTGAGGCCCCACCCTTGTAAGTCGCGCTTTCCCTGTTACTAGCGCGTGAAGATAAACTTCGATCGTTGATCAATCAAGTGGGGTTTCACCTTCGTCTCTCCTTTCTATGTATCATGCGGGGTGGGTATGCTTTTGATTCTGTAGATTTGGACGAACCAAACCTTAATGAAGATAACAAACGGATTCTAAAGAATGAAGGGGGAGGGGTGTGATCGATGATGCTGGTTTTTTTTATGCTCTTTCACAATTAATGATTTCTGATTTGGCTTACTCCTACTGAAAATCATGGCCGTTGGTGGTCTTTCTCTATGCACTAATAAACCCTTACTTCTCATGTTGGTCGTGTAAAAGAAATTGGTTAATTATGTATATGCGGATAAATAAATTGAAAGCACCAGGATCAACCCTTTTTCTGTGATAACCCCGGTTAAAATACAGTGGAATTGAAATCATGGAGTGTGTTAAATCTTTTAAATCTGAAAATACCGGCATGGACCTGCTTTGTGTTGGTGGTAGTGGTTTGGTTATTTCTTTTCACGGGCGGATTGATGGGTGATGTGGGTGGAGATGGGATCTTATGGTTTCGCTGGTTGTGAAATTGAGGCTGTGTGGTTACTTTGTCTATATCACGAATTGGGGTGGGATCCTCTGTTGTTGAGAAACCGTCGGCTCCTGGAATTTGGGGGACACGGGGCAATGTCTCGGGGTTACCTTTTTGCCTCCATTACTTCGAGGGATCTCACTATCCCCTTTGGTTACAGAAGGTGTAGGCAGCATCTTGGGGTTTTCCTTGGTTCCAGTACTTGAGGGACCTCTTGCCTCTTTTGTTGTTGTGGCTTTACAAGAGAACTGGGTTCAGAGAACCGGGTGTGAACGTTTAAGTTGATGTTTGACTGTGCTCTTTCCTTGGCTTGTGCTTATGCTTGCTAGTTGCCCAAGTAGGTGCATAAACTTATTTAAACATTATTACTGAACATGTAAAGTAGGATGAGACAAATGGGTTTTGGTTTGGTGTGAGTGGTGACTTGGACATGGTACTGATTGTGTTCTTTAGGCTGGCTGAAGAAAAACCTAAACTGGGTGAGTGATTGCTACCTATACATATACTTGTAGTTTTTGTGTTTCTTATTCGCGCCCCACCCAAGTCGAGCACTTAGTGCCGAACACCCCCATTTCACGGGGGAGGGTGTTTTTCCCAACACTTATATTAATGGATGATTATTAGCTCCTTTCTGCTCCCTTTCCTGGATTGCCCAAGTATCTTCAGGAAGACTGTGATGGCCTGAAGTCCATTATTAGCCCAAGAACCTTCGGGCAGGGTGGTGTGGTGGTTGGCCCAGGTGTGTGCGGGCAAGTGGTTTCCCAAGTGTCTTTGGGATGAGGCCCAGGTGTCTTCAGGCGTTGCAGTAGATCTTCTAGCGCAGGTGTCTTCGGGCATGGCGGTGGTTGTTCTGGCCTAGGTGTTTGCAGGCGTGGTTACGTGTGACAGTTGTGGCCCAGGTGTTTGCGGGCGGGGTTTGGCAGTGGGACTGCGTGAGGATATAGACCAGGTGTGTGCGGGCGGGTGTGGCAGTGGGACTGCGGTGAGAATGGCGGGATTGGTTCGATGCGTAGGATGACTTCAATAACCAGTGGGAAAGTGGCGCGGGGTACCCAAACATCGACGTGCTTTTATTATACATTACTTTGCTTGCGTTATTTGGTGAGTGTGGCCGGTGAGTGGGATGGATGAACACCTTGATAGTGTTTGGTTGTCTGTTTCTCACGGGACTTTAGTACGTCTCCCCACTTGTGCACGAGAGTCTTTGGTTTTTCCCTACTGAGTATACTTGTATGCTCACCCTACGTATATAAAACTGCTTTCAGGTTTCCAGGAGGACTTCGGGGATCGTGCGGGACCATACTAGCGCAGAACTTTGGGACAGTTGCTGTTGTCGTTTTTCTTTTATTGGTATTCTTTTTACCTTTGGGTTTGTGACTTGTATCTTTTACCTTTGAACATGCATATGGGAATGGGTTATCTTTAGTCATTTTTGCACTTTCAGTTTGGTGTTGTGGGATTTACCATCTTATCTCCCGATCCTATTAAAAGAAAAAGGGTAATGCCTTCCATTTAGTGTGTGATTATATACCCTTGGCGTTGGTCACCACTCCGGGACCTATTGAAGACGGGTTTCGGGGGTCATTATCTCTCCTTCAACTTAAAGAAAGAAGAGCCTGACAATCTGCTGACCCTTCCCTCCTTTTGGTGAAGGCGGGTCATGACAGAATGGTATCAAAGGCAATGGTTGAGAGATAGGATAAAGTCTGGAGTTAGGAACAACAAGAACTGCATGGGATGGTAGAGAAAAAGTGTTGGGTGACCTTGGTGTGTGAATTAGGCCAGGGAAGACCGGCTAGGACACAGGATTTTAGGCCCCCCCGTGATCCGATGCAAGGACTTTGGACCTACCGAACGACCAAGTGAGGCCACACTGATTGCAGGGTAGAGACCCTAGGAAAGGTACATGCATCATAATGACTTGTGTTCTCGTGTTTCATGAGTGTTTTGGGAATTGAAATCAATAAGAAGTTTAAGAAATTTTAAGAACAATATTCTGCACTACTTGGGCTTAGGCATTCCTTGTTTACCTTGCAGCTATGGCACCTGGGAGGCGACCACATGTGGTGCAGGAGATCGAGCCCCAGGAGACTACCTTGGCCGATCGACAGAGAGATAATCGAGAGGAGGAGGACGACCAGTGGCAGAAGACACTTCGGGCCTTCCAGTGACAGACCCTCGAGAAGTATGAGGGAAACACCTCTGACATGAAGACAAAGAGCTGGCTAGAGGAGTTGGTGATAGCCTTCGGCCTGATCCGGGCTCCGACCGAGTATTGGGTTCCTCTGGACGTCAGCCAGATGCAGGGAGCGACACGTTAGTGGTGGACGCTTTACCTGGGGGAGAGGAGAGAGGTTGAGGTGGCATGGGCTGATTTCGAGAAGGAGTTCCAGGTGGAATTCCTCTCTTCTACGATGAATGCAGAAAAGAGGCAGGAGCTACTCTCCCTCCAGCAGGGGAGCATGTCAGTAAGGGAGTTGGGGATCAAGTTCAAGGACCTCCTACATTTTTCTCCGGACCTATATCCAGACGAGGAGTCTCGGGCAAGGCGTTTAGAGGAGGCGCTCCGACCCTCCCTCCAGTATGCTGTTACCCCCTTCACCCTACCGACGTACTTGGAGGTCCAAAAGAAGGCCGAAGTGGTGGAGAGGATGCATGCTCTAGGAGGTGTGTCACGAGAGGGGATCCAGCTAGGATCATCTAACGGGAAGGCCGTCAGCACCAGGCCTCCAGCGTCGGGACCCTCCAGGTTCCGACTAGCAAGGAGCATACCGTAGCAGTTCCAGTTCCGGTCCCCCAGTCCTCGCCCTTTCCTTTCGGGACCATGAACGAGGTGCTTCGTCTGTGGGAGCCATGAGCATCTCCGGAATCAGTGCCCGAACCGAGTACAGTACGGCGGTGGCGGATAGGCCCAACACCCGCCCCAGTAGTAGCTTCCAGCCAGGCCTTTCCAGCAGCAGCAGCAGGGGCAGCGAGCTCCCGCTCCTCCGAGGGCAGACGTTGCAGGAGTAGGCCGACCTCAGGGCGCTCCTTAGGGACCTCGACCAGGGCGTGGTCGGGGAGGTGGCCGATAGCCGAGAGGCAGAGGAGTTGGGCGTGGGCAGTTGCACGCCGTGGAGGCAGCAGTCCCAGCATGACCGGTGGTCATTCGAGGTACGACCAGTTTGTTTAGCACCCTTGCTTATGCTTTGTTCGATACCGGAGCTTCGCACTCCTTTTTTGCACCCAGTCTGGCCCATGCCTTGGGTCTAGATGCTGAGAGACTTCCAGTACCCCTGGTGCTGAGCACACTAGTCGGAGGTCAGACCGACTTGTTATATGTTTGTCGAGGATGCAGACTGATGATAGAGCCACATCAGTCAGTCAGGGATCTATTACTACTACAGATACAGCCATACGATGTCATCCTAGACATCGACTGGCTTTTCTCTGTGTGTGCCATCATCGACTGCTTCCAAGGAAGGGTTGTGTTCTCAGACTTGGGCGGTCGACGTGCTACTTTCACCGGCGAGCGGAGCAGTCAGAAGGGCAACAGGCGAGGGGAACCCATCCTCTCCTTATTAGCCGGGCTGTCGGTAGAGTCAGTGGATGCTGAGATGGTGGAGGTGCCAGAAATCGTTAGTGAGTTTATGGACGTCTTCCCTGTGGAGGTGACGACTCTACCCCCTCGACGTGATATCGAGTTTGGGATAGACTTGCAGCCTGGTGATCGTCTGATTTCGATGGCTCCTTATCGGATGACACCTTCAGAGCTGCGGGAGCTGCGGATTCAGATTGACGATCTGATGAAGAGGGGTTATATTCGACCAAGTGCGTCACTGTGGAGTGCTCCGGTCTTGTTTGCAAAGAAGGCAGATGGTGGTCTCAGGTTGTGCATCGACTACAGGAGGCTGAACCAGGTGACGATCAAGAATCGCTACCCTCTTTCGAGGATAGACAATCTTTTCTACCAGCTGAAGGGGGCAGGATGGTTCTTAAAGATCAACCTGCGGTCTGGGTATCACCAGCTGAGGGTAAAAGAGGGAGACATCCCGAAGACGGCCTTCAGGTGCAGATATGGACACTTTGAGTTCGTAGTCATGCCTTTTGGAGTTACGAACACCCTAGTTGTGTTCATGGGGCTTATGAACTCCATCTTCCAGGAGTACTTGGATCGGTTCGTAGTTTTGTTCAACGACGATATCCTGATCTATTCAAGATCAGATGAGGACCACGCGGATCACCTAAGGACGGTTTTGGAGTTCCTCCGACAACACCAGCTCTATGGGAAGTTGTCGAAATGCAAGTTCTGGATGTGAGAAGTGCACTTCCTTGGGCACGTAGTGTCCGAGCAGGGGGTAGCGGTGGACCCATCAAAGGTTGAAGCAGTTGTTTCTTGGGCATTACCCAATAATGTGGCAGAAGTTCGTAGTTTCCTCGGGCTGGCAGGTTACTATCGGAGGTTCGTACCCAACTTCTCCCGAGTTGCAGCCCCTTTGACAGCCTTGACCAAGAAGGACCAGGTTTCCGTGTGGAGTGAGCAGTGCGAGGCATCCTTCAGCTATCTGAAGGAGAAGCTAGTTAGTGCCCCAGTGCTGAGACTACCAGAAGAAGGGGCAGCGTATGAGGTGTTATGTGATGCTTCAGGGCAAGGCCTCGGATGTGTGTTGATGCAGCGACAAGGGGTGATCTCTTATGGGTCTAGGAAGCTACGCCCTCATGAGCGTAATTATGCCACCCATGATCTGGAGCTTGCAGCGGTCATTTTTGCGCTGAAATTATGGTGGCATTACCTCATCGGAGAACGCTTTGTGGTCTTCACGGATCACAAAAACTTGAGGTATATCTTCTCCCAGAGGGACCTAAACTTGCAGTAGCGAAGGTGGGTGGAGTTCCTCCAAGATTATGACTTCGAGATTTCCTACACTTCAGGGAAGGGGAATGTAGTGACCGATGCCTTGAGCAGGAGATCGCAGAAGGATGCGGTCTGAGAGTCAGCAAACACCTGGAAGGCAATGGAGGAGTTGACTGCCTTGCACCTGGATGCGAGGATAAATGGCGGTAGAGGTTGCCTGTATCAGATGACAGTGCAGTCGTCTCTGTTTCAACAAGTGGAGGAGTCTCAGTGGGGAGACCTAGAGTGCGAAGTGATGCATGACTGAGTTGACCAGAGCAATGCTCCGAAAGGATGGATGAAGGATGGTCAGAACCGGATGCTTTTCCGAGGAAAGCTGTTTGTTCCAGAGGTGATGCGTGATAAGGTTCTTAGTGAGTTCCACAAATCACCCCTAGTAGTTCACCTGGGAGTTTCCAAGATGTACCAAGGTCTGAAGAGACAATTCTGGTGGCCCGGAGTAAAGCGAGCAATGGCAGAGTTTGTGGCCAAGTGCCTAGTGTGTCAGCAGGTGAAGGCTGAACACCGAGTTCCAGGCGGTCTGCTGCAGTCTCTAGATGTCCCCGAGTGGAAGTGGGAGGACATCTCGGTGGATTTCATCACGGGACTACCCAAGGTTCAAGGGGGATACGATGCCATCTGGGTAGTAGTGGACCAGTTGACGAAGTCGACTCACTTTTTGGCGATTAAGGAGTCGAGTGCAGTGGATGCTTTGGCACAAAGGTACGTGGATGAGGTGGTGCAGTTGCATGGATTTCCGAGGTTCATAGTCTCGAATAGGGATGCACGGTTTACCTCATGAGTCTGGAGAGGATTGCAGCATGCTTTTGGCACCCAGCTACGTCTTAGCACCGCTTTCCATCCCAGACAGATGGGCAGACAGAGTGCACCATCCAGACCTTGGGGGATATGCTGCGGGCATGCATTCTAGACTCAGGAGGATCATGGGTGTGACATTTGCCTCTCGTGGAGTTTTCCTACAATAATAGCTATCACTCTACCATTGGTATGGCTCTGTTTGATGCCTTGTACAGGAGGCCATGCCGCTCACCTGTGTGTTGGACCGAAGTCGGAGATGCGGGCATCCTTGGCCCGAAGGTGGTGTAGAGCACGACGGAGAAGGTTCAGCTTATACGGGAAAGGATGAAGGCAGCCCAGGACCGACAGAAGTCGTATGCTGATACCAAGAGAAGGCCCTTGGAGTTTGAGGTTGGAGACCACATGTTCTTGAAGGTCTCCCCTCGGCGTGGACAATGGAGGTTTGGTAAGGGGAGTAAGCTTTCCCCCAGGTTCATCAGACCCTTCGAAGTGTTGTGGCGGGTCGACAAAGTGGCTTATCAGCTAGCATTACCACCGCCACTACTGAGGATACATGACGTCTTCCATGTGTCCCAGCTCCGTCGGTATCTGCACGATGAATCACACGTCCTCGACTGGGGAGAGCTAGACATCGAGGATGACGTGACCTTTGTGGAAAGACCAGTGATGATCGAGGATCGCAAGGAGAAGGTGCTTCGTGGGCGAACCATTCCCTTGGTTCGTGTGTTATGGAGACATGGTGGGCTTGAGGAGAGTACGTGGGAGAGGGAAGCACAAATGCGTGCCCAGTACCCAGAGTTGTTTTGAGATTTGTGTTGTTCTGTTTATACTTGTTTTAGTGGAGCATTTTACCTTGTTGGCTATGAAATATGTGGTTTTTCTTTCCTCTCTGAATGTGTGTGAAAAGTCCTGGCGATGGGGAGGGGAGGATCTGACCCCTAATCAAGATGCATTAAGGTGGATGCGATTAAACCCGTGTGAGAAAGTCAGTGCCGCCCAAAGCGGATAGTATCTTGACATGGGGGAAGAGACTCCCCAACCCGCATGACTGGGCAGTTTGATGTGGTATGTTGCTTGGTTCTTAAGAGGAAGGTGTTTTTAGTTAACAATGGGGTTCGCTCCTGAGAGGTATCTTTCGAGGTGGTTTTTTGGACCCTTTCTTTCCTTGGGTTGTTTTGATTCTCGAGGGCAAGAATAGTTTGAGAGGTATCTAATGTAATGGCCCAAGTTCTTAGAGGTCCATTACTTAGTGAAAAATCTGATGATGGGTGTTCTGGGTAGTCTAGGAAGGTTATCGAGGCTTCTCGGTCAAGTTTCGACCCCTAACGGTAGGCCTACCAGTAGCTCGATCTACTGGTAGCCGGAGCCTACCGGTAGCTCGGACTACTGGTAGCTGCAGCCCACCGGTATCTCAGCCTACTGGTAGCTGACAGCTACCGGTGGCTCTTGCCTACCCCCACGGGTTTTCCAGTACCGACTCCTGTTTGCGCAAATTGAGTTTTAAACCCTATTTTGACCCTTTTTAAGCTTGTTTTAAAGCCCAGTAACGCCCATAAATGATGTTTAATTAAATTTTTAATGAATTAACCTGGTGTGTGCGTTGGTTTAAACCGCCCCAAAGGCCGGGGACCCTTTAATGATGTGTGGGGCCGCATGGTCAACCCACGACCCCGCTCCTTACGTGGTTTCACGTTCTTATCTCAACCATCCCCAATCCTTATAAACTAAAGGGTTCTCCCTGGGTTTCTTTTCCTCGATCACCCTCCCATAGTTTCATCTGCTCGTGCTTGAGTTCCCAAGGCCCCACCCCTGCAAGTCGCCCTTTCCCTGTTACTGGCGCGTGAAGATAAACTTCGATCATTGATCAATAAAGTAGGGTTTCACCTCCGTCTCTCCTTTCTGTGTATCATGCGGGGTGGGTATACTTTTGATTCTGTAGATTTGGAAAAACCAAACCTTAATGAAGATAACAAACAGATTCTAAAGAATGAAGGGGGAGGGGTGTGATCGATGATGCTGGTTTGTTTTATGCTCTTTCACGATTAATTATTTCTGATTTGGCTTACTCCTACTGAAAATCATGGCCGTTGGTGGTCTTTCTCTGTGCACTAATAAACCCTTACTTCTTGTGTTGGTCGTGTAAAAGAAATTGGTTAATTACGTATATGCGGCTAAATAAATTGAAAGCACTAGGATAAACCCTTTTTCTGTGATAACCCCGGTTAAAATACAGTGTAATTGAAATCATGGAGTGTGTTAAATCTTTTAAATATGAAAATACCGGCATGGACCTACTTTGTGTTGGTGTAGTGGTTTGGTTATTTCCTTTCACGGGCGGATTATTGGGTGATGTGGGTGGAGATGGGATCTTATGGTTTCGCTGGTTGTGAAATTGAGGCCGTGTGGTTACTTTGTCTATATCACGAATTGGGGTGGGATCCTCTGTTGTTGAGAAACTGTCGGCTCCTGGAATTTGGGGGACACGGGGCAGTGTCTCGGGGTTACCTTTTTGCCTCCATTACTTCAAGGGATCTCACTAGCCCCTTTGGTTGTAGAAGGTGTAGGCAACATCTTGGGGTTTTCCTTGGATCCAGTACTTGAGGGACCTCTTGCCTCTTTTGTTGTTGTGGCTTTACAAGAGAACTGGGTTCAGAGAACCGGCTGTGAACGTTTAAGTTGATGTTTGATTGTGCTCTTTCCTTGGCTTGTGCTTATGCTTGCTAGTTGCCCAAGTAAGTGCAAAAACTTATTTAAACATTATTACTAAACATGTAAACCAGGATGGGACAAATGGGTTTTGGTTTGGTGTGAGTGGTGACTTGGAAATGGTACTGATTGTGTTCTTTAGGCTGGCTGAAGAAAAACCTAAACTGGGTGAGTGCTTGCTACCTATACATATACTTGTAGTTTTTGTGTTTCTTATTCGCGCCCTACCCAAGTCGAGCACTTAGTGCCGAACACCCCCATTTCACGGGGGAGGGTGTTTTTTCCAACACTCCTATTAGTGGCTAGTTATTAGCTCCTTTCTACTCCCTTTCCCAGATAGCCCAAGTATCTTCAGGCAGGCTGTGATGGCCTGAAGTCCATTATTACCCCAAGAACCTTCGGGCATGGTGGTGTGGTGGTTGGCCCAGGTGTGTGCGGGCAGGTGGTTTCCCAAGTGTCTTCGGGATGAGGCCCAGGTGTCTTCGGGTGTGACAGTAGATCTTCTAGCCTAGGTGTCTTCGGGCGTGGCGGTGGTTGTCCTGGCCTAGGTGTTTGCAGGTGTGGTTACGTGTGACAGTTGTGGCCCAAGTGTTTACGGGCGGAGTTTGGCAGTGGGACTGCGTGAGGATATGGCCCAGGTGTGTGCGGGCGGGTGTGGCAGTGAGACTACGGTGAGAATGGCGGGATTGGTTCGATGCGTAGGATGACTTCAATAACCAGTGGGAAAGTGGCGCGGGGTACCCAAACATCGATGTTCTTTTATTATACATTACTTTGCTTGCGTTATTTGGTGAGTGTGGCCGGTGAGTGGGATGGATGAACTCCTTGATAGTGTTTGGTTGTCTGTTTCTCACGGGACTTTAGTACGTCTCCGCACTTGTGCACGAGAGTCTTTGGTTTTTCCCTACTGAGTATACTTGTATGCTCACCCTACGTATATAAAAATGCTTTCAGGTTTCCAGGAGTAATTCGGGGATCGTGCGGGACCATACTAGCACGGACCTTTGGGACAATTGCTGTTGTCATTTTTCTTTTCTTGGTATTCTTTTTACCTTTGGGTTTGTGACTTGTATCTTTTACCTTTGAACATGCATATGGGAATGGGTTATCTTTAGTCGTTTTTTCACTTTTAGTTTGGTGTTGTGGGATTTACCATCTTATCTCCCGATCCTATTAAAAGAAAAAGAGTAATGCCTTCCATTTAGTATGTGATTTTATACCCTTGGCACTGGTCGCCACTCCGGGACCTATAGAAGGCGGGTTTCGGGGGTCATTATCTCTCCTTCAACTTAAAGAAGGAAGGACCTGACAATCTGCTGACCCTTACCTCCTTTTGGTGAAGGCAGGTCGTGACAACAAGTAACCCAACCATCCGACCATTAAAGAAGATTCATTATCAAGCAAGCATCCTAGCTTTCAGCACAACAAATAGTGGACAATCCAACCTTCAACCTGCTCCATCAACCTAGTGCCATCCCCGACACCACCATGCATGTCACTATCCATCCCACCATCTCAGGCGTCAACTGCTGCCACAACCCGAACATCCTCGCCTATTTCTCTCCAACTCATAAGTCATCACATGCTCACATCACGTCACATATAAAAACTCCCCATCCAGAGCAATAACACATGGCAGCAAGTAAACAATAAACAGTCAACAGGGCATCTAGGCCCTAGAATAAAGTCATCCAGCCTTAATAACAAATGAGATCCCTATCAACAACTAACCAACCTAATACAACAACAAAAAGCAACCTAAGACATCAACTATCAACAACTAAGTTACTTAAACATGCTTAGAGCATAACTTCCATTCCAATTAAACTATAAGGAAGAACAATTACAAATTAAACATGTCTCTTTGTTATTTTAACCATCAACCATTACCAGCTTTACGTACTTTATCCAATTTCCAAACACATGAAACATGCTAAACCATATCATAAGCAAAGATAATACACTATCTAGAAAATCAAGAGGCAAACCATCAACACGATATAAACATATACGATTACTACAACCAAGAACCAATTCTTTCTTTAATTTTATTTTAATCTTCATTATGGTTAATTCCATAATTACCCAATGAGATGAAACATTATAACTTTATGATTTCATCATTCCTTGAATAGAACGGAACAACAAGCGCAAAGCCGCGACCACCTCTCCTGCAAGGAACCGACGATCCCAATGGACGCTGCACTGTGAACACGCCACCAAATATCAAAATATCTCCATGAGATCGAAGGAGATCAACCACTATAGCATGAGAAGATAAAATAGGAGAGAAACAAAATCGAATAAAGAATAAACAACAAGGGAAAGAGGAAAACTCACCTCGGATAATCACATATTGAACACATGGAGCTGGAGATCAATCCCAAACGAAAGGGTTTTAAAACACCATAGAAGAGAACCTTTGGCCACCAAAGTTGGGAGAAAATTAGAAGGTTTTGAGAGAATCTGAGGGTGTGATAGAATTTATAGGCACTCTACCAAATGCAGATTCACAACATGAATGGGTAATTCACATCGTGAATGAACCGAGTTTAAGACTTGCTGAAAAATGCATCGCCCATATCTTATAAACCTGGATTATTTCATGTCATGAACCACATTTTCATGTTGTGAGTTTTTGGAGACAAATTCACCAAATCTGACCCCTCATCTATTCACGTCATGAATCTACGGTTCACGTCGTGAATCAAACCCTACAAATTGCCCTTACTCAAGTTTTGGACATCCATTCGGGTTGTGAACTACTCTCTCATGTTGTGAATAACACTTCATGCCATGAATTCCTCTTGCTTCTAGATTTAATCTCCCAAACTCCACCAAAATTGCTCCAAGATTCCTCTAAGCATCTCAAATTCCAGAAACTCGCAAAGGAACAGGCCAAAAGGTTCTGATCCTTTACATCATATATCTCTCAAGCAATTCTAATACTTGAGAATTTAAAACCAAACTCAGAGAGGAGGGAATGAGAAAAGGGTCGTCTAAACAACCACTTCGTGAGATAGCTCTCAAGAATCTCACAATCCTAGGTACACAACCATCTCACTTGGAGAAGCAAGGCGCAAAACCGCGCAACACTCTCAACTTGCGCCAAAACACTCTCTTGGGGGAGATACCTCTCAAACAAGAGCAATGTCATAAAAAGGGCATCAAAGAAGAGAGAAAACTATCTCAAGCCAAACAAAGATCAACATCAACAAAAAATCATTACAAGAGAAGAACAAGCACCAAACATCTTAGGAAACTGAGTGTGTATCCACGACTCACATTACAAGGTACTCTCCTCCAAGCCGCTATGTCACCAGAGGACCAAAACTAAGGGAATAACATGCCCACTCAACACCTTCTCCTAGTGGTTCTGGATCTCCATGGGCCGCTCCGTGAAGGTTGTATCATCACAAATGTCTATCTCACCCCAATTGATGATGTGAGAATCATCATGAAGATAACATCGAAGCTGCGACACCTAAAAGAAATCATGATTCTGGCTCATCCATAGGGGAAGTCTTATCCAATATGCAACGACTCCAACACGCGTCAACATCTCAAAAGACCCAACAATCTGGGGACAAAACTTACTCCCACAACCAAATCTTTGCTGCCCATGACAATGAGTCACCTTCAAGAATACATGATCTCTAACGCTGAACTCTAGAGGTCTCCTCCTATGGTCTGCATATGATTTCTGTCGATCTAGTGCTATCTTCATCCTCTTGCGAATCACTTGAACCATATCTGTCGTGTTTTGCATTAGTTTTGGCCTGAGAAATGCTAACTCTTTGACCTCAGTCCAGCACAACAGAGAATGACTTGGTCAGACATACAAAGCTTCAAATGGTTCCATACCAATGGTGGAGTGAAAACCATTGAGAAAACTCTAATAAGGTTTGGTGCCTCATCCACAAACCTCCAAAATCCAAGACACAAGCGCGCAACAAGTCTTCAATAGTTTGGATGGTCTACTCTGTCTGATCATTTTTCTGCGTATGAAAAAAAATGCTAAGTCACATCCGAGATCCAAAAGAATAGTGAAGACCTATCCACACCCTATAGGTGAAAGGAGTATCACGATCAGAGAAGATCATCCTTGGGACTCCGTGAATCCTGACCACCTCCTCTAGATATTTCCTTGAAAAAACCTTCACAAATCTCGACTCATTGACCACTAAGAAGTGGGAAGATTTCATCAAATGGTCCATTATCACCCATATAACATCTTAGCCTCCCTAAGATCGAGGTAAACCGATTAATAAGTTCATCGAAATGTCCTCCCACTTTCACTGAGGATCATCTAACAGCTAGAGAAAACCATCGGCTGGAGAAAACCACTAGCAACACGATGTTCATCCTTCACCTTCTAGTAGATTAAACATCTAGACACAAACTTTGCAATTGAACACTTCAACCCATGCCACCAAAACTATCATCTTAGAGCATAATACATATTTTTCACACCAGGATGTACTGCTATGGGTGAGCTGAGAACCCAGAGAGAATCACCTCACGCATCACCGAAGGATGAAAAGCCTCCCCGGAAGCAACACCCAATATTGATAATCTTTAGACCATCCATCAGGGGAATCACCTCATAAAACTTGATCCCACCAAACTTCCACCTCAGAATCCCCCAACTGGGACTCCTCTACCTACTATACTAAAGACAAATTCACTGCCGTCTAAAAAATTCATCCTCTGCCACCGACCTTTCCCATATCAAGATTCATCATGGAGAGATATTCCATCACTCTCCAAGAATGATAGATAAGACAAAACCATCAAACTCCTACTCATAACAAAAGGTAAAGAAATATCCCAATGCATGCATGCAATGTCATACAACTGAACATCTGCAAAAAGGAAAACTACAAGTACCAAAAGAAAATCCTTGGAAATGACTACGAAGCCTAAACATCTCCTAAATAACTCCACGAGCTAGTAATATCCAGTCCGATCACCAATCAGATCCTGCAGTCTTGAAAAAAAGTTTATATATATGTAGGGTGAGCATAAAAAATATACTTAGTAGGATCCCCCTCAGAGCCTCTCATGCAAAAGATAAAGAAAGCATACTAAAGATCAATGAATAAACAAGTGAAGCTAACTTGTCACCTAATCAGGTATGATAAATTCTCAACATCACCATGAATCTCTCACCAAATATCATATACAAATAACAATTCAATAACCAACATAATATCAAATAAAGGAATCCCACTACTACGTCCTCACTAGTTTTCTGCTCTGCTCCAACATCGCACGTCCTAAACCATCCATCTCTAATAAGAAATCATGTCCAAAAACACATGGGCAACTGTAACATACAATGTACCCCATGCATCATATCATATTTTCATCAACATCCACATATCTAGATAGTAACCAAATAGTTTTCGAGAGCTATCATAGATCATACACTGTGTATTATACCTCAATCCATCATGACCCATTCACAACATACCTATAATAATACTTAGGATATTATATCTGAAGATACATGTGTGTGAAATAACCATAAACCATTACAACCCTATACATATATATATGAGAAACATAACCACTATGCATACCAACACATAATATTACTAGAAGAAGAGAGCCTAGAAAATGGGGTAGTCAGTGATCTGTTCCTCACCAACCTGTATGTTGGAGAAAACACCCCCCATAGTACACTATTTTCCAGTCTACCTACTGACATGAGTGGGGTAGCATATGAAATTACATAACATAAGAATATATATGTATCACAACCACACTAAGGGAAACCACCTAATCTTAACATCAACTGTAGCTATCGTCTCTCGAACACCCGACTACCACTACTAAAGACTAGATATCATATAAGCACACAATAATTTTAAGAAGACTTTCATTTAGTTCTTTCTTTTAAACATTTCATAATTACTATAAGAAGAACATGAGGGATGAGAGATAAGACAAAACCATCGAACTCTTGCTCATAACAAAAGGTAAACAAATATCCCAATTCATGCATGCAATGTCATACAACTGAACATCTGTGAAAAGGAAAACTACAAGTACCAAAAGAAAATCCATAATAGTGACCACAAAGACTAAACATCTCATGAATAACTCCATGTAATATCAATATCCAACTTGATCACTAACCAGCTCATGCAGTCTTGAAAAACAGTTTATATATACATAGGATGGACATAACAAATATACTCCGTAGGATCCCCCTTAGAGCCTATCGTGAAAAAGATAAAGAAAACATACTAAAGCTCAGTGAATAAATAAGTGAAGCTAACACGTTGCCTAATCAAATATTCTAAATTCCCAGCCTCACCATGACTCTCTCACCAAATATCGCATACAAATAATAATATAATAACCAATATAATATCAAATGAAGGTACCCCACTACCAATTCCTCAATGGTTTTCCACTCTGATCCTATGTCACGCATCCTAATCCATCTCTCTCTAATAAGAAATCCTGACCAAAAACACCTAGGAAACTGTAACATAGAATGTACCGCGTGCATCATATCATCTCTTCATCAACATCCAAATATCCAAATAGTAACCGAGTAGTTTTTGGGATCCATCACAGCTCGTACGTCGTGTATTATACCTCAATCCATCACATCCCATACACAACATACCTATAATAATCCTTAGGATATTATATTCCGAGAAACATGTGTGTAAAATAACCACAAACCATTACAACCCTCTACATACATATATGAGAAACATAACCACTATGCATACCAACACATAATATTACCAGAATAAGAGAGTAGAGAAAATGGGGTAGTCAGTCATCTGTTCCTCGTCAACCTAGATGTTGGAGAAAACACCCCCTAGAGTCCACTATGTGCCAGTCGCCTTACCGAGATGAGCGGGGTAGCGTATAAAATCACATAACATAAGAATACATATGGATCACAACCACACTAAGGGAATCCACCTAACCTTAATCTCAACTATAGCTATCTTCTATCGGACACTCGACTTCCACTGTTAAAGACTAGATATCATATAAGCACACAAGCATTTCAAGATGAATTTCATTTAATTATTTATTTTAAAATTTTCATAATTACATTAATTATCAACTGAATTACAAGCCCTCCAGGTATAAACCAACATATTCCAATGTTCCTAAAGATTTATCATCATTTCAGCATTCTGCAAAGCCTCCATCCCAACGAGTTTACTTATTTATCATTAATTACTATTCCATAATTTCAGGTACTCGAGGACTCATCCTAATATACCATAAATGATGCATAAACCATGCACATACAGCTACGTTAAGCAGTTGATAAAGGAATGTAGAAAACAAGTAACTCGAATATTCAACCTTTAAATCAGATTCATTATCAAGAAAGCATATCAATTTTCAACACAACAAACAGCGGACAAGCCCACCTTCAACTTGTTCCATCAACCTGGTGCCATCCCCAACACCACCATGCATGTCACTATCCATCCCGCCATCTCAAGCGTCAACAGTTGCCACAATCCAAGAATACTCGCTTATTTATCACCAAATCATTAGTCATCCCAAGATCACATCATGTCACATATAAAAACTCCCCATCCTGAGCAATAACACAAGGTTGAAATCAAACAACAAAGAGTCAACAGGGCATCTAGGCCCTAGAACCAAGTCATGAAACCTTAATAACAAACGAGCTCGCTCGACTTTAAACAATTATCTTTATCAAATAACTAATTGTTATCGTCTTGAATTAACCAATTCATTTAACACAGGTTATAACCACAAGCAACCTAATACATCAACTATCAACAACTAAGCTACTTAAACATGTTTCAAGCATAACTTCCAATCCCATTAAACTATAAGGAAATACAATTACAAATTAAACATGTCTCTTTGTTATTTTGACCATCAACCATTATTAGATTTATATTCTTTATCTAATTTCCAAACACATCAAACATTCTAAACCATAACATAAGAAAATATAGCACACTATCTAGCAAATCAAGAGGTAAACCATCAACACGATATAAACATATGCGATTACTACAACCCAAAACTAATTCTTTCTTTAATTTTGATTTAATCTTAATTAAGGTTAATTACATTATTACCCAATGAGATAAAACACTATAACTTTATGATTTCACATTAAAAACAAGGAGTAGTAACAAATCCCTTACCATAAGGTTTTTATTGTTCCTCAAATGATAAAAGAACAACAAGCAAAGATTTGCGACCACCTCTCCCGTAAGGAACCAACGGTCCCTATAGATGCCACACCGCGAACACGCCACCACATATCAAAAGAGATCCATGAGATAAAAGGAGATCAACCAATATATAATGAAAAGATAGAATGAGAGAGAAATGAAACTGAATGAAGATTAAACCACAAGGGAAAGAGGAAAAATCACCTTGGATAATGACATATTGAACACATGAAGTTGGAGATCAATCCCAAACGAAAGGGATTTAAAACACCCTAGAAGAGAACCTCTGGCCACCATAGTTAGGAGAAAATTGGAGAATTTTGAGAGAATATGAGGGTGTAATAGAATTTATAGATGCTCTTCTAAATGCAGATTCACGACGTGAATGATTAATTCACAACGTGAATGACCTGAGTTTAAGACTTGCCAAAAAATGCATCACCCAGATCCTATAAACCTGGATTATTTCATCTCATGAACCACATGTTCACATCATGTGTTTTTGGAGACAAATTCACAAAATTCGACCCATCATCTATTCACATCATGAATCTACAATTCACGGTGTGAATCACACCCTGCAAATTTCTCTTACTCAAGTTGTGGACATCCGTTTGGTCTATGAACTACTCTCTCACGTCATGAATAAAACTTTATGTCATGAACTCATTATGCTTCTAGATTTCATCTCCCAAACTCCACCAAACCTGCTACAATCTTCATCCAAGCATCTCAAAATCCGAAAACCCACAAAGGAACAAGCTAGAAGGCTCCAGACCCTTACATCAAATACCTCTCAAACAATTATAATCCTTGAGAATTTAAAACCAAACCTAGAGAGGAGGGAATGGGAAAAGGGTCATACGAACAACCACCTCATGAGATACCTCTCAAGAATCTTCCAATATCAGGTACAAAACCATCTCACTTGGAGAAACAAGGCGTAAAACTACACAACACTCCCAACCTACTCCTAAACACTCTCCCAGGGGAGATATCTCTCAAACAAGAGCAATGTCATAAACAAGTCATCAAAGAAGAGAGAAAATTATCTCAAGCCAGATAAAGATCAATATCAACAAAACATCATTACAAGAGAAGATCAAGAAACAAACACCTCAGGATAATGAGCGCATATCTGCAACTCACAGTTCAAGGTTCTCTCCTCAATTCCACAATGTCACCAGATGACAAAAACTAAGGGAATAACATGCCCACACAACACTTTCTCATAGTAGTTCTAGATCTCCATGGGCCGCTCCTCAAAGGTTGCATCATCATCAATGTTGATCTCGCCCCAATTGATGATGTGGGAATCATCATGAAGATAGAATCAAAGCTATGACACATGAAAGACATCATGAATTCGATTCATCTGTAGGGGAAGTGTTATACAATATGCAACGAATCCAATACACGCCAACATATCAATAGACCCAACAAACCAGGGACAAAACTTACTCCCACGACCAAAACTTTTTTCCCATGATAAGGAGTTAACTTCAAGAACACATGATCTCTAACATCGAACTATAGTGGCCTCCAATGGTCTGCATAGGATTTCTGTCGATCTTGTGTCAACTTTATCCTCTTGCGAATCACTTGAACCATCTCTGTCGTGTTTTGCACAAGTTTTGGCCCAAGAAATTCCAACCCTACAACCTCAGTCCAACACAATGGAGAATGAAAAGGTAGTCCATAAAAAGATTCAAATGGTTCCATACCAATGGTGGAGTGAAAACCATTGAGAAAACTTGACCAAGGGTTGGTGCCTCATCCACGGACCTCCAAAATTTAGGACACAAGCATGCAACAAGTCTTCAAGATTTTGGATGATATGCTCTGTTTGACTGTATGTTAGTGGATGAAAAAAAATTCTAAGTCACAACTGAGAGCCAAAATATTACTGATGACCTCTCCACAACCTATAGGTGAAACTAGGATCATGATAAAAGAATATCATCCTTGGGATTTCTTGAAGCCTCACCACCTCCTCTAGATACTGCCTCGAAAAAACCTTCACAAAGTTGGACTCCTTAATCACTAAGAAGTGGGATGATTTCATCAAATGGTCCATTATCACCCATATATCATATTAGCCCCTCTGAGCTCAAGGTAAACCGATGATGAAGTTCATCGAGATGTCCTCTCACTTCCACCAAGGGGCATCTAATGGCTGGAGAAAACCACCAGCAATACGATGTCCAGCCTTCACCTTATGGTAGATTAAACATCTGGATACGAACTCTACAACTGAATGCTTCAACCCATGCCATAAAAACTGGCCTTGTAGAGAATGATACATCTTTGTCACACTAAGATGTACTGCTAAGGGTGAGCTAGGAACCCACAAAGAACCACCTCTTGCATCACCCAAGGATGAAAATCCTTCCCTGAAACAACACCCAATGTTGATCATCCTTCGATCAAAAATTGATTTTTTATTATTCAAAAAGAGGAAATATCCCTTCCATGAAGACAAAAAATCAAGGATGTCTAAAGTGATGAAGCCCCAGGGAATCCCCTTGGACAAAAATATTACAATCCCGAGGTAATGACCCCAAGTTAGAGAAAATCACCAAGGGTTATTCAGGACTACTCACCCGAGAAAGGGAATTCACAGAAAAGTTGACATCTCTTGGAATATGACGAATAACACATCCATTAGGAATATCCAAGGTGCAACTTCAGACAAGGTAAGTCAAATGCCAAGGCGGATCAACTGTCACGACCCGTCCTCGGGGCCCGTGCTGCGACTACCCCAAGCCCGCCTTCTATAGGCCAGGGGCTGGCGACTAGAACCAAGGCGTAAATCCCAGAAAAAGGGAAGGCATTGCCTTTGTATAGTAAACCACAAACACCACAGAGCAAGCAGGCAGAAGTAAACACTAAGTAAAAACTGGTACAACAGTAAGTGCGGAAAAGTAAGTGGGCCAGAATACAAACCCAAACTGAAAGTAAAGTACAACTGGAAAGGGAAAACAACAACTGAAAAGTAAAGCCGCAACGTCGAGCCGTCCACTGGAAATCCCACCTGAAGGGTGGGTACAGATAGCCTCTACAGCTCCTCGGGTCCAACCGTCCACTCCTAGCACATCCCGCCCAGTGGTCCACCTCCAGGTACCGTCCTGCTCCGCAAGCCTCAACCACGATCAGCGCTGTCCGTCGTCTGCAACCAACACAACGTAGTGCGGACATAGCCCGTGCAGGGGTGAGTATAAGCTACTCAGTAGGGACCCCGAGACCCCCGAAGGTCTCCCAGAATCCACAAAGGATAAACCACAAAGGAACGATACAATCACGAAGTAACATCCTACACGACTTAGGTATATGCCCATACATATACCTAAGTCATCAATTCTCGTTCGGCTCCAACATCTGAACCCAAGTACAACCCAGTCTACACAGGAAAGAAAAACGTAAATCCACACAGGATAGCACAACACAATCCACATAGGAAAGCAAAACAAGATTCATCTCACACATGAATACTTCTTTGTATGACGATAAAGATGACCAGATATTTCCACTGATTCATCTAAGCCGTCGGACCCACAAATGATCGATAGATACTAACCCCCGCAATGACCCACAAAGGATCTGACCCACAAAGGATCGATAGGTAACTAACCCCCGCAATGAACCACAAAGGATCTGACCCACAAAGGATCGATAGGTAACTAACCCCCGCAAAGACCCACACAGGATCGGACCCACACAAGATCTGTAGGCGCTGGCCCACACAGGACCACTGAGCGCTGAGCGCTGACCCACACAGGATCAGACCCACACATGATCGGTAGCACTGACCCAAAAAGGATCGCTGAGTGCTGTAGTCATCGCCGTCGAATCCACTGAGGATCTCCGCACAGTCGTCGTCGAATCCACTGAGGATCTCTGTACTGTCGTCGTCGTCGTAGTCGCAGCCAGCTCTAGGGTTCCCGCACACAGCAAGCTCGTTCGGGAGGGTCCGCTCCACGAGCCGAGAGGCTGATACATCAACTAACACATAGTCCAGAGTTGATGTATCCAAAAGTTCCATATCGTCAACAGGAACTCAACGTCGCAGACGGCGCGTCAATCAGACGCCCGGTCTGAGAGTTATTGGCTTTTTCGTCCCAGGGGCCCGGTTGGTTTTTAAGGAAAAACCAAACTGACCATACTCTACATGCGTCCAAACCTTGGGCAGAGTAATCCAAAAGATCCTTCTCACTTAGAGGAATCCAACAAAGCCGACGACACGTCAATCAGACGTCCGAAGCTCAAGATATGAGCGTTTACACTCCGAGGGCCCGGTTGGTTTCGTGTACGAACCAACTTGGCCGAACCCAAAGTATTCCTAAACATTGAGTGTGATATACCAAAACGACCGTCTCGATCCAAGGATCGCATCGCTGCTGACGACGCGTCATTCGGAGGCCCGTAGCTCAAGTTATGAGCAAAAGACCGAAAAGGTCCTAAAACGGGGGGTCTGGGCCCGACCAGGGTGGCCCGGCTCAGCCGGCGCGGGCGCAACCCGACCGTCAGGGTCGGCTCGGCCGGTTACGGCCGAGCGGCGCGGGGGTGTGCTGCCCCCCCCCCCCCCCCCCCCCCCGCGTGAAGGAGATCTGCGACCCCGCGTGACCGGACGCGGATTAAGCCGCGTCCCTCCTCCGCGGTCCCGCGCGGCCGCGGGACCGGCCAGCACCGCCGCGGCTTCAGCCGCAGCGGGTCTTCCTGGCGGCGCGCCAACGGGGGGTTCCGCGGACCACCAGATGCGCTCCGGTGGTCCGATTTGCGCGCGGTCTTCGCCAGTGCTCGTCCCGGGACTCGAACTTCACTACAAAGCCTTCAAAGTTAACTTGCAGCCCCGTTTTTCATCGCTCGCCAATCCGCGCATCAACGAAAAACTGCGGAGGGTTGTCGGGCTGTGTTTGTTTGGCCCACACCCTCCGTGTTAGGTGATAACAATTGGGAATAACAATCCACACATTAAGGACATAACATGGCACAATTTTAATGAATTAAAATTGAACTTTGATCCAGGTTCTTTGTTTTAGAAGAAACAACCATGGGAATAAATATTATTCTCCAATAAAACCCCTACCTCGTAGCTGTCGTCGAACGAGAGTTCTTCGCGGAATTGACCGTCGCAGAAGAATAGGTTCGTCGCGTCGCGGAAGGGCGTCGTGTCGTCGCGGAAGGGCGTCGCGTCGTCGCGGAAGGGCGTCGCGTCGTCGCGGAAGGGCGTCGCGTCGACGATCTCCAAAGGTTAAAGAAAACACACGGATTTAATTTCACGAATTAAATCCATGTTAAGGATAAAATCCACAAAGGAAATTTAAAAGATCCGTAATGTCCTACCTCAAGCAGTTGATGATCGAAGATTGTTGCGGGGAAGAACGTCGCGGAAAAAGCGTCGTGGAAGGAGAATCGTCGGCGTCGCGGAACACGGCGTCGCGTCGTCGATCTCTGAGGGTTTGGCGTTCTTCGCATTCTTCACGTTCTTCGTGTTCTTCTCGTTCTTCGCGAAGGAGGATGAAGGAACAAATTCTCCAAATCCTCTCAACAAATTGCACCCAAGAAGAAAGTGTGTTGGTCTTATTTTATTAATATGCCAATAGTTTGAAAAACAGGTTAAGAAATGAACCATTAATTTGGTGAATTAATGGTAACATCTTAACATCCAATTAATAGGAGCATTTAAGAGTTTTAGAAAACGCCCCAATTGACTTTCATTAATGAGGAGTTTTTGCGGGTGCGTTACTTAGAGGAAAAGAAACGGTGGGGCTCGTGCGGGACCCACCTCACAAATATCCTACCAAGAGGGTAGGATATTTTGAATTGCACCCTATTCGATTCAACTCAGCTTAAGCAGCTTTAAGTGGATATTAAGTGGCTTTAAGTGAAATAAAAATAAATTTGTCGCACCACTTTATTTTATTTCTTAACTTAACCCCAAAAATTTAAAAACCACACCCGAGAAAATGCAACTCCGGAAGAGGCGTTTCTAAGAAAATACCGGCGCTGCGATTCCATCGGTGCCCTCGGAATTCGATTCTGAGCACCGGTTCAAAAGTTAGAAAAACCCGCTCGTTCGTTCACTGAACTTACCCGATCCAAACTTTGGAAAATGATTCCGGGCACACCGGGCCTCAGAATCAGGTGCCGTTAGAAACTGCGTTCTTGTAAAATTCCAAAGAAAATTAAGAAAAAAAAAATTTCCTTGAAATTTACGGGTCTTTACATCACTCCCACCTCAGGGATTTACATCCCCGTAAAGATACATCATAAACTAGGGAAACAAATGTGGGTACCGAGCACGCATCTGAGCCTCCCACTCCCAAGTGCTCTCCTGGAGGTTCCCGTGCTGCCATCTGATGCGCACTAGAGGAATCGACCATCCACGTAGGAACCGCTCCTGTCGATCCTCGATCTCCCCCAGGACCTCCGCAAAAGTCGCCCCATCATCAACATCTATCTCCCTATGGTCAATGATGTGCGTCGGGTCGTGCATGTATCTCCTCAGCTGAGATACGTGGAAGATGTCGTGCACCCGGTGCAACTGAGGTGGTAGAGCCAGGCGATAAGCCACCTCGCCAATCCTGCTGAGGACCTGGAACGGTCCGATGAAGTGTGGAGACAACTTTATACCTCGGCCAAATCTCTGTAATCCGCATCAAGGTGAGACATGAAAGAAGACGTGGTCGCCATCCTTGAACTATAGTGGCCTCCGCCTCCTGTCAGCATAAGACTTCTGCCGGCTCTGAGCTGTCCTCATCCGCTCCTGGATGACCTGGACCTTCTCTGTCGTGGCCCGGACCATCTCTGGTCCCACAAGTGCTGACTCCCCAGGGTCTGTCCAGCACAAAGGAGATCTGCAAGGTCAGCCGTACAACGCCTCGTATGGTGCCATCCTGATGTTGGAGTGGTAGCTGTTGTTGTATGCAAACTCCACCAAGGGTAGGTGGTCCTCCCAGCTGCGACCAAAGTCAAGGACACATGCGCGAAGCATGTCCTCAAGAGTCTGAATGGTCCTCTCTGTCTGACCATCCGTCTGAGGGTGAAAGGTGGTGCTCAGATGTAGCTGCGTCCCGAACGCCTCCTGCAACCCCTTCCAAAGCCGGGAAGTAAAGCGAGCATCTCGATCGGAGACGATAGATGATGGAACACCGTGAAGCCATACAATCTCCTGAACGTAGAGACGTCCCAAGCTCTCCACTGAGCCCTGCTCTCTGATGGGTAAGAAGTGAGCCGACTTGGTGAGTCGGTCGACAATCACCCAGATGGAGTCGTGACCTCTGGAAGTGCGTGGAAGTCCAGTCACGAAGTCCATAGATATCCTGTCCCACTTCCACTCCGGGACCTCCAAGGGATGTACCAAGCCTACTGGTACCTGATGCTCTGCCTTCACCTGCTGGCAGGCGAGGCATCGTGAAACGAACTCTGCCACAGCCTTCTTCTGCCTAGCCACCAGTGCCGTCGTCTGAGATCCTGGTACATCTTCGCCACTCCAGGATGTACCGCTAAGGGAGAAGTGTGAAACTCTCTCAGAACTTCCTCCCGTAAAGCAACTGGTACCAAGGTACGTCCTCTGAAAAGGATGTCGTGCTCTACTCCAAAGGAGAAGCCATCAGGTGCCTGTCCTGAGGATATCTGTGCACGCCGCGTCTCACAGTCAGCGTCCCTACGCTGTTCCTCTCTGACCCACTATAGTAGTGGAGGGGTGACTGTGAGAGACTGAAGGAAGGCTGATCCATCCCTATCCACAAAGGATATCCGCAAAGCGGCTAGCTGCTCTGTCGCCTCCTCGAGTAGCTGAATGCCTGTCCTCCGGCTGAGAGCATCGGCTACCACGTTCCCCTTCCCAGGAGTATAGACTATCTCAAAGTCATATTCCTAGAGGAACTCGAGCCATAGCCGCTGTCTTAGGTTCAGGTCCTTTTGAGAGAAGATGTACCTGAGACTCTGATGGTCAGAAAAGACTGTAAAGCACTCGCCCATCAGATAGTGTCGCCATGTCTTCAGAGCGAAGACCACTGCTGCTAACTCCAGGTCATGGGTAGTGTAGTTCTGCTCATGCGGCCTCAACTGACGTGATCCATAGGCGATCATTGCCCGCTCCTGCATCAGGACACATCCGAGTCTGGTCCCTAATGCATCGCAGTAGACTACGTACCCTACTCCCTCCTCAGGCAACCTCAAGATAGGTGCGCTGGTCAATCTCTGTCTCAGCTCCTGGAAGCTCTTCTGACATCTGTCTGACCACACAAAGGGTTTCCCCTTCTTCTTCAAAGATGATAGTGGTGCCGCAACTCTGGAGAAGTTTGGCACGAATCTTCGATAGTATCCAGCTAGTCCCAAGAAACTCCGCACCTCCGTCACGCTCTTGGGTGGCTCCCAAGCTAGCACTGCCTCGATCTTCGCAGGATCCACTGCAACTCCCACCTCAGAGATGACGTGTCCCAAGAAGTGGACCTCACGTATCCTGAATTGACACTTTGAGAGCTTTCCATAAAGCTGGTGATCTCAGAGTGTGTCTAGTACAACCCGTAAGTGGTGGGCGTGCTCCTCTTCAGTCGTCGAGTAAATCAAAATGTCGTCGATGAAGACCACGACAAATCGATCGAGGTATGGCTGAAATATCCTGTTCATGAGGCCCATGAACACTGCTGGATCATTGGTTACGCCGAATGGAATAACCAAGAACTCATAGTGGCCATACCGACATCTGAAGGCCGTCTTCTGCACGTCCTCATCCCGAACTCTGAGCTGATGATAGCCTGACCTGAGGTCTATCTTTGAGAACCACCGTGCTCCCTTGAGCTGATCGAAGAGGTCATCAATCCTCAGTAGCGGATACTTGTTCTTCACCGTCACCTGGTTCAGGCGACGATAGTCGACACAAAGTCGCAAGCTCCCGTTCGCCTTCTTGGAGAACAATATCGGGGAAGCCCAGGGTGAAACACTGGGTCGGATGAATCCCTTGCCCTGCAAGTCCTCCAACTGTACCCGTAGCTCTCGAAGCTCAGCGGGGGCCATCTGATATGCTAGAGTCGATATCGGGGCTGTCCCGGGGTACAGTTCAATATAAAAGTCTACCTCTCTGCGAGGAGGTAGCCCTGGAACGTCGTCGGGAAAGACGTCCGCATACTGATCCACCACTGCAGGAAAACTAGGACTCCGCACGTCAACTACTCCTAAGATGAGGCTAGCCAACTGATGAGTGATGGGCTGTCCTCTCCTCTACGGAAGTCCATCCTGTGCTGTGAAGGCTCCCTTCTCACCGGTGAAGGTGAATCTGCTCCCGTCGGTGCGTACACATCGCACCTTGCGCTTAATACAGTCAATCTGTGCATGGACTGTAGATAACCAATCCATTCCCAAGATGACGTCGTAAGGCCTCGACGCCGCTACAAGAAGATCCCAGCTGAAGCTCTCGCCTCCTAGAGTAAGCTCACACCGCCGGCACCAATGCGTAATCATCGAGTCTGCTCCCATAGGAGTCTCTAGCCGTAAGGATCGAGCCAACGGCTCTGTTGGAATCTCCGAGCTCCGAACAAGGGCAGCGACTATGAAAGAGTGACTCGCTCCTGTGTCTATAAGAACTGTAGAAAGGGTGGAATAGATACAGATCGTACCTCGAATCATCTCGGGCGCGCCGTGGTCGTAGGACTCCGCTGCCTGGAGATGTGCCTATCTCTGCCCGCCAGCTCCCTGTGGTCGGGGTGGACCTCCTGGTGGTGGTGGTGGTAGAGCCTCAAAGCGTCGCCCACCACCTGCTGCTCGGCCAGCTCCTCTGCCTCATCCGCCTCCTCCCTGCGGACCGCCACGGTCGACCATATGCATCTACCTGGGTGGCCTCTCAACTGTCTGCTGCTCCTCGACACGGTGGGTCGGGCATTCACGAGCCATGTGGCCCTGCCCACCGCATGTGTAGCACTGCCTGCCTCTCGAAAGACTGGATCCACGCTCTGTGCCCCGCACTGCTGAGCTAGTGTCCTAAGGTCGTCTGCGTGAGGGTATGGTCTGCCTGGACCCCTGAGTCATCCGTCGACTGCCTGCCGTAGAAGACTCTGCTACGTGCCGCCTGCGGTAGGTCTCGCTGCTGATGAAGGCTCAGCAAGGAAGCTCTCGATCAAAAAGGCTCGCTCCAGTACTCCTGCCTGAGTCGGAATGCTGAGGGAGATCAGCGATTCCATGATCTCATGTCTCAATACCTGCTCAAAGGTCTGGGCCCGGAAGAATGGGTCCCGTACCATGTCTGTCGAGTAACGCGAGAGATCGGTAAATCTCGCTGAGTACTGGGCGACCATCAAGCTGCCCTGCCGCAGCTGAAGAAGCTCCTGGATGCGCACCGCACGGAGGGTGGCCAAGACGAACTCTGAGCGGAAGAGGCCCTCAAAGTCTGTCCATAGAAGAGATGCCTCATCATGCACCTGGAGCATCAAGCTCCACCATCGGCCCGTTGCTGCGTGCAGTAGGCTCACTGCGAGGATCACCATGAGGTATGCTGTTGTCCTCACTAACCGGAAAACTCGCACCACTACCTCCAGCCAGTCCTCGGATGCTTGGTGGTCCGTCTCCCCGCGGAACCTGGGCAGTCGCTGGCACTGGAACTCATGTAGTGCACTGAGGTGACATGAATCGTCAGCGGCTGGTGCTGGAAGCATCGGTGGATCGGCGGGTAAAGGTACCGCCGGTGCCTCAGCTGTCAAAGGGCCCTGCACTGAGGCCTCGTCACTCGGCAGGTTGTCGTCACGCTCAAATCTCGGAACCCTAGCTGGCTGCCATCGTGGGGCCATCCTGAAAAAGGAAACATATGCGCCACGATCAGAACAATATACCTGGTGAGCTGACTCAAAGTAATCACAAAGAAAACTTGAAACACACACGCAATCAATGTTTTCGTGCATTAAGTCAGAAATCAGAAGTCAGGGTCCTGGTATACGGATACGTCGGCCGCCGCACCAACACTGGACTCCCTGGACTGATAACCACACCCAATACGCTAAACACTATTGCTTCACATAGAAAAAAGATCATAGTCCCAAGTTCTGCGGTATAACCGAACTCTTCTGATACCAATTTGTCACGACCCGTCCTCGGGGCCCGTGCCGTGACTACCCCAAGCCCGCCTTCCATAGGTCAGGGGCTGGTGACTAGCACCAAGGCGTAAATCCCAGAAAAAGGGAAGGAATTTCCTTTGTATAGTAAACCACAAACACCACAGAGCAAGCAGGAAGAAGTAAACACTAAGTAAAAACTGGTACAACAGTAAGTGCGGAAAAGTAAGTGGGCCAGAATACAAACCCAAACTGAAAGTAAAGTACAACTGGAAAGGGAAAACAACAACTGAAAAGTAAAGCCGCAACGTCGAGCCATCCACTGGAAATCCCACCTGAAGGGTGGGTACAGATAGCCTCTACAGCTCCTCGGGTCCAACCGTCCACTCCTAGCATGTCCTGCCCAGTGGTCCACCTCCAGGTACCGTCCTGCTCCGCAAGCCTCAACCACGATCAGCGCTGTCCGTCGTCTGTAACCAACACAACGTAGTGCGGACATAATCCGTGCAGGGGTGAGTATAAGCTACTCAGTAGGGACCCCGAGACCCCCGAAGGTCTCCCAGAATCCACAAAGGATAAACCACAAAGGAAAGATACAATCACTAAGTAACATCCGACATGGCTTAGGTATATGCCCATACATATACCTAAGTCATCAATTCTCGTTCGGCTCCAACATCCGAACCCAAGTACAACCCAGTCCACATAGGAAAGAAAAACGTAAATCCACAAAGGATAGCACAACACAATCCACATAGGAAAGAAAAACAGGATTCAGCTCACATAGGAATACTTCTTTGTATGACGATAAAGATGACCAGATATTGCCACTGATTCATCTAAGCCGTCGGACCCACAAAGGATCGATAGGTACTAACCCCCGCAATGACCCACAAAGGATCTGACCCACAAAGGATCGAGAGGTAACTAACCCCCGCAATGACCCACAAAGGATCTGACCCACAAAGGATCGATAGGTAACTAACCCCCGCAAAGACCCACACAGGATCAGACCCACACAGGATCTGTAGGCCCTGGCCCACACAGGACCGCTGAGCGCTGACCCACACAGGATCAGACCCACACAGGATCAGTAGCACTGACCCAAAAAGGATCGATGAGTGCTGTAGTCGTCACCGTCAAATCCACTGAGGATCTCCGCACAGTTGTCGTCGAATCCACTGAGGATCTCTGTACTGTCGTCGTCATCGTAGTCACAGCCAGCTCTAGGGTTCCCGCACACAGCAAGCTCGTTCGAGAGGGTCCGCTCCACGAGCCGAGAGGCTGACACATCAACTGACACATAGTCCAGAGTTGATGTATCCAAAAGTTCCGTATCGTCAACAGGAACTCAACGTCGCAGACGGCGCGTCAATCGGACGCCCGGTCTGAGAGTTATTGACTTTTTCGTTCTAGGGGCCCGGTTGGTTTTTAAGGCAAAACCAACCCGACCATACTCCACCTACGTCCAAACCTCGGGCGGAGTAAGCCAAAAGATCCGTCTCACTTAGAGGAATCCAACAAAGCCGACGGCACGTCAATCGGACGTCCGAAGCTCAAGATATGAGCGTTTCCGCTCCGATGGCCCGATTGGTTTCGTGTACGAACCAACCCGGCCGAACCCAAAGTATTCCGAAACCTTGAGTGTGATATACCAAAACGACCGTCTCGATCCAAGGATCGCATCGCCACTGACGGCGCGTCGTTCGAAGGCCCGTAGCTCAAGTTATGAGCAAAAGGCCGAAAATGTCCGAAAACGGGGGGTCTGGGCCCGGACCGACCCGACCCAACCCCCTCGGGTCGACCCGACCTGGGTCCGGGTCCGACCCGGCCGGCGCGGCCCGGACCGACCAGGGTGGCCCGGCCCGGCCTGGGCGCGACCCGGCCCGGCCGGTGCGGGCGCGGCCCGGCCGCCAGGGTCGGCTCGGCCGGTTACGGCCGAGCGGTGCGGGGGTGTACCCCCCCCCCCCCCCCCCGCGTGAAGGAGAGCCGCGGCCCCTCATGGGGCCGCTCTGTGTCACCGGACGCGGCTTAAGCCGCGTCCCTCCTCCGCGGTCCCGCGCGGCCGCGGGACCAGCCAGCGCCGCCGCGGCGGGTCTTCCCGACGGCACGCCGGGCACCGCCGCTTCCTGCCGGCACCGCCGTGCCGGCGTGGCGCGCCGGTGGGGGGTTCCGCGGACCACCGGACGCGCTCCGGTGGTCCGATTTGCGCGCGGTCTTCGCCAATGCTCGTCCCGGGACTCGAACTTCCCTGCAAAGCCTTCAAAGTTAACTTGCGGCCCCGTTTGTCGTCACCCACCAATCCGCGCATCAACGAAAAACTGCGGAGGGTTGTTAGGCTGTGTTTGTTTGGCCTGCACCCTCCGCGTTAGGTGATAACAATTGGGAATAACAATCAACACATGAAGGACATAACAAGGCACAATTTTAATCAATTAAAATTGAACTTTGATCCGGGTTCTTTGTTTTAGAAGAAACAACCATGGGAATAAATATTATTCTCCAATAAAACCCCTACCTCGTAGCTGTCGTCGGACGAGAGTTCTTCGCGGAATTGACCGTCACAGAAGAAGAGGGTCGTCGCGTCACGAAAGGGCGTCGCGTCGTCGCGGAAGGGCGTCGCGTCGACGATCTCCGAAGGTTAAAGAAAACACACGGATTTAATTTCACGAATTAAATCCCTGTTAAGGATAAAATCCACAAAGGAAATTTAAAAGATCCATAATCTCCTACCTCAAGCAGTTGATGATCGGAGATTGTTGCGGGGAAGAACGTCGCGAAAAAAGCGTCGTGGCAGGAGAATCGTCGGCGTCGCGGAACACGGCGTCACGTCGTCAATCTCCGAGGGTTCGGCGTTCTTCGCGTTCTTCGCGTTCTTCGTGTTCTTCGCGAAGGAGGATGGAGGTACAGATTCTCCAAATCCTCTCAACAAATCGCACCCAAGAAGAAAGTGTGTTGGTCTTATTTTATTAATATGCCAACATTTTGAAAAACAGGTTAAGAAACGAACCATTAATTCGGTGAATTAATGGTAACGTATTAACAGTCCAATTAATAAGAGCATTTAAAAGTTTTAGAAAATGCCCCAGTTGACTTTCATTAATGAGGAGTTTTCGCGGGTGCGTTACTTAGAGGAAAAGAAACGGTGGGGCTCGTGCGGGCCCCACCTCACAAATATCCTACCAAGAGGGTAGGATATTTTGAATTGCACCCTATCCACTTCAACTCAG
The DNA here is from genome assembly GCA_963277665.1 of Viscum album. Classification (NCBI taxonomy): domain Eukaryota; kingdom Viridiplantae; phylum Streptophyta; class Magnoliopsida; order Santalales; family Viscaceae; genus Viscum; species Viscum album. The sequence continues at coordinate 648,465,991 of OY728121.1, read as the reverse complement.
CTTAAGCAGCTTTAAGTGGCTATTAAGTGGCTTTAAGTGAAATAAAAATAAAGTTGTCGCACCACTTTGTTTTATTTCTTAACTTAACCCCAAAAATTTAAAAACCACACCCGAGCAAACGCAACTCCGGAAGAGGCGTTTCTAAGCAAATACCGGCGCTGCGATTCCATCGGTGCCCTCAGAATTCAATTCCGAGCACCGGTTCAAAAGTTAGAAAAACCTGCTCGTTTGTTCACTGAACGTACCCGAGCCAAACTTCAGAAAATGATTCCGGGCACACCGGGCCTCGGAATCAGGTGCCGTCAGAAACTGCGTTCTTGTAAAATTCCAAAGAAAATTAAGAAAAAAAAAATTTCCTTGAAATTTATGGGTCTTTACATCAACTTTCCCGTGTAAAGCTTGAATCAACACCTCGGAGTCCGATTCCACTTTCGAAAACACCAATGAGAACCTTTCGCAAAGCCTGACACCAGTGTGCAACGCTCTTACTTCCACACCTAACGAACCTCACGACCCATGAAAGATACTAAAAGCAAACATAACCGAACCATTCCTATCCCGCACAAGACCTCCCCCATGCATCTGTCCAATGTTGATCATCCTTCACTACTACAAAACATGTCTTTATCTGCGCTAACAAGAAGCGATGATAAATGATACCTTTTACCAGTGCTAATAAAAGGTACCTTTTATTAGTGTTTTTTAACGTTGATAAAGGGTAACCTTTATCAATGCTTTTCTTTAGCACTAATAAAAGGTACCCTTTATCAGTGCTTTATTTTTAGCATTGATAAAGGGATACTTTATTAGTATTTTTTAGCACAGATAAAGGTCTCAAATAAAATGAAATAATTAAACAAATAAAAATTAAAAATGAGTAAATTAAAAAAAAATATTAAATTTTTTATTAATTAAATAATTATTGATAAAAATGAATAAATTTAATATATTATATATAAATTATAAGTACTAATAAATATTATATATTAAATATATAGATATGTAAAATGAAATAATTAAACAAATAAAAATTAAAAATTATTAAATTAATAAAAATATTAAACATCTTCTTAATTAAATAATTATTGATAAAAATAAATAAATTTAATATATATATATAGATTATAAATATTAATAAGTAATATATATTAAATATAAATATATATGAATGTATATAACATTTCCTAAATATGATTTATTTAATACAAAATATTTATTAAATAAGTTATATATTTAGTGAAGAATGATTTAAAATTAAAAATTAATTCGAATTAAAAATACTGACTAATTGCATCGAGTAATGGACATAATTGAATGTCATTTTATTTTTTAATTAAACATATATAAAACATGTGTTATATTGATTTCACATTCATATATGTAATTAATGTAATTTTATATACAATGAACACACACAAATATTTACATAATTATTGAAATCTTATATAGAAACACATAAACCTAATATTTATGTAATTTATTCAAATTTCAGTATTTATTTTAGAATTTCAGTATAACATGATACATTTAATATATTATGTATTTAATTAGAAAATTTTATTTATTTATTTTTAATTTTAATACAGTTATGTATTAATTCATTTTTAATATTTTTTTTTTATTTTTTTGGAATTTAATCATTTTCTGTTATATATATATATATATATTTACTATGTTTTAATATTTTTAATATATATTCATCTTTATTTCAATATATATATCTTTATTTTTTAATATTTTCAATTTAATTAATAAAACTTATCCATTTTTTTAACATTTTTAAAGTGTACTCATTTTTAATTACTCAATTTAACTCATTTTTAAAATGCATGCATTTAAGATTATATTTTCATTAATAATGTTAAAAGTATATTTATAAATATGTATAAATAAATTTATTTATAAATGTATATTTACTATATTTATAAATTTATATATCTATAATTATAAATAAATAAATATTTTTTTAAAATTAATTATATAATTATAAATAAATAATTATATATATTTAAATAATTATAAAATTATAATAAATTTATTTAAATAATGAATATATTTACTATATTTATATTTATATATATTTATATCATTATATAATTATATTAATATATAATGATATAAATATATAAATATATAATGATATAAATATATAAATATATAAATATTATTTTTTAAAAATTATTTATATAATTATAAAATTATAATAAATATATTTAAATAATTATAAAATTATAATAAATATATTTAAATGATTACAAAATTATAATAAATATATTTAAATAATTATAAAATTATAATAAATATATTTAAATAATTATAAAATTATAATAAATATATCCAAATAATGAATATATTTACTATATTTATATTTATATTTATATATATCTATAATTATATAAATATATATAATGATATAAGTATATTTATAATTACAGAATTATAATAAATATATTTAAATAATGAATATATTAACTATATTTATATTTATATATATTTATTAAATATATATATAATTATATAAATATATATGATGATATAAAAATATTTATAATTATAAATAATTTTTTTGAAAAAGTATCTATATAATTATAAATAAATAATTATACATTTAAATAATTATAAAATTATAATAAATAAATATATAATTATATAAATATATTTACAAATTTTTTTATTTGTAATTATAATTATAATCCTTTATCAGTGCTAAAGTTTTAGTATAGATAAAGATGACTTTTATCAGTGCTTATTAATTTAGCGCTGATAAAAGAGATCTTTATGAGTGCTTTTTTAGAAGCGCTGATAAAAGTATCCCCGATCTATTTAACAACCCAAACCATGACTGAATCTTTCATGATGTTTCAAGCTATCTGTGGAAGCCACCTCCTGCCATCACACCTCCTCAACAAATCCAAACTCAAATCAAGTCTCAAATGAATCCAAGAGTCAAATCCAAGGCTCGAACAAATGAAGGCTCGAAGAATCCAAGGCTCGAACGAATCTTGTCTTTTACGCATGGTGTCTCAATTTATCTCTGATTAATCAAAGCTTCAATCCAAGTTATGTTAATTTTTATCCTTCTCCTCACTCATTTTTCTTGTTTGGCGATATCTTTTTGTATTTTTTTTGTTAATTATCTCTTTCTATTCAGCATCCATCACCGCTTTCATGCTTGAATGATTTTTACCTGCATGCCTCTTCACTGTGACTGCTGTCATTGAAATTATCACATAGATTTCTAATCATTTCAACTATAATTGAGTTTAACATATGTGTGTTCAATGTCCATGGATGTTGCTTCATCTAAGACATTTTCAACCTAAAAATAGCCTTCCATTGTAACTTTAGAATTTGTAAATTGTATAAAATATCCAATGCACTATGTCAAAATTTATTATATAAAATGAAATAACTCATAAACCATGGTTTAGTATTTTGAACCACATGCTATCTAGTTTTTACAGAACTAGAAGCTTGTAGTTTTCAAGTGATTGTATCAATTTTTTGAGATTTATTTGGGGAAAATCTAGTTATACACTTTCTACCAGCCACCTTGTATATAGTGGGGGGTCCTTCATAAGTTTTCATCAACCAGTTATTCAATAATTTACATTTCAAACATGTAGTGCACATGAAAAAGTTTTTATCACAAAAAGTATATTTAAAAATAGATGGTAAATTTCCATTTTGATGTAGATATATCTGGAATATTAGATGATATGAGTATTTTCTTTCCCCTAGATAGAGTTCTTTCACTATAAGAATCCTCTATGGAATATTGTGGGGTATGATCCTTCTTGTTTACTTTTTGAGAAGACACTAATTTTATTGATTCCAGATTCTCCAATTTAGTAGAAATCTTAAATCATTTCATATTTAGAATGATTTTCTCATTCTATTATATTTTTATTTTGAATTCACAAGATATTCTCATCTCTCTAATTTTATCTTCATGCATTTCTCTATTTTCTTCTATTAGACATTCAATCTCTTTAATCCTTTTCCCTCTAATCTCCGGTTGATCATCTTTGATAAAAATTACTTATTTTAATTTGTGGGTTATCTCCTCAATCAATTTCTTTTCATATTTCCTATCTTGAATTTTATTGAGACACATTTTTAAAATTGGTACATTATTCTTCAAATTCTAAAATCATTGTATTTTTTTCCTACTTGTTTGGAGAGATTTAAAAATATTTATACCCTTTATTTTAAAACCTTTTCCATTCATTTATTTTCACCATCATAATAAGTGATCTCATCATAAATATTTCTATAAATTCAAAAAATATTAGTGACTATTTCATTGGAAATGTTCTTTAGGGTCTTCATAAAATAAGTTTGAGAATCTTAATATCATTCCATGTAAATTTAGTTATTTAAATTTCTATTTAAAAATACAGTTTTAACATATGTTTAATGAACACAAAAATAATTTATTATATTTAAAGGAAAATAATATCCTTATTATCACAATTTTAACTAAATGAGTATAAGTATAAAAATAACCAATCCATTCCATTTTTTTGAGAATTTTGATTACTAATCTAGCTTTAAAAACTTGAATGTTATCATTGGAGTCATACATGCTTCTAAATACACATTTACAACCTATATTATTGGAATATTTTAGAAAATTTTTACATATGCAAGTATTATTTCTCATAATATAATCTATTTCATCATTAAATTATTCTTTCTAGAATGAAAAATATTTTGAAGACAATTATTCTTTATATAACTTGAGATCATCATCTATGGTTAGACCTATAAGATTTTTTAGAATATTATTATGTTGATCTCTATCAATAATAAAAATGAAGGATTTGAAATATATGAATTCATGATATGGATGTTTATGATTTATAGGTATTCTAATCCTTTTAGTTTCAACTCAAGAATCATATTTACTCTATTCCATTATATCATAACTAGATGAAACACTAGATTTATAGTTATGATGAACAATTTTATTTTAATTATATTTATAAAATTCATTCTTAAAAATGTATACAACTCTAGATTAAAAAATTACATTAGCTTCTATGTGCATTATTCTATATGATTTATTATTATTTTCCATAGGGAAAAAACTTATTTAATTATTTTAGTTTTAGTTTTAGTTCTTTTAGGAATATAAACTATGAAAAATGATAAGTATCCCCATTATTTAAGATAATAAAGTTTTGGTTTCATCCTCATAAACTTCATCTCCTAAAAATTTATTATTTCAATTTTTTACATGAGACTCATCCCCCATATCATCTATGTTACTTGAACTACTATGAGAAGTAGTCATCCAAAATGATCACCAGTACCCGGTATGGGATAACTTTTGGTTAGTTTAGTTCAAGAAACATATTTGGATGTACACAAGAGATGGGGGATGAGTTTCAAGAAACAAAATTCAATAATAACTATTTGGGAGATGAAGTTGGTGAGAATGATAATTGTATATAACTTTCACCTTTGGATGAATTCATAGGATATCACCAACCATAGTCGAGTAATTATTTTCTTAAATTCAATTACCCATTTCCATCAAAGAATACTGAAATTATTTGAAACAATCAAATGTTGGGTTCCCCTTATTATAATTATCTATAACTTTCACCTATGATAATGAATATATTATGTGTATTTATTTAGTTATTGTACAAAATGAATATTTTATGAAACTAATTAGATGGATATAAATTGAAAATAGATGCATGTTAATCATTTGACAAAATATTATGAATATGGAGTTAAAGAGTTCATCAAGTTTTCAATTGATCATGCATACAACCCTTCTAATTTTTTCCCATGTTTACGTTGTTGTTATTCAAGAAAAATCAGTTCAGAAGAGTTGGAATAATATTTTATTTTTCAAAGAATAATTCAGATCTATAAATTTTGGACTAAACATGGGAAAAAACTGAATGTGCACACCGATTGGGATGATACTGCAGTTTATGGATCATTTGATATGAATACCAGAGTAAATGATGATGGAGATCGCATGGAAGAAATTAAAATGGAAATTGAATATGACCTTCGTGATTGTACAATTTTTTTTTGAGAAGTTAAATTGATTTTCTAAGAGACTATTTTATATTGGTTGTACTAAATACACAACATTTTTAGCTACATTGAAGTTATATAATTTGAAAGTTGGAAGCGGATAGAGCGACACCAGCTTTACAAAACTACTTGGTCTCCTGAATGATATGCTACCAAAAGAAAATGAAATTCCATGTCGAACATATGATGCTAAAATAATTCTATGATCAACGAGCATGATATCTAAACAAATACATGTGTGTCCAAATGACTATATATTGTTTCGCAAGGACCATATTGAAATTGTTTGTACATCAGACAATTTCTTGATGTCATGTGTAACATCCCAAGTAAATAAAGAATAATACATTTTCATATTTATTAATATTTGTGAATTAAATATTAATTTTATTTTAAAGGGGATGCTATGTTTGATGGCGAACCCGATACACACCAATGAGTTTCATTGAAGTCTAATGTTACACACAATGCTAAGTCATACTGAAAAATAATAATATAATATTATTTTAAATGGTAGTTAACACCTAGCCGTTGTAATGGAAGGAATGAACATAACTAACTACAATATGATTATACATGTTTGTTAAATGTTTTTACATTTATCCAATAAAAGTTATAAGCTTAAAATTTGAATGAATCTGATTTTAAGTATAAACACTCTAATATTCTTTAAAAGGTCGATTTACCGCCTTTTGATGAAGAACACTTTTTAAATCTAGTTTTGGTCACTTTTATATGTTTTATTTGACAAAATAAAATTCTTCTTTAGAATCGGGACATCAAAATTTACTTTGGGTAAATTTTTGGTATTTTTCTGATAAAATTCATTTTTAATGAATAGTGAAAAATACTGTATTTTAATATAAAACTGTCTTTTAATATAATTTATTTATATTGATAGATTATATTTTTAATTGGTTTTAAAGTGTAATTAGATTATATTTTTACCATTTAATCCAATGTTGATCATTTTAAGTAATTTCACTTTGAAATTGGACATAAAAAAGTGTCAATATTTTGATAATTATTATTTATAAAAAACATGCTTTTTGTTTTAACAACGAGAATTAATTATAAATTAATTTATACCACTTATGTGTTTTGAATTTGGAAAAATGGATTCCATATTTGGAATAATGAGTTCCAAATTTTTTAAATAGGTAACTTTTATTTTTAGACATTATGAATATTTACTTCAATAAATATTTTATTTACCATGGTTAAAAGGTAAATCTAGTAAATAAGGGTAAAAAAATATTATAATAATATTAAATTAACCTAACATGTGTCCTAATAATATTGGTTGATACATGTCCGACCATGGGCATCCTTGGATCAATTTTGGGACCCCATGGAGCCACTTGGGAGTGATAATGACACTTTATATTAATTAATTTAAAGTAAAGGAAAAAATGACATAAACATATATCTTTTAGTAAATCAATTATTACATGGGGTTATATAAGTTATCTATTCAACTATAAATATTCATTTGAAATCTAAAAATATTTCCTACATCATGGAATTTTTTTATAATTTCTAGACATCAAATAAATAAAATTATTTATGACACAATAGTGATGTAGTGTTTACCTCATTAATGAATGATTTAAATAAATAAGATTATAAAGATTAAAAAAATATCCAAAACCTGTCCAATTATTATTGGATGATTTTATTTTGAACAATAGTCATCTTATCTTCAACTTTAACAAGTTTTGGACCTTTAGAAACTAAAAATCATTATATAATAAGATAATATTTTCAAACTTCCCTAAAGAGCCCCTCCTCCCCCTTATAAAAATCCCTCATCTATAACCCATTAATCACACATATAAATCCCCTTGTATCATCCAAAATCTTCCCAATTAAGCTCCATACATCCCTATATTCCACCTATAAGCCTTACCTTAGGCAGAAGTCACTTCAAGAAATCCTTTTGGTTCAAACCAAAGGGAGTTACCTGAATTAATGGTAACGTCTTCTCTTAAATTGTTTTCTTTTTATTTTACTTCTAAAACCCATAAACTCTTTGTATTAATTTATTTTATAACAACACAAGTATACTAAATATAATATGTTTTTTATGATAAGTATTCGAACTACACTTACACACACCTTCATCTAATGGGTAAATAACATACTATTTCTGTGGATGGAGAACTAACGCCTCACGAAATGATGATTGTTCAATCATCTCCTAACACCTCTTATGGTGAGAATTATGATGGAAATTTATCTATATGTGATATATATTATATTTATATTGTCTCTATTCTTCTGTATTTTTCATTTATATCATACCTTTATGGTTTCCATAATGGGTAAACACAATAATTTCATTTGAGGAAGTGTGGACTACCACCCCCTCAAAGTGATACGAATCGTTCATTCCATAAGTGGGACATATAAAGGATGGAGTTAATGAAATAATATATGATATTATACTGGAATTATAATATACCTATGTATCATTAAGTTTTCATTCCATTAAAATACGAAATAGAAATGAAATCAGCGTTCATGCGTACGTACGACTTACCGTCTCCATGAACGGTGCATTTCATTTATTATCTTCAAATGTTATATAATATTATAAATACATATATATACTGGATATATATGATATATATGATATCTAAATCATGAATATCATTCTAGAGATAATGGAATTTTGACCACATGAACAACTTGTAATTATAAGAAGTTCATTTTTGATTCAAGTACCAAATATCGACAAAATGACCATTATTAACTTAAATGATTGCATAATGTTTATAACATGGTAATAAGTGATATAAAAAGAATAATAAAATTTAAAAATGTTCTTAAGAAATTAGAAATTAACTTTATTTTATATTCAGGAGATTAAAGAACGAACAGGTCAAGTCGGACACGAGGTAAGGGACTTCGTCTCAATCTACTTTCATTGAGGCATATTTTGTTTTATACATGACTTTATTTTATATGGTGTAAAACCACCTTTGACTTTTAATTTCATTCAAAGTGAATCTTTTTTCTACAAGCCATTTTACTAAATGAAAAAAAAGAATGTTTCTTTTAACGTAAGTGGTGACAACGACCTTTTCCGCCGCCGTGAGTATTATTCAATCTATGGCTTCCTTAACAAGACATAATGTTTTTAAAAGGAAAATAAATACCATATACTCTTTTACGTATTTTGGTATTGAAAATGGTTTTGATAATATATTTTTTATGTCAATATATTTAAATGATGTGGAAATGTTATCTTTCCTTTATGTTTGTTTTATGTGTTATGAATATGTTATGGTTCTTAGGCATTGTTTACGTATATGGGTGGTTCCATGAAAAACCTAGGGTAGGTGAGCTCGAGATAGCTCTCCAATGCATCGGGTAACATGACAGAGGTAAACATGAATATTTCTCCTAATATATTTAGGGAATATACTATTATGGGTATTCCAAATATAACTCCCTACATAGCTGTGAAAGCTACAATGTAAGTATGTTATGGATGCCACAAGTTACCTTTATGATTTGTGATTACTATGTGTTATTAATAAATCTTATGATTTCTTGAGGTATGTTAAAGATATTATGTTATGTATGCATTGATGAACTAATGTTTTCTTTCTTTGTTTTATAACACTTACTGAGTTTTTAATGCTCATCCCAAGTTTTGAAATGTTTTTCACAGGACTTAAAGATGAATAGGGTCAAGGATGAGATCAAGGAAAAGTCATGCTGTCTAAAACATGGAACTAGACATGACTCTTTTTTTCAAGAGTTTTTATTTTATGAAAAAAATAGAAACTTAGTAGAAGTGTATACTTTGTAATTTTTGAGATGTAATTTAATAGTTATGGCCTAATTATCTAAAACTCTAAATATAAAAAGATCCTCAATGTGAATTATTCATTTAATTCAAGATTATGTAATGTTTAAGGCTGGGTCCTTATAGTTGGTATCAGAGGTCAGTTTAGAAAACTTTAGGAGTTAGAATATTGTAAAATTAATTTCCATAAATTAATTTATGGTAAGATTGAAATGATATAGAATTTATAGATTACCATGTTGCTTCACCTAAGATATTTATGTATTCAGAATCATTTTTCGTAGAGGAAACAAGGCAGATATGATGGGATGACATCAAGAGGAAGACAACCTTCCAAATCAGCAACCTTAGATGGTCAGAATTAGAAATGAACAGTTTGTTGCAGTGATGGAACAACTGAATTAGGCTATAAATGGTGATGGTATCCATGCACGAGATCATTGATATCAACCACATAGGAACATGTCAGTAGTGGAGCATTTCATGAGGCAACATCCCCCATCATTCAAAGGATCATATGACCCTGTGCTAGCTGAAGGGTGGATTAAAGTACTGGAAAAGATTTTTGATGTCATGGGGTGCTCAGAACATCAAAAGGTTAGTCTTTCTATTTACCATTTTGAAGGTGAAGCTGATAAGTGGTGGTCAATGGTGAAAAATATCAGGGATAGTGAGGAGATTGATGCTGTTGATTGGGATGAATTCAAAGGTATGTTTCTTGAGAAATATTTTCCAAAGGTGGTTAATCTTAGTATGGAAGAACAATTCTTGTAATTGATATAGGAGGATGACTCAATGGCTACTTATGAAGAAAAATTCACTCGACTGGCAAGGTATGCTCCAAATTTCATATGAGATCTTGATAGTAAAATCAACCATTTTTAATCAGGATTAAAGCTAAAGTATCGAAGGGATTTAGCTTCTCGTGAGTTCAAAAGTTATGAAAAACTTGTTTGATGTGCAAAGAAGGTGGAAATGGAGTTTGCCTATGATCAGGTGTTCTTTGAAAAATAACAGAATAAGAGGTCTTGGTGGCAGAAGAAAGTGAAGAACTCCTCAAAAAATTCTGATAGTAAGAAACTTAAGTTTATAGTTTATGAAAATTGTGGTAAAAAGCATGTTGGGGAATGTATTTTGAATTCTAGTAAGTGTTACCGATGTAGTAAAATGTGACATAAGGCTCGTAATTTCACTGAAAAAGATCAGGGTAATGGTAAGATAAAATCTGATTTATAGTCAGTAAAATGTTTTAAGTGTAATGAAATGGGTCATTATGAAAATGAGTGTCCAAAGAAGAACTCAAATGAGGGAAAGCAGCTAGACTATAAGCAGAAATGGGTGGTGAAATTCTTTGAAACTACTTCATCAGATGTTGGGCCATCAAATGAAGTAGTATCAGGTACATTGTTTGTTTCTTTAGATTATGCCAATGTGTTGTTTGATTCAGGGTCTACACATTCATTAATTTCTGAGAAGTATTCTAGTAAATTGAGAATTCCATCTCAAGATATGAATCCTGAACTTATGGTAAAAATGCCAGGGTGAAATGTTGAGACAAAAATAAATTATAAGAACCTTCATGTCCTTGTGTGCAGAAAGAATCTACCTGCAAACCTTATTGTTTTTCCTCTAGTAGAGTTTGATGTTATTTTGGGTATGGATTGGCTTTCTATTTATCATGCTAAGATTGACTGGAGAGCTAAATAGGTTTCTTTTCAGAAAGATTTTCAGTTTGTGTACAAGAATGAACCCTTACTTTTGATAACATATTAGGATGCTGAGAAACTAGTAAAAGATGGAAATGAATATTACCTTGCACATATTGTTGAAAATAAAGGAACTATTCATATTAATGAGTACCAGTGGTAAATGAGTATCTGGATATTTTTCCTGACTATTTTCCTAGTATAATACCTGATCAGGAAGTTTAATTTACTGTTGACTTAGTTCCTGATGCTAATCCAATTTCAAAACCCCCTTATCAAATGGATCAAATTGAACTTTTAGAGTTAAAGAAGCAATTACATGAGTTATTAGATAAAGGTTTCATTCGACCTAGAACATCACCATGGGGTGATTCTATATTGTTTGTTAAAAATAAATATGGTTTAATGAGATTTTGCATTTATTATAGAGCATTGAATAACATCACTATTAAGAACAAGTATCCTTTGACTCATATCGATGATTTGTTTGATCAGCTCTAGGGAGCTCAGTATTTTTCAAAGATTTATTTGAGGTCAGGTTACCATTAGTTGAAAGTAAAGGAATCAGAAAATCTGAAGACCGCGTTTCACACTAGATATGACCATTATGAATTTGTAGTTATGCCTTTTGGGTTAACCAATTCACCTGCTGTATTCATGGATCTTATGAATATAATTTTCGGTGAGTTCTTGGATAAGTTTGTGGTTGGGTTCATTAATGATATTTTGGTTTATTCTAAAAGTAAAGAGGACCATAAAAGTCATTTAAGGGTTGTCTTACAAACCTTAAAAGAAAAGAAACTATATGGGAAATTCAGCAAGTGTGATTTTTGGTTACAACAAATTTCTTTCCTTGGTCACATTGTTTCAAAAAATGGAATAACTGTTGATCCTTATAAAACAAAAGTTGTTGAAGAATGGCCAAGACCCACAAATATAACCGAGATCTGTAGTTTTCTTGGTTTGGAAGGTTATTACTGGAGGTTTGTTGAAAATTTATCACAGTTATCTAGCCCAATGACTAAGTTAACTCGAAAAGGTGTTAAGTTCGTCTGGACAAAAGAATGTGATGATTTTTTTCAGGAATTGAAAAGAATATTGGCGAATACTCTAGTTTTGGAACTGCCTTCCAGAAATGGTGAGTTTGTTATCTACAGCGATGCTTCGTTGAAAGGACTTGGTTGTTTCCTAATGCAGAATGATCAGGTAATTGCTTATGCTTTACGTCAGTTGAAACCTCGTGAGTTAAATTACCCTACACATTATTTAGAATTAGTTGATGTTGTTTTTTCTTTAAAAATTTGGAGGCATCATCTGTATGGAGTAAAATGTGAAATATATAATGACCACAAAAGTTTTAAGTATATATTCACTCATAAATAATTGAACATGAGACAGAGGAGGTGGATAGAATTAATCAAGGATTATAATTGCACGATCCATTACCATCCGAGAAAAGAAAATAAAGTGGATGATGCTTTTAGTCGAAAAAGTAATGCTTAATTAACCATACTACGTTTGGAATGAGCTCCTTTGGTTTTTGATTTGATGAAATTTGGCATAGAAGTTGTTGGTGCAGGAAATTACTCTGTTTTGTTTTAGGTGTTAGTGAAATCATCTCTATCAGATAGAATTAAGTAGCGTAGAAGGAATACAATGAGTTGCAAGAAAAGGTAGAGTTAGTTTAGAAGGGTAAGTTTCCTGATTTTAACATTGATAATGATTGTGTCTTGAGGTTTGGGAAGATATTATGTGTGCCTTGTGATTCATAGTTAAAGAAAGAGTTATTATGTGAAGCTCATAGTTCTCCTTTTTTAGTTCATCCTGGCAGTACTAAGATGTACAAAGATCTTCGAGAGTATTACTAGTGGGATTAAATGAAAAGAGATATTACTGACTTTACTATGAAGTGTTTGAATTGTCAACAGGTTAAAACAGAGCAGTAGTTATCGAAAGGGATGCTTCAGCCTTTACCGGTGCTATAGTGGAAATGAGAAAATATATCCATGGACTTCGTTGTGGGATTACCGAAGAAATCTCAAGGTAATAATTCAATCTGGGTTATAGTTGATCGATTTACTAAATCTTCCCATTTATTTCCTATTCGAGATACTTTTCTTCTATATCAACTTTCTCGGTTGTATGTTAAAGAGATAATCAGGTTGCATGGAGTTCCCCTCTCTATTGTATCTGATTGTGATCCCAGGTTTACTTCTAACTTTTGGAAAGGCCTTCAGAAGTCATTGGGTACTGAATTAAATTTTAGTACAACTTTTCATATTCAATCAGATGGGCAGTCAGAACGAACAATTCAGAAATTAGAGGATATGCTATGTGCTTTCTCAATGGATTACCAGGGAAGTTGGGACCAACATCTTTCATTGATTGAATTTTCTAATAATAACAGTTTTCATTCCAGTATACAGATGGATCCATTTGAGGAATTATATGGGAAGCGGTGTCGAACTCAAGCTTTTTGGGATGAAGTAGGTGAAAGGAAGTTCATGGGACCATAATTGGTAGAAGAGATGGAAGAAAAAGTTTAGTTGATTCAGAATCACATGAGAACATCATAGAGCAGGTAGAAAAGTTATGCGGATAACCGAAGGAAGGATCTTTCATTTGAGGTAGGTGATCATGTCTTTCTCAAAGTTTCTCCATGGAAAAGTGTGATGCGTTTTGGTAAGAAGGGAAAGTTGAGTCTAAGGTTCACTGGACCTTATGAAATCCTAGAAAAAGTTGGATCAGTTGCGTACATAGTGTATTTACCTCCAAGTTTATCCCAAGTACACAATGCTTTTCACGTTTCAATATTGAGAAAGTATATGCCAGATCCATCTCATGTTTTGAGCCCAAATGTAGTTTAGTTGGAAGATAATCTCTCTTATGAGGAACAACTAGTCCAGATTCTTGACCAAAGAGAGAAAGGGTTGCGGAATAAGGTAATTTATCAGGTAAAGGTTTTGTGGAAAAACTATATGGTTGAAGAGCCAATGTGAGAATTTGAAAATGCTATGAGGGATAAATACCCCCACTTATTTGATAAGTGAATAGAATTGCGGGGATGCAATTCTCAAAAGGGGGAAGGATGTAACATCCCAAGTAAATAAATAATAATACATTTTCATATTTATTAATACTTGTGAATTAAATATTAATTTTATTTTAAAGGGGATGCTATGTTCGATGACGAACCCAATACACAACAATGCGTTTCTTTGAAGTCTAATGTTACACACAATGCTAAGTCATACTGAAAAATAATAATATAATATTATTTTAAATGGTAGTTAACGCCTAGCCGTTGTAATGGCAGGAATGAACAGAACTAACTACAATATTATTATACATGTTTGTTAAATGTTTTTACATTTATCCAATAAAATTTAGAAGCTTAAAATGTGAATGAATTTTACTAGAAAGGCTCAGTCAGAGACAAAGTCTATGACCATTTATTAAAATAATGAAAAAGTACAGCAGGCAAGCATAACAAACAAGAGCAAGCAGTTACATGTCAGAAATCATACCCATCACCATATCCATCGCCATCGCCAGGATCAAGCGCCTCATCTGCGGTGGCCGATTCCCATTCCGAACTTTCATACTGCTTCAGGATCTTCGCATACTTTTTTCTGAGATTTAATTTTTCCAAATACACAAACTCCTCAGAATAAATCATCCCATTACTTTTACTAATAGAGGATCTGGTAGACATCGGCTTTGGTATAGAAGAATAATCCTTCCGCTGCCTTCTTCTTGGTGGGGCAGACACAACACCCTCATTCCCCGCTACAACCTTCTTTCCAAACTGCACAACATCACTAAAAGAAGCTCGACCTTGACCATCATTCTCCTTTTCACTGTCAGATATGTCCCCCCATTTCTTAGTGACAATCACATTCTAGTAGCCGCTATTCCCGCCCTGCTCCTTCCCAACAAGACTGTTACTGTCAATCATCGCTAAACACTGTGGCTGCACCACAGGCCCATGATCTTCAATCATCCCATTCCGCAAAACACCTTCTCCAGAAACAACATCTTGCGGATGCATCCCACCTGGAAACTTACCTCCTTCAGTCCATGGAGAAGCCTCTCCGAAAATTCCCCCTTGATCCAATACCTTATCACAAATCTTGCTGCCATTCTGATCACACACGAAATCCAGACCCATCACCCCACTGTCCTGCTTAGCAGGTGTGACAGACATCCGTCCAGGAGCCAAATCAGGATCAATCTGGCCCTGACCCTCTTCTAATTCTTCATTCATCAGACCAAATAAACAATTTCTGACTTCAATATGCTCCACCTGCTGCACATGCTGTGTCATCAGCCCAGGAGAAGCCCTTTTAAAAAACACGCTTTTGTTTTGACAACGAGAATTAATTTTAAATTAATTTCTGCCACTTATGTGTTTCGAATTTGGAAAAATGGATTCCATATTTGGAATCAGGAGGTCCAAATTTTGTAAATAGGTAACTTTTATTTTTAGTCATTATGAATATTTACTTCAATAAATATTTTATTTACCATAGTTAAAAGGTAAATCTGGTAAATAAGGGTAAAAAAATAATATTATAATAATATTAAATTACCCTAACATGTGTCCTAATCCTATTGGTTGATACATGTCTAACCATGGTCATCCTTGGGTCGATTTCGGGACCCCATTGGGCCACTTGGGAGTGATAATGACACTTTATATTAATTAATTTAAAGGCAAAAATGACATAAACATATATATTTTAGTAAATCAATTCTTACATGGGGTTATATAAGATATCTCTTTGACTATAAATATTAATTTTATAGCTAAAAATATTTCCTACATTATGGTATTTTTTTTATAATTTTTAGACATCAAATAAATAAACTTATTTATGACACAATAATGATGCAGTGTTTACCTCATTAACGAATGATTTAAATAAATAAGATTATAAAGATTAAAACAATATCTAAAACCTGTCCAATTATTATTGGATGATTTTATTTTGAACAAGAGTCATCTTATCTTCTACTTTAATAAGTTTTGGACCTTTAGAAATCAAAAATCATTATATAATAAAATAATATTTTCAAACTTTCCTAAAGAGCCCCTCCCCCCTTATAAAAATCCATCACCTATAACCCATTACTCACACCTCTCAAGCCTCTTGGATCATCCAAACTTTGCCCAATTAAGCACCCTACATCCATATCTTCCACCTAGAAGACTTACCTTAGGCAGAAGTCACTTTAAGAAATCCTTTTGGTTCAAACCAAAGGGAGTTACCCGAATTAAAGGTAACATATTCTCTTAAATTATTTTCTTTTATTTTACTTCTCCAACCCCTAAACACTTTTTATTACTTTATTTTATAAAAAAAAAGTTTAATAAATATACTAGGTTTTTTTATGAGAATAATTTGAACTACACTTACACACACTTCCATCTAATGGGTAAAGAACATACTGTTTCTTTGGACGATGAACTAACACCTCACAAAACGATGATTGTTCAATTATCTCCTACCTCCTATTATGGTGGAAATTATGATGGAACTGTATTTATATGTGATATATATTATATTTATATTGTCTCTATGCTTATGTATTTTTCATTTATATCATACCTTTATGGTTTCCATAATGGGTAAACACGATAATTTCATTTGAGGAAGTGCGGACTACCGCCCCCTCAAAGTGATATGACCCATTCATGCCATACGTGGGACATATAAAGGATAGAGTTAATGAAATTATATATGATATTATACTGGAATTATAATATACCTATTCATCATTAATTTTTCATTCTATTAAAATACAAAATATAAATGAAAGTAGCGTTCATGCATATGTACGACTTACCGTCTCCATGAATGGTGCATTTCATTTCTTATCTGCAAATGTTATGTAATATTATAAATACATATATATAATAGATATATATGATATATATGATATCTAAATCATGAATATAATTATAGAGATAATGTAATTTTTACAACATGAACAACTTGTAATTATAAGAAGTTCATTTTTGACTCAAGTACCAAATATCGACAAAACGACCATTATTAACTTAAATGATTGCATAATGTTTATAACATGGTAGTAAGTGATATAAAAAGAATAATAAACTTGAAAAAGGTTCTTAATCAAGTAGAAATTAACTTTAGTTTATTATTCAGGTGATTAAATAACTAATGGGTCAAGTTGGACACGAGGTAAGGGACTTCGTATCAATATCCTTTCATTGAGGCATATTTTGTTTTATCCACGACTTTCTTTTATACGGTGTATAAACACCTTTGACTTTTCATTTCATTCAAATTGAACCTTTTTTTATGAGGTGTTTTACTAAACGAAAAAAATAATGTTTCTTTTAATGTAAGCGGTGACAACGACCTTTTCTGCCACTGCGAGTATTATTTGATCTATGGCTTCCTTAACAAGCCATAATGTTTTTAAAAGGAAAATAAATACCATATACTCTTTTACATATTTTGGTATTGAAAATGGTTTTGATAATGGATTTGTTATGCCAATATATTTAATTGATGTGGAAATGTTATCTTTCCTTTATGTTTGTTTTATGTGTTATGAATATGTCATGGTTCTTGGGAATTGTTTACATATACGGGTGATTCAGTGATAAATCTAGGGCAGGTGATCCCGAGATAGCTCTCCAATGCATTGGGTAACGTGATGGAGGTAAACATGAATGTTTCTCCTAAGATATTTAGGGAATATACTGTGATGAGTATTCCAAATGTAACTCCCTACGTAGCTGTGGAAGCTACAACATAAGTTTGTTATGGATTCCAAAAGTTACCTTTATGATTTGTGATTACTATGTGTTATTCATAAATCTTATGATTTCATGAGGTATGTTAAAGAGCTTATGTTATGTATGTATTAATGAACTAATGTTTTCTTTCTTTGTTTTATAACCCTTACTGATCTTTTTATTCTCATCCCAAGTTTTGAAATGTTTTTCACTAGACTTAAAGATGAATAGGGTCAAGGATGGGATCAAGGAAAAGTCATGCAATCTAAAACATGGAACTAGACATGACTCTTTTTTTCAAGAGTTTTTATTTTATGAAAAAAATATAAACTGAGTAGAAGTGTCTACTTTTTAATTTTTGAGATGTAATGTAATAGCTATGGCCTAATTATCTAAAACTATAAACTTGAAAAGATCCTCAATGTGAATTATTCATTTAATTCAAGATTATGTAATGTTTAAGGCTGGGTCCTTATATCATGCATGTAGAAAAAAATGTATTTGATAATTTTATCGCAGCGTTACTAAATATTCCTAAAAAAAAATGAAAGATGGAATCAAGGATAGGTTGGATATGATTGAAATGAGGATAAGGGAAGAGTTGACACCAGTGAAGGGTAAAGGGTGGACTTTTCTTCCTCCAGCAGCTTAAAATCTATCCAGATAGGAAAAATTGAATTTTTTTCCTTTTCATTTATAGTGTAAAAGTTCCATAGGGGTATTTATAAAATATCAAGAATGTCATGTCAATGACTAATATGAATTTATCGGGAATAAAATCACACAAATATCATGTTTTAATACAATATTTGATGTTTGTTTCTTTTTTTTCATTCTCCCTAAAAATGTATGACATTTATTAACTAGTCTTTGATTCTTTTTCATATCCATATGTAGTAAAGTTATAGACCTAAAAAATTTACCAATCATGAATAAGGAGGTTGAAGTCATATTATGTTAATTAGAGATGTTATTCCCATAATCATTATTTGATATAATGGTCCAAATAATGGTTCAATTGGTTAAATAGGTTAAACTATGTGGTCCTATCCATTACAAATGGATGTAACCTATTGAAAAATATATAAATATTTTGAAAGGGTATGTCAAGAATCAATGTTGGACAAAAGGTTGTATTGCATAATGATATATTATTGAAGAGGATATTGAATTATGTATTGATTATATATCATATGTTGATAGTGTTATTCTCCCAAAGCCTCATCACAACAGATGCCTTATGGGAAAAGGGATTTCCGGAAGAGATGTTGTTACAATTACCTTCACATAGTGGGAGAAATAGCACCTTTAAATTTAACATAACAGTGAAGATGTTGATCCATATGTTTAATCCCACAAAGAAATTCTTAGAGATTTGAATCCATCAAGGGATAAATTATGGATATCAAATAAACATAATCAATAGTTTATAGGATGGTTCTGAGATAAAATTTATAAAAAATTATCTAAAAATCCAAACTCAATTGCCGAACAACTTCGATGGCTAGCCAAGGGACCGGATGAAAATGTTATATCTTACACTGGTTTTGTAATCAGTGGTTATATGTTCTATATAAAAGAACACGATGACCAAAATATGATGCAAAATAGTGGAGTTATGCCCATGGAGGAAGCAATGAACATATCTGGTTCCAAGGATATAAATTCAATTTATAAAAATATGTCATATTTTGGAATTATCGAACATATATATGAGTTGTGTTATACAACATTTCAAGTGTCAACTTTCCATTACAAATGGGATGATAATTGGAGTGCAGTGAAAGTTAATGAAATGGGATTTGTGAAGGTGAATTTTAGTGTATAAGGGGAAAAGAAAAGCCATTCATAAAGGAATCACAAGCAGTGCAAGTATTTTATGTCTCATATCTAAAAAACAAGAATCAGTCAATTGTCTTGCTGGAGACTAAAACAACTATTAGTTTAGATGAAAATTCAATCGAGGATGAACCTTTCATTAGGAGATCATAATCAATTCATGTTGTTCCCAATGTAGAAAATGTATTTTATATTATAGGGGAACACAAAGAGGGAATTTGGATTTTCTACAGAGGAGAAAAATCCATAAAACCTTTAAAAAAATAAATAGAGTTCAATTAAAAGGTAAAAGTGTGTTTTAATATACTATGTTTTTCATCATAATATTATATTTTCTCTACTACATTAACATAATGTAAATTAAATGTTTGACTAATCATGAAGATAATGTCTTCTGCACATGATGATGTTACAAATCCTATAGAAGAATAGACTATAATGAAGGAAACCCTTTGAGAATATTTAAATGTAATGTTACAATACACTTTATATATTTTACCAAAAAATTATATAATTAAACTTTGATTTAATTTTTATTATTCCTTGAAGAGTTAATTTATTTTAGAAAAATTTTGTCCATATTTCATGCCTTTCTTCACTAAAAATACCACAAAAATTTTCTCCCTCAAAACTTTTTCACCCCTATAGTGTTGGAATTTACCACTTTCCTTCAAGTTCTCTCCACTTCCTTTATAGGAAGAGAAATGGTACTACCTCAGCTCAATCATAAAGGTAATATTTACGTTTTCATAGTAAAATCATTGTCCATAAAATTAATTTATTATTTTATATTTATGTTTTTATTTATTTATTTTTAGTATTACTCATATAATAATTTTTTTCTTATACAGGTGGATTATTTTGTTCGAGTTGGGCTTGTTTATTTGAAGCTACTCATGCTTGTGAGAGATTAGACTCTGAGGCTGAAAGTGAGATAATGAAAATAAGGAAATGGTTAAAGAATATATACAACCATCATGAAAAGGTAAATTCCTACTACTTATTTAATTATTATTTTTCATCATTTTATCTACTATTTGTAAGTTAATTTCCTTATCATTTTTATCTAATACTTATTTAATTTTTTTCACAGACCTTTTAGGAAGTCATATTTTTCTTTCAACTATGTAAAAAAATCCTCAAAATATATAACATGATCATTTCTTCCAATGTTACCATGATTTCCATTTCCTTTGTTTTTTGAACTACCAACACAACATATTGATTTGATTTTCTTAGTCGAAAAACCTTTTTCGGCTAAAAACATCAACTCAATATGCAGTGTTGGGAGTTCAAAAAACAAGGATAATTTTAATCATGGTAACATTGGTAGTTTGTATTGTTTTGATACTTTATGATGTGTAGGAATCATATGCACCTAAATCTAACACATAGTGTGACCGATATGACTCTAAGTGCGTCTTTTTATTTAAAATTGACATTAATTTTAGTAAAAAAGACAAATTACATAATCAAAATTGATAAAAACAAATGGGATTGTTTTTATACTTTATTATAATTATCCATATGTCATTTTTGACATGTAGTAATTATCCTCAACTCAATCCGATAAACAATGTACCCGGTATGACTCAAAGTATCCGTTATCAGTTTAAAATTGACATTTTAGTTCAAAAAGTGTCACTCACTAAAAACTGAGAAAACATACTAGGTTTTATTGATAATTTAGAAAAATGATTCATAATTAAATTTTGAAATGTAGGAATCATTCTCACATCAAAATGACACATGATGTGATCAGTATGACTCAAAGTGCGTGTTTCCAATTTAAAATGAGATTTTAGTAAAAAAGACAAGTGATGTAATCAAAACCAATAAAAAACATTTATATTATTTTTATACATTATTAAAACTATCCATAAGTCATTTAAGATGTTTAATAATCAACCGCAACTAAATCCAACGCATGGTGTGACTGGTATGACTCAAAGTACACCTTTTTATTTAAAACCGAAATTAATTTTAGTAAAAAAGACAACTGACATACTCAAAAATAATAAAACACATTAGGATTGTTTTTATACTTTATAAAAACAATCCATAAGTAAATTTTTATGTGTATGAATCAGTCTCACATGAATCCAATATACAATGTGCCCGATATGACTCAAAGTGTCTGTTATCATTTTAAAATTAACATTTTAGTTCAAAAAGTTTCACCCAATGAAAACTGATCAAACATGCTCAGATTATCTTGATAATTTAGGATAAATATTCATAAGTCATTTTTAATGTGTAGGAATCAGTCTCATATGAAACTGGAACATGATATGATTGGTATGACTCAAATTACGTGTTTCTAGTTTAAAATGGCACTTTCTTATGCATGGTGTGACCTATATGACTCCAAGTGTGTCTTTTTATTTAAAAATGACACCAATTTTAGTAAAAAATATAAATAACATACTCAAAAACAAGAAAACACATTAGTATTATTATTATATAAAAATGATAAATAGGTTATTTTTTAAATATAAGAATTATACATACCTCAATATGACACACGATGTGCCTAGTATGACTCAAAGTGTCAGTTATCAGTTTAAAATTGATATTTTAGTTCAAAAAGTGTCACACACTGAAAATTGAGAAAATTATATCTGATTGTCTTGATAATTTAAGAAAATTATTCATAATTCATTTTTGATGTTTAAGAATCATTATCACATAAATCCTACACATAATGCGACCAGTATGACTCAAAGTGCATGTTTCCAGTTTAAAATGATATTTTAATAAAAAAGACAAGTGACATACTCAAAATAGAGAAAACACATTCTTATTGTTTTTATAATTTAGGAAAATTATCCATAATTTATTTAATATATGTATGAATTATATACACCTCAATCTGATGCATGGTGTGATCGATATGACTCCAAGTGCATCTTTTTATTTAAAATTGATAGTAATGTTAGTAAAAAAGAAAATTGAAATACTAAAAACCGAGAAAACACATTCATATTATTTTGATACTTTATGAAAACAATCCATAATTAATTTTTAATGTATAGGAATCATCCTCACCTCAATTCTATACATGATGTTCCCGGTATGACTCAAAGTGTCTCTTATCTGTTTAAAATTTATATTTTAGTTCAAAAAGTTTTACTCCCTAAAAATCGATAAAACACATTCAAATTGTCTTGATAATTTAGGAAAACAATTTATAAGTCATTTTTTATATGTATGAATCATTATTAAATCAAAATGACACATGATATAACTGGTATGACTCAAAGTGCGTGTTTCCAGTTTAAAATGACATTTTAGTAAAAAAACAAGTGATGTACTCAAAATTGGGAAAACACATTTGGATTGCTTTGATACTTTATAAAAATGATCCATAAGTAATTTTATACATGTAAAAATAATAAAAACCTCAATCCGTTTCATGGTGTGGCATATATGATCCAAGTACATCTTTTTATTTAACATTGACATTAATTTTAGTAAAAAAGACAATTGACATACTCAAAACTAAGAAAATGCATTCATATTGTTTCGATACTTTAGGAAAATGAACCATAAGTCATTTTTATGTGTATTAATTAGTTACACCTCAATCAGACACATAATGTGATCAGTATGACTCAAAGTGTCCATTATTAGTTTAAAATTTATATTTTAGTTCAAAAAGTTTCACTCATTGAAAACCAAGAAAAACACTTGGATTGTCTTGATAATTTAAGACACCAATTCATAAGTTATTTTTGACATGTAGAAATTCATATCATGTCAAACTGACATAGGGTGTGAACGGTATGAATCAAAGTGTGTGTTTCTAGTTTAAAATGATATTTTATTAAAAAATATAATTGACATAATAAAAATTGAGAAAACACATGAAAATTGTTTCGATACTTTAGGAAAATTATCCATAAGTCTTTTGAGATATATAGGAATCAAATTCACCTCAATCCGATGCACGATGTGTCTAACATGACTTCAAGTGCATCTTTTTATTTAAAATTGTCATTAATTTTAGTAAAAATGACAACTATATACTCAAAACCAAGAAAAAACATTCAGATTGTTTTTATACTTTAGGGGAAAAAATAATCCAAAATTCATTTTTGACGTGTAGGAATCATCCTCACCTCAATCTGATACATGATGTTCGCGGTATAACTCAAAGTGTCTGCTATCAGTTTAAAATTCATATTTTAGTTTAAAAAGTGTCACTCACTGAAAATTGAAAAAAAATGCTTAGATAGTATTGATAATTTAGAAAAATGATTCATAAGTCATTTTTGATGTGTAGGAATCAGACTCATGTCAAACTGACACATGATGTGACCAATGTGACTTAAAGTGCATGTTTCCAGTCTAAAATGACATTTTAGTAGAAAAGATAAGCGACATTCTCAAAACTAAGAAAATACATTCAGACTATTTTGATACTTTAGGAAAATGATCCCTAAGTCATTTGAGACATGCAGTAATCATTTGCACCTCAATCCGACATATGGTGTGACCGATATGACTCCAAGTGTATCTTTTTATTTAATAAGTGTCATTTTAGTTTAAAATGCACATTACATCACCAAAACTGAGCAAACAAGACTAGATTTTTTTCATCATTATATCTACTATTACTTAATTAATTTACTCATAATTTTTATCTTATACTTATTTAGTTAATTTTCATAGAGATAATGCTTGAAGACAAATAAGAAATGACGTGACATGCAAGAATCAACTGCAACTCAATCTGATACATAATGTTCCTGGTATGACACAAAATTTGGTTTAAAATTAAAATTTTCTATTTAATTTATTTATTTATATTATTAATAACATAAATTTTTTTTTTCTTATATAAGTGAATTATTTTTCTTGAGTATGGGTGGTTTGTTTGACAATAGCATGAGTCGGGGTCAGGGGAAAAATACAAAGGAACATTGATGTTTTTGAATGTATGTAATAATTTGTAATTGATCATGTAGTTATATAAACCAATGTTTTAAATGTTATAATAAAGTGTTTTTTTCTAGTATTTGTGTTATAAATTTAATTTCAATTAAATTCAGTATTGGTACTTGATATTTATGATTTTTGATACTATTTTTGGTGTTTCACTATGCTATTACAACACACTGTAGTATGTCCCTTTATCAGTGCTACTAAATGCACTGATAAAATCATAGGGATTTTAATTATTCTCTAGTAGTCAACACTTCTCTATAACTAATAAAGGCCATTTTTATCACTGTTAAAGACAAGTTTTGTAGTAGTGATTAGACCATCCATTTGGTGCATCACCACATACAACTTGATCCCACCCAACACCCACCTTCTAACCCCTTAGCTGGGAATCCTCTACCTGCTATACTAAAGATGAATATACTCTCATCTAAAAAAATTCATCCTCTACCACTAACCTCTCCCATATCAAGATGCATCATGGGGATCTCTTCCATCACTCTCCAAGAATGTCCAGACTCATGTATAACATCACTACATGAATTCATGCTTAGTGAATCAACTACAGTATTACCCTTCCCCAGTGTATATGAAATATCAAAGTCATAATATTATAAGAAATTCATCCATCATCATTGTAGTAAGTTTAGGTAATGTTGGGAGAAGAAATACCTCAGGCTCTTATGATTATTGAAAACCAAAAAACATTTTTTGATGCGGTAGTGTCTCCAAAACTTCAAGACAAACACAACCATTGATAATTTGATATCATGAATTAAATAGTCATGCTCATAGGGTCATTAGTTTCAAGACCCATAAGAAACACTGCCCTTTTCTGCATCAGTACACTACATAATCCAAGAAATTAAGTGTTATAAAAAACCTCAAACTAAACTCCCACTTGTGGAAAATGAATAACTGGGGTGCTAACCAACTTCTCCTTCAGGTACTTGAAAGCTTCCTGACACTATTCAGTCTATAAGAACGTTTGGTCCTTTATCATAAAGGTTGTCAGAAGAGTTAGAATATGAGAAGATTCAGGTGAGAATATCCTATAATAACCTATAAGACTAAGGAAACACCACACCTCTACAACATTCTTGGGGGATTCTGAAGAAAAAAAATGCATCGATATTCAAAGAATCCACAACTACTCCATGTTGGGACATGACATTACCCAAGAAAAAAATTCCATGAGACCAAAAATCACACTTTGATAGATTCCCAATTAGCTCTTGATGATAGAGAACTCCAAAAATTTCTTGCATATGCTCTACGTTCTCCTCCTCAGAAGTACACAAGGATGTCGTCGATGAACATAACCACAAACCAATCCAGAAACTCTTGGAACTATGCATTCATCAACCCCATGAATATATCTGGATCGTTCATCAAACCAAATGACACCATAATGAGATCATAATTCCCATTACGACATCATAAAGTAGTCTTCAAAATATCTTCATCCTTTACCTGCATCTAATGATATTTCACCCATAGATTGATCTTCGAGAACCAACTAGAACCTTTCAGATGACCAAATAAACCATCAATCCATTGAAGAGGATATATAATCTTCATTATCACTTGATTCGAGAGATTATAATCGATACATCAGAACATACTACCATTATCATTCTTTGCAAACAAAACTGGATCACCCTAAGGTGACACACTCAGCTGAATAAAACCTCACTATAAGAGATCCTCGATCTGTATATGCATCTCCCACAACTCAAATGGATCTATCATATATAGATACATCAATATCAGAGAAGTTACAGACTGTATATCTATCCCAAACTCTATTTTCCATCAAGGGGTAGCGCTATAACCTCTTTAGGAAAGACATCAGGGTACTCTTCTACAACCCTAAGAAACACTTCTAGCTAAACCTACAAAAAACTTAGCATCAACTTTTCTATCAAGGAATAAAAGGATAAGGAACACCTTTGACCCATTTGATGGACTCACTTGCCAATGAACATAACATAATCTCCATCAGCATCATAGAATACAATCTTATTCCTGAATAAATCCATGATATCCCACACCAAATACATCCAGTCCATGCTGAAGATGATTTTGTATAGTTGTATCTTCAAATATAGGAAGTCTCCCCAAGATAAGTGTTTCCACAACATTAGCTCATAGTTTATACTTCACATAAATTAGCTCAGCCTCTAACTAGAATATTTAATGCCAAGGGAACTAGAAGCCTCTCTACTTCAAGTCCCAAATCATAGTCTGGGATAGGTGAAACCAAAAAGCGCGTAGCTCTTGAATCAAATAATTCATGAACCCAAGTAGAAAATAAGAAAATGGTACATCGAATGATGCCCATATTGCCTAGTGCTAACAACTCTAGAGCATGCAGCTATCCACAACCTGCTCCATGACCTATATGACCCTGATGATAACCACCTCCATTTATGCACTCCACTTTTTTAGGATGAGGAGAATCACAGGGTTGTTCTCTATTTTCCCCATATCTCCTATGCTGATCAAGGGCTAGAGCACCCTATTGCTACTACATCAGATAAAACTACTGCAATTAAGGAACCTGAAGTAGACCACTACCTGTACTCTTTCTGCTCATAAAGTTCAGAAATTCACCACTTATGATCTTGACATGAACAATAAAAACACTAAACCCAATAAAATGAGATGAAGAAGGTTTAAACCTACCAATGGTTATATGAAAAACCTTTTGTCCAGGAAACTTAGAACCCTAGAACACAACTTTTATACATTGATAATTCATATGACTCCCCTCTTGTGATGATCTAGTCCTGGATAGTGTCCTCTCAATAACATCCGCTCTCACTAGCACCATGATATATGTTGGAAACATAAATAGGGAAACCTAGAACTAGATATCTGGATATAAAGACTCTTTAAAATGTATCTCCTTGACCTCCTCATCTAAAAACTAGTCTAAAGCATATCAAAGAAGGTTCCTGAAAGGGAACCTAAACTCCCACATACTGGATCTCCCCTATCGAAGGGTCAATGGATCTTGATGACTATTCACCTTTTCGATTGAATAAAGAAACTCATCTCGGGCCTAATCTTGTAAATTGTCCCATGAAACAACCGACTCCTTGTGATCCTTGAGGAATAAGAACCACCACTATTTGACAACCCCATATAACATCATCACCACCAATGAAACTCAGTGCTCCTTCCAAGCATATATCAAAATGAAGGCTATATTTACCTCCTAAAACCAGTCCTATATCATTAAAATCAAAATGGACCCCTCATACTTCTGTAGACCCTAGAACTGAAACTCTTGAAGCGTCCTCCTTTAAGTGTCCTCGTCATCAACCTCAACTCTACAATGATCTGCTAGCATGTCCTGCTGAATATCATCGGCAAAAACCTGATTTGGATATTTACCTAGAGCCATTCTTGAAAATGATCAAATGCTTAGAGACTCCTAAACCCAAAATATATAATATTTAAGATTAATTAGTTAAAGTTCAACATAATCCCAAGGTCTACCCATTTCAAACACAGGTGAAAATAAGAATAATTCATGATCCTTACCCAGGTCTCTACCCCACAACTAGTAACACCTCTATTGGTAGGCTTAGTAAACTTAAATTTCCTTGCATCAGATCACATAGGTCCCTAAATACACATGTCCTAGCCATACTCCCTTGTTTACATTTCTTTCTAGGCTCAGCTAACACTATTTACCTACCAACCCATGCATTCCTCACCTATACCTACCTCCAAACTCCATATTATCCCTCAAACTGACCTTTGATACCACTTAGTCATGACCCCCTACCCCTAAAACTACCCCTATTAGGTTGGAAATTTGATAAGAGAGACAATGATGCATGAATCCTACCTCCAATATACCATGGGTTGACGACAAGCACCGAGGGTGTATCATACACACAAATGGGAGACATTACCCTCTAATAAGAACATGAGGAACAAGAGATAAGAAAAACCCACCAACCGACTCCTTATAAAAAAAGGTAAATAAATATCCCAATTCATGCATGTAATTTCATTCAACTAAAAAATTTTAAAAAGGGGAAATACAAGTACCAAAAGAAAATCCCTGATAGTGACCATGAATCCCAAACAACTCCTTAACAACTCCATGAGATAGTGATATCTAACTCAATAAACTACCAACTCATGTAGTCCTAAAAAATAATTTATATATATGTAGGGTGATCATAATAGGTATACTTAGTAGGATCCTCCTCGAAGACTCTCATGAAAAATATAAATAAAGAATACTAAATCTTAGTGAATAAAAAAGTGAAGCTAAATTGTCACCTAATTAGGTATTCTAAGTTCCCAACCTCACTATGAATCTCTCAAAAAGTATAACATATAAGTAATAATATAATATCCAACATAATATCAAAAAAAGTTACCCCACTACCTCTTCCCCACTAGTTTTCCACTCTACCCTAACGTCGCATGTCCTGAGTCATCTCTCTCTAATAATAAATCCTTCTCAAAAACACTTGGGAAACTGTAACGTATAATATACCCCGTGCATCACATATTCTATTCATAAGAATCTATATCTCCATATAGTAACTGAGTAGTTTTTGAGAGCCAATACAACCCATACATCATGTATTATACCTCAATCCATTACAAAACCCATAAACAATATACCTATAATAATCCTTAGGAAACTATACCCAGAGAAACATATGCATGAAATAACCAAAATCCATCATATCCCTCTACACACATATATGGGAAACATATCCACCATGCATACTAGAACATAATACTACCAGGAGAATACAGAAGATAAAGATGGGGTAGTTAGCTATCTATTCCTTACTAACTTGGATATTGGGTAAAACAACCCCAGAGTACACTAGGTGTCATTTTCCCTACCGGAATGGGTGGGTAGCATATAAAATCACATAACATAAGAATATATATAGATCATAAAAAAAATAATGGAAACTACCTATCCTTAACCTCAACTATAGTTATCATCTCTCAGACACCTAACTACCACCAATAAGGACTAGATATCCTGTAATTACACAAGCATTTCAAGAAGACTTTCATTTAATTATTTCTTTTAAAAATTTCATAATTACATTAATTATTAAATAAATTACATTCCCTACAGGAATAAACCAACCTCTTACAATGTTCCTTAATATTTATCATCATTTTAGGATTCTTCCAAACCTTTAATACCATAGGTTAAATTA
This sequence comes from Viscum album, assembly GCA_963277665.1. Lineage (NCBI taxonomy): Eukaryota > Viridiplantae > Streptophyta > Magnoliopsida > Santalales > Viscaceae > Viscum > Viscum album. The sequence goes on along the minus strand of OY728121.1, from coordinate 648,435,631 downwards.
TTTATCATTATTACCATCCCATAATTCCAGGTACTCTAGGACTCATCCTAAGATACCATGAAAGTTTCATAAACCATGAACATCCAAACACATTAAGAAGTGGGGAAATAAATGTAGAAAAAAATAAAAAACCTTCCATAATTTAAAGAATATTAATTATCAAGAAATCATCCCAGATTTAAGAACAAAAAATAATAAGTAACCCTAGGTTCAAAACACTCTATCAACCCGGTGCCATCCATGACACCACAATGCTTTTCACCATCCATCCCGCCATCTCAGGCGTCAAATTCTGCAATAACCTAGGAATCCTTTCCCATTTTCCATCAAACTATCAACCATCCCAAGATCAAACCACATCACATAGTAAGTATCCTCATCCAGAGCAATCATACAAGGAAACAAACAAACAAAAACAGTAAACAAGGCATCCATTCCCTTAAACCAAGGTATCCAGCCTTTATAAACAAACATGATTGCTCAAACCCAAACAACTGTCTTCATCAAAAAACCAATTTTTTTGCCTTTAATTAATCAATTCATTTACCACATATTATAACCACATGCAACCTAAGGCATCAGTTATCAACAACTAGGTTACTTAAAAACATGATTCATACATAACTTCCATTCCCATTAAACTATAAGGAAGAATGAATACAAATTAAACATGCCTATGTTATTTTAACTATCAATAATTACCAGATTTACGTTATTTATACAATTTACAATAATAAAAATCATGATAAACAATAGAATAAGAAAAGATAACACACTATCTAGAAAATAAAGAGGCAAACTGTCAACACGGTATAAACACATGCAATTGCTACATCCAAAAACCAATTATTTCTTTAATTTTGGTTTAATATTAATTAAGGTTAATTCCATCATTAACCAATGAGATAAATCATTATAAATTTATGATTTTACATTATAAACAAGTATAATCAATGAATCCTCTACCTCGAGGTTTTCAATGTTCCTCAAATGATAACAGAACAAGTGAATATCTATAATCACCTATCTCGTAAGGAATCGATGGTACCTATGGGTGAAACACATCAAAAACATCACCAAACATCAAAAGAGATCCATGAGATCAAAGGATAATAACCACTATATAATGGAAAGATAAAATGGGATAGAAACAAATCTGAATTGAGAATAAACTATAAGTAAAATAAGGAAACTCACCTCAAATCACCACATATCAAACATAAGAAGATAAGGATAAATCCCAAATGAAATATCTTCAAAACACCATATAATAAAACCTATGTATGCTTGAATTTGGGAGAAAATTATAGGGTTTTGATAGAATTTGAGGGTGTGATGAAATTATAGGCACTATTTTAAATACAAATTCATGGCGTGAATGAGTAATTCACGTCGAGAATGGATTGAGTTTAAGACTCATTACAAAACACATCATTTAGATCCTCAAAACTTGGATTATTTCACAATTTGAACCATATATTCACATCATGAGTTTTTAGAGATAGATTCATTAAATCCTACCCCTCATCCATTCATGTCATGAATCTACAGTTCACATCATGAATCACACCCTATGAATTTCCCCTAATCAAGCCATGAACAACCATTTGGGATACAAAATACTCTCTCATTTCATGAATAACACTTCACAATGTGAATTTATCATGCTTCCAAATTTTAGCTCCTAAACTCCTCCAAACCCAATCCAGGATTCCTCCAAGCACCTCAAACTCTAAAAACATGCAATGAAATGGGCTATAAGGGTCTAAGCCGTTGCAATATTTCTACCATATTTGAACATCTCCAAGACCCTTTTAAATTCTTTATTATCAACTTTTAGAATTTTTTTATACATTTAAAATTCTTTACTAGTATTTTCAGAAATCAATACATCTTTTTTTATTCACAATAAGACTGTGAGTATTCTTTAGAATTGTTTAGGTCAAGATGGTGCCTTACTCTCCTGGACCATCTCACCCTCTCAATGTCACCTTCATGCCTTCCCAGGGTTTCATGTGTGCTTATTCAAAGGTGATATAATTCTCTCAAGGACTCCAGATCTCTTTCCTACTTGATAGAATTCATTTATTCCTGATTCTTTCTCTCTTCTATGTTTCCTTATACCCTGTATCCTTTTTATCTTATGAGATTCTCCCTATGTTTCTCTCCTTTAATTTTATAGTTTCTAGTTTTCAAGACATCTTTCGAAACTTTATTCTTCCCTTTCCATCAGACCCATGGTGTTGGACCCCATTTTTGGTCTTTCTTGATGATGTTCATGGAAGTTTGGGATGTGCTGGTGGTTGTAGTCAGTGCCGTTAGAGGTTTCATGTATTTTCCTTAGTGGTATTCTATGTATGGTGATGGTGTACTCGACAGAGGTGATACAACAATGATTGTTTGTTGTTCTTGACGGTTTTTTTAATTTGACGATGTTTGTGTGACATGGTGTTTCATTTTAGGCTTCATGACCACTCATGTGTTTTGTTGGATGCTACTCATGTTGATGACCTCTTTAATTTATTTCACTTCTCTTGTAATATGATTCACTAATATTGAACCCATTTTGGACTATCATGGTGGGGAATGGGGTATTTTAGGATCATGTTGGTGGAAATATTGAAGAGGATCCATTGACATGAGGTTTTCATAGGCCGTGGTTCGTTTCAGGCCTTAGTTCATTTGAAATTCATTATAAGAGATGCCACATGATGGGATTTTCTACAATGGCTATGTTCTATGGTCAGAATGAAGATTCAACGAGTTGATATCTTTTAGGTTCACCTTAAAGGTACAATGCTTTGGTGATGTTGGTAGTGACTTAATTTGGAGATTATGGTTGTGGTGGTGAAGGTTCAATGATATGGTTTTGGGGATGTTCTATATGTTTCTTCTCTAGTTTTCATGCATCGGTTGATTTTTTGGTTTCTCTGATACTGAATAGATCGATGATGTTATGATGAATTTTAGTGCAACTTTATTTGGTCATCAATAGTCTTTCAATGAGATAGAATTAAGCTAGTCATGGCATGTTGGCCAATCTCTAGCGATGATGGAGCTATCGGTGATGAGCGATGGGTGATGATAACCATATGCATCACAACCTTGGGTTTTGTGAGATGTAGGGCTTGAGGCACTCATCCTTGGGATTTATGCCTTGAATTTAGACTCTATCGACTTGTTTGAAATTTGAATTTTGTAACTATGGAAAGTTTATTTTTTTGTTGATTTTTTTATTTGGATTGTGGATGTTTGTATGTTCCCACTCAACTTTAAGGTGGATTTATTAAAAAAATAAAAAAATGGATTTGAGGACTCTTATTTAGAATTTTATACTAATCTATAAATTCATTCATTATTTCTTATATAATGTTTCAATATTATTATAAAATTTCATTTGAGAAAAATGATTCATCATTAATGTTGGATTCATGGTCCATTAATCTTTTTATTTTGATAATAATAATAAATTCCAACATTTATACTAAAAATAGGGTAAGTAGTGTGTAGAGTGAACAATGCTCCAAGTGTTTCATTACAAGATGACATCAGACCCAACATTTCTTTTATTAGGATTTATGAGAACATTAGTGAATGTAACTCCCTACACCATGATTCTCTATTTCAAACCAAATTTAAATGCATATATTATTATTTATTATGGATTACTTGTGTGTTTAAAGAAAATTGATCAATGGAAGTACTACAAATTAAGGTTGATTTAAAATTGTTTGGGAATATGAATAGTCATGATGAAAAGACAAAGGCTAGATAACACTATAATAAGGGTTATCCTAAAACAATTTCAACCCAATGCATTATGTGTTTCTTTATAATTGGCTATTTTTTGTTTCAACTATGATATTTTAGAGAACTTAGTGGAGGATTGGGATCATATTCAAACAAAGAACTTGATAATTAATACTAGAAAGTTGATTCACACTATGAACTTATGCCAATGATTTGTTGATATTTTAGATGGGACAACATCACAAAGACAAATCTATACCGAGATCTATTGAGAAACATCATTTTCAAGTGAGAAATCTATTAACTTCATCAATGTAGAAAACGTTTAAACATTAACACTATATTCCCACCCAACATAGATAGTGATGGAATGAGAATGTAGTACCATGATTTAATATATACAATGTTAACCAAAGAACTTTATACCACGATTTAATGAAAATAATGATTACCAGATAATTCCTTATTAGGTATGAATTTAGATCATGTTTATGACCAACAATCTATTATGCTTTATATCTATACAAAATTAGGATTAAAATTCTATAATAAACACAAACATGGGAAGAAAAATCAACCTAATTCATCAATGAACACATTAAATTATGGAAACCATGAGATTCAATACCATTATATAAAATTTAGAAACATCATGTTTTGGAAAAGGAGACAACTATTTCAAGTGATAAACATATAAAAATAATAATAAGACCAAATAAGTACTATTTCTGTTACCACTACTATTATACAAATACAATTTTTCTGATTGAATTATATTGATAATTAGCATAAACGTGTTTCAAGTTGATCTATGTAGATTTTTCTATTATAGTTATTTATTTTGTGTTGAAATTATTTTTATATTTCCATTATTCCTAAATTATAAATTTCAGTTTATTCTTTCTCTTATAAAAGTAGTGCTACTGTAATTGGCTATACCTCTATAAAAGGAATGTGACATATTCAGTTCTACTAACTTATCAAAATACAAGAAGACAAGGTTATTCCTCCTATATAAAATATTTTTTTTAAATGGGATATGAACCCCTTCAAAAGTTAATGTCTTATAGTGTGATCCATACATCTCGAAGAGTTAGAGGGGATGTGAAGAGTGGAGTATGTTTTTGTATCTGAACCACTATAAAAATTCAGCATGTTTTATCTTTTTGATATATTCACTTTAATTTTTATAACTTCTAATTCAACCCATATTGAACATTAACCTTTATAATATATTGGAAAAATAATTGGTATCATAGAATTTTACTCTTTTGGATATTTGTGTTATAAAAAACCTATCTTAGACACTAAATTGTCTAAGGGAAAGATCTTAGTTTCATTAATAGTCAAGACACTAATGATGGATGGGTTACACAGATTCCACTTTACTTTTATGGTAATGAATATCACTATTGATATACTTAGATGGAAGATTATTTGAAGAGTTTTGGAAATGATCACTAGACATGTATGGTAAAACCCTATAATCACTTTGAAATTGATTTGGAAAATTTCACCAATAATTATGCTACTAAGTATGTTTTAGATTACAAATTTATGAATATTATATATTTCTTTATCAATATAAATGTGTTTAACCATGATTTATCTTGTAAGAAAACTTATTACATTTGAATTTTTTTCAAGTTACAAACTACGAGACTGAAAAACTTTAGATAACTAAGCTTGGGATGCTTAAAGAGGAATATAAATATTTCAGGATGTATAAAAATGAGAAAGTGGATCAAATATTAAAATAATTCACCATAATTAAGAGTGGGATGAGGGTTTTAGGCAAAACACTAGATAATTCCATATCAGTGGAAAGGATACTATGAGATTTACCTAAGAGGAGTGTGGAAACTCTATTTTTTTAAGGCATGCCTCTCATCATATTTTACATAATTTTTTTTTGTTTTAAAGCAATTTGAGGAGGGATATGGGTGTTAATGAGTTTAAAAATGGATAGATGCCAGGATGGTGGAAATGCTATAGATTTTTAAGCTACAACAGTCCCACCAGACAACTAGTGGGGCTCCTGAGCAGAATTTTTTCTGCCTAGCAGCCACCAGTTAGCTGATAGCATCGTTCAGGGCACAGTAAGGCCCAATGGTTATGTATCTTTTTTTAAAACCCAAATTACACTCATTTTATATCATTCTCTATAGACTTATACTATCCCTAATGACCTAGGATCCCTATACAATTTTTTGGGCTCTCTTTATCCCTTATGTCTCTTTCATTCGACACTTGAACAACATAATGATTATTTGTTTCCATTCATATGAGTTATTATTTATTCTATACCAATATAATTATCTTCTCCTTGATCAAAACCAACTAAATATTATATTTTTTGATTTTATCTAAGGGGTTTATCATATTCTAACAAGTATTTCATTGATCGTTGATAGAATCGGTACCCGGATTCAGAGAATTGGCATATGCATAATGTATGAACCTAAATCATTATTAGAAACATATTTTATTTAGTATGTTTGATCTTGATATACCTTTTGGGTCTGTATTATCTTTAATATCGATCCCATATTTCTAATAATGAAGAATTAGAAATGGTCTAGGATTCAGAGTGGTTATTTAGATTTGGACACCATCCCGTGTTGTTAAATTGTTGTTTTAATTAAGGTAGGAATCCATTGATTTTAGAACATGTTTTATATGGGTTCTTGGTATGATTATTGGAATGAATGTGTATCCTAGTGAGACCTATGTTTTATGATTGATCACATGAGGTGTGCATGTGTATCCCTATGAGAGATATTATTGATGTTTTTATAATATGTGGATTTGATATGGATTATGATTCTTTCTTGTTATGACATTATTTTGATCTCTTATTTGTATATTGTATCGTATATTTTGTTTTTATATCCTTGTATTTGAGTGTATGAGTTGAGCCATATAGACTATCCCCCAAGGGTGATGTGTCCAACTCTTAGTCGATATGTATTTGGGATATGCCTTCAAGAGGTATGTGTGAGACATGTTTTTAGAATATCCTATAAAGGGGGATGTATCAGGCGGCTAGTTGATGTTCCTTTAGATATAGGGATGAAGCAGGTAGATCTGGTCTCTGAGGACCCAACATATATATTGTTCATGTGTGATATACTTTCTACTAATTATATTATATTTACTTTCATGGAATACACCAATATATCTTATGAACTTATGTTAAGGGTCATTGGTGGTGTCCTATTGAGTATTGTACTCGCACCCTACTTAGGAATTTTGGTGTGATTATAGATTTCATGACCAATGATCCAGTGAAGGGAAGGTTCCCTATGGTGGATGGTTGAGCAGGTATAGTAGGAGGATGCATGCATTGTAAGATGAACATTGGGATGATTTTTGATGCTGATTTTGTTTAGTGGATTTACCTCATACATTGACCCACTATCTATGGTGATCCTTTCATTTAGTTTTTGTTTATGTATCTGATATTCAATAAATATACTACAAGGTTTGGTATTATTTTTTCATTCTTCTAATATGATGATTTACTTATTTATTCATTATTTATTGATTATTGTTATTACTTCCATTATTATACTCTGATTTTTACCTGTTATTGAAGGCATATTCTGCCCATGATGTTACTTTGTCCATCACTACTAGTTAGAAAACACTTACATATGGGGAGGCATGCATGAGGTCATGTGTCATAATAACTCAAAATCTACATATATATTTTTATAGTGTGATATATTTTTTACTTATTATATTATGTTTAATTTCATGGAAAGCACAAGTATATATTATGCACTTAAATTAAACATCATTGGTGGTTTCCTAATGAGTCTTATACTCACACCCTACACAATAATTTTTATGTTCTTGTGGATTTAATGACAAGAGATATGGTGAAGGGAAAGGGTACTATGGTGGATGGTTGAGTAGGTTTATCAGGAGGATGCATGCATTGCGGAATGGACTTTATGCTGATGCATGATACTGATTTTGTTTAGTGTATTTACCTCTTTCATTGATCCACCATCCATTTGGATCCTTTTATTTAGTTTTGGTTTATGTATAAGACATTCCATACTGATATTTCATGGATTGATATTATTTGTGTATGTTTCTACTCTAATGATTTACTTATTTATTCATTATTTGTTGATTATTATTATCACTTCCATTATTGTACTTTGATGTTTACCTAGTACCACTAAATTTTTTCTTATATTTTCCTTGATTTGGGGTAGGGTAGATAAAAGATAAGATGTTTGAGACTTAGGCAAATGAACTATGTCAATATCTGGCTAACACTGTATAGTGGACCTCTAAGTTTCCATAAAATGGGGATTTATGTTCTTTTTTTGTGATATTACCTTTTATTTAATTCACCTTGAGTGATGCACATGATGTCTATATATTGATTTATGGGATTTGGTGTGTGTCCATACATCATGTTTAGGAATATAGGATCATATTAAATATGAATTTTGCTTCCATAAAATAGAGCCTAAATAACTAAATGCTTATTGAAATTGTGATATGTGAATTTGGTTAATTTTTTCTTGATTTTTTTTTAATTTTATCTTGAGTATTATATGATTGATTGTATGTGTATGTGTGTGTGTGTGGTTGTGACTAATGTGAAGGTACAAGAGGCTTGGATTGGGTTATGGGTATTACTTAGGGGGTTATGCCGCATTCTTGTGGGTATCCTCTTAGGTTGAACCTTTATATAAACCCTTGTGTGTGCCTATGTTTTGTTACAAGTGTCATTGTTGGAGTTTTTGTATTTATCTAAGGTGTGATCAATAATTTCAGGTAATGTCACTTCATATACATATTAAACAATAAGTTTCCCCACATTCTTTTCAAAAGGAATCAACCAAGCATGTTCCCTTGGTTTCTCCAGTGGTTTAAGCTATAGAACCAATCTAACTAGGTATCTTTTAACCAGTGATTATTTAGGGTGGAGGATTACATGAGGGTGGGCCAATGATGGTTGATTATGTATGTGAAGTCCATATCCAACATACTCCATCCTTATAGATAACTAGTGGTCCTCAATGTGTGGAATATGGGATAAAATTAATTGAGATGATTTTCAAACTGGTATAGACCCCAGAAAATTAGAAGATTAATCTTGCGAACTTTATGCATCAAGGAACAACTAGACGATGGTGGGATGTCATGTTACAGGATCATAGACATAAAGGGAAATGATATCTTCTTTGAGTAGTTCTTTCCAGATACACTAAAGTTAGATCATGTTCAAGAGTTCATGGAACTCTAATAGGGTATGATGACAGTGTCTTCCTATTCAATTACCACCACTGATTTGATTCATATTTCTCATATTTTTGTAGGTAATGAGGTGAAGAAGGAAAAAAAGTTAGAGATCAGTCTTCACCTAGAGATGAAATGATAGGTCAGGAACTTCTATTTAATAACCTATGCTGCAATTCTTTATCAGGGACTTACAATAGATAAGGTATTCGAGGAGGACATAGCTCTAGGCAGTCACCATGCTATCATCAGTTTTTTAACAAATTTTTAAATTTATTAAAGAAAATTAGTGTCAAAAAAATGTGAACAGAAAAAAAGAACCACAAAGTCAAGGAGGATGGAAAAAATGTAGACCCAGTGCATCAGCAATAGTAAAACATCTGCTAATTGAATGGAGGTTTCTAAGCTAAGTGTATATCTCCAAATCAGAAATTTTATAACCATGCATGAAAATAGAGTCTACCAACATGTTACCTTCTCTCTATTTATACAAAATAGACACACACTTTTTAATCTTGAGAGCACAAGAATGAATCACATAGAAGACCGACCAATGGGTTGACTCTGGTTCCACTAAATATTTTAAAACGAAAGAAGCATATAATTCAACATTTGAGATCAAAATATTTATATCATGACACAAATTTAAACCAAGAAGAAGTTCCTTTTACTCAGCCTTGATAGAATACCTGTGACCAAGATGAGAATAAAAATCTAATATAACTGAACCCATGTGATCCCGCATGACCCCTCCTCCTACCATATCATTACCACATGATGAACCATCAATGTTTAATTTGAACCCAGAGATAGTTTGCTTCCAACGGACCCGGTTACCCCTACCTACGTGTGGGTTGAAATTACCAGAATGAATAATCCTCATCTGCAATTGATATGAAAGGTATTTGGAATTTCAGGTTGAATGTCGAAAATAAAATCTCAGACTTGCTTAAGGAAACGATGAAGGATGCAGTTCAGAGGAATATCCATAACACCATGCAACAAAACACTATGTCCCACCCAAATTTACCAACAAATCACCACAAAAAGACACAAACGCACGACAAAGATAGATTTGTTTGTTCAGTGATAGAACCAAAAATTTAGGATTGAATCAAACTAATCAAGTCTGATTTGAACATCCATGACACTACTTAAGAAATTCCTCAACCCCTCCACCCACGTGACCTTAAGGAATAAATGATCCACTAATTACACCATTGAATATGGGAATAACCTACATTTATAGGCAAGAGGTATCCCTATATATTGAATCACAATATCAGCAGGCAAGGCATTTCTCTAAATCCACCATATAAGAAATCTCATTTTAATAGGGATATTTTTATTCCATATAAGCTCCCACCACTAGAGAATTGTCCTAGAGATACTGTTTGAAAAGGTAAATCCATATGTATAAAAATTACCATTGGAACTATCCAAGAATACTAACCGATCACGATCAGAGAACAACACGATATATTTGGATAGATACAACTGATCTTCATCAAGAACAACATTAAGAAAGACTGAATATTCCATCACCTCATGCACTATAATTTTTAGTGCTGGGGAATCATGGAGTGGCAGATGATAGGGATTATTTTGTTGATTAGGATTTAACTAATGATGGAGAGGGACCCTCAATGATTAGAGGTAAAATCCTTATTTATTTTACACTACTTGTTTATTTGTTTGATATAGGAACATCCCATTAATTCATATTGGATCAAGTGGTTACTATATTGGATTTACAAGTTAATTACTATTCTTAGTTTCTATCCATTGATATTCCCCTAGTAAGCACATGAGCCTTATCCCGATTGGTAAGGACTCCGTAAGTGCATCCAAGCAACCTGGAATCAAATCCAAGAAGAGGAATAATTTCTGGGGTACTGTAGCAGGCACTGTAGCAGGAACTGTGTAGTACTGTAGTAGGTACTGTGCGGGAACTGTAGCAGGCACTGTAGAAGCCGGGAATATGCCTCCGTTTGGGCCTTTAGACCACTGATTTGGTCCCCGAGTCCTTTAAGGCCTTCGGGCCACCCAGGCCTTTGTGCCAGTAAGGCCTTCAGGCCACCTCAAGGCATTCGGGCCACCTTAAGTGCAGATGCAAACCAGAAAACCTACAAGGAACAAGCTCTATAAGGAGGATGGGCAAGGAGCTTTCACCATAGAAAAAGCTAAATGGATTACAAGAATGAGAGGGTATGGAACCTGCTATCAGGACAAGCCTGTGCATGCATAGGAATGCCTATCTGAATAGCCATGCGAAGGTGGAGAGATGATTTCATGATGAAGATGCCGGGGAGGAACAGTTATAAGTAGTTAGTCTGGGTTTTATGTAATGTTTAAAGCCTACGGGAAATTAATTCCTCTAAGGCCTACGAGCCATGTAATACTTATGCCTATGGGCCTTGTAAGGGTTCCACCTCACCCCTTGAAAGGTGGATTATCAAAAAAATCAATAAAAAATGAAGGCCTTTGAGCCATTGGAGGAGAGATATGCCCCTAGTAAGAAAAGTAGATCATCTTCATATCTATCTAGAATGTCTGATGGTGGATTCTAGATTTGAGTATGTGTGGAGCTTCATGATTCTAGAGACTATAGGTTTGTATGAAATCTTTGGCATGGAATGGTTGACCAACTACCATGTAAAAATCAATTTTTATTAGAGAAAAGTGACTTTCACATCACCTAAAGTGGAGAAGTTCATGTTTACCAGTGAATGGGAAGTTGAGGTAGGTACAGTGGGATCCAATCTTTGTCAGAGAGAAGTATTTTCAACGTAGTTTTCATGAATGATCCTTGTACTGAATAAAACAATAAATCCATCTTTCTTTCCTCCCATGGTAAAACTATACCAAGCTATCTTTCTAGAGGATTTATTAGGGTTTTCTCTAAACAAGAGAGTTGAGTTCATGTTTGAGCTCATGCTTAGTGTGTGACCCATATCAATTCCACCATATCGAATGAAACCAGCTGAGATGAAATATATCAAGTTTTAGATTGATGATATTAATGATAAGGAATCATTAGACCAAACAATTACCCTTGGGATGATCTTATGTTGTTCTCTAAGAAGGAATATGACAATCTTAGGATTTTTATAGACAACTAGAAGTTAAATCAGATCACGGTGAAAAATATATACACGTTTCCAAGAATTAACGACTTTTTTGATCAATTGAGGGGATCCTAGTGATTTTCTAAGATTGATCTAAATTATGGATACCATTAGCTTTGGTTCAGAGAGGAATACATACCGAAGACAGTGTTTAGGAGTAGGTATTAGTTATATGATTATCTCATTATTCCTTTCAGAATGACGAATGCTCTGGTAGTTTTCAGGGATCTCATGAAAAATATCTTTCACCCATACTTGGAATCCATCATTATTATGTTCATTGATGACATCCTAATATATTACAAGACATCATAATCACATTCTAGACACCTGGAGATCATATTGAGTATGATTTGAGCACATTGAATTTACAATAAGTATTTAAAGTGTCACTTTTAGATATAGGAGGTTCATTTTATTTATCACACAGTTTATCAATTAGGAATATCAGTTCATCAAGATAAGGTAGAAGAAATTATGTCTTAGGAATGACTGAGGAACATATTTGCGATTCAAAGTTTCCTTAGTTTGGCTAGGTACTATATGAGGTTCATTTAGGACATTTATCACTTGGAAACACCCATGATTGTGATTAACAAAAATGGAGTCAAGTTTTAATGAATAGAACAATGTTAATAAGTCTTATTAGAGATGAATAAAAGGTTTATGTCAGCTCTGACCCAAATTCTTCCCAATGTTGGAGTTGGTTATGCGGTGTATTGTGATGTATCTGGCATTAAATTGGGAGCTATTCAGATATAGAGTGATAAGGTATTTGCTTATGGGTCTTTTATGCTGTAACCCCATGAGAAAAACTACCCTACTAAGAAATTAGAGTTGGAGAATGTGGTTCATATGTTGAAATATTGGTGAAACTACCTCTTTGGTGAGATATTTTTCATGTATATAGACTATAAGAGTCTATGGTATATCTTCTCCCAGTGTGACCTAAATCTTCCTCAAAGACATTAGGTAGAATACTTGCAAAAATTTGAATTTGAGATAGAGTATGATCTAAGTAAATGCTATATAGTTACTGATGCACTTAGTAGGAAAACATAGGAAGTTGGAGAGTGAACGTCCAGAGTAGGGTAGAAGATCATGGATTTAATGGTAGACTGGAAGGTGGGAATATCCAAGGATAAATATTTCATCCCATTACTTCATTTTAGTTGGTTTGACCCACATATTTGAGTATCCTTTGATTGGATATTTTCATAGGTTTTTTTTAGTGTTTTTGATGGTTTCTAGGCCCGTTCATGGTTGACACATGATTTGAAAAACCATGCAGCCAAATCATGAAACTTTTTCCAAAATCCTAGAAGATGTTGCATGGTTTTCACATGATTAAGCTGAACTTTCAAAAAAACCATGAAACCTTTTCCTAGATCCTAGAAGGGGTCACATGAGTGGCGCATGGGTAAACTAACCATGCAATCTAACCACGAATATTTTCCAGTGAAACTATTCGGGGTGCATGGTTAGGCACATAATTAGTACTAACCGTGTGACCTAACCCATGAAACCATTCAGATGGAATATAATGACTCAAATTTTTTAATTAAAATACCAAAACCCCTGTAATTAAACCTAAACTCCTCCCACTCAAACATAATTAGATCCTTTAGATTTTGGGAGCCCTCTAGAGGCATTTTGGCTTTCCCAACCTCATCTCTTGGTCAATCGAAGCACCTATTGAAGTGGTGATCCTCTTACATTGAATTATTTTCTTCTCAGGATTTGATATCTCTTATTATTTTGATTCCTTCTTACCAAAGGTATTGATGGACTTGTGTTTCATTGTTCTATGGATGGTTGATGTAAAATTTTGGATTTAGGATCCGTTTTCACTTCAATCAGGAAATCTATTCCTAGATTTAGTGATTTCCATAGAAGGTGACACATCATAGATCCATTGTGGTTGGATTTTGAATATTCCAAGTAGGTGTTTCTATTATTTTCCTTTATTTTTAATTAATTTTATCTTGAGAATTTATAGATATGTTCTTCCTTCCAACACATGTTCCATAATCATTGATCTTGCATTGCCTTGTGAAATAATCTTTGATCATATTTCAAATAAATTAAACATATCATGGGTTACTTCTCATGGTTTTATAAATTGGTGAATGATATGTTGATTAATTACCTTTCAAATATTTTTTCAAAGTTACATTATGGAAAGTGAGGGCATAGGACCAGTTTTTATTCCTAAAATTAAATACCTTGATTTGAATGAAATTAGTTGATCTATTTGATGTTTTCTAAATAGTTTCAAATGATTGAATTTTTTAAATGAACAAGAACCCTATTTGAATGATTTTAACTTTTTTTTGAAATGGGTGTTCTTGAGTTATTTTAAATAAGTGATTTATTCACATGTAAAGAGGGTGTTAACCCATGTTTTGAAACATATTCAAAACTTCCTTTGAATTATTTAGGGTTTATTTGAAAGAAATGATTGTTTTAGAGGCCTATTTTGAATTATGATGATGCTTTGTGAAAGGAAGTGGGTATGATTACTCTTTTAAATTTTGAATTGTATAAAAGGTTTTGAATTGAATTGATGAATCTTGACGATCCGATTGTAAATTTATGATGATACTCTATTGTGATAATCCATTAATGTAACCTTATTTATTCGTGCATTTCCCATTTATGGGTGTTGAAAAAGGTATTATTTACCTTGAGGGAGTTTGGGGGTGAGAATGAGATGTGATTTGAAGGCATGATCCCCTGATTGATATTGATAAGGATCCACATGTGATCTTCATAACTTGATTATCTCACTCCCTTCTTTGAATAGTCATGGGAACCAGGATAGTTAGATGAGATGACATATATATATATGATTTAATAGTGGACTCACAACCCATTTAGTGGATCCATGGAGAACATGAGAGGTTCAAGCTATGGACATGAGACTAGGAAAGCGAGTGTTTGTGGATGTTGGGTCCTAAAATAGCTACAAAAAAGATTGATATTTCAATAAATTTAACAAAGGGTGGAAAGGAAATCCTAGAATAAGATCAAAGGAAATGTTCAAAGGGGTGAGATCATGAAGAAAAAAATCCATTCATAGACCTTCACTCCACATGGTGTTCCACCACTCCATGAAGCACCTACAAACAAAGATAGTCTGTGGAAAGGCTGAAAATAGTGATGCCCACAAATAAAGTAAAGTTATTTCTAGAAAGTGGTAGTGATTTATTACCCTATAAATGAACACTCCCCATAGACTAAGTCATTCGTGGGTATACGCGGTATCAACAGACACCACAAACAAAATGAAGTTGATTGTGGGGCTAGGAGGGGATTTCAGTGTCTATGAAGGACCCACCGGTCGACTAATTCCTTTGTGGGATCCCAAAAAAGACACTTTTTGGTCCACCATGGATGACCGGTGATGCTGATATCTGATCCATTTTCTATTTTATAAGTAGAAACCAAGGGGGGGGGGCTAAAAAGGATGAAAAAATAGAGAATAGAAGACACCCAGACATATGAAGAGACCGAGGAATTGAGAGGAGGAAAGAAAGGAACCACAAAAACTAAATCCCTTCAATGATTAATCATAGGTAAATCCTACCACAAAGCATTAAGGAGGAAATAAAATTCATATGGTGGTCTGCAAACCCAAATTCCTCTACAGAAGAAATCCAAAAAGGTTCACAACTGATTTCCCCTTTGCACATTAGTATCCCGCATAGAAAAGTTCTATGCGGGTGGAACTTGGCCCCCTCATAGAAAAATGCTATGCAGGTGGAACTTGAACCTATGTAGAAAAATTCTACATGGGAGGAACTCGGCCCCATGTAGAAAAACACTATGCAAGAGGGACTCAACCCCACGTAGTGAAATGCTACATGGGTAGAACCTACCCCTGTAAAGAGAAATGCTATGCGGGCAAAACCCAGGACCACATTCCAAAATGGTATACAAATAGTCCCCTTACCTAAATAGAAATATTATATGTGGAGGGAACCCCATTACATGCAAGAATAATCTACATGAAATGGGTCATACTAGGACATTCTACTCTTTGGATCCAACCATTCTCTTCTATTGTGTCATCATCCCCTATGTTGGCCCCTCCGCAAACCATTCCAATGGCATCGAGATAAGGCCCCTTCCAAAGCCACCTAATATGTATGATGAGATCATTAAGCACATCCACACACCCTTTTGAGTTTACATACCCATGGTAAGCAGAGTCATGTGGGTAATCTCTATAGAAATCCAGACCCTCAGAATATCCTAGAGTTTACATTCCCATGGTAATGCAGGTTCCAACCTCCAGATTCTCACATAAACCTCATCATTCTTGGAATCAAGAGGAACTACTATCCTTTACCTTCAATGAGGGCCAGTGTTAAACATTCCTTTCTTACTTGGAACTGATCTTAGGGTACTCATCCTTAGGTAAGCCCCTATATTTTCTTTTAGGAGGAGGTGGCTTTGATCCTATTTTCCTCTGCCCATGATATATCTAGATAGGTCTCCAAATGTGACTATCTAGGATATAAAAACAAGATAGGAAACAAGCATACTCAAAGCCCTTTCTCTATAACTTTGGGCTCCAGTACCATCCATCAATGGATTGGGTGATATCGTGTGATCATCGGGGCTAGAGGTCAGTGGAAACCATGAAATCTCCACGATCTAAAATCTCAAATGGTAATCCTCCATGGTATAAGCCTTGAAACCATAATTAAACATTCAAAGGGTCATATTCCCAATGAAGTAGTACCAAATGGGAGGCTCCCATGCATAATCCCCAACCAACTTCAATCCAATTGGGATGTTTCTATGAATAAGCCCCAATCATGGCCCCTTTAATGGGCCTCCTCTAAGGTGTAATCCCCAGTATTACCAAACTATGTGGGTTTTGATTCCCAACTAACTAGGATACATAATAATCCTCCCTAATGTCCAAACCTGACACCCAAATCACCCTAATGTTCTTAGGGATACATTCTTGGTAGGTTTATATCCACCTAGGAGGCCACATATCTTCAAGGACTCTCAGGACACCTCGGGATAAGTCCCTTACCATTCTTGACCAGGACCTTGGCAACCTTACCATATGACGTTAAATTACGTGGTTGGGTCTTTATCATAGGACCTTAAAATGCGATGTATCTAGTTAAGTGGAACCAAACTATGTGGGTTCTCTCATGGGGATATGTAGGAAGCCCATATCATGGGTTCGATCCTAATATCAAAACAAATTCTTTCCCCACTGGATAATGATAAACTCTAGACCACATCACGTGGCTTAAAACCAACATCATCCTAATAACTGACCAAGGAATCCCTAATCTATCCAGAAAAGGGTAACATTGATGGAGAACCACATATACATACAAATACCCACATTAATGGAGAACCTTGGATATATATAGATGATTCTGAACCAATTTGTGGTTATGACCAATCATTACCTTGGGGTAATCCATAGATATATACTTGGGAATGAACCAAGGATTCATGAACATATCTTAAATCTATAAGAGAGTCCCATAACATGCAATAGTCCCCCCCCAAAAGGGTGTAAGGATCCCAACTTCCCATCCTCTCGACCAATTTGAGTTCTTAAGTTTCATTGTTCAAGTTACCCAACAAATTACTACCTTTGGAAAGTAGGTCCATGAATCATGGATATGAGAGTCATTGGATGTTTTTGGCTCTATGAGAAAAACTCTTTGGAGATTTTTTGAGGAAATGTTTCCTAACGTTAGTGATTTCACACAATTGAACCCCATTGCAATCAACTGTTTGAGCTACAAACATTACCATGAGGGAAAAAATGGTGAATCTAACATGAATGACTTGATTCAGAACCTCATCCATATAGTAAAAATGATACACTACCAATCATCATTAGACCCTTTCGTTCCTTACCTAAGAGAACTATTTGGTTGAAAAAATGGTGAACTCAACGTAAATCCTTAACCAAGGTGGCAGTGTTACACTACTTCAAGCCCATTTCACATCCAAAATGGAAGAGGGTCAAGTGAGACCGTCAATTATGCATGCGTTCATGAGGTGATACTTTTATGAGGTTTTTTGTCTGTACTTGTCACATACATTACTGGAACTCTTCAAATCTTCCTTCAATAAAATGAAATATCATAAGTTTTCACAAACATGACTATAAACCAATTCACCAGATAGTTTCTCCATCAATTATAGGACTCCATCCCCCACCTAGCATCTTCAACGCTAGGTCTCGAAAGCACTGATTCAAGAGTATCACAATAAGGGCACTCTCCCTACCCCAGAGGTTGCTAAGTAGGCCCTCCAGGACATAAATCCCCTAAATTCATCTGTTCAATGATGATTGTTAGTATAGAACTAGACATATCCACTAGTCTTATCCAATTGTTTCGGGAGCCTATCCCTGTAACGAGACAATGAGTGCCTCAATTATTATAGGGAGGTTGATGAATTCATCACCGACATTTTCATTACTATAGCACATGGGTCCCACTCAAGGGTCCATGTAGAAAGTCATCACCACAAATTCCATGTAGCTCAGTATCCCCAGCCTAAGGATATCTCCCTGAGGTCCCTTGCTAAAAGAAAATGGACCCAGGTCCCCCGATCAACACACCAAGGACGACGATCATATAATCAGGAACAAGTCATCACCCTCATTCTTGAGGAAGAAATTTACCATGAAAATACAGTGGGAAACCACAGGAAGATGTATATTCCTTTCCCATTTGATGAATCTCACCATGTAAATATGGTGGAAAATTACGAGCAAGCACAAATTCCTGCTAATGATCGCCATACTCTCCATGCAAGTAGGGTGGAAAATTACAGGCTAATGAAAATCCCTATGAATGCGCATGAAGCCTATCAACTAAATAGGGTGGAAACCAGATATGAGTAGATGAAATTTTTTTATAATAGATACCAAGACAATCATACAAATAGGATGGAAAACTACAGGCAAGCACATATCCCTTCCAACAAATATGAATCCCATCGGTCAAATAAGATGGTGACCAACAAGTAGATGCAAATCCCTACTCATCAACATAAATACCACTAGTAAAATATGATAATAATAAAATATTGGAAGATTTAAATTAATTTAGATTCATATCAATCCCATAATTCAAATATAATGACATCTAATGAGTAGATTCTAATTCCTTCTCATTTAGATAAAGCTTGTCAGAAAAATAAAACGACAACTGGAGAAAGAATCTGGAATATCCCAGCTATAAACTAGGGTAAGAATCATTACTATACCCTCAAATAGTAGAACTGTTAGTACCTAATGGAAAAAATAGAGGATAGGAGAAGGCACATAAGGTGGTCACTCTGGAGTATACATGTATCCATGCTCCTATCTAGGAGGTTCGTCAGCAAAATTCCTTGATAAATGGATAACCGGATCAAGAAAAAATACTTGTTCGAACTATGGGACACTGGTCCACCATGGTGGACACTCCAGGGTAGGAATATATCCCCAATAGAACTCAAGATTCCCACCAGTGTATCCTAGAAGCATCACAGGAGTCACTCGAATAAGAACTCGTATGTGAAGGTCGTTACCCACAACAAGCGGCCCCAATCACCCATAAGAGAGCACTTGGAAATAAATCACACCAAAGGAAACCGAAAAATGAAGAGAAAACTCATGAACCTTCTCTTATGGGAGTTGTTTTTCTTGATTCCATCAAACACTTATCTCTGATGGATCAAGATTCTTCCAATCCGTTACCAAATTACAAAAGTGGCATTTTAGTTGTGAAGGTCCTCCATGCAATGTTGTTACCACAAGATCTGAAGTTCCTCCCCCGAGCATGTACCATTAATAATTACTTAATGGAAAATAAATGATTGATCACGAGATCCTATCTCTTTATGAGTATCACTCGATCCATTCTCGTGGCCAGAAGATTGAACAACAAGAAGGTCCTCCCCTTTCCGTCATCCACAATGATGGTCCTCCCTAGGGTATATGCAAAATAAATTATCCCTACTTTCAGACATTAATACATGATGGTTTTCCTAGACATTATGGAACCAAATACAAAGGTCCTCCCCATAGGGATGTCTTATTTCAGTAAGAAGGTCCTTCCTTTGCTGTTGTCTTCCCTGATAGTCTTGTCCAGGGTATACATGGCAGAAATTATCCATATAGTTGGACATCAAGCCATGATGGTAGTCCTCACCATTCTAGCACCAACTGATAAGGTCCTCCCAAGCAGCATCCTTTCTCAACTAAGAGATGGCCCGGGGCAACACTCATATTCTGAGCCACCCCTATACCGTTCACATATCAATGAGACCCCTAATAGTTCCGCTATTTATGAAAAAATCGTTAAGAAGATTCCAAATTGGGAAGATCAAGTAGAGTAAACTCTAGAAGAAGAACAAAAGGATATATTGATCATTAGAAGAAAATTAGCCAAGGATGACATACCAGCTATGTTTTGTCCCACAACCACTTCTCAGCTCAACATAATAAGAGATTTTTCGGAAGAATGCATACATAACATTCATCTCAATCTCGGAAAAAATATCCACCAGTTGAAAAAAAAATTATTTCCCTACAATGGGTATGCAGACCATGTCAAAATATTGGGAGATATTAATCATCAAATTGAATTTTAATCCCTTAAATTTACGTGGAGAACAAAATTAGAGAGGCAGAATAATGGTCTCTAATTAACCTACCTCCATGCACTGCATAAGTTGCATCATCTCATTAGCGACACCCCGTCTAGTGTTCATATTCAGGGATAAGGAGAGCATGGAGCGTTGCATTCACCCCATTCCCCATTCATTAAAAACCATTAACAATGGAAGCAATTAATTTCATTATCCCAAGATGGAAATCAAATGAAATCCCTATTTATGAAAGGTGACACACCCGACAAGAATCGACCTTCAGTAAGTATCAAAAAATCTTGCAAGATGAGAGAAATACATAAAAAAACTCTTGAACTAGGAAACCAACAAGATTCCCACTTAAGGGAATAAAATCATCAAGAACTATTGATGTCATTGGAAATAAATAGTTCATGTGTAGACCTGACACCATATCTATCTCATAATAAACTGGGAATGCGTGAGATCAAGAAAGTGGCGATAGCAGCAACAACCTTCATAGTACAAGATCAGTCCTAGCCTGCAAGGATTGGGGAATTTTTAACACAAAATGTTCCCTTAAGAATAAAAAATATGGGATGAGGAATAATAACAAGGGAATGGGGGAATCCCCAGCCCACATGAATGGGGGAATTTTTACCTCAACTACCCACCCAACAAAAGTCATTCTTTTCCCATTTAGGGAGGATGAAAAGTAGATAGGTATCCTATTCGGTCCCATATTATGAATCATTTAACCCATAATGGAGGCATATAGAAAGGTCACATAGAGGTTCCCTCCGAGTTACCCTTCACCAAGAAGCCTAAAGAGGATCCTTGAATGGAAGGAGAAGATCCAACAAAGGACGTAAATAGCTCTCCTACCACTAAAAAGTTGGTATGAAAACCAAAATTAATTATGAATCAATAAACATTGTGGACATTAATCCTTTAGACCACACCGAAAATGATGAAAATGCAGAAGAACAGGGAGAGGATGGTTCCACCTAGAATCCAATCCACACTGATTATGAAGGTGTGCTTACTCGAAACCAAAGGGCCACGCTGAATCTGGGTGTTCCTCTAATTAATCCTACACTACCTCCTCAACAAACCTATAACATAGAGAATAATAAAAACAAGGTCGTATATTAACCACCACCTCCTTTGGGAGATAAATAACCCCTTACACTTGAACAAGGTTGTACATGTATACTACAGAGTGACCACCTTATTGTGTGGATTGGGTTATGGGTAGTACTTAGGGGGTTATTCCTTATTCTTGTGGGTATCCTCTTAGGTTGAACCTTTATATAAACCCTTGAGTGTGCCTATGTTTTGTTACAAGTTTCATTGTTTGAGTTTTTGTATTTATCTAAGGTTTGATCAGGCATTTCAGGTAATGTCACCTCGTAGACATCTTACGCAACTAGTTTCCCCACCTACTTTTCAAAAGGATGTAACCAAGAATGTTCCCTTAGTTTCTCTAGTGGTTCAAGCTATAAATCCAACATAACATGGGATATTTTGACCAGTGATTATTTAGGGTGGAGGATTACATGAGGGTGGGCCAACGATGGTTGATTATGTGTGCGAAGTCCATCTCTAGCATCCTCAATCCTTATAGAGAACTAGAGGACCTCAAGGTTTGGAATATGGGATACAATTAATCGAGATGATTTATGAACTGGTATAGACCCTAGAGAATTAGAAGGTTAATATTTTGAACTTTATGCATCAATGAACAACTAGATGATGGTGGGATGTTATATTGTAGGATTGTAGTCATGAAGGGAAATGATCTCTTCTTTGAGGAGTTATTTTTAGATGCACTAAAGTTAGATCATGTTCAAGAGTTCATGGAACTCCAATAGGGTATGATGAAAATGTCTACCTATTCAATTCCCTTTACTGATTTGATTCACATTTATCATATTTTTGTAGGGAATGAGGTGAAGAAGGCCAAAAAGTTAGAGATCAGTCTTCACCCAAAGATGAAATGACATGACAAGAAATTCTATTTAATGACCTATGCTATAATTCTTTGTCAGGAACTTACAATAGATAAGGGATTTGAGGATGACATAGCTCTAGGTCTTCACGCCGCTGTCATAAGTTTTTTTAACAAATTTTTAAATTTATTAAAGAAATGGAGTATCAAACAAAGGTGAAAAAAATAACCATAAAGTCAAGGAGGATGGAAAAAATGTAGACCCAGTGCATCGACAATAGTAAAACATATCCTGATCAAAGGGAGGCTTCTGAGTGAAGTTTAGATCTCCAAATAAAAACTTTTCTAACCATGCATGGAGAGAGAGTATACCAACATGTTACCTTCTCTCCATTTATACAAAATAGACATACACTTTTTAATATTGAGAGTACAATCATGCATCACATAGAAGACCAACCAATGAGCTGATTCTGGTTCCTCTAAATATTTGAAAATGAAAGAAGCATCCAATTCAATATTTGAGATCAAAATATTTCTGTCATGACAAAAATTTAAACCAAGAAGAAGTGACTTTGAATCATCCTTGGTAGAAGATTCATAACCAAGATGAGAATAAAAATATAATAGAACTAAACCCCTATGATCCCACATGATCCCTCCTCCTATCATATCATTACCACAAGCCGAACCATCGGTGTTTAATTTGAACCCAGATACTGTTGGATGCCAACAGACCCAGTTACCCCTACCTATGTGTGGGTTGAAATTACCAGAATGAAGAAGCCTAATCCATAATTGATATGAAAGTTATTTGGAATTTTAGGTTGAATTCCGACAATCAAATCTCAGACCAGCTTAAGGCAGCAATGAAGGACGCAATTCATAAAAATACCCGCAGCATCGTGCAACACAAAATTACGTCCCACCCAAATTGACCAAAAAATAACTGTGATAAGACACAAATTCATGACATCGATAGATTTGTTCATACAGTGATAGAACCAAAAATCTAGGATTTAATCAAATGAATCAAGTCTCATATGAACATCCATGACACTACTTAAGAAATTCCTCAACCCCTCCACCCACATGACCTAGAGGAATAAATGATCCACTGATTCAACCATCGGAAATGGGAATCACTTACATTTAGAGGAAAGAGAGATCCCTCTATATTGAATCACAATATCAGCAGGAAAGGCATTTATCCGGATCCACTATATAAGAAAGCTCATTTTAATAGGGGTCTTTTTGTTCCAGATGATCTCCCCCCACCAGAGAATTGGCCTCAGGATCCTATTTGAAAAGAAAAGGTAAGATGCATAAAAATTACCATTGGAACCAGAAAAAAATATTAACCGATCATGAGCAGAGAACAACACAATATATTTGGATAGATACAATTGATCTTCATCAAAAACTTCATTAAGAATGACTGAATATTCTATCGCCTTGTGCACTATAATATTTGGTGCTGGGGTGTCATGGAGTGGTAGATGGTAGGGATTATTTTGTTAATAATGCTTCAGCTAATGATGGATAGGTACCCTCAATGATTAGTGGTACAATCATGATTTATTTTACACTACTTTTTTCTTTGTTTGATACAGGAACATCCCATTCATTCATATTGGATCAAGTGGTTACTGGATTGGATTTACTAGTTAAGTACTCTTATGAGTTTATATCCATCGATACGCCCCTAAGAAGGAAAATGGATCATCTTCATATCTATCCAGAATGTTTGATGGTGGATTCTAGCTTCGAGTATGTGTGGAGATTCATGATTCTAGATATGATAGGTTTGTATGAAATCTTTGGCATGGAATGGTTGAACAACTACTATGTAAAAATCAATTTTTATAAGAGAAAAGTGACTTTCACATCACCTAAAGTGGAGAAGTTCATATTGACTAGTGAATGGGATGTTGAGGTAGGTAGAGTGGGATTCAAACTTTATGAGAGAGAATTATTTTCAATGTAGTTTTCAGGCATGATCCTTGTACTGAATCAAACAATAATTCCCTCTTTCTTTCCTCACACGGTAAACCTATACCAATATGTATTTCTAGAGGATTTATTAGGGTTTTTACCACACAAGGGAGTTGAGTTCAAGTTTGAGCTCATGCTTAGTGCGTAACCCATATCAATTCCACCATATCGCATGAAACCAGCTAAGATGAAATATATCAAGTTTTAGATTGATTATATTTAGGATAAAGGCATCATTAGACCAAAAAAATCCCTTGGGGTGCTCCTATGTTGTTATCTAAGAAGGAATATGACAGTCTTAGACATTTTATAGACAAATAGAAGTTAAATCAGATCATAGTGAAAAATAGGTACACGTTTCCAAGAATTGATGACTTTTTTGATCAATTGAAGGGATCCTAATGATTTTTTAAGATTGATCTACATTATGGATACCACTAGCTTTGGTTTAGAGAGGAATACATACTGAAGACACTGTTTAGGAGTAGGTATGAGTTGTATGAGTATCTCATTATTCCATTTGGAATGAAAAATGCTTTGGTAGTTTTCTTGGCTCTCATGAAAAATATATTTCACCCATACTTTTAATCCCTCGTTATTATGTTCATTGTTGACATCTTAATATATTCCAAGATACCATAATCACATTCTAGACACATGGAGATCATGTTGAGTATTCTTTGAGCACATCGACTTTACAATAAGTATTCAAAGTGTCACTTTTGGATATAGGAGGTGCATTTTCTTTAGCACATGGTTTCTCAAGTAGAAATATCAGTCGATCTAGATAAGGTAGAAGAAATTATGTATTGGGAATGAATGAGAAACATATTTGAGATTCAAAGTTTCCTTGGTTTGGCTAGGTACTATATGAGGTTCATTTAGGACATTTATCACTTGGAAACACTCATGATTGCGCTTACCAAAAAGAGAGTCAAGTTTTAATGGATAGAAAAATGTGAATAAGTCTTATTAGATATTAATAAGAGGTTGACGTTAGCTCTGACCCAAATTATTCCCAATTTTGGAGTTGGTTATGCAGTGTATTGTGATGTATTTGGCATTAACTTAGGATCTATTTAGATATAGGGTGATAAGGTAGCTTCTTATGGGTCTTTTCTGCTACAACCCCATGAGAAAAACTACCCTACTCACAACTTAGAGTTGGATAATGTGGTTAATATGTTGAAATATTGGTGAAACTATTTCTTTAGAGAGATATTTTTCATTTATATGGACTATAAGCGTCTATGGTATATCTTCTCATAGTGTGACCTAAATATTCCTCCGAGACATTAGGTAGAATACTTACAGAAATTTGAATTTGAGATAGAGTATGCTCCAAGGAAAGGATATATAGTTACTGATGAACTTATTATGAAAACATAGGAACTTGGAGAGTGAACGTGAAGAGTAGGGTGGAAGATCATAGATTTAACGGTAGACTAGAAGGTGGGTATATACAAGGATAAATGTAACACCCCATTATTTTATTTTAGATGTTTTGACCCATTGATTTGAGTATCCTTTGATTGGATATCTTCACAGGTTGTTTTTAGTGTTTTTTGATGATTTCTAGGCCTGTTCATGGTTGGTACATGATTTGAAAAACCATGCATCCAAACCGTGAAACCTTTTCCAAAATCCCAGAAGAGGTTGCAGAGTTTTCATATGATTAAACTAAACCTACAACCAAACCATGAAACCTTTTCCAGGATCCCAGAATGGGGTCTCACGGGTGGCGCATGGGTAAACTAACCATGCAATATAACCATGAAGCTCTTACAGTGGAACTATTTAGGGAGCATGGTTAGGCGCATAGTTAGTACAAATTGTGCAACCTAACCCATGAAACCATTCATTTGGAATATAATGACTCAATTTTTTTAATTAAAATACCAAAACCCTCGTAATTAAACCTAAACTTCTCCCACTCAAGAATAATTCAATCCTTTGGATTTTGGGATCCATCTAGAGGTGTTTTGGCTTTCCCAACCTCATCTCTTGGTGGGAATGAAATCTAAGAATAAGATCAAAGGGGTGATATTGTGAAGAAAAAATCCCTTTATAGACCTCTGATCTGCATGGTGTTCCGTCACTCCATGAAGAACCTACAAACAAAGATAGTTTTTGGAAGGGGTGGAACAAGTAATGCATGTAAATGAAGTAAAGAAATTTTTATAAAGAGGCGGTGATTTCTGCCCCTACAAATGAACACTCCCTATGGACTAAGTCTTTCGTAGGTATAGGCAGTATCGACGGACACCACCAACAAAATGAAGTTGATTGTGGGGCTAGGAGGGGATTTCGGTGCCTGTGATGGACCCACTAGTTGACTAATTCCTTTGTGGGATCTTGAAAAAGGTGCTTTTTGGTCCACCACAGATGACCAGTGATGCCGATATTCGGTCCCTCAGCTATTTTATAAGTAGAACCTGGGGGGGGACCTAAATAAGATAAAAAAATAGAGAATATAAGACACCAAAACGTATGAAGAGACTAAGTAATTGAGAGGAGGAAATCAAGGCACCAAAAAAATTAAATCCCTTTGATGATTAATTGTAGGTAAATCCTACCGCAAATAATTGAAGAGGAAATAAAATTCATATGGTGGTCCACAAACCCAAATTCCTCTATAGAAGAAATCTCACAAGGTGCACAACTGATGTCCCCTTTGAACATCAGTATCCCACATAGAAAAGTGATATGTGGGTGGAACTTAGCCCCCTCGTAGAAAAATACTGTGCAGGTGGAACTTGACCCCATGTAGAAAAATGATACATAGGAGGAACTTGGCCCCATGTAGAAAAACACTATGTGGGAGGGACTTGGCCCCACATAATGAAATGCTACATGGGAAGAACCTGACCCTGGAAAGTGAAATTCTATGCGGGCCAAACCTAGGTCCTCGTACCACAATGGTATGAAAATAGTCCCCTTACCTACATAGAAATATTCTATGTGGAGGGAACCCCATTCTGTTCAAGAATAAGCTATACAAAATGGGGAATACTAGGGCATTCTACTCTTTGGATCCAACCATTCTCTTTAGTTGTGTCATCATCCCCCATGTTGTCCCCTCCACAAACCATTATAGTGGCATCCAGATAAGGCCCCTTCTAAATACACCTAATATGTATGATGAGATCATAGGGCACATCCACATTCCCTTTTGAGTTTACATACCCATGGTAAGCGGAGTCATGTGGGTAATCTCCATAGAAATCTAGACCCTCAAAATATCCTAGAGTTTACATTCCCATGGTAACGTGGGTTCCAACCTCAGGATTCTCACATGAACCTCCTCATTCTTCGAATCGAGAGGAACTTATATCCTTTCCCTTTAATGAGGGCCAGAGTTAAACATTCCTTTCTTACTTGGAACTGATCTCAGGGTACTCATCCTTAGGTAATCCCCTAGATTTTCTTGTAGGAGGAGGTGTCTTCGATCCTATTTTCCTCTACCCAGGACGTATCTAGATAGGTCTCCAAATGTGACTATCTAGGATATAAAAAAGGGAGAAGAAGAAATCATACTCAAAGCCATTTATCTCTAACTTTGGGATCTAGTACCATCCATCAACGGATAGGGTTAGATCGTGTGATCATCGGGTCTACTACTTCCTCTTGTTTCTCACACCAAGCATGAATCACATAGTCTTAGAGGTCAGTGGAAACCATGAAATCTCCATGATCTGAAATCTCAAATGGGAATATTCCATGGTATAATTATTGAAACCATAATTAAACATTCAAAGGGCCATATTCCCAATGAAGTAGCACCAAATGGGTGACTCCCATGCATAAGCCCCAACCAAATTCAATCCAATTGGGAAGTTTCTACGCATAAGCCCCAATCATGGCCCATTTAATGGGTCTCCTATAAGGTGTAATCCCTATTATTATCAAAATATGCGGGCTTTGATTCCCAATTAACTAGGATACATAGGAAGCCTACCTAATGTCCAAACCTGACACCCAAATCGCACTAATGTTCTCAGGTCTAAATTCCTGGTAGGTTCATATCCACCTAGGAGGACACATCTCTTCTAGGACCCTTCTTCTACCTTGGGATAAGTCCCACACCATCCTTGACTAGGCACCCTTTTCCTATACATCCTTACCATATTATGTTAAATTGCATGGTTGGGTCCTTGTCATAGGACCTTAAAAGGTGATTTGTCCAGTTTAGTGGCACCAAACTATGTGGGTTCTCTCACGTGGATATGTAGGAATCCCATATCATGGGTTCAATCCTAATATCAAAACAACTTACGTCCCCACTAGATGAAGATAAACTTTAGAGAACCCCATCACATGGATTAAGACCAATGTCATCCTAATAAATGAAAAAAGAATCCTTAATCTATCCAAAAAATGGTAACATTGATGGAGAACCTCAGATATATAAAAATACCCATATTAATGGAGAACCTTGGATATATACAGATTATTCCAAACCAATCTATGGTTATGACCAATCATTACCTTGGGGTAATCCATAGATACATACTTGGGAATGAACCAAGGTTTCATGACCATATATTAAATATATAAGAGAGTCCCATAACTTGCAATAGTCCTCCCAAAAGGGTGTGGTGATCCCAACTTCCCATCCTCTCGACCAATGTGAGTTCTTAAGTTTCATTGTTCAAGTTACCCAACAAATTCCTACCTTTGGAAAGTAGTTCCTTGAATCATGGATATGAGAGTCATTGGGTGTTTTTGGATCTAAGAAAAAAACCTTTGGAGATTTTTTGAAAAAATTGTGCCCAACTCCAGTGATTTCACACCATTGAACCCCCTTGAAATCAACTGTTCGAGCTAAAAACATGCCCACAAGGAAAAAAATGGTTAATCTAACATGAATGAATTGATTTGGAAACTCATCCATATAATAAAAAGGACACACTTCCAGTCATCATTGGATCCTTTCATTCCTTACCTAGGAAAACTCTTTGGTAAAAAAAAAATCATGAACCCGACATGAATCCTTAACCAAGGTGGAAATGTTACCCTAATTCAGGCCCCTTTCACATCCAAAATGGAAGAGGTTAAAGTGAGACCATAAATTATACATGAGTTCATGAGATGATAATTTGATGAGGTTTTGTTGTCTGTACTTTTCACATACATTACTGGCACTATTCAAAGCTTCCTTCAATACAATGAAATATCAGAAGTTTTAAAAAACATAGATATAAAACAATTTACTAGATAGTTTCTCCATGAATCATAGGACTCCACCACCTACCTAGCATCTTCAATGCTGGGTTTTGAATGCACTGGTTAAGGAGTACCACAAAAAGGGAACTCTCCCTACCCTAGAGGTAGCTAAGTAGGCCCTCCGGTCCATAAATAACCTACATAAGTCCTCTCAATGATGATTGGAAGTCTAGAACTAGAAATATCTGCTAGTCTTCTCCAGTAGTTTCGGGATCCTATTCCTATAATGCATCAATGAGTGCCTCCCTTATCATAGGGAGGTTAATGAATTCATCAACGACATTTCCATTCCTACAGCACAGGGGTCCCACTCAAGGGACCCTACCAAAAGTCATCATCACCAATGCCATGTAGCCCAATATCCACACCCTGAGGATATCTACCTGAGGGCCCCTACTAAAGGCAAACCGACCTAGGTCCCCCGATCAACCCACCAAGGACGACGATTATATAATTAAGAATAGGTCATCACCCTCATTCTCGAGGAAGGAATTCACCATGAAAATATGGCAGGACAACACATGAAGATGTATATTCTTTCCCCATTTTATGAATATTACCATGTAAATATAGTGGAAAATTATGAGCAAGAACAAATTCATGCTAATGCTTTCCATACCCACTGTGCAATTAGGGTGGAAAATTACAGGCTGATGAAAATCCCTACCAATGCGCATGAAGCCTGTCAGCTAAATAGGGTGGCAAACAGCTACGAGTAGATGATTTTTTTGCTGATACATAGCAAGAACATCATCCAAATAGGATTGAAAACTATAGGCAGGAACATATAACTTTCAATAAATATGAATCCCATCAATCAAATAAGATGGAGACCAACAAGTAGATGAAAATCCCTACTCACCAATATGAAGACCACCAGTCAAATATGATGATAATAAAATATTGTTGGATTTAAATTCATATAGATTCATATCAATCCCATCAGAATATAATGGTATGTAATGAGAAGATTACAATTCCTTCTCATTCAGATCAAGCCTGTCAAACAAATACAACGACAACTGGAGAAAGAAGTTGGCGTATCCTAGCTATAAACCAGGGACAGACTTGTTACTCTACCCCCAAATAGAAGAACTGTTAGTACCTACTGGAAAAAATAGAGGACTGGAGTAGGCACATATTTAGGGTTAGAGAGAGCATGGAGAATTTAATTTCACCCCATGTCCCATTCATCAACACCCATTAAAAATGGAAGCATGTAATGTCTTTATCCCAAGACGGAAATCAAATGAAATCCCTCTTTAGGAAAGGAAACCCACTCAATAAGAATCAGCCTTGAGTAAGTATCAAAAGCATCATGCCAGATGAGAGAAATCCATCAAAAAACTCTTAAACTAGGAAACCAAGAACATTCAGGAAGCTTCTTACTTAAGGGAATACAATCATCAAGAACTCTTGATGTCCTCAGAAAAAAACAGTTCATGTGTAAACTCAGCACCATATCTCTCTCACAATAGAATGGGAATGTGTGAGATCAAGAAAATGGTGATAGGAGAAGAAACCTATATAGTACGAGATTTGACCCAACCTATAAGGCTGGGGGCATTTTTAACACAAAAGTTCCCCTTAAGACTGAAAAATTTGGGATGAGGAATAATAACAAGGGAACAAGGGCATCCCCAGCCCATAGGAATGGGGGAATTTTTACCTCAACTACCCGCCTAATGAAATTCAGTCTTTTCACATTTAGGGAGGATGAAAATTATAGAGGTATCCTATTTGGTCCCATAATAAGAATCATTTTCCCCATAAGGGATGCATATGGAAAGTTCATATAGAGGTTCCCTCCGAGTTACCCTTCACCAAGAAGCCTTAAGAGGATACTTGAATGGAAAGAGAAGATACAACAAAGGACGTAAATAACTCTCCTACCACTCAAAAGTTGGTATGAAAACCGCAATTCATTATGAATCAAGGAACATTGTGGACATTAATCCTTCAAACCACACAAAAAATGATGAAAATACAGAAGAACAAGGAGAGGATGGTTCCACCCAGAATTCAATCCACACTGAAAATGAATGTGCGCTTACTCAAAGCTAGAGGGCCACCCTGAATCTAGGTGTTCCCCTAATCGATCCTCCATTACCTCCTCAATGAACCTATAACATGGAGAAGAGTAAAAACAAGGTCGTATATGAACCACCACCTCCTCTTGGAGAGAACGAACCCCTTACACTCGAAGAAATATTCACTTGTCAGGTGGAGGAAACGAAAGAGTAGAGGAGAATAAATGATGAGATGCTTTGGGGTAGCTACCCTATCAAATATGATACTATATTAGAGCATAAACAAACACTTCTAGTAGGTGTACCTCATCTACAAGTGTTTAACTTGGAAAATGAAGCATGGTCAGGATGTCTTCCCAACACAGAGCCTAGACCATCAGTCTACCTTGACCCAATCATGGATGGATATAAAGATTTACCTCCATTAAGGAGGAAACTAGAACATGTTTAAACAAATCCACAAAAGATTCCCCCAGTTGGGCATCTGCCTCAAATTCTGCAGAATCATAATGTCAATTCCCACCCCTCTCCACGCCCATCCAAGATCAGGTTCAACATGACACACATCAAGGGAATATCAATACCACTGAGTCATTGGCAGCTGAATTAGAATCCATGGAATATTCATGCACACCGGTATAGATGGAATATAAACCTTACCCTGATTGAGTGAGTAACACTCTACCTCCACTAAATTTAAGGAGTCCCATGTTTCCGATATTCAATGGATCATGTGACTCAGAACAACATCTGATGCATTATGCATCTTATTGTGATCCCATGATAGGAACCCCATAGCAATAAGAAGCAGTGAAACTTAGATGCTTCGTGTGAACTCTACAAGGGTCAACCTTCTTATAGTACACCAGTTTACTAGATCGGTTGATAACAGGATGGAAGGATATCCATTGGAAATTATTTTTCTAGTTCACCTCAACACTTCCAAATATAACAATCATCTCAAACTATAAACAACAAGATAATGAGAGAGTCTCATACTTTATTTCTAGATGGAAAGGGATAACCTACTCTTTGAACCAGCCACTCCCCCAGGACAAGATGCTTTCTATGTGCATCGATAACCTCTATGAAGAGCTATGAACACTATGATACCCAAAACATACTTTGTTTAATAACAATAGTTTTAATTATTCTACATGGCTTAATGTTCATTTTATCCAAAACAATGTTTGAAGAATAAAAACAAGATTTTTTATTCAATAAAATACAAAAATGTTACATTTCAACAAGTCCAAAAGACTGTAACTAACCTATAATTCCTACTAGTAGACAATAAAGATCACCAGGAGACCTCTGAACATCAAAAATAAACCAAGAATATAATGAGCATACTTTGGGTCTATTACAATGAAGAACATTATAGCCAGAGCTATGGTGACCGAACTAAGAATTAAGGGTATGTAAAGCACAATATTCACCAAGTTGTTTCTAAAGTTTTTAATACCCTAACCATATTTTTATAAGGTCTTTTGTGGCCATTGATATCCATTATGGTTCTTAAGTGACTGTTGTTTTTTGTAACGGTCATAAAATCCTCTAACCGTTGGATTCTTTTTAAGAATTTCAATTGTTCTATTTATCTTAAGTATTTTTGAATATTTTAAGTATAAAATCATCTTGAATGTGATAAGTATTTGATTACTTTAAAGTTGTATCTTTGAACAAATTTAATTGAGCTTATCTTTATATTCTAGAAGCATAATGTTTTAAAAACCTAAAATGAATTTGAAATCATGACTTTTGGGTTTTAGTATAAGGAGAAGTAAATATGTTTACTTCAATCAATTCAAAGAGAAACATCATCTTGTTATGGTACAAAAAACTACATATTTTAATTTGAATACATGTTTATGAATAATTTTATTAATCAAAAGTTATACTCTTGGTTATTTGATGAAAAATTATAATTTATTTTTTTATTTGGGTACTTTAATGTTCCAAGGTTTAAAATAAAGTAGGAATCATGTTTTATAAAATTAAAGATATTCTTTATTTAATAAAATTTATTATTTGTAATTTTTTTCATTTCATTTTCAATGGTTTTAGATATGGTTTATTTGAATGTTGGGTTTATAAAAAAAATATACCTCATTGGGCCAGCCCTTTAGCTATGCTAATGAGGTAACTCACGCTACTCCTTCAAGGAGTAGGCATCCGAGCCTGGACCCTTCAGCCACAACACAGGCTAGCCCATGGGAATGTGTGAGTGCCTACAGACACTCATGGAGGAACTGAGAAGTGCGCCATCGTGCAGGGTAGCATGACGGAAGGGGTGGGCACAAAAGCATGCTCGCAGAAGACCAGTACAGGGCGGTATCGGGAGGGGGAGGGGGATTTTTGGTGAAGTGTTGGGAGCACTAGCCTTATAAAGCTGGACCAAGAAGTGCTTCATTTCGATGTGGGACAAATTTTTTTAATGGAGATCGAGTCTCAGCCGTCCGATCTCACCGCGTGGGATCTGGACTGTCTAATCGGTCTGCCCTTCAAATCTCCACCACCACGGTATTAACGCTGTATTTCTTTGGACCTTCCGATCGTGAACGCGGTAAATCCCAGCCCTCTATCCATTTTAAATCTCATGTCATGCCTCATCCATCCGATCAAGACGAGATTTAATCTCATCCCTCCATTTTTTTAAAACTGCGGAACACCCTTAACCGTGTGATCAGATCCCGTTTGATCTGGACCGTCCATTTCTTTTTTCTTTTCTTCTCTGCGTTCCTTCTTCTTCCTCACGCCAACCAGTGGCTCGCCCACTATTTTATTCCCTCTTATTATTCTTTTTTTCTTCTCCCTTGAGATTCTCCACCCATCTTTAGACTGGCCATAGATTTCTATCGTAAGTCTCAGTTGATCTTCTTTTTTATTATTTTCTTTGCCCCACTTTCAAGTTTCGGCAAGCTTTATGTGTTTTTATATATATATATAATAATATAATCACCATTTGGTTTCAGATTTATTCTAAGTAAGATACTAGATTTAGTTTTTTTAAGTTATATTTTGAGTTTTTGTTTATAATTTATGTATGAAACGTTATATATAAAATATATATTTACACCACCTATATAAACCCTATTTTTTTGCACTTGTATTTCTGCCTGATTCTTTCACCTTGACTCACCAAGTCCGCTGCTCGACCCTCACTCTTGAAGTCATGTAAGGGATCAATTTTCTATGTTTTAATTTTTATAAAACTCTGATACCTTGTATATTTAAGGATCCATATATATATATATACACACACACAGACACACAATTTTATACCACTTCTAAATCTTAACTCATGATAGGCTTTCTAAACATGTTTTTATTTGAAGTGTATAACACATGCAAGGATTATTATGCTTCAATTTCTACATGAAAACCCTTTTTTTCTTGTGTTTCATGGTTATATATATATATATATTTAATTTCTTCCCCGATTCCTAAACATGTTTTTCTAAATATGTTTTTGAGAGTGTAAAACTCAGGAAGGGGAGTTATTTATGCCATGACTTCAACATGAAAACTCCTTCTCATCTACTATTTAAATTTCATGGATTATATATGTATATGTATATAATTTTATATGTATTTTAATCCAAACTCATTTTTGGGGTTTTATGATTTTAATTGATTACCATTTGTTTTTAAATAATACATGAAAGTGTTTATTTCAACTTGTTTTAATATGCAGAAACCTTATTTATAACTCATGTATATATGGTTTGTAACACCCCATGAATTTAAAAATAGATTTAAAATTGAATGTGTTAAACACTAAGTCTCTAAAAAACACCACTTTATTATAACCTATCCAATAAACATAATTTTTCCACCTCTGCAATTTGAATTTTGAAAAACTGACATACACGGTTGTGATAAGTAAGATATTTAGAGTCTAACAAGAAAAACTTAATTTTTAGTGAACAATAACATACCCTTATGAATAACAACATACCCTTATGAATAGTAATGAATAGTAATTAATAGTAAATTGGAAAAAATAGAAACTTTACCCATGAATGTATAAATACAATTTAGACATCTTAAAAGTGAAAAAATGATCATAGTATAAGTGTTGGTATTTTTGTATATATTTTAATTAAAATTTTCTGATTAATTTAATAATTTAAAATGGAAATTTATTTTAATAAAATTTAATCATAAATTATTACTTTATTGTCTTATGGTCATAAGATAATTTTATGGGACCTTGATTAATTTCTCAAGGTGTTATAAAATGAGTTATGGTTTTAAAGTTGTTTTTTTGGAAAGAATTATGTTTTTATTTAAAAATTAATTTAAAAATATTTAGAAAATTATTTCCAAAAATTGATTTCATTTTTGAATTCTACTCGTTGAAAAATGGTTATGGTGATTTTTTGGGATTTTTCTAAAATACTTGAATTTTCTATGAATAGTAAAAATACAGTTTTGAGTTTTCAGTATGTTTAATGGCATCATAATGATGTAATAATTAAAATAAAATTCTGGTCGACTTGTGTAATTAAAATAATATATTAGGTTTCCCAAGTGGCTAATACATGGATAAGCCCATGGTTTTACAAAAACCACTAATGAGGTGTCTTTTTAAATTAATAAAAAAATATCTCTCTTTTACTACAAATACCCACTCATCCCTTAGTTTTATTTCATTCCAAATACCTCATCCTATAATATTTTTTGTTTTTACATCCCTAGGAGTCCTCCCAAGGTGTACTTAATCCCCCAAGGTCCCAACCTTTAAGTTCTAGGAGTTACTCTATAAGGTAAGGGAACCTTTCACCCTCCTCTTTTAGTCAACATTTCTTTTAGGTTATCTCTTTGAATTTCCATTCTCATATGTTGGGATTTGATATTATGTATTCCTATTACTGTAATTTTTATTTCCATATGATTATATACCCCTTTTCTCTCATCAATTCATTTTATGAAATTTTAAGCAACACCGTTAGGCTACCGAATTTTCATAAGGGATCTCTCAACTTTTCTTTTATTTTCAAGTTCATCTCTTTTATTTTTCTCTCCTCAACTCCTCTGTCCAAATGAACATGATAAATCCAGTATAATCTATATACTGAAATTATATCATGTGAATGTAAGAACCATCATCAATATTTTTACTCCCTCTCTTTTATTTTTATAAACAAAATCAATGTCTATGAGGTTCCAATTTATAAACTTCATAGATGACGAAGTTTCGTTCTTCAATTTCTCCTTAATTATTGGTCATGAAACCATTTAGATGGTTGAAATAGAATGTAATATATTTATTATAACCTAATTAATATTCAGGAACCAGTATATGTACATATTATTAATTTTTATGACAAAACTAGTTCATAATCATCCAAATACCACCAAATAATCGAAGTGGTTGTAATCTAATGATTCATCCTAATTCCATATAACCAAATGATATAAATGACCATTAAAAATTATTTATGTTCATAAATAATATTTAATTTAAATTCTGGAGATTTACAACCATTCCACATGAACTCCATTACTTAAAAACAAGTGAACCGATTATGAAAATCAAGAAAATGAACACTCCAGAACGACATAATTCGATATTATAACTTATCAATAAG
This sequence comes from Viscum album, assembly GCA_963277665.1. NCBI lineage: Eukaryota > Viridiplantae > Streptophyta > Magnoliopsida > Santalales > Viscaceae > Viscum > Viscum album. Next base: position 648,398,076 of record OY728121.1, on the reverse strand, counting down.
AACAAAAATGAACTAAAAATAATTATGATAAACTAAATAAATGTATAATAGGTTCTTAATTAAGTTATTAATTAGTATAATTTCATATTCCAGGACCTTAAGTTCAAGAGCGGAACACATTCAGACTTAAGGTAAGGGGTTTCTTCATCTCACTTCCATTTTTGTGAGATTTTCCATATTCACTACTAATAATTGTGTATGGTGTATATTTACTTCCAATTGATGTAACATATCATTAATATCTTTATTTTCATGTTATTCAATTTATTATTCTAATATTATTAATTTTTGGGCATATGTATCGATTGATTACAAAGTGGTAAAGGTTTTCTCACCCGAACCTCCATTTTCATTCGGGTTACTTTGATTATCTACTCACCTAAATGAAATCCTTATTTATTCTTATTTAATCCACACATATTTTGTTTGAATTATATATATATTTTTACCAACCATAATTCTCCTTTATTTTATGGGTATTTACATGTTTTAAAAGGATCATTCAAAAAATTTATCCTGATAAAAAAACCTGATTCAAGGGATATTTTCAAATTCTTAACTATTTTTAAGTGTATATCAGAATCTGTTTTAAGACACCATTATTTTTATAAAAACACTCATTTTATCATGAAAAATTATCTTGGATAATTTCTATATTTAAGAGAACAAATGTTCCTTTCCTCTTTAAAATTCTCTTTAATACTTTCCTTAAAATGCTCTAAAATGTTTTATTTCTAAAGAATCATAAGAACTCTTTTTACATGATTTGACTTCAGTGGGACATCAATTATTCCTTAAATATAATTTCAATGTCCTAGTATTTTATTTTATTGGATATTCATTCTTACAATCTGATTTCATGGAAAATATAAATGATTTTCCAAAATAACTCTTCCTTCAAAAGTAAAAATATTTTTTCTCATCTCACATTAACTTTTATGAGATATATGCCTTATTAACCACTTATTGATTTATTGTGGTGTATATAATGACCTTTGATATATCATATCAATAGTATTTTTATTCTCATGATATTCTAAGGGATTATTATTTTAATGTTTCAAGGTGGTATGAGACACTTTGGAATGTTTAAGGATTATTTCGTCAATGATTTTTCAATGGTCTCATTTAAAAGTATCTTCATCAATGTAAACGTCCTTTGTTGAATCTTATACTTCATTGAGGTTTATATCCTATGATATCATCTACCATATTTAATTGAATGGTTTATTATTAGTTTGGTTGTATATATTCTATCTTAAACCCTTCACCAATATACTCTGAATGGTTAGTGTTTATGCTTAATGTTCAGGGAAATTATTTGTATTTTATATGATAGTTTCAATATGAATGTGTATAATTTTTATTTTTATCCACATTCATATGAGGAATGAATTGGACTTAGTAAGTGTAGGGTGGGGCCTGCTATAGCCCCTTGGTGCATCAGTAGGTCTAATGAGACAAACTATGGTCTTGACACAAGGCCTTGACAAAATGAATATTTGTGGTTTTGGATGAGGCCTTAATCATTTTTAGACATCTTGGATGAGGCCCTAATGGTATGTTTTAGAATTTCCGGAATATTCATTTCCCTCATTATGAAATTAGTATGGATAGTTCATGTGGTTATTCTACTAGTATAATACCCATGATTATGTTTTATTATGGAATTATTTATTCAGATCTTATTCCTACCATAACACGTTCAAGTTTATTTTTAAAGGCATGTGTTTTAGTTATTCACTATGCCTAATGTTTATGTTTATTTTATCTTCCTCTATATTTCTTACCCTTACTGAGCATTTGAGATCACCCCTTTCTTATGTTTCATCTTCCTAGGATATGAAGAAGTAAATTATGAATGAATTGCAGGCATAATATTGGAGGCTTGGATGTTTCTAATGGAAAAAATTATTGTTGTTTTTCCCTTCATGATGTAATGTTAAAATTATATTTATGTATCTTGTTTCCAAAATCTACTAAACTACTTGGTCCTTTGGAATTCATATTCCTTGTTTATATACCAATGTAATAAAATAAGGCACCGGCTCCGGGCAATTGGGTTCGGGTCCTTACATGGTTATGAATGAATGTAAATATAATGTAATAAATCTGAATTGGGTTTTCATAAAACCTATTCTTATTGATAAATTATGTTGTTTAAGGGTAAAAAAATTATAAGGATTTATTAAACCCTGTTCTGGGTTATGCAAATCCCACGTATACACCTTTCATATATAGGGTTTTATATAATTTTCAAATCCCACATATACAGATATATGTATTTCAATTTTTGACTTCTCAAGTTTTTAAATAATACTAGTTATGTTAGTAAGTGATATAATTGTTTTCATTCTTAAGCACAAATATATATATATATATATACATACATGAGAACATGTGATTAATTACCTTTTCTTTTATACATGAATACTCCACATGAAATAATGATTTTTTATTCATTCATTTTATTCCAATTTGTCATAATAAATGCCTATGATTATTTAATTTTATGTTTTAATCTTTTATGATATAACAATTAACATTGTAAAGATTAAACGAGTATCTCAAATTCAAAATATTTAAACCATGGCTTGAAATGGTTCACATTCATAAGGTTTTAATGAAAGAGTTGTTATTTTATGTGACAACCCATTATTTTTTGTGTACTAGTTCTTACTACATGTGCATGAGTATGTCATTTTAGTCCATGTACACCACTGTTAAATCTAAAACTAACAAGTTTAGTCCTTTTTACATTAATGGAATAATTCATTTCAGTTATGAGTATGTATGCAAAAATGATTATGGAATAAGAATGTAAGTATTCAATGTAGTATGAGACACTATGAATATAAGACCATACTAAGACATATGAGGAATGTATTGGACTTAAATGATAATATGGGTGTGCCTAGATAGTTCTCCAATGCATTAGGTAAAGTTGAGTCTCATGAGATGCTATGTGTGACGGTCTTGGTGGTTAGCCTTGGGTTTTGCTGCTATGGGAAACGGGATTGGCAGTTAGCCTTGACCTGTACTACTATGGGAAACGAGATTGGCGGTTAGCCTTGACTCGTACTAAGTCATGTTTTATGTATGGTCTTGGAGAATGGCCTTGAAAACGTTTGGCATTATACATTCCATCTTTATGTATTTTTATATGACTGACGAAGGGATTATTTAACTAATAAAATATCCCTTGTCTAAGAATCTTCTATGATAATGGTGATGAATGCATAAGGCATAATTAAGTATGCAAATGGAAAGTTATATAAGGAAGGGGTATCTAAAGTTAAGGTTACATGAATTTCATTTTAAGTGCTAATGAATCATGATATGATTACTTATGTAATTATATTTACAATTTTTCATATTGCTTTTAGAGTTGGTTTGAACAATTTATGAATTATGCATCATTCATGAATTCCTGTACATGTATGCACACTCTGATTTATGTTTTACCTACAATTTTTAAGTAAACACATATGAATCTTGTGTAAAATGTTTTTATGAAAAATATTTTCAAGTAACCTTTGAAAATATTGATGATGTGCTTCAATAAGTAATGTTTTCCTCTTAAGAAAACATTTTATGATTATTTCAAAGGTTTTTGTTTTAAAAAGGGAATTTCTTTAACTGTTTTAAAACCCCTTAATGGGAATACTTATGATCACCCTATATTTTAAATTTATTTTATAGGGTTTAGTAGATTATTCCAAGCTTGGGCACTCTTATGTGACAACACCAATATGAAGCTTAACTTTGTCAAGTTTTTAGAAGAAGTGTATCTTCAGTATCTGATTTTCCATAACCCAAACTAAAACGATCTTCTGTATTGGACTAGGATGTGTAATTATTGTATGATTGTTTTTATGAAAAAAATTACAGACCATTTTTCAGGCACCGACTCAGGGATTCTAGGGTCAGGGTCATTACAGTCTCTATCAGAGGATCGGTTTAGACAACTTTGGAAAATTAGAACAACATTAAAAAAATTGATTATGTCTTAATAAGTAAAATTATTTCTCCAAGTTTCATATGAAAAAAGAAACAAGTATTTTGTATCTTACAACCTAAATAATAGAGACTATATTTTCCAAGTCCTGTTTAGAAGGCTATGAGACATTTGAAAACCTTCTTCTGTCATGTAAACAACTCTACTGTGCATTGGACTCTCCTCGTGTACTTCAAATCCACTAAGGATCAAGCTTTTACTATATCCTTATGATGTATGCTCAAATTCCATTCTATACATGTAATGGAAATTACTTTGAGGGTTTTTTTAAATGCTTCACCCTAGATGAGAATTTATCATCCCTAGAGGACTTCTAAGAGGCTGTATAAGAGGGTGACCTCTGAGCGACATATCTTTTTCAACTATTGACCTATGGTCTCAATGGTCAAGTTAGGGATTTTGAAATTCTTGGGGACAAGTCTTCCCATTTGTTTTATAGACATCAAGTTCATGTTGATGTCTCCCAGATTCATACACTTCATGATTTTCTCTCATGGAACTTTAGATGTCTACATGCGGTTAATCCAAGTTTCCCGTGCTGCATCCAGACCAAAGAGATCGAAGAGTTTGGAACTGCTTTAGGGATCTATTTGATTGGTAACTAGGGAAATCGCCAACACTGGTGGTACCTGTGAAGAGATGTCCCGGTGGATGTTAGGAAGTTTGTTCTTGTGAGTTGTGAAGGAATGAATGAATATATAGCACCCTGAGTTTCATGAATCCTATCTTAAATAAATGATGTTATATTTTTATGATTTGATACTTTATTATGAATTCTCAAAATAACATCATTGTTTTAATATGGGTATGATTTACTGAATAGACCTTTTTTTCTTAAAATTTTCATATGGAAGATGAAAGGTCACCAACTAACCTTTTGTCTCTACCAAATGTGATACTAGAAATAATAATGCTAAAGACATGTTCGGAAGAATTTGAACCTCTTGGAAATATATAGTTATCATGCAAATATCTTTATCAGTTATCCAACACTTCTGATATGCTTTGATTCTTCAAGGGATCTGGTTTTGTTTATTTCCTCTTAGTCCATGCACAACTTGCATTCCATGCACGAAGAGTAAGTTATTTTGAGGGACACTTCAAATATTTTACCATGTTTGAAAGATATCTAACTATAGAAAATTTTTGGGAAGCCACCGAAGAAGGTGACATTCGCGTAACTTACCTTTTTCAACTCATAATCTTCTATGGCTATAGGAGGCTTTACGATTTCAAAATTTTAGAAAACAAGGTGGTTTGACTAGTTTATAGGAATTGAATCCTTTTCTATGTCTCTGATCTTTTCGTCTTCCATTAGTTTTATATGATGTCTGATCACTGCATACATGAGTATAACTCTGACTGTATGAAATGTGTCTAGACCAAAGAAATCGAAGAATTTAAAGCTACCGTGGACGCCATGACAACAGAAAACCACCAACTCATGTGGTACTGGTAAAGGGAGGTTAGGGTTTATGTCTGAGGGGTTGAGGTGTAATAGAACTATGAGAGAGAAATTCTTTGAAGGAGGGGATAATGCGATAACCCAAACATACTTTGTGTAATAATAATAGTTTTAATTGTTTTACTTGGCTTAATGTTTGTTTTATTCAAAACAATGTTTGTATAATAAACAAAAGATCTTTTTATTCAAAAAAATACTGAAATGTTACATTTCAATAAGGCCAAAAGAGCGTAACTAACCTATAATTCCTACTAGTGGAGTAATCAAGATCACCGGGAGACCCCTAAAAATCACAAATAAACCAAGAAGATAATGATCGTCCTTCGGGTCTATTACAATGAAGAACATTGTAGCCATAGCTATGGCGACCGAACTAAGAATTAATGGTATGTAAAGCACCATCTTCACCAAGTTTTTTCTAAAGTTTTGAATACACTAACCATATTTTTATAAGGCCTTTTGTGACTGTTGGAAGCCATTACAGTTCTTAAGTGACCAATGGTTTTTTTCAACGGTCATAAAATCCTATAACCATTGGATTCTTTTTAAGAATTTCAATTGTTCTATTTATCTTAAGTATTTTTGAATATTTTAAGTATAAAATCATCTTGAATGTTCTAAGTATTTTATTACTTTAAAATTGCATCTTTGAACAAATTTAATTGAGCTTATCTTTATATTTTGGAAGCATAATATTTTAAAAACCTAAAATGAATTTGAAATCATGAATTTTGGGTTTTAGTATAAGGAGAAGTACATAGGTTTAATTCAATAAATTCACAAAAAATAATGCATTTTTTTATGGTACCAAAAACTACGTATTTTAATTTGAAAACATGTTTATGAATAATTTTATTAATCAATAGTTACACTCTTGGTTATGTGATGACAAAGTATAATTTATATTTTCATTTGTGTACTTTAATATACCAAAGTTTAAAATAAATTAGGAATTTTGTTTTATAAAATTAAAGATATTATTTATTTAATAAAATTAATTATTTGTAATTTTTTTCATTTCATTTTCTATGGTTTTAGATAGGGTTTATTTGAAATTTGGGTTTCTATAAAAATATATACCCATAGGGCCAGACCTCTAGCTTGATCGAAGGAGGCAGCTCGCACTACTCTTTCAAGGAGTAGGCGGCCGAGCCTGAACCCTTCAGCCACAACACAGGATAGAACATGGGCATGTGTGCACACCTACAGGAACACATGGAAGAACTAAGTAGTGTGCCACTATGCATGGTGGAACAACAACAAGGGTGGGCGCAGAAGTGCGCCTGCAGAAGACCGGTACGGGGTGGTACCGAGAGGGGGAGGGGGATTTCTGGTGAAGCTCTGGGAGTGCTAGGCTTATAAATATGTCCTAAGAAGTGCTTAGTTTCAATGTGGGATGCACTTTTTTAATGAAGATTAAGTCTTAGCCATCCGATCTCGCCGCATGGGATTTGGACCATCTGATCGGTCTGCCCTTCAAATCTCCACCACCACCGTATTAACGCCACATTTCTTTGGACCGTCCGATTGTAGATGCGGTTAATCCCATCCCTCCATCAGTTTTAAATACCACTTCATGCCTCAGATATTTGATCAAATCGAGATTTAATCTCATCCCTCCATCTTTTTAAAACTGCGGAACTCCCTTAATCATATGACAAGATCCCGTTTGATCTAGACCATTCGTTTCTTTCCGCTTTTCTTCTCTGCGTTCCTTCTTCTTCCTCATGCCAACCAACGGCTCACCAACCATTTTCTTCCCTCTTCTTCTTCTTATTTTTTTCTTCTCCCTTGAGATTCTCCACCCATCTTCAGACCAGCCATTGATTTCTATCGTAAGTCTCGATTGATGTTCTTTTTTATTATTTTCTTTTCCCCACTTTCAATTTTCTGCAAGCTTTATGTGTTTATATATATATATAATAATATAATCACCATTTGGTATCTGATTTATTTTAAGTAAGATGATGGATTTAGTTTGTTTAAGTCATATTTTGAGTATTTTTTTATAATTTATGTATGAAACTTTATATATAAAATATATATGTATACCACCTATTTAAACCCTATTTTTTCACTTATATTTCTACCTAATTCTTTCACCTTGACTCACCAAGTTCACTACTCGACCCTCTCTCTCAAATCCATGTAAGGGATAAATTTTATATGTTTTAATTTTTGTAAAACTCTTATACCTTTTGTATTTACAGATCCATATATATATACATAGTTTTATTCCACTTCTAAATCTTAACTCATGATAGTATTTCTAAACATGTTTTTATTTGAAGTGTGTAACACATGAAAGGGGTATTATGCTTCAATTTCTACATGAAAAAACCTTTTTTTTCTTTTGTTTTAGGGTTATATATATATATATTTGTAATTTATTCCCTGATTCCTAAACATTTTTTTTCTAAATATGCTTTTGAGAGTGTAAAACTCAGCAAGGGGAGTTATTTATGCCACGAATTCAACATGCAAACCCCTTCTCATCTACCATTTCAATTTCATTGATTATATATGTATATGTATATAAATTTATATGGATTTTAATACAAACTCGTTTTTGGGGTTTTGTGATTTTAATTGATGACCAATTGTTTTTAAATAATACATGAAAGGGTTTATTTCACCTTGTTTTAATATGCAGAACCCTTATTTATAACTCATGTATATATGGTTATGTATAAACATATATATAATGTAACAAATCTGAATTGGGTTTTCATAAAACCTATTCTTATTGATCAATTATGTTGTTGAAGGGTTAAAAAATTATAAGGATTTATTAAACCATGTTTTGGGTTATGAAAATCCCACGTATACACCTTGTGTATATAGGGTTTTATATATTTTTCAAAGCCCACATATAAACATATATATATTTCAATTTTTGAATTCTCAAGTTTTTAAATAATACTAGTTATGTTAGTAAGTGATATAATTGTTTTCATGCTTAAGCTCAAAAATATATATATATACCTACATGAGCACATGTGATTAATTACCTTTTCTTTTATACATGAATACTCCACATGAAATAATGATTTTTCATCCATTCATTGTATTCCAATTTATCACAATAAATGCCTCTGATTTTTTAAGTTTATGTTTTAATCTTTTATGAAATAACAATTAACATTTCATGGATTAAAGGAGTATCTCAAAGTAAAAACATGTAAACCATGGTTTGAAAAGGTTCACATTCATAAGGGTTTAATGCAAGAGTTGTTATTTTATGTGACAACCCATTATTTTATGTGTAATAGTTCTTACTACATGTGCATGAGTATGTCGTTTTAGTCCATGCACGTCACTGTTAAATCCGAAACTAACAAGTCTATTACTTTTTACATTTATGGAATAATTCATTTCAGTTATGAGTATGTATGGAAAAAGGATTATGGACTAAGAATGTAAGTATCCAATATAGTATGGGACACTATGAATATAAGACTATACTAAGACATATGAGGAATTTATTGGACTTAAATGATAAGATGAGTGTGCTAAGATAGAGATCCAATGCATTGGGTAAAGTTGAGTCTCATGAGAAGTTATGTGTGACGGTCTTGACAGTTATCCTTGACTTGTGCTGCTATGGGGAATAGGATTGGTGGTTAGCCTTGACTCATACTACTATGGGAATTGAGATTGGCAATTAGCCTTGACTCGTATTAAGTCATGTTTTATGTATGGTCTTGGCGCATGGCCTTGATATAGTCTGACATTATACATTACCTCATTATGTATTGGTATATGACTTACCAAGGGATTATTCGACTATAGAATATCCCTTGGATATGAATCATCTATGATAATGGTGATGATTTCATAAGGAATAATTAAGTATGCAAATGGAAAGTTATACAAGGATGGGGTATCTAAAGTTAAGGTTACATGAATTTCATTTTAAGTGATAATGAATCATGACATGATTAATTATGTAATTCTATTTACAATTTTTCATATCACTTTTAGAGTTGGTTTGACCAATTTATGAATTATGCATCATTCATGCATTCCTATACATGTATGCGCACTCTGATTTATGTTTTACCTGTAGTTTTTAAGTAAACACATATGAATACTGTGTAAAATGTTTTTCTAAAAAACGTTTACAAGTAACCTTTGAAAATATTGATGATGTGCCTCAAGAAGTAATGTTTTCCTCTTAAGAAAAAGTTTTATTATTATTTCAAAGGTTGTTGTTTTAAAAAGGGGATTTCTTCAATTTTTTTAAAACCCCTTATTGGGAATACTTATTCTCACCCTAAATTTTCAATATATTTTATAGGGTTTAGTAGATTATTACAATCTTGAGAACTCTTCTATAACAACAGAAATATGAAGCTTAACTTTGCCAAGTTTTTGGAAGAAGTGTATCGTCAGCATCTGGTTTTCCAGAACCTGAACCGAAATGATCCTCTATATTGGACTAGGATGTGTAATTTTTATATGCTTGTTTCTATGAAAAAAATTACAAACCATGTTTCAGGCACCGAATCTGGGCTTCTAGGGTCAGGGTCATTACAAACACCACTCACCCCAGTGAAATATGAAAGTGGGTTTTAGGATTTCTCTACTATTTCCCAAAAAATAGAAGACTACATACAAAAGACTAAGCTCAAGTCCCAGGTAACCACACCGGTCCTAAGAAAAAGAGTTGTAAATGCTGAATCAACCTCTATCATGCTTAAGCTAGCCCCTACACCAGCTCTATATCCAATACCTACCCCAAATCATATAGGCCTCTTGGGCATCAAAAAAATCCCCCGCATTTACGAGATGAGTGGAGGAGACCTAGGAGAAATCAATTTTAGGAATGGAGGAATAAATTTTACTCATTCTGAGATAATCAACTCCATGGCTATTTTATAGTCATGAAGAAATACAATTTACATAGATTACCTAAGCTTAAAAAGACCGATGAGGTCGGTCTTGACGACCAGACAAATTATTTTACCTTTCACCGGATACTAGCACACACTATCAAGGAATTTTTTATCTTCAAAGACCTCTTATAGATAATGATAGATTCCAAGAAAGTCAAACTGGGACCACCTCCAACACAAGTGGAATATATTTCCACTACCACTCCTGATGAAGGTGATGAGTGGAAAGATGTTGTTAGTAGGAGATCATTTTTTTTGATATTTGGATGACTCAAAATACAATCAGATGAACTCTTGTAATTATCCAAGAATAATTGAAACAACCAACTATTCCCCCACCTGCTCCTTCAACTACACAATCGACATCCTCATTCCCACAACCCTCTAAAATAAGATCATATAAAAAGAAGTGTGACTAGAGAAGCAAGGAGAAAGTGCATGAAGACTAACCCATGTCAAGGCCAAAGTTATCTTTTACCCTCTTAGATTTAATTCCATCAAATAATGGGAACTACCCTACAAAAAGGCACCACCATAAGCATTCAGTCAGGCAGAGTCATCATCAGATGAGGAGTTGATCTTTGGATCCATTAATGTCATTAACTCAATGGATCATTTCTTTTATGAAGAGTATCGATATGAACTCGAGTTCCCCACACCTAATCTAGGAACCAGAGGAATAGGATATAGAAGTCGGGGGTACCAAGGAAGGAACAACCATGGTAGAAACCAAATCTATAGTCTCACTCCTACTCAAATAGTTAATGTTGCAGAAACCCATGAAAGAGACCTTCAGTGGACCCAATGGGAGTAAGAAAATTTCCCAGCACCTATCAAAATTCACTCTGGCCTAATCATTTTGGAATATCCATAAGAATAGTAAAAGGTTTCTAATCACCCTCAGTGTATAGGTATACCTGCCTAACCCAACCCATAAAGAACAAAAGCACCTACAACTCCTATCTCAGGGGCCAATCCATCTACGTCTAATAATAAATCCCCTAAAGCTCTTGTAAAAACATCCCCACACTATGAAGTTCTGTCCATTAGACTAGAAGTATGATATTCTGAAGCAATTGGCCTTGGTACCAGCCAAAATTTCGATCCTAGATTCCTTAATTTTATCAAACGACCTTAGGGAAGCACTCGTAGAGGATCTACTGATCCCCCAAGTGTTTGAATCCAAAGTGGCCACTGCCAAAGTCTATTGAACAAAGACTGATCCTGTGGAATGTGATGTGGTTATCTCCTTAACAAATCAAGAAGAATACACTATTATACAGGGACACATTAGACCCTTTTATATGTCTGGTAAGATAAATGGTGTTGATGTTCAATTTTTTTTTGTTAACAATGGTTCTAGATTTAATCTCATACCAGTGCGAACACTTCACCGGCTTGGCTACAACAAGGATAATCTAGAAACTTCATCTATAAAATTGAAAGGATGTGAAAAAAGTGAACAGAATCCATTGGGAAAAATCAAGATCAAGACCCAGTTTAAATACCTTATGGATGAATCATAATTTTTGTTCGTGCAGAAAAAACACGGCCTTAAAGGTATTACTGGGAAGGCCCTGGTTGCACCAACATACAAAAATTCCCTCATCATACCATCAATGCATAAAATATTGCATTAATGGAAAAATCGGTATGTTATTCACTGATAAGTCCCCATTAAAATCCTATGAGTCACATTATATCAATATAGAATTCTATCAGGGGAAAGGGAAACAACCCTTGATCGATGGAATTGATTGGGTCACCGCATTGAATAGTTTGGAAATGATCCCTGATGATCCCTTAAAAAATATTAGTGAAGAATACGCATTTACCATAAACTAGTTTGGGTGTATGAGTCCAAGTTCAGATGCATGTTCAATAATCCTCATGATTTTAGTCATGACTAATGAGTCTAATAGTGCTGAAGAATCTACTGACCCCCAAGATAATGGTGAATTCTCAAATGGAAAGGCCTTCAATCCATCACCAGAGATCTAGAAAATCCTTGACTCACCCATTGAGGTAGAAGAGGACATCACTTTAACTAAAGAGGAAGAAGACACTCCTCCACCCCTCACTCCATATTCTCCAGAAAATCCTCTGTTATTAGCTGAGCTAGAAGAATCCATTTCATCTTCTAAATACCAAGATATCAACTCTTATCCCAACTATGAAGAGCTCATTTAAAGAATTTTTTCCCCATTAGAACAATAGTAAGAAGATGAATAGGAGGAATATTAATAGAAGGAAGACCTTAGGGATTCCCCTCCAACATTTGAGGAGGGCGTCTCTACCATAATTGATGAGCTCAGAGAATTAAATCTGGGTATGAAAGAAGATCCATGACCCACCCTGATTAGCGCATCCATGTTTTCTGAAGAGCAAGTGGTATAAACCTCATTCCTAAAGATAAATAAAGATATTTTTTCCTAGAAATACATAGAAATTATAGGCCTCTATCCCAAGGTGACCACTTACCACCTAGTCCTACCAGAAGATCATCATGGCTATAAACAAGCAGCAAGAAGGACACACCCAATGCATACTTCCAAAATAGAATTTGAAGCTGAAAATATCATCAAAGATAGATTCATTTGAGAGTCCAATATCCCAATTTTTTATCCAATATAGTCCCCATCAAAAAGAAAAATAATTAAATCATAATTTTCATTGATTTTAGAGATCTCAACCTGCACTGTTCGAAGGATGATTTCCTAGTCCCGATCACAAAATTGCTGATCCATGGAACCACAAGATATAAGATTCTCTATTTCATGGATGGATATTCAGGATACAAAAAAATCCAAATGTCTCAAGAAGATGAAGAATCCACTACCTTTAGGGACCCCAAGGACTATTTTGTTATCAGGTAATTTCCTTTGGATTGAAGAATGTTGACACCACATATCAATGTGCCACGCATAAGATCTTCAAACCCTTCCTTGGAAAATATGTTTAATTCTATGTTGATGACCTGGTGGTTAAATCATGACAATGATTAGACCACCTGTCAGATATAGAAATTGTATTCAACAAACTATGACAACACAACTTGAAAATGAACCCCTTAAAATGTGGTTTCAGTGTTATTTTAGGGAAGTTTATTAGCTTAGTTGTACACCATCGTGGCAACGAAGTAGAGACTAAGAAGAAAAAGGATATCCTTGTCATGTCACCTCCTCAAAATATTATCAAGTTGAGAGGAATTTAGGGAAACCTGTCCTAAATTAGGCACTTCATAGAAAAACTTGCAATAAAATGTTTTCCCTTTACTAGGTTGATGAAAAAGGGGTTTCATATCAATGAAATGATGATTTACAGGAAGAATTAAATAGTCTCAAGAAATATATTTTAAGTACACCAATTATAATGTCACCTATCGAAGAAAGACATCTCATTTTGTATGTGACTGCCTTGGAGAGATCTCTAGGTTCCTTCCTCACATAGAAAAACAATACTGATAGTAAAAACAACATTTATTATCTTAGCCGAACCATGATTTATGTTGAGAATCATTACTCAGATATTGAAAAAATATGTTTGGAACAAATCTTTTCTATCCAAAAATTAAGGCACTACCTGCATCATCATGAGGTCCACTTGGTCTCCTGTAGAAACCCACTCAAATACATTCTCAACTTTCTGATGTTGACTGGACTTCTATCATGGTGGGTGGTCATCCTGCATTAGTTTTACATCTATTTCATTCCTTAGAAAACTATTAAAGGCTATACATTAGCTTATTTCGTGGAAGAACATCCCTTAGAAGAAATGATTTCATTAGATACTGAGATCCCATATGAAGAGGTTTTATCTGTTTAATAAGACCCCAAAATATGGGAGATTCATTTCAATAGTGAATCTAGAAGCCTAAAATGAAAAAGGAAGGAAGAACCTAAGCTCAATAATGTAAAGACCCGAGCTCGAGCTACCAGACTCAGCCCTTATAAAATGATGTGTATTTTTTTTTATAAAAGAAACTTAATAAATACACAACATTTGAATTACATATAAAGATATTTTACTGGACTAGGTTTTAGATAATTAGAATCCTTGAATACATTCAAAAATAGTTCTATACAAATTTTATAATTCAATAAACATTGAATCTTTAGTGTACTGCTCCCAATTTAGAAATTCATCATTTCCTAACTGCTAAAACTGTAAGAGTAATTATAATATATAGGGTGAGCATAAAATTCCCAATAAGGGGTTTCAAAAAAACCAATAAATCCCTTAAAACATTTATTTCAAATAAATATACATACTTAATACAAACTTTCACAAATACTTGAATATAGATAGAAAAATTTTATTTCAAAAAATAATTATGCTTGAAAAGCCGATGGGAATTCTTCTTTGAAAATATTAATTTTCTATGGGTCATTAATAATACTTGGTAAACCATATTAAAATACATACATAAGGACACTATTCATAGCTAATTATTTTGGGTTCACTCCCTATAAGGTCTCATATTTCACTAGTTCCAATTTTTGAAAACATTTTCCCATGGATCTGCCTTTCTTCTTTTTAACCCAAAAAATTTTCAAAATACTTACATGATATTATTTTCTTCGAAAGAAAATAATCCATATCATGTCATCACCATTTCCTCAAATGGTTCAAAAATAATTTTAAGGAGAATCCCATACTCGAAAAAAACCTATTATTATTTGATAATCCATATTTTCATGAAACATGGATTAAGTGCATGCATTAACTCATAATGCTTGGGATGTCACATATGAGCTAGATTATGGCCATACCTATTCATGCATGACATGTTAGGAGATGAAAATGCGAGTTCAGACATAAAATAATAACTTGAATCATAATTAAACATAAAATGATAAGAACTATCACATGAAATTATGTAACCCAAGTGAATATAGGAATTTAATCATACATAAATCTTTAAACAATAGTTTGGTGGTTGATAAATACCATTTATAACTTCTAAGTGAATGAGAAAGAATAACTATACTTAAGGTGTTCATATTTATATGAATATATATATATATATGTATATAGAAAGATGTAGACACACACACACACACACACACACATGTTTATGTGTAAGTGTTTTGAAAACATGAAACCCTTGCATCTGTAGGTTTTAGAAACTAAGCTTTGAAAACAAAACCCTCTTATATGTACTTATACTGAAATGCATTGATATATATATATATATGTGTGTGTGTATATTCTCATACAAACATACACACACACACACACACACACATACATACATCACCCTTGTGTCATAAATTTGAAAACTAAGACTTTCCCATATTCACATAAGTTTTTAGAAATAAGGTTTAAGACAAAAGAAACCCTTAACACACACACACACACACACACACACACATATATATATTTATATTGAGAATATTAATCTATATATGTGTACATATGCATGTATATACACACGTATATAAAATTCTTTGTATAAGGATCATAACTTGATAAACAAAACCACACCCTTAGAATTAGAAATAGATCCTTTAAATCAGGAAAACTTAACATATATACAATTTTATTTAGAAAGATATGATATTACATATTTATGTATATGTATATGTAATTCATTACAAACTAATTAATCAAAAATAAATAGAACCCTTATCTAACTTAAATTAAACAAGGGTAGTGGTTTTCTAGAAACTGAGAGAGAGAGCTTGACAAAGGGAAATTTGGGTAACATTTGGGTGTATAAAGTGGGGTTTAATATAGAACCAAGGTTTCAATTAGCATAATTTCTAATTGAAAAACCGAATGGACTAAATCTAACCAAACAAAATTGTTGATTAGTGAGAAGCAATGAGAAACAAGATTAATTAACACCATAAAAATTATAATATTGAAACAATGAAGGGGATCCGAGTCATGGATGGGGATTCAGTTTTAAAATAAAACACCATACCCAAACTTATATAGAGGGTATAATATAATGGGGCTAAGAAAAGGGTGGAAAGAAGGCATCACAGGAAATTAGGGATGAAGGTAGGGACCGACAACTACAAGGTGGGATGGAGACTAGTGCGACTCAATCGAGGAAGAAGGAGGAGAAGGGATAGATGGTTCAGATCAATCTTGATCCGATCGAAGGGTGGAGATTAACCCAAGTGTATTTAGAGGTGGGGGTTCATGTGGATTAGGAAGGGATTTCAATGATTTTCCACTGATCTGATCGGACGGTCCAGGATGATTTGTGTGTTTTAAAAAGAATGGACGACTAAGATTAGATGGGGCATGATTGGATGGCTACAGGTGATCGCGTGTTTCTAAAAGGATTAGATATTCCAGATCAAGTGAAGAAAGATCGGATGGTCCACACAAAAATGTGGAAAAAAACTGAGGTGGTGGGGTTCAATTGGGGGATCGATGCAAATGGCCATGATCTCATGTGGTGAGATCATGTCGTTGAGATTGCATGCCCTCATAAAAACTGCATCCCACATCGAATTCTCACGGGTTTTAGGGCTGCCTTATAAGGATCAATGTGCAATGATTGTGTTCGATAACACAAAAACACACACCAAGGGATCCTTACACATGGGACCCTACCAAAGGCCTTGGCCTAACCTCTGTATGCACTCAACTATGAGAACCTATACATGAGTCCGTGCGTGACCTATCCTACACTATTCATAGGTCTGCCTGCACTGCTCGAGCCTCCTTGGGTGCAGGTAGACTCCTCCCTACTAGGGTTTACCCCATGAGGGTCCTCCAGCATGGTTGAGGTGTCCCCTATCCTAGGGATGGAACATTTTTTTATACTTGAACTTAAAATAATTCTTAGATAATGAATAGATTATATCCATGATTATTTAATTTAATTCCGTTTTAACATCTATAACTACCCAACTATTAAAATCCACATTATTACTTAAATAAAATATCTTTAAATAAAAACCATGCCATTTTAATTTTTAAATACTTAAAACACATAAAAAACTAATGGTTATTAAAAATTTAAACACCCATGTTATAATTAAAAAAACCATAATTTTATTTAATTGAAAATATTATTTTAATTTTTTAAAACATTTTAAATTTAAAACACTTGAAATACCCAATGGTTATAAAACATAAATGGTCACTTTAAAACTCAAATACGATTTAAAAAGGTCTTATATTCCATATAAATACCCGACTAAGGTATTAAAAAGATCAAATATCATTTCTTGTTTTAAAATAATGGTGCTCTATATTCCTTTGACTCTCAGTATTTCCATTATTTTTATTACCATTATGTTTTTTACCATTGTAGATCCAAGAGATGAAGGCTATACGATAAGTTTTCTTATGCTGATAGGAGGTCTTACAGTGGCACTACTTGGTCTTGCATTTAGTTTTCTAGATTAGTTGTAATATTTTGTAATAATGTAATAAATCAGTGTTTCATCAAATAAAACGTCTTTTTTTGTCTTTAGAACATTTTAATTAATTAACACCAATTTTCATAAAAACAAGAAATAATAATAATAATTAAAAATATTAATATTAAATTTATAATTGAGTTTGAGGTGTCATAAAAAAAGTGGGGTTGGGAGTCATACTCATATCTCTAGCAAAGGTTGTCCTACCTTACTCCTTCTCATTGTCGATAGGGTGAAATAATAATGAAGAAGAGTATTAGGCTCTCATTATAGGGATAGAGTTGGAACTTCAAGTACCAATAAAACACTTGAAGATAAAAGGTGATTCTGAATTTTTCATCAAGCAGGTTAATAGAGATTATTTCATCCAAAATAAAGAACTGATCCCCTTATTAGACCATGTATGAGGACTAATGGTGTAATTCCCTTCGGAACTGATGTTGCCTCATGTCCCCCGATCACAAAATGCCCAGGATGACACATTATAAAATGTAGCCACATATTTGGATAATCTAGACTGGGATGAAATATTCATCAGCATTACACACCGCCGTATGGTCTCATCATTCATTCATGACAACATGGAAGAAATCAATGAGATTAGCCCCATCCCTGAACCATACGGTCCTACCACTTTCTACATGGAACCCATTGTGGACTACCTTAAAAAGGGAGACCTCCCACCGGATAGGGCCAAGAGGGAGAAAATTCCGAGATGAGAGATTAAATTTGTTTTGTACGATGGCACAAATAAACAAAAGTTCCTCTATAAATGGAGCCTTGATGGGGTCTTTATCTGGTGCATTGATGGAGGATAGACTGCTACTATCATAAAATAAGTACACACTAGAGCCTGTGGTCCCCACTAATCAGGATCCAAACTTTCCCATCAAATTCACTGACTTGGATACTACTGGACCACTATAACACATGATTGCAATAAATTCACTAAAAGGTGTCATTTTTTCCCAGTTCATGGAAATTTCATCCACCGACCCTTGGAGTTACTTCATATATCCAAGTAATCCTATCCATTTTCTATATGGGGAATTGACGTTGTGGGACTATATAATCCCACTATAACTAAGTAATTCAATTATATCCTCATAATAACTAACTTATTTTCTAAATGGGAAGAAGTTGTATCCCTTAAAGAGTTTGGGAAAAGAAACATCATTAGCTTTTTGAAAGCCAAAATTATCACCAAATTTGGTATCCCTCATACAATACTAATGGATAATGGAACCGATTTATATTCTTCTGAATTAGAGAAATTATACCAGGAGTATGGAATTAAGACCAACTGTTCATCCTGCTACCATGAAATGTATAATAGGTAGATAAATACCTTTAACAAGACCCTATACAATATACTCAAGAATATGGTAGATAAAGATAAGAATTTTTGGTTTGAAAAGCTCCTCCATGATTTGTGGGCATATTGAACTATGACCCACAATGCCACTCAAGAAACCCTATACTCATTAGTATATGGAAAAGAGGTGTTCCAACCCATATAAGTTCAATTTCTATCACCCCACATTTCCATATGCGATCAAATATCCATTGATGACCAGTCATAGAAATTTCTGGATGAATTAGAGTGACTCAATGAAAATAGATTACATACCTTTCACCATTTGGAGGTTCACCAAAACTAGATTATAATAGCATTCAAAATAAAGGTTCACCTCTAGTCTTTCCTTGAATAAGAAACGATGTTGGTCCTTAGGACTTTGACGATACCTAGAAGGAAACCTCCAAATCTGGAGCCAAAATGTGAGGGACCTTACGCCATATATAAGTTCTACTCCAATGGAAAATATTCCTTGATTTCAATGGATGGATAAATCAACACATCCCCCAACAATGAAAGGTTCTTGTAGAAATATTTCATGTATCCAAAAGAAACCCATGTCTTAGTTTAATGAAATTAAACCGTGTAACACCTTCATCCTGAAAACACAATGATAAACTGCACGACGTCTTCTTCCTTTCCACGTGATGATAAACCATAATTTTTTTTATTAATCATATGATGTTAATATGCATGATAAATTTCCTCACTGTATGATGTTAAACTACGTAACTCCACAATTTTCTCACACAATAGGACATTGCCTTTGACATCAGTCATCCACCATTCCATATCACATAACTACGTATGAATTTATTCTTTTCCACACAGGATACATAGAGATACCTAGATTTTACATCTTGGTCCAACCACCAAAAAAGGACAATTAAAAATTCCTCTTTATCTCTGCACATGAACCAGAACTATGTAGAGAATTTTCATTAAGAACTAAATCTGGATTGATTTCTGTCCTCATGGGATTCGTAGCAATGCCCAGATTTTACATCCTAGTCCAGCCACCACTGATGAAAAAAATTCCCCTATCCTTTGATACATCGCCTCTATGTGCTGGAATAAACATTCACCGCCCCTTATTTCTCACACCGAGAATAGATCATGTGGGATTAGGAGTTTTTTAGGGAATTCCCCGCATGATAAAGGCATATAAATTCACAGTAGGGTTTCCGTGGCCCTGGTAGTAAGACCTAAAAAGGAACACTAAGTATTTCCCCTTCACAACGGGGAATACACATCCTTACCACATGAAGTTAAACTGAATGGAACCTGTCATCCTAACCACATGATTTTAAACTATATAGATTTCATCCCCACAACATGATGTTAAATTTTACTACCATTATCCTAACTACATGATGATAAACCGTTCACATGCTTCAAACTCTATGACCTTAAACTAGAAACCAGAGTCCAAACATCACAACTTAAAACTATATGCAAGCCTCATCATGAATTCATATGTGGTTTATGGATGTATTTGGTTCTAATTCATGTTGGGTTTTTTATTCCACCACATCATGCGCATCCCTTATTGAGAGGATCATCCCCTTGGTCCAAACTCTATGATATTAAACTAGGAGTTATCATCTTTACCAAATGATGATAAACTGTATGGTAATTCATTCTTAACATAGGAAATAAAACAATTTATAGATCATCATTTCAATCAGTAATTCACCACACATGATCCAGATCCGTGCGGGAGAAATATGAAATGCCCCTGTTCCTACGTAAGAGCCAGATCCACGTAGAAAGTCTCTTTCTCCAAAACTTTGTGTGGCTTGATTTCTACCCTTATAGGATACATAGTGACACCCAGAACCCATGTACTAGGCCTATCTGTAAACAAATGTAAAAATGTACTCCTCTATGTATGGGTCATACCTTCATGGAAAATTCCCATCTATAAACACATGTGTATTGATTTCTATCATCATAGGATATGTAGTGACTCCTAGACTCTGCATGTTGGGACCAAATACAAATTTAACTCAATCCATAGGATGATTTTCTTACCAGACTTTTACCATAGAGTCTCTTTCACATCAATATTATGTTTCTTTATGGTCTACAAAATCATCCTTCTCATATTTTGACCATCAATTTCCTCACTATAAAACATTAAACTGCATGGAACCATGGTTTCCTCACTCGAGAGGACACCACCCCTAGCATCATTAATCTACCATGCAACATTCTAGAACTATGTGTGGGCTGACTCCCATTCACATGGGATACTTAGTGATGCAGAGACATCCTGTCTTCAGGTTTAACCATAAATCCATTCAACATTCTATCCACTTGTCCTGAGATTCCTTCAGGAGCATGTGGTTTAGAATAGGGCCTCTTAGTTCATTGTTTATGTTAGGTCATAAAAATTTCACCATGCACCTCCCATTGGAATAATTATTCTCCCTTAATCCTTGAAATATTATGTTAAACAGTGCTACAAACATTCAAACTACATGACGATAAACTACATGATGCCGTCAGGATTCCCTCACCAGAAAGTACATCACCCTCATCATTAGTTATCCACCATGTTGTGTTAAAAAATCCTATATTCCTTGTGTATGAGCCATATCTGTATAGGGATCCCCATTTCTCAAGAACTATGTATGACTTAATTCTTATCAATGTAGGATACGTAGTGATGCCTAGATCCTATGTCCTGGGCCTAACTGAAAGATATGGAAAAAATGCCTCCTCTGTGAATGGATCAGACCTGTGTAGAAAATTACCATTAAGAACTATATATGGCTTGATTCCTTCATGTGCGAGATACACAGCGATTCCTAGATCCCAATGTCTTGGGTCCAACCACCACAAATTTGATAGTACTATATCTTTCATTTCATCACCTCTGTGTGGTGTAATGAATTCTTACCACCCCTTGTTTCCCACACCAAGCACAACTTATGTGGGCTTAGGAGGCTTAGCAGGGGATTCCCCCACATAACCAAGGTATATCAATCCATATAAAATCTGTCATGGTCCTAGGAGAAATACCTTAAAAGGAACACCAAAGTCCTAAACGGATGACATTAAATAACAGGGTTCCTCGAGAACTATGTATGGATTGATTCTTATTCCAACAAGATATATAGTGAATCCTATGCCATGTGTCCTAGTACCATACATAGAGAAAAGAAAAAAAATCTCATTATCTCCTATATGAAAATTTATGTTGAAGATCTTGAATTCAGGTCCCTCATTCAGGGATCCATCAAAGAAACATAAATCCCCCTATGTATGAGTCAAATATATTTTGGGAGTTTCCAACTCCATGGATAATCACGGTCTAAATGTTTCTTATATTCCATAACACATCCTTTCCATTCATTAAACTTTGAGTCCTGGGTGATTTAGGATATTCATAAACCTCCCCATCCATCAAAAGTGGAGGGAAAGTTTCTTGGGGACACCTCTGTTTGACTATGCATAATATTTCCCTTTTGGATCTATATACATTCCCCAAAAAATTCCTATCAACAAGAGAAAAATTCATCCCCAGGAGAGGATTTTCTTACCTCCGTATACCCCATTGGCTTCCAAGACCCATATCATTTCTCCCGATATGATAATCCCAAAAATCACAGTTTAAACTTCCCCCCTCAAATTTGAGGTAATTTAGATCACCCCAACCTAATTATCCTCCAATTAATCATGGTTTTTATAACAATTGGTCCTCATCGTATGACCATAAACTAAAATTCACTAATTTTTCCTCACCACATGACATTAAGTTTCATGGATAATGTCTTATCACATGACACTAAAACTACATGATATCAAGAACTATGTACAGATTGATTCCTATCCACATAGGATATATAGAAATTGCCTAATTTTCACATCCTAGTCTAGCCACAATTCCCCCTCCCTGTGTATGGACTAGACTTATATAGGGATTTTTTCATTAAGAACTATGTATGTCTTGATTCCCATCATATGGGATAAGTAGTGATGCCCGATGTTCAACCTTGGGTCCATTCACAATAAATAATACAAAATTTTCCTCTTTTCCTATGTATGGGTCAGACCTATATAAGAAATTTATAGAGAAAATAAGAAAATGCTTTCCCCCATGTTCTTATATATGAGATAAATGCACATAGGAAAGTTAAAAAAATGTCCCATTCCCTATGCATGGGTCATACCTATACGGGGAACCTTCCAAGAACAACATATGGATTGATTATTACCCTTTAAGGATATATAGTTACACCCATATCTCTAATATTAGGTTCGATCACAACAGAAAATTAATTTCCCATCCATATACATGGGTTCAACCGGCGCAAGGAATCTTCTCATACCTGCATAGGGGAAACGTCTCTACCTATTCCTAGAAAATTTTAGCTTGAACTGCCTATTTCATGTTTAGGAACTCTTCTTTCACATACCAAAATATATTTCTATAAAGGTCCAAATATCAATAACCTTCCCCGAACATAGGGAATGGAGGGCCAATGTCTTATGGATACCTTTTTTTTGACTATGCACAATATTCCTTGGTTGACTCTACATAAGTTTACCATAAAAAATCTTGATAAACCAGAGACAAATTCATCCTCAAGAGATGATTTTCCTACCCCCATAATCTCTATAAAGTTTTCATCCCACATCACTCCTTGGATTTGAAAACCCCTATAACCATATTCCCTTTCATGCTTGAATATTATTGAACATTCCTAGTTAGACTACCATGAAAAGGGTGAATCATTTACCCCTCGGTCAGAGTAAAGCAATCTTAAATTTTAAAATCCCAAAAATCCTAGTAGTAAAAAATTAAACCAAACTACCCATATCTTAGTTGCATGATGTTAAACTCTACCATGCTCCAACCCTCCTTTATACAATAAAAATTCATGTAGGAGTGGTTTTCCCATTCATGATCAAAGTTAATATGGATTCCCTCATACTTTTAATACATCTCCCCCTTGATAGGCCACCCACTGTGGTCTTACAAATAAAAAGAAGAAAAAATATGAATTCCTATAAAATTACCTGGCCATCAGAAAAGGAATTTTAGTGTATTGAAGAAACCTTTGTTTGAAAATGCATAATATGCCCCTGTTGGCTCTGCATAAGTCGCCCAAAAAAGGTCTATCAACCAAAGGCAAATTCATCCTTAGGATAATATTTTCCTACCTCTGTACTCTCCAAAAAAATCACGTTGAAAACCATTCTTATAGTTAATCCTTATTCACATACCCCATATCATGTTTTAGATTCAGAAATCATAAAACCAAGGTCAAGAAAAGTCCCTCATTCATGTCTAAAAAATATTAGGAAATTCTTATCAATAAAACCTATTGGGGCCCTCACCCCATCATTCATGGTCAAATCTGTTTGACCTAAAACATCAGTAATGTTAGTCTAGTTTGCAAGACTTTAAACTACCCATGAAAAGATACACACAACTCTCCAGGTTGAAAACCCGCAAAGGGAACCCTGAGTAAAATTTGAGTATCATCTCCCTATATCTACACTTTGCATGGTTTAGGAAAAATATTGAGAAATCAAGAATTAAAGAGGCCCAAATCTTATTAGGTCGAAAACCTACAAAGGGTGGCCTAAGAAAAAGTTATGTTGTGCCTGCTAGGCCCGCGCCACAATGGGATTAAGAAGAAATTAGGGTTATAAAAGAAAATATAAAAAGTTTATAGGGTTTATCGTATAACCCTAGAAATAGTAAAACTATGATCACTGAGTCTCGTGGGTTAGGAGAAAATTAGAGTATAAAGTGATCATTTCAATTTAGGAAAAGATTGAAAGAGAAGAATTGGAGAATAAACAAGTTTTCATTCCAATGAATAGTAATGGAGGAGTATCCAAACTATGGATTCTCTCCTTAATTTAGAAAAAAACAACAACAAAGAGCATGGAACAACCCAAAGGGTTATAATGAAGCCTAATTTTCTTTCATCAGCATATTAGTAATCGTTTGATGTGGTCCATTAAGGGAATGTTCTAAAATGGTCCTTTGTTCAACCCTGGATTTAGCTACTGGACACATTTGTATAATAATGTCCCTTAGGTCTCAACCTTTCCGTTTAATGGATTCAAAATTAGCACTTTTTGATGATAGTTTAGCCTTTAACATGGCCACACAATCCTTGCGCTCCTACAACTCTTTGATATGGGAAACCATTTGGTCATAAGAATTTTCTTCTTTAGCCACTAAGTAGTGAAAATTAGTGGTAACATCCCAAAAGGATTCTATTTGATGATGGGAGGTGTTAAACTGAACAAGGTTGCCTTCATGATCATGCAAGTCTTCTCAATCTATGAAAATTTTGTAAACAATAATATATAGGTGAAGATAGTCAAAACCACTTGAGCCCAAATCAGTAAACAGTTTCCAAAGTGTATCCTTCTTATCATCAAATTCTGCTAAGGGAGTTTCTGTGATGATAGTGAATATTTAATACCATTCCTATCTCCATACAGCCTAGTGTTCCCTAGAAGCATCAGAACCATGACTCTGTTCCTCCACCATAATAGATATATAATCTGTTATTTCACTTACAATAGATAGAGTTTCCCTAAATTGAGATACCAAAGTGGTAAAATCATCCATATCTATTGGTGGTTCAATCTCAAAGGCTAAACATATAGGGTTGGACACAATTTTAGGAATGCTTGGTGTTGTTCCACTTAGACTAGCCTCAGTGGGACCACCAACATCATCAGTCAAGGATTTGGGGTGTAATTTTCTCTACAGAAATAGGATGTGTGGATGAAGTCCCCTCCAAATTCATATGATGGAGAAAAGAACATATTATTACAGCTGGAATGGAAAGAGACGGTGCAAATGGTGCAATACTAGAAGAAAACAATGATCTATGAACTCGTTGAACTAACCTCACCCATACTTCATTAGGGTATCAAGCCACCCACATCTGAGCATACTCCCAAGATAAGTAAGATCAATCCACTGTGGGGGAAATAAGGATTTTCATTCTAGACTCCTCATGCATCATTATCAACTATAATTGGAAAATAAATACTTTGTGATATTCCCTCTTAATATGGGTAAGAGGTAAAAATATGACTCACTATAGGCATCCAAATTTCCTAGAAAACCTATAAGGGGTATAAGGTTAATATATAGTTATCCTATCTACCTGATAAATTAATATTCTATCTCATAGCACAATAATATAGGAATGTTATTATACCTAACCTCTTCCATCATCTACCACTGCTCCATGGGGTGGAAGGTAAGGTGTAAAATAAAATCGAGATAAATCACTCAATAGATCAACCACAATATCAATATTCAAATATTTGGGGTGAAAAATGAAAATTTTGAGAAGGGAAAGATGGTAGGAATGCAGAACTGTTGTAGTATGATGATAATCATAGAGTGATAATGCTCCACCATTCAACCATATAAAAATTTAAATGGCCTGATAAGATGATGTAGATATCTTCCCTCCTATATTTGAACTAACAATTCACAAATATGAGCAAGGGTGGAAACAACCAAGTTTATGGGATATTCCTTTTCCAATGTGGCTTCCATCATCAAAGTGAAAATTTGGACACCAGTATAAATGTCACAAGATGGGAAAATCCATCCTCTTAGAAATATGGAAAAGAAACCTTCCAGTTTGAGTTTAGGTGATATGTATGGAGGAATCCTGTGACCCCATGTGGTATATTGACTCTCCTCAAGGGTAGAACAATATGAACCCATAATGCATCATGATTTTTGGGTTGTATGAGTCTTACTGTGGTGGAATTTTGACCTTGGACATTCCTCCTCTAAAAATAATTCCACCCAATATTTGAATGGGATGAGCAAGCGAGCATGGAGGGGATGTCCAAGTAATATTTCTACCATAACCATAATATCTCTCTCCAATAGTGACACTTTCTTGGCATTTTCCCAGGTATTGGATGCAGAAAAGAATTCATCATACATATTACCAAGGATGGGAAGTCACCATAGCTGATAAATATCTCACAAGCCAATCCCTAATTCACCATACAGTAAGGGGAAGGTATTGGTGCTTAAACCCCATCAGCTAAGCAGTTTGGGCAACATATCGTTAGTGAATAAATTGAGAATTAAGAAACCCACACTACCTATTAAAAATTAACATCCTCCAACTATTTAACAAATCTTAAGTAGTTTTGGTGTACCCAGAATTCTCAAGCCCATTCATCAAAAAATCACCATCTCGACAGAAAATCCCATTTAGAGCTCCACCCTCTATTGGGATTACTTCACGAGAGGTTGAAAATAGACGAATAATCATGGATTACTAGTTCAAAAGATTTTTCATGACTATGTTGATTTCTATTCATACACATAGATCTATTTAAAAAAAACATCCTCTCAGCCTAAATCAGATATAATCTACCCCATAGAAGAAATGTTCACTTAGGTACGCTCCCAAGACATCTTGAACCAAGCAATAGGGATATTTTGGTCAATCGGTGGAAGAGGGGAATCATCTTGGAGTCTGAAGTTATAAAATAGAGATCGACTAGACATTGGTTAGTCCATAAATTCCAGTGAAAGGATATATTTCAGAGTACCATCTTGAAGAATGATGTAAGATCATAGATCGTTTCCAACATTCTCAACCATAACCGTTCATCTGGTCATATTCATTGAAGTGAGAGCTAGATCCATTTTTACCTATAATAGATCATCCAAAGTGTGAGAAATTTATTTAAAGAAATGAAGAGGAATAAACATAATCAGTTCATAGAAGTATTGGTCTATGAACTATCAATTTTCAGAAACCATCAGCCCTTAAACCATCAGTATATGAAGTCGTTGGCCCTAAAATCATTGGTTAACAAATTAATATTTTTCAGAATGATCAAATAGAAAATTACCCACCTCTATTTGGAAATTGGAACCCAAAATTTACGGCTAAATTCTTTCAGTTCATAGCTGAAGAATCCCAGTTTATAAAAAAAAGTGATCCTCAAAGGATATAGTTTATAGAAGCCATATGTGGTTGAGGATTTGCAGGAGAACTGAGTTCACTGAGAAAATTAGTAAATGAAAAATGAGCTGGGACCCCTATATATAGGCATGATCCCCTCCTATGGGTCTACCCACGTACCAAAAAATAGTTCAAATCTGGAAAAATTTCTACATCTAAATAACCTCCACTTCATTCTGATTAGAACCCATTCCGATGTGGGGTATTTTTTGGGTCTTGAAATCATCACAAACATGATTGAGATTTCGATAAATTTTAAAAAGGTTGGAAAGAAATCCAAGAATAAGATCAAAGGAAATGTTCAAAGGGGTGTGAACAAGAAGCAAAAATCCCTTCGCAGACCTCCACTTCACATGGCATTATTCCGCTCTGTGAGGAACCCAAAAACAAAGATAGTTCAAGGAAAGGGTGGAACTAGTGATTCCCAAAAATTAAGTAAATAAATTTTCTAGAAGAGGCCGGGATTTCAGATCCCACAAATGAATGATCCCCATGGACTAAGTTCTTCATTAGGATAGGTGGTATCAACAACCCCCACAAATGAAACGAAGTAATTTGCGGGGCTAGGTGGGGATTTTAGTGTCCGTGAAGGACCCCCAGCTAGAAAATTCCTTTATGGAATCCAGAAAAAGATGATTCATGGCCCACCATAGATAAACGATGATGTCGATATCTGATCCTTCCGCTCTTCTAAAAATAGACCCCAAGGGGGGAGGGTGTGGATAAAGAGGATGGAAAAAAGAGAACAGATAATACCCAGACATATAAAGAGATATAGGAACAGATTGGAGAAAATCAAGGCACCATGAAAAGCATATCCCTTAGATGATTCCCCAAAAGGTAAATCCTACCAAAAATAATTAAGGAGGAAATAAAATTCATCTGGTGGTACATGAACCTAAATCCCTCTGTGGACACAGTCCCATAAGGTACACAACCGATGTCCCCATTTTATATAAGCATACCACATAGAAAATCACTATATAGGTGGAACTCAACCCCATGTAACAAAATTCCATGCAGGAGGAACTAGGACCTATGTGAAAAAACGATACATAGGAGGAACTCGACCCCGTGCAACAAAACACTACATGAGAGGGACTCGACCTCGTGTAGCAAAATGCTACGCGGGCAGAAGCTAGCCCCGCAAAGCGAAATTCTACATGGGAAAAACCTAGGTTTTTGTACCAAAATGTTATGCAGACAGTACCCTCACTCACATAGAAATATGATATGGTAGGTGAACCCCATTCCATGAAAGAATAAGCTACATGTAATGGGTCATCCTAGAGCATTCTACTCTCCGGATCCAACCATTCTCTTCTGTCGTGTCATCAGCCCCCATTTTCGCCCCTCCACAAACCATTCCAAAAAATTTAGGCTAAGGCCCCTTCCAAAGGAACCTAACATGTATGATGAGATCATAAATTGCTTCCATGTTTCCTTTTATGTTTATATACCCATGGTAAGAAAATTCATGTGGGTAATCTTCAAAGAAAGGAAGACCCTCAAAATATCCTCTGGTTTACATTCCTGTGGTAACGTGGGTTCCGACCTCGATATCCTCATGTGAAACTCCTTGTTCTAAGAATAAAGAGGAACTTATATCCTTTACCTTTTATTAGGGATAGTGTTGAACATTCCTCTATTACCTGGAACCAATCTCAAGGCACCCATCCTTAGTTAATCCCCTAAATTTTCTTACAGGAGGGAGCACCTTTGCTCCTCTTTACCGCTGTCTGGGATGTATTCAGATAGTTTTCTAAATGTGACTATACAGGATATGAAAAAGGAGAGGAAAAAGGCATAATCAAATCCCTTTCTCTCTCTCTTTGGGATCTAGTACCATCCATCAGCGGATAGGGAGAGATCGTGTGATCATTGGGTCTACTACTTCCTCTTGTTTCTCACACCGAGAATGACTCACATAGAATTAGAGGACAATGGAAATCATGAAATCTTCATAATCCAAAATCTCAAATGGGCCTCCAATATGGTATAAGTCCCAAAACCACACTTTAACCTTCAAAGGGATATATTATCAATGAAGTAGAACAAAATGGGTGGCTCCCATTCGTAATCCCCAACCAACTTCAATCCAAGCGGACAACCTCCATGCATAAGTCCCAATCATGCCCCATTTAATGGGCCTCCTCTAACATGTAATCCCTAGTCTTATCAAACTATTTGGGATTTGATTCCCAACTAACTAGGATACCTAGGAGGCCTCCCTAAGGTCTAAACCTGACACCCAAATCACCCAAATGTCTTCCAGGCCACATTCCCAGTAGGGTCATATCCACCCAGGAGACAACATATCTTCCCCCCCAGGCCTCCTCAGAATTAGTCTCACACTATCCTTGACCAGTAACCCTTATCATGGATCTACTTATCATATGATGTTAAAATACATGGTTGGGTCCTTATCACATGAACTTAAAAGGTGATGTGTCCAGTTAAGTGGATTCAAACTACGTGGGTTCTGATTCCTCTCATGGGGATATGTAGGATGCCCATCTCATGGGTTCGATCCCAACATCAAAAAAACTTTCATCCTCTTTGGATGAATATAAAAACTAGAGAAACCTATCATGCATCTTAAAATTATCATTGTCCCAATAAACAACCAAGGAATCCCCAATCTTTCCACAAAAGGGTAACATTGATTGAGAACCTTAGATACATACATATCCCACCATTGATGGAGAACCTCATATTCATATAGATGATTCTGAACCAATGTGTGGTTATGATCAATCATTACCTAGGGTTAATCCATAGAAACATACTTGGGAATGAAACAAGGATTCATAAACATATCTTAAATCTATAAGAGAGTCCTAGAACAGGCAATAGTTCCCCCCAAAAAGGGTGAGATGAGTCCGAATTCCCATCCTCTCGACCAATGTGATTTCTTAAGTGTTGTTGGTCAAGTTACCCAATGAATGCCTAACTTTGGAAATTATTTCCATGAATCATGTATATGAGAGTCATTGGGTTTTTTTGGATCCACGAACAAAACTTGTTGGAGACCGTTTGAGGATATTTTTCCCAACATCATTGATTTCACACCATTTAACCCCCTTTAAATCAACCGTTTAGGCTAAAAACATACCCCCGAGGAAAAAAAGGTCAATATAACATGAATGAATTGATTTGTAACCTCCTTCACATAATAAAATGTATACACTACCAGTCATCATCAGACCCTTCCATTCCTTACCCAGTTGAACTCTTCAGTCAAAACACTGGAACTAGTTTTCTTGAGAATCATGAGACTAGATATAAGCTTGGTGGTTATTCATGATGATTTTTGATTATCAAGTCTACATTTGACTCATGATCATACCTAGGTTGTACCCATGACATCCATACACATGATACTCTATACATGACAACCTTTACTGTCAATATTTGGAACTGGAGTTTCCTTGTTTGATTGATTATTTCTCTTGATTGATCTATTTATTATTATTATGCACCTTGAATCTATTGTATTGAATCTTGTATATCTTTTTATATCAGGTGAATATTCTTGTATTTTTGTTATTATATGAATCTATCTTGTAAAATAGTTTTCAAAGTTTTTTCAAGAAAATGTTTAGTTTTAAAATGCTTTAATGGAAGGTTTTACAGGTTTGGTTTGATAAATGTTTTTTAAATGTTTTAAAATCTATTTTTAAACTAATATTTATACTCTATTTATTGTATAACTATCTTAGAATATTTTACTTACCTTATGAATTAATTTAATAGAATCTTTGGTGGAATCATAATGGGATCTATAGCTCACACCCTACTTGTAATGTTTGGTGTTTTCAACCCTTTATGATCTTATAGTAGCTGCTCATGCTTTCATCTTTATTTGTGGGTTCATTCTTAGGAGACTAATGGTAGGTGACTTGGTACATATTGGGTGTTTGTGGACCACTAGGAAATGTGTTTTTGAAATATTTTTTTGTATCATCTCCTTGTACATGATACGATTATAATGATGTATATATCTGATGATGTTTCTACAGTGTACTTTTGTTTATAATAATCTTTTATGGGTGAAATAATTCCCAAAATTAATTTCTTGATGCCCAGGTACTTGCCACCAACTCATAGAGATCGGGAATGCTCTTTGGGTTAGTGGAAATCTACTTGGATACCGGTTTAGATGGTACTCTGGGATGGTTTATTATAAATGGTATCATAGGGAGGTTTTTCCTTGAATGGTATCCCTTCTACTTGAAATACCTTATATTGTTTGGGGAAAGTCATGGTAGAAAGGATATTAAGAATGTGTTGGGACTCAGGAGGTAATTTGTGAGTGGGTTCTTTATTATCGCCTCCTCATGATGAGACTTTAGTTACTAGGGATGTGGGGACTTGAGTCTTTCTTTTAAGTGATTATATTCTTGATGAATAATGGAATTTAGATTTTTGATGAGGCTATATTTGATTTTGGGAATCTATTGTAAGTTTTGATTTGGAATAGAAAGATTTATAGAGCTACATTGTGCCTTTATGATATGGTAAACTTTGAGGAATCAGTGAGACTGATCTGGAAGTCAATCTAAGATCTATTGTGTGGTTAGTGTGTGTTTTACCAGCCCATGCAACCAATCCATTCCTAGTTCTACTCTAAACTAAACTTTTCACCCTGTAATTTTGTTTCCCAAATTAATTCACTTTTGTGAGGTCAGTTAGAGGGTTATAGATGTGGTTTTTTCATTCTCTTGTTTGTTTGATTCATCTTTGGTCTATGTTGTTGGTTTTAAGTCCTTTGTGAAAATAAAATTGTGTCTTAAAACAAGTTTAGTTGAGTTCCTTGAGGAAAATTTTAAATTACCAAAAAGTGAGTTTTATGAAATGTTTGGTTTGTAAAACAAATTTTTAAAGACTCTTTGATTATGTGTTAAAGAAAAATTTTAAGAAGAAATTTCAGTTTTCAATGGATTTAAAATGATAATGGTTTAGGAAATTGGAAAATGGGATTAAAGTTTTTGAAACCATAGAATTTCCATGAGATGGTAAGAGATTTTTTGAAAACTATGATGGATTTATTACAAGG
This sequence comes from Viscum album, assembly GCA_963277665.1. Lineage (NCBI taxonomy): Eukaryota > Viridiplantae > Streptophyta > Magnoliopsida > Santalales > Viscaceae > Viscum > Viscum album. The sequence goes on along the minus strand of OY728121.1, from coordinate 648,364,898 downwards.
TTTATCATTTTTGAAGGAAAGAGTAATGTTTCATAAATGGTGAAATATTGTGTGTTCCAAAATAAATGATTCTTTGATAAAGTGGATTATGGATTGTTTGAAATCTTTTAGCTTGCTTGTATTCTATTTTGGGTTTTGTGTTATGCCTAATTTGATGAGTCTATGTTTGATGATGGCTATAAATGTACCCTAGTAAGTTTTCCATGAATGATAGAATGTTCATTCATTGGTCTAGTTTTCAGAGTGGTCCTTCACATTCCAGAAGTGTCATCTCTTCCTGAAAACTCTTCCTAGACTCCATATCAAGTGGTGGTGCATGATACCTTCCATCCTTTGAACCCCATCCTTGAATTAATGGATTTTCATCCACCTTATTATAAATTTTGACAAGTTTATCTTGAGTTTGTAAAGTGGCTTGAAGAAGTTGATGGGATCGTCGATTCTCTCAAGACCCTTGATTCTCTGAAGGTCAAGTCTATCAACTCCTTATTTGAGGGACCTGGCCAAGAGTGGTAGAAATTTGTGATTCCCTCCCATATGCATGAAATAATTTCTTTGGAATTATTCAAATAAGTATTCATTTTGTGTAAGTATAATAAGAAAGTGAAAAAGGATAAAGTTACCATGTTCTTGGGTTTTAGACAAGATGAGCTATCGATTATAGAGTATGCCAAGAAATTCTCATGTTTGATATATTTCTTACCCAAGCTTTTTGGTAATAAATTCAGTAAGGAAATTTATTTTAGAAAATGTCTTCACCCATAACTTTTAACCTCCATTCCAATAGAATATATTATTTCTTATCGAGAGACACTTGATAGGTATTTTTTCAGCTGAAGCAAATCTATTAAAATGACCTTAAGGGAAGAATTACTTTTTCATGGTTAAGAAGGGATAATATCCTTTGGGGAAATAATAGGCCTCCCACATATTTCCAGTGTGTAGAACCTACTCATTTTAAGAGTTTGTGTTTGAAATATCCAAAGTTTTATGGACGGTGTGGTCATTTTGGTCACCTTAATAGGTTCCATAAGTCAGGTGACCGAAAAGAGAAGTTTCGGTCAGGATCATTAGATCATGTCTATGGGGAATTATATGATTCAAGATAATAGGGATCTAGACATAGTACTTTGGGCGAATCTTTTCATATGGTGTAGGAGTTATCGGTTGCTGGTGGTGGTTAATGTTGATCCATCTTTTTGTTTCTGATGTCGGAGTGGAAATTTCTTATGTTTTTCCTTATTGTGGGTTGTATTTTTATAGGAAATGATTTTTTTAGAGATATTGGGAGATTTTAGGGATCTTTGTGGGTGATCTCTTTTGACCTTATTTTTGATCAGGTGGTTGGTTTTGTTTTCTTTCTATTTCTATGGTTGTGCTTTGTGGATGTGAACACATGAATGCTTAGCCTTTTTTTAGCTGATTTTAGTTCCTTGATGTTCATTGTGCTCCTAGTGATAGAGTGGAATATTATGTTGAGAAGCATTGAGATGCTTGGGGTTTTTTATTCTTCAAAATCTATTCTATTTCTTTCTATGGATTTCATACTATAGTTTGTGTTAGATACCATTCATGTTTGATATTATTCCATGGAATTAACTTGTTTTTTACTTGATGGTTAGAGATAAATCTAGATATGTTAGTTGATCCACCTTGTGAGAGTATAATGACCAATTGTACACTGACCTGGATGTTTGATCTCTTTCTAGTTAGACATGGATAAATCTTGGGAATTTACTCAGATAACCAGGATAATGTGGATAATTTTCTTGATGGACTAGGCACCTTGAGGTGCTATAATTTTATTTTATGAGCTCATAAATGGGTGAGGTTCAGTATTGAAAATCATAGGTTACCATCAAGTAATTACCTAGGGTAGAAATCCTTGTCAGTTTTGTGCCTTTATTGTGGATGTTTTATCATATATGGATCTTGATAGCATTGTTTCTTATGGAAATCATGAGTTATTTGGATGTTTAATTCCTTCAATGTTTTCGGTGTCATTCCTTTATGGTTTTCAATTTCAGACCTTAGATGTTATTCTTGGTGAGTTTTTGAAGTCTCTTCTTTGGATTTAAGGGATGTCCTTTTCTTATGATAATTTTTTTTGATGAATCTCTAACTGATAGGGAGACCTTTGCTAGGTCTCCATTCCTTCTCTGGTTTTGGAGACATGTGATTGTCTTAGTGTGTTGATCTTGGAGTTGTGTGTGTGTTGTTATCCTTTGGGCGAGTCTCTCTTATAGATTGTGGACCTCCCACCTCACAAGATTATTGAGGGAGTTATTCTTGTGCCATCATGTTCTATATTTCAGACTGGAATATTTTTAGGGATAGAAATCCTATGGTTGAGAGTTTACAACACCCCATTACTTTATTTTAGGTTTTTTGACCCATTTATTTGAGTATCCTTTTATTGGATCTCTTCATGGTTTGTTTCTAGTGTTTTCAAAGTTTTTTTATGGTTTCAGATCCTGTACATGGTTGGTTCACTTCTTGAAAAACCATGCATCCAAACCATGCAAACTTTTCCAGAATCCCAAAAGGAGTCACACAGTTTGCATATGGTTAAACTAACCATGCATCCAAACCATGAAACCTTTTCTAGGAGCCCAGAAGGGGTCAAATGATTGACACATGATTAAAATAACCATGCATCCTAACCATAAATCTCTTCCAGTGGCTCTATTTGTAGTCCACAGGTAGGTGCACAGTTATTAATAACCATGATACCTAACCTAAGAAACCATATAGATGGAATTTAATTTCATGAAAATCTTAATTAAAATACCAAAACCTCATAATTAAACCTAAAATCCTCCCACTCAAACATAATTTGATACTTTGTATTTTGGGATCCATCTAGAGGTGTTTTGGCTCTCCCAACCTCATATCTTGGTGGTTTGAAGCACCGATCAAAGTAGTGTTCCTCTTCCCATGAGTTATTTTCTTCTTGGACTTTGATATCTCTTCTTTTTTTTGTTTCATTATTCCTACAGGTTATGATGGACTTGTATTTCATTTCTTTATGGATGTTTGATATAGAATTTTGGATCTAGGATCTATTATAACTTCAATTGTAATATCTCTTCTTAGATCCAGTGATCTCCATCAAAGGTGAAACATCATAGATTCATTGCGGTTGGATTTTGAATATTTTAAGTATGTGTTTCTATGATTTTCATTCATTTTTTAATTCATTTTTTTGAGAATTTATATACATGTCCTTCCTTCCAACACATGTTATATAATCATTGATCTTGAATTGAATTATGAAATCCTCTTTGATCCTCTTTTAAATAAATTGAAAATAGAATGGGTTCCTTCTCATTCTTTTATAAATTGGTGAATGCTATATTTATTTTAATTACCTTTCTTGGAGTTTTCAAGGTTACCTTGTGGAAACTGAGGGCTTAGGCTTAGTTTTTATTCCTAAAATTAAATTGCTTGATTTGAATGAATTGAGTTGAACTATTTGATGTTTTCTAAATAGTTTCAAATTATTTAATTTGTGAAATGAACAAGAACACTAGAACACTATTTGAATGATTTTACCCTTGTTTTTAAATGATAATTCTTATTTTATTTGAAATAAGTGATTTATTCACATGGAGTGAGGGTGTAAACCCATGTTTTGAAATGTATTCGAACCTTTTTCAATTGTAAAAATTCTTTTGAATACTTTAGGGTTTCTTTGAAATAAATGATTATTTTAAATGATCATTTGGAATTATGATGATTTATTGTGAAATTAAGCAGGTATGATTACCCTTATAAATGTTTAATTGTATAAATTTTTTTGAATTGAATTGATGAATCTTGACAGTCTGGTTATTAATTTATGATGATACTCTCTTTTGATAATCACTTAATGTAACTTAATTTATTCTTATACTTCCCATTTAAGGGTGTTTAAAAAGGTATTATTTACCTTGAGGGAGTTTGGGGGTGAGAATGAGATGTGATTTGAGGGCATGATCCCATGATTTATATTAATAAGGATTCTTATGTGATCCTCATAACTTGATTATATCACTCCATTATTTTACTAGTCATGGGAACCTAGATAGTTAGATGGGATGAACTAGATATATTATTCACTAGAGGACTCACACCCCATAAAGTGGATCCAAGGAGAACATGAGAGGTTTAGGCTATGGATGCGCGACCAAGAAAGTGGGTGTGCATAAAACTAGTTTTATTGAGACCCATGAGTCTAGATGTAAGCCTGGTGATAGTCATGATGTTTTTTTATTAGCTAGTATATGGTGGACTCACCATCATACCTAGGTTATACCCATGACATCAATATTCATGACAATTGATATGTGATATATCTCATTATCAATACTTGGAACCAAAGTTGCCTTGCTTGCTTGGTTACCACCCTTGATTGATTTGTTTATTATTATTATTCACCTTGACTCTATTGTATTTAATCTTTTACAACTTTTGATATCAAGTGAATACTATCATCTTTTCATGATTATATAACTATAGTTAATTAAATGGGTTTTAATGTTTTTCAAGAAAATGTTTAGTTTTTTAAATAGTGAAATGGCATGTTTATAGGTTTGGTTTGATAAATGATTTTTAAATGTTTTAAAATATATTTTTAAAATAATATTCATACTCTCTTTATTGTATAAGTCTCTTAGTCTATTTGAATTAAATTATTAAGTAATTACATAGAATATTTGGTGAAATACCACTGGGATATATAGATCACACCCTTATTATACCGTTTGATGTTTTCAACCCTTTATGATCTTATAGAAGGTTCTCACAATTTTTTCTTCCTTTATGAACTCATTCTAGGGTGACCAATGGTGGGTGACTTGGGACATGGTGGGTGGCCTTGGACCACTAGGAGACAGGTTTTTGGCACCTATGTTTTATTCCCAGTTTTGTATCATCTCCTTATACATGATATGATTATACTGTTGTATGTATTTGATGATGTTTCCATAGTTTAATTTTTTTATTGTAATCTTTTGTGGGAGAAATCATTCCAAATGGTTATTTATGGATTCCCAGGTTCTTTTCACTGACCCGTGGAGATCGGTAACACTATTCACATTAGTGGCGATTAACTCAAATATTGGTTTAGATATTACTTCAGGATGGTTTGTTACAATTAAGGTTTAGTGGCCTATGTACCCTTAGTTATCACATCCTCATTGGTAGAATGAGTAAAGTACAACCAGAAGCTTGTTCCAAAGTGTGTCATTGAAGGAACCTGAGGCATAGAGGAAGCGTGGAAAATACAAAATTTAATTTTTTTGGGTATGGATTCATGTTAAAAACACTAAATCAATAAAACACCTTTCTTTAATTTCTCAAAGGATCATATGAAATTCATTTTAAACATGAAAAATAAAATCAAATGAAATCGTAAATAATACCTTTTTCATTTGAAATCACCAATTTGATTCACTCACTTTCGAAATTTTGTGGATCAAATTCACTAATCTAGCTATCCTATAGATCATACACACATACACCACCACTCCAATATTTTTGATCTTTAATTACTAGGTGCTAGCATGAGAAATCGAAGAGATTTATAATGTTACTTCGATTGTGTAAAGAACACATAATCTATTGAGAAGATAGGATCAATACAACATTGTTCTTCTTTCTATTTCTCAGTCTAAACTTGATACAGAGTAGGTTAGAGCTCTAAAATTCATGAAAATGTTTGATTTCCCTATTAAAGAGGATAAAATGAGCTTTTATAACTAGGTTATACTTTCCAAAATTTCACTTTGGTCCCTAGAAAGTAATAACCATCATTTTAGACACTTATGCACACTTGTGACTTTATTAAACTTATCATAAATGTCATAAACATTTTATCACTCACTTCTAACACTTTAACATGTTATGTGATAAAATATTAACCCCTAAATCATCACATAGGCTCAAAAAAATAAATAAATAACAAACCTTTAACAAGTCATGTTCATTTGAAAAATTATATTTCCTCATATTCCCCTTTATAATAAAACAACTTGTGAATACCTTGAGAAATAAATACAATCATAATTATTATATACTTTAAAAATATAATTTAATTATTTTTACTTATGATCAAATATATTCAAACATTCATCAGCTCCCACATATGGGGACCACTTCATCCTGAACTCCTATTCATATGAATAGGTGTAACTTGTGGATACACTTAGTGTGTAACTCTCTAGGTCCTTATATCAATAGTAGTGAGTCCAAAACATAGACCAAGATTAGGGTCTAACAAATCATCATTAACCCTAAAGAGATAAGGAATTTCATAGCTATGAATACCTCTTACGAACACATTCTATATAATATAATCTCTTTATCTCATATAGTAGGATGCATACTTGTGTTAACATCCTTTTGATGCTTTATATATTTCACAAGATTACTATATGATATTACCTTCTGGAACTATATCCATGTATTTAATGAAGATACTACCACCCCAGTCAACCTGGTCCCATGATATATCTCCTAATAAACTCAGAAGTGACAAATTCAATATTGATCATTCAATCAATGCCATACCAAAAAAGACACACCCAATACAATATACCTCTTAATGAATTTAATGTTATGGTTTTTACTTGCATAAAAATACAAAAAAATGGTACACATTGATAATGATCTAAATTCAAGATACAAATAAACAATTTCATAGATAAAAACAACCAATGACACTCGAAACATGTGGTGTTTCTATTGGTGATTCAGTCCTCATGATTTCATTCAATCGATATCACCAAGTGAAAAATTTATAAGAAGAAGTTTAAATGATTATGAGCCCCCAACACATGATAATAAAACATCATCTATATTTCATCAGTATGATAGTAAAAATTTATAAATGTAATGGTAATCAAAGTTTATAGGATCTTGGGAACCCACTCACAACACTCTCACTTAAAATAGATCCAAATGCTAACAATTCTCATCCCCCTGGATCTCACATGAGTATCATTCTTTTAATAAGATATGTATTTTTTCAGGGGTATACCACATTATCCTCTATGTCTACTCTAATAACCACAACTTCACCTCTCTAAGTAAAATCCTTCAATAGATGAAGCTTCCAAAGTATATGCTTTGTCCTATGGTGTGATCTATACTCTTTGTCAAGAACCATTTCCATAATTTTATCATAGTATACTGTAATATGGTCTACATTACTAGGTAAAATAATAATCTAGAAAACAAAGGTACATATCCAAAATTCTTCCTTAGTTGCATCAGGAGCCACTATATACTTGTATTATACTATATAATCGACAAGCATAGAATATTTTGAGTTCCTCCACCTCACTGCACCACCATTCAGGAAAAATACATTGCCTGAATATGATTTTAGATCATCTTGATTGATATAGAATCTATAATTAGTGTATAACCTCATGACTAGATCCTCATCTCTTCCAGATACTAGGAATATATCCTTTGTACACATCAATCACTTGAGGATAGTTTTTATAGATGCTCAATGCAGCTCTCCTAGATTAGCTTGATATCTTACCACTATTATTAAAGAAAATTTAACATCAAACCTAGTATATAGAATAACATAAATGATATATCTCAATATTAAAGTTTAAGGTATTCTACTCATTTTTTCAATCTCCTCCTGTGTCTATAGACACATCTTCTTAGAGATAATAATGCCATGTGATAGTGGAAACATTCTTCTCTTGGATTTTTCTATATTTTACCTTTCGTATACCTTGTTAATATATGTTATTTGACTTATACCAAGTATACTTTGAGATATATGTCTATAGATCTTGATCTCTATAATATAGGATCATTCACACAATTCTTTCATGGAAAATATCATTTAACTAGGTCTTCACTGATTGTAATAATTTCACTTCATTTCCCATTCACAATATGTCATCAACATATAATATAAGTAAAACATTGACACTACCATTAACATTTTTATGAAAAAATGTATCAATATAATTCCTAATGAAACCAAATTATTATATGTCCTCATAAAAATGACCATTCTATTATTTTGATTCCAGCTTCAATCTATAAATGAACCTTTGTAACTTGCATACTTTATTGGAACTCCTTGATATAATAAACCCTTGAGGTTGTTTCATATAGATGTCTTCAACCAAATTCACATTTATAAAACCATTTTTAATATCCATTTTCCAAATTTCATAATCATATAAGGTTGTTATTGAATTTAATATTCTAATGGATTTTAGTATAGAGATTGGAGAGAAGGTTTCATTATAGGTTATGCCCTGATGTTTCTTGAAACCCTTCACTACAAATCATGCCTTATAGGTACTCACTTTACCATCTATTTCTAGATATTTATCAAATTCACATTTACAACCAATAGTTTTTACATTTTTTGGTGGTTATATCAAAATCCAAACTTGATTTTGGAACATGGACTCTATTTCATAATGCATGGATTCTTTCTATTTAGTAACATCCTTCCCATCCACTTCTTCTTTATAAGTCTGAGGTTCATCATTCTATAGGAGTAATGTTTCACCTAACTCAGTGATAATAAAACCATATTTCTCTAGTTCTCTAACCTCCCTAATAGATCTACATAGTACTTATGTCTTGGCAACATATTCCTATCCCACTGTCTCCTATAGAGATTGTTACCATACCAAATCTCACACATATAGAGCACTAAATTAATCAAAGTCAGTCTTTATCACACTATCTCCATTGGAAACGTGTTCTATTTCAAGAAATATAGCATGAATTTCTACAATACCCTTTCTATATGAAGGTTTATATAGGTAATATCCTTTAGTCACCTTAGGATAACCTATAAAGATGCACTTTGTGCTTTGAGATGATAATTTTCACTAGGTATTGTCTTGAAAAAAGCTTCACATCTCTATACACACGTGTGATATATTGGGTTCCTTTCTATACCACAACTCATATGAAATATCATCTACTAATTTAACTGATACTAAGTTTAGTTTATGTGATGTAGTCTATAATGAATATACCTAAATGGATAATGGTAGAGTTACATGACTCATCATCAGTCTGAATATGTCAAGCAGGGTTTTATTCCTCCTTTCACAAACACCATTTCACTGAGGTATATAAGGAGCGAGTTGGGAAATAATACCAAACTAATTTTAATTATTTATGAAAACTTTTCTAGGATATTCTACACTATAGTTTGAGTGGATTTTCTTAATCTTCTTACCAAGTTGATTTTCTAATTTATTTTTATATTTCTTAAACATGCTAAAGAAATATGACTTATACCTCATCAAGTAGACATATCCATATCAACTATAGTCATTATTAAAAGTAATGAAGTAAAAAAACCACCCCTTTTCTCTATTGAAAATGGACCACATACATCAGTATGAACCATTTCCAATGGTTCTTTGGATATTTATATTTTCCCACTGAAAGGTGATTTGGTCATTTTACCTTATAAAAAAGCCTAAAATATATCCAAGGGTTTTAACTTAATAGATCCTAAATATCCTTCTTGAAATTGTTTTCTTAAAAATTTCTCATTTAAATGACCTAGCCTGAAGTTCCATAGGTGGGTAGGATATGAGTCATTCTCACTATATTTTTCATTGATTTCCAAAACTACATTTTCTAGTTCAATTATATATTACCCATTGTTAAGATATTATATTCAATAAAATATGTTATCTTTATACATAATAGAAAATTTATTTACAAGATTTAAATAAAATCCCATAGTGTATAAAATTTACATTGAGATTATGTTTCTAGTAACAAATGGTACATAATAACAATTATTTAGTATAAGAACTATTCTGCTAGGAAATTTAATATGATAATCTCTTACTAATAATGCTACTAGTTTCACACAATTTTTTCCTCAAATATTTGATTCAACTTTTGTAATTATATTGAATCTACTTGGGTCCTATATATGAATATAAATGTATGAGCCAAATATAGTATACAATACCCAACATGTATAAATAGACATATTATATTCAATGAAAAATATATCTGAAGTAGAAGCATCGCCTTACTTCCTCTTCCTAACTATGAAATTATTATTCACATGGTATTTATTTCTATAGCAACCAAACCTTTTATTACATTACTATTACATAATTTTAAATATTAACAACATAATAGTATTACTAATAGAGGGTCCAAAGGTTTAGTGTCTTGGGAAAACTAGGACCATACACAACAAATTATAACATCGAGAAAAAACAATTTTTTTTAATTTCTTCTTCTCTAGCTTCTTATTGGCACTTGAACCCTCATTAGTAAATGTAGTCACCCAAGGATATACATAAAAAGGGGTGAGATATAATCCCAGTAAGGGGAAAGATAAGAATAATATAGCATGGGGTGAGCATAATCATAACATAGGGAAATGATCATGAACATAAGAGGAAGCATAAATATAGGACTTGAAATGTGGAAATGCATAAAAATGAAACATCATTTCTTAGTGGTTAAGTACCACACATACTTTTGAACAAAGATAGAATATTTTTACACATAATTTCACATTTACTCATGAGATTAATCACTTTAAACAATGCATTGGAGCGCTATATAATTCCGGGCGCACCCATCACATTTAAACATTCATATTGCGCTATATAATTCCGAGCGCACCCGTCACATCATAATGTTATCATTTATCATGCATGACATATAAAAAAAATGAAAATATCTAACCCATGAAAAATAATGGGTTTCATCTCATAATAACACATTCATAAACATTGGGTTCCCAAAAGAAAGAGGGAATAACATACATATTACAAGAACCATCAATCTTGAATGAGAAGTAAAAGGTGTGTTCTTAAAAGAAGAGTTCTTTTGGAAAAAATTTGGTTTTACATAAATACCATTGAAAACATGTATATCCCAGAAAAGGAAATAAAATGATGAAAAAAATATTTTTAAGGAGTAACCATATCAAAAAGGAGAGAAAGAGGGAGAACCCGAAGGATGAAAGTTGGGTTTGAGAATTTCCCCTTACCTTATATCCGAACGCTTCCTTCACTTTAATGACCTGTATAATGACATTATATTCATTAATTAGAAATTATAGAACCTTTTATACATGAATATGGTTAATTTTGGTTTCATTATTTTATTTTATGGGCCTTTTGATGAGTTATAGGGTTTAAAAACATTGTTTGGGAATGTTCATTTTTATGGTTTTCTTGAGCGTTTCACATGTATTCATGAATTGAAATTTGTGTAGAAAATAGATAAACAAAAAGAAAATATATTACATGTTATTAATGATATTAAAGAATTTAAAATGATCTTAGAATTAATTACATTGTATACCATGTGGATGCATCATTAGATAATAATTAAATGATGATTATTTGAGTTAATTTGGACGGTTTTTCGACCACAATGAACTTGTTTTGATTAATAATTTAGTAATATGTACATAAGTTAGTTACATAACATTAAATAGAAATTAATACATATAAAATATTCTATTTCAACTATAAAAATGGTTTCATGACCAGTTATGAAGGTAGAAATGAAAAGAGAAAACATATCATTCTTGAAGGTGATAGATTAACACCTCATGAACAACGTTTTCTTTTATAAAATAAAAGGAAGAGGAGAAGGGGGTTGGATGGTATAATATCCCATTATTATCATAAAATTCCAATATATGTATGATATTGGAGTTTCCATACCATTTGGGCAAGGATACGTGGGGAGGGAATAAGAAAAGAACTTGAAATTGAAAGGGAATTAAAGGAAAAGAAGGAGAGAAATTACCTCTTGAGATCCTCCTTAAGGGGCCTAAGCTTGGTCTTTTGATGATACCAGAAGATTTTGGACGTGGGGGAGGGGATAGGGAAGATTATTGGGCAGATTTAAGACAATTATTGAAGCTTCAGAGGTGTGAGGGAATGAGGGAGTGGAGGGTGGTATTTATAGTGGTGGAGAGAGGGGTTTTCTTAATATAAAATTCACTAATTTATTATTTCTCCACAAGACAATGGATAGTGAGTCTTCCATGAAAAAGAATAGTAATTTTATAATTTAACCCTGAAACAAGTGGTCTTACATCATAATAACATCATACATGACTCTATAATTAACTTATTTAGCTTATTTTGTAAATTATGGTATTTCACTATTCATAAAAAATTCAAGTATTTTAGAAAAATCCCAAAATTTCACCCCAACCATTTTTCAACATGTAGAATTTAAAAATGATGTCCATTTTTCAAAAATAATTTTCTAAATATGATTAATTTAATATTCAATTAAAATCATAATTTACTTGAAAAATACAGTTTTTAAAATTAAAACTGATTTTATAATGCTTTCAAAAATTACTTGAGGTCTTATAAAATTATCTTAAATAAAGAATACATAGTTTTGTTAATTTATGAACACTTTTTAAGAAAATAAATTTTCTTTTAAATTAATTAATTAATTATAATTAATTATTTATGACTTATAAAGATACCAAAAAGTTTACTATGGTCAAATTGTCAGTTTCTAAGATGTCTAAATTTTATTTAATTATTCATGGGTAAGGTTACTCTTATTTTGGAAAATTTACTATTCATAAGGGTCATACTACTATTTATAAGGGTAGGTTACTATTCACCAAAAAATTAAGTTTTTCTTATTGGACCCCAAAAATCATCTTGAACACAACCGTGTATGTCAGATATTTGAAATTCCAAACACAGAAGTGAAAAAACTTATGTTTAAAGGTAACTTATCACTTAGTAGTTCATTATGTTGTGTTTTCATGTGATTTTATGGCGTAATTATAAGAAGGGAATTTCCATTGAAAAACTTTGGGTCGTTATATTCTTTCCCCCTTATGAAATTTCGCCCTCGAAATTTCACTTTACACAAACAGGTGAGGGTACTTCTCCTTCACCACCTCTTCCAGTTCCCAAGTAGCTTCTTCAAACTTATGGTTCCTCTAAAACACTTTGAAAATGTGGGTTGTCTTGTTGTGTAGAACCTTATCTCTCTGGTACAGAATCTGTACTTGTTTCTCCTCATAAGAGAGATCATCTTCCATCTGCACCACCTCTGAGTTTAGTACATGTGAGGGATCAGGTATATACTTCCTTAGGAGTGATACGTGAAAAACATCATGAACCTGAGCCATATTCGGTGGAAGTGTAAGCCAATAGGCCACATCTCCTATATGCTCAAGGATTTCAAAGGGGCCAATGTACCTTGGGCTTAGCTTCCCTTTCTTCCCAAATTGTATGACTCTCTTCCATGGTGATATTCAAAGGAATAATTTATCTCTAACGTCGAACTCCAAGTCCCTTCAACGGTTATTAGCATAGCTCTTTTGCCAACTATGAGCATCTTTGATGTGTTTCTGGATGACTTGAACCTTCTCTGTCATCTCTTACACAAGATTGGGTCCAAGTAACTTTCTTTCTCCAACATCATCCCAGTAGGTTAGAGTTATACATCGCTTTCCATACAGAGCTTCATATGGAGCCATATGAAAACTCGAGTGGAAGCTATTGTTGTATGAGAACTAAACCAATGGGAGATCTTGATTCCATCCACCTTTGAATTCTAGAGAGCAGACTCTTAGCATATCGTCAAGCATCTAAATAGTACTTTCAGATTGGCCATCAGTTTGGGGGTGATAGGACGTGCTGAAATTTAATTTAGTACTCAAAGCATGTTGAAGGATCCTCTAGAATTTAGATGTGAACCTTGGATCATGGTCAAATATAATTGAGAGTGGAACACCATACAGTCTCACCACTTCCTTCACATATATCTTTACAAGTTGTTCAAGCGAGAGATCTTCCTGAATTGTGATAAAATGGGAAGTCTTGGTGAGTTGATCAACCACAACCCATATCGCATTATTTCCCTTAGATGTCTTCGGGAGACTCGTGACAAAGTCCATAGTAACATTTTACCACTTCCACATGGGTATAGGCAATGGATGCATCATCCCATTGTACTTTTGTCGCTTTGATTTAACTTTATGACATACCAAGCACCTTGATATATATTCTACAATCTCCTTCTTCATGTTATCCCACCAAAAGTGTTCTCGGAGATCACGATACATCTTGGTGCTACCAAGATGGATAGAGAATGTTAAGCTATGTGAATTTTCCAATAGCACCTTCTTTATCCCGGGTGATGAAGGTACACAAAGACGCATTCCAAACCGAATCACACCATCATAGTCGATATGGAACTCGTGCAACTTACCTTCCTTTACTTCATTAACCCTTTTTTGTATCTTCACATCATTCCTTTGTGCTTCCTTAATCTTATCTTGGATGGATGGTTGCGCAATCATTAGGGAAAGGTAGGATGTATCCCCTTCCCTTATGATTTCTAAATCCATCCTTTACATATCCAAGAAGATAGAGTCTTTATCAATCCGTAACATGGATAGAGTAGCAGGTTCTTTTCTGCTTAGAGCATAAGATACCTTGTTCGCCTTTTCAGGATGGTAGTGAATAGAGAAATTGTAATCCTTGATTAGCTCTAACTATCTCCTTTGATGCATGTTGAGCTCTTTTTGTGTGAATATATAATTTAGGCTCTTGTGGTTGGTGTATATGTCACACTTCTCAATATAAAGGTAGTGCCACCAAATTTTCAAGGAAAAAATCATGGCTTCCAGCTCGGGTAGTTCTGCTCATAGATCTTCAACTGCCGTGAGGCATAGGCTATCACATTGTCATTTTACATGAGTACGCAGCCCAAGATATTATTTGAAGCATCACTGTATATCAGAAAGCTTTATCCACTTTTCATTAGTGTGAGTACAGGTGCAGTGATCAACCTTATCTTTAGATCCTTGAATTTTCCCTCACATTCTTCCGTCCAGACATACTTTACCCCTTTCCTTGTTAACTTAGTTAGCGGGCTTGACAATCATGATAAGTTTCTCACAAAATATCGATAGTACCCAGCTAATCCAAGAAAACTATGGATTTCGGTGACACTAGAGGGACTGGGCCATTCATCAATCACCTTTGTTTTTGAAGGATCTATAGAAATTCCCTCACTTGTGATCACATGTCCCAAAAAGTGACTTTCTTTATCCAAAAGTCACACTTGCTAAACTTGGCATACAAATTCTCCTTTCTCAATGTCGCCAACACAAGTCTTATATGTTCTTCATATTTCTCGTTTCTCTTGGAGTAGATGAGAATATCATCAATAAACACTACCAAAAACTTGTCAAGGTAATGTATAAAGACTCTATTTATCAAATCCATGAAGATTTCAGGGGCATTAGTAAGTTCGAAGGGCATCACTAGAAACTCATAGTGCCCATACCTTGTACGAAAGGTAGTTTTCTAAATATCTTCCTTCTTTACCTTTATCTGATTATATCCAGAATGAAGATCCACCTTTGAGAAGTATTGAGCTCCTCTTAACTGGTCAAACAAGTCATCAATCCTTGGAAGAGGATACTTGTTCTTTATGGTGATCTTGTTGAGTTCCCAATAATCGATTCACATCCACACTGTTCCATCCTTCTTCTTTATAAAGAGCATTAGTGCACCCCAAGGTGATGCAATAGGACGTATGAACCCCTTGTCCAGATGCTATTGCATCTTCTTCTTTAACTCCTCCATTTCGATAGGAGCCATCCTATAAGGACACTTTGATATAGGAGTAGCTCCGGGTATGAGTTCTATTGAGAACTCTACATCATGATCCGGGGGAATTCCGGGTAACATTTCAGGAAATACATCACTGTATTCCCTCACGATGGGCATTTCTACAAGGTTGGAACTTTCCTTTGACTCAACTATTTGGGAGAGGCATGATTATTCATAGGGAATAAACACCCACACCATTGAAGTATTTTTCAAAGGAGATTCATGATCTTCCTTGCATTTGTAGAGGAGCATGGGATGGTTTGGAATATGAAAATATATTTCCTTTTCCCAATAGTTGATATGTGCTCTATATAATGAGATCCAATCCATTCCCATTATAGTGTCGAATTCTACCAAGGGAATTATTACGAGATTCCCTAGAAGAATCTTCCCACAGACGCCAACTGGAGAAGAGTCAAACACTTGGGTTGCAATGATTGCACCACTTGGTGTTTTTACATATATCTCTACTTCAAGGTTTCTAGGCTTCGATTCTATAGTTCAAGAAAACTTTCAAGATATAAAGAAATGTGTAGAACTAGAATCAAATAAGAATTTTTTCCATTCTTGAGTGAATAGGAAGTGTACCTTGTACGACTTCATTATCTTGCTCCACTTCAACAATAGTGATAGCATAAGCCTTTACTTGTTCCTTTGTCTTTGGTGGCTGATGATGCTAATTACCCTCGAGAACTTGAGGTTTAGTGCACTAGCTTGCATAGTGCCCTAGATCCCTACAGTTATAGCGTTGAACCATGAGTGGTTCTCTCCTTTCTTCCACCATATTCTCCTTCCTTTTTATGTCTTTTCGAAACTCTTGAGCATGGTGTACTTATTTCCCACACTTGAAGCACTTCCCCGTCCCTTTGAGGCAGTTCCCATGGTGCAACTTTCTACATTTTTGGCATGTGGGTCATTGAGTTTTCTTCCCACCTTTTTCATTAGATCCACTGACTTGAAACTCCATATTTAGTTTCTTATCACCCTAGCCATGGGACCATTCTCCAAACTCCATCTCCACTTTGAGAGCACACTGAAAAACTTCTTCATAACTCCCAAAGTCTCGAATTTAAAGAGCCTTTAGAAGGTGTGGTTTTAATCCACTAAATAATCTATCAATTTTTCTATCATTTTTGATAACAAAACCCAAAGCGTACCTCAAAAGCCTTGTGAAATTCGCTTCGTAGGTTGTGAAAGATTCTCCTTCTTTTTTCTTGAGCTCTATAAATTCTCTCTCCATCTTCATATAAAGAGTTCCTGAAAAATACTTGTTAAGAAACATTATCTTAAAGTCTTCCCATTCCATCTCTTCAATTTCCTCCCTTGGTTTGGTGTTCTTAATCAAAGCCTACCATTGATCAGCCTCTACATCTAGATGATAAACATATATAGTCACCTTCTCTATCTCAGAATAGTGAAGAACAAAAAAGATCTTCTCCATGGATTTGACCCACTTTTTCGCAACTAGTGGATCAGAAGATCCACTAAACATCGGTGGTCATTGCCGCATAAAACATTCGATAGCCAGTTGCTCCCTCTTTGGTGAAGGAGGATGTTCCCCATTATTATGGTTATTGTTCATAACCTGAGATAATTGGGTAAGCATCACCATGAAGTTTTTAACTCCACCTCCCAAATCATTGGGGATGTCGTTCAGGCAATCTTTGCATTGGCCCTCACATGAGTTGTTGGCCTGGTTTCTCCTGGTTCCCACAATTTTCTAAAATAGAAAAGGTTAGAACAAAGAATAAGTCAACAAGTCATGAATAAATAACATATTCATTTGAACAATTTATACAAAAAACATAACATATAGGATCCATATGTAAATATTCTTGTGTACATATTTGTACTTAGTCTCATGCTAGAGGTTTTCTCTAGGGTTCACTAATCCTAATTCCCAAATTAACTAAACCTTTCCTCTGATACCAACTATAGAAACCCAAAATTTTCTTACATTACTATTACATAATTTTAAAGATAAAAAAAAAATAGTATTACAAAGATAGGATCCAAAGGTTTATTGTCTTGGGAAAACTTGGACCACACATAACAAATTATAACATCGAGCAAAAACACATTTTTTTAATTTCTTCTTCTCTAGCTTCTTATTGGAACTTGACCCCTGATTAGTATATGTAGTAACCTGAGGATATACATAAAAAGGGGTGATCTATAAGGACATTAAGGGGACAAATAAGAACAATATAGCATGGGGTGAGCATAATCATAACATAGGAAAAGGATTATGAACATAAGAGGAAACATAAATATAGGACTTGAAATGTGGCAATGCATAAAAATGAAACATCTTGTCTTAGAGGTTAAATACCACACATACATATGAACAAAGCCATAATCTTGTTCACAAATAATTTCTCATTTACTAATGAGATTAATCACTTTAACCAATGTATTGGAGTGCCATATAATTCTGGGTGCACCCGTCACATTTAAACATTCATATTGTGCTATATAATTCTGAGCGCACCCGTCACATCATAACATTATCATTTATCATGCATGAAATATAAAAAAAATGAACATAAATAACCCATGAAAAGGAATGGGTTTCATCTCATAAGAACAAATTAAAAAACATTGGGTTCCCAAAAGAAAGAGGGAATAACATACATATTACAAGAACCGTCAATCTTGAATGAGAAGTAAAAGGTGTGTTCTTAAAAGAAGAGTTATTTTGGAAAACATTTGGTTTGACATAAATACCAGTGAAAACATTTATATCACATAAAAGGAAATAAAATTATGAACAAAATATTTTTAAGGAGTAACCATATCAGCAAGGAGAGAAAGAGGGAGAACCCGAAGGATGAAAGTTGGGTTCGAGAATTTCCCCTTACCTTATATCCGAACGCTTCCTTCACTTTAATGTCCTGTATAATGAAATTATATTCATTAATTAGAAATTAAATAAACTTTTATCCATTAATATGGTTAATTTTTGTTTCATTATGATATTTAATGGGCCTTTTTATGAGTTATAGGGTTTAACAACATTGTTCGAGAATGTTTGTTTTTATGGTTTTCTTGAGCGTTTCACATGTATTCAAGAATTGAAGCTCGTGTAGAACATGGATAAATATCCAGAACATATATTAAATGTTATTAATGATATTATAGAAGTTAAAATGACCTTATAATGAATTACATTGTATACCATGTGGATGCATCATTAGATAAGAATTAAATGATGATTGTTTGAGTTAATTTGGACAGTTTTTCGACCACAACGAACCTGTTTTGATTAATCATTTAGTAATATGTACATAATTTAGTTAAAGAACTTAAAATAGGACTTAATACATATAAAATATTCTACTTCAACCATAAAAATGGTTTAATGACCAGTTCTGAAGGTAGAAATGAAAAAATAAAACACGTCGTTCTTGAATGTGATAGATTAACACCTAACGAACAACGTTTTCTTTTATAAAATAAAAGGAAGATGATAAGGGGGTTGGGTGGTATAATATCCCATTAGTATCATAAAATTAATTTATATGTATTATACGGGAGTTACCATACCATTTGGATAAATATAGGTGGGGAGGGAATAAGAAAAGAACTTGAAATTGAAAGGGAATTAAAGGAAAAGAAGGAGAGAAATTACCTCTTGAATCCTCCTCTTGAGATCCTCCTTAAGGTGTCTAATATTGATCTTTTGATGAGACCGAAAGATTTTGGACGTGGGGGAGGGGATATGGAAGATGATTGTGCAGATTTTAGACAAGGATATAAGCCTGAGAGGTGTGAGAGAATGAGGGAGTGAAGGGTGGTATTTATAGTGGAGGGGAGAGGGGTTTTCTTAATATAAAATTCATTAATTTATTATTTGTCCACAAGACAAGGAATTGTGAGTATTCCATGACCAATAATAGTAATTTTATAATTTAATCCCAAACCAAGTGGTCTTACATCAGTATAAAATCATACCTGACTCTATAATTAACTTATTTAGCTTATTTTGTAAATTATAGTATTTCATTATTCATAAAAAAATCAAGTATTTCAGAAAAATCCCAAAATTTCACCCCAAACATTTTTTGATGTGTAGAATCCAAAAATGAAGTCCATTTTTCAAAAATAATTTTCTATATAAGATTAATTTAATATTTAATTAAAATCATAATTTACTTGAAAAATACAGTGTTTAAATTTAAAACTGATTTTATAATGCTTTAAAAAATTACTCTAGGTCTTATAAAATTATATTAAATCAAGAATACATAGATTTGTTAATTTATGAAAACTTTTTAAGAAAATAAATTTTCTTTTAAATTAATTAATTAATTATAATTAATTATTTATGGCTTACAAAAATACCAAAACATTTACTATGGTCAAATTGTCACTTTCTAAGATGCCTAAATTTTATTTAATTATTTATGGGTAAGGTTACTCTTATTTTGGACGATTTACTATTCATAAGGGTCATAATACTATTTATAAGGGTTGGTTACTATCTATAAGGACATGTTACTATTCACCAAAAATTAAGTTTTTCTTATTGGACACCAAAAATCATCTTGAACACAACCGTGTATGTCGGATTTTCAAAATTCCAAACACATAAGTGAAAAACTTATGTTTAAAGGTCACTTAGCACTTAGTAGTTTATTATGTTGTGTTTTCATGTGATTTTATAAAGTAATTATAAGAAGGGAATTTCCATTGAATAAATTTGGTTCGTTACAATTTCCACATGCAAAGTATACTACCTCCTCATTTCCCTCTCTTTTTATCTTTGGTTTCTTAAAAGGGTGGTGCATCAGTGTCTTTGCCTGGGATTTAGCCTTTGACACTTTTGCCTTTCCTTTCTTCTTATTGTTCACTCTAAGGACCGAGGAGTTAAAATTCTTCATATCATTATAATATTGGAGAACTAAATACAATAAATATATGAGTGACTTATTCATGTTATTCATTTTATAATTAACAATGAAAGTCAAGAAGTTATTTGGTAAAGAGGAAAGAATGAGATCCGTTGCTAGTTCTTGGTTCAGCTTGAACCCAAGAGACTACAATATCTCAATGAACCTGATCATATTAAATACATGAGGTCCTGAATGATTCCCTTATTCTAGCCTATATCTATACAATTAACTGGATATCTCATATCTTTCTTGTTGAGCTCTATCCTGGTATAACTCTTAGATATAGGATAACATTTGGAAAACATCTTTATCCTCATGCATTTTCTACAACTCACTAGGCATAGATGTAAAAGTGAAGTACTAAATATCCAATTAATAATCCAAATGTTTCTTGTATTTATATTTATCCTCTCAGCTCTTTCTCTAAGGGGGATAATTAGAAAGTGGGGTTTCCAACCCATAAAGCTTACTCTCTTGGTCCAGCACTATGTGCGAGTTCCTATACCACTCCTAGAAGTTTTGGATGGTCAAGATATTCTCTTTATCCAATATATATCATTTAAATTGAATTTTAAGTGTTTTAAATTTTATCTAGAACAAGTAAATTTATCATATTAGTACTTTATCTTAACAACCAATAGATTTATTCAAATTATTAATTTTAAATTTCTCCCACTATTTTATTAAATCCTATCAGCCCTCAACTACTATACTGGAATGGACTAATTCTAGTTGAAAATAATGATATTTTCAACCATATACCATTACATTGGATGAATATATAATTTTTATGAATTTTAAATCATTTAATAAAATATTGTTTATCATAAAATATAATTAATTTCATTTTTAGAACTATTCATTTACTTTGACTTTAAATTCATCAAGATAGTTATGAAATTCAAATAGAAACCTTTAAAACATCCCTAATATTTTATATTTATATATAAAATTCATGAAAAACTATAATTCATCATTTTTTTTTAATTTTAATATTTTTAAAATCATTTATTTTATTTTTCTATTAATTGAATAAATACAGTGTCGTTGTTGCTTAAGCATTTAAGGAAATTATTAAATCACTAAAAATTAAAAATAAATTTTCATGATAAAAATTTAATTTAACTATAAAATAATAATTTAGAACTAAAATTATAATATTTGTATCCTTATGTAAATTTTTTAGAGATATTATAGTCAAGATAGTAACATTTTGTTTTTATAATTTTATTAAAAAAATTAAAGGTAATAATCAAATAAAAATGGCACCAAGTGGATATATATTCGATAATTGTATGGAAATGGACAAACTACACTCATAAAATTAGAATAAAGGAACGTTTTAGAGAAATTTTAAAGCCCCATCCCAAAGTTTTAAACCCATTTACCCCATTTTACCCTTATTGAAGTGTCAAATATTTACCAAGGTTACTATTCATAATAACAAAAAATATAAGGGAACTTTTTAAAAAAGTTTATCCTACTAATTTTAAATATTAAATCAATTTTCCAAGATTTAATTCATAGATTTGGTCTAAATTAATTTAAAATTAAACCTATGAAATTTGACGAAAAATGATTTTCTAGAAAAATTCCTTTTTAAGCATAAAAATGTTTTTATACCATTTTCAAGTATAATATTGATTCCAATAAAATTTATTGCATTATTTTTAATTAAACGGAACTACTTAAATTTTAAAACTAATCCCAAATAGAATGTGAATTTGTAAGTACTTGAGAAAAGATAATTTTCAATAAAAGTAGTATTTTTCACTATTCATCGAAAAATCAAAATTTTCAAAAAATTATACAAAATTAATTATAAGATAATTTTGATATGATGAATTAAAAACCAATATAATTTTTATCAAATACAACCAATGGAATATGAAATATGTGGTGTTCTTATTGGAAGGTCATCCCTTAAGATCTCATCCACTCAAGATTATCAAGTGCAAACTTAATGAGAAGAAGTCTCGATGCTTATGATCACCAAACACATGATAGTAAGACATCTTATGTATCCCATAAGTATGATTTATCTCAAACATAATACATATATATAATATTACTTTCATATTATATCATGGTTGTCATTATTGATGAGAGATACTATTATCTTTTGATGCAACATGTAATCTAAGGATATTACTATGTAAATAATGGATGCAGAAGTATCAAAACTGTTATGGTAAGAATAAACACATGCATATTTCAAAATATATACATGTAATAATAATTAAGCTATATAAAGGATTTGTGTATAGATAAACCACTCACAATAGTCATGATGCATGTGAGTTTAACATTGAAGGGTTTCGTTCCAAGGTGTACCTTGGACATACATGATGTAATTATGGTTCATGGTTGGGTGATTGTTCCATATTAAATGAGAGAAGAGATTATGAGAGCCTCTCATGAATGTTATTCACCTAGGGTCAACCAAAATATATCATGATGTCAAACCAAAATACTAGTGGCTTAAAAGAGACATTGTAAGATTTGTCTCTCATTATTGTCAGAGGATTAAGGATAAACACGAGAGATCTAGAGGGTTTCTGCAGCCACTTATAGTTCCTGTGTGGAAGTGGGATGGGGTAATGAAAAACTTATTAATAGGTTTTCCTAGGATCTTGAGAGGTTTGGATACCATATTGGTTTTAGTGGATTAGTTGACCAAGGCGGCTCACTTCATAACAATCCAAAAAACTAACTCAGTAGATGAGCTAGAAAAGTTCTATGTTTGAGATATCATATGAATATACAGAGTGAATTCAAGTGTGTTATCTGATATAGAAACTTAGTTTATATCATGGTTTTGTAAAGGAATACAAAAGGTGATGGATACTTAGTTGAAGCTAAGTATAAACTTTCATCCTTAAACTGATGGGAAGTCACAGAAAATGATCTAGAATTTAGAGAATATGCTTAGAGAATGTATTATAGATTTTAGAGGGGATTGGTATGATCACTTGTCTCTAGTAGAGTTTTCCTATAATAACAACTTTAAATCCTTGTTTGGATGTAATTATTTGAGGCTCTTTATGGGTGAACATGTCGTTCACCTATATTTTGGCACAAGGTAGACATGTCTTCAGTTGTTTGAATAAGAATGGTATAAGAGAATTTAGAATGGGTGTAGTTTAATCAAGAACAACTGGTTATGAATTAAAATAGGAATAGGTATTATGTTGACCAAAGGAGATGACCCTTGGAGTTCACTGTGGGCAACAATGTCTCTTTTCAGGTGCCCCCTTGGTTGGGGAATTGGTGTTTGAAGAGGCAAGTAAAGTTGGTGCCATGGTATATTAGGTTGTTTCAGATCATCGAATGCATCAAGACTATGGAACATCATATGGATATTACTATAAGGTATCAATATATGAATAATATACTCTACATGTATCAACTTATGAAATATGAGCCTGGTGTTGCACATGTGCTCGATTGTAAAGATGTTGGGCTAACACCAGATGCATATTTTGTGGAGCGAACTATTCAGAAAGTGGACCGAAGCAAGAAGGTTCTATGAGGAAAGACCATTTCTCTTATTTGAGTTCTATAGTAGCATAAGAATTTTCAATAAGATATGTAGGAGTGAGAAATAAACATTTAGGCATAGTGTTTGGAGTTATTTGAGTAGACCTCTGGGGATACTTATTGAGCATGATAATAAACAGGGGGAGGGGGTTGTGTCACCTCTATTTTTTTTAAGGTAAACCTATCTTCAGATTTTATGTAACTTTTTATTTTTTTTAATAAAAGGTATTTTAGGTAGGATAAGGGTGTTTGGGAGGCTAGAAATATATAGAGTCTAGGCTGGTGGACATGTTATAGACTTTTAAGCTATATCAGTCCCACTAACCAGCTAGTGGGAATCCACTAGCTCACCAATGGGGTTCTCAGGTAGAAGTGAATCTCATCAGAAACAACCATCTGATTGGTGGAGACCATCAACCATCTAGTGGGGATCTAGGAAAAAATATGTTCTACCTAGCAGCCATCAACCAGCTAGTGGAGGCCACCGACTAGCCGATGGCATCATTTGGGTCCCAGTAAGGCATGAAAAATTATGTGGTATTTTTATAAAACCTGACATATAAAATTTTTATATCATTCTATATATCCCACTTTTATCCCCAACAACCTTGGATCCCTATTCATTGATCTTGGTATCTCTTCCCCCTTTCATCTCCTTTATTCGATGGCTGAACAAAATATCGATCCTGCATTTCCAATCCAGTGAGTTCTTATTTATTCTTGATCAATCCACTTATCTTTTACTTGATAAAAAAACTATATCTTAGATATCTTGATTGTATTTAAGGGTTTTTTGACCGTTTAAAGAATTGACACCCATATTTAGGGAATTATCATCTACACAATGTCTAAACCTTGGTCATTGTCGACAATGGATCTTATTGGGTATATTTGATGTTGAAATAACTTTTAGGTGTAGATTATAATTAATATTGATCCTTTAATTATAATAATAATAAATTAGACACCAACCCTTATTGTCAAATAGTTTTTTCACTTAATTTAGGAATCCCTTGACTTTAGCGTATGTTTTATCTAGGTTCTTGGAATGATTGTTGGCATACGTGTGTATCCAAGTGATGCCTATGTTTTATTCTTAACCACACAAGGTTTTTATTTTTATACTAATGATAAATATTCTTTATGTATTGATCACATTTGTATTTTTTGTAGCTTATGATTATTTCTTATTATGACATGATCAAATCCATCATTTTTATCTGATATCAAATGTGATGTTATTTTTTTCTTGTAGTTGAGAATATAGGTTTATCCATATGGACTAACCCTAAGGGGGATGTGTTATAATCTTGTTCAACATGTATTTGGGATATCACTTTAAGAGGGATGTGGCATACATGTTTTTATCCTATCCCATTTAGGGGGATGTGTCAGGTAGCTGGTCGATGTTTCTTCTGGCATAGTGCTGAAGTAGGTAGAGCTGGTCTCTAATGACCCAACATATATTTTTTTATTTTGTGATATAATTTATTCTTATTTTATTTTTCTTACATTCATGAAATGAACTAGTATATCTTATGAACTTATGTTAATGGTATTTGGTGGTGTCATGCCAAGTCTTATACTTGGAACCTACTTGGGAATTTCATTGAACTTGTAAATTTCATGACCAGGGATCCAATGAAGGGAAAACGCCTTGTGGTGGATGGTTGAGTAGGTTTATTAGGAGTATTTGGGTGTTACAGGATTAACTTAGGGATGATGTCCACAAATACCCTTTTTAGTGTATTTACCTCAAAAATTGATCCACTGTCTTTGGGGATACTTTTATTTAGTTTTGGTTTATGTATTTGACATGTCATACTGATACTGCATGGGTTGGTATTATTTGTGTATTCTATTAATTTGATGTTTTACTTATTTATTCATTATTTTTTGATTATTATTATTTCTTACATTATTGTACTCTGATGTTTACCTGATACAGAGGGAACAGTCTCCCCATGATGCTCTTTTGACCCTCAATACTAGTCAGCAACCTATTATGTATGAGGAGGCATATATGAGGTCGTATAGCATCCCAGATCTGACTTGGTGGTTCAATTCACAGTCTTACAAAGAGTCCTTCAAATAAGTTTATAATTTATGAGATAAATAACTTTAAAGAATACACAATGGATAAAATATTTAGTTTAATCCACTATTATTTTAGCTACTGAATCTTCTAATGTTGAAGTACAAATAAGTGATGATGATCTAAAAAAATTTAAAAACATATGAAGGGACTTTTCAGGAAAAAGAAATGTTTCCAAAAGTATCCAAATAGAGAAAACCAAAAAGATGATAGAAGGATAAATGAGGTAATTATTCCAATACCAATTTCAATACTATAGACGTTACTTGTAATGAATGTAGGAAAAAAAGGTCACATTAAGCCTGATTTCCCCAAACTCAAGAATGAGAGAAATAACAAAAAATACATAAAAAGAAGAAGAAAGAAATGAAAGCTTATTAGATTTATAGAAAGGATAGTTCATAAAGAAATTAATATGAACCTAACAAGGATTTTGATAACTTTTTTTATGGATAACATTGATTAGGTTAGCTCCTCTAATTCTGATTTTGATTTAGATTCAGAAAATCTTACCATTGAATAGTTGAATGATGTATGTGAAAAATTTCAAGATAAATTTGAATACATTACCGAACTATATAAGAAGTTAAAGGAGAATCACAAAAATAATATTGAAGAGAATAAGGATTTGACTCAATAAATTGAAAATATTGGAAATACTTCTTTTCCAAGAAAAAATTTAGAAGCTGTTGAAGTTGAAAAACCTAAACCTAAAATAGAAAGGTTTAATGAAGCCATGGATAAATTCACTAATAAAATTGAGAATTATGATAAGATAATGACTCTATAAATAATATATAAGACATGAAATTGTATTGTTTATAGTGGTTAATTTATTAAAATATGCATGATTTGTTTAAAAGCATTATTTACATAGTTTTTCACTAATTTTGTATAGTTTTGTAGTTCATTTTATATTGTTTTAGAAACTAAATTATGTGTTATTAGTTTTTTCTGATATATTTTTTTTAAAGTTCCTTTATAGGAGTGAATTTGAAAAAATGAATATCATTATAGCAAGTTATAGGTCTAGGGTATCATTTTACAACACAAATTTGTAAAAGAGAAGAATGCTTGAAGGAGATATAAAGCCACGTGGGGGATATACTAGAATTGCATAGGTTGTTTTAACCAATATAAAACTCTCCATTGGTTGAGAAATTAAGAAGAGACACATTTTGACCTAAGTTATTGAATTTTCCATGGGTCTATTCTATATTGGTACATCATTATGCAAAAATTTTTAAAATGTAATAAAATTAATCATTATGGGGATATTCAACAATAAGGACAAGGGAAAACACACCAACATAAAGGGGATTCATCAATAAAGGATCAACATAAATAGATTGATGATATAACTTACAATTATTCTTGTAATTCATACTTCCTAGTGGAATCGATGGTCGACTAATCCATTTGATGTCGAGGCTAGGATGAAACTCAATGAATTATTTCTGTATTGTTAATGAAATTTATTTTTTTCAAAGTTTGATTGATGATATATTGTATTTAACTTTGATATAAAAAATTATTTTGAATGTTTTATTGATTTATTCAATTATTAATAATTCATAATGTCAGCATTTATGAAATACCTATAAATTGAGTTTGAGTGGATGATAATCTTGATTTTAGTGGGAATCAACCCCCTTTATCTTTTTACATACATATAATTAGGAATTTCTTAATAATAATTGAAAAATTATTAAAAAATATGAAAATAAAGATATTGAGTGGAATTTGAAGCCTTGAGGTCACTCTTCTCTTGGTAATCCTAAACTATTTCAATTTATGTTTCTCATACAATTCGAACAATGATTTTTAATTTCACCACTTGTAGATTAATTTCACACATACTATCAC
Organism: Viscum album; assembly: GCA_963277665.1. Classification (NCBI taxonomy): domain Eukaryota; kingdom Viridiplantae; phylum Streptophyta; class Magnoliopsida; order Santalales; family Viscaceae; genus Viscum; species Viscum album. The sequence goes on along the minus strand of OY728121.1, from coordinate 648,336,858 downwards.
TATAAAAAATCAGTTTCTATGGTTTGACCCCAAACTCACACTATACTAACAAGTATTGAAAGGGTAAGAGATTATAAATTTTTAAACTTCATAACATGCTTTTTTGAGGAGTAGTGTTGATACTTGAGTATTTATGTAGTCTTTATTCATGTGTTTTACCACATCTCTTTTGATTTATAATCTATGTATTTAATGCTTAAAATTATGCATTTTTTGGTTAATTATATTTTTGTGTTAATTTGGTTATTTAATTATTAAATTTATAAATTATTTGTTAAATTATGTGTTTTTATGTTTAAATTAATAATTTTTTTATTCTTTCAATTTATTTTTATTTTATTTTATTATGAAATTTATTTTAAAACATTAATTTTAAAAAATTTATTTTATTCTTGGTACTTAGTAAATTTATTCTTTTGATATTTATGTTTCTAAAAAAATTTAACTAGAGTTGTTTTAATTTTTAATCCATTCATTATCTCATTTTTAAGATGTTGTCATTTTGAAATTTTAATTAATATACATATTATTATTATTATTTATATTTTATTTTATTTTAAATTCATCAACTGTTTTATTTTATTTTTCTATAGTGTAGGTCATAATATATTTTTAGGACATGTTGTAACATCCATTTAAGATAATATATTTTGGATAATAATCACCACATAAAATAAATCACCATGTAAGAGTGTATTCAAGTCAAAATACTGATCCATACTTGGATCAAATGAAGGATTCAACAATACCAAGATCGACCTCGACACTCAATAATTTCCAAGACATGGAAAGTTCGATGTTCATGAGCTCTACCTGCACCTAGCCATATATGATGAATCTGGAATGAGATTTCAAGCTCAACCCTAGAATTTAAATGCACAACCCTAAGTATTGTGATTTCAAAATAAATAAATGTGTGCGTTGAAGAATAGTAGAGCTGATCCCAACATTTGAAAAGTTTTATTGTAATTCATGAGGATTTTTCATGAATCCCTGGTCAATATTTTATTTACCTAAGCTTGCAATATAGTGCACACCTAGGGTCAGTCTCAAGGAGGCAGCTCACACAACACCAAATTTCTATTGTCACTATTTATATTCTAACTAATATAAAACTAAATAATATAAATAAGTGGGTATGAAAGATACATGTAATATTAAATATATATATATATATATATATATATATATTAAAATTCTAATAGAATGAATGCACATATAATGATGTTAGACAGAAAGAAGATCCTCTCATGAGATCACCTAGAGTGAATCTCTATCGTCTCTTTATTAGTTCTAGATAAAATTAATGAACATGATACATTATATTCATGAACATACTATCCTTCCCATGTTTTGAATATATGGTTCACTCAATTATCACTAAGAGACCACAAATCCACCTCCTCGATTGAGGGGGAATATTACAAAAGAGAAAGTTAAGCCCGAGGTGGAAAGTGGAGATACAAAGGTTCCTTACCCACTAAGACCCCCTTGACATAAATATGAGAAAATAATAAACAATAAACATGAATGTGAAATAACTTGGGTTTAACACTATATTTCTCCCCCAGGAACTTCCTCAGGTTAGTTACTCATGATCATGAGTATTAGAGATCACAATGAGGAGATAATGAGGGTGAAACACAAAAGATAAAAATATGAGAATAAGAGGAAGAAGAAGAATAATATATATTAAAAATAAATAATATTATTACAGAAGAAAATAAAATATAAAAATATAGAAAATGGGAACCTAAAGTTCCAATCCATTTAAAAGGATATGATATACATTTTTATAAGAAAAATGGGTGAAATTTTAGATCCATAACTTTCCTCCAAAATCTCACACATGGTAGAACCATTTAATGACCAAATTGGGAAAATAATTCTTCTAAATTTTTTCTCAAAAATTACTTTCTCATTTTACCAAAAAACTTAATCTTCATCTTCCTCATTTAGAATAAGTTATATCCTATTTACTCCAAAAATTTATTTTTTCATGGAAGAATTTTTGAATTTCCAAAATACGATTTACCATGCATTTATGTACTTGATATCATCAGAATAAAGTGATTTAATAGTTATTAAAGTTGTTCCTAGGGATTTTTTATTTATAAATTTATAAGTTCAGATCCATTTTTCTATCAATTTATGAGATATAGGCCAAATATAAAAGATATCTAGATTTGTGCATAGATTTCGAGGCTTGAATTCTGAGATTTTTTTGGGCCTCTAAATATTGGATTCAACTCTTGGAAAAAAATAATGAAATGAATCCCAAGATGTTTTTAAACACCAAAATAATTAATTTCATAAATTTAATCAGTGTATAAAAATTTATTTCCAAAATACATAAATAAATTTAAAAAGTTAGAATAAAAAATTAGGCATTTTTTGAAATTAATCTCAAAATAATTCTAAAACCATAAAATGTGAAAATTGACCTTAAAATAACACTTTGGTGGGATTAAAAATAATAAAATTGAAATTAAAATAATTGAAAATATTTTATCTATCAATTACCCCACACTTAAACCATGCTTTTCCTCAAGCATAAAATCTCAACATTAAAAATTAGACGGCATCAATTTTATAGTTTTTCAAATTTCAAGGCAATAAAATCAAACAATTTTCAATGTAAAATAAAATTTTCAAATATAAACATAAAATATCAATTCAATTTCCAATTTTTTAATGAAACAATCAATTTGATTATTTTACTTCCCACTATAGAAAATAGTGGAACTTATTATTTCATTCATTCAATATTCTTAATTCATTATTATTAATCATTCCAAATTATTATTCACCTCACTTTTAAATCTTTATGCTCATCACTGATGATATTAATTCAAGTAAAGTTATGATAATATCATGAGAACATGATATTTATCTATAGTCTCGTAAATTAATTCTTTTCACTAATTTGTAAAGACAAATGTCACATGAAATCATGAGGACTTACATTAAAGGTTCAAATGACTTTGAGACTTAAGGTTGGTAGGAATCTATGTTTTAAAAATTAGGTCTCAAATAGTAGGTTTATCTCATAAGTAAAATTCATGATATAAAAATTGAAAGTGTAATGGCATTATCCATTTCAAATTTTAACAACTCCAACTTCCCCCAAAACTAAAAGTAAAAGGTTATGATCAAATAAAGCACAATGATTGATTTGTGCACCAACTTGAATTTTTCTCAACTTTTATACATTTGTTTTAAAAGAAAATTTTCAATTTTTTTTAAAAAATTTATGCTTAAAATAAACCTCACATCCACCACCGAACCATATATGATAAAAATCATAGGTCTAGTAGTGGTGATTTTCCCCCCCAAATCACAACCAACTTTTTACATTTTTTTTGATTTTTTTCATTTTCTATTTTTTATAATGAGGGGAAAAATAACAAAGAGTAAAATAAATATTTAACTTTCTCAATACTAATATGTATCACCCAAACACTTATTACTTAAAATGTAAATCATCCCTTGCACCATGACTCCCTTCATCCCCACAATTCAACTTAAAAATATCATGAAAATACTAAGAGGAGGGTAGGAATGTATAAAAATGGTTTGAAACACAGCTCATCCCAAAATATGTCATTCATGGTTTCTATTATTTAAATAAGGATTGATGTAAATGTGGTCTTTTAAGGATAAGGGCTTTTTAAAATATGCCACAATCATTTTAAATGTGTTTTTGTACAGTAATATCTTTTATAAGTTCAAATGTACGTTCTTGAAGGTGGCATGTCCCAAGATCACTCAAGAAATATGATCAATAATAAATATGAAGTATTTGGTGTATAAATCCTCTTAGGAATAGGAAATATAACATTGGAAAATATCTTATTTCATCACTAGTAATAACAATCCAATTTACATGAATTTTAGAAATTCAAATAATAGAAAATTATAGGGAAATTTCATTTACATGAATCAATTAATTCCCTCAAATCACGAGTCCTCATTTTAATATCCACGCTTCACTTCAATTATTAAATTCTCTATTTTATTCATTAAATATAATTACATTGAAATATAAAACATGGAATTACAAGATTTCTAAGAAAATCATGTCTCTTAGATAATTCAAGAAAAGCATAATTCAAACACAAGCATGTAATTTTAATTTAATGATAAAAATAGGTTTCTGGAAAAAATTTAGAGAGTTTAAAAGAAAATGTATAAAATCCAAAGATTTTATAGTATGTTTTATTTTTAAATAAATTTAATATCTTGTATTGTACCTAACACCGAGTTTGAACACACCCCGACCTATTAATAAGTGACTGTTATAACCTATCCGTTAAAATAACAGGAGTGAATAGTATTAACCACATTATGAAATTTGTATATTTAATATGTTTACATTCATAAAAAATATTTTATACTCATAATCTAAGAATGAATCCAATTTTATGCATTAAAAGACTATATTTTTCTAAAGGAAGTTTTACTGTCTTTTGATGATGAAGTTGTTTTAAATCTAGTTTTTGACACTTTTATAAATTATATTTTACAAAATAAACTTTTTATTTGAAATCAGAATATCAAAATTTACTTTGGATGAATTTTGTTATTTTTTTTGAGAATTTTCATGTTTTGATGAACTGTGATAAAATATTATATTTTAATTGAAATCATCTTTTTCATATAAATAATTTATAGTGTTAAATTATATTTTTTATTGGTTTTGAAATATAATTAGATCAATTTTATATCATTTAATTTAATTTAGTTCATTAGAATAAATTTCACATTGAATATGGATATAAAAAAATTTCAAACTTCTGAACATTTTGCCTTTAATAACCCATTTTCTCATTCCGTCAACAAGATTAATTTTAAATTATTTTTATCAAATTATATGTTTTTAATTTAAAAAAATGGATTCCATATTTTGAATGAAAATTTTAAAATTTAGTAAATAGGTCCCTTTTATTTTTAGACAATATGAATGGTAACTTTAGTATTTTTTTAATTACCACGGTTAAGGGTAAATCATGTATTTGATGTTCAGAACACATTGATCATCCTAATATTCATAATTACACCTAACTATAATTCAATATTATTGACTTGATTAGGGTACTTATTTGAACATTGTGAATCCATAATCATACTCAATAAGTTTCAAGGAATGTAACCTATATATCCATAATTAGTTTACTAAGGAAATATATTAACATTCCCATATAATTCATTTTTATATAATAAAGTATTATAAGATATGATTAATTGAGTAATTATGCTAATTATTTAAAAGTTATTTATACTTGAACATTATGCCATGTATTTTCTATACTATTTTGTGTATGATGGAATGCATTGAACTTTTATATGATGGGTGGGGTCTAAATTATATATTACCTCAGTGTACTAGTAAGTCTCATGAGATAACTAATATTGGGTAATGATAGTATCCTTATTATTTATGTATGATTTCTTAGCACAAGGCCTCAATGGTATGTTTATGATGTCCAAGATTATTCATTCCCATCACTTTCACCTTTATGAGATCATTTAATTTTATCCATGTGATTATTTATTTGCATTACCATCCATAAAATATATTTTTCTTCTATATTCATTAATTTGACATAATTTATTTATCTATCCCCGCTATATTTCTTATTCCATGTTTTCTTATAACATATATTATCCCTTTCTAAGTGTTTGAGCTCACCCTATATTTTGTTTCCCATTTCACTAGGCAATGAAGTGGAATATTATGTATTAATGGATCTATGAATACAATTAAGGAATAAAAATTTGTACTCAAATGATGAAATATGTTATGATGTAATGTAATTTTATGAATTTGGACTCTTGAGGAATATTAATCCTTGATCCTGAGGATGAAATCACATGTAATTTTATTTCCATGTAGTAAATAATCCCACATATCTGGGTGACCGGGGTTAGGGGAATTACAATTGGTATCAGAGCACTGTTTAGTTGAAACCATAGAAACTATATTTATAAGAACATAGGTTTAGAACATATATTTTACCTTAATAAAAATTCTAAATATTATTGGTTTTATACTGATCCTATGCATATGAACAAATTTTAAGAAAAAATGATATATAAGTTGTTTATAATATTACTAATGCAGTTATTTCATTTATTAGATAATGAAACGTGCTAAAAGAAATAAAAACCAAGAAAAAAATCTTGTAAAATATGAGGATTGTATAAATTAGAAAGATAGTGGAGTTAATGGTTCAAACGAACAAATTATTACTATTCTAGGGAAATTAACTGAGGTTTTAAAAAATAACTTTTCCAGAATAGAATAACTAGTTTCCCCTTAGCATGGATAAAACTTTATAGATCATATGAGGAAACAAACTCTATCATTCAATGGTTCCAATAATCCAATAGTGATAGAGAAATGGATTGTCTCTATAGAAGATCTTTATGTAATTGTTGTGTACTATGAAGGAAAATGTTATTATAGATGTGTATCATTTAAAGGGAGATGCTAACCAATAGTGGTTTATTATTCAAAATACTAAGAAGGAAAATTAAATAGAAAACATAGTGTCAAATTAATTTAATGATATTTTAATGTAAAAAATTTTTCCTTAGGAGAAAAGTGTTGATATGGAAAGATAATTATTAACTTTATAAAAAAAGGAAGAATAGTTGGAAGATGAGTGTGAGGATAATTTCACAAGGTTTTCAAGGTTTGTTTCTGGTTATCTATAGAAACTAGAAAGCAAGATTGATTTTTTATTTTATGGTTTAAAGGAAAGACTTTAAATATCATTAGTCTCTCAAAAAAGTTTAACATATGAAGATATTATGATTAGTGTTATCAAGATAAAGAATAATTTTTCAAAATCATTCATTTATAAAGGTAAACCCAATAAGAAGAGGATGAGTGATTTCTATGTGGAAAGAAATAATGGAAAGAAAAATATGGGAAGAGTTGAGTTCTCTATATTAAATAAATGTGAGAAGAAACACATAAGGGTTAGTGTATGGGGATTGAGTTTATGAATTAAATATAGAGAGAAGGGCCATCAAGCTCATGAGTGTAAAGGAAAGTGAGAAGTGAACAATTTTTAATGCTTAAACTACAAGGTGTTAGTTGGATTATATATTGATCTTATCTATGATGAAAAAACTACATCTAAGACACCATATATATTTCTCTATTGATCAAGAATTTTAATTCTCTATTGATCTTATCCATGATGCAAAACCATTATCTAAGCCACTATATATAATGGATCTTGAGGAGTTAGTTGAGTTAAAGAAAAAATTAAAAATTTTATGTGATAAGGGTTTTATTCATCCAAGTGTTTCACCATTGTGAGTACCTGTTTTATTTATGAATAAAAATGATAGATTAATGATTTTATTCATTGATTATAAGAAATAAATGAAATTAGTATAAAGAACAATTATACATTACCACATATTGATGAATTTTTTGATCAAATTCAAGGGGATTAATACATATCAAAGATTTATTTCCATTCTAGTTATCATCATATAAAATTTAATAAAGATGATATACCAAATATGAGATTTCTTATGAGTTATAATCATTATAAGGTCACAATAATTCCTTTTGAGTTGAAAAATGCACCCTCTATGCTTATAAATTTGATGAATATAGTATTCCAGGATTATCTTGATAAGTCTATGGTGGTATTTATTGATAATATTCTTATATAATCTATGATTTATGAGGATTATAGAACTATTTTTCAAATCATGATTGAGGTTATGAAGAAAAAAGGAGTTATATGAGAAATTTAGTAAATGTAAATTTTGTCTTTAACAATTAGATTTCCCTAATGATACCATTTACAAGGATTTTATATATTATGACCCTTATAAAATAAAGATTTTAAAGGAATACACAAGACCCAAAACATTTCTAAAATATATAGTTTCCTTAGTTTACTAGGATACTATCGATGATTTGTTAAATTTTTTCTCAATTAACTAACACATTAACCAAGTTAACACATAAAGGGAATAAATTAACAATGAAAAGGTAATTTTAAGATAACGTTGTGGAATTAAATAGTATATTAATAAAGAAACTTTTATTAACTCTTCCATTTGGTAAAGAAGGGTTTATTATTTATAATAATGCATCATGTAAATGTCTTGGGTCCTTTCTAACAAAAAATGATAGAGTGGTGGATTATGAATCTTTACAGTTTAAACACCGTGGTATTAAATATCCAACTCCTAATTCATTATTGTAAGAGGTGATTTTTACACTAAAGATATGGATACATTATCTCTATAGATAGAAATGTGATATGTGCACCAATATTAATAGTTTGAAATATATATTTACTCATAAATATATTAATATGAATAAAAGGAAATGATTGAAACTACTAAAGGATTATGATTGTACTATACTTGATTATACAATGAAATAAAATAAGGAATTAGATTCATTGAGTAGAAAATACCATGGTATCTTATATATGATGATTATATAGAATGATCCAATCCTCAAGGATTTGTCAGAATATACTAGGATATTATAATGAAATGGGAAACATCATAACTATTCTATGTAGTTACCTAATATTATATATTAGATAGGATTAAAAAATATCAACATGATGATGAGGCTCTACAAAATAGGATGAAAGATGTGAGAAATAAAAAATTACTATAGTTTAACATTGGTGAAGATAGAGTCGTAAGGTTTGGTAAGAGGTTATGCATTTCATCAATACCAGTTTTAAATAAATTCTATTGGATAAGGCACATATCTCAAACTTATCTATACGTACTAGTATTAAAAATATGTATAGGTATATTCAAGATATTTTTTGGTGAAAAAATATAAAGTGAGATATTAAAGATTACACTGCAAGATGCTTAATATACCAATAAGTGAATGATAAACGACCAATTCCTAAAAAAGTTATAAAAACTTTATTTATACTAGAGGGTAAGTGGAATAATATTATTATGGATTTCATCATTGGGATACCTAATACATCGAGTGAACGTGATGTGATATGGTTCATTATATATCATCTTATAAAGTTATATTATTTCCTAGCAATTTGAGAACATTTTCCTCTAGACATTCTTTTAAGGTTATATATAAAAAAGTTGTAATATTTCATAGTAGAACCTTATCAATATTTTCTAATAATGATACAAAGTTCACATCAAAATTTAGGAGGATTCTCCAAGAGGCTTTAAATATAGCAGTTAATCTTAGTATAACCTATTACCGTCAAATATATGGATAGTCCGAAATGATTATCCAAACATTGGAGGACATGAAAAGTTCATGCTCACTTGACTTCCAAGGAAGTTGGGATTTTTATTTTTATCTCATGTAGTTTTAATACAATAAAAATTTCCACTATAATATAAAAATGGTACCATATTAATCTCTGTATGGAAATATATATTAGACTCCAACATGTTGGGATGAAGTTGGATAAAATAAGCTATTAGGTACAAAACTTGTGGAGGAGATATCATAGAAGGTATTATCATACAGAAGTATAACAAGGTAGTATAGAGTAGATGGAAAATTTTTTATGACAACCAAAAGAAGGATCTCAAATTCCAAGTAGGGGACCATGTATTCCAAAGGATATCTTTATAGAAATTGGCTATGAGATTAGGAAATAAAGGGTAGTTGAGTTCAAGGTACATTCATCTATTTGAAATATCTGAGTAAATAAGAGCTATGTCATATCATATATCCATTCCACCAAACATTTCCCAAGTGCATAATATTTTCTATATATCACTTTTTAGGAATTATATTCCAAACCCTTAATATGTTCTAAAGGTTTATCAAGTTTAGTTGGAGTCTTAATTATTATATAATGAAAAATTGATTAATATTATTTATAAGAGAGAAAAAGTGATATAAAATTAGAAAATTCAATTGGATAAGGTTCTTTAAAGGAATAACTAGCTATAGGAGGTGACATGGATACCTGAGGATGCAATGATAAAGTATTATCCAAATTTATTTTTTGGATTGATTGAAAATTTATAGGAATAAATTATTATAACGGGGTGAATGTAATACCCAATAAATTCAAGTAATAAATAAGTATATTTTATTATAAAAAATATACAACAAGTCAAATATAAAAATTTATCAAGACCTATATAACTAGGAATAAGAAATTTAAAATAAATAAATAATGCAAGTATAATGTATATATCTTTTTTCTTATATTCTATAATAAATATCCCAACTATAATAACTATAGTACAAAAGAAAAATAAAACTATCTATGTAATTAATATGTTAAAATTATTAAAAATGAGAATTATTATTTATGGGATAATTATGGATGAATTTATAGGAAGTATGATTGATTATGGTCATTTCATAATCATTGGGAATTATAATTATTGCTGATATAACCATTATTATGTAAACATTAAAATTAGTGTATATTAAGGGTAATGATGATAATTAATTGATATATAAGGGAGAATCCATAACTGAAATCAGTATTAACATAACTTATGAAGTTCATTTATTATATCTAGAGAATGAGGTAGCATCACTAAGGTTTTACATTGACCAAGACCAAATATAACTTCAACAATTAAGGTTCAAGCAGAATCATCTATTGGATAAGTTCAAGTTAGTGGAAATAATTACCAGATTGATGTCGAAAAAACTAACCTATGAAAGTACAACTATTTAAGTAATTACCTATAGGTTTTATCATAACATTACAAGGAGTTATGTATCTAGGGGTTAAAGTATTATTAAAGTGTAAATTATTTTAGAAATGAAATGATGGTTACTCTGATACTAGTTTTTTATTTAATGCATCATAATTTTTTAAACGTTAAAATTTACATAAATAGAGGATGAATATGATAAAATGGATTAAATATTTAGAATCAGGATTTTGAATTTATCTATTGAGTTAAATTTGATAATTTTTGAAAATAATAATAAAATATGGTAAAAAATGTTAAAATATTGAAAAAATGACATCATATATATATAAGTATGACTAAAATAAGCCAAGGTTGTGATATTTTAAAATTTTTGGCACTATAAATTATATTAAAACATTATGGGAGGAAATGGGGGAATATGGGGGTAGAAGATAACTTAAGATAATGCAAAGAAACATTAAAAACTTTATTCCATTAAGTTTCACTCACTACACTTATAAATACCCACCCCTATTCTTATTTATCCTATACCAAATTCAAAGATATACCTTCAAATATATATATATATATATATATCTAAGATTCTCTCCCATATCTCTCTCTTGGTTCTAAGGTTCAACTCTAGGCTAAGAAGATCAAGAGAGGTAAGGGTGTCTATACCTCTCATTTCATTTTCCTATTGAAATCATTTTTGTAATAAAATATTATAAAATTATTTTTAGGTTGATGTTATAAATTTATTTATAGTATAATATCACCCCTTTTATCTTTTTTCCATGATATATTATTTAATACCTCTCAATTTTTTAATAAGTCATTACCATTCCAACATAAGGGTTCTTATTTTCCCCTTTTCATTTCCAATTATGATTATTTTAGCATAATATATTTTTAAATTCCATTTAATATGATAATATGATTCACTATCTAGTTTTTTTCTTCCTTTTAATTTATTTTACATGATATATTATTCATTAACTCCCATTAATCACCCTTTACTAAGCTGTTACCATGTCCAAGGGTCCCTTTTCTCTCTCTTTTCAATTCTTACTTATATGTCTATTGTTGTATACCTTTTAATTTCCAAGTTATTATTCCAATATTTTCATGATATAATTGAAAGTAATATTCTTAATATATCATATCCATGTGAGTTCCCATTTCACTCACATTATACTCCGTTCACAAGCTGTTAGTATTCTTAAACATTCTCATAACCATAAACACCATTATCCAAATCCCTATTTATGAAATATATTTATGGTATTATGAATTTAATATTTATAATAGGTTGTATTTTTGTAAGGAAGGATCACTATGATATATATTGGTGATCATCTATTGGGTCCTAAGTGTATTAAGATTGATTTTGTCACATGATTGACTTTTCCATCAATGCATTCCAACCTAGAAATCTTTCCATAAGGAAATTTTATATCTATAAAACATGTCAAATATATGTGATTTCATACTATGATTTTTAGAGGGTATTTATTTTTAATTTCATTGGTGTCCTTCCATTTAAAATAAATATATTCTATGTTATAAATACATTGATCATCTTAATATTAATAAGTACTCTCTAAATCCAATTCCATATTCTTCACTTTGTAAGGGTGCTTATTTTAATTTTATGAATTTATAATTATCCTTAATAAGATTAAAGATAATTAAACTAGATATCCTTATTTTATTGACCAAGGAAATCTATTGAGGCACCCATATAATTATTTATTCTATATGGGAAAATCAAGTAAGATAATTTTCATTGATAAATTAGGCTATGTATTTCTAAGTTGATCATACTTGAAAATTATGACATGTATTGACTATACTCTTTTATATATGATGAAATTCATTGTAATTTTATGTGATGATTGGGGCCTATGATTATTTATCCCCTCAATGTACTAGAAGGTCTCATGATACAATTAATAAAGGGTAATGAGGTCATATTTACCCTTTATATATAATGTATTGGCACAAGGCCTCAACAATAAGTTTATAATGTTTGAACAAATACATTCCCATTGTTTACACCATTATGGAGTCATTTAATTGTATCCATGTGATTATTTATTTCTTTTTTCATGCACAAAATATTTTATGCTTATGTATTCATTGTAATGATTTTTTATTGATTCCAACTATATTTCTTATTCCATCATTATTACATATTAGTTTCTACTGTACTCTATCCCTTATAGAGAATCTAATCTCACCCTTTCATTTTGTTTCCCATTTCCCTAGGAAATGAAGTAAAATATTATGCATGATTAGATATGTGGATATAATTAATGAATAATAAATTATACTCAAATGATATAATATGTGATGATGTAATAATGTTATGCATCTAACTTCTTAAGGACTACTCAACCCCGAAGATGGTGATGTAATCACATGTAATTTTATTACCATGTAATAAATAATTCATCACCTCTGGGTGATTGGGTTAGGGGTGTTACACATCACCTTAGGGCATCAAAGTGTACAAATAACTCTTGCAATAATCCTATAAAGTGATTTTTATAACCATGTATAAGGATACTAAGTATTTTTTTTTAAAAGTTGTGAAAAATATTAAAAAATAAGAAATATTAGTTGGACATCAGAGAGACATCAAAATAGAATCCTAGAAGTAGAGTTACTTGATGACCATAGAAGGGATTTTATGTGACCTTTTCCTAAATATTTTTAGAAATATTTATATTTCAATATATATTCATTATGTTTCAAAGAGGTTTTAATAAGTATCTTGTTTAGATAATCTAGTAACGATGATTATAATTTTTTTGTTGGGGAATATTTTATTATGATTCAAGGTAACAATATTGATAATCACTAATAAGGGGTTATATTTTGATAACTAGTTATTGAATAATATTTTTGAATAATTATGTATATAAACATTATACTAAAACAATTTATCATCCTTAACAAACTAGGTAAGTAGAAGTTTCAAATCATGAAGTTAAGAAAATTTTGAAAAAGTATATGATTGAAACAAGTAAGGATTGGGTTCTAAAACTTGATGATGTATTATGGGATTATATAATAGATTTTAAAACTCTTTTGGGAATGTCACCGTATATATTAGTGTTAAATTTTTTTACTATTTACCAGTTGAATTGGAACACCAAAAAATTTGGGAAATTAAGAAAATAAATTTTTATTACAATCTTGAAGGTGGAAAGTGTTTGTTGGAATTTAATGAATTATTATAAATTTGAGGGAAATATTATTAAAGTGTTAAAATTATTAAAAAAATAAAAAGTCATGGAATGATTCTGATATTTCTAAAAATAAATTTTAATAAAGGTATAAAGTTCTTATGTGGAACTCAAGATTCCTTTTTTGTCTAGGAAAATTATGATCAATATGGAATTGACTTTAAATTCATCAAAATTTATTATTATAGAGTAATTGAAATTGATGATAAAAATGGGTATCTATTTAAAATTAATGGACACAGGTCAGAGGATTTTCTTGAACCACATAAATTATAAAAATATTATGTTGATAATTATGTTTTAGAAGAATCTTAGTGATTAAAATGATCTAGATAATGACATAAAAGTAGGGATTTTTTGTAGGTAACCCAATATAGAAGATATGTTTTTACTGTTTTCTTAGGGTTGGATTAGAAATATTAGTGTTTCTGTAGGTGATATGGGGGGTGCGATAAATCATCCTAATTCCATTCAAAATATTATATTAATGTACTTGAAAAATTTATTTTAGATGTTAATTTTATTTAGTGAGGTACACAGGTTTGTATATAGGAACACGATCTGTACTTTTTTTTCTAGAAAAAAAACTTCAATGACTTTAATGGATCGTTCCATTAGTGCATGTTACGATGCAAAAATTCCATGAATAGATAAATAAATGCTTAAACAATCAATGGTACAATGATTACATAGGTATTTTTATATTCTTATTTATTATTATTCATATTTTTCACTTATTAATTATAGTATGGTTTAATAATTTGAAATTACTTTGATTCTTTATCTCTTTCTTTCCATATTTATTTATTCATTCCTTAGTATTTCATGGCATTAACAAGTTTCCCTTTTCTTTTTATTTTTTTCTCCCCTCATATCTTTTCATAAGAAAATTTATTAAAATAAATATCAATAAATATATATATATATATAATGAAATATATAGTGATAAATTTTAAAATACCAATCATAGATTTTGAAAAAATAGAAGAAGTTTAACTTCTTAAAGAAATTACCAAATACAATACTTAAGCTACACAATAGGAGGGAATTACAAAGATTGAAAATTGAAGTGGAAGTGGATAAAATGATAATAGTTATTGGATGAAAATATGTGATTCAAATAGATGAAAAATTGAACTAAAATTTGATAATAAAATTTTGGAGTACTCATTAGAAGAATATAAAATTTTAAATATATGAAAATCGGAAGAATAGAACTTATAAATGTTGTTATTTTCATTATTTTTATAGAACAAGCCATGAATTTATTTTAAAATATATTTTTTTAATTCTAAATTTTTCTAGTTATATGGAAAGATATTCTTGTTTATAGATGGGATTTGTTAAGTTAATGGCAGGATTCTTCATAAAAAATATCTATACACCGATAAAATATAAAGATACATAGTTTAAAATGGTTAGTAATTGATACATAAATCACTTAATGGTGAGTTTTATTTTTCAAAAAAGAGAAAGTACTGATGTTTTTGGAATAAGGTAGATTTAATTTCTACATTTTACGGAGACAGGTAGTTCAATTGACTATGTATTGTTCATTATTTATTACATTATTTCTACTACTAAAGAGGAAAAGGGAATGATCTTTACGGGACATTATGTCACTAATTTGGAATGATATTTTAATCAATAAGTAAAATTAAGATCATTAAAAACCCATAGAGAAGTTTATTTTGACACTATAAAAAATAAAAAATAAAAAATGATGGAGTTTGAGAAGAAAAATCAATAAAAATTTAGAAATTTTATAACCTTAATGAAAGTTCAAATAGTATTTATTTTCTTCAATTATGATTTCTCAAGATAAATATTTTCAAAATTTGTTTTTTATAAAATATCTAGTAGATTTATAAATATGTTAAATAAGGGAATCAATAAATTAATTCAATATAAGAGTCCAATTAAGTGTTGAAATAGATGCTATAATTTATAAAGAATAATTTTCAATAAGAGAATATGAAGAAAAGTTCACCACCACCACCTTTAGTTGCTTATTATTTGATCATGTAAAATTTTATTCATGGGAATGAAGACTATTTTTTATGTTTGTTTATTTTTATATTTTTTTAAATAAATTAGGGTTTTATTCCTTCTCTTTTTTCTTAAAAAAGAAAAAGGAACACATTTAAAAATAAAGATAAATCATATGAATACCGGAAATATTCCAATTATAAATTATTCAAGAGCATAAACTCATATCTATAATAAAAATATGATAATTTACAAGTTTTATAATATTATTTATCTAATTTACCCATGATTATATTATTTATAATAAATTTTAATATCTTTTATATTTTTTTGAAATTTATTTATTTTTTAAACATATATTTACATTTATTCTCACCAATGCTCTAAAAAATTAAAATTAAAAACCTGAGAGGACTCCAACATCTTTCCATATCTTTAGTTTCATCTCTTTCCTAAATTATTATTGTAACAAGGAATGTATTCTGAAACTTTCTTGGATTTTTCTATCAAAATTATTAGAAATTTTAAGAACTATTTTTAATGATCATGGTAATAGTTGAAACCCTCTGTTAAACATCCCTTATTTTCATTAAAATATAATAATAAAATACTTTTACTTCCATTGATACTATCAATTTTGAGTCTGGGGGAATGAATAAAATGTTATAAAAAGTTTAATTAAGGTAATGTGATTTGGTTAATCCCATGAGCTATTTTACATATAAGTTCATTTTAAATGTCTAAATTTATTTATGGAGTAATTTTTTTTTCCAAGATTAATTGAATTTTGTGGTTAGTTATTGGAATATATTATCTATAATTATACTTATAAATGTAATAACCTATTACTTAAGAAGATAAGAAATTTTATTTGAATCAAATAAATGGAATTTGAGAAATTTATTCTTATGTTGGGATATTTTAAGGAGGAGATATTATTTCCTTATAGAAAAAAATATTTAAGTATGAATGAGTGAGAGTTAGAATAATCAATTAATTTTTATCATTTCATTTAAATATTTTACCTTCAATTAATTAAAAAATTACAGTAATCACCTTAGGATTATTTTGATTTTTTTTACTAGACAACATCATTTAATAAAATATTTTAGATTTAAATATTTGAGATGTTATGTTCATTAAAATCCTATGAAAATAATCCCTATTTCTGAGAAATTTCCCTAACTTCAATTTTTTTTCACTCTTTAGAGATAAGTGTGAAAGTGTGGTAGGTAAAAATAATGCCTGAATAAAGGTAATTTTTTTTAAAAGAAGGAAAATATGAGATATTTTATTTTTAAATATTTAACTTAATATAAGGAAAGATATTTATGTGTTATTGAATGAATAATTATTTAACTAATAGTTTTTTATTGATTTAACCAAGGGTGTTGTGTTTTTTTATATTTTATTAAGAATATAAAGGGTTAAGTGTGTGGTAATTTTATGAACATATATTTATTACTAATTTTTATAGTTTTGTAGTTCATTTCATGGAATTTTAGAAACTAATTTGTGTTTTTATATTTTTTTAGATTGGTTTTGTCAAAATTTACCTTATAGGAGTGATATTACTCAAAATTATCATTATAGAATAAAGTTATAGGTATGAGGTGTCATTTTACTACTGGAACCTAAAAAAAGAGGATAATTATTACATGAGATATAAATTCATATGGGGTTTGTTCTTGAATTTCATATCCCATTCCAACCAACATAAATTTTACCGTTGACCAAGACATTAAGTGAATACATGATTTGAGTTATGTTATGGAATTCAGCACGGGGGTATGAAATCTGTTCAAACGTTTATTCCAAAATTTTAAAAATTAAATCAAATGGATTATATAGGTAGTTTTGATTAAGGGGAGAAGGGAATACACACCAATGAAAATAGGATTCATCAATATAGAATCAACATTGATAGATTGAGATTATGGCTTCTAATTTTTCTTATAATTCATACTTCCTATTTATATAGTTTTATGGTTAATCTATTGAATGTTGAGGATATGATGAAACTGAGTGAATTATTTCTCTATAATTAATTAATAATTGACTCTTTTTATTAAATTGATTTTTCCAAAGTTGGATTGAGGATATAAAGTGGTTTACTATTATATATATATTTTTTTGAATGTGTTCTTGATTAATTCCATCCTTAATCATTTTAAACATAGACTCCCACACAATGATGTGAAACTGAGTTTAGGTGGTCAATAATATTTATTATAGTGGGAATAAAACCACTTTATCTCTTTACATACATATAATTGGTAATTTATTAATAAGAACTGAAACATTATTCAGAGACTTAGAGAATTAAGTTATTGAGTGGAATTTAATGCCTCATCGCCACTCTTTTCTTTTTACTCCTAAACTCTTTTAATTTCCATTTCTTATATTTTCTAAATATTTTTTTTTAATTTCATCGATTAAAAATTAATTTCACACATACTTCCACTCCAAAAAATCTTTCCCCATGGTTTAACCCTGAACTACTACAATGATACCAAGAATTATAAGATAAAGGTATCTAAATTTCTAAACTACAGTGCATTCTTACGACGGTTGTACAAGAGAACTACTGGTAGTGTCTCTTATATTACCTAGTTTAACTGTGGCATGAAACATCATTATTCTAGTGAATATTCCCTACGGTATCCTTAGTATTTGGGTCACATTAAAACTTTTATTTCTAAATACTTATTTGGTTATCCAACTTATAATACAAATGTTAAATCTCTATATGTACTTAAGGGATCAGTTAAAAATCAAGTTGGACCCAAATTTATATGCATATTAAAATTCTATCCCGTTTTATTATTACAAGATAATTGTTATGGAAGTCCTAAGAACAAAATATGGTATATGGACAATGGTTTCTTAAGACACATAATAAGATATCTATAAAACTTCAAAACATTCAAAAAATGTGATGGAGGATATGTTACATTTGGTGACAAATCCAAAGAAAAGATTAAATTATTTAGTGATGTTTGATTTACCAATTCTACAATTATTAATAAGGTTATTTTTGTTTAAGTATTAAAATATAATTTGATTATTATTTCCTATCTATGTGATGATGGACTATCTTTAAAATTTAATAATGATAAATGTATTATTTTTAAACATGATTAATATTTGTTTATTAATAATAGAAAATATAATTTTTATACTTTTAATATTGCTGAGATAACCTTGAAAAATGTTAAGTGTTGGAATGTTGTACATATATATTGTTATTTGAGGTATGGAAGTACAGGTCACTACAATTTCATATCACTATATAATATGAATAAGCATAAGAATGTCCTATAAATTCTTTATTTTAAAGTGGAAAAGAATCTCTTTTGTGATACTTGTATGAATGGAAAACAACATAAGGGATCTTTCAAGTTGATCAATATAGTAAGAAATAATATACCCTTACAAATTATGAATTTAGATTTATTTTGACTTACTAAAGTTTATTGTCTTAGATAAAATTGGTATACTTTTTTAGTGGTGGATGATTTCTCAAATTATGTATTTACTAAATCATAAGTGTGAGTATTTCTCAAAGTTATCAAACAAATGCAATTTGGTACAAAATGAGAAGGGTTTAAATATTGTTTTAAAAAGAAGTGACCACAGTGGAGAGTTTTATAATAAATAATTAAATATTTTTTATAATGATAATTGTTATTCCAAAAATTTATTTTCTCTAGTGACTCATAATAATAATAGATTAGTCAATAGAATAAATGAGTCCATTCAAGAGATTATAAAGAAATTTTTTAATGAGTATAAAATGAAAAAAAGTATTTTTTGGAAAAATTCATTAACATTGATTTCTATATTTTTAATATGATCCTACTAAATATAGTTATCAAGAATTTACCATATGAACTATGGAAGGTAAGGAATCCTAGGTTGGATACTTTCAAGTATTTATTTACAAATTTTTTATCCGCAATACTAAATAAAGTATGAAAATGTATGAAGAAAAATCAAATGAAGGTGTATTTTTGGGATATTCAATCAACAATAAAATCTAATAGAGTCTATAATAAGAGGACAACCATTTTTTAGGAATCATTGTATTTCAAGTATGATGAGAAAAATCTACCAGATAAGACTAAATATTGTAATGGATATATGAATAATTAATATAATTCAATAAAGGAGAATTTAAAATTATTTGAATATTGATAGGGAGACATGATGAATTATTTGAGGGGATCATGAAAGCTATAAAACCGAAGTGTATAAGATTCTTAGAGATCACTTTATGGATAAAGTGATTGGTAATGTAGATTCTTGGTTCTAAAATAGAAATGTAATGATAATTTTATGTGAGAACTCTTCATTCATTCCATAGATTATACTAAATAATGTATCTAAATCTTTAAAAGATCTAAATTGGGGTTTTTAAATGAAATGGGAATTGAATCAGTTAATAATAAACCAAGTATGGGAATTTTTAATCCCTACTAATGGTTAACAAGTCATTAGAAGAAAATGGATTTTTCAGAAAAATCTTGATGTATTTGGATATATTTTCAGAGGAAAGGCATGAATGGTTACTCAAGTATACTCCCAAGAGAAGTTAATTGACTACGGTGAGACTTTTAAACCTATTTATAGATTATAAAAAAATTAAAATACTACAGAAATATACTTGTCACATGGAATTTAGGTTTTACTAGAGGGATATGAAGAGTACATTCCTGAATGGATTTATTTCTGAATTTTTTTTAGTTACCTAACTACCTAGTTTTGAGTATGTGAAAAATTATCATTATGCATTCAAGCTTACAAATGAATTTTGTAAACTAAATAAATATTATTGGTAATGAAATATTGTAAGTATTTCTATTATGAAATCACTTTTAGAAACGTATTGTGGATCCTAATTTTTTTATTAAGAAATATTCAAAGGATTTTCTAATTATGTATACATTTTTTAATGATATAGTATTTTTATTATCTAGTAATTATCTCTATAATGAATTTTATAAATTGAAGTCTATTGAGTTTGATATGATACTTTTGGGTGAACTAAAATTATTTCTAAGTTTTCAGATATTTTAAATGGATTATGGAATATTTATGAGTCAATCTATAAACTATAAGGAATTTGTAATGAGATTCATTTTGGAATCATGAAAAATCATGAGAAAACTAGTGAATATTAATTATAAATCATATGAAGATATAGAAATAAATCCAATTGATTAGAATATTTATCTAGGAATGATTAAAATCCTATTACACTTGACTAAAAGTTAGTTTGGATTAATGTTCAATGAGTGAATGTGTATAAAATTCTAAGATTAACCAAAGGATTTTCACATGACTAATATTATGAGGATTATTAAGTATGTCAAAGTTACTATATTCATTGGATTATTCCATAGTTTTAAAAATATATTAAATCTATTAAGCTACTCAGAATTAGATTTTGGGGGATATAAAATTGAAAGAAACTACAAAAGTGGAATGTGGAATATCATTAAAAAAATTAATTTCATAGAGTTTTAAAAAGTTAAAATCAATTATATTATCTAATAATAAAGTTGGGTATGTTATTATGTAAGTTTCTAAGATAAAAATCTATATATAAGGCATATTTTTTGTGATTTTGGAATATTCTATAACATGATTCCTATCATATATGATAATTCAATAAAAATATATATTTTAAGGAACCCTTTATAACATTAAAGGACCAATTATATTGAATTTATACATAATTTTATAAGGGATTATGTTCATAAGGGTGACATAGGCCTTTATTTTATTCTTATTAAAAATAAGTTGAGAGACATATATTTGAAGGCTCGAGATGTTAGAAAATTTTATAAAATTAAAGTACGCCTTTAAATGATATAAACTTGAAAATAAGTCTTTTAAAAACTGTAGAATTTGAAGATTTCATAGTTTTTTTATTTTTATAGTGTTCTATAATTTCTTAGTACCAATAGAATAACAATATATATATTGAAACTTCATAATGATAAAATCACAAAAATTATATATGAGTTTAATATTTAAAAAAAAATGGTTTAATGTTGTATGCATCAGATATCAATATGGAAACAGATCATAGATTCTATAAACACCAATTCATGAAATAATGAAGTTATTCAATATTGTACGTTTCAGACCCCAAGGATGTGTCATAGTCTCTATCGATATCTATACTGACTATGTCACACACATCTACTACAATAATTTTAATTCTAAATCCCTTTATTAACTCAATATGATAAAAAATTCTCAAAATTAAATGAGGCAATATCATAGATTTCATTAGATTATGAATACTGTATTATGAGAGAACACATAGTATATTGGATCAAGAATATTTCATGGAGACATGATGCGTAATATGTTTGTTTTTTACACTGTATTAGACACTAGTGCATTAGAAGTTACATCACCAATGTTGTTTGGTGATCTAATTATATCTTGATGCATGGAATTTATATCAAATCATAGTTTCATTATAACGATTAAATCATTTAATGAAAAGGTATTTTCTTTATTTCCTTTATTTTGAACCATTGTACATCTAGTTCTGTATAGATCAATATTTAAATTGGGTTCTTATTAAAATGATTTTTTTTATTCTCTTGATGTTCTCTCTCAGGTTGTAAAATTACTCCTCTCGATGTTCTCTCTTGGGTTGCAAACAAACTCTCAAGGTTTATCAGGGACTAAGGTAATGTTTTCTTTGATCCTTTATATTCATTTATTATATTAAAATAGAACCATACCGATTATAGGGCATTGTTTTTTAAGACCCATGAGAAAAAATAGAGATGGATTCACCCTTTACATCAAAGGGTAACAGAAAAGGGAAGGTTGATATAATTTCATCTGAAAAGAAGAGATCAGAAAGGATGTATTTATCAACTCTATTGAAATCATATAAAGTATCTATTGTTTGAGAGGACAATGTTGATAATTGTAAAAATAAAAGATCATGTTATAAAGGATGAAATATCTTGAATGGTTAAGATATTCTATGTTCATTATAATGTATATTTTGTGATTTTTTATCTAGATTGATATGTTTAGATTAATTGGAAATGAGTTGGTGTTTGACTAATAGGTAAGTGAATTCTATATAAACATTAATATACATAATAATGGTTATAAAGAAATAATTGTATCTATATTAAATGGTGTAGATATCAATCTATCTCCAATAAAAAAATAGAAATGTTTAACTTGGAATATACTGTTAATTATATTTTAAGTTCAAAGGTATTTGTTCATAAGAATGAATTTATGATTAAATTCATTAAATAAATATTAATTTTATAATATGGATTTGTAAAGATGAGAATATTTCATTTTAATTCTCAACATAGATTTAATGAAAATTTTATTCAGTTAATTATTGTACCTAGACTGCATAACTATAATAATGTTAAGATATAAGATGCATACTTATTGAATTTCACACTTTTAAATAAAAATTTCAATTTGATGAGGATGATGCTGAGAAAGATCAGTGATATTGCCTCAAAGAAAAGGAGAAAAAGTAGATCATTAGTCTATGGTAGTTTCATTTGAAAAATATTACATAGATTATATATAATAGTTAATAAAAAGAAAAGAAAAATTCCTAAAGGGGATTATTGTATTGGCGAAGGCTAATTAACAATGATCCATATCTCATGGGATCCTTGGTTATAGGATTAAATTGATGATCTCCCTATACTTTTTAGAGAATATAATCCTAATAAACATTTCCAACACTTAAAGGTGAAAGAAGAACTATGTTCACATGGTCAAGATTAATGTAATGTAATTGTTTTATATCTATAATAATCTATATTTTTCCTCAAATCCTTTGAAATTTTTTATTAATCATTTTATAAATTTGTAACACAACCAGAGTATTTTCATTTGTATAATGAGATCTTGAGATATATTGAACATGTTTAAATATATTACTTATAGTATTTACATGTGTGAAAATATGAATAATTGATATATCATAAATTAGTCCTCAAATGGAAAATCTTTCGCTGCATTTTTTACTTTGGATTGAGAGTTTTAATAATAGATGGTTTAAGTTTTATTTGGATTTTAAACCTCAGACTAGGTCTATTTCAGGTATTTAAAAATCTAGCTAAACCTAGTTCTATAAATACCTCAATAATCCTCTAATCCTCTAATTAAAGGATTAGTTTCCATTTACATCAAATCCTAAAAAGGATAGGGTTTCACATTCTTTGAGTAGGAACTGGATAAATTCATAGAGCAAGGACGAATCTTGAGACAATGTCAAATCCATATTGAGGTAGGTATGTATTTTCAACTATTACTCTATTATTCATGAAGTCTCAATCTTAACTTAATATATTTTATTTTATTAAATCCTAAAAATTAATTATTTTTTATTATTATTCTAAATTTTGGGGTTTTTCATTTTTGTCATCGAACAATCGAGATGATGATGAAGAATGAGTGACCGAGTCATAAATGACAACCATCCACCCCATCCCCCTATCCCCCCATGATTCCCATCCCACATAATATAGTTTCATAGGCTCAAGGTATCAATGGATTATAAGGGGTAGTATAGATACCTTGACTATTTCCCTCCCTCTCTCCATCCATATTTACCTACTCCTCTGTCTCTTAATTACACACACACACACACACACACCTCTCTTCTATCTCTCACAATGGACCTAAGAATATCAACTATGATTCAAAATGGATGGTGTCAGGTTTTAGAGGTGATGTAGTAGTGGGATTAGACCATAGTGATTGAGTGGATTCAGCGGCTATAAAGACAAGTAGATTGATGTGGAGAGAATGATGGAGGTAGTTTTAGGATTTTTATAATACCCCATTACCTTTCTTCTAAGTATATTTTGATCTTTGTTATTGGTTTCCATTTTTTATTGGGTGAATATTCTTATACTTGAATTGGGAGGATACCTATAATGGCGAAGTCACATATTTATTAGATTTTCGTATTTTCCCTTGGATTTTCTACTATTATCTAGGTAGTTACATGATGTGTAATGGGGTTTCACAATGTGTAATGATGGCCAGAATCATCCTGTGAGTTGAATTCATAGCGTGAGTAATTACACATCATGGAATGGTTATACATTATGTAATGTGAAATCTGGTTTTTAATTAATAAGGTGACAAGTTTTTCAGTGTAAATTAAAGTGAAAGAGATTAATGACTTGTAAATTATTAAATTCCATGTAATTACCAAATTTCTAGTTTTTATGGTGTCATGTGGGTTTTTGAGGTTTCAATCTACCTTAAATCTTTCTCTTCTCAGCTGAAGCTATTACCCTAGGCTATTTTGGGTGTCTTCCTTCCATCTGGTTTGATTTGTTCATGTTTGAAAAGGGGATTTTCTTTGAAAATGTAATTTCCTTGATTTGAAATGGAAAATGGATTTTTAAACTCCAAATAAGATTATCTTGGATATTATTTTTTTAATGAAAATACGAGCATAGTTTTTAAAATTGAAATTGACAAACATTGCATAGCAAGAACCTTGGATGCATTAAAAAAAAGACACAGGTAGCCTTAGTGTGTGTAAAACCACTAAGAGGTAACCTCTTGTATATTGATGGTATATGGTAGGCCTCAATGTTAGTTGGATCTAACCTTGTTCCCTATTAGGATTGTGAGTGTCTAGTATGTATTTTCCCATAGACTATAGCCTAGCTGGTAGGTGCATTGTCGTTTCTGGTTATCTATTACATAATAGTTTATTTCAAGGATGTTGGATCACATGTGTATTTGTATCTCGATATCTTTACCTTCTTGTTTTTGGATTTTGAAGACATGGCATGCAATTTTTAAAAATTCAAGGATTGTTTGAAAAAGGATTTCAAATTGATTTATTTATAAAAATTCTTGTAAAACTATTTTGTTTTAAATCATGGACTTGTGCATTCTCATTATTATAACATGTATCCATATTTTAGTGGAATCCTATTGGGATATATTTATTACAGCCAGCTTACGACTGATGGTGGTTGTAGACTTTATTCTTCAGAACACATCTAAAGGAAGGTTCATTCAGTAGTGATGTAGGTTTTCTCTTTATGTCATTGTTTCATTTTGGGATAGTTTTGAGGTGATGTGGTCACATGAAGACTTGTTGTCTAGACTTTTTTTAGTTTATTAGGTTTTTATAGGTTGTATATTCCATATGTTTCTGTATAGTACTTCGGTTGTATGTCATATTTTTCCTATATTAAAGACATTTTTAATCTATTTTTTACCTCACATCATAATGGGATGGCTCGTGTGTCTGTTCTGGTTGTCTCAGATTGGTCTGTTACAATTTTTCATCAGAGCCTTGATCATCCTGAAGTGTGTTATCACTACCTAAGTTTTTTAGTGTCTTGGGTAGATAGGATTAGGATTATCAGAATCTAGATAGTAGGTGCAGAAAAGGGCCCTATCCAGCTCACTCCTGTTACTAAATCCAAGTTTCCATGGGTGGTTAAAAAATCTTCACCAGGTCCAAGACCGAGTGTCGAGGTTCACTTCAATAAATTTTTTGGGATGTTTATTTAATTTATCCCATCTAATTTTTTTGAAGACTTGGTCTATGTATGGTTATTTGAATAAAATAAGTGTGGAGTTTATTTATATGGACCTATTCTTTGAAAATGGTGCTACCTTTTCTTGATAAGATTCACAACTACTTTAAATTATTATTGTTTTAAAGCATGGTTTTGGATTCTTATTTTTGGTTTGATGGTTTTGGAATTTTCTCATGGATGATTTGAAGTTGTATTATATTTTAAAAACAATGACTCATAGAATATATCATCCAAATACAATAGGGGAATCCACGGGGCAGGCTCCATAGGAAGATCCTCCAGTGGACCCCTCTATGGTTGAAGTAGTGATCCCCACCATTCATAGTCTAGGGTCAGTGGGCACAATGAACATGGTATGGGTAGTAGATCATGGTTCAAAATTTAACAAGAATCATCCACCTGTCTTCCATGGTGAAAATGAATCACATTAGTTAGAGGTGTGTCTTGAAAGAATAAAAAGGATATTCAACCTTTTGAAGACTCCCAAGGTCTCTCAAGTGGGTTTTTCCACGTATATGCTCAAAGGACCAGGAAGAATATGGTGGGACTCGATAGTGAAATCTAAGTTTCATGAAGATATTACCTGGGTTTCTTTTAATAATATATTCAATAAAAAGTTATATCAGGAGACTTTACATATGATAAAGAACCAAGAGTTTCTGACATTAGGGCAGGGGGAGCATACCATTTTGGAGTACTCCACCTGCTTTGCGGAGTTGGCGCATCTGGAACTGGAACTTGTCACCAATGATTACCTGAAGTCTCGGAGGTTCAAGATGGGGATAAGGTATTATGTTCAGTAAATGGTTGTTCTTTTGTTCTTTATGACCTTTGTGGAAGTAGTGGATAACATAGATTTGGATGAGGTAGTCATATATGGGAGGATAGGCTTGGGCGGTGCTTCATTTGTTACATCGGTTAGCCAGGGTGCTTCTTCTGGTCATAATAGAAAGAGCAAGAGTGGTAATTTTTTTGAAGGAATAGTTTCAGGGGATTCTATAATGAAATAATAAGTTATTTTCTACCAGTGTGGGAGGTGTGTTCATACCAAGGCTCAGTGTATAAAGGAACCTAAAACTTGTCATATTTTTGGGTAATCTAGCCATCTAAAGAATTTCTATGATAAGATGTACAAAGGCAGTAATGTGGGATCCCCTTTCACCAAGGGGGTACAAGTTCATGTTGAAACTTCCAAGGGGTGGGTCTCATTTTCAAGACAAGGGAGATATCCAATTGACTAATTTGGGATGGATTTATGAAGCTGAGCATGTGCTAGTGTAATAAGATGTAGGTACACCTATTATTAGAGGTAAAATATTTATTTCATCTTCTATGGTGTTAGATTTGTTTGATATAGGTGCTAATAATTATTTTATTTCATCAAATTTGGTTGATGCGTTGGGTTTGTGTTCAAGTATTATTCTGTTCTTGTTGGTTCTTTGCATGCCTTTGGGAAGGACATTCAAACAAGGTTTCAAATGTCCCACATGTCGGGTGGTGATATGAAACTTTGAGGTGGTTTGGTACTTCTTAGTTCTTGATCTTGAAATCTTTGACTTGATCATCGGTAGGGATTGGATGATTAGTGTAAAGGCATAGATATAATTTTATCACCATTGGGTGTAGTTATTATCAACTAATGGGGTCACTCATGCTTTTCAGGGTGAGTGGGACTCTAGATCGGGAAGGGCAAGGCTGGATGTTCTTTATTTCAGTTTAATATCATGCCAGTTGTCATAAATGTTTCTTGATGTAGTTGACCTGTTCTTGGGAAGTCGGCTACCTTCTATTGTGTGTGCGTAACCCTAGGTATTTTTGGACTATTTTTCTATATTTTTTATATAGTGTTAGGTAAAGTTTACTATTAACCTGTTACCAGTAATGATTCCCATTTCTATGCCATCCTATCGAATGGAACATGCTGAGTTGGTGGAACCTAAAGTCCATCTTGAGAACCTAGAGGCAAAATGATTTATTCATCCTATCATGTCACCATGGGATTCACTTGTACTCTTTTCTAACAAGTTAGATGGAAGTCTTAGAATTTGTATTGACTATTGAAAGTTGAATCCGGTGATAGTTAAGAGTAAGTATTATTTAACTAGAATTAGTGATCTCTTTGATTAGTTGAGGGGGCCTCATTGGTTTTCTAAGTTTGACCTAGAATCAGGGTACCACCCGTTGAGAGTCCGAGAATAGGATATAACCAAAATAATGTTTTAGAGTTGATATAGGCATTTTGAGTTTCTGGTTATGCCATATAGACTCACTAATAATCTTGTGGTATTCATGGATCCAATGAACTAAATCTATCACTAGTTCTTATACTCTTTTTTGTTTTGTTCGTAGATGATATCTTGGTATACTCCAAGGTATAGGAGTAGAGAAACCATTTGAATATCATTCTTCAAGCATTTAAGGAACGTAATCCATATGGTAAAATTTCTAAGTGTGGGTTTTAAATATAGGAAGTGAGGTTTTGGGGAATGTGATATCTGAGAGAGGAATATCAATTGATCCTGAAAAGGTGCAGACAATTATGTTTTGAGAGAATCCCAAAAACTTGTTTTATATCCAAAGATTCTTAGGTTTGGCAGGTTACTGTAGATGGTTTGTTTGGTACTTCTCTAATCTCGCATATTTGATCACAAATTTAACCTATAAGGGTGTAAAGTTTGAATGGAATGAAAAATTAAAGAGATCTTTTGAGGAGTTGACAATGAGGTTGATTTTAGCACCATTTCTAATTCTTCCGAAACAAGGTTTGGGTTTTGATGTTTTCTACAATTCTTCTACTATAGGTTTAGGACGTGTCTTAATGCATGGGAAATTGGTTGTGGATTATGGATCACATTAATTACACCCTCATAAGAATAACTAAACTACCCATGATCTTGAGTTGGCAGCTATTATGCATATTCTCATAATGTGTCATCACTATCTATTTAGAGAGAAATTTGGGGTATATTCTGATCACAAAATCCAATAGTTTATTTTTAATTAGATAGATCTGAACTTACAATGAAGATTCTGGGTTGAGTACCTTTTTACATTTTATTTTTATATCATATATACTCTTGGGAAAGGGAATGTGGTGGAAGATGCGTTGTGCATAAAATTACTGACATAAGATGTGAAGGAATCAATTGAGCAGTGGTCTATGATGATTTTGTTTACTGAGATGTGTTTGGGAGTGAGGAGGTTTGTGGATAGCTTTTCTTGTCTTTGATAAAAGTTGACTTATATTTCAATGACTGAGTTCGACTTGAGAAAATTACTGACACTGAGAGTCAATGCATAGGAGAAATACTAATTGGTGGGGATACCTCGTGTAAGTTGTCTCAGTATCCCATTGTAGATTTGTTCATCCATAATAGGTTGGTTACTCCATTTTCCTTGTGACAGGAGTTTCTAGACAGTGTAAACTAGTATTTTTGGTTCATTCTCCCTAGGGCTACACATATTTACCATGATTTGAGACATCGATATTGGTGGTCAGGGATGAGGTAGACTGTTGTAGATTTTATATCACAGTGTCTCACTTGTCAAAGAGTTAAGGTAGAACACTAGATACCTATAGGTATTTTGTAGACTTTGCCTATTATGGTGTGGAAGAGGGATGATATTTCCATGGATTTTGTTCTTGGTTTACTGCATACTCTTAGTGGGAAGGATTTGATTTGGGTGATTGTTGAAAAACTCACTAAATAGGAACATTTATTACTAATAAAGTAAACAAATAAAGTGAAACATGTTGGTAAATTGTATTTCTAAGATATTATAAAGATTCATGGGGTTCTATCTATAGTTTTTTCTTACAGGGACTCTAGGTTCACATCTAGATTTAGGAAAGGTTTGAAGGAGGTAATGGGTGCCCATTTGAAATTAAACATGACTTATTATCCACAACTAGATGGATAGATAGAGAGATATATCCAGGTTCTTGAGGATATGCTATGACATTGGTTGCTTTATTTTAGTGGATATTGAGACAAAAATATTCCTTTGGTTAAGTTTTCCTATAAAATTAGTTATTAGACTTTAATAAGTATAGAACCCATTAAGGATTTGTATGGGTGGACATGTCGATCTCCTTGGTGCTGGGAAGAGTTGGGAGAGTGGTCCTTAGTTGGGGTGAGTTTTTTTTCAGAAGATGATATAGGTAGTTCATTTTACCTAGAGGCATTTGACCATGTCTTAGAGTTGTTAGAAATATTATGCATACTATCGGTGTCGGCCGTTGGAGTTTGAGGTTGGTCATCAGGTCTTTCTCAGAGTTTCACCTCGCTTAGGACATCATCAGTTGGTTAAGTAGGGTAAGTTGGAATTGAGGCTTATAGACCCCTTTGAGATCATTGAACAACCAAGGATGGTGGCCTATTAGTTTCTATTACTATATGGATTTAATTCTATACATGAAGTATTTCATGTTTCCCAGTTGAAGAGGTATATACTAGATCCTTACCATATGATTAGATGGGAGGATGTTGTTCTTGAGATCGATACCCCTTTGGTTAAGCAACTAGTTTAGATTATGGATCACCAAGATAAGGTATTACGTTGTAAAATAATTCTCTTGTTCTGGGTATTGTGGTAGTAAAAACGTGATCTCCATGGGATGTGTGATCATGAGTCATTGATGAGTCTGAAGTGGCCTATTGTTTTTTTGATCTAAGATATTGATCTATTTGTGGGAAAAAAATCTTTAATGGTGGAGAGATTGTAACACCCCGTTACCTTTTTTTCAGGTATGTTTTGATCTTTTTGTTGTTTCCTTTTTTTGTTGGGAGAATATTCTTGACCCTCAATTGGGAGGATACCTATAATGGATAATTCATAGATTTTTTGGATTTTAAAAATTTTCCTCAGATTTTCTTCTATTCACTGGGTTGTTACATGATTTCTAATAGGGTTTCATAATGTGTAATATCAGCCAAAATCATCCCATTATTTGAATTCACAGTGTCAGTAATTACACATTGTATTATGGTTACATGTCGTGTAATGTAAAATTGATTTTCAAATTAAAAAGGTGATGTGTTTTTCAGCGTAACTTAAAATGACTGGAATTCATGTTGTGTAAAATATTTTAGGCTATGTAGTTCCCAATTTATACTTTTTAGGGTGACATGTAGGTGTTTGAGGCTTGAATATACCTTGAAGCTTTCTCCTCTTAGCCAGAACTCTTACCCTAGGTGATTTTGGGTGTCTTCCTTCCATCTAGATTGATTTGTTTAGTGATTGATCAATAGGTTTTGGTGCTTCATCTCTCTGGTAACCCTTCCTCTCAGTTTTTCTCTCATTTTTGTTTGAGGTACATTTTGTGTAGGTATTGGTAATTGGATTGTGTTTTCAGTTAATCTTTTTCAGTCATTGGTCATGCCTTGTCTCTTGAAGGCAGATTTTGTGATTTTCAATCCTCGTTGTCAAAGGAGGTTATGTTTTCTATGCTATTGAGTCCGTTGGATCTATTAAATTGTTCTAATTTATTTAATTTATTATTTTTCATATTAATTACTTAAGATTCGAAGTGAAATTGCTTAGTTTTAAATTGAAAAGGGGATGGGTTCACATTTGAAAAGGATTTTTTATTTGAAAATGGAATTTCCTTGATTTGAAATGGAAAATAGATTTTCAAACCTTGAAGATTATTTTCTTGGCTTTAAAATTATTTTATAAAAATGTAGGCATTGTTTTTTAAATATAAATTGACAAATATTGCACAATAGAAACCTTGGGTGCATTGATAAAAACACACAGGTATCCTTAGCATGTGTGACACCAATTGGAGGTAACCTCTTGTATGTCAATGTTCTATGGAATCCCTTGATGTTATTTGGATCCAACCTTATACCTTTTCTGGATTGTGGTTGTTTAGTATGTATTTTCCCATAGGTTAGAGATCGACTGGTAGGTACATTGTTGTTTCAAGTTATTTATTAAATGATAGTTTATTTCATGGATGTTGGATCAGATGTATATTTATATTTATGTATCTTTAACTTCTTGTGTATAGATTTGGAAAACATGGCATGAATTTTTTTAAAAATCAAGGATTGTTTGAAAAAGTATTTCAAATTTATTTACTTATAAAACTACTTGTAACACTATTTTTTAATGCTTGGAATTGTGCATTCTCATTATTATAACTTGTATAGATCTTTTGGTGTTATCATATTGGGATATATTGATCACACCCAACTTCTTCCTGAGGGTGGTTATAAACTATTTTTTATAGGACATAGGTAAAGAAAAGTTAATTCATTAGTGATGTAGGTTTTCTCTTTACATCTCTGTTTCATTTTGGGATAGTTTGGAGGTGATGTGGTTACACAGAGGCTTGTTGTATAGATTTTGTTTTTTGGTTTAGCCAGTTCGGATTATTCATATCTTCCTTACGTTTCTTTATAGTACTCTATTTGTATGTCTTATTTTTATTATATTAAATACTTGTTTGGTTATCTTTGTTTTACCCCACCCCATAATGGACTAGCTTGGGAGACCGATTTGGTTGTCCCGGGTTGATCTGTTAAACTTCTTAACATGGATGGGTAGGGTGGTGTTACAAGTTTCTAGCATAAAATAGGTACCTTGGGAAGAAGGTGATAGTGGTGTGACATGTTAGGCATGGGATGGTGGCATTAGGCATGATGCGTCAGGGAGGTGGAATCATCTTGAGAATGAAGTTGAATAGTGGACTGATAATAGTCTAACATGGAAGTTGTCCAGGTAGTGGTGGCTAGTTTTTTGGTGTAGGAGGTGGTAGGAGGGACGATCCCAGACCATTAGGTCTGTTGGGGAGAAGCAACCGATCCTTCCACCATGTGGTGGGATGATCCAATTGTCTAATACCACTAGAAATATAATTCTAGTGCAACCACATGCAGGGATAGGGGATGTGGGTTTTCTATTCAGGCTATATGTGTAATGACCCAACCCAACCTATAGGGCTAGGAAGCCTTAGGTAGGTTGGGCATGTTGACTTGACTCGATCTATGGGGTTTACAGATTGAATTGTAAGTCAGAATCCTCCCAGGCAGCATGAAGGGTACTTGGGATGAACTCCCCCTTTGATAAACCTATTTATTTAGATGGGTGGGGAAACGAGCCCTGAGTCGAGCTTGCACCAACCCAACCTGGCCCAAGGTGGGGTGTGTGTGGTTCTATGAGCCTATTCCATACCTATGTGTGGGTGACCACACACCCTAGTAGATTCTTTTCTTTCTAAGTCTTAACACTATGTTGAACACCCTAGGGTCCTCTATATGACCTGGTATGTATACACTTGTGAATTTTCAAATATTTTTCATAAGTGTTATAATTATACATTAATGTCATCCAAAATAAGTATTATCCATGTATAATATAATTTTATAGTACTCTTCACCTTTAGAGGACATTTATGAGATGTTTTGGGTAGTTTGATTTACTAAGAAATATAGTGTAAAAAATTAGGGTTGAGAAAAAAATTCAAAGTGGGCATGGGGTTCGACACTCCCCTAGAGATATACTAATGATATGATATGGGTTCCCTGTAATCTTTATAGAGTTCGGTACCACTTCATGAACCTAGGGAATTAATATTTCCTTGATCATTACTTCCATGTTTAGTTAAAGGTTTACTACCCAAATAATGGGGTAAATAACTTATTGGGATTGGAGTCCTCTTCAAGTTACTAGATTTGACTTACCAGAATTAGAAACTCCATAAGTTCACTTCGATCTTGAAAAGATAACAATAGTTGATGACTTTAGTATGCAGGAAAGTTTATCAGAAGATGCTAAAATTCTAATGAGTCGATGGGGAAGCCTAGTAGAGTTTTACTAAATGAAATAGTTGAGGAGGTGGTAGCTACATGGAGTTAGAGGTGGATCAACTAAAATGGTAGGTTGACCACAAACTTTCGTTAGTGGTGCAACCTATTCCATCGATTGAGTATATCAATAAAGTAGAGGTGGGACCGGTTACTAATTCATTTTTTATTTTGTAATCAAAGTGTAATTTATATATCCATATCTATAATGATTATAATCCTTATATTTATTGTAATATAAGTGTTTTTATCATTCTCCCATTGACATATAATGAAATTATAAACTACATAATCATGCATTTCCAATTTAATTTTCCCATTGGTTTCTATACAACAATGTGTATGTTTGAGATTTTTTGGAGAGTATATGAGCAATGTGACTTAGTGTGGTGGGTGGTTTTCCTAGTCTCACCATCTTCCAGTACACTAATCTTGGGGGGGGGGGGTGATTTTAGGTGGTTTGAATTCTATAGAACATAAAATCTAGTGTTTGTGATATTCCATTGGATTGAAGCATTCATCTTTTTGTGGTTTCATGGATGGTTCTTCCCCAATAAGTGGAATAAAATCTTATTAGTCCAAAATAAGATGAAATCTCAAATAACATTGAATATTTCCTTAATGTTATATTTATTTCAGTTGGTTTTACTACCATCAGTGGATATGATGATGGAATAAGAAAAAGTTAAAATTGGTCAATTCGATGGAATCCATTATGGTTTCCAGTGGATGCATATAGATGATTATCTCATCCAAAAGGATCTATAAATTTTTTTAGTTGGAGAATATCCTAAAAATATGGAGAAAAGTGAATAGTAAAATATATATAGGAATGTACTAGGATTGGTGAGAATGACTTTTGAAAGAAATGTAGCCTTCAACATCTGATAGAAAAATACCACAATAGAATAAATGGTGGCCCAAGAAGACATGTATGAGAAACTGAAAAAATTAAACAAAGTGTTTTTGTAAGAACCCAATTTTTATATTAGGTATGAACCCTTTAATTTTTTGTCTAATTCTTTGTTTTAGAACTAATATGGATTCCCAATGAGTTCATGGAGGTTACAAGGGTGTTTTGGGGCTTGTTCAGATCTTGGAACCCCAACTAGTGGAAAAAATGAACTGGTTGCATGGTTAATATAAACCGTGCGAGCCAGTCCGCATAGTTTCCCCTAATTACATGGTGCTAGAAAAAAAGCCAAGTAGTGTGCACGACTTTCTCAAACTTTTCTCCCATGGATGCATGCCCGTCCAAGTATCTTAGAAAAATGTAATAGAGGTGTGCACACCATTTTCACATGGTTATTCATACCGAGTGCATGAAACAGTGTGGCCCCCTCCCCCTTAAGGCAGTTCCATGCTCATGGTAGGTGCATAGTTTTGGTAACCATGTAGCCAATCCATGCACCCCTATTTTTGGGGGTAAAATGAAAAAAATTATCTTAAGTGTTTAATAAACTTATCCCTCTCCTTATTTCTAATATTCTAAATGGATAAGGTCTCCTCACACATGTTGAGAGCTCCTTCCTTATAAGTGATATAGGATTATTGATAACTCTTCCATCATGTGTCTGATCGAAGCACCATTCTTATATTTGGATTCCTCATGGTAAGAGATACAATCCTTTGGCTCCGTTCATCATTTTTCTTCTCCTCACGATGGTATTTTATTGAAATATCATATTCCCTACATTTAGGGTGTTGTTCTATTCTTCATATTTCTTATGATCCTAGCCAAACTAAGGGTTGATACTGGATTCAGAAGTGTTATACGATATAGGTAGGTTTTCTATTACTCATCCCTCAAGTCTCACCATTTTATAAATTTCCATTATTGTGAACAAAATGATTTCATCATGCATTGACTATTAAATTAATAAGTCATGTTTATAATCACTATTCTCATATTATAGTGCATTTTTCATTATTTTTCTTCATTCCATTGGAGGTTATAAACTCAAAGCTTCCCACCCCAAGTAGGGTTCTCCAGTAATTATGCTTTTAGTGATTTTTTGTGACTTTATAAACCACCATTCAGGTGTGATTTGAGTTGACCTCAATAAAGGTAAGTGTTTAAATTAAATGATTGAATTTTTAGTGGCTATTACATCATATATCACTTGAAACTTATAAGGAAAGTTCTTCCAATTAATCAATGAACCTTTAAAATTTAAATGGAAAGTATACTATGTACCTCACTTATCCCAATTGAATGTAACTTACTAACTTGGTTACATATCTATAACACACCTTTACATGCTTAATGGAAGGCAGTAGAGTGAACCTAATTAACGAATAAGTAATTAAAGTGTTTAATGGCTTCATATCCTTGTTATACCTTGTCACACTAATGAAAGGTAATGGAATAAACCAATTGAATTATTAAATGGCATGAGTATTACCTAGAATTAAATAAATAAAGAATAATCTATAAGGTTTTTATTGAATATGGAACTTTTTATCTTTATAAGAGTGGCTAGACTTGAGATATGCCTTAGATTATTATGGTAATGCCTTGACCACTCAAAGGCTGCCATTCTGATTCAAGGAATCAGTTACCAAGGGAGATACCCTCCTTGGAACATGGTTCTTGTCAACTAAAGGATACTAGACAAGATGCTGCAGGATCCCTTCAATATCTTTCAAATATTAGGATTCCTTGGATACACTCCTTGGATCCATC
The DNA here is from genome assembly GCA_963277665.1 of Viscum album. Lineage (NCBI taxonomy): Eukaryota > Viridiplantae > Streptophyta > Magnoliopsida > Santalales > Viscaceae > Viscum > Viscum album. The sequence continues at coordinate 648,299,867 of OY728121.1, read as the reverse complement.
TTGACATATTCAGACATGTGGTTCCATGAATAAACCCCATCCGACCCAGTCATACTTAGCCTATATTTACCTTGGATGTGATCATTGGACTTGGTTAGAACTATTTATAGTGAAATGCCTTGGGTGATTCCCCTTGGATTACACTCCAACCCCTTTTAGCTAGGCTGCATGTTATTTCTAAGTTGGCTAGACCTTTGAGGTTAAGGATTCTTTGGTTATTACTTTTGATCCTCTTCATTATCATGATCATCAAGGATTCCTTGGTTATTACCTTCAATCCTCTATATTATTATTATTATTATTATTATTATTATAGGATGCCTTGTTAACCACTTGGATCCTCATAATTCATTTATTATAAACTAGAACTTAATTAATTAAATGATTACATGTTTAGGAAGTAGCTGAGGTTGAATCAGGTATCAGGGTATTTACATTACTATATTTTCTTTACTTTTATATACATACCTTCACACCATTTCAGTTTATATTACACATACTATATTTTCATAGACACCATTGTTGGTAGACTACTGAGATTTATCTCACACCCTATCCGATCTGCCATTAGTACCCAAGAATATTATGTGTCTGTAGGTTTTGATAAGGAGAAGCATCCCAATTTAGACACCTGATCTTTCTTTCTTTCTTAGGATGGAACTTGGTAGTAGATGACTGGGCCAGTTCTTGTAATTATTGGATAAATTTTTGATTCTTTTTGATTATTTTGTATATAATGTATTAACTTCTTCCATTTATACCTATTTTATAGTTTTGTAGATACATTACATACATTATCAATATATTTTGATTAATATTATCAGTTTCTTCTGTTATTTATTATTACAATTTTCCTTTTCTATGGCGGGTTACTGGTCCATTTGTACTGTGTCTATTTTTCTGTGCCATATGTTTACATATGCTTCTATTATTTATCTATTAATTATTTTATCCACTATGATCCACTCTGGTAATGAAGGAATAGTCTCCCTATAGACACAATTTAGGCCATCACTTCTAGTCAGTAGCCTCTAGAGTATGGGAAGGCACACTTGAGGCCATGTGTCCCGCTGGATTTAGGGCACCTTTGAGTGAAACCCAGATTCAAAATGTACCAAATTGGTATCAGAGCTATTCATTTCTTGATTTAATATTTTTAGATAATATAAAGGATATTAACAGCACTTTAGAACTTGGTTATAAGCCGTTATTGGGCATAACTAACCCACATTCGGGGTAAATGCCTCGTTTCTTGAAATAAGAATTATTGTTCCGTATTATAATTGTTACAGTTGATATAATTTGACCATTGGGTGACACACATGTTATGTGATGGTTATTATTATGGTATTAATTGAGGATTGCATATATTACTTGTCCCAATGAGATGAGGGCATGGTTACATCAACCATTCATCATTATAGGCACCTATATTTTACGTTCCATGCATATTCCATGCTATATAGCTTCATTTCACATCTTTCATTTGCATGTATTGACTGCGATTGATGAGTGAACCATGCTTGTTATATATTCTTGTGCTATGAACATTTTATTTCAGGGTAGGGGATAGGTTATTTATAATGTCATCATCAATATAAACAGTTCTTTCCCATACAGGTTGATGGTATAATCTTAAATAGATGGTTTTTACCCATGTCAATTATGCACCTCTGGTTATATAAGATTTTCTTTGGCTATGATTAAGTGATTTCCAGTTTCAATTCATGTGGTGTATGGTCCCTAATGAATTATAAGTGGTAATTAATTGAGTCAAACCATCATATATTACCCATTACATTCTAAGAATGAATGTAGACAAGGTTGAAGAGGAATTAAATGGGTGTTGATTTTAGTGATAAGGTGTATGGGCCCTAATTCATGAGGAATAACAATCGATTTAAATAAAACCTTGATGTATCTATATAATAAAATGACAAATTAAAAAGGTTAATCCAAACTTATAAAATGAAATTGTTTCTAGTAAATGAAGAGGTAGGGTGCTATTGACCCTTCACCTACTAAAACCCCTGTAAAATTAATCTTGAAAACCTACCAATACCTAGACTTATAAGCGGGTAGTTGGGGTATTATAGATTGGGTATTGTGTCCTTTTCTTATGATCAGCTTCTACTAGTTCTTCTATCTATTATCGATATATTCGGTGGTGCGCACTTAAAATTTATAGTGATATTCCACAATGATGTCCTCATGTCCTAAGCTAGGAAGGTAGAGATGACCATGCTCCTCCGGAGGTGGTCCCTGAGGCACAAGTGATTCCTACTATAGTGAAACTTGAGTCACCTCCTTCTATACCTAAACTGGGAACTGGCACTCAGTTTATAGAGGGTTTTATATGTATAATGAAGTCCATTCATAGTGATCTATAACCTCTTCCTACTTTGGATGATCTGAATCGTGAGTTCTAGCAGCAGTATTGACCGCGTTGTCGTGACACGTCAAATTGATTATGCTTTTAAGGTTGATTTTTAGTTTAGGGAAGACCCTAGGTTGTCTCTTGAGGAGCGTTGATAGGTTTAGAGTGTGTATTTTTAATTAAGACTACTAAAAAAGGGGGGTGATTTTGAAAACATCTTAAAGAAAGTAACTTAATAAAAATAGTTTAAAAAATGAAAGACCAAGTGGATTTTAAAAAATATGAGATAAAAGGTTCGATTTAATTTCACTACACACATATCAAGTTCATTTTTCATAGAGATTCATTTTAGGTTTAGAGTAATCTTTGGTTGGAATTAATTGGAATCCAGATTAATTCCTAAGCTCATATTTCAATGCTTGAAGAACCAAACCTTGACATAACAATCATATTTCCAAGGTCCAGAACTTATGCATGGAAAAAGAGCTTCCAAATCATATTTAAATCTCAATTAAGTGGGGAAGAAAATTATTCTTGTGTTGTCCAATTGGAACAACACAAGTCACACACTCAAAACCTCACACCGATCGGTTAGAAATTAAGAGTATAACACTCACATGCATCAAATCATGCATTCAAATATGAAATAAAATAAGATACATGGAATGAAATGTTTAAACACCCAAATTAATCCAAACCAGTAGCTAGTGTATGCATCGGAACTCCCTTGACATGTGTGTAGCTCCCTCACAACGAACACCCAACTTTTAGCTCGACATCGGGAGGAGGAGGAAGCTCGGGTGGAACTCCTTCTTCATCCTTGATTCCCCTATGAGGATAGGGGCCTCCAGAACCTCCAAGGTGATTAGGAGACTACTCTATGACTCTAAAATGGCAGATTATAGCTTCTAGTTCGAACTCCCAAATGAGGATCCCTTTGTGCCTTTTTATAGCCAAAATGGCACATGGTTTTGAGCAACCAGTTTTAAAGATACTACTTGTGCCTCAGTTTTGGACAAGTAGAAAGTCATATTATAACTTGGAAAAAAGAGATAAGTTTTTGGACAGAATCTTGAATGTCTCCATTTCAAATTTTGTGTCCATTAGGCAGCCGGATTTGGAGATATGTTCACACCACCGAACTGAACATTTGAATTCGGGCAGATTCTATCCCCTGGACAGAATGGTTCGGATGGGACACCAGATGGAAGAATGGGGCTTCGGTCCTTTGATAAGAGTTATATCCCATGAAGTTTTGGAGTGTCTTACAAAATTTCAACCCATTTGAAAGTACGTATTTCTCGCACTGTTCAAAACATTGGACATGTGTCCTTGGGATCCATGCAATTTTGGCTCATTTTCCTTCTGGATCATCTTTAGTGCCTCCAAATCACCTCCTCCTGCAATCAAATCCTCAAAAAAAGTAACAATTACCATTTTAACAGTGATAAAAACAAAATTAATGATTCAAATATGGAATTAAATTTGGTATTATTTTTATAATAATCAATACAAAACTAGTTTACCACAGTGGTGTGGGGATGAAAATGAAACAGTGAATTGCAGTGCGATCACACCCCCACACCTAAACATTTGAACTCCTGGGTAAAGTAATATTTCCAAAAATTATGCATGGAGATATTCCCAACTTCATGAATATTTAACATTCAATGAAAATTTAAAATTTGAAAGGAATGTGATCAAAGCAAAAATCACACCATGGAGTTATTCTCAATGATCATGAAAAAATGTGTCTCATAAATTGTATCAGCATGAAATTCAGGGATATTAATGATACCAATTTGAGAAAGTGATCCTAAAGTCCACAATGTCACTAAATCTCCACGTGTGTGTGTGACAACCAATTCATACTATTCTACCCACTTTCTATCCAGTAAATATAGGTTATTTTAATATTTTTCTGCTTAAATGATTATGTCCACCGAACCTATCCTATACCCTTTGAAATAAAATGTCAAGACCCACTCACTTAAGAATTCCCGGAAGTCAAACCTTAATCTCCTAACCTAGATATCCCCATATGATGTACATTTCATCACTCCCCTCATTTATTATTTTTTTTGAAATGTTGTGCATGGAACAAATCTCACACCCTTCTCTCAACCCTTGTTTGATCTCCTCACAACACTAATTGTAATAGTTATAACAAGATCAAAAGTCAAGGAAGAGTGGTTTTTGACCTGACCAAGACACAACTATTTTTTTGAGGGTGTACAACAGTCGGATAATAGGTACACACGTGTAGGTCAATTCGATACAGTAATGAAAAAGATCGGATAAGGAACGAACGTATGGAAAAATCATTGGAAAAACAGATAAATATTAACCTAACTTATATTTACCTTCTATTGAGTAATTAAAAATCACACTTCTTGGTTGGGTGCAAAAATGTGTGGAGAAATTAAGTGTCATAATTTTCCTTTGAACTACTCACGTAAAGGGTACTATTTTTATCAAAGTTTTCAAAATGATACAACCATTTATATCACCGACAAACAACTAATTTCCAAGAGAAAGTCACAACAAAATGTTAAATTAAAGCTAAAACACATATTCCATCAATGATTTTTTTGAAAATGTTAAAAAAATATAAAATAGGGAAATTCTTCATGCATTTTTAGTAACTTTCATGATTCAATTCAGGGGGCATCTTTTTACATGATAAAATTAGAATTCTGGCACAAAAGTAAGGGGTGGAACAGGGGAAGGGAGGGGGGGGGGGGTGGGGGAAAGTGACAATACCATTCATCAAGCAAAAAGACAAAGAAAAAAAGAAAATGATGAAAATTACTAACTAACCCAGGAATGTACCCATCCCCCCACACCTAGAGTATGCAGTGTCCTCACTGTAGTAAAAGAGAATGTGGGGAGGAAGGATAAAACCTAGTGGATGTCATTCTTATTTTGCTTCTTGAACTTAGAGTTCCTCCATTGGGGACTCCCGAATGGCTTCATGAAAGTGCTTCAGCCGTTTCCCATTGATAGTGAAGGTTTGCTTGGTTTCTTCATTTTGACCTTGAACAACACCAAATGGAGAGACATTATTAACAATGTATGGTCCAAAACAATGGGAACGAAGCTTAACATGATGCAATTTCATCCTTGCATTGTAGAGGAGGACCTTCTGCCCAATTTGGAACTCTCGATGAAGGATAAGGCGGTCATGGGCAACCTTGGTTCTCTCCTTATAAATCCTGAAGTTCTCATAAGAATCTCTACGCATTTCTTCCAGCTCCTGTATCTGTAAATTCCTTTGAGAACCTGCACCAGAAAGGTTAGAATTACATTTTTTAATGGCACAGTAGGCCCGATTCTCAATCTCAATAGGGAGGTGACAACTCTTTCCAAAAACAAGCCTATAAGGTGACATTCCAATGGGAGTTTTAAAAGCAGTATAGTAAGCCCATAGTGAATCATCGAGTCTAAGACTCAAATCTTTCCTGTTGGTTTGGACCGTTTTTTCAAGAATTTGTTTTACCTCTCTATTTGACACCTCGGCTTGACCATTAGTCTGTGGGTGATACGCAGTAGACACTCGATGACTGACCCCATACCGATGCAAAAGTGATTGCATTGTTCGGTTGCAGAAATGCGAACCCTGGTCACTGATGATGAACCTAGGTAATGCAAACCTACAAAAGATCCGAGTTCTCAAAAATTCTACAACTGTTTTGGAATCATCTTTCCTTGTGGCTCGTGCCTCTACCCATTTTGATATGTAATCAACGACCAAAAGAATGTAAAAGTTGCTAAAAGAATTGGGAAATGGCCCCATAAAGTCAATACCCCAAACATCAAAGATCTCATGAAAGAGCAAGGGTTGTTGTGGAATTTCATTCCTTTTAGATACATTACACATTCTCTGACAATGAAGAAAAGATTTACAAAATTCATGGGCATCCCGAAAAAGTGTTGGCCAAAAGAGACCAGAATAAAGAACTTTGCGAGCAGTTCGTTGGGGACCAAAGTGGCCCCCACAAGCAAGAGTGTGGAAGAATCTAAGGACATATTGAAACTTGCTATTTGGAACACAATGCCTAAGTACCTGATCTCTACATTTGCGCCAAAGGTAGGGGGTCATCCCAAATGTCCCAACGAGAATCATTTTTTAGACGACTGGCTTTGTTTTTGTTGAAATCAGTAGGAATACACGATGCTACCAAATAATTTACAATTTCAGCATACCAGGAAATAACATCTTGCACTTTGTACAATTTCTCATCAGGAAACATGTCATTAATGGGAATATAGGGGGATGAGACAATGTCCGAGGATGGGAGGATCCTACTGATATGGTCTGCCACCACATTCTATGCTCATTTTTTTATCTCTATTTTCAAGATTGAATTCCTGAAGGAGGAGCATCCAACAAATGAGACGTGGTTTCGCTTCCAGTTTATTTAGGAGATACCGTAGGGATGTATGATTTGAGAACACAATGAATTTGGACCCTAAAAGGTATGAATTGAATTTATCCAAGGAAAATACTATGTCAAGTAATTCTTTTTCAGTTGTGGTGTAGTTTGCTTGGGCAGGGTCCAGTGTACGTGAGGCATAGGCTATGACATGTGGAGCTCAGTCGACCCTTTGTGACAAGACTTCCCCAACTGCATAGTTAGAGGCGTCACACATGAGCTCAAATGGTAAATCCCACCGAGGTGGTTGGATTACCAGGGGTGATGTGAGACTCCATTTTAATTTATTAAAAGCTTCTTCAAATTCTTTATCAAAAACAAAATCTTTTTCTTTTTGGAGAAAGCGGGAGAGGGGAAGTGGAATCTTATTAAAATCACGAATGAAACGACGGTAAAATCTAGCATGACCTAGGAAAGACCGCACATCGCGTACATTTTTAGGGAATGGTAGGGAAGAAATGACATCCAATTTTGATTTATCTACTTGGATACCATCCCCAGAAATGACATGTCCCAAAACTATACGTTTTCGCACCATGAAATGGAATTTATCATAATTTAATACAAGATTATTTTCAATACAGCAACGTAGGATGGAACCAAGACTACTTAAACATTCATCAAAAGAGGATACATAAACAGTAAAATCATCCATGAAAACTTCCATGAAATTCTCCAGGTAATCTGAAAAAAATACTAACCATACATCGCTGGAAAGTACCCATGGCATTTCACATGCCAAATGGAATCCTTCTATAGGAAAATGTGCCAAAGGGGCAAGTGAAGGTTGTCTTTTCCTGATCCTTGGGGGCAATGTGGATCTGAAAGTATCCAAAATACCCATCAAGAAAACAGTAATGGGACTTCCCTGCTAGCCTCTCTAGAATTTGGTCAATGAATGGAAATGGGAAATGGTCCTTCCTAGTGTGTTGGTTTAGTCGACGATAATCTATACAGACAAGCCAACTATTCTTCACATGATTTGGAACCAATTCATTGTTTTCATTTTTAATTACCGTTAGTCCATTTTTTTAGGAAATACTTGAACGGGACTGACCCATTGGCTATCAGAGATGGGTTAAATGATTCCAGCAGCCAAGAATTTTGTCACTTCCTTTTTAACTAATTCTAAGAGGTTTTGGTTCAGTCGACGTTGTGCCTGCCTCACTGGTTTAGCCTCATCAGTTAATAAAATATGATGTGTACAAATTGATGGGATAATACCAGGAATGTCCGCAAGTGTCCATCCCAATTCTTGTTTATACTCCCTCAAAAGTTTAATCAGTTGCAATTCATGCTCAGGAGGGAGTGAACTAGCAATGATGACAGGAAACTTGTTTCCATTATCAAGATATGAATATTTTAAATCTTGAGGTAGTTGCTTTAGTTACAATTCAGGTGGATTTTGGATTGATGGGAGTGTGTGTGAAAGTGATAGGTCACTAATCTCATCTAACTGTTCAATGGTATCATCCTCAGATGAGGAATTAGCTTTTACAAGCTTAGTAGTATCATCGATGGTCATGTGATCCTCTGTGTTCAAGAAATTATCAATTAATAAACACGCATGACACTTTTCTAGACCACTACAATCAAAAAATGATTCATTACCAAGAATTTCAATCAAAGAAGAAAATTTATAAAGGGGATCAGGGGAAACAAATGAAGTGATTTTAAGGGAAGGGAGTACAAAAATTGAATTTACCGAGAGAGAGGAATGTTCTTCTAAGGGGTGCTTCATGGCATCAAGGATATTGAAATGGACTATGTCACCACCAAATTCTATAGATAATATACCATTATGGACATTAATTATGGCTTTGGAAGTTTTCAAGAAAGGTCTCCCCAATATAATTGGGGCGTGTCCATTCATCATATCATCTTCCATTTTTAGCACATAAAAATCAGCAAGAAATATTAAATTTTGAACCCTCACAAGAACATCCTCTAACACACTAGAAGGGTGTGCTGTACTCCGATTTTCTAGCTAAACAACTATTCCTGTGGGCTTTAGTTCACCGACCTGCAAAGAAGAGTATATGGAGTGAGGCATCACATTAATAGAAGCACCCAAATAAATCATAACATTGGAGAAAGAATACTCCCCTATGGTGCACAAAATTGATAATGTTCCAGGATCGTTGCACTTGGTGGGAAGTGATGATTGTATCAATTCTGAGAAATTCCTCCCCAAGATCACCTTATCATCACCTCTAAGTCGCCTTCGGTGGGTACACATCTCCTTCAGAAACTTGGCATATCTTGGAATTTTCTTGATGGCATCAATCAAGGGGATGTTGACCTGCACTTTCTTAAAAGTGTCCAATATTTCTTTGTCAAGTTCAATTTCATTTTGTTTTCTTGGTTAGGTGGCCCTTTGGGGAAATAGAATAGGAATGGGTGTGATTTGTTGTTCATTAATAGAAACACTCTTTCCTTTTGAAGGGATCCTCTCAGGACAAGGTTTTTCAAAATTTGGAGCTTTTTCAATGGTTGGAATGGTGGTTTTATCAGGAGGGGATGACTCTAATGGAGGTGTTATTTGGATTTTAAGTTGATTTCCACTCCTAAGGGTGATGGCACTAACATTTCCCTTATACCTAGGGTTGACAAGTGGTTGAGAGGGTAGTTTACTAGACCCATGGATTTGGATTTCACCCACCGAGTTAGCTAGTTGGCCTAATTGGATTTTGAGGTCTTGTATGGCTGCCTGAGTGGTTTTTTGGAATTGGAGATTATTGGCAGCCATTTGTTTCATCATATCTTCTAGTCTAGGATCAGTTTTTGGAGGGGGTTGTTGGAAAGGCCTTTGGGGTGGTTGAGGATTTTTGGTTGGTGGTGGATGACTACTCTGACATTGTTGGTTCCATTGTTGTTGAGGTTGGTTTGAATACCCCCCTTGCCTATAGGCTTGGTTGTATTTCCACCTTGGGTTGGATGGATAGTAAGGTTATTGCCTAAAGTGTTGGTTATAGGGGTGTCCAGGAAATATCGCCTCACAACTCTCAGAAGTTTCTCTTAGTTGGGGGAATTGGTCAGAATAGTGGGTATCAGAAGAGCATATACCACAATGGATGGGAGGAGGAGATTTGGATTTCCCTTGGGAAAGAGCGAGTTGTCGTAGAAGGGTACTTACCTCTTCAAACTTTGTATCCACCTTCTTCTCGAATTCAGTACTTTGCACCTCATGGACACCTCGAATTGGTACAGTAGACCTTGAACCAAATTGTTGTATCTTTTGTGCCATGTTCTCAATTAGGGTTCTTATAGCGATTGAGGTTTTATCCACTAGTGCACCACCTGCAGCAGCATCAATCATGTTTCGATCAATATGGATTAAACCTTCATAAAAATACTGAATTAAAAGTTGATCACTTATTTGGTGATGTGGACAACTTGAACACAATCTTTTAAATCTTTTCCAATATTTATGAAGTGTTTCCCCATGAGATTGTCTTATAACACATATTTCTTTCCTTATTGTTTTAGTTAGAGAGGTTGGGAAATATTTTACAAGAAAAAGGCGTTTCATGTCCGCCCAGCCTCTAATTGTTGAATCAATATAGTATAGCCAATATTTAGCAGTGTCTTCTAATGAAAATGGAAATTCTCTAAGTTTTACTTGGTCCTCATCAACATTAGAAGGATTTAATGTAGAACACACATTATGAAATTCTTTTAAATGTTTATGTGGGTCCTCTCTAGGATGTCCATGGAATCTTGGTAATAAATTAATTAAACCAGATTTTAGTTCGAAATTAGGTGCCTCTCCTTGTATTTGAATGTATGCAGGTTGGATATCAACATCAGGTGAGGTTAATTACTTTAATGTTCTATTATTTTAACCCATGATATACAAGTTTATTTCAGTTTTTATTTGGGTTCCAGAATAAGAAGAAGATGAAGGGTGAAGTAATTTTTCAGTGTGTGGTGTGTCCTCCTTCAAATTGTTGTCTTGTGTGTCTCGGTGTCATTGACGTAGGATCCTCTCCGGCTCGGGTTCGAAAGGTGGTAAATATCTCGGATTAGAACACATCATACACCAAACCTACACATGGAATAGATCATAATACAAAAGGATTGAAAAGTTATAATAGAAAACAAATAAATATTCACAAAATTTTTACAAATAACTTATAAAAAACACGCACTAAAACAAAAACGCTCCCCGACAACGGCGCCTAAATTTGACCGCGTTGTCATGACACGTCAAATTTATTATGATTTTAAGGTTTATTTGTAGTCTAGGGAAGACCCTAGGTCGTCTCTCGAGGAGCGTTGATAGGTTTAGAATGTGTATTTTTAATTAAGACTACTAAATAAGGGGGGTGATTTTGAAAACATCTTAAAGAAAGTAAATTAATCAAAATAGTTTAAAATATTAAAGAACAAGTGGATTTTTAAAAATATGAGATAAAAGGGTTGATGTGATTTCACTACACACATATCAAGTTCATTGTTCAGAGAGATTCATTTTAGGTTTAGAGTAATTCTTTGGTTGGAATTAATTGGAATCCCGATTAATTCTTAAGCTCATATTTCAATGCTTGAAGAACCAAACCTTGACATAACAATCGTATTTCCAAGGTCCATAACTTATGCATGGAATAAGAGCTTCCAAATAATATTTAAATCTCAATAAATTGGGGAAGAAAATTATTCTTGTGTTTTCCAATCGGAACAACACAAGTCACACACTCAAAACCTCACACCGATTGGTTAGAAATTAAGAGCATAACACTCACATGCATCAAATCAAGTATTCAAATCTGAAATAAAATAGAATACATGGAATGAAATGTTTAAACACCCAAATTACTCCAAACCAGTAGCTAGTGTATGCATCAGAACTCCCTTGACATGTGTGTAGCTCCCTCACAACGAACACCCAACTTTTAGCTCGACATCGGGAGGAGTAGGAAGCTCGGGTGGAACTCCTTATTCATACTTGATTACCCTATGAGGATAGGGGAATCCAGAACCTCAAAGGTGATTAGGAGACTCCTATAGGACTCCAAAATGGAAGAGTATAGCTTCTGGTTCGAACTCCCAAATGAGGAGCCCTTTGTGCCTTTTTATAGCCAAAATTGCACATGATTTTGAGCAACCAGTTTTAAAGATACTACTTGTGCCTCAATTTTGGACTAGTAGAAAGTCATATTATAACTTGGAAAAAAGAGATAAGTTGTTGGCCAGAATCTTGAATGTCTTCATTTAAAATTTTGTGTCCATTAGGCAGCCAGATTTGGAGATATGTTCACACCACCGAACTGAACATTTGAATTCGGGCAGATTATGTCCCCTGGACAGAATGGTTCGGATGGGCCACTAGATGGACTAATGGGGCTTCGGAACTTTGAAAAGAGTTTTATCCGATGAATTTTTGGAGATTCTTACAAAACTTCAGCCCATTGTAATCCACAGATTTCGAGTACTATTCAAAACAGTGGACAGGTGTCCTTGGGATCCATGCAATTTCGGCCCATTTTCCTTCTGGATCATCTTCAGGGCCTCCAAATCACCTCCTCCTGCAATCAAATCCTCAAAACAAGTAACAATGCCCATTTTAACAGTGATAAAAACAAAATTAATGATTCAAATATGGAATGAAATTTGGTACTATTTTTATAATATTCAATACAAAACTAGTTTACCACAGTGGTGTAGGGATGAAAATGAAACAGTGAATCACGGTGCGATCAAGTATCCTCCCACTTTTTTAGGGGACGGAGGTACATAGGATGTTGAGTATTGATTTTATGACACTATATATATTTTAGCATCTGGAGACACATACATAGTGGAGGGTTAAGATTTCAACCTATATTATTTGTGATTCGGCCACACATTGGTGGGATGTGATTACCCCAGATGGTCGTCATCAGAGTATGGTATGTGATGATTTTCAGATTTAATTCTATAATAACTTATTTCCTAGGATGTTAAGATCTGAATAATATAGAGATTTCATGAATATAGAGTAGGTTTCTATGTCACTTATGGATTATTTAGCATGATTTATAGAGTTGCAGTGATTTTCACTACTTATAGTTAGTGATAACCTATTTCATGCTAGATGCTTCTTGAATAGGATTAGATATGCTATCCGTACTCAAGTGAACATCTTTATCCTACCTAATTTTTCTAACATAATCAATAATTCTATTATTACTAAGTGAAACTTGAGGGAAGATGATAGTACTGGGCACATAGGTTCAGTGATGAGGTAGGATAGTAGTTATTCCAGCAACAGGAAGCGTTCCTTTTAGGTTTCTTACCAGAGTAGTGGCATTCAGAGTAACCAAAATGGTAGCTTCATTTTTATAAAATCAGTGTGGATGGTAGTGGAATCTGAAGCCTTAGTATGTTATAGAGACAATGGAGTGTTGTGCTTGCAGCTGTATGGGGAATCTTCAGAGATTTTTTCAGACCTTTCCATCCGCTTCTAGGGGAAGAGGTCATACACCAGATCCAACTTTAGGGGTAGAAAAGTTTACACCACATCAAGTTGGGAGTTGGAGTAGCATAAATATTAATGGCATAGGAGGAGGTTGTGTCCATTGTATCCAGACCTCATATTATTATTTCCAATAGAGTGGACATGTTTAAGGTAGTCCAACTATAGCATAAGGCTAAGGATCAGGATAGTTGAATACTTTAATGATGATACCTAAGGACCATAGCATAGGAAAATCAAATGTACAAGGTACTATTCTAGTATCCTCTAATATTGTATATACTTTATTTGATATAAATTCTCCACAATCCTTTATCTCTTTATAAACTGTGGGAATTCTTGGTTTGGAAATTCAGTATGACTATGGTGTTATGACCCTAGATACACCGCTGGGTGTACGTTTCGAGGTCATACTCCAATGTAGGGACTATCCCATTGAGTTAGGTAGTTAAACCTTCTTATGGGATAACTTATTACTTGATATGATGGGATTTGATTTAATTATTGTTATGGACTATTTGGTTCCATACAATGCATATTTAGACTTCTATCGTTGCAGAGTGTCCTTTACATCACCAAATGGAAGCATTTATCTCCACAAGGGTGAGTGGGATTTATAGGATTTATATTTGTACTATAGCATCATGGGATAGGTGGAGTGACTTCCCAAATTACTATTCTTTTTAGGGAAGAGTAGGGCTTGCTTCAAATAGATTTTCCTTCCATACTAGATCATTTCAGGGACATCATTACTGAAAATTTTTCTGGATTACCTCCTGAGAGAGAGGTAGTGATTATGATTGAGCTTGATCCAAGAGAAACTATAGTGTCTATTACTCCATACATTATGTAACCTACAGAGCTCCAAGAGCTCAAGAAACAGTAAAAATATTTAGAGGCCTAGAGTTTTTTCATCCAGTACTTCTTCCTAGGGTTCACTTGTGATTTTAACCAAGAAGGTGGATGGAACCCTTCATATATGAAATTATTAATTATGGTTGAACTAGATTATAGTTATGAAATGGTATCCACTTCCTCATATAAATGATATTTATGACTATCTCTAAGGAACTAGGGTGTTTGAAATATCAACATGGGATCAGGATATCATTAGGTGTGAGTCGGGCCTTTAGACCTACCTCATACAACATTACATATTAGGTAAGGTATGTATGAGTATCTTGTTATTACATTTGGTATTATAAATTCTCCTACCATTTTCATGGATTTTATGCATAGTGTTTTTCACCTCTATCTAGATTCCTTTTTTGTGGTCTTTGTGTATGAAATCTTGGTGTATTATTACACTCATAGTGACCATGATAAACATATTTAGATCATTTTGAATACCATGAAAGAGCATAATATTTATGTGAAGAATGATAAGTGACACTTATTTATTGAAAAGGTTCACTTATTAGGTTATATTATCTCATAATCATGAGTATCCATTGACCTAAAGAAGGTGACTGTTATATTTTCTTGGGAGTCGACCAAGAACATGTTTGATAAATGGAGTTTCTTTTAGTTGGATGGATAATAAAAGCATTTTATATAGTACTTTTCATGACTTACTTTACCTCTCAATGGTCTCAAAAATAAGGGTGTTAAGTTTCTATGGTCAGAAGCATGCAAAAAACCCTTTCAAGAGCTGAATGGAAGGCTTGTTTCAGCACTGATTCTGATTCTTCCAAAGCATGGAAGAGGCTATATAGTGTTTTGTGATGCATCTTCCATCATTCTAGGTGTAGTGATGATGTAGGATAATAGATTCGTTACATATGGATCCCAGAAATTGAGGCCTCATGAGAGGAATTAACCAATGCATGACCTTGATATAGCAGTTGTTTTACATGCCTTGTGTTTCTAGAGACACTATTTGATAGGTGAGTGCTTTATTGTGTATAAAAACCTCAAGATCCTCAGATATATATTTTCATAGTGTGACTTGAATCTCAGATAGAAGAGATGTGTAAAATATCTTTAGTACTTAAACTTTGAGCTTTCCTATATGAAAGTAAAGGGAAATGTGGTAGTAGATGCACTGAGTTGAAAAAACAAGGTACACGCCGTACAAGGAGACAGTGATGAATGGAAATTGATGGACCTATTTTCCAAGATGCATATAGATTTTCATGAAAATAATAAGAATTATTATCCCTCAAACTTAATAGTTACCTCTTCCCTTATTGGTAAGGTAAAAATCAAGAAGTTTTTAGATCATGAGGTGTTAGTTCTTGATGAGTGTATTTTTGGTGAGGACCCGACTCTAGATTAGCGTGCCAATGGAGATGATATCCTCTATATACATGGGATTATCTAGGTTACTATAGATATGAGGTAGGAATTGATGTATGAGTCCCATGATTCTTAGTGGACAGTTCATCCAAGCATCTCCAATATGTATCTAGATATGCGATGCTAGAACTAGTAGCCAAGGATGAAACGTCATATAATAAACTTTATCACTAGTTGTTCCACCTTCCAGTAAGTGAAGGTGGAGATCCAGTGAACTTATAGATTGCTACATCTATTTTCGATATCAGAATGGAAATGGGAATATGTTTCAATGGATTTTGAAGTCAGCTTACCGTGGTCGCATCATGGTAGCAACATAGTTTGGGTAGTCGTTTAAATACAGATGAAAGTATCCCACTTCCATATTATTCAGGAGACTTTATCAGTTGATGGGATGGGTATATTTTATGTACAAGATATCTTATGGATATAAGGGGTCCCTCATACTATTTTTTTATATATGGACACTCATTTCACATCATAATTCTGGAAGGGGTTACAGAGATCTATGGGTACATAGGTGCTTATGAGCACATCCTTCCACCCTCAGATTGATGGTTAGTCAAAAAAAATGATACAAGTGTTAGAGGACATGTTCTAAGTATGTTTATTTGATTTCATAAGTTCTTGGGAGAAGAATATACCTCTCATTGATTTCTCCTATAATAATAGCTTTCTGGTGACGATTCAGATGGATCCTTTTGAGGCCTTGTATGCTAGACTGTGTTGTTCACCTCATTGTTGGTTATAGGTTGGAGAGGCATTCCTACTAGGTCCCGTCTCATGCCGGAGACTTTAGAGTAGGTTCAATTTATTAGGAAGAAAATTTCTACTACTCATTATAGACATAAATCTTATTGAAATAACTATTGATGACCTCTGGAGTTCGATGTCATGGATCATTTTTTCTTGCGGGCATCATCCAAGCTTGGGTATAGATGCATAAAGAGGTAAGGGAAGCTATTGACTAATTATTTTGGGATTTTTTAGATTATTAATAGAGTCATACTGATAGCCTATAGCTTCTTAATACCTCTGAGGCGTCATTCCACACACAACATCTTCCACATTTCACAGTTTCTCTGTTACCATACAGGTCTATCTCATACTTTTGATCCCAAGGAGGTTGAGTTAGTTGCTGATGCTTCATTTGAGGATCATCATATATACACCCTTGACTAGAGCATGAAGGATCTTCAAGGCCATTTTGTCCCTTTAGTATGGGTTCTGTGGAATCATGGCCATGTACATAATGAGGCTTGGGAATGAGAGGCTGACATATGTACTCATTGGATGGAGTTGTTCTCAGAGTTTCACCACCCTTGGAAGGTGGACTCAAGGATGAGTTCCTTTGTGGGGGGGGGGGGAGAATGTAAGAACCCAATTTTTATAAAAGGTATATATCCTTTAAATTTAGGTCTAATTATTTTTTTGTACTTAATGTTGATTACCAATGATTACACATAGGTTACAGGGGATTCTGGAGCTTTTTTGGGGCTTAGAACCCCAACTAGTGGAAAAAATGCACTAGATGCACGTTAGTAGAAACTATACGATCTAGTATACATGGTTTCCCCTAACTGTGTGGGGATGGATAGAGGTCCAAGTAGGGTTCAAAAGTTTTCCAAATTGTGTGACTAGGGCTGCATTACCATGCGAGTATCTGAGAAAAATGTAGTAGAGTTGTGCCCAAAGTTTTCACACAATTATTCAAACTGTGCACATGAAACCGTGTGGAGTTCCCCCTTAAGGTTGTTCCACGTGCATGATTGGAGCATAGTTTGTAAAACCTTGTGGAAAAACTATATGCCCCTATTTTTGGGTAAAATGACAAAAAATTACCTTATGTGTTAAATAAACTTACACCTCTCCTTATTTATCCTATTTATAGTAGGCAAGGCCTCCTCTCTCACATTGAGAGCTCCCACCATGTAAGTGAGAAAGGCATATTGATAATTCTTCTATCTGGTGTCTAATAAAAGCTCAATTTTTATCAATGGATTACTCATGGTCAGAGCTATAATCCTTTGGGTATGTTCATCATTAGTCTTCTCCTCAAGAATGTTATTTTTATGTAGGCTCATATGCCCTATTTTTAAGGTGTTGATCCATTATTTATATTTCTTCCCATCCATGAAAAACTAAAGGATAAAACTGGATGAGGAGAGTGTTACAGGCTTGAGGTTGGTGGTCTATTACTCATACCTAAAGTAACTCCATTTTATAATCTTCCATCATTGTGCAGACACTGATTTCATTAGGTGTTTCCTATTAAATTCACAAGTCATGTTTATAATCATTATGATAATATTATAGAGCCTTGTTCATGATTGTTCTTTATGCTGTTGGAGTTATTAACCTCAATGGTTCCCACCCCAAGTAGGGTTATCCTTTAATCATGCCTTTAGTGTCTTAATGCTCCACCATTGAGGTGTGTTTTTACTTGAACTTGATAAAGGTAAGTGTTTAAATTAAATGACCAAATTGTTAATGTCTATTACATCATATACACTTGACCCTTCTAAGGTAAGTGCTTCCAATTAATTAATGAACCTTTGAAATGTAAATGAAAAGTATACTATGTATATTACTTGGCCTAATTGAATGTAATTGAATGACTTGGTTGCACGTTCATAGTACACCTTTCCATGCTTAATGGAATATAGAAGAGTGAACCTAATTAATGAATAAGTAATTAAATCATTTAATGGTTGCATGTCCTTTTTATACCTTGTCACACTAATGAATGGTAATGTAATGAACCAATTTAATTATAAAAAGGCACGAGTATTATATGGTATTTATTAAATAATGAATTATGTATAAGGTGCCTATGGCATATGGAAATTTTTATCTTTATAGGAGTGATCAGACTTGAGATATGCCTTGGATTCCCAATGGAATTCCTTGATAACTCATAAGATTCTATTCTGATTTAAGGAGATGGTTTAAAAGGGACATAACCTCCTTATAACATGGTCCTCATCTACTAGAGGATGCTTGACATGACACTGTATAACCCCTTTACTATATTCTAGATATTAGGATTCCTTGGATACACTCCCTGGATCTATCTTGACATCTTTAAATATGTGGTACCATGGATACACCCCATTGGTCCCATTCCTGCTTAACCCATTTTACCTTGGACGAGATCATTGGACTCAATTAGAACTATTTATAGTGTAATGCCTTGGGTGATGCTCCTTGGATTACACTCAACCCCCTTTTATCTAGGATTCATGTTATTACAGTGTTGGCTCGACCCCTGAGGTCAAGGATGCCTTGGTTACTACATTGGATACTCTTCATCATCATCATCATCATCATCAAGGATGCCTTGGTTATTAACTTAGATCCTCTATATTGTTATTATTATTATTATTATAGGATTCCGTGGTCACACCTTGGATCCTCTTACATAATTTATTATAATGGAAATTAATAAAATAAATTATTATATGATCAGAACCATCTAAGGTTGAAGCTAGTATTAGGGTGTTTTCATTACTTTACTATATTTACTTTTATATATATACCCACACACTATTTCATTTTATATTACACATACTAGTTTTTTATAGATTCTGTTGGTGGTGGCCTACTGAGATTTATCTCACACCCTATCCGAGCCTCTATTGGTACCCAAGAAGATTATGTTTATATATTTATTGATAAGGGGAAGTTTCCCACTTTGAACACCTGATCTTGCTTGCTTTATTAGGATAGATCTTGGCAGTAGATGACTGGGCCAATTCTCAGGATGCTTGGATAGTTTTTGGATTCTTTTTGATTATTTTTATAGAATGTATTACTTGATTCCATGCATACATGTTTTCCAGTTTTGTAGAGACATGATATACATTATCATCATATTGTGAGTATTATTATCAGTTGCTTCTATTTTTTTTCATTTTTTTTCTATGGAAGGTTACTGGTCCAATTGTATTGTATCTATTTCTATTTTTTCATTTGTTTACATATGATTTCACTATTTATCTGTTAATGATTGAATCCACTATGCTCCACTCAGGTAAGGGGGAATAGTCTCCCCACAGACACACCCCACACCCTCACTGCTAGTCAGTATCCTCTGCAGTATGGGGAGGGGCTCTTGAGGCCATGTGTACCATCGACTTTGGGGCACCATTGAGTGGCACATGAGGTTGGGACATCATAGTTTTTAATGTGATTATTTTTTAGAATTAGGTTACTATAATAATGGTTATTGATAGATTATATGAGCGATTTCATCATGACCATAGGCCAACTTGATATAGTGAAAGTTAATTTCATAGATGATTTATGGAAAATTATACTACTTTCATATTTACCAGAATCCTGGGATGGTATGGTTATTATGGTTGGAAATCTCTATAAAAATACAAGCATATTTTTCAAATACATCCATAATTTGATCCTCAATAAGGAACTCCAAAGAAGAGAGGTCCAAATACCTTTTGAAAATTCTTTTAGTGATGACATAAGGGGACACTCACATTAGAGAAGGAATCATCAGGGACCTCAAGATAAGTATAAGGAGAGGATTCAAGGAAATTTTATCGGCCTAGATCTTAACTATTATCATTATGGGAAGTATGGAAGTATTTATAGTAATTATAGGAATTTCCAAGAAGAATCTAAAAGGAAAGGTTCCAAAAGTTAAAGTTCTATTAACACAATGGAAGGTGGGAAAAAATCTTCCTCTTAACATCAATGTTTTAGTGGAGTCATGTGTGGTTTACTCTAGTATTTTAATCAACTTAATGGTTTATTGTATGTTCATGGTCAACTATATATCTAGGAGCATTCAAAAATTTCATCTGGTGGGTGATGCATCTTTAGAAGTTATTGTAAAGGGGTATGTAAACATATGAATGTACGCTTCCTAGGATTGAAGGAAGTGAGGAAAATTCTAGGTATCTTGAAGAAGCTCATATCTATAGGGCACCTATATGATGAAAGGTTTGATATTACCTTCATAAATGGAGTCTGGAATGTGAATTGAGGGTCCATGGTCATGGAATGAGGAGTAAACGATGGTAAACTTCACTTGAATGGAAATTCCAATGGAAGTAAAATGGTAAGAATTTTAACCTCAAAAGACATGATGGTATAGTATTGTAGACTTGATCATTTCAATGAGAAGAACATGGATGATCCAGTAGGAAAATGAATACCAAATCTCAATCATGCAAGCATCAAAAGTTGTGAAAGCTATGTGTTAAGGAAACAAGTGGATTTTATTCAAATTAAAATGACAGAATATCAGATCTCATAAGATGGAAGTATTTCACTTAGTATTATGGGAACTGTCCCTAGGTTGATATCATAGAGGATCTCTTTACTTTACTGCGTTCATTGATGATGTGGTAAGGTATGTATGGGTTTATTTACTTAAGTATAAGTATGAAATTTTAAGTTATTTTGTATAGTGTAAATCCATGGAGGAAAGGGAATGTGTATAGAAGTTATAATACCTCAGATTAGATAATGGTTGAGAATATAGTAGGAGTAACTTATTGATTTTTTTGGAAGATAAGGATTATGCTCGAGAGGATAGTACCTGGAAAACCATATTAAAATAGTGTGGTAGAGATGATGAACAAAACTTTTATATAGAAAGAACAGTGTATATATATTCACTCCAAATTTACCAAGTCCATTTATGTGGAAGTAATAAACAATGATATATACATAGACAATATAAGTTCATTAGATGCTATGAGATAAAGTTTAATAGAGTAACTATGGTGTGGTAATTTTTTGGATGTTGTCCACCATAGAGTCTTCAAAAGTATATCCACTCTCTTGTTGATACAAATGATAGAGAAAATTTGGAGGCAAAGTCCAAAGCCTATATTCTCATGAGCCATGTGAATGAAGATTTTGGTTTCAGATAATGGGATGATGACATGTTCCAAGTCATCAAAAGTAAAATTTTTCTATTTAATGGGAATATCACATGGAAATATTAAAACTTAGATAAATAAGAAGTTATGGGAAAGGATACAACTAATTAAGTACAAGTAGATCAAGATAAAGGAACTATAAGATTTCAAATTCTGGTGATACCAGATATCATCATAGGTTCACCATAAAATCAACCAGTAAAAGACATTCAAGAATAATTAGGTTTTGCTAAATCCTGAGAGAAATATTTGGAATTTGAGCAATTATAAGTTAGGGTATCAGAAAAAATAATTATGAAAAGGATTAAATCTAAAATAGAGTTGAAAATATATTATACAGTTTGGATTCCAATCCAAATGTATGGAACTGATATGAATTTATTAATTCTAATGGATGTTGGGGAACCCAAATACCCTGAAGAGGCATTACAACTCAAAGAATCAATGTAGTTATATTTATCCATTGAGGAAGAATTTAATTATTTAAATATAAATGGAACTTGGGAGTTGGATGAACCACCAGTGGGAAAGTGAGAACTGGAGATAAATGGGTTTTATTTTTGAAGAAGTATGTAGAAAGGAGTTGAAGGTACAAATAATGGTTGATGGTGAAAGGATTATAATATATAGAAGATTTGATTTATTATAAATATTTTCACCGGTAGTAAAGAATACTACCATCCATATGGTGCTGAGTCTAGTTTCTTATTATAATATAAACATAGAGAAGATTGATGTCAAGACCACCTTTCTTCATGGTGAATTATAGGGGAGATATTTATAAATCTAAAAATATTTTTTAAAGACCATTATAACAAGGGCCTTTTTTAAGTTTAATAGAATATTATATGGATTAAAATATGCACCTCAATAATGAAACTAGAAGTTTGAAACTTCCATAAATGAGGAAGGTTTCATGAGTTTAAATTCTGATCATTTTGATTATTTAAAGTTGTGGAATGATGGGACTTACATCATAATATTATTATATATGGATGAAATGTTGCAGTTAGGTCCCTAGATTTAATGTATTGAATGTATGAAGTGTAAGTTTTCCATAATATTTTCAATTTAAGATATTATCTAAGCTAATAAAATCTTGGGGTTGATAATAGATAGGGATAATAAAGTTGATACAATGGTGTTATCTTGAAAGAGTACATCCATAAGATCATTGAAAAATTTCAAATGATTGGATGTAAGTCTTTCCTGAAATCCCTTTATAGACACTTCATGTTATCTAAGGCACATAAACATGTATTGGAAGATGAGGCTTGATACTTGATGAAAATATTATATACATAAACTGTCAGAAGCTTAATGTAAGTGATGAATTGTACACGGATAGACATTGAATTTATTGTGGGGGTTGAAAATAAATTTATATTAAGACTTGGATGGGAGAATTAGGAATCCATTAAGTGTATTATCTAATACTACAATTGATTAAAATACACAAGATGTATTTTAGTGAAGATAATCCTCTGTAAGGATTCATAAATGTAGATTTTGATGGGGGTTCATATAACTGGATGATCACAATAGGCTTTATATTCATGTTTGGTGGAACAATGGTTGGTTGGATGTCTCAATTATAGATTGTGGACACTTTATTTATAATGGAAGAAAAATATATATAATCTATGGAATCTAGAAAGGATTTAGTCTGGTTAATGCACTAGCTGAAGGAGGTTAGATGGTCACATGAAGGAGGAGTGTTTTTTTAAATTGGTTGGGGCCAAGGAACCTTTTATTAAAGAAAAAAGAGATCACTATTTAAAACTAGGTTGAGAGGTAACCCCTATATTAAAAAAAGTCCCAGTGGTCAAAATTACCAAAGAAAAATGGCCCAAAGGTTCAACAAACCAAAATCCAAAACATGTCTCAAATGCCCTAAGTGAGAAGACTGCATCATGCCAAGTCACCAGTCAAATGTTACACAACTCTCCTTATCAGCAAAAATCACACCGTGATCCTATTTGGAAAGTTACATCACCCAATTCCTCAAACCATTTATCATTCATGGACTGACACATAATAGAAGGGAACCCCTCTATCCATGATGTAGGGGGAGGGTTATAAGATATGTGTCAGAAAAAATATCTCTCTTTTAAGCTTCCCACTTTATGATGCCAGCGTGGCCCTCATATTCATCACATACTTGATGAACCACTACCTCATAATGGTCCCAAGTGAGTATAGTCATGTGGTAGGGTATCCCTCAATCCTACCTCAGTAGAGAAAGTGGCGGAAGCCTGGATGATAAGAGCTAGAATGTACATCCCTCTAATCAAGGCTACCCACCCGACATTACCTACTTGCACTACCAACTTGTTGTATTGTTACATATTCCTAGCCCATTTAATTCTAACTTATACTCAAAAGTTCTAACCTAGAGGTATAAGGACTTAATGTCCAAAGAATATGGTGTCTCAGAGGCTCAGTGGTCAAAGAATAAAGAGAATAACTGAAGAAAAATGGGTTTAAAAACCATAATATGACTTCCATGAGTGAGACCAAGCCATCACCTCCATCCCTGTTAACCTGATGCACTGAAGAAATGTTATTTTCACTACCTAAATCCATGCTATCATTGTTTCCCAAATCCACAAACACTACTTCCTTCCTAGTCACCTTCCATCATCGATTCCATGCAACCAACACTACCCAAAGTAATGTAAACCATGGATTCTACCTTCATCCACCCCAAATACATCCTATGCTTAAACCACACTGCCATCACCACCTAAATCCATACTATCATCACCACCTGAGGCCATGGATGCTAACAACTCCCCTATCACCCTCCAGTGTTGAAGCCACACTACCATTTCCATCATGAATACTACTTCCCAATCTTGATCTAATTTCATTCCACTACCACCAAAACAATATAAAATATCCTTTGATGAATAAAACATAACCATATGGGTCAGAATAATCAAATTTGGAATAAATATAATCATGACACATTGGAATTAAGAGTGGGAGGATATAATTCCTTTCCTAGATTGAGGTCAGTGGGGATAACAAACCACGAGGGTCAACAGATGAAGAATTAGGTTGGATGAGTAGAAAAGGATTGAAATATAGAAGCACCACCATCTGCATCGAGAATATTTTCTCAAATAAATCCTAGAATCCACAGAAAAATGGAATAATTTTTACAGGAATGTGGATTTTTATTCTATGATAGTCAGAGTGTTATTCACCTTTACTAAAATCAAATATTTCATTTAAGAATGAAACACATTTAATTTAAATTCCAATTTATTTAGAAAAAGAAGAAAAGGTGTTAGATCTATGAAATATGTTAGGGAATAAAAATATAGATGACATGTTCATGAAGGTTTTAGGCTTTGAAAGTCTTAGGAAGAACTACAGCTTAGTTGGAATCAGGTGAATGGAGGATGATGGAGAACACTACATGCATGAGTAATAAGGATTTATTTTTCCTAAGTGTTGTAGGATGTTGAAGAGGTCCTTGAAGCATTCTTCAATTGGGTGATTATTAGGATTGTAAAGCCTCTTTAAGTCACTACACTCAACTTACCAGAAGGATAAACTCTAGAAGTTCACTTTAGTCTTGAAAAGGCATTATTAATTGATGAATTCAACATGTGGGTACGTTTACTAGAATATTATGAACTTACTATGAGTTGATGGTGAATCCCAATAAAGGTTTAAAAAAATAAATGGTTGATGTGGTGTTAACTATAGGGAAACAAAGGTTTACTAACTCCAATGATGGGTTTACTGCAAAATGTGGTTGAGAGTGAAACCTATTACACCAATAAAGTACTTATATAAAGTATATCTAGGACTAGTTACAAATTCATTTTTTATATTATAATTGATGTGTAATCATTGTATCCTTAGTTATAGTGATTATAATACTTATATTTATGATAATGTAAGAGTTTTTAGTATTCTCCCATAGAAATATGATGAAATTATGAACCATGTAATCCTGTGTATCCAAATTAAATTTCCTTTTACTTTTTTTAATTTAATTTTTGTGTGTGATCTTGTTTGGTGGGTGTGTGAGCAGTGTGTTTTAGTGAGGTGAGTGGGTTTCATTGTATTCCCATATTTTAATACACTAAGCTTTTGGAGGGGGGGGATTTTTAGTGGTTTGAATTTTGTAGTGTAGAACCTATGGAATGTATGATATTCTTATGGATTGAATGGTTCATATGCTAGTGGTTTCATGGATGGTATTTCCCCAAAAAAACTCATCTATAGAATGGGGAACAATTCCTCTATCTATAGAAATGGTACTCCCTTGATCGATATACTATCCATGATGAGGTATGGATCCTCTACAGGGGTAAATACTCCCTTGACCATCACACTCACCTTACATAGGTACATTCCCCCACTATATATTTAGAGAGGTGATGTGGTTTTATAGAATATAGGAATTTCATGTATTTAATGATTTACATCATATCATGTATCTCTCATTTACTATGATTGAAATCCTTATAGACCTGGTTTTTTGATTGGGGACTTTCAACATCCCTAGGTTCTATATCCTTAAATCACATATAGGTCCCCTACCATTATATTTGGTTTTGAATTGAATTATGATTCATTCCTACCTTTTAGTTTTAGTGGTATCCTACTGAGTATTTTTATACACACCCTGCAAAGTTGTTTCTATTAAATTTGTTTTTCTCTGAAGAATATGTATAGCTTGGGGATTATTATTGAGTATGTGGGTTTGGTTGGTCTAGTTATTATAAATTATCAATGATCATGAATAATTTTATTGTCTATATTGCGAGTTTCTATAACATAGAGGAGTCTTTATTCTTGATTTAATCTAGTCATTACATTAGGATATTAGTCTCTTTTATTTACCTTTATATCTAGAGTTTTCACTTATCGTATTGTTACAGATTATTTATGTCTATCACAATCATTTTATTCCATGGTTGGAATATTTCATTTATGGTTGTTGGTTTGTTTTGTAATGTTGAGATGTATGTCACATTAAATATTCATTAGGCTAAGGTCACCCAAGTGTGATATCCCTTAGAACTAGTAACCAACCCTTGGACTATTAAAGGAAGGTTTGGGGTGGAATAGTTTTCCTAACTATTATCCTATGTGGGGTCCCAGTGGGTTAAGTTATGTCAAATATGTATTAGAGTGGGGTTGCGAGTCCTAGGATTATAGTTTATTATTATGTGTATTATGGGGTTTTGTTTAGGAATCTTAGGGTAAATGTGTCAAGGGGAGTTCAGTTCTCAAACTAGGTAACCCAATGATTTATATAGTAGCCAAAAAAATTATTTTTATAAGAATCTAACATTCTATTAGTTTACATGGAACTATAAGGTATAATTTTTAGGGTACAAAAAAGATGGTACTTTCATCATTTAGTGATAAATCATGAATTTTGATGTCCTTCTTTACTCATCCCACTCAGATATTCTTTCATGACCACATGTTAATCTTTTAAAATATATGATAGAAGCCAATAGATATCTAGTATCAGTTCTAGAGGCTTCTTCCACTGATTAGTTAATAAAGGAGGAATCAATTTAGGGGAACAATTGAGAGGTATATTTACCATGAGAGTAGAGTGTAGAATATCTACCTGTTCTGCTAAGAGTGGGTCCTATGCTTGTTATGTTGAGGAATGATCCTCCACTTACTGAGAATATGATAGTTTTATTTTAAAAGGATGATATAAACCATAATCTGAACACTTTTAATAAAATCTATTTTTAAATACCACCTATGTTTTAATGTGAGCTAGGCCCTTGAGCTGATGATGACTAGCTGGAGGTAGTGGATTGGGTGTTCTACTTGTTTCATATGCTAGTTAATCAGATGATGGTTATAGAATCTAGCCTTATTCATTGTGTGGTGAGTCATTGGTATGAATTGAATATACATACACATGAAGAGGAAACTTTACCATGTTTAGAGTTTGAGCATCTCTTTAAGGAGTAGTACTCCCCAGTGACTCTAGGGATAATTTGAGTGTATAAGTTCCTTAACCTTTAGCCGGGTAGTATGATCGTAGCTGAGTAATCATCAAGGTTCAAAAACCTCATGATGTACTCTATGAACATGGTGTAAAATGGTTCTTATGTGAATGAATTCTTAACTGAGATCTCGAGGGGGATATTTGAGCTATTTTTGTACCTTTATACATCCAAACCAATGCTAGAGTCTTAGAGAAATCACTGATGATGAAAATTCTTGTGGGAGATATAGCTAGGGATTGAGGGAGGTTTTTATTTTCCTTATGTAGAGTTTTTTAATGCACTGAGTTGATGGAAAATTTCAAGATCTTATATATAAAGCATACACATGAAAAATCTTAGTCTTAAGGATTAATGACTAGAGAGTTCCACAGAGGATCAAACCAGCAGAGATATCATATTTTTTATTCTTGTAGAGGTTGAGGATACATGGATCATGATTTTCTAATTAGATGAGTATATAAGGGTATCTAGGGAGGTATAGTGTATGTACCTATATTTTATAAGTAATAGTGTGATCAAGGACCTACCCACAATATTTTGGGCAACCCACTAGGTGGCCGTTTTGATAGAGGAGCTGGCGGTGTAGTAGATATAGCTAAAGTTGGATTATAATTTGATCCACTTACACCACCAGCATCTATAGGTTTTTCTCTATAGGATTAGGTTTCTAGCATCAGGGTCATATATAGGTGCACACACTAGAGGGCTTCGACTAGGTAGTGTCAAATATTGTTTGAGGCATGATATTTGTATTTTTTACACTGATATCCATAATTTTCAAAATCAATGTTCTCTATTAATTTATTAATATATCACTTTTTAGAGATATAGAAATTAAATTAGGTCCCATAAACTTACATATTTGGAAAGTAAATCCCAATGGGGATGACCACACACTCACCTATATCTACTTTCAGTTATATATTTCCCTGGGTAGAGAGAGGTTTTTATAGAACCTCAGTATAGTGGGAATGAATCCCTATTCCATCATCCCACTATGTAATTTTTATCCTCAGTATGTGATTAGGTGGATTACTATATTTTAAGAGTGGTGTGTTATCGACCAAACATATCGATGTTCTCTTTTATGGGTGACTGGTTCCTATAGTTGAGATGAGAGAGGCCTACCAGTAGGAAGTTGTAGCTGATTACAATCTAGTTGGTGAGATTAGTTCTGTGTGTAGTGGATGATTTTGAGGATTGAATTACTATAGTTATATAGGCTTTCTTGTAATTTTTTAGAGAATGACCTAGGGTTAACCCCTCATAGAGAGATCAAATTCTATATTTATTTTTATCCCATGGAAATGATGATATATTTTGTAGCATATCGAATGGTGCCGATGAAGTCGAGGTAGATGAATGTATAGTTGTAGGACCATTTGTGAAATTTTTTATCAAGTCCAACGTGTCCCATAAGGAACATCCTTTTTTTTTTGAAAAAGGCAGATGAGAGATTGAGATTTTTTATTAACTATAATTTCCTTAACCAAGTGTCAGTCAAGAATAAATACCCTCTACTAAGGACTAATGAACTATTTGATCAACGAAACTGAGAAACATAGTTCTAAAATATTGACCAAAGGTTCAGATATAATTGACATTGATTCTAAAAGGAAGACATATGGAAGAAAACATTTATGTATCGCTATATGCATTATTAGTTCCTACTGATGTCATTAAATATAAATAATAACCAATACTG
Organism: Viscum album; assembly: GCA_963277665.1. Classification (NCBI taxonomy): domain Eukaryota; kingdom Viridiplantae; phylum Streptophyta; class Magnoliopsida; order Santalales; family Viscaceae; genus Viscum; species Viscum album. Next base: position 648,270,677 of record OY728121.1, on the reverse strand, counting down.
ATTCTTGGGACTATGAACCACATCTTTAAACTATTCTTTTATAGGTTCGTGGTGGTATTATTTGATGAAATCCTCACATATTATAGGTTAGGGGATGATCATTCTAAACATTAAAGGATTATACTATAATTTATTCAGGATAACCAGTTTTATATTAAACTCTATAAGTGTAAATATGGATTCAGGAAGTATATTTCATAGGGTACATAATCTTGGTGGGTAAAAAATTAGTTAAACCTACAAATATTGAGGTTGTGATTTCTTAGAATCCACTCGTGAATGTGTTTGAGGAGTACAATTTATTTGGGTTGTATGGGGTACTAAAAAATATTTTAAAAATAATTCTCCTAAATTTAAACTCCCATGACTACCCTCATTTAGAATAGGCAACCTTCCATATGTTTTGAGTGATTTCAGAGAGATTTTTAGGATCTAAATTAAATATTGACCAGTTCTCATGTTCTATGATTTTTAGAGGAAGGAATTAAGTATGTGGTGTTTTGCGATACCTTTAATATTAGGCTTAGGTGCATGTTGATGAAAATCTAGAAGATAATTGATTATGGATCCAAGAATCTAATACCTCATAAGTAGAACTACATATACCGTAATACAAATATCCAAACAAGAGTGTTTTCCTTGAAGACATAGAGGTATTATCTTCTTAGTTAGTTATTTTTTTATCTACACAGATCACAATAGTATTAGGTATATTTTATCTTAATGAGATATCAGCCTAAGGAAGATGAAATAGAGAGAGATCAAATAGATCCCAAGGATAAATTATGGAACACTGGGGGGAGGTGAATCAGTGGTCCACTCTTTTTATGAATTATTTATCTGTTAAATTTAACCTCTTAAACCTATTAAAGTTCTCGATCCACTAAATATTATCTATCAAACACACCCCATGTGCAATAATAATGAAAGGAAAATAAAAACACAATATTTAAAAGGTTCATCCTAAAATTATACTCCTTTCCATGTTGGTTAGATACACCAACATGGATTCTCTACTATAATCTTCTTCATGATTTAAAAAGAATATGCAACAACTGGTTATATACCCCAGTACTCGATCCTCTAGTTGACCTTGCTCCCACACCCCAACCACCAAATATTCTTCCAAAGTTGGTTATACACCCCAAATATCCTTATCCTCATCATCTTCAACAACTAGTTATACCTACTAGACTTAGAGCCTCTTCATCAACTAGTTTGACACCCTAGTTACAAGACCCTCTTCTTTATTGTTGATCTAGTCATATAAAGTCATCTTTCTTTTCTAAAAATATCTCCATCCATGAGCCTTAAGGATCAAGTCTTTTTGTGTAAAACTTATATATCTTCAACTGATACTTAGAAAAGAACTTTTTTCCTTGAAACTTATTCCAGATATAGTGTGATCTAGATTATTCTTAGTCTTAGAATGCTCAGGTATATCTCCTTCAGGACTCCTGACTTCAGCACACCTTCTCTCCCAAATACTTTGGTGTATCAAATTCTTTAAAAATTATAAATGTATTAAAGAAACATATAATATTATAAATTATTATTAATCACTTGTATATTCATTTGTATTCACAATAATAATTTCATGAATATAATTCTCATAATTATTATAGTATCATTCTATGAATATGGAAACACCATGATTATTTCCAATAGGTAATTCCTCTTTCATTAATTCGGTCAAAAAATTATGAATTCACCCATCATTTATTCAAGATATTAAATCATGTTTAATATCCCAAAATTATTCTTCATCAAATTCAATATAAATCATGATACATTTATTTTTATATTCTTCAATAAAGGCTCATCTTAATTTCATCATCATACTTATTTCATAGATCATCATTATTATCATGGGTATTTTGATATTACCTAATTATTATTATTTTAATATATGTAGCCTCCCATTTAATTCATGTAGTATCAAACTACAACAATACTTCCATTTTTCAATAATATGTTTATTTGTATTTATCTTTACAGTGTAAATGCACGATAATGCATGGAAATCATGCATTTAGTTATTCTTTAGATAAGCCGATAACACCCCTATAGATGGTTTATAACTTCTGTTTTTATTAATATAATATCTTTTAAACTTCATTTTAAATACCTAAAGAGATAAATTTTTCTTCTTCATGTGGTAAGAACACCAATGGCTCATCTAGAATGCATTGCATCGAACCCGTATCATTCTCATGGATTTTATAGATGAGTGAACAAATTAGGATGAACTGTGAATGGAAGGATGTTAGGTTTATTTTTATCATTTGATTTATATACATGGAAGTGAAAATTAATGTATATCTTGGTATTTAAATTTCATTCATGCATTTATATTCTTTTATTATCATCCTGATTTTCTATGGATGTTGCCTTTCAAACACCTATAAACTTGTATGGTAGTACATATACATGATCATCATATGCATGAATTTCTAATATAGAATGATCTTCAACCTCATCATTGAGAATGGAATGATCACAGGACATGTCTTGATCAGTTGAATGTAAAATACCCATGCACGAAACTCTAATGGTCAAACCTTAAATGCATGGTCAATTCTTATTCATACATAAGATTCATTCCCTTCATGGAAACTCCTCATGCACAGAAGGTCCATGCATTATTCCATCCTCATAGAAGATGATTTTTTAATGAAATATAAACAAAAAACATTATTACTCATAGAATATCCATGCTATTATTCATAGAATTTATGAACTCATTAAGGATCCATGACCCTCACAGATCAAACTTCTCTTTGTGGACGATCTTCAGATGCAGTCACTCAATCGACTGTGAATATTCATGAAGTCAACCTTATAATGAAAATATAATCTATTATTCAGTGGTAAACCATTCCTTACTCATGGTATCTCAGAAATTGAGAAAGAAACCCTTGCACGTAATGACTTGAAGATGATGATGTTGAAGATCAAGCTATAATGATCCAAGTTTTAATAAAAGATTACTCCTTAAATAAATATTTTATTTGATGGATTTCTCTATAAAAAACATTAAAACCAAAAAAATATGGACCTTTTTAAGGTATCTTTATAATTGGTAGGTGTAAACAGTGGTGACGTAATTATATATATATATATATATATATATATAAAAGAACAAGATAAAATAAATTTCACTTTTAATATCGACTCAACTAGTGCAGTTAAGCAACTACTAATTTTTTTTATAATTTTTTAGTATAATATATTTTATTATAAATAAAGGATTGACACTATTTTAATTATTAATTTATAGTAAATGGGAATAAATATAGATAATATACCAAAATCCATTTCCTATAAAAAATGGGTTTTCACTATATTTTATGTTTTTAAATAAAAGTAAAAATTATAAATTTTTATGTGAATTTTAAAAAATTAACTTCAATTTTTGATTTATCATGGAAATATTAGCTTAATATAAATTTATGAGATTTTTTTCTATTTTTTTAATTAAATAGTGAAATATACTATTTTTAAAAATACCATGCCTTTTATGACATTATTATTTTATAATAATGATTTGTAAATTTATGAAGCAATTTTCTATAAAAAATATGAAATTATAAGTTATATTATAAATTTAAAAATATTTATTCTATTTTAAAAACCTATATTTAATGTTTTATAACTTAATTAATATTTTTCTCAAGGAATTGTTTTTAATACATTATAAACTTATTATTATAAAATTAATTTTTATCACTTTTATAAATTGAATAAAATTTAATGGATTTAAAATTTGGAATTAGTATGAACTAGTTATATAATAAGGACCATTTTACTTTTTAATCATAAAAGACATGTTACTTAGGTAAAAACTATTTATTGCGTTTAAATCTAAAATGGTAAAAGTAAAAAAATATTAGAGTAAATGGATTAATAATGTTTTAAACATTTTTGAAAATATGTGTTTGAGGCCTTTATTGAACTTATCACTTCTATTATCCATTATTTATCAATTTTGGAACCACTTTCCTTGAGAGTGTCTTTCCATTATTAAAAAATTATACGTATTTACAAAAAATTCCATCCTTTTCCACTTATAAAAGGGGCTCTCCTCTCCGTACTTAGTCTCACAAAAAAACCCCCTAATTTCAGACAAAACTCTACCCAAAAATCTACTCAACTCTCTTATATACCTTAAAGAGGCTTTGGTCTTCTAAAAATACCATCCATCAAATGGTTAACCCCTTCACAAAGGTGACAATCCAAGTAATGAGGTATAAATTTCTAACTGCTCCTTTCTCTTTTATATTTATTTATGTGAACTTATTATTACTCATATTCAATTAAAAAATATTAAAATTACAAAATAAATATCTCTAGTATGCTGATATGTGATTATAATGATGGTTCAAGCACTAACCACCCTTCCCATTTCCATGAACAAAAATATAATGTGAATCGTGTGCATGTGCGGACTACTACCTCCATGAATAAAAATGTTTCATTTACCTTAACTACCTAACATGGATAGTATAAAATGGTAATTTAATAAATAAGTATGATATATATCACATGATTGATAATCTTAAATAAATAATCATATTTATCCTTTCTCTTATTCCTCAAAAAATGAAATCATCATCCATGTGTACGTACAGACTACTGCCTCCATGGAATGATGAATTCCAATTTTCTCTGACACCTTCATGGATGGTTTTAATTTATAATTTATGAATATATATATATATGAATATTATATATCATTAATATTACACTTTATGAAAAAAATCAATTAATGATCGTTATAAGGTAATCCATTGATATTGATAAATAACCTGAAACTAGTTATTCACCGAATTCTCTCTCATGAAATGAAAAAAACTCTCATGTAAGGGAATTATGAAATTAAAAGACATTATAGAACATAGATTTTAGTATATTTAATGGGTTTTAATGATGATATTTGGGAAAATAAGAAAACCAGACACCTCTATTAACAAGTTAGTAAAAATGATCAAAACCCATTTATAAAAACTTAACATGCGAAGAGAATTATTACAAATTAAGTGTATAAATGGAAATATATATGAATAAGGTTATTGAATACATAATTAATATTTTTATATTTATGATACATGTGGTTGAATTTGTTCCTTGGGAATCAAGAGTAAAGGTAAGGGACTTTGGTAGCTCAAATATCTTTCTTTGAGTTATGAAGTTTCTAGTGAAGTTAAATATTCAATGTTACCTATATTAAACCATATCCTTTTAAATATGATGTAAAATTTTATCTATCTAGGAATATGAGTTACTAATTCAAATCCCCTTTTACGAATGATTTTCATTTCAATAAAATTATATTATGTTTTGTATAATTACCATCGACTAAAGAATTGATTTCTCTTAAATGGATCTTTCGTTCAAGTCTATGTTTTCACTTACTTTTAATGTTCTCATTTATTATTTTTAAATAAAAATATGTATCAATTCATGTGATATTCATAATTTTCTTTACCAATTTTCAAGATAATATTTTTTACTCTCTTTTATGATTTGACTTATGTTTTCCTATTTATCTCAAAAGGTATTTATTTTATTTGATGTTATATTTTATAAATCACCCTATAAATGATTTCAGGAAATTAATATGTTGGGTTATTGAATTTGGTACCAATTGATCTGGTTTATGTGCTAATTTATGCAATAACTTTTAAAATTTAATGTGAAACCCATTCTGATTCACAAGTCTTAATGATGTGATGATTAAATGTTTTCTTATGGAATATATGTGTATGGTTTATCTTTAAGTGATAGGAGATTCCTATATATAACTAAAATTAATTGGGTATAGATTTATATCTCCTGAGATAATGGTGAAACAAGAAGTGATGCTTGATCTAAAATGGAAAACTAGTTGTGAAACCTGATCCACTATAAGAAACATGTTATGATTCATAATCCACTATTTGAAACAGGTTGTGATGCCTAATCCAGTATAATAGGTGGTTATTGCTGATACACTATAGAGTATTTATATGCTTATGTTCTTTCCACACTCCTTTAATATGAGACTATACCATGATCCCTAGGTCATGATTTATGTATCATGTTTTCCCAGTCATTATGTCATGGTATATGTTTTTCATATGTGATAATTTGTTCTCCTACATTTTTTTTGATTCCATGTTCTTATAATTTGATATTTATCTCCCAATTATATTTTCTCATATAATTATGATCTCTCCTTGGGTAACATATTTATTTGTTTATTTTTCCATTACCAATAAATTAATATCACCCATTTTTTATGTATCCATTTCCAAGGGAATGAGGATGAGTTTAACTTGGTAGATGTTTATAATATGATTTAGTATGATGAAATTATGGGGAAATTTTTATAAGAATTATAAAATAATTTACTTATGTATTTATTCTCCAAAAACACTAAACCTATTAATTATTAGGATATAAATATTATTATATAATGTAATGTTTTAATTATGTAAATGATGTAGAATAAAGTAATGTTTATCTTGGGTCACCTCTGTTGGTATTAGAGTGAAGGTTTAGTTATTTTTATAGATTAATTTTATAACATTTGGTATTAGGGTTATAGAAATTTAATAAAAACCCTGGATATGAGTCTAAGTATAGGTTGATATCCTGAAACATTGGTAATTTATTGAGTAGGTGGTTTTCTTATCAATACATCCCAATCTGGATAATAGAAAGTTGATGTGGTTATGGCACAAATACACCTAAGGGAAATGACCCCAAAAAGGGTTAGTTGAGCATTGAATAAATAAACACTCTAATGCATGTTTAGTGGGACTAATATTTAACATCTAGATATACACTTCTATGTGTTATTATTTTGTTGTTGATATTCTCTTTATAAACCACAATGAAGGATTTATTTTCTAGTTACTTTGAGGGACTAAGTTGAGAAGCATAAGATAAACCAACTTACAATAACCTAGGTTAAAATAAGTTTGATATAGGTTTAACTAAAGGAATTATAGGCTAAAATTATTATGTAAAAGGGTAATAGGTTTTAATGTTAAAAACCTTTTATGTTATTAATTTTGGTAATACCCATATGATGTTAAATATTTTTCACTCATGTTAACCCCTTTTGGTTTTAGAGATGTATGTAACTAGTATGAACCAAATTAACAATGGGTGTGATGGATAATGCGATTACTAACCCAATGAAAAATCAAATGTAATAGGGAATGGAGTATAAACACTCATGGTAATGATGACCCAACTCTCACATGCTACGAATAATAATGAAAATCATATTGATCTCCCAAATCAACAAAGGAGATAGTAGTTTTCTATTGATTCTTTCATGCAGCAACATCCAATCTCCTCTAGTTTCTCTTCTAATACACTTATTTCCAAGAAATTTATCAATGGGATTAAAAATATATTTTTATTCTCTAGTGATCAGAACATTAGATGGTTGTTTTGGTTGTTCGGTTGGAAGGAGAGGCCGACCAATGGTATAATTTGATTATGAATACAATGATGGATGAAGTAAACTCTATGGTATGAGAAGAGTTTAAGAAAGTGTTCTTAACCAATTATTTTCATTGAAATATTCAAATCAATATGGAGAGTTAATTCTTAAAATTTAATCAAAATGATAAATCCATTGGAACTTATAAAGTAAAATTCACAAGACTATTGAGGTATACATCTAGCATTATTAAAGATCCTGAGAGTAAAATGTAATGATTCTTTTGTGGACTTACACAAATAATTTAAAGATAAATAGCTATAAGAGACTTTGGTATCCACTAAGAGTTTGTACAATGTGTACTTAAGTTGGAAATGGAAGCCTGAGACTCTCATTACTCTAGAGATAAGAAATAAAAGATGAATATTTAGTGTAACTTAGAATAAAAATATCAAGAAGGATTGAATATTAAACCCCTTTTATGCTATAAATGTGGGATTAAACACCTTGTAAATTCTCTAATAGGTACTGGAAGATGTTTTAAATATGGTATAGCTTGACATCAATCTCGAAAATGCTAACAAGATACAAAAAAGTCCAATATAAGATAATAATTTCCCCAAAAATGTTCCACCCACTCTTCAATGTTTCAAATGAAATGAGTTTGGGAATTATAAAAATCAATGTCCTAGCCTTATAGCTAATGAAGAGAATAGGCTCCAACTACCTCCCAAACCTAATTAATAAGGAAGATCATATGAAATCACTACCATTGAGGTGTATCATGTTAATTAAGTGATGCTTGGTACACTTATTCTTCTTTCTATATCTATAAATGAATTATTTGATTTCAGTTCATTGAATTATTTCATATCACACAGTTTTGATAGAAATATCATATCATCACCTTAAGTATTGGATATTGAACTATGTATGAAAAGACCTGGAGGAACTATGATCATAGCTAAGATATATAAATTATATTCGATCAAATTTTTTGGGAAGATACTTCCTACATATCTAATTATTCTCCCCTTGGTTAAATTTGAAAAAATATTTGGTATAGATTATTGATATCTACATAGAGACTATATTAATTTTTGGGAGAAGGGGATCTTATTTAATATCCCTAATCATCTTATTCTAAAGTATCAACATAAGGATGACATCCTCTTAGAAGAAGTTTTTATAATATGGGTTTATATACCCAACAATGAGGGAATTTTAGCTCAAATGATTAGAGAGAAAGTCAGTATTGAAAAAATTCCCATTGTATGGGAATATATTTGAGTATTCTTGGATGAACTGTCGATTATTACCCATATATAAATAGTATAAGTTATTGATTGATCTTATACCTGGATCTATTCTTATCTCAGAGAGTCTTTAAAGTATTAATTATATTGAAATGGAGGAATTAAAGAATTAACTAAATGACAATTTGGACAATGGTTTAATCTGCTATAGTGCTTCACCATGGGGGGAACAATCCTCTTTATTATGAATAATGATAGATAAATGAACCATTGAATTGAATATTGTGATCTGAAAATGATAAAAAATAAAAATAAATATCCCCTACCTCATATCTATGACATTTTTGATTAACTTAGACGAGTTCTATAACATCCCCGACCTGGGTGACACTAAATCGGTGCCTCGAGTTGGGTCGTCACATGACCCCAAGTGTGCCTTATCGTATGCTATTGGTTTATGACTAGTAATGAGGGTCTAGATTAGTCACAAAGAGAAAGTATACCCTATTAGAAGAGTAATCCACAACATAAAACATATAAAAAATGGAGGTAACATGAGATAATCAATTAACAAGCATAAATAACCATTTCCCAACTGGGTACAAACCACACCCAATAGTTAATATATTTTTCCATGGTACAATGCCTAGGGAAAAAACCAAAATAAATAAAAATAGTGGAATTCCAAAAATGATATTGACTTCAAGTCAGGAACCTCATCCATGCATGTCCCATGTCTAACTCAACTCCCTAGCATATGGCTCTTGCTCTTATCCTGAACTGCTAGCATGAAATCTACTTGGGTACCCAATGATAACCCGAGCAGGGTGTGAGTACAACTCAGTAGGCCACCAACAACGGTGTCTAGAAATATTCAATCTAATATATAGTGCATGCAAGTATAAATAAATAACAAGAAAAGGAAATACAATTCAGGGGCCACTAGTTAACAACATCTACTTAGCTATACAAACCAAGGTTCTAAATCTTTGTGTCTCTTTAATTACTAGTTCATCATCAATCACACAAGGTTTATGAAATTAATCATTTTCATAAGGATAAATAATTACATAACTCACTAGGGATAACATATCACAACATCATAATATCATCACCTCAAAGCCTTAGTCTGGGTGGAATGCAACCATTTGGGGAATAGAGCTCCATCCCCTTGCCTAACCTATGCATTGTGGGTGGATTTAGAGAATCAGTCCAAATCGACCCATGGGAGGAGCCTCAGTACTTTATCCCAAACCTCAAGACATGTGAACATGCTTATCCATATATTCAACACACACAACAATACCACAACCAAACACAACCAATACATATAATAGTCATAATACATAACAATCAACATGGTAAATTGTATTGTGACATAACCCATTAACACATTTCCATTTACATCATATATAACAATTCCCATTATCAATCCTAGATCAATAATCATATTAAATAATTCCCTTATATCAAACCATTATATATATTCATAAACCCCCTTATGAAATCCCCTTCAACATATTTCCCATTTCACATACAATTATCAATTCCAGATATTCACCGTTCACATGCACTAACTCGCTTAGGCATATCTAACATATTTCCTAATCCTCATAAACCAAACAAAATTAACCAATACCTCATTTGGGTTCCATTAATAATATCAACATACTCAATAAGGGCTCTATATGATCACATAACAACTTATAACTTACTTAGCTAATTCTAGGTCCAAAAAAGTATCGGCACACCCTGTGGATGGAATTAAATGGGTCAAATCCTCCTAGATGTGTCCCTTGGGGACCATGTGGGTCTATAATTATCATTTAGACACCCAAATTTCCAAACCTCACCAAAGGATTCAAAATCACAATAAGAGGTTACAAAGAACAAGGCCGGACATGCACTAATCTAAAATGAAACTATGGGATATAACTTATAGAACACCTACCTCTAATCCATTGGCGACCGTGCTCCCAAATTCAGTCTTAAATATGAATTCAACAAAATATTAAATATTTAACCTAGATTTCCCCAAAAAATAATGGTTTTATGGATTAATATAGAGAGGAGAGAAAGATACAAACCCTAATTGAGAAAATGAATCAAGGAAGATATTAGACTTACTCGGAGCTTCGATCTGCAACTGACGATGCTCCAAAATTCCTAGAGATGAAGGAGATTAATACTTGGAAGATATTAGGAGCTCTCGTTCATCACTAGGGTTTAAGGGAGTATAAAGTAATAAACTCTTGAGTGAGGCTTTAAAATCATTGAGTGGCAATTTTGTAAATTTCTCAACTTTACTGGGATGCACAGTTTAGCCACACAATTTTCCAAACCATGCACAAACCATGCATGAGTCACTATCCCTAAATATCCACTTAACCCTATTTCCTAGGAATTCTACATGATTAGCTTAACCGTTCCATAACTGCGCTCAAGCCTCTATCTAAGGCTACACGGTTACTTGGGATGATCTGCACAGTTTTCACTAACTGTGCAACATGCCCAGAAAACTCCTTTTCCTCCTCTTTCATATCCCAAACCCAAAAAACACCCCCAAGACTTCTCATGAACAATGGGAAAAACTTATTTAACCAAAATAAGGGACATAAATTGAAACATAAACAAACATACCTTATGAAGAATTCAGGATCTTACAAGTTCAGTACTTCTCAGACTAACCTTCGATATGGATATCATTAGTTAAGGTTTAAAAGGGAGGATATATCCAAAAACTTTTTTAAAATGATATATAAACACTATTAATTTATAGATATTACATTAAAAACTGACTAATAGTCTTTCTATATTCATGTATCTAAGAAATAGATTCTTTAGATACTACCTTGATCAATTTTTGGTTTTCTTTATAAATAATATTTTTATATACTCAATGAATAAGAAAGGGAATGATGATCATTTGAGGATTGTGTTAAAGACCTTGATAAAGGAGAAACTATATTCCAAATATTGAAAGTGTGAATTTTGGTTGTAGAAAGTATCATTGTTGGTTCATGTAATCACAACCAATTGTATATCACTAGATTAATCAAATACATAAGTTATCAAGAAACGAATCAGATTGAACCCTATAACCACCATTCATATTTTTTTGGATTAATAGGATATTAAAATATCTTTGTGAGAAATTTATCTTGTTTATAAAATCCATTAACCAAGTTAACACGGAAGGGAGTAAATTTTATTTGGACAGAGGAATGTGACAAAAGTTTCAAGGAACCAAAAAAGAGGTTTGTTACTTCTCCCATACTTACATTACCCTACAGTGGGTAAGGTTTTGTAATATATAGTGATTATATTAAAATGGGTTTGGGTTAAATCCTAATATAGAATAATAAAGTAATTTATTATGAATTATTCTAATTAAATAATCATGAACAAAATTAACCAATGCATGATTTGGAGCTGTCAACAGTGATCTTTGCATTAAATATTTAGATACATTAAATCTATAGAGGAAAGTGTGATATATATAATGATAAAAAGAGATTTAAATATATATTAACTCAAAAAGTGTTGAATATTAACTAAAGGATATGGTTGTAATTGATAAAATATTATGAATACTTAATACATTACCACTCTAGGAAGGAAAATAAGGCAAATGATGCTCTGAGAAGAAAATATCATGCTACTTTATCCATTATGAGGATTGAAAAGACCTATTACTGATGGATTTGAAAAGGATGAATTTTTAATACATAAGGGAAGGTGGGAAATCATATATTAACCAAATTAATTCTCAACCATACATTCATATAAATATTAAATAATCCAAAAAAACATGATTTAGATATATAAAAAAGTGTAAAATATTCCAGAGTTCAACTTTGGTAAAGAAAAATTATAAGGTTTGGAACCCAAATTTGTGTCCCATAAAAACCATAATTAAAGAAGGATCTTTTGAATTATGTATATAAATAATCCTTATATATTCATATAGTAAGTATGGATATGTATAGAGACATAAAACAAAACTTATGGTGGAATAACATGAAGAGAGAAATTTTAGAATATGTATCTTAATGCTTGGTATGCTAACAAGTTAAGGATAAATGATAAAATTATAAGTGAATGTTGAAACCATTACCCATAATGGTATATAAAATGAAAAACATCACCATGAATTTCATCATAGGACTCCTAAAAACATATAAAGGCCATAATTCTATTTGGGTTATAGTTGATCGCTTTATGAATTCAACACATTTTATTTCCATCAACGACGATTTATCCCATAACAAACTTACCAAGATACACACAAGGGAAGTGGTGAGAATATATGGAGTACCACTATCCATTGTATCTGATTGGGATCCATGGTTCACCTTGATATTCTAGATAAGTATTATAAATAATTAGAGATTGAGATGAGTTTAAAAACTACTTATCATCCTCATAAGGATGGTCAGACTGAAAGGACAATTATATCTCCAAAGGATATAATGATATATTGTTTGATGGATTTATATGGATGTTAAGATCAACACCTCCCCCTGGTAGAGTTATCATATAAAAATAATTTCTATTATATCATTCAGATTTCACCACATGAGGCTCTTTATGGGATGATATGTTTGACTCTAATATGTTGGGATGTAGTTGGATAGAGGAATATGATAAATCCTATCATTTTACAAGAAATGGAGGATAAGGTTAAAACCACTTATAGATATATGAAAGTAGCACAAATTTGATATAATAATTATGCTGATAATTCTCAACGAGATCTATAGTTTGAATTTTGTGACAAAGTGTTCCTTTGAATATCTCCGTGGAAGTGGGTTATAAGATTTGGGAAGAAAGGGAAGCTGAGATCAAGATACATCTGTCCCTTTGATATTCATGATCATTTACAGGTAATAAATTATCACTTTTTCACTCCATCCACACCTCTCTCAAGTGCACAATGTGTTCCATCTATCTCTTTTGAGGAAGTACACACCATATCCATCACATTTATTGTACTCAATATTTATACAACTGAAATATAACCTTTTATATAAGGAATAAACTATGGAAACCATTGATTGAAGAGACCAGGTTTCGAGAAACAAGACCACCCATATTGTTAAATTTTTGTGGAGAAATCATAAGTTTGAGGAGTCTATATGGGAACCTGAGGATGTGATGAGAGAAAATTAAACTCACTTGTTCTCTTTAATGTAATAAAATTTTGAGGATGATTTTTTTAAATGGGTTAGAAAGTGATGACCCAAGTTTTAGTAAAAAATTCCTCTTTAAATAAATACTATGTTCATTGGAGTTCTCCACATGAAACAACAATATATATATATATATACACACCATTTTATGGTACCTATAGAATTGAAAGATGTAAATAGTGGTAAAAAAATTATTAAATATATATAAATATATAAATATATATATAAAATAACAGAACAAATAAAGTTCACTTTTAACATCGACTCAAATAGTGAAACTAAGAAACTAATAAAATCTACTTTTTTTTTCTAAAGTTTATTTTTCTAGTATAATATATTTTGGTATGAATAAAGTATTAACACTGGTTTAATTAGTAATTTATAGGAAATGGGATGAAAAATAGATAATATAAAAAATCATTTTCCTATAAAAACAATTTTTTTCTATATTTTATGTTTTTAAATAAAAATAAAAATTATAAATTTTAGGTTATAAATATTAAAAAATTAAATTCATTTTTGGATTTATCATTAAAATATTAGATTAAGATAAATATTTAATATTTTTCTAAAAAATTGATTATTAGGTGAATAGTGAAATGTACCGCTTTTACAAATATTATGTCTTTTATGGAATTATTATTTTATAAGAATTATTTTTAAATTTAAGAAAGAATTTTATTGAAAAAATATGAATTTTATAAGTTATATTATAAATTTAAAAATATTTATTCTAGTTTACAAACCTATATTTAATGTTTTAGAACTCATGTAATATTTTTCTCATGGAATCATTTTTAATACATTATATACTTATTATTTTAAAATTAAATTTTATCAATTTTAGAAATTAAATCAAAATAAATGGATTTAAAATTTGGAATTATTAGTTCTAAATTATACAATAAGGATTATTTTATTTTATGTATAAATGATAAGTTACTTGGGTAAAAACTAGTTACCCTAACAAAATATAAAATGGTAAAAGTAAAAAAGTCTAAGAGTAAATGAATTCAAACATGTTTTAAAAATGTGTGGAAATATATTGTTAAAGCCTTGATATACCTTCAAAATTATCCTCTCCATTATTTCGAAATTTTTGAACCAATTTCCTTGAGAGTGACTTACTATTATTAAAAATTTGTGGTTATTTAAAAAAATTCATCCCTTTTCACTTATAAAAGTGGTATCCTCTCCTCACTTCTCCTCACACCACAACCCATAATATTGACCCAAAATAAGACCAAACATCTTCTTAACACTCCTATCTAACCTAAATAGGAATTTTTCTTCTCAAAAGACTATCCATAAAAGGATTAACCCCCTTCCCAAAGGATATAATCCAAGTAGTGGGGTTTAAATTTCTAATCACTCCTTTCTATTTTCTATTTCTTTATATTCACTTATTCTTCAAAAAATTAAATTACACCATATTAAAATGATAACATTAATATTACTTTTATATTGATATTTTATCATAATTATGGTACTTGAATTAACCACCTTTACCTTTTACATTCATAACAACAAAAAAGTGAATCATGCGTATGTGCAGACTACCACCACCACAAATAAACATTTTCCTATTTACATAACTATATATCATGGATGGTATAAAAGGTTAATTTAATAAACATGTATAATATGTATTTTATATTTGATATAATTAAATAAATAACCATATTACAATAATTAATCATTTCCTTCTTTCATAATACAATTATGATTACCCATGATATTTTCTCAATGATATTATATCTAGGTTAATTTAATTCTCAGTTATTGTTTAAATGGAATAAGTTTTTAGTTGTTTACCTTGAAATATATATTATGACTTATCTATTCATGATTTTAATGTTATTGATTAAATAGAATGTATTTTTAGTTATTTAATTTTCCATGTTTATAATTATACATGATATTTTCACATTGATATTATATCTTGATGCAATTCCTTTGTAGTTTATAGATTACATGGAATGTGTTTTCAATTATTTAACTTGAAATATTGATTATGCTTATTGATTCATGATTTCTTCCACTGTACTTAACCCTTACTAAGAATTTTATCTCACCCTTATTTCTTTTAAATTTCCTTGGAATACATGAGGTGTAATATGATTGAAATTAAATGATATGATAGAGGGAATAATGATATTCTCTAAACAAATTATGTTGTAATTTGTGTTTTTAAATATAATGACAGACTCAAGTATGTATATAGTTTACCAAGACTAATAAACTATTAAGTCCTTTAAGATATGATTAATTGTATCTTATATCAATGTAATAAAGAATACACTGACTCTGGGATATTGGGGTCATGGTTGCTAAAATTTAGGGAACATTTAATGTCCAATGATCCTAGGAAAGTGAATAATTCAAGGGAAAGTTAATAACTACAAAAATGAATAAAGAAAGTGAGTTTCAATACTATCATAGGTAAAAATAATCATAAACCATTTAGAGGAATAATAAGTTTGGTATCAATAAAACATATTCCTAGTGGAGTATATAAAAATTAAAGGTTGTTTTCATTGATTAATATAAATAACAAAAAAAATATCTTTAAAAAAATTATTGAGGAAAATATTCTTTTCATTTTGAAGATGAAATTTGAGAACTAAAAGTTCCCAAAAAAAGTTGGAAATAATTTTATTTAAAATTAAACTTTGAAGCATGTAAAGGAATCATTAAAACATTGATATTTCATGATTTCAAGAAATTTCGTACATGTTGTGTACAATAAAAACAAATTAGCTTTTCAAATTTTTGGTAAAATCTAAATTGGAATTGTTTGGAAAACGACTTGATGATTCCTTTCAAAGAATTTTTTTAAAAGTCAAAAAATGGGAAAAAATTTCATCAATAAATCACTTGAATAATTTTATAACATTTTTGATTTTTTTTCAAAAAACATGGATTTAGAAGAAAAATGATTTTCAATTGAAGAGATAAATGAATATTGATTTTATTAAAAAAAATTACCAATCATTTTAAGTGAAAAAGAGTAAAAAAAATGGAACTATTACTTGAAAAAATCACGAATAAAAAGAGGATAATAAAATTAAAGGGGTTTATGAGATAATGATAAAAAAATTCCTTTAATATAAATTCAATCATAAAAAAATATTGATGAAAATTCATTTCACACATAACCTTATAATATCTAAGACAATGAAGAATTAATATAACCCAATGAAAATAAATTGAGTTAAGAAATTCTTTACCACATGGTAATTTCCAAGTAAAATACCCTTGGATTAAATAATAATAATTGAAACTTAAAATAAAATTAAGTATGTAGGATTAATGATATTACATAAAAATATGAATTATATAACCATATAAAATAAATTAGGTGATAACATTATAATATGACTTAATGAAGGGAAATTTCAATGAAGTCCCTTATATCATGCTTTATTTTGGTTGAACATGATTTAACCACCTATATAATATTTTTAAGAATTATATTAGTATAACATAACCATATTCATATTTATAATACCATATATGATCCTCTTATAAAATTTTACCCCCTGATTGTTAAAAATATTTCATTATTTCCATTATTTTTGGTGCTAATTGGATTGTTTTTTCATGCATGTTTTGTCATGAAAGTTATAGTTATTGAGAATATTATATAGTTAAATCATCTCAAAATTGATATTAATGTTATGAATATATATATTTTTTATCATATAAATATTTATAATCTTTATTGAAATTGAACAAGGAGAATGGATCACATCGCTTCGTAGAGACGATATGCCATACAGATGTATGAGTGATATTATCATTTCCTTAATGAGTTAAAGGGTAAAGAATTAGATGATATATTAATTTTCCATAATAAATATCATTTCATATATATGAAATATTTTCATTGAATTTATCCTTATTACATTTTATGCAGAGAAAGTGAAAAATGAATCAAATCGCTTTAGGTTAGTTCACCATACAAATGATTGATACTATCACAATTTAAAAGGAATGGAACATAATAAGGTATATGGGATATTAAAATTAAATAATTAAAATAATATCATATAAATGTGTTAAATCCATTATTATATCCATCATTGAATGTTGGGGATGGAAAATGAATTACATCGATTTGCGAGGCTATAGTCTTCCGTTCACATGATCAACAGTTTTGTTTCTCATTTGATGGAATAAGAAATGGATATAGGTAATTACTTTAACATAATAATATATAAGTATATTTCATATAATTTTTTTATTATATAATCGTGGTTTTATAATATTTTAAAAGGTTTATGAAGAAAAATAATAAAAACACTCATTTAATAACGATACCTCATTTTCAGAAAACTTCTTTTGGTTTGAACAAAAATCCTTACTTGGTTATATTTATTACAAAAAATAGATCTATGATATTTTTAGGGAATTAAGGAAGTGATATTTGAGTGGTTTGGTTTAACTAAAAGGTTTTTGAAGTGTTAATAGGATATGATAGAGGTGTATGATCTAAATATAGATATAGATGCTTAATTAAAAGAGGTGGGGGGGGGGGGTGAATTATAGATTTAAAAACATTCATTTTTATCCTTAAGAATATATATGTTTAACAAGGTTAAACAAGATGGATTCAAAAACCCTGTTTTGTTCTTAACTAGGAAACTATCTTTCTTGGTATATGAAAATATGGATCCAATAAATAAACTTAAAACAAGTTTACATGGATAAAGATTCTACCTTAAAGCATATATAATCTTATTATATTAGATTATACAAGAATAAGATTGTATAAGAAAGTTGTAATTTTTTTCTTTAACAAAATGAAGTCAAATTAAAATCTTGTAACAAATACAAGTAAACACGTATAGGAAATATTTTAACCCAAATAGAAGGGTATCCAAAAACCATGGATAAAGGTCCCTTGATTTATACTTTCAAGAAAGTCTTTCATACCCACACCAGGGTAAGCCCTCGATAAGAATACCAGAATCGGTATTTTTATCCCTACAAGCCCTAGAACTTTAAGGTAGTCAACACCTCTATCTTCTTATCCCCATAAGCCCTATAACTTTAAGGTAGTTAGCACATATGTATAACTATCATCGAAATCCCTCGATTGTACACAACAACAATCAAAATCACACTAAGCAGGCTGAACAAAATGTTCACTGCTTGAACAAGTTGTTTATAACAATCGCACAAGGTAGGTTGTGTAGAACTCTAGCTGCACAAATTATCTATCTAGATTGTAGCACATCTTACACTTCTCAATGTCTCAACTTGTCAATGATTTTTAATTTTTTCAAATGGTTGGGTTAATTATAAGAAAAAATCCCAATGGTCATCTCCTCCTCCAACAGTCATATTTTTCCTCAAATTTCAGAGGGACCTGGACATGTATCACTTAGCCAACAGTTAGTTTAAAATCAATTGTATGACATCATTTCATTGTAACATAATCATGTGTAAGAATTTTTTTTAATAAAAACGTTCTTATGTTTAAGAAACTTATGTATAATAGGATCCGATAAAGTTGGAACAATATATTAAAAAAAATATGAAACATTAATAAGAATGAATAATCAGATTCTAAATATAATAGAAAACAGAGTCTGAATATGTATAGAAAAGGAGTCTGGTAAAATACAAATTTGGAGTCTGGTTTTGGATATAAATGGAGTCTGTATTTAGATAGAAATGGAGTATGATTTTATGAGAAATTGGAGTCAGAATTTCTAAGAATTCAGAGTCAGAATTTTTTAGAATTCAGAGTCAGAATTTCTGAGAATTCAAAGTCAAAATTATTGGGAATTCAGAGTCAAAATTTCTGATACTTATGAGTCAGAATTTATGAGAAATAGTAGTCATAATTTTTAGAATTTTGAGTTATAATTTCTTAGAATTCTGAGTCTGAATTTCTAAGAATTCAGAGCTAGAATTTCTGAGAATTCAGAGTTAGAATTTCCTAGAATTTAGAGTCTAAATTTAGGATGAAACAGAGTCTGAAATCAGATGGAATCAAAGTCTAAATTCAAGATGAAATAGAGTTTGAATTCAAATGGAATCAGAGCCTTAAAATAGTGAGACTTGTATTCTAAGAAACTATAAGGTTAGGAGGTTTAGATAAGGATCTGATTATTCTCAAGGTAATTCGGTCTTAATAAAAATATGGTTAAGCTTAGAAAAGGAACATTAAGAATATCAAAGAAAATAATTTTAAGGGTTAAGAAAATAAATTTCCTTATAGAAAAAAATAATCTTTAAGGAAAAAGTGTTTGTGATTTTCAAAACATAAAGGAATGGAAATTTCATAAGATAGCTTATTAACTTAACAAGAGGGTGACCTTTTATAAGTAAGGTGGATGACACACATGGATTTTTTGAAATGAAAAAGGTAAAACCACATTTTTCACAAGCCATAATGATGAAAGATAGTCCATTATATAATATAAAAGATATAATATCGATATATGTCCAGAAAATGAGTTCTATAAATGTTTTGAAATATTTTTAACCATTATCTTTTTAGTTTAACCCCCGGTAAACCCATTTTTACCTTAACCATGATAAATAATTTTTATTGTCTTTAGTATTCATCATAAATAAAAATTAAGTTAAACTTATTAGATAATATAAATTTTTATTTTTAAAAATATGTAATCCATTTTTCTAAATTCAACTCACATAAGTGGTAGAATTTTATTTAAAATTAAACTCTTTGATGTGATGAGAAAGTGGGTTTTCAAAGAGAAAATTTTCAAAAGTTTAAAACATTTTTATATCAAAATTAAAAATAAAATTTATTAAAATGATATAAATTAGATTAATAGATATATAATTTAACTAATTTTATATTTAAAACCATATTAAAACAATTAAATTTAAATTATTTAAAATAAATAATAATTCTTAATAAAAACCAGTATTCTTCATTATTCATCAAGAAATTTATCTTTTCAAAAAATTATCAAGACATCAATCCAAGATAATTTTTACATAATTATTTCAAAAAATAAAGATAATTTTTTCAAATAATTTTTTAGAAAGTGATAAAAATTAATTTTAAAATAAGTGCACAAATAGGGAAAAAACTGTTTTCTTTGAAAAATACGATTTTTTAGGAAACATTTTTTTTCATTCAAATTATTATTATTTTATTTATAATAAATAGATATCCATTGAATTTATTTTTTAAAATTTTAAAAAATAAAATTTTTATAATTAATTAGTACTTTTCATACCCTCTAATTTAATGACTAGTTTAAAATAGTATACTTTATTACAGTACATTTAGAGTCGGGGTTGCGTGTTTCGTAAGCTATCGAAAAGATCAAATTTGTTTAAAAAGAAATATATTCTAATGTATCAGGGTGTTATATTCTCATAAAATATTATTTTTTATGTCATATATTCTATATAACCCTATTTTATTCTTTTAAAATCTCATGGTGTTACATATGCACCTTATTTCCCATCAAATGGGAAGTGAGAGTATCACTCGTGCATATGTATAACTTATCATCTCCATGCAGAGATACAATTTATTTTTCATCACCATATTTTATGAATGGGTATTATAATGGTTTTAATATTTAAATATTATATTTATGAATCATTTATAATTCTTTAATGATAATATTAGGTCTATGTTCTTACCATCTAATCCTTTGGGAAATGATAATGTCACTCGTGTGTATGTGTGGACTACCACCTCCACGAAGTTATGTGAGTCGCTTTTCATTTATAATTTACTTGTATGGTAATTAGGATGGTTTTGATGAATATTTATTATATATATAACATAATAATGATCTTGTAAATGATAATTAATTTTTAACTTTTTTTCCTTCTATTGAAAATTGAAAACAATGTTCATGCAAACATACGACATACCATCTCCATGAACGATGTAATTAATTTTTCTATCCCTAAATTTTATGGATGAATATATATATATATATATATAATATAGGATACTTATACAATATTAAAATTTTGGTGATTAAGGAACTATGATAAAATTACAAGGACCGAAACCACCAAACCAAAACTTACATGAAAAACAATTCAATTATCACACGGAATAGTAATTTTAATAAATAATTGTTAATAAAATGGTCATAAAAAGTTAAAAGTAAAACATATATAGTTTGATAAATATTATTATGGTTATAGAAGAATATTTATAGTAGAATAATATTTTTTATACATGATTTATGAAAATGTACAAAGGAAGTTAGACATGAGGTAAGGGGTTTTATTTTACAATGTCATTGTTTGTTGGGATTATTTAAGATCAAATTATAATGATGAAATTTTATGATTGGCCTCTCAAGATAATTATGAATTTTATTATAATCTATTTATTTCATTAAAATACATGTTTTAAATTCATTTTCCTCACCTTATTTACTAAAGAGGCCAAAAATATGTTTTTAATAAAATATTACTTTATTTCTCTCTTTAGTTAGAAAAAAATAATTTTCTTTCATATCCATGTTTTCTAAAAAAATTAAAAAATATTTTCACTATTATCCAATGATTTTTTAAATCAATTTTACCCTTATTTTAGTTTTTAAAAAATGTTTAAAAATGAATCTTGTTTCTATTTCTAGAATGAGGTTCTTTTGAATTTCTTTTACTAAAATATGAAAAATGTTTTCTTTTAACTTATATGGATTGAATGGAATTTTCTGACATCATGATAGATAAAACTATTCAATATTCCTTTAAAAGTTTCTATTTTAATTTAAAAGAATTTTTTTTCTATAATATTTTGGAAATTTTTATATTTTATAAAGTATTTTCAAACTAGAGAGGTTATTTTTCTCAAAAATGTTTTGAATGATATTACCATTCATCAATGACAATCAAATTTGATGTTTTTTATGATTTAATGGGTATATTATACAAGGATACAACCCTTAATATTTATCTAGATGTTTTATATTTATAATGGAAAGAAGTTTGTGAAACCTGTTCATTTTCCATGGGTTATGCTATGATGAAATGTTAAAATGTTTGGGAAACCCATTCCTTTTCCATGGGTCATGCTATGCTGAAATTTTTATGAAACACATTTATTTTCATGGGTTATGATATGATGAATGGTTTATTATCTTATAGTACACATATGTATAATTTTCAATATGTGATGGGTGGGACCTATATCTCCCTTCAATGTATTGGTAAAAGATCGATATCTTATGAGATAAACCGGACTGGAATAGGGAGTGAACATAGTTTAGTATGGGAATTTGTCTACTATGGTAGTATTGGGAGAGAACCATGAATACTATGACGTTTTGGGAAGTAAACCCATTCTTCTATGATAGTATTGGAAAATATCCTCAAATATTAAGGAAATGATTTTCTATGGTAATGTGTATGACATAATTTTATGTCCTATGACTATATTATTCTCTCATAGATCATGTTCTTTGATTAATTTATGATTAATGTATTATAAAATACCAAGATTTATGAAATTAGTTGGTATTACAATCTATGATATGTAGGGTAGGGTTTTAAAATGTCTAGTTCATGTTTTCATAAGCTTTTTCTAATGTTATTATTATATGATCATTGATATATCCTTTGTTTACCCTTAAAAAGAATTACATATTACCCTTTCTTATGTTTCCTTTATTAGGTTATGAGGAAAGCTTTTATATATGATATTTTTGAGAAGTATTATAGTTATGGAGATATAAGTGGGGGATAATATAAAACTATTATAATCTAGTTTTTTATGTTTCTATGTTTCCAAAGATAATAGGCCTATATGATTCTTCTATAGATCATTATGTTATGTAAATAATATTTCTCTATTTAGAAGTAATGAAAATGTAAAGTTTGGGTCACTATAATTCACAACTAGAAATGAAGTCCCAACCTAAAAAACTATAAATAAGGAAAACAGAGATATCCCATCTCTTAATCTCCAAGTATGACCACTGAATGCAGTCAATGCACCAAAGTATTACTAAGCTCCACCAATGTCACCATTGATAATCTTGTCTTATGCATAAGACACAACATGTTTGGGAAAATTCCATATTGGGGTGAGTATAAACATACCTATTAGGATGCCTAAAAAAACAAAGTGAGACATTGAAAGATATAATAGAAGTAACATCAACCCATAATAAGAAAGAAATGAAAACTCAATACATATATATACTCATAAATATACTCATACGAGGGAGAAATGGTATCTCTGTATCCATATCCTAGATAAGTACAATGGGTCTGAATTTAGTTCTAATAGTTAATTTTAAAGGCCCATTATCAGGCGCAACCATGCAAGAATCTATGTGGAGGGGCGCAAACCTCACCGTTATGCTCCACAATTGAGGATCCACAACCCTAGTGGAGGACCCACTCCCATACCGAAGATCAAAGACAGGGGAGTACCACACCGTAGATAGAGGGCCCATTCCCCACTATAATGTTGAATATTACTAAATATATCTATATAAATAGTATGTGGGATCTGTGCCTTGGTACTACGTGGGAGTACTGACCTCAGAATCACACCAATGATCCAACCTTGATCACTACCATCATCAAGCATCGCTTAAAGAAACGTCATGATGGTATCAACTAAAATTATATCTCTAAAGCTACTATGAATCATGCATTTACATTTATACAAAAAAATAATCAGGATAAGATACTCATGGGACAAAATCTGAGTTCTAAACAAGGAGATATATAAGGTAGGAGAATCTGAGGGATGTAAATGACAAATACCTAGGGTCACACGTTATGTACCCTCACATTTCCACCTGGTCGTGTCCTTGAATTCACACATAATGTATGTCCATGTGGCACTACACAACATGTACACATGGTAATTGGTGTATCTTGGAAACCTAGGGCCCCACCCATACACCACGTCTCAGGCCTATATACATATTATCGTGCCCATGTGTTTGGGACAAGTTGGTTGGATGTTGTTTTTAGATGCTGAAAGAAGTTTGTGTTGAAAGTTTTATATTTTTTAAGAAAATTAATCCCCTTAATTGGTAAGTGTTGATGATAAAATGAAAGGAGAACTAGGATCAGAATATTAGATGAATTTTTTTAAAGAAGATTGATCAGTCTCTGAAGGATTTTTCTGGTTGAAAGTGCTTTTCGGGCACACCTTGGGTCCTATATGAAAGTTTCGATTGGTATGGGAGAATGAATCGAATCCCGAATGAAATGATACTAAATCTGATGATTCTTTTATATTTTTGTGTCTTCAATATCATAAGTTTATTGGAAAAATTGTAATGTAATATTTGGGAAATAAAAGTGGTGAAAATGTGTTTGGAACAATATGTTAGATGATGATATGCCGATCCTATTATTCTCAAAGTCATGATTACAAGAAGAAATTTTTGAAGGAAGAAAGGATGAGGAATTTAAATATGATGAAGTCAAAGTTTCAATAAAGCACTAACACTGATCCATCAGACTAACTAATTAATCGGACTATCCAATTCACTAAAAGAAACTACTCACATGATCAATCGTCAGTTGGAAAGTCTAGATGAAAGGAATTCATTGCTAACATTGGTCTATCGAATGAGGTGTGTCACTGATCTCTCAAAGGAACTCTAACACCTATCCATCAGACCCATTAATGGTTGTTAAATATAATGTGAGGTATAGAATTTTGTAACTTGGAATTATTGGTACTAATAAATAAAGAATACTAGGAGTTGTTGTGATTGATGATAAATGGGACTAGAGATCAATCAAAAATGTAGTGAACCATTTTCATAAAACAAAATAAATTTTGGTTTTTTCATTTAGTTCAAGAGAAAAGTAATTCATGTTTTATTTTCATTCAAGAGGATTGAGAGAAAAATAACTCTAACACATTTTCCAAGGAGGCTAAGGTTTATCAGAAAAAAATGACATCGATCTATCAAAAAGAAGTAGAAATCAATTCATCAGATAGAGTCTGATAATGATATATCATTAAATTTTGGACTTCATTAGACACCGCAACACCCCAATATTTCATAGTATGTCATCTCTTCAAAGAAATTCAACAACTTGTGTTACACGCAACACCGAGTTCGAGCGCACCACGACTTACCAAACTAGTCGTTCAAAAAGAGGTTATGAATAGTATTAACTGAATTTTGAATTTTATATACTCCATAAAATTTTAGAATCCATATTATGTGTTTATTTTTCATAATATAAGAACAAATTCATTTTTTTAGATAAAATAAGTATTTAAAAAAAAATGCAATTTTACTGCCTTTTAATGGAGAACCTTTTTAAAAGAAATATTTTACACTTTTATATATACAATTTAATGAAATTAAATTATTGTTTATAATCAGGACATAAAAATCTAGTTTGGATAAATTTTTGGTACTTTTCTGATAACTTTTATATTTTGATGAATAGTGAAAAATACTAAATTTTAATTAAAAAAAACTTTTTTAATCTAAATAATTTATAGTGATAAATTATACATTTGAGTGGTTTTAAAGTATCATTAGTTTATATTTTTATCATTTAATATAATTTAGGTCATTGGATGTAATTTCACATTTAAACTTGGCATAAACAAGTGTTAATCTTTTGATAGTAATTATTTCTTAAAAACACACTTTTTGTTTTGACAACATGAATTAATTTAAAATTAATTTCTTCCAATTTTGTGTTTTTAATTTTGAAAAATGGATTCCATATTTATAATCAGGAGGTCTAAGTTGTGTAAATAGACAACTCTTATTTTTAGACATTATAAATATTTACTTCAGTAAATATTTTATTTACCATAGTTAATGGGTAAATCTTGTAAATAAGGGTAAAAAATATTATTATAATAATTTTAAATTACCATAACATGTGTCATATTCCTATTGGTTGATACAAGTACGGACATGGTCATCCTTGGGTTGATTTTGGGACCACTTGGAGCCACTTGATGTTGATAATCACACATTATATTAATTAATTTAAAGTAAAGACAAAAATGATATAAACATATATCTTTTAGTAAAGAAATTTTTACAAGTTGTTATATAAGTTATATTTTCAACTATAAATATTAATTAGAAATATAAAAATATTTCATACATAATGGTATTTTATATATAATTTTTAGACATCAATAATTAAATTTATTTTTGACACAATGATGATGCAGTAATTACCTTATTAATGAAAGAATAAAATAAATGGTATTATAAATATTAAAATAAATATAATTTCAATGTTTTTATGACATACAAGAATTTTATATCTGAATATTACATGTTTGGGTTAATTAAATGTATCTTTTTCTATGTAATCAAGTTGTGATGACTATCAAAAAAACCAAATACTAAATAGTGTCAAAATTGACATAAATGAGTTTTTAAAACAAATATTATATTACTAAATTATATAATATTCCTAAAAATATAAGGTTCCGAAAAAGGGCTTAAATAATATTATATATGTAATTAATGAACAACTTGAGTTTCTCTTGGAAGTTTAGAGTATGTTTTTAACCATATAGTGTAAAAATACAAGAAGACACAATAAAAGTTAAATTATTTAACTAAGAGTTAAATCTAAAAGATAAGGTTAATATGGTGACCTAAACCTATATAAAACCTATTGGTTGAGTGGTTTTTTACATATACCCACCTTATACTATAAATAAATCATTTTTGATCCATTATAAACCGAAAATTATTTTATTATAAAATAATATTTCAAGCTTTTCCTAAAGTGACCCCCACCTCTCTTATAAAAGGGTACTTTCCCTTCTCTCAAAAGCACAAATCCAAATCAATTTGGATCAGAAAAACTTTTCCAAAATATCCTCCAAACTTCCCTCACATCAACATAGTGTCATTACTTTGATCAGAAAGCCAACTGAAGGAGCACTTTGGATCAACTCAAAAGGAAACACCCGAAGAAGAGGTAATAATTTCACCACCCTCTTTCAAGTTATTTTATTCTTCCACTTCCTCTTTCCTTATTGTTTATATACCAAAATAATAACTCCAGTACCTTATACAAACTATGAAGTTATTATAAATATGTTACAACCATATTAATTATTCCATCCATCCTATGAATGATAATGTCACCATGTGTGCGCACGTACGCTTTACCATCTCCACGCCATAGTTTAATTTGTTATTCAACACTATTTTGTTTGGATGGATATAATGATGAGTAATATATATATAAATAATGAAAATAATATCCTAATGTCTTTGTAAAATCAATATACCATCCAATTCCATACCTTTTAATCATTAAGGAAATGACATCGTCGCTCGTGTGTACGTACGGATTATCGTCTCCACAACGCGATGAGATTCATTTCTACATTTAACATTCAACGATGATTATAAAAATATATATTTTTAATAAGTATTTAATATATGAAATAATAATTCTACTGAATATATATATATATATGTATGTACTTATAGATATCTTATTCACTTCTAATTAATACGATATGAAAACGGAAACAACGTTTATGCGTACGTACGACCTACCGTCACCATAGATGGTGTTTTAAATTTTATATATCTATCTACTATACATATTTATATTCTAAATATATATGATATATAAATCATGATCTAAATGATACGATCAAGAATAACAAGTTAAAACACGTATGATAAAGAAAGCGATTATTACCCGAAATGTTAATTTAACAGGGAAATAATTATTAAATGGGTATTATAAAGTTCTAAATGAATAATGTATGATATAATAAATATGAATATGGTTATGGAATAATTTAATAACATAATATGGTCATTATACAAGAGGTTAAACATACCCTCGACCAAAGTAAAGTGCAAGGTAAGGGTTAATTTCACAATCTCTTTATTATCCGAGGTTGTTTTTACGTAAGTATCTACTGGGACATATTTATTATCCATGTCCATGTTTCACAAAATACTTTTCAAAGGGATTATTTTGAAGGGACTTTTTTTACTAAAACATCATTTTAAATGTTTTAAAGATTTAGTCTTCTAATCTATTCTCATTAATGTCCATGCTTTCAAAATGGTTTTAAGGATTTATTTATATAGACATGAATGTTTTAAAATGTCATTTCTTTTCAAAAGTTTCAAAGTGGTATGGGACAATTTGATTCTAAACTATCTTTTAAATGAGTTCCTTTATAAATTATGTGACTTTTAAATTATTTCATGAAAAAGGGATATTTCTCTCAAATATTTTTAATGATCATTTTAAACTATGTCAACATCCTTTATGGGATATTATTCTTGATCGAGGTTGATTTATTATGATAAAAATATTCCATATTATATTGAAGGTTTTGTGATATGTTTGACTGTGGATGTGTTATTTTTATAGCATTCATGTTTTATAGATAAATTATTGACATTTTGTATGCTAGTTTTAATACGAATTCTTTTGTTATGTTTAAACCTTTTCATATGAGGAATGAATTGGAATTAATAAGTGACGGGTGGAGCCCACTAAATCTCCTCGATGCATCGGTAGGTCTAATGAGACAAACCAGTGTCTTGGTATAAGGCCTTGAAAAAATCTTATTTTTAGTCTTGTCACAAGGCCTTGACTATGTGGTTATGAATTTTGCCATTATGAATTCCATTATTATTAAATTGGATATGGATATTTCATGTGATTATTTGACTAGTAGAATATCCATGTGAATAAGTAAATGACATTATTTGATTTATATTTTCCATATTATGCTGAAGTTTAAGTTTAAAAGGATTTTTTTAGTTTTACACATTGCCTTAAATGTTTATTCATATTTATGAAAGGATCTTCTATATTGTTATCATTACTGAGCATCTAAGCTCACCCCTTTCTTATGTTTTATTTTCCTAGGATTCCAAGATGTGTGTTATGATTGATAAGAAGAGTTAAGCTAGGGGATTAATGGCATTCTCAAAGGATCATTTATGTAGTGTTTTATTTTCTAATGTGTAATGTATCGTTCATGTATGTAATCTATTTTCCAAGACTGCTGAGCTGATTGGTCTTTTGGTACTTGATTCCTTGAAATCATGCCTATGTATTAAAATAATGCACTGACTCTAGGCTTCTGGGGTCAGGGTGTTACAGTTGGTATCAGAGAAAGTTTAGAAACAACCTTGGAAATAGATTTAGATAAATGCTGATTAGATAACATAACCCTAAGAAATACTTTGAGGATTAGTATAGAATAAATTCCTAGAATTTTGGTAATGTAGGGATTTTGTGTATTTTCCAATAAATACATCCATGTTTGGATACGATCAGGTAGAGGCGGCTCTAGAACAAATGTACCTAGGAGTGAAAACTCTGACAAGGAGTTTCAGGCTAGACCCTGGGTATCCTAGTACATGACAATGAGCCTTGCTACACTCTTCGTTATGACACTCTTGGGGGATATTCTTAGGATAATTCACATTTTCATTACAAGACATTTAGAAGGATTTAGGAGTAAATACTTCCTCAAAGAAAACATTTTATGATTATAGATTATATGCATAATCTTTTCAATTTACATTAGTTATTTTACAAGTTTGGAATTATGCATTGCGATTCATAAACTAACCTAGTGTATGCCATTGTTTAGAAATGGAACCTTGTAGAAGGAATTAGAATTCCAGTAATACACTTGATTGAAAGATTAAGAAGGATCATATATTTCATGGTATTAAGCCAACATTTAAAAGAGAAATATTCTCCCAAATATTCTCATCATATGAAGAAATAGTATCATGTGTTAATAAGATAAGTAAATAATTCTCCGAGTCCTACGGCTTTGAAGGTAAGCAAGAGAAGAAAAGGATGGTAGAGAAAAAGATGGATAAAGGGAAGAGTGGGAAGAAGGATTTTTCCATATGTGATAAATATGGAAAGAATCACCTTGGTAAATGATTTAAGGGAATGAGAGTTTTTTATAAGTGTGGAGAAAAAGGACACTAAGTACGTGATTGCAAGGGTAAGAAAAACGTTTCAATTATCCAATGCTTCATCTGCAAGGAGTTGAGACACTACACAAATCAATGTCCAAATCATCAGAGTATACCCCAAATACTGCTATTGGATAATAATCAAGTTATGATACTAACGAAGATGAAGAGGAATGATTAGATTTCTTATGTTGTTTAAGTATTGTGTCAATTGATTATTGTATTAATGATGTACATGTTGTAATAATTATAAAGTATATAAGGATTGTAATGCAATACAATTTCATCAAGGACTTGTGATTATATGGAACCAAGAAATGTGACTCAATAACATGTTATTTTTTTTGGAAAATATATGGTCAAGAGAAAGATAAAACATAATATGGTTCTGATACCGAGGTAGTAATTTTGGAATAATATACGATTGATTTGGATAAATTATATTGGATATTCTTGACTACCTTGAAACTGATTAAAGATTTTTATATTCCATCACTGTTGGAATTTACAACATTTTTGGATTGAAGGAGTGCATCCAGTATTCTATAAGGAATAAGGGAGCATGAATGTAATCAATAAGGTTTTATGGTAATTCAGGGTGTTACATTGTTTTAAAAAATACATGATGAAGGTATTTATATGTTATTACATGGCAAAAAGGATCTTCATTGGGTTTACCTTATAAATTTTGGACTGTGAGTTTGGACAGAATTATTTTGGATAAGTATAAAGGTTAGAATCGATTAAGTTTGAAAATGGATAATATTGTTAAGGTTAAATCATTTATTGAGATTATTTTTGTATTGTCCTAAAAAGGACAACCCGGAGGTCGGGAGATAACCCGTCGCGTCCGACAAGGCTGCGAGACTTGATCCCGCAACTAAAGAGCGACAAAGGTCGATCACTTACCACTGGAATACATGATGTACTATTTTATATAATATAGTGTTTTAATAGTCTGACAAATGAACTATAAATTCATTATTTTTGGAACCCTATACAATTAGGATAAATAGAATATTTTTGAATTCTATTGTCTTTTGGAGTGAAAGATGAGTTTGCGGTAGGAATTAGTTGAAGGATGAAACTCTACTTGTCAAGTATATTTTTTACTTTTATTCTATGAATAAATTAATTATTAAACTTTAGGGAAGGGATCTTAAAACCAAAAATGAGTTATCCTAATACCTTATGTTTTTTTGAACTGATGATATTTTAAATCATCATAGATTGATGGCTTTGAGGTCATTAATTTTACACATGTTTGTGATTGATGTCCTCAATAAATCCCTATAAATATTTAAATTTTCCCTCCAATTATGTGACTTAATTTTATACCAATTCTCTCCTAATCGAGATCATAATTTGGTGGTGACTTTTCATTTCCCTATCCCTCTTATTAAGAATAAATTTTATTAACCCAATTTCCGATGTGGGTTTTCCACAAATGTATTTTTCTATTTTTAACTGTTTATTTTCGAAGAAAAATTTGAAATTGAGAAGATGAAATTTATTTAAGTAGGGGAGAATGTAACACCCCAAGATTTCATAGTACATTATCTCTTCAAATAAATTCAATAACTTGCGCTACACGCAACACTGAGTTCGAGCGCACCATGACTTACCAAAATAGTCATTCAAAAAATGGTTATGAATAGTATTAACTCAATTTTGAATTTTTTATACTCCATATAATTTTATAATCCATATTATGCATTTCTTATACATAATATAAGAACAAATTCATTTTTTTCATATAAAAGAAGTATTTTAAAAAAAACGCAATTTTACTGCCTTTTAATGGTGAACCTTTTTTAAAACCAATATTTGTCACTTTTATATATTCAATTTAATGAAATTAAATTATTATTTAGAATCAAGACATTAAAATTACGTTTGGATAAATTTTTGGTACTTTTATGATAACTTTTATATTTTGATGAATAGTGAAAAATACTAAATTTTAATTAAAAACATCTTTTTTAATTGAAATAATTTATAGTGATAAATTATATATTTGATAGGTTTCAAAGTATAATTAGATTATATTTTTATAATTTAATGTAATCTAGGTCATTGGATGTAATTTCACATTTAAACTGGACATAAACAAGTGGTAATCTTTTGATAGTTATTATTTCTTAAAGACACGCTTTTCGTTTTGACAATGGGAATTAATTTTAAATTAATTTCTGTCACTTCTAGGTTTTGAATTTAAAAAAATGGATTCCATATTTGAAATCAGGTTGTCCAAATTTTTTAAAAAGGTGACTTTTATTTTTATACATTATGAATATTTACTTCAGTAAATATTTTATTTACCACGGTAAAAGGTTAAATATGGTAAATAAGGGTAAAAAAATATTATTATAATAACATTAAATTACTATAACACGTGTCCTATTCCTATTTTTTGATACATTTCTGACCATGGGAATCCTTCATTATATTTTGGGACCACTTGGATACACTTGTGAGTGATAATGAAACTTTATATTAATTAATTTAAAGTAAAGACAAAAATGACATAAACATATATCTTTTAGTAAATTTTTTTTAAAAGGTGTTATAAAAGTTATATTTTCGACTATAAATATTAATTAGAAATAAAAAAATATTTCCTAAATAATGGTATTTTATTTATAATTTTTAGACATTAATAATTAAATTTATTTATGACACAATGATGATGCAGTAATTACATTATTAGTGAAAGAATCAAATAAATGGTATTATAAATATTAAAATAAATATAATTTCAAAGTTTTTAGGATATACACTAATTTTATAGGTGAATATGACATGTTAGGATTGATTCAATGAATCGTTTTCGAAGTAATCTAGTTGTGATGACTTTCACAAAAACCAAATACTAAATAGTGTCAAAATTGACATAAATGAGTTTTTAAAAGAAATATTATATTATTAAATTATATAATATTCATAAAAATATAAGGATAGGCCAAAGGGATTAAATAACATTATATGTTTCATTAATGAACCACTTGAGGTTCTCTTGGAAGTTTATAGTAAGTTTATTAACCATATAGTGTAATAATAAAATAAGTCACGGTAAAAGTTAAACTATTTAACTAAGAGTTAAATCTAAAAGATAACGTTAATATGGTGACCTAAATCTATCTAAAAAATATTGTCTGAGTGGTTTTAGAGACATAACCACCTTATTATAGAAAAAAATTATTTTTGAGCCATTCAAAACCGAAAATGATTTTATTATAAAATAATATTTCAAGATTTTTCTAAAGTGACCCTTACCTATCTTATAAAAGGGTACTTCCCCTTCTCTCAAAATCACACATCCAAATCCATTTAGCTCGGAAAAACCATGCCAAAATATCCTCCCTACTTACCTCACATTAACCTATAGTTATTACTTTGATCATAAATCCAACCTAAGGATCTATTTCGATCAACTAAAAAGGAAACACCTAAAGAAGAGGTAATAATTTCACCACCCTCTTTCAAGTTATTTTCTTCTTCCACTTCCTCTTTCTTTGTTATTTCAATAAAAAAATAATAACTCCAGTGACTTATACA
Source organism: Viscum album (assembly GCA_963277665.1). Taxonomy (NCBI): domain Eukaryota; kingdom Viridiplantae; phylum Streptophyta; class Magnoliopsida; order Santalales; family Viscaceae; genus Viscum; species Viscum album. The sequence goes on along the minus strand of OY728121.1, from coordinate 648,236,317 downwards.
TAATTTAATGTTATTATAAATATGGTACAACCATATTCATTATTCTATCCATGCTATGAATGATAAAGTCACCATGCATGCGTACATACGACTTATCGTCTCCACGCCGTGGTGTAATTTGTTATTCAACAGTATATTATTTGGATGGATATACTTATGAGTAATATGTATATAAAAAATTAAAATAATATCCTATTGTCTCTATAAAATTAATATACCATCCAATTCAATACCTTTTAATCATTAAGGAAATGACATTATCCCTTGTGTGTACGTACGGCTTACCGTCTCCACGACGCGATGCGATTCATTTCCACATTCACCATTCAACGATGATTATAAAAATATATATTATTAATAAGTATGTAATATATGACATAATAATTATACTTAATATATATATATATGTACTTACATATATCTTATTCACTTACTTCCATTCAATACGATATAAAAACAGAAACAACGTTTGTGCGTACGTACGACCTACCGTCTCCATAAACGGTGTTTTACATTTCATATATCATCTACTATAAATATTTATATTCTAAATATAGATTATATATAAATAATGTGTTATATTTTAGAATTATGTAAATCATGATCTAAATGATACAATAAAGAATAACAATTTAAAACACGTACGACAAAGAAAGCGATTATTACCCAAGATGTTAATTTAACATGGAAATCATTATTAAATGGGTATAATTAAGTCATAAATAAATCATGTATGATATAATAAATATGAATATAGTTCTAGTATAATTTAAATATATACTATGGTCATTATACAGGAGGTTAAATATACCCCCGACCAAAAGAAAGTGCAAGGTAAGGGTTAATTGTACAATCTCTTTATTATCCGAGGTTGTTTTTACGTAAGGATCTACTGGGACATATTTATTATCCATGTCCATATTTCATAAAAGAGTTTTCAAAGGGATTATTTTTAAAGGACTTTTTTTACTAAAACATCATTTTAAATTTTTTAAATATTTATTCTTCTAATTCTTTCTCATTAATGTTCATGTGTTCAAAATGGTTTTAAGGATTTATTTATATGGAAATGAATGTTTTAAAATGTTAATTAATTTGAAAGGTTTCAAAGTGGTATGTGAAAATTTGATTCAAAACTATCTTTTAAATGACTTCCTTTATAAATTATGCGACTTTTAAATGATTTCATGAAAAAGGGATATTTCTCTCAAAGAATTTTACTGATCATTTTCAACTATGTCAATATACTTTATGGGATATTATTGTTGATCAAGGTTGATTTATTATAATACAAATATTCCATATTGTATTGAAGGTTTTGTGATATGTTTTACTGTGGATGTTTTATTTTTATACCATTCATGGTTTATGGATAAAGTATTGACTTTTCGTATGCCAGTTTTAATACGAATGTTTATGTTATGTTTAAACCTTTTCATATGAGGAATGAATTTCACTTAGTAAGTGACGGGTGGAGCCCACTATATCTCCTCCATACATCAGTTGGTCTCATGAGACAAACTAGTGTCTTGGCACAAGGCCTTGATTAAATCTTATTTTTAGTCTTGGCACAAGGCCTTGACTATGTGGTTATGAAGTCTGGAATTATGCATTCCATCATTATGAAATTGGCTATGGATGTTGCATGTGATTATTCAAATAGTATAATATCCATGTGAATAAGTAAATGGAATTATTTGATTTAAATTTTCCTTATTATGCTGAATTTTAAGTTTAAAAGGATTTTGTTTTAGTTTTACATAGTGCCTTAAATGTTTATGCTTATTTATGAAAGTTTCTGCTATATTGTTATCCTTACTGAGCATCTAAGTTCACCCCTTTCTTATGTTTTATTTTCCTAGGATTCCCAGAAGTGTATTATGATTGATAAGCAGGGTTAAGCCAGGGGATTAATGGATTTCTCAAAGGATCATTTATGCTGTGTTTTATTTTCTAATGTGTAATGTAACGTTCATATATGTAATCTATTTTCTAAGACTTCTAAACTGATATGTATTTCGGGACATGATTCCTTGTAATCATGACAATATATTAAAATAATGCACTGACTTTGGGCTTCTGGGGTCAGGGCGTTATAGATGAAGTCTTAGGAAAATATGAACAATTGAAGAAAAATAGTTTTTTTGAAGAATTTTGCAGATGTGTATTAAAGGGGGTTTTTGAAAGATACATAATTTTTAATAATATTTATGGAATAATAAATTAAAAATATCAATTAGTATGAAGCATTAAGATGGAATGTCATTTTTCTATTTTATTTTTAAGTTGGTATAGAGAATCATATTGAGAATCATTTAGTTCTGATGTGTTTTTAAAATGGGTCAAGGCCATCAGAGTGATCATTTGTTCCCATCATAATTAAGGCATCATCAGAATGAAGAATTGTATCATACTGAAGAATGGTTTGAAATCTTGATAGAATATTTCAGTTGAAGTTTTGATAGGTTTTGATAAGTTTTTATAATAATCAAGAAGAGTTGAGAAGTGATGAATAAGTTAAATACATTGCCAAAATTATGGTGGAATTTTAGTTTTGGAAATTTAGTTGACAATGAACACTTTTCAGATTCCCACCCATACCACTTTTTGTGAAACAATAAATAAAAGTGTATTGTACTTTCTGACACTTTTACTATTCACGCATTAAGAGAGAGATAGAGTGATGGAATATTTATAAGAGAGAATAAGTTTTTTATAGATTTTTCCAAAGGAGGATTTATAGATAGAAGAAGAAAAAGAATGGATTATTGGACCAGACCAAAAAATTGGTAATAATGTTTTATGTAATGTTTGAAGTGTTTTAGAATTTTTTCCAAGGTACATTTTCTTATCTATTATCCAGACTAAGGTATCATATAGGAGAATCCGACTGAACCATCTGACTGAGTTTTTTATGAAGTCAAAAAGTGAAGTACTTACTTGATGTTGGGTAGGAAAGTGAATATTTTTATTTAAAATAATTACAATGTGGAAGTTGAGAAGGAGGTATAATAATATGGTTGGAACCAAATGGGGATGTTTTATTAACTTGTCACACAAAATTTTTTTACACCATTTTTTCTAGAAGAATCACATTCACTATTGTACTAATCATAGTTATATAAAATCATAAGGCTATATCCTACTTGTTGTTTCTACAAAAAGGATTATTTTCTAGTGGATTGCGTGGTATTGGATTAATTCCAAACCATGATAAAGATGTAGCTACTCTTATCTAGAATTTAACCTTGTAAATTCTTTTTTTCTTGTGGATGTGTGATTGTTTTGATTTTAGAAAAGTAATAGATATTTAACAAGAGGTGAAGGTTGTATCAAAAGAAAGAAAATATAAAATAAAAAGATATAATAGATTCACCCTCCCCCTCTCAGTGACACATTGATCATGATTGTGCCTTCTTAAGTGGTATTATAGTGAAAGTTCTATTTTTTGACTATTTATTTAAGTGTTTGAAGAGAATTTGTTTTGTAAAATATGAATAGTGTGAACAATAACGGTATTCTAGTATCTTATGGGAAGAAATATCATATCTGTAAAGATATAATATTTCCATATCTTATGTCTCTTTGGTAGTATGTTTTTGAAGCCACTATAGATGGATTTCCTCCGCTTGATGAGAAAGTTCATATAACATCTATGGAAAATAAGAATATGGAGAATTATGGAAGAGCTAAGAATTATTTAATCTCATTACTTTCTAAAAGTGAGTTTCTTAGAGAGTACGGTGTTTCTACTATCAAAGTTATCTGGGATAATTTGAGGATTATTCATGAAGGAAATAAAAAGGTGAAGAAATCCAAGTTAAAAATTTGGAGGCTGAAGTATGAAGATATCAAAAATGGGTGAGTATGAATCTATTAGTGACTTCTTTACAAGGGTGAGTGATATTTTTAACACTACTAGATGTCTCCATGAAATGTTCAAAGACTCAAATAATGTTGAAAAGATCTTTAGAACACTTATTGATAAGTTTGATGAAAAAGTTTTATCTTTGGAGGATAGATATTATAAAATTATCTATTTGGATGATCTTCATAGTAATATTATTACTTATGAAATGAGAAGGGATAAATTTATGAAAGGAAAAGCAAAATATTATAGGGAAATTTCCTTCAAGTCTATCGAGAAGGGAAAGTCTAAGTACAATCCTGAAGAAAGAGTTAGTGATTTTGAATCTAAAAATGAGGTATGTAACAATCATTATGATTTTTTATCATTGTTTTCTAAAAATGTGAAAAGGGGTACATGAAAATATAATTGGAAAATTCCCTTGAAATGTTTTTAATTTAGATCTATTTGACACTTTTATATGAATTATCCTAGAAGAAATAAAGAATAATATAGTGGTGAAGATGATATAAGTTCAAGAAAAACTTGGATAAAATAGGGTGACAAGTCAAAATCTTATTCCAGTGGAAAATTTGAATGGTATTTAAATAAAAAAAGATAAAATTTCTGTCTAAAGAAGTTAAAGAGGAAGATAGTGATGTTGAAACTGAAATGTTTGCTAAGGTATATAGAGAAAATACTTTCATTACAATAATTAATAATTAAGAGTTTGGAAGTAGTAGTTCTAAAGAAGAAGTGAATGAGCTTGAATTTCATCTAAAGAGAGACCTTGTGGAATGATCGTAATGCATTTGACCCCAGCACCACTCCATGGATTGCGGGAGGGGGGGGGGATTTTAATGTCATCGCAGACCCAGAGGAGAGGAAGGGTAGAGGCCCTTTTAACAGGAAGGCCAGTCTCAAATTTTCCCAATTTATGGAGAGAATGGGTCTTATAGATCTTGAGTAATTATGTTATCATTTTACATGGTGTAACAATCAATAAGGGAATGGTAGGTCATGGATCCATTTAGATAGATTCCTATCCAACATGCATACAATATATACGTATTCCAATACCCATGTAACACACCTACCACGTGGAATATCGGACCACTCCCCGCTCCTGAATTATTTATCATTCAGGCACAACCAGCATGTTCGGTTTTGTTTCTATCAGCACTGGGAAAACTCCCCTGGATACAATGATTTGGTGAGATACTCCTAGAGTGATCCTACCTAGGGTCAAACATTGTTATCATGTCACAAAAATTAAGACGGATCAAACCAAGGTTATCGTTGTGGTTGAAGGAAATTTCTATATCAGATAGAGACTTGAAAGTAACCCTGCATGAAGTTGATCAACTTGAAAGGTTTCTCGAAGAGTACTGGGATGAACAGATCTTTGAGGACCTATCCATTAGGAAAGTGATTCTGGAAGACATGCTTTTGAGACACGAGTGTTAGGTCAGCGAGGATGTAAGGATTAAGTGGATCAAAGAGGGTGATAGGAATACTGCGTATTTTCATGCTTGTATAAAGGAAAGGAGAAGATGATTGAAACTAAACATTGAGCTAGAGGTTGGGTCTTATACCGATGACAGGGAGGTGATAGGGGTTTTGGCTAGTTCCCACTTTTGTTACCTACTTACTGGACCCAACTCACATTTTCCAAATGGGTATCTAGGAGGAAACAAAAGCCTTTTTTTAGGAATCCAACCCAACTTTTCTTCTTGTGACAATGAAGCCTTGGGAGTCATACCTCAAGGGGAAGAGATTCTCAATGCCATGATGATCCTAAATCACGATAGTGCGGATAGTCTAGATGGGTTCCCATGATCCTTCTATTGAGATTCATGGGAGACTGTGAAAGTCAATTTAACTACATCTATTTAAGACTTATTTTGGGGTGGTCCTCTACCATGAGATTAATGTTCTACATCTATTGTGCTTATCCCCATGTCCCAATACCCTAATTCTATTGAACACCATCAGCTAATTAGTATGTGTAACATCCCATACAAGATCCTTTCTAGTATAATTGACGCTCATATATCCATTCATCTTCCCAAATCGATCTCTATAGAACAACATGGATTCATGAGGGGGTTCTCCATCTAGGAGAGATCGATTTGGCCTAGGAAATGATCAGGGATATCAAATTAAAATCTTTCAGCTCTAATATGGTGATCAATCTTGATATGAGAAAGGACCAAAATCAAGTTGAATAGAGATTCATCAATAATTTTTTTGAGGAATGGGCCTATCTCCTTAGAATATTGATATTCTCTTTCACTGCTTTAGCTCATCTTGGATGTAGATATCTTTTATGGGTAAGACTTTCGGCTTCTTCAAAGAAACGCAAGGTCTTCGGTAAGGGGATACCATCTCCCCGAGTATTTTTGTAATTTCTTAGGATGTTCTCAACCACCTCATTCTATACAGTATTAGCAGTGGTGAGATCCTCTCATACTGCAGAAGGATGCGATTCCCATCCATGTCACACCTCATGTTCATGTATGATTCAATCATCTTCACTAATGCATTGAATAGGTTAGTGTGGGTCTTGAACAAAGTATTGGAGGAGTAAAACTATTAGAGCGGTCAGGTTATCAACAAGAAAAAGAGGCGCCTCTACATTTACCATAGTTGCTCTACCAGCTGGTTCCTTAATGTGATTTACTCTCTGGGCATGTAGAAAGGTGATATACCCATGGTGTAACTAGGAGACCTTCTTCCATCGAATATGTTTTGTATTCGTGACTTTGGCCCTCTCACCTCCAGAATCACAAATAGGGTTCTCCATTGGAATAATAGATAGCTATCCTTCAGGGGAGGATTATGCTGGTTAACAGTGTACTATTGGACACTCCGGTTCACATTTTATCTTCCTTCAAAGTCCCCAAATGTGTTATACAAAATATGGATAAAGTTATCATTGGTTTTATCTAGGACCCAATGTATGAGGGTAGAAGGCATTGGGACTCTTGGAGCAATATGATGAGGACTATCAATGAAGGTGGCATTAGCCTCTAGAGTCTTAACGACACCCTTACCAACATGCATCAAAAATTGGAATGGGAGGTGCTGGAGCAACAGACCTTATTGGGGAGGACTATATACAACTATTACGTGGGGGACTGGGATGCAAGGGATGGCCACGTCCCTCCCCTTTGGAGTAAGATAGGGCCCCTCGTTACCTCTCTCTAACCCCATTCTCTGTGGATCGTAGGGACTGGTGATGTTTCATTCTAGCACAAAAATAGGTGTGGGGAGCCCATTGTATTCCCCGGATGCCCTGATATAGATATATCCTTTAGAGAGTCCAACCTCCATCTGTCATTCATCAATTTTTTTCTTGATAGAGACCAGCTGGAATTGTTCCATATCATTGAGCTGACCTCAACCTTAGATAGATATGTGTTTAACCCGTCTCCCTCAAGCTCTTTCACGATCGAGGATTATCTTCGGGTCCACTCTATGCAGGCCATATGGGATGAGTGGAATAAGTTTCTATGGGAAAGGAACATTCCCACAAAATATAACTTTCTCACCTAGAGAATCTAGCACAAAGAAGTCTGCACTGAAGAGAATATTAAGCAGTGTAGTGTTATCATGGTGTCCAAGTGTGTCTGTTGTTGGAGGCATAAGGAGGAAAGCTCGGGTCACCTTTTCATTGAGAGTGAATGGGAGAAGGAGGTTTGGTAATTTTTTGATGAGTTCAATCCTTTTTCCATTCGTGGCATGGATGAGCAACCCTTTCTTGTTCACTAGTTCCATGGATCAGGGGAGGATGGTCCAGAGAGAGGGGCACACACCTTAGTTTTTCATGCTGGATGTTGGTGTTTGTGGAAGGTGTGAAATAAGTGGTTTTATGATGGGGTGGCTTAGTCTGGAATGTTATTATTAGTAGAATAAAAAACCTTCTTATTGATATGGTTAGGTTTCATAGCCCATAGAGGGAGGATCCTACTTTTTAGAAGTTTAAAAATGATTCCAATGATACATCTTCCTTCATCTGTATAAATACTGGAAAATGGGTTTGATGGTGACCTCCCCTACTGTTCTTAAAGATCAACATTGATGGATCGTGTGTTTCAAGAATTATTCATGGCGGGGGATTGTCTACGATAGATTTGGATCAGTCATCCCAACATTTTCAATCCAGCTGGGCCAAGGCACATCGCTTCTTACTGAGGCTAATACCATACTGACAGGTTTCAAAGTTTATAAGTAGATGGGTTTGGATCCATATAAAGATGAATATAAATCTATGCTGGTTCAAAATGCACTTCATGGTCTCACAGATATCCCTTGTTCTATTGATTATGTCATCTGTAAGTGTTGCAATATACTTGACATTAATACTATAGTTCCTCACACCTGGTGGGAGGTGAATATGGTAGCTAATTACATGGTCTCGCTTGACATCCCCAGCTCGGAGAGATTATTTTTTCATAACCTACATAGCTTGAAACCAATATAGATTAGCATCATAAGAGGGGACACCCTCAGTCTTCATCATTTTAGACCCCCATAGTCTTGTTTCCCCGGACCTAATTTTGCGGGCCTTGTGTGTACTACTTTCTCTCCCTTGAATAAATAATTTACATGATGATATTATGGAACAATAATGAATGTATTCCAGAAGATAAATGTAACGACCCGAAATTTTGAATAAATCTTGTTTCCTAATTTTATGTGTTATTTTATTTTATTTTTATACTCAACAAAAATGTTTCATTTGATAACATGAGTATAATTAAAATGATACCATTGGTTTTTGACTGTTATATGACCATTGGTCTATATGACCGCTGGAAACTAAACGTTTTGATTATTGTCTCTAAATACAAGTAATCTTGGTTAATTAATATAGAAAGAAGATTCGATGGCCTCACCCAGTAGTCTTGGACCGATCGAATCCCATCTAACAGAACTTGGGAAGGAGGTAGCACCACTGGGCTTTGCTCTGGACCAAACCCAAGCTGAACTTCATCGTGTGAAGCTAGAACAGGATCGCCTTCGCGAGAAGTTCAAACTGATAGAAATTACTACTCGTGCGATGTTGGCCGAGCCTCCCTCGGATTCTCTAACCTTAGCACACCTTACACTTAGGTCCTATGCTGGTGTGATAAGGGGCTATGTAAGAAGACCGTAACTGCCTTGTGTAATCCTTTGTTTTAAATAAAAATTGGGATTTCTTCTTATGATGAAGTTTATGAATTTTCAAATGACCAGATAAATATAGTATGCATATTTTTGATGAATTTTAGAGAAAGGATATTTTAAAAATGTTTATGTAAACCTTAAATAAATAAAAATGTGTAATGATTTTCAAAAAATGATCTTCTAAAAATATGTTCAGTACGGAATTTAGAGTCTAATAAGATCAACTTAATTTTTGATGAATAGTAAATTATGAATAGTGATTTTATGCTTAGGATTAGTAATGTGACCAAATGGATTAGTAATCTCACTTAAAGAAAGTATTAATATAATCTAGGCACCTTGATTAAGTAATTTGATTCAATAAAATGGTTAAAAAACGGTTTCATAAATTATTATTCAAGTATTAGTTTTTTCGGGTGAATAGTGTTTTTTAATTAAAAATTAAATTAAAAATATTTAGAAAATTATTTTTATAAAATGGATTTCATTTTTGAACTCAGAGCATCGATATTATGTTAAGGTAATTTTTGGGGATTTTTCTAAAAAAAATGAATTTTCGGTGAATAGTGTATTTATTTAAAAAAATAAATTAAAAATATTTAAAAAATTATTTTTTATAAAATTGAGTTCATTTTTGAAATCAGAGCATTGATATTTGGTTAAGGTGAAATTTTGATATTTTTCTGAGAAAGTTGAATTTTCAGTGAATACTAAAAATACTGTTTTAGGGTTTCGGTATGTTTAATGACATCATAACTGTGTCATGATGATGTCATGAGATAATTTAAAGGATGTTCGACTAAAGAGGATGAATTATTGTGTGGGGGTCCCCATGTGGCCTAACTTTATGGGAAGTACCATGGGAGGGCCCATGCTTTTGAGAAAACCACTTTTGAGGTGTCCCTTGGCCATTAATGCATTGTCCCCTCACTTTCCCTATAAATACCAAGCCCTCCTCTCATCTTTTCGACTCCAAAACAATCCTCAAAGAAGTTATGGTCTCCTTACCTCCCAAGGAGTCCTCCCAAGGTGCCCCCAATCCCTCAAGGTTCCAACCTTTTTGTTTTAAGAGTTACGTTTTAAGGTAAGGGATCCGACCTCTCTCTTTCTTTTCAAGTGATCTCTTTTATGTCATTTCTTTTATGCTCCATGTTCTTATGTTGGAGGATGTTCTTTTATATTAATTATACTGTCCTTTTTATGTTCATATGATGAGAGAACCCCTCTTACTCTCATCATTTCATTTTATGAATGTTTAAGTGGCGCCGTTAGGTTGCGAAATTTTTTTTAACGGATTCTTTCACCCTTCTCAATTTCAAGTTCTATTTTCTTGTCAAGTCTTTGAAGTTCATTTTTATTATGTTGGGGTATGATCTCTATATCTATCATACTGAAATCTTATGTTCATATGATGAGAGACCCTATTTGATCTTGTCAATTCATTTTTTGAAGCTTAAGTGACGCCGTTAGGCTGCCGAATTTTTAAGGGGATTCTTTCACCCTTCTCATTCTTTTCAAAGTTCTACTTTCATGTAAAGTATTTCAAATTACTTTTTATTGGGGTATGATATCTATATCTATCATACTGAACTCATATTTTCACATGATGAGAGACCCTATTTGATCTTTTCAAATCATTTTTGTTGAAGTTTAAGTGACGCCGTTAGGCTGCCAAATTTTCATAAGAGAAATCTAATTTTTGTCTTCCTTCCATGTTTTTCATTTCAAATGGTATGTCATTAAAATTTCATTACCATGTTCATATATCCTTCTAATTCTTCCCCTATAATGTTTTATGGGTCATTTATGAATGTTGGACCCATGTCCCCTCTCTTTTCAATGTTTTCTAAAACCCCGAAACATAGCCGTTATGCTGCAGAATTTTTGTCTCAAAATGCCTCTCTCTTTTCTCAAAATTATTTTATGTTATAAAGTGAATACTCAAAGCTCTTATTTCTACAGGGGTATTCACATATATATCAAAATGTTCTATTTTAAATTCTGGGATTTACATACATGAGACCCACTCTCCCCTTCCGTGGGTTTAAAGTGACGTAAAGATCATGTCTTTAAAGCAATTTTTAAAATGTTATGATTATGAAATGAAACCCATTTATTTTATGCTATATGGGTTATTTATGAAATGTTTTATGATGATATATGTGGATCACATGATAATAAAGGCAAATTTAAGGGTGCGCCCTGATAGCGCTCCAATGCATTGGGTAATGATGTAACCACTAGAGATTACAATTTTCACGATACCTTGGTGAATAACCTTGGTAATTTTCAAATGACACCTTGGGGATGGAACTTGGTGATATGTTCATGATTGTATATTTTAAATGTTGCAGCCACATCTTCAAGTTATGAAAAATTTTATTTTTATTATGATATATCTCATGATTTCTTTCTCATGCCTTAAAGTTCTTTTCATGACCTTATTGAAGTATCTCAAGTTCACATGTAAAATGTTTCTCTTGTTTTCCTTACTGGGCCTTCTGCTCACCCTTTTCTTTTGATGTTTATTCCCAGGTTATGAGATGCAGTAATGAACCTAGGATGAACATGAGGAGAAGCCTTTCAAGTTTTTAAGAATAATGTTTTATGTTTTCATGTTTTAAGTTCCTGGTTTCCAAGACACTAAACCTTAAAGATCCTCGGTTTTGTAAAAATGTAATGAAAGTTTATGTGATAAAAAGGAGGGATGCTATAGTTGGTATCAAAGGATGGTTTAGTTATTTGTGGAAATTGGGATATGAAAACTCTAGGAAGAACCCTATAGAAAAGTTAAAAAAATAGGAAATCTTCCTGGTATTTTGGTGAGTATTGAGTAAGGGGTTGCCAAGCAAATACATCCATGTCTGGATATGAGCAAGTAGAGGTGGCTCCGGCACAGATGTACATAGGGGTAAAACCCGAAAATACCTCTTTGAGCTAGACTCAAACGGGAACTGGTACATGAAAACGGGCCTTGCTGCACTCTTGGTTACGACACTCCTGGGGGATATGCTTTGGTAAATTCATAAGCTTAGTATGAACCATTGTTAAAGGAACAAAGATAAAATAAAATAAAGGTTCACATAAGAATATATGATCATCGATAACCTAGATGGGAACCTAGGGGATCAAAAGTTAGGGTATACTTTTCAACTACAAGTTATCCTTATATGATTTAAGTTTCTTTTCATGATTATTGGCTAAGTATTTAAGCCCCTAATTATAGTTTCTTTTCTTAGTTAATGGCAGGAAATGGAAGAACATGTCCCAACAACCAATGTGATAGGAAATGCTACGATTGCCGTATTAATACGACATAGATGATTAGGGGATTAAAAGATGATTATTATTTTGGAAGGCGTTCACTATTTTGAGGACCCTATATGATCTAGGTAAATATATTACTACGGTATTTTCATTGAGGAGTAAGGTTGACTTATATTTTGAAGAATCAATGAATTTAAGGTGGACTTATATTAATTTAGGTTACTTGTGGGAATGATTAACCTATCTTGGGTAAAATATGTTTAGGTTAGCTACTTTTGTTATAAGATGTTAGGTGTGGTTGATGTTGTTTGGATATGAACAATGAAGTTTATTTTGGAAGACTATGTTATCAAATCCCTCTTGTATTTGGGTTTCAATCTTAGTTTGGTTTATTTTGAGGAATTTTAAGGACCGTTATTTATGGGATGGTCTATGATGAACTTTGGGTAATACCATGGAACTTTGAAGATTTAAAAATAGTTTCCCTTCCTATGGGATTCTTTTTTTTGAAGAGTTGTTTTACCTTACCCTTTCTGTTTTTGAGATAATGTTTAAAGATGGAAGAAATGGATAGTTAATCTTTTGTGGATTATGTGATTCTCTAGAAGATGACTCTTGTGTTTTGATGAGAGCAAGTAGTTTTGAATGCTCATCATTTGGAGAAAAGATTAGTTTTGGTAGAAACTTATTGAAGGATGAAACTCTACATGAAGGTAGGTATATTTTCTTATGTTTTTTTTCTATGTAGTAAATGAATTCCTCAAAATTATGAAAAGGAATGTAAAACAAAAACGTTGTTGGTTTACGTTTCCTACTAGGTAATCAATGACCGTTTACACACATCATAAGTTTGGGATTTTCTTATGGTTAACTTTCTCCTAATCATGTCCTCTATCACTCTCCCTCAGAACTTGACCCTTTGTTTTTCTTCCATGTCCATATTTTCCTACATGGAATCCTAGTGTGGGATAACTCGGGTGACCTTCGTACTTCCCTTTCGTTCTTTTAAAGTAATAGTTTTGCTGACTCCTTTTCCGATGTGGGACTTTCAATGAAATTTCAAAACGTTTTTTTTAAATTGCGAGGACGTAATTTCTTAAGGGGGGAAGATTGTAACGACCCGAAATTTTGAATAAATCTTGTTTCCTAATTTTATGTGTTATTTTATTTTATTTTTATACTCAAAAAAAATGTTTCATTTGATAACATGAGTATAATTAAAATGATACCATTGGTTTTTGACTGTTATATGACCATTGGTCTATATGACCGCTGGAAACTAAACGTTTTGATTATTGTCTCTAAATACAAGTAATCTTGGTTAATTAATATAGAAAGAAGATTCGATGGCCTCACCCATTAGTCTTGGACCGATCGAAGCCCATCTAACAGAACTTGGGAAGGAGGTAGCACCACTAGGCTTTGCTCTGGACCAAACCCAAGCTGAACTACATCGTGTGAAGCTAGAACAGGATCGCCTTCACGAGAAGTTCAAACTGATAGAAATTATTACTCGTGCGATGTTGGCCGAGCCTCCCACGGATTCTGTAACCTTAGCACACCTTACACTTAGGTCCTATGCTGGTGTGATAAGGGGCTATGTAAGAAGACCATAACTGCCTTGTGTAATCCTTTGTTTTAAATAAAAATTGGGATTTCTTCTTATGATGAAGTTTATGAATTTTCAAATGACCAGATAAATATAGTATGCATATTTTTGATGAATTTTAGAGAAAGGATATTTTAAAAATGTTTATGTAAACCTTAAATAAATAAAAATGTGTAATGATTTTCAAAAAATGGTCTTCTACAAATATGTTCAGTACGGAATTTAGAGTCTAATAAGATCAACTTAATTTTTGATGAATAGTAAATTATTAATAGTGATTTTATGCTTAGGATTAGTAATGTGACCAAATGGATTAGTAATCTCACTTAAAGAAAGTATTAATATAATCTAGGCACCTTGATTAAGTAATTTGATTCAATAAAATGGTTAAAAAACGGTTTCATAAATTATTATTCAAGTATTAGTTTTTTCGGGTGAATAGTGTTTTTTTGAATTAAAAATTAAATTAAAAATATTTAGAAAATTATTTTTATAAAATGGATTTCATTTTTGAACTCAGAGCATCGATATTATGTTAAGGTAATTTTTGGGGATTTTTCTAAAAAAAATGAATTTTCGGTGAATAGTGTATTTATTTAAAAAAATAAATTAAAAATATTTTAAAAAATATTTTTTATAAAATGGAGTTCATTTTTGAAATCAGAGCATTGATATTTGGTTAAGGTGAAATTTTGGGATTTTTCTGAGAAAGTTGAATTTTCAGTGAATAGTAAAAATACTCTTTTAGGGTTTCGGTATGTTTAATGACATCATAACTGTGTCATGATGATGTCATGAGATATTTTAAAGGATGTTCGACTAAAGAGGATGAAGTATTGTGTGGGGGTCCCCATGTGGCCTAACTTTATGGGAAGTACCATGGGAGGGCCCATGCTTTTGAGAAAACCACTTTTGAGGTGTCCCTTGGCCATTAATGCATTGTCCCCTCACTTTCCCTATAAATACCAAGCCCTCCTCTCATCTTTTCGACTCCAAAACAATCCTCAATGAAGTTATGGTCTCCTTACATCCCAAGGAGTCCTCCCAAGGTGCCCCCAAGCCCTCAAGGTTCCAACCTTTGCGTTTTAAGAGTTACGTTTTAAGGTAAGGGATCCGACCTCTCTCTTTCTTTTCAAGTGATCTCTTTTATGTCATTTCTTTTATGCTCCATGTTCTTATGTTGGAGGATGTTCTTTTATATTCATTATACTGTCCTTTTTATGTTCATATGATGAGAGAACCCCTCTTACTCTCATCATTTCATTTTATGAATGTTTAAGTGGCGCCGTTAGGCTGCCGAAATTTTTGTAACGAATTCTTTCACCCTTCTCATTTTCAAGTTCTATTTTCTTGTCAAGTCTTTCAAGTTCATTTTTATTATGTTGGGGTATGATCTCTATATCTATCATACTGAAATATTATGTTCATATGATGAGAGACCCTATTTGATCTTGTCAATTCATTTTTTGAAGCATAAGTGACGCCGTTAGGCTGCCGAATTTTTAAGGGGATTCTTTCACCCTTCTCATTCTTTTCAAAGTTCTACTTTCATGTCAAGTATTTAAAATTACTTTTTATTGGGGTATGATATCTATATATATCATACTGAACTCCTATGTTCACATGATGAGAGACCCTATTTGATCTTTTCAAATCATTTTTGTTGAAGTTTAAGTGACGCCGTTAGGCTGCCGAATTTTCATAAGAGAAATCTAATTTTTGTCTTCCTTCCATGTTTTTCATTTCAAATGGTATGTCATTAAAATTTCATTACCATGTTCATATATTCTTCTAATTCTGCCCCTATAATGTTTTATGGGTCATTTATGAATGTTGGACCCATGTCCCCTCTCTTTTCAATGTTTTCTAAAACCCCGAAACATAGCCGTTATGCTGCAGAATTTTTGTCTCAAAATGCCTCTCTCTTTTCTCAAAATTATTTTATGTTATAAAGTGAATACTCAAAGCTCTTATTTATACAGGGGTATTCAAATATATATCAAAATGTTCTATTTTAAATTCTGGGATTTACATACATGAGACCCACTCTCCCCTTCCGTGGGTTTAAAGTGACGTAAAGATCATGTCTTTAAAGCAGTTTTTAAAATGTTATGATTATGAAATGAAACCCATTTATTTTATGATATATGGGTTATTTATGAAATGTTTGATGATGATATATGTGGCTCACATGATAATAAAGGAAAATTTAAGGGTGCGCCCTGATAGCGCTCCAATGCATTGGGTAATGATGTAACCACTAGAGATTACAATTTTCACGATACCTTGGTGAATAACCTTGGTAATTTTCAAATGACACCTTGGGGATGGACCTTGGTGATATGTTCATGATTGTCTATGTTAAATTTTGCAGCCACATCTTCAAGTTATGAAAAATTTTATTTTTATTATGATATATCTCATGATTTCTTTCTCATGCCTTAAAGTTCTTTTCATGACCTTATTGAAGTATCTCAAGTTCACATGTAAAATGTTTCTCTTGTTTTCCTTACTGGGCCTTCTGCTCACCCTTTTCTTTTGATGTATATTCCCAGGTTATGAGATGCAGTAATGAACCTAGGATGAACATGAGGAGAATCCTTTCAAGTTTTTAAGAAGAATGTTTTATGTTTTCATGTTTTAAGTTCCTGGTTTCCAAGACACTAAACCTTAAAGATCCTCGGTTTTGTAAAAATGTAATGAAAGTTTATGTGATAAAAAGGAGGGATTCTATAGTTGGTATCAAAGGATGGTTTAGTTATTTGTGGAAATTAGGATATGAAAACTCTAGGAAGAACCCTATAGAAATGTTAAAAAAATAGGAAATATTCCTGGTATTTTGGTGAGTATTGAGTAAGGGGTTGCCAAGCAAATACATCCCTGTCTGGATACGAGCAGGTAGAGGTGGCTCCGGCACAGATGTACATAGGGGTAAAACCCGAAAACACCTCTTTGAGCTAGACTCAAACGGGAACTGGTACATGACAACGGGCCTAGCTGCACTCTTGGTTATGACACTCCCGGGGGATATGCTTTGGTAAATTCATAAGCTTAGTATGAACCATTGTTAAAGGAACAAAGATAAAATAAAATAAAGGTTCACATAAGAATATATGATCATCGATAACCTAGATGGGAACCTAGGGGATCAAAAGTTAGGGTATACTTTTCAACTACAAGTTATCCTTATATGATTTAAGTTTCTTTTCATGATTATTGGCTAAGTATTTAAGCCCCTAATTATAGTTTCTTTTCTTAGTTAATGGCAGGAAATGGAAGAACATGTCCCAACAACCAATGTGATAGGAAATGCTACGATTACCATATTAATACGATAGAGATGATTAGGGGATTAAAAGATGATTATTATTTTGGAAGGCGTTCACTATTTTGAGGACCCTATATGACCTAGATAAATAGATTACTACGATATTTTCATTGAGGAGTAAGGTTGACTTATATTTTGAAGAATCAATGAATTTAAGGTGGACTTATAGTAATTTAGGTTACTTGTGGGAATGATTAACCTATCTTGGGTAAAATATGTTTAGGTTAGCTAATTTTGTTATAAGATGTTAGGTGTGGTTGATGTTGTTTAGATATGAACAATGAAGTTTATTTTGGAAGACTATGTTATCAAATCCCTCTTATATTTGGGTTTCAATCTTAGTTTGGTTTATTTTGAGGAATTTTAAGGACCGTTATTTATGGGATGGTCTATGATGAACTTTGGGTAATACCATGGAACTTTGAAGATTTAAAAATAGTTTCCCTTCCTATGGGATTCTTTTTTTTTGAAGAGTTGTTTTACCTTACCCTTTCTGTTTTTGAGATAATGTTTAAGGATGGAAGAAATAGATAGTTAATCTTTTGTGGATTATGTGATTCTCTAGAAGATGACTCTTGTGTTTTGATGAGAGCAAGTAGTTTTGAATGCTCATCATTTGAAGAAAAGATTAGTTTTGGTAGAAACTTATTAAAGGATGAAACTCTACATGAAGGTAGGTATATTTTCTTATGTTTTTGTTCTATGTAGTAAATGAATTCCTCAAAATTATGAAAAGGAACGTAAAACAAAAACGTTGTTGGTTTACGTTTCCTACTAGGTAATCAATGACCGTTTACACACATCATAAGTTTGGGATTTTCTTATGGTTAAATTTCTCCTAATCATGTTCTCTATCACTCTCCCTCAGAACTTGACCCTTTGTTTTTCTTCCATGTCCATATTTTCCTACATGGAATCCTAGTGTGGGATAACTCGGGTGACCTTCGTACTTCCCTTTCGTTCTTTTAAAGTAATAGTTTTGCTGACTCCTTTTCCGATGTGGGACTTTCAATGAAATTTCAAAACCTTTTTTTTAAATTGCGAGGACGCAATTTCTTAAGGGGGGAAGATTGTAACGACCCGAAATTTTGAATAAATCTTGTTTCCTAATTTTATGTGTTATTTTATTTTATTTTTATACTCAACAAAAATGTTTCATTTGATAACATGAGTATAATTAAAATGATACCATTGGTTTTTGACTGTTATATGACCATTGGTCTATATGACCACTGGAAACTAAACGTTTTGATTATTGTCTCTAAATACAAGTAATCTTGGTTAATTAATATAGAAAGAAGATTCGATGGCCTCACCCAGTAGTCTTGGACCGATCGAAGCCCATCTAACAGAACTTGGGAAGGAGGTAGCACCACTGGGCTTTGCTCTGGACCAAACCCAAGCTGAACTTCATCGTGTGAAGCTAGAACAGGATCGCATTCGCAAGAAGTTCAAACTGATAGAAATTACTACTCGTGCGATGTTGGCCGAGCCTCCCTCGGATTCTCTAACCTTAGCACACCTTACACTTAGGTCCTATGCTGGTGTGATAAGGGGCTATGTAAGAAGACCGTAACTGCCTTGTGTAATCCTTTGTTTTAAATAAAAATTGGGATTTCTTCTTATGATGAAGTTTATGAATTTTCAAATGACCAGATAAATATAGTACGCATATTTTTGATGAATTTTAGAGAAAGGATATTTTAAAAATGTTTATGTAAACCTTAAATAAATAAAAATGTGTAATGATTTTCAAAAAATGGTCTTCTACAAATATGTTCAGTACGAAATTTAGAGTCTAATAAGATCAACATAATTTTTGATGAATAGTAAATTATGAATAGTGATTTTATGCTTAGGATTAGTAATGTGACCAAATGGATTAGTAATCTCACTTAAAGAAAGTATTAATATAATCTAGGCACCCTGATTAAGTAATTTGATTCAATAAAATGGTTAAAAAACGGTTTCATAAATTATTATTCAAGTATTAGTTTTTTCGGGTGAATAGTGTTTTTAATTAAAAATTAAATTAAAAATATTTAGAAAATTATTTTTATAAAATGGATTTCATTTTTGAACTCAGAGCATCGATATTATGTTAAGGTAATTTTTGGGGATTTTTCTAAAAAAAATGAATTTTCGGTGAATAGTGTATTTATTTAAAAAAATAAATTAAAAATATTTAAAAAATTATTTTTTATAAAATGGAGTTCATTTTTGAAATCAGAGCATTGATATTTGGTTAAGGTGAAATTTTGGGATTTTTCTGAGAAAGTTGAATTTTCAGTGAATAGTAAAAATACAGTTTTAGGGTTTCAGTATGTTTAATGACATCATAACTGTGTCATGATGATGTCATGAGATATTTTAAAGGATTTTCAACTAAAGATGATGAAGTATTGTGTGGGGGTCCCCATGTGGCCTAACTTTATGGGAAGTACCATGGGAGGGCCCATGCTTTTGAGAAAACCACTTTTGAGGTGTCCCTTGGCCATTAATGCATTGTCCCCTCACTTTCCCTATAAATACCAAGCCCTACTCTCATCTTTTCGACTCCAAAACCATCCTTAACGAAGTTATGGTCTCCTTAACTCCCAAGGAGTCCTCCCAAGGTGCCCCCAAGCCCTCAAGTTTCCAACCTTTGAGTTTTAAGAGTTACGTTTTAAGGTAAGGGATCCGACCTCTCTCTTTCTTTTCAAGTGATCTCTTTTATGTCATTTATTTTATGCTCCATGTTCTTATGTTGGAGGATGTTCTTTTATATTCATTATACTGTCCTTTTTATGTTCATATGATGAGAGAACCCCTCTTACTCTCATCATTTCATTTTATGAATGTTTAAGTGGCGCCTTTAGGCTGCCGAAATATTTGTAACAGATTCTTTCACCCTTCTCATTTTCAAGTTCTATTTTCTTGTCAAGTCTTTCAAGTTCATTTTTATTATGTTGGGGTATTATCTCTATATCTATCATACTGAACACTTATGTTCATATGATGAGATACCCTATTTGATCTTGTCAATTCATTATTTTAAGCTTAAGTGACGCCGTTAGGCTGCCGAATTTTTAAGGGGATTCTTTCACCCTTCTCATTCTTTTCAAAGTTCTACTTTCATGTAAAGTCTTTCAAATTACTTTTTATTGGGGTATGATCTCTATATCTATCATACTGAACTCCTATGTTCACATGATGAGAGACCCTATTTGATCTTTTCAATCATTTTTGTTGAAGTTTAAGTGACACCGTTAGGTTGCCGAATTTTCATAAGAGAAATCTAATTTTTGTCTTCCTTCCATGTTTTTCATTTCAAATGGTATGTCATTAAAATTTCATTACCATGTTCATATATCCTTCTAATTCTGCCCCTATAATGTTTTATGGGTCATTTATGAATGTTGGACCCATGTCCCCTCTCTTTTCAATGTTTTCTAAAACCCTGAAACATAGCCGTTATGCTGCAGAATTTTTGTCTCAAAATGCCTCTCTCTTTTCTCAAAATTATTTTATGTTATAAAGTGAATACTAAAAGCTCTTATTTCTACAGGTTTATTCACATATATATCAAAATTTTCTATTTTAAATTCTGGTATTTACATACATGAGACCCACTCTCCCCTTCTGTGGGTTTAAAGTGACGTAAAGATCATGTCTTTAAAGCAGTTTTTAAAACGTTATGATTATGAAATGAAACCCATTTATTTTATGCTATATGGGTTATTTATGAAATGTTTGATGATGATATATGTGGATCACATGATAATAAAGGAAAATTTAAGGGTGCGCCCTGATAGCGCTCCAATGCATTGGGTAATGATGTAACCACTAGAGATTACAATTTTCACGATACCTTGGTGAATAACCTTGGTAATTTTCAAATGACACCTTGGGGATGGACCTTGGTGATATGTTCATGATTGTCTATGTTAAATTTTGCATCCACATCTTCAAGTTATGAAAAATTTTATTTTTATTATGATATATCTCATGATTTCTTTCTCATGCCTTAAAGTTCTTTTCATGACCTTATTGAAGTATCTCAAGTTCACATGTAAAATGTTTCTCTTGTTTTCCTTACTGGGCCTTCTGCTCACCCTTTTCTTTTGATGTATATTCCCAGGTTATGAGATGCAGTAATGAACCTAGGATGAACATGAGGAGAAGCCTTTCAAGTTTTTAAGAAGAATGTTTTATGTTTTCATGTTTTAAGTTCCTGGTTTCCAAGACACTAAACCTTAAAGATCCTCGGTTTTGTAAAAATGTAATGAAAGTTTATGTGATAAAAAGGAGGGATGCTATAATAAAGCTAAGTTAATGTAGAGATTGGTTATTTTAATAAGTCACTAGATAATTAAAAGAATCAAAATGAACTTCTTGAGGTAAAGTTGAAATAAAAGAAAAAAGAGTCGGAACTTGTTGAATAAAAACATTCTAATGTTGAGTAGCGAGTTATAGGTTCTTGAACACTTCTCTGAAGTTGGTGAAATTTATAGAAAGGGTGAAACTGATAAGGATCTAAAAAAGTTACCTTTAAAGGTTTAAATGAATGTTGAAATTGATCCTAATAAGTAGAAATATGGGAAAATCTTATATGTGGACAAAACATATAAATTTGAGAATTATGAAGTTTCTAAAAATCTGGAGTCTGAAGCAATAGTTGTCACTACTTATGGTTTTAATAAAATTGGGAAGCAACCTAAATTGAACGAAAATATTCTGGCGGATAACATAAAGTATGGGTGCCAATAAATTTTTGATGTGAAAGATAAGAAAGTTTCTGAGAAAACATCTTCACAATTATGAAAATTATGGAAGTTAGAGAAGAAATTATTTTTTCTTTGGATACTGCTCGTATTGTGGTGGATTTGGGAATATAGGGAATATGTGTTGGTTCAATCAATAATACTAAATTTTTTCCATGAATTTTATAAGTAAATACTCAAGGGGGAGTAGATATTATCAATGGAATAAATCTGAGAAGGATTTTTTAAAGAAACCCGAGAAAAATGTTCTGAAAGTTTAAAATTTATTTCAACCTTTAGAATCTATCTGTGAAAGATTTCAACAAACTGATCATCTTTCAAAATTATTTATTGTTTTGTAAATGAAAAAATATTGTTTATAATAGTTCTCATAATCTGAATGTGAATAATGATAAAGGGAAAAAAAAGATCTTGTTTTTGAAACCACTCTGAAAGCTAAAAAAGGAGAATGCCTTGGATCTTAGATAGTGGGTGTTCTTCTCACATGACAAGAGACATGAAATTGTTGAAGAATGAGAAATATTTCAATGAAGGAATAATGAAATTTGGAAATGATGAATCTATCAGAATGAAATTTCTTAGATCTGATATTCTTGGGGATGAAAATATGAAATACAATAAATAACTGTTTGTTAATGGAATGAAACATAAGATGATGAGAATTTCACAACTTAGTGATGAAGGAAATAAATGTGTGTTTAGAAAATATGGTTTTGTTGTTAAAAGAGAGGAATATGGAAATTTTTTTACTAAAGGAAATGTCACAGAAGGAAAGTTGTTTCAGGTTGGTGAAGTATGAAAATCATGTTAGTTATGCATGATGGAAGAAAATACATTATGTCCTAAAAGAATGGGACATATGTGTCAAAAAAACATGAGTAAGCTATCAAATAAATATAGTGTCTGAGATATTTCTGATATGTCAAGAAGAAGATATTGGTGTTGTTTGATATGTTAGAAGGGTAAGATAACAAACTCTATGCATAATAAAGTTTATATTTGTTCAAATAAACAATAGGAACTTATTTATTCTGATATCTACGGGCCTATGATACAACAACCAACATTTAGAGATAAGTAATTCATTTATTTCACTGATTATTTTTCTCACATTACTTGTTTTATGTATTTGATACATAAATCAGATGCTATAATATGTTTAAGAATTTTAGGAGAAGATATGGGAAGGAATATGGGTATTCTGTAAATAATTTACAAACTGATAATGATGGTGAGTACAAGAATGAAGAATTTATAATTTATCCTAAAAAACATGGAATTCAGCATGAGTTTAGTGCACCATATACCCCACAAACATGGCGTTTCAAAAAGGAAGAACATAATTTTGGTTGAAATAGGGCATATTATATTACTTGAACATGGTATTTATCATTTATTTTTTAGGTAAGCAATGATCACAACTATTTTTATTCAAAACTAATGTTTCTATAGGCCACATTCTGATACGACTCCTTATGAAATGTTTTATGAAAAAACTCCAACTTTTAAACACCTAAGAGTTTTTGGGAGTCCTTACATCATAATGAAAAAAGGTTGAAACCTTGGTAACATTGATTAGAGAGGTGAATATGGAATATTTATTGTATATAATATAGATGAAAGAGGATATTGATGTTTCAACCAAGAGATAGGATTTTTTTTGACTTTATTGACATAAAAGTATTTTAGAAAGATGAGGAATACACCACACAAACCCATGCAGGTGAGGAATATTAAAAGGATTGTTGTAAATAAAAATGGAAGGAATGCCAAAAATTATGATGAAACACATGTGGAATAATCATACTTAGACATTTCTGGTGATGATGAAGAATTTTGATCATCTGATATTATGATAACAAGTGGAATCTCAAAGCATAATTGGTGATCAGCATCAAAAGGTTCAAACTAGAAGAACGTAAAAAGTTATTAGACATACTTAATTGTATTCAAAAGTTGAGCCAAAATATATGAATGAAGATTTTGAGTATCCAAAATTGATCCAGGCTATCAATAAAGAGTTTAAATATATTGAAAAGAATGATAATTGGGAACTCAAACTGAATCGAAATGAAAATTTTTTTTTGGTACAAAGTGGGTGTTCCGAAACAAGTTAAATGAAGATGGTGAATGGATATGAAATAAAGAAAGACTGGTTGTCAAATTTGATAAGTTGAAATCATATATTCATTTTGGTGTAATTTTATTAATTATTTTTAATTATTTACTCGATAATACACCTGGTATGTGTTTATTATTATAAGAAATGTGATTTCAAGGTTTAAAAGGAAAAAATGCAGAAAAGGAGAAAAATTGGCTAATACACATCGTTAAATATGATTACACAATGTGTAATATCATTTCACCACATGAATTAAGTCATGAATCTAAGTTGTGAAGAATTTAAAAGATATGATAAGTTTCATGATGTGAATAATTATTACATGACATAAACCATCCTTATAAGATATGAATTTTTAGTCCATGAAGTATAGAATTCAAATCACATTTCCCTCTCAAAATTATCCATCCTAAGGAATATTCACAACATGAAATCTAATTACACGATGTGAGAATGGTAAAAATTACAAATTTTGGATGAGATTTGTGTGAGATACATATAGATTCAAAAACCATGGAGAAAATCATTTATTGGAATTACATGACATGAATTCTCATTACACATCGTATAAATCCCCCCCCCCCACACACATATATATATATATATACACACAATAGGCATGCATGAGTAGAAGGGAATATACATTTTTTTCTTTCATTTTTTTCTTGTTTTTTTATACTCCCTCTACCCAAACTCTAGTGTCTTCAATTTTTTTTTATTTTTTTACTTTAATACAAGGACCGTGGTTCAATTTTGATGACACTCTTCATCCCTTTTTATATCACAAACACCAATATTTGCACATTATTTGTTTTGAGCATCGATCATCAATGAACCATTGCTGCACTTATTCTTATTCTTGTTTCAAGTAAGTAATTATTTATAATTATGATTGAATCCGTCTCTTTATTGATAATTCATTATTTCATGTTCTTTAATTAATAACTCTCAATCATTGCATGATCTATAATTTTTCAAGCCCAATTTTTATTTATAAAATAAACATGTTTTCAATATTTTACCCATTCTTGATGAATTATACCATGAGTGGATAAAACACATAGGGTAGGGGTTGAGATTAAGGCTATATGAATTTAATAAATCTCTAATTATAAACTTAGTGATCCTAAGAATACTAATTAGTTTAAATTAAAAAGGTTTATCCAATTCATTTGAGTGACCCTGGCCACAAGAAGTTTGGATGAACGACTCTAACCTGATTGGAGTATTTTTGGAAATAACTAATAGCCTATGACACTTCCTACCTTAGAATCTAAGATTAATTCACTTAGGTAGAGATTACTTCTAGACCAAGTATTATTTATCTCCTAGGTAGAACTAATTTATTTGACCATAGTCAACTAGAAACCTTTAATTTCTTTGAATCCTAGATCTTTGGACCATAACAAGTTAGGATAGAGAATAACTTTTACATGAAATGCAGAAATTGACCCTAATACCTTATTTTTATATGTTCCTAAAACCCTAGTTATATTAGTATTAGTTTTACCAAAATTAATAAAATTTGTGAGGACTTATACATATTGGGTTCTAAGCCATAAGTTTTGGATTCCAAATCAATTCCCCCTGGGATCAACCCCACACTATCACTATACTACACATTAGTAGTATTTGTAGTTTGGGATATAAATAATATAATATGAGCATAGACCATGAAAATTAAATGACACATATGGGCACATAAAATTTCAGTACTATTGTCTAGGATATTTTACTATTCTTCGCATAGTAATCTATGGTCAAAGGACCTAGGATTAACTCTCCCTTTCCTCATTTATCTTTTTTTCACTTTTCTTTTGGACACGAATGCGACCACCTTCTTCTTGAAGCATAGTGCATGCATCAATTACATTTGACTCGTTTGAGGATCCTTGACACAGAAGAACAACTCACCTTTGAACCTGAAATCAAAAGGTATCTATCTATACACTGCCATTCACAAATGGAAGACTGCAATTTTCCTGTAGTTCAAAATCAATCTAAATCACTCAACATGGAACCGTTAGTTCATGGAGAGAATCCAAAACATCAAGAAAACATTGTCATAGATTATGTCTTTCCATCTATCCGTGGTGCTACTCCATACATTGTGCGCCATACCATTTAGTAACACACCTTTGAGATCCAACCTAGACTCTCTCACATGATCCAAAACATAGACCAGTTCAGTGGGCTTCAAAGTGAATATCCCCACAAACACATTTCGAACTTTCTGGAATTTTTTGATACCTTTCGCAACCAGGAAGTGTCTGATGATGTTACAAGACTTATATTATTTCCATTCTCCCCATTAAATAGAGGTAAATATTTGCTCAAAAGTCAAGCTCTAGAGTCAATCATGACATGGGATGATCTAGTAAAGAAATTTTTAGACAAATCATTCACACCAATCCAGACCTGGAAGCTACAAAACAATATACAAAACTTTTCTCAGATTGATGGATAATCTACATGGGAAGATTGGGAATGATTCAAGGAAATGATGAGAAAATTACCACACTATGTACTAGACATGTGGATCCATCTCTAGACATTCTACCAAGGCCTATAGTTAGCCACACCCACAGTTGTAGACGTTGTTGCTAATGGAGGTATTATGTTCATGAAACCTGAAACTGAAAGAGCTATTTTGGATGAAGTCTCTCATAATGAAATCATATTTCAGAGATATCATGGAAAATATCATCATGGTATCCACCAAGTTGAAGATAATTCTCCACTAGCTACAAAAGTTTAATCCTTAACCAAGAAGCTAAAATCCTTTTAGCTACCTACTTCATCACCCTCCTCCTGCTCCTGTAATGGCAGCATAGTCATGAAAAATGTGCATTGGCCCACATCTCCATCAAGAATACACAAAAAATATTTTCAAAAAACCAAATTAAGATTGTAATTATTTTAATTAAAATAATAAAAATCAACAGTTCCAACAGCCGTAGAAATATTTTCAATAGAGGCCCACACAACAACAACAGCTGAATAATCAGGGGTATTACAAAAAAATAAGTGGTCAGGAACTTTTCAGGAATCAAGGACAACCAGGATATCCACTAATTAATCTTGTTCCCTAACCACCACAACCAGAATCACAACAACCATTTCATCCAAAATAATAACAACAATTCCATCTAGCTCCACTAAGACCTCAACAACCAGTTGTACCACTTAAAACCAATCTTGAAAATCTACAATAATCCTTTGTTAAAAAGGAATATCAGAGGATCACCACCCAAGAAAATAAAATGTATAATCAAAGGTATGCTCTTCGAAACCTCATGCATCAAATATGTCAGATCTCCAAGACCTTATCAGATAGATTACTATGTGCTCTACCTGGTAATACAGAGACATACCCAATGGAAGAGGAAAAGGAAGTGGTTCTAAGGAGTGGAAAAGTGATGGATTTTCATCAACCATATAGAGGAGATAAAAGAAAAGCTGGGGAACTCAAGAAGTACACAAAATTAATTAAATAAGAAGTTTATGGAACTGATCAAGAAATAAAAAAAGTGAAACCCCTAAAAACACAAACACCTTGGAAACCCATGGAAGAAGTTTATATTGATCTACCACCTTATAAACCACCCCTTCATTTCCCATAAATATCAAGGAAAAAAATAATTGAAGGTAAATAAAAGATGTTTTTGGAAATGTTCATGAAATTGCATATCAATATTCCATTTGCTAAGGAAATCAATTAAAATGCCCACCTATGCCAAATTTCTCAAAGAGATCCTTTCAAACAAAAAGAAAATGGAAGAATAAGGAGTCATCCCACAAAATGAAGAGTGTTCTTCTATCGTTTGGAAAAAAATCCCACAAAAAATGAGATATATTGGGATCTTTTCAATTCATTATTAAATTAGGAATGAAACTTTGAAATAGATTAGTGAGATTTAGGATCCAACATTAACCTCATGTCAATGAGTGTATTATGGAAGTTGGGGATCAGAAAATAAAAACAACTAGAGTAACACTCCAATTATTTGATCCCTTAGTAAAATATACTTAAGGAATTCTTGGGTACATCATATTTAAATTTAGAAAGATCACTTTTCCAATAGAATTTTTCATTATTGACATGGAAGAGGAAGATTTTGTTCCAATAATGTTAGACCGACCATTCACATCCACCAAGAAGGAATTTATCAATTTCAATCAAGGAAGACTTATATTCTAAGTCAATTGAGAACAAGTTGTGTTCGATCTAGAAAAAACAGAACAAAAAATAGATGATTATTTTGATTTCCAAGCGATCTCTCTCACTGACCAAAGACAAGGCTACTTAAAATTGAATTTGAAAGTGATGAAATACCCCCTGATGAGGATGATGATTATGACATAAAGGAATTAAACTAAATAGAACCTCTTATAAGAGAAATCATCCCACCATTAATACCTTCAGTCATTCAACCACTAAAATTGGAACTGAAACCCTCCCCAGTTCACTCATGTATTCCTTTCTAGAGATTACTGATGCACTAAAAGTTATAATTAACTCTAAAATATCACAATTATAGGAGGTATAATTGGTTAAATCCTTGAAAAGGAATAATCTGTCAATATCATGGGGAGTGTATTATAGAAAGTAACTCAACCCAATATTATGCACCCATAAAATATTACTTGAGGAAGGTGAAAAACCTAGATGCCAAACTCAGAGGCGACTAACACCACCAATGAAGGAGGTTATTAAAAAAGAATTTCTGAAACTTATATATATGTTGGAATAATATTTTCAATCTATGATAGTGAGTGGGTGAGCCCACTATAAGTAGTTCCTAAGAAAGGTGGTCTCGCAGTTGAAAAAAATGATGAAGATGAATTAATCCCAACTCACACCATAACAGGATGGAATGTATGTATGGACTATAGAAATATAAATGAATAAACACTGAAATATAATTTCCCTTGAAATGTATGGATTAAATGTTGTAAGGACTAGCAGGAGATGAATTCTATTGTTTACTAGATGGGTATTTAGGATACAATTAGATTGTAGTCAACCCATATGATTACTCTAAGACAACATTCACATGTACATTTGGAATCTTCCCAAATAGGCGCATGTCATTCAGTATATGCAATTCACAAACAACCTTTCAAATGTTCCATACACATATATTCCATGATATGATTGAGTAATTATTATAAAGTTTCATGGAGGAATTTTCAGTTTATGGAAGATCATTCAAGGTCTTCCTAGTAATCTTTATTTAGTCCTATAGAACTATAAAGAGAAGTGATTAATTTAAAATTGGGAAAAAATTTTCTTTATAGTCCAAGGAGGTACAATCCTTGTATATAAAAATTCCAAGAATGGAATGGAAGTTGATCCTTCCAAGATAAAAGTGATCAAATATTTACCTGATCCATTAACAGTCAAAGGTATACGGATCTTTCTCGACTATGCAGGATTATATTAGAGATTCATAAAAGAATTCACAAAATTTTCCCACACTCTCACACACTTTTTATCAAAGTAAAATCCATTTTATTTCATTGAATAACGTCAGATAACATTAAATATGTTAAATAAAATCCTGGAAGCTTCTCCTGTAATCATTTCACCTTATTGGGATTAGTAATTTGAATTGATATGTGACTCTAGTGACTCCACTGTTGGTTCTATTTTAGGGAAATGAGTTGGTCACATATTTTGTCCTATCTATTATTCCAGTCACACATTGAGTAAAGCTTAAGTTGACTGCACAACAAAAAAGAAACATCTCTTAGAAGTTGTGTATGCTTTTGATAAATTCCATTCTAATTTTGTTTTATCTAAGGTGATTGTGCACACCTATCATGTTGTGAAGAGATATTTGATAAATAAAAAGGATGCTGATCCAAGAATAATAGGGTCGATCATTTTTCTCTAAGATTTTGAAATCTTTATCAAGGATACCAAAGTAATATAAAATGTTATCACTGATAATCTATGTCAACTTCCACTGCCAATCATAAAGGATGATGATGAAGTCAACATCAAAGACAACTTTCCTGATGAAACCCTTTTCAACATAAAGGTAAAACCATGGGTTTTTATATTTAAAATTATCTCTCCCTGGTTTTTTTACACCAATACCTCTACTACCATCAAAGAAGAATATTTTTAGATGTAGCATCACACTATTACTGGGATGAACCACTCCGGTTTAAGCACTATGCTGATGGATTGTTTCGATGCAACATTCCAGATGATGGAATACCATATGTATTAGAAATTTTTCATACCTCAAAAACTAGAGGACATCATGGAATATAATTCACAATAGAAAATACCTTATAAAGTGGAATTTTCTATCCCACGCTACACCACGATGCAAGGGATTATTATCAATGACATGACATGTGCCAATGAGCTGTCACTACTAAAAAAAGAAACGAAATGAACCAAAACCCAATCTTGGAAGTCAAAGTCTTCAACATATAGAGAATATATTTAATAGGGCCATTTCCCAGTTAACATGGAAAGTCCTGTATTCGTTTTGGCATTGAATAAATCTCTAAATGGGACATTTCCCAGTTAACATGGAAAGCCCTATATTCGTTTTGGCATTGAATACATCTATAAATGGGTAGAGGCTGAGGCTACAACACATGACACATCAAACGTGGTCATGAACTTCCTGAAGAAAAATGCGTTTTCAAGATTTGGATTTCCTAGATTACTCATTAGTGACTGGGGAACACATTTTACCAATCAAGATATTAAAGGATTGATGGATAAATATAGAATCTGGTATAACACAAGAACTCCCTACCACCATAAAAAAGCAGTAAAGTTGAATTGTTAAATAGGAAAATCAAACAGATCCTAGAAAAGACAATGACCATAATTCAAAGTGACTAGTGTATTAAATTTGATGATCCACTATGGGAATACTACACTGCGTACAAAACACCCATTTTATGACACATATCATATTTGTTATGGAAAACCCTATCATATAGCAATTTATTTAAAGAATCATTCGTACTAGGAAATTAAGAATCTCATTTTGGATTCTCAAAAAGTTTGAGAAGCTTAGATGGTGAAATTGGATGAATTTGAAGAAACTAGAGAATTTTCTAATAAAAACTACAAGATATAAAAAGAAAAAAAATGGAATGATCAACTCATTGAAAGATGCATCTTTGTACCAATAAATGAGGCCCTATTATTCAACTCGAGATTAAAAATGTTCCCTGGGAAGCTGGAATATAGATGGTCAGGACCCTTTGTAGTCATTCATGTTTTCCCCTATGGGACCATTGACATTAGAAATTAAGGAAGAACACCATTAAAAGTCAATGGTAAAAGATTAAAAATGCATCAATAACCCTTTGGTGAAGCTTTTATCGTCAGACTAAAATTCATCTATGCCTCAAATCATCAAGCTCTTGACTTTAAAGGAAGCACTGAGTGGGAGGAAACCTAGGATAGGTAACCTTAGACTGGATTATATTAGAATAATCCTTAGAGAAGCTTTGTGCATTCCAGGATTAAAATAATAGTGTTTGAACCAAAACTGATCAAAAATAACAATTACACATTGTGTAACCCTATTTCATGATGTGAACTATTTACGGGCAAACTTTCACAAAACTCATAATTACACGACACGAAACATAATTACACGTCATGTAATATCTTCAACCTATTTTTAAAAAACATTATACAAAATTAGGGTTGACGGCCCGAACCCCTCTCTCCCATGGACCTTCCCCCTCCCTCCATCTTGGCCACACAACTCCCACAACCCCTCCCCTTCCATCCCTCTTGACCGTATGACCCCCCTCATATCCACCCTCTTAACATAACCCCTCCCTCCTCCCTCTTTCATAGATGTGAATGCCCCCTCCCCTTCCCACCCTCTCGTGTGCACATGACCCATCCTATCTTACCCCTTGGCCAAAACTGAACCCCCACCCCTACACCCTTTAACCCAAACCCCTCCTTCTAACCAACCCTACCTTAGACCTACTCCTATAAAGGAATAGAAAAAACTGTCCACCAAACACCTGTAGAATTAATTTATAACTACAATAATCCACCTCCAACAAAGAGTCCATGAGGTGGTACACCTCCAATACCCCCACCACCTCAAATAGAATCTCCCCCACCTCACACTATAGCTCATGATAACCTACTACTTTGGAAGACTCCCATTCCACATCCAATGAATAATTCAGGGTTTAACACCATCATTTTCACACCATCCTACATTTAACTAACCCCAAGAATCATGTATCCCACAATCAAATGAAAACGAATCCAATATGGACCAACAAAACAATCGACATGACCATCCTTTCTCATCTATATATCATCCAAAATCTCCTACAACTTCTTGAGTTCATCCATATTTCATCCATTATTGAGTCATGTGGGGAGATATATAGGGATCCGTTTCTAGAGTTTCTATCCACATTAGAGGTCACAGTGGCCATCCTACACTTCAGACTAGGTGGATGACCTCACGATCTTTCATTTTATTAATTCAAGATAGGACTATTAATTTACATGGAGGACTTCACTGCATCTGCAGTATTTTCTACCCTACATCTCGAGCATTGGAAGACATATTCGAGGCAGCTCTGGTGGATGATTGCCTGATATTATCAAATTGAGCATGATCCCAGGATTACAAAATCCACCTAGCTCCTAGGCCCAACAATATGTATCCTATATATATCCCAAACACATGCCTAGTTATCCCAAGTCGAGTCCCATGGTAGTGTTAGTTAGATGGATTTCATCATTTTGGCCACAACCATGGGAGGCCCTACCATCAACATGGCTGCTCAGTTCACATATTACTACAGAGACCACACTTAAAGAATGAGAGGCACATTGATTGGAGGTTCCTTCATCACTCACAAGGGCCACTATCTTAACATTTTTGATGCTTCCCTACCACTCACATCCCTTTGTCCTATTGAATCCATTAATCTCATTTTTATGCACAATATGAAGCTCCTGATCATGGACAATGATACCTACTGATGGGATCTTAGTGTCCATGGGGCAGGTAATAGGGCTCTGAGAGATTATGCAGTAGAACCTGCACCTGATCCACCCACCACTTCACATCCATCCCCTACCACCTATATCTCTACCTCTACCACCACTACATACACTACCACTCCAACCCCTCCCACAACTTAGGCCAACCTTCCACCAGTGCCCTCAAATCCTACTACCCAGAAAGAGTGACTTACTAAGCAAGCATGGAAGGGCAAGGGATCAGCCACCACCAGATCCAT
Organism: Viscum album; assembly: GCA_963277665.1. Lineage (NCBI taxonomy): Eukaryota > Viridiplantae > Streptophyta > Magnoliopsida > Santalales > Viscaceae > Viscum > Viscum album. Next base: position 648,202,939 of record OY728121.1, on the reverse strand, counting down.
CAAGGTTCTATTTTTTGATCCAGTTTCCAGAGACATGTACCCAATGAGGATCAGAACCTCCACACCACCTACCCCAGAGCATCTTTCCCACACCATGACACTGCCCTAAGTAACTAACCCACCAGCTCATTCTAACATCACTACCACTATCCAGGTAGGCCGGTTACAACCATCCTCTAATAGATAGTGGATATTCAATGGTATTTTTTAGTATGTTATCTTATCATAGTTTACCACCATGACCATATATGTTTTTTTAATATGTATTAGGGCTTGTTTATTTTCTTTTTCATCTATGTTTCCCTTAATTTTTTAATGTTACACTTTATCTATACATGTTAAAATGATTTTCTCCATTTTACTTGTATTATTTTTCAAATATTTATAATTTTATAGTATCTATGTCTAGATACTCTATTTTATCTATGGTTTTCAATACACCTATTACACCATCTATCCTTTTTTGACGAGTGACTCAACACCTGGAAGAGATCAAGAATCAACTTATGGAGCTCTCACATGAGATTCATGCCCACGAACCACCACCAAAAGCATAGATACCCTTCTTTCCACATCATATCTATGCTCTATATTCTACTGAAGTGATCAATATTTCCAAAGACCCTGAGATCTAGAGGACACTTCCAAAAGTATTCAAATAAAATAGAAGAGAGATTGAGCTAATGGATGAAACTTCCTGATGCTTTTCTGTATCTATCTGGATGACGATGTCATTTGATATCTCTTTATGCGAGGCAACCTAAATTTCTTCTATTTTATCATGTTTGTAGTTATGATTTTGTCCTAGTATTCCTTTTATAGTTTTTATTTTTTATCATAAGTTCCTTTGATCTTTATTGCATAAAAATCCCTTCATTTAAATAAAATGTTTTTCACTGACCATCATAGTATGCACCTACTTGTTTTTCTGGTAAAAAATGTTTCAAACCTATGTAATAATGATTTATCTAGTGCATGATTTATATTTCTAACCCATTTTATAGGTAGCCCAATTTTAAATCAAAATTTCCCAAGTTCTCCCATGGGATGCCACTTATTACTAGGACCTCTCGATTCCTGAGCATTCCATTTTCCAATCTCCATTTCCATTTCTAAAAATTTATCTTCCAAACTACTACAACAATACTTCCATGGATAGCGTAGACACCATCTCATTCAAATTGTGGGGGATTTTTTCATGAGTTTTAGTTTAAATACACTTGAAGTTTATCATAATTTCATTTTTTTAGGAGACATTTTTAATTTTTAAAGCATGATTTATATATGAAACTCATTATACCCATTTAGATTAAAGAAAAATTTATGTTTGAAATTATTGGAAATTCGTGATTTTTCCCTGTTTAGAATTTTAGAATGATTGATGTGCCTGGTAATTTAACTCAAATTCAAAATTTTAGAAATTTCCTTTATTAGACTTATTAATTGGTTTTATACCCTTAGCAATTAACTATTATTTATTAACTCCGGTTCTCGAGAGGATTCTGAGCCTATAATTTCATATTATTTTTTGATCATATTTCTTGAGTGAAACTGGGGACATGTAAACCTATCAAAACTTGAATTGAAATCCTATTTAGACTATGAATGAATAAATACAATTCTAAAATGATTGAGGCAATTTTTGTTGAGCTACTTTTTTCTAAGACCAACCTTACATCTTTCCTTCATTAAGCCCGTAGTTTCGAAAAATGAACCTATAGGATGAAGCTATTCCAAGACCATTATACCTTCTTACCCTACTCATTGTATAATGCATGAATTTACTTTGAATAAGTGTGGGAAAGTTTTTATCCAACATGGGATGATTCTACTATAGTGATATGTTGTGTTTCTCACCGGACTATTTTATTGAGATCTATGTGTAATTTTTAGTATTTAAAATCTATAATATTCCTTTGAAAAATATAAAAGAAAAGAAAAATATTTTAGTTATGTACTAGGATGTTCAAAAATCAAAATTTTCAGACCGATAAATCCCCCAAAGGATCATATGTGGTTAGGAAATGTATGCGAGATCTGTCCTAGACATGACTTTTAAAAAATAAAAAATATAAAAGAAAAAGAAAGGAACATGATAACTTTTTGTACTCATTAGATATATATAAATATATCCATCTAGATCTACTTGTATCATGGACTTTATGAACTATTGAGGAGACATTCCATTACACTTGTCACAACATTCATGTATTATACTCTATATCCTACCCTCCTTTTTGAGATTGGGTTTCGATTTTTATCCAACTTTCTATAACCTTAGAGTCATTAAAACCTAATTCCTTAATCCCTAATGATTGATTTTGTTTTTGTCTTTATGAAGTAGATATGATTGAACCCATTCAAGAATATAGTTAGGTGCATGTACTTTGGGTATGAGAATAAGTCCACTTTCATTTCACCTTGAGTGATGAGATAAAATTCATTGTGAGTTAAATTGAAAATGAGTATAGAGTTCAAGGAAAAGTTATGAAATTGTAATTAAAGGATTCAGAATTTTTTTAAAGAACTGATCTATAAGGCCTGACTAATTTCTATGTAGGGATGATTCTAGAGACTATATTTTTTTACTTACACTTAGTTTTATTTTATTGGATATAATGAATGTTTCTTATTTTTAATTTTTTCCCTTTTGAAATCCCTATTGAGATCTTTTTTCTTAAGGACAAGCAATTATTAAATTCTGGGGGAATTTGATAATATGAAATCAAATATACATTTTTTTTCATTTCATTAAGTATTTTCAATTATTTACTTGATAATTCACCTAATATGTGTTGATCATTGTAGAAAATTGGATTTCAATGATTCAAAGGAAAAAATGTAGAAAATGATAAAAATTGGATATTACACATAGTGAAACGTCATTAAACAATGAGTAACATGATTTCACCACATGCTACAGGTTGTGAAGCCATGTCGTAAAGAATTTAAAAGCCGTAAAAATTTTCCTGACGTGAATCATCATTACATGACATGAACCATCCTTACATGATGTTAATCGCCACTCCACAATGTGTAGCATTCAAATCACATTTCTCTCTCAAAATGATCTCTCCGAAGGAAGATTCATGATGTGAATTCCAGTTACCCAATTTGATAATGGTCAGAAATCCATGTATCAGACAGGATTAATGTGAGATACGAATAGATTCAACAACCATGGAAAAAATATTTGATCTAAATTAAATGATGTGAATTATCATTACACATCATGTAATTCCCCATATATATATACAGTAGGTGCGCATAAGCAGAAGGGTGGACACAATATTTTTCTTTCTTTTTTCTCTCATTTACATCTACTCGCTCCACCCAAACACAGTTTTATTCAATTATTTTCATCTTTAACTTTAATACAAGAATCATGGGACGATTTCAATGAATATATTCACCCCTTTTTTCTTCACCAACTCCATTGTTCACACATTCATTATTTATAGCATCGATCATCAATGAACCTTTTCTATGATTATTCTTATTTCAAGTAATTAATTGGTTATTAATATGATTGAATCCATCTCTTTATTTCTAATTCAATATTTCATGTTCATTAATTAATTAATCTCAATCGTTTCATGATATTTAATTGTTCAAATCTAATTTTTATTTATAAACTTGATAGGTTTTCAATCTTTTACCCATTATGGATGAACTCTACCATGAGTGGATAAACCACCTAGGGTAGGGGTCGAGATTAAGGGTATATTAATTTAATAAATCTATAATTCAAAACTTGGTGATCCTAAGAATAGTAATCAGGTTCAAAAAAATGTTTATCTAATTCGTTTGAGAGACCCTGTCCACAAAAAGTCTGGATGAACAACCATAAACAAATTGGAGTAGATTAGGCTATGAATAATAGCCTATGACACTTTCTACCTTAGAAGCTAAGATTAATGCACTTATGTTGTGATTAATTGAAGACCAATGAGTATCCTTTTTCTAGGTATAACTATTTGATTTGACCATAGTCAACTAGAGACCTCCTCTTGCTTCACAACCTATATCTTACGACTATACCAAATTAGCATAATGATTATCTTTTACCTGAAACCCTAAATTTGACCATGATCCCTTCGTTATCTCTGATCCTAAAACCCTAGTTTTATTAACATTAGTTTTCCAAAAAACAATCATACTTGTGAGGAATCCTACACACATGGTTTTAATCCATAGTTTCTTACATCCAAATCAATTTTCCATGGGATCGACCCCACACTATCACTATACTACACCTTATTAGTAAGTGTAGTTTTGGAATTAAATAATCTAATCTGATCGTAGCTCGCATGAATTTAATGATGTGTACAGGTGTATTAAAAGGTTACTAAAAAATTTAAGAAATTTGTTTTGATGAGATTTTTTCTCCAGTGGAAGGGTTTGAAATAATTATAATCATTATTACTATTACTACAATACAAAGTTTTAATTTTTTCAGATGGAAGTGAATTTATCCTTTCTGAATGGAGAACTTGATGGAGAATTTTATGTTGAAAAACTATGTGTGTTTTTTATTGGTAAGGATGAACGTTGTGTGTGAAAGTTTAAGAAAGCCTTGTATGGGATCAATAATAATCTAAGAGATTGGTATTAAAAATTGGATACCGGCTTAATGATGTCGAACTTTAAGAAAGGAAGGTTTGATAGTAATATGTACATAAAATAATGTTAGGTGATATCCCTAATTTTTATTTTATAGTTTGACGATATTATCTTTGTTGGTAATGATGAAAGAACTTCTGAAAGGGTTTTTTAATAGATGAGGATGCTATTAAAAATGTCCACGATTGGTGAAATGAAATACTCAATTAGGTTATAAGTCTTACAATAGAAGAAACACATATTTATTCCTCAATAAAAGTATTCTAAGGAATTTATTAATAAGTTAGAAATGGAAATTTAGAAAATATTACCACAAAAATTTTAGTGGGAACCAATTTGACTAATGATAGAGAAGGTAAGGAAGTTGAATCTAAAGAGTTTCAAATGCTGATTGGAAGTTTTTTGTATTTGAATACCTCAAGTATAGACATTTTTTATGATGTTACCTTATGTGAAATATTCCCTTGTTCTCCAAAATAATCACACCTATTTGATGGAAAAATAATTCCTAGATATATCAAATGCACATATGATTTTAGAATAATGTAAGATAGCTCAGAAATAATTGATTTTTTGGTTACACTAATGTTAATTGGGAATAAAGTGTTGATGGTAGAAGATCCACATGGGTGGAGTTTTCTTTTTGAGAAAAAGTTATGTAAGTTGGCATAATAAGAAAAAAAACTCAGTAATTCTTAGAACTATTGATGCTGAGTATGTTTCTACCACTCAAGCTGCTACACAACTTATGTGGATGAAGAATCCATTGGAAGACTTAATTATTGATGTGAAGTCACCTCTTCTCTTGGTTTGTAAAAATTAAAGTGTCATAAATCTTACATGAAATATAGTACAAAAGTATCATTCAAAACATATTGATATCAAATATCACATCATCACAGAGAATATAGAGAATAATGAACTCAAGCTGGAGTATGTTCCTTCATTATAAAAAGTTGATAACATTTCCCAAAACCATTACCAAAATCAGAATTTTTCAAGTTAAGGTTGAACATGGAGGTCTAACCTATTACTCACCAAGGTTTTGGTAAGTGATTCTATCTCCTCTCTTGTATAGTATTTGGATAGTGTTTTCAATGGGTAGAAAAATGATGTTCTATAATACTATCTACTGATATGTGATAAACCATTTAAGGAAGCATGTATGTGGGGGTGGGGGTGAGGGTAAGTTGTGAAATTTTCATCTAAGTGTCTATACTATTCGAACAACATGTTGAAGTGTGCAGGAAACTTGTATTTAGAGGAATGTGGATGAAATTTTGAAATGCATAAGAAAAATAAGTTTTGAATTTGAAGAAGTTTGTAAGTCACTTATCTTGGATAACATGGTTTTTCTATCGATAAATATTATTTCCTTCAACAATATATCTCATATAGTATTATAATTTATGATAAATGATCCATGTATGGAGATTACAATGTTCAGTGATTTATGAATCTTGGTTGAAAAAAATTCCAAATAGGGATATTTTTTGGGCCAATTTGTTTGGATGTTTTTTGAGTCACTGAATGATGTTTGTGATGAAAGTATTGTATTTTCTTGTCAAGAAGAGAAATCACCATACTTTATAAGTGTTGATTATTAGATGGAAGAATTAATAAAACCAAATGATAAGATTAAACATTATTAAGAAATTATACCGATTTATAATTATTTTTTCTATTTGAAATCATTTTTAGACTCACCTTGGGTCTAGAATGAATGTTTTGATAGATATGAGATAATTTATCAGAGTCTAAATGAATTGACACAAAATCCAACAATGATTTTCTATTTTCTAACTCTACAATATCATAAGTTTCCTGAGAAACTTTTGATGTAATATTTTTGAAATAAAAGTAGATAATATGTGTTAGGAATAATAAGTTAGAAGATACTATGCTGATCCCAATGTTCTCATATTCATGGAGATGTTGTGATCACAAGAAAAAAAATTGAGGGAAGAAAAGATGAAGAATTTTAAGTTTCTAAAGTCAATGTTTTGATGAATCATTAACAGAAATCCATTAGATGGAATGATTCATCATAAATTACCATTCACCAAAATAAAAAATTCACATGATCAAGCATCAGTTGGAAAGTATTGAATTAAATATGTAACATCCCGGTTCTGGGTGCCACCCAAAGGTTCCCCATACCCAGTTGGTTACATGGCCTTAAGAGAATTTCCCCAAATTCCAGAGGCTACTAACTAGTAGTGAGGACCTTGGGTGTGATAGTGGGGAAACTATTCCATCATTGGCAGAGTAATACAACAGAAAGAAAAAAAAATAGTAGCAGAAGCATTAATAATACCATACAATAGTAAATAGTGGAATATTGGAAGTAAATAAACAACTTTAGCATATATATATATATATCAATAATGATTCATGTAAAAAGTATCTAGGAATGAAGCCAAACAAGTCACAATGCAGGAATACAATACTAAGCCAATGAACAAAGAAAACAAGTAAATAACTCCAGCAGCATCGCTAGCCTCAGCTTGGTCCCATGCTCTCCAAATCCACAGTAGTCAAGTACCTGACGTAGAAGGGCGCTTTCCCATATATATACCTGTTGAAATATAATCTATTTGGGCCCAAAATCATGTCCCAAACGGGGTGTGAGATGAATCCTAGTAGGAAACCTCCCAAAGATCTATGCCTAAAAGATAGTGAATATATATGGCATGAAATAAGAAAAATGTAGAAGTAAATAAAAAAGTACTCAAAAGTAAACAATCCTACAGTTTCAATTGCATTCATTTTCATATATCAAGTAATTAGCAATTCAAAAACCAGCAACCCTCTGGGAAGTACTCATAGACTAGCCCCTCTAGTTCAACCAAACAATCTCAAGTAACCCTCTGGGTAAGTTCTCACAACCTAACCCCTCTGGTTAAACTTATACAAGGATATAATGACCTCTTATGTAGCTCACACGGTCTAACCCATTTGGGATCAAGAAAACAAAGACTCTCTAAGGAAGCACTCATCGTCAATTTCCCCTGGGGTCTTTCATCGGTAAACTATAGACACTCTAGGGAAGCACTCAATGTCTAATCCCCCCTGTGGTCTCGCAACAAGTAACTACAAACACTATGAGGGAGCAATCACGTGCACCCCCCTATGGTCTCATAACGTGAAAGTAAACAGACACTCTGGAGAAGCCCTCAGCGTCCATTCTACCTATGGTCTACTACACCAGGTTCCCACAACCTTGTGTAAGTCAATCATGCACAACGATGTTCAATGGATAGATAAAACCTTAAGAACTAATTGGATAATAGCTTCCAAGAACTACTTGGATAAATAGATACAAAAATATAACATCATCAGATAATATCACTCTATCCTAACAACACTAGGCATGCAAAAACAAGTAGCCTAATAGGCAAGGCTAGACCAAATGGTCAATATCAAAACAAGCTTGGGTAACACATCCATATCATGGGAAATAACCCTATTCAAAATCTAACAACCTCTACTCAGGCACACAAGACACAACAAGCATGAATAGGCTAAAAACCGTAAACACGCAATAACCTATTATAGGGTATTGGGAACATTTTCACATATTATTCAAAGACTAACAATGGAAAGGCACAAACCACCTACCTCGGAATTGTACGATCGATATACTCCAGAATTGGACCTTGAATCTACCTAGAACATGGTTGATCTATAAAAACTTCAAAAACGTTCAACCAAGTATATATCAAGAGAGAGTAGAAATCAAGATATGAAGTTTTAGAATAAGGAAGAACTCACCGATGCGATTCCAACGCAACCGATGGAGTTCTATTTGAAGAATGTGTGGCGAGTCAGAGGCTTAAAGAAGATTTTTTGGCCTTGGTTGCTCCTGGACGAGACAAGTTGAGAAGAAGTGTTTTCTGTGAACGAGACGCGACCCAGGTCCAATATAACAATTAAAAAAATTTACATGGCATGTTCTTTAAAAGTACATGGTGTGTATATGCCTTTACTGGGCTCTGTTTTAGGCGGTCTCTAGGTAACCCCACAAGGCCATTTACTCGGCTGTTACATGGCCAGTACACGGTCACCCGCAGAAAACAGTTACACAACATATAATCCAAAGTACACGTTGTGTACTCCTTAAATTTACATATTCTCCTATTTTTCTCAAAAACACTAGAAATGAAAACCCATACCTGAAAAGAAGGTATGGGTTCTTAAAAACTCCCCCCTTAAAGAAATTCATCCCCAAATTTCCCTAGAAAGGTGGCGTAGAAGAAGAATCCTTGAACATATATAGCCATTGTGATCGTACATCAGTCTCCCTCTCCCAAGTCTTGTCCTGTACTCACCTGTGCTTCTGTAGCACTCGTACCAGAGGAACATACCAGCCACGGAGAACCATCTCACTACGATCAACAATCCAGATAGGATTCTCCTCAAAAGATGCATCCACCTCCAACTCAACCTCCTCAGGTTGAAAAACACGAGATAGTTCTGAGAAGCAACGTCGTAGATGAGAAACATGGAAGACGTCGTGCATAGCCTGTTACCTTTGAGGTAACTGTAGCTAAAAGGAAACCGACCCAACTTTCTCCAAAACCTCAAACAGTTCAACATATCTTGGTGAAAGCTTTACGTATCTCTTATTCCTCCCGTGTCCCAACCTTGGTGTGACATGTAGAAAAACATGATCTCCTACTCCGAACTCTAGAGGTCATCTATATCGATCAACATAAGACTTATGTCATGACTATGCTGTATCAATCCTCTTCCAAATCAACTCCACCTACTATGTGGTCTCTTGGACAAGACGCGGTCCTAACACAACTACCTCTCCTGCCTCCGACCAACATAGGGGTGATCGGCAAGGACTACCATACAAATCCTCATAAGGTTCCATCTAAATAGTTTCTTAAAAACTATTATTATAGGAAAACTCCACAAGAGGTGTGAAATTCACCCAAGAACCTCCAAAATATAGGATGCATTCTCAAAACATGTCTTCCAACACCTGAATAGTATTCTCGGACTAGCCATCTTTCTAGGGGTGGTAAGATGTACTGAAAAGTACCTATTTACCCAATGCCCTCTGTAGTACCTACTAAAACCGAGAAGTAAAATAGGAATCTCTTTCTGAAATGATTGAGTGCGGAAATCCATGTAAACTTATAATCTCTCGGATGTACAACCTTCCCAGATCATCAACACTGAAGGTCTCCTTGATCAGTAAGAAGTAAGAAACCTTCATGAGTTTGTCAATGACAACCCATACTATATCATTCCCTTGAAATAACCTTGTTAAGCCTGTCACGATGTCCATCGTGACATCATTCTACTTCCACTCGGAAATTGGTAACTGCTGCAAAAGCCCTGCTAGTCGTTGATACTCCGTCTTCACCTGCTGACTGGTGTAAAACCTCATGAAAAACCCAGAAACATCTCTCTTCATACCTAGTCACCAATACTGATGGTGCTAATCATGACACATCTTGGTGACACCAAGATGAACTGCCCAAACTGAGGAATGAAAGGCCCACATCAGCTCCTCACATATGTATGATGACACCCATACACATCCATGGAAGTGAAAGATCTCATCCTTTCCCATGGTCCATCCAGGAATAGGTTCCTCAAATGACACACTCTCTTATAGAACAAGGCCTTTAGAATCTGATATCTACCTCATTCACACTCGATCTAGTAGGATATAAGTAATAGCTATAGAATAAAGAAACATCTACCCCTGTCTGTCGTGCACCTCCGAATGCATCTCAGAGAATATATCCATAAGCTGCCACTCCCTGCTGGCCTCCTGAACTGCCTACAACTTCATCCTCCTTCTCAACACATCATCTACTAAATTTCCTTTTCTAGGCTTTTAGGCTAGCTCAAAATCAAAAGATTGAAGGTAATCAACCCACCTATGCTATTTCAAATTCAGAACATGTTTTGTAAAGATATACTTGAGACTTTTGTGTTCGGTGGAAACCACAAAATGATATCCCAAAAGATAATGTCTCCAATAGCACAGAGCATAAAAAACTACATCCTACTCAAGATCATGCATCAGGTAATTCCTCTCATGTGGCCTCAACTACCGAGACCTATATGCAACGACTCATTCCCCTAGCATAAGAACAGCTCCCAACTCGATACCTAATGCATCATAGTAAACCGTATAACACTTTCCTGGATCTATAAATACTAGTATCAGTGCTGAATTCAACCTCCCTTTCAGCTATTGAAAGGCTGACTCAAAAGAATCTAACTATAAGTACTTCACACCCTTCTTATTCAGGCCCATCAGTGGTGCTACTAAGAGTGAGAAGTCCTGTATTAAACATCTATAGTAACCATATAGCCCTATAAAACTTCGTACCTCAAAGATGTTCGTCATCTAATCCCAAGAAACAAGTGCTATCACTTTCTCTGGGTCTACTAATACTCCCGTCTCTGAGATAACATGGCCCAAGAAGTGAATTTGGTCCATCCAAAAGTTGAATTTTGAGAGATTAGCATATAACTAATGCTCTCTCAGTGTACTCAAAATGATCTCAAGATGTGTGGCATGGTTGTGTCGAGTGTGAGAGTACACCAAGATATTATCCACAAAAACCACCACAAAGGAATCCAAGTATGGATGGAACACTCGATTCATTAGTGCCAGGAAAACTATAGGCATTTTCGTGAGACTGAATGACATAAAAATGTACTCGTATAGACCATACCTACTCTGAAAGGTTGTAAGAGGTATATTTGATGGTCTAACGTGCAACTAATGATAACTGAATCTCAAGTCAATCTTTGAGAACACCCGGGCTCCTCGAAGCTGATCAAAAAGATAATCAATCCTCAGCAAGGGATATCGGTTCTTTCCCATTAACTGGTTTAGCTTCTGATAATCAACACAAAGTCTAAGGGTACCATCCTCCTTCTTCGCAAAAAGGATAGGATAACCCCAAGGAAAATTACTAGGTTGGATGAAACCCTTTTCTTGAAACTCCTCCAACTACTTCTTGAGCTCCTGTAACTCTGGTGTAGCCATGATATAAGGAGTAATAGACACTGGTGAAAATCCTGGCACGAGCTCAATAAAAAATTCAACCTCTCACTTTGGAGGAAAAGATGAAAAGTACTCTTGAGAGACATACCTGAAACAATCGACCACTGAAGGAAAGTCCAATTGTGATGTCCCCTGGTCATCTAGATATAGACTAGCAATCTGGGATGTAAATCCTCCCAACCCATGATTCTCGGGTCCCACTCTACTCGCCTGGACATCCCATTCGCCCTTGTGTAGAAAGAATATGCCTTCTTGTGATGTGAAACTCACCCTATGTTGATAGCAATAGACAACTTCCTGGAAGGGAACTAACCCGTCCATTTCGATAATGAAATCATATCCTGTCATCTCTAATATAAAAAAGTCCCATAAGAAGTGACACCCACCAACCTCGAGAGGCCACTCCTTACACTATCATAAACTAGCTGTTATTGTACCCAACGGAGTGTCCAACATCAAGATATTATCATAAGTAAAGATACAGAGCCCAAGTCTCTCCACAACAACAATAGATATGAAACAATGAGAAGTACCTATATCGAAAAGTGCAGAACCTAGAACTGAGGCAACTAGAATTGTACGTCGAACTGTTTAGGGTCCGGGATCCTATTCCTACTAGGTTTTCTCCACTGCAAAATTCGGGCCTACACCGTGGCCCTATGACAATACCCGACTACCCTGAGCTGATCCGCCCTATTGTCGCTGAAAGCTTGCCGACTGGCTACTACGACCACGACCTCCACCTCGACCTGAACGGTTAAAATAACTCCATTTTCTAGACTTATGAGAAACTAGTGGTCCTACTCCTGAGTGTGGAGTCATAGAAGAACCTCTATCACCGACTTCTGGTGAGAAAAACTGATAGAAACACTAAGGATCACCCATCTTGCTGAAATATCGGCACTCTAATGGGTCTCTCAAGCAATGTGGCCTCGTATGCCCGCTCTTCCCACACTGGTAGCACACCACCTAGCTACTAGAATAAATATCCCACTCCCTAGGGTCCCCTCACATAGACTCTATGCAGTGATTCCTATTGGGTCTGCATGAACCTCATAAAGCCTTCTCAGAACTGTGCATCAGCACCTATGTCTAGAATAACGGTTGGTTCCAAGACGGGCATGACTAGAGGATCTACTGGTAGTCCCTAATCAACCATGTTTGGTGTCTAATCACAAACTTATATCTTGCATATAACTGAAGGACGTCTCAGTGGCATGACTCTGAAAGGTCAAACACACACCTTAAATCAATATTAACAAGGACTAAAACTTAGGAGTGCAATAAAGGAATAGGAGAAGGAAAGCATTCAATTTTTTTAAAATAGGGATACACAGTGTGTATGACCCCTACACGGTTTGTTCCTTTAAGCCTTCACATGGGCATGTAATCCTGCCAACCTTGGTCATGTAACACCCCATACACACGTCATGTTTTCCCAAGACACGACGTGTACTTGAATCATTTTTCCTCAGCCTGAGTTATTCTACATGACTTAACCCACACGGTTCTCCTAAAGAAAGACTACACATCGTGTTTTTTCCAGACACGATATGTACTAGAAAGAACTTCATTGACCCGTGTTCTTAGTCACACGACTGATTACACGGCTGAATCTACACAGCGTGTTTTTCCTAGACACTACGTGTACTAACTACCCATAATCCACCTGTGTCATTGGTCACATGGCTAAACACATGGTTTTTACACACAGTGTGTACGTCTGGTACAAAACATGTTCCACCAAAGATTTCCCATCCCCATGTCTCTTCCTAGATATCCATTGACACAATTAGAGACTACATGACATGTACATACAGTACAGGGAATGTACTGAAGAAAACAGGTTCTTTCCCAAACATAAGGATACATGGCATGTATTCAGAAATACACGCTGTGTACTCTGGGTTTTCTCAAATAGTAAGCCTCAGAACTACTCTGGAACCTAGAAAAAAACACTGAAAAGAACATTAAAGTGCCAAATTTTGATCCATGGGGCCCCATAATCCCAGTGAATCAAAGCTTGTTATCTTATACATGTCATACACAGGCATAACAGTGCAATTATCCAAAAAATTCTGATCCACGAGGGCCCATAACACCACAAGAACCAAAGTTTGGAGTTCATTCAAACAAAACCTTAAAAATTAGCAATACCCTATCTAACAGAAGGTATTCTATAAAGGCATATATCATAAAAACATGCATATCTAGCACAAAATATACCACAATAACATGCAATCAGTAATGCACCCTAAATGGCATGACAAGAATGCATGACATGTGATATCTAGGAAATGCCTATATGAGGCATGAGATGGCGTACCCTCATCTCATCAGGTGGAAATAGAAATAGAACCTCAATGATATCAATGATAACATCACAAAACATGTGAATCACCCAACGGTGAAATCAAATCAACTATAAAAAGTGAAAAACCAAAAAATTGCAATAATCGAGGTAAATTAGGTTTTCCCTATACATGAGTTAGCTACTCACAATAAAAACTTATTAACAACTACCTATTCTATCCTATTCCTGACTATAAGTTCCAAACAACAATTCAAACATCTCGGTTTTAGGTGCCGCCCCAAGGTGCCCCGTACTCAGTTGGTCACATGGCCTCAAGTGCATTTCCCTAAAATCCAGAGGCTGTCGAATAGAAACAAGGGCCTTGGGTGTGATAGTGGGGAAACTATGACCTCATTGACAGAGTCATACAATAGAAAGAAAAAATAATAACAGTAGCAGAAGCAATAAAAATACCATAGAACAGTAAACAATGAAAGGCAAGAAGTAAATGAACAACTACAACATATATATATATAAATAATGATGGATATCAAATATATATAGTAAATAATCCAAACAAGTCACAATTCTGTAATACAGTACTAAGACAATGTACAAAGAGAATGATTAAATAACTCAAGCAACATCACAAGTCTCAGCTTGGTCCCATGCTCTCCAGATCAACAATAGTCAATTACCTGACGTAAAATGGCACTTTCCCTTATCTATAACTATAGAAATATAATATGTTTGGGCCCAAAAACATGGCCCAAATAGGGTGTGATAAGAATCCTAGTAGTTAACCACCTGAAGATCTTTTCCTAACATTCATTGAATATATATGGCAGACAATTAGAAAAATGAAGCAGTAATCAAGGAAGTACTCAAAAGTAAACAATCCTATAGTTTCAATTGCATTCATTTTCATATATCAAGTAAGAATAAATTCAAAAACAAGAAACCCTCTGGGAATTACTCATAGCCTAGCCCCTCTAGTTCAACCAAACAATCTCATGTAACACTCTGGGTATGTTCTCAGAGCCTAACCCCTCGGGTTTAGCTTATACTAGGATATAACGACCTCATGAGTAGCTCACATGGTATAACCCCTTTGGTATCAAGCAAAAAAAGACTCTCTGAGGAATCACTCACCGTCAATTCCCCCTGTGGTATTTCATTGGTAAACTATAGACACTCTAGGGTAGGACTCAACATCCAATTCCCCCCATGGTCTCGCAACGAGGAACTCTAGACAATCTGAGGGAGCACTCATGTCCACCCCCCTATGGTCTCATAATGTGAAAGTAAACAGACACTCTGGAGAAGCCCTCAGCATTAATTCTCCCTATGGTCTACTACACCAGGTTCCCACAGCCCTGTGTAAGTCAATCGTGCACAACGATGTTCAACAACCAAAGTAAACCTTAAGAACTACTTGGCTAATAGATTTCAAGAACTACTTGGATAAATAGATACAATCATATAACATCATCAGATAATATCACTCCATCCTAACAACACTAGGCATGGAAAAAAAGTAGCCTAACATGAAAGGCTATACCAAACGATCAATATCAAAACAAGCATGGGTAACAAATCCATAGGATGGAAAATAACCCAATTCACAATCAAACAACCTCTAATCAGGAACACAAGTCATAACAGATATTAATATGCTAAAAAACCTAAACATGCAATACCCTTTTCTAGGGTGTTGGGAACTTTTTCGCATAATATTCAAAGACTAACTAAGTAATGGAAAAATCCACATACCTCGGCGTTGTACGATTGATATACTCTAGCGTCGGCCCTTGAATTAACCTAGAACATGGTAGATATACCAAAACATCAAAAAAATTCAACCAAGGATATCTCACGAGAGAGGGGAAATCAAGAGATAAAGCTCTATAAGAAGGAAGAACTCTCTGATGAAATTCCAATGCAACTGACAGAGTTATATTTGGAGAATGGATGGCGAGTCGGAGGTCCTGAGAAGATTCGTCAGCCACTGGCGCTCTTGGACGAGATGATTCAAGAAGAAGAGTTTTCTCTGAACGAGACGCGATCCCGGTTCGATATAAAAATTAAAAAGAAAAATACCCAACATATTCTTTAAAAGTACACAGAGTGTATATGTCTTTACCGGGCCCCACTTTAGGCGGTCTCCAGGTCACCCCACATGACCATGTACTCGGTCGTTACACAGCCGGTACACAGTCACCCATGGAAACCAGATACATAGCGTGTACTCCATAAATTTATATATTATCTTATTTTTCTCAAAAATACCAGAAAAGAAAACACATACCTAAAAAGAAAGTCCGATTTCTTATAAAAGAAGTCTCTGCGGACCACAGTCCATTCGGCTCGTTATGCTGCTGACCTATCAGTGGATCTCTGACATAGTTCCATCATACACATTGATGGATTCAAAAGATAAATAGAGGAAAATATGTTTTTAACTAGTTATTGTTGGGAATAATAAATAATGAATACTAATAGTTTTTGGAACTGATGAAAAATGGGATTAGAGATCGATCCATAATGTAGTTAACCATTTTCATAAAACAAAATAAATGTTGGGTGTCTTAGTTTGGGTCAAGATAAAAATAAGTAATGTCTTGTTTTCTTCCATTTGGGTCAAGATAAAACAAACTATGACATGTATTCCAAGTGGGTCAAGGGTTATCAGACCATATATGATATCGATCCATCAGATGGAAGGAGAGACTGATTCATCCGACATAGTATGAAACTGATATATCATTATAAATTATGTTTAATCAGACATAGTTTGAGGAATATTTGAACAATTAAATAAAAGGATAAATGTTTTGAATAATTTGTGGATGTGTTTTCAAGGGGTTTGTTTAAGGCTACCGAAGTTTCAACGGTGTTTATGGAAGAATTCATTCAAATTCCCAGTTGGTACATAGCATTAAAATGGAAATTCATTTTTTTCAATTAGTACAGATAATCATAACTAGAATCATTCAGTTACAATTCATTTAACAAATGGTTAAATAAAATTGGAGTGACTATATGTTTCCATTGTAATGAAGAAAAAATCATAATGAAAAATGGAATCAGAATAAATAATGGTTTGAGTGTTTGACAACCTATTTCAGATAAAATTTTGGAAAGTTTAGATATGTTTTGAGAATAATCGATAAGAGTTGAAATGAAGGGGAAATTTGAGTTTGGGAAAATTTGGTTAACTGAGAAAACTTTTCAGATTACCATTTAAACCACTATTGGCACAAAAATAAATAGAAATAAGAACATTGTACCTTAGGAATCTTGTACTGTTTATGCATGAATAGAGAGATAGAGAATTGGATGTTTTGGAAGATAGAAGAATTTTCTAGTAAGGGTTTTCATAAGAAATTTTTCCAGATAGAATAAGAAGAAGAAATAATTACTGGATCAAACTGATCAATCAGAAAAAGATCTCTCAGGAATGTTTGATGTGGTTCAGAATTGTTTTTAGGGTATATTTTCATATCTGTTTTCTGGAATGATATATCAAATAGAGGAATCAAACATAGTTTTGTATGAAGTCAAAAAGTGATGTTCTTAACTACTTATGGGTAGTAAATAAAAGATTTGTATTTTGAATAATTACAAAGTGGAAGTTGATAAGGTAGCATGGTAACATGGATGTAAGCAACTGGTGAAGGTTCCTTAACTTATTACACAATATTATTTTACATTATTCATTCTAAAATAAGAACATTCACTCTTTCTTTGATCATAGTGCTACACAAGTGTAATGGTATATCCTACTTGTTATATCCACACAAAAGGATTGTTTTCTTATAGATTGTGTGGTATAGTATTTTTTCAAAACCATGTCAAGGATGTATCCACTCTTATTGTGTGGTGAGCCTTTTAAATTCATGTGTTCCTATAAATTTATGATTGTTTTTATTTTAGCAAATTAATAGATCTTTAACTGGAGGAGAAGGTTGTCCCAAAAGAAATAATACATAAAAGGGAAAAACATAACTAATTCACCCCTCCCCCTTATAATTTTACATTGATCATGGTTGGGCCTTTACACTTTGTACTTTGGGATGTTTCCATGTACTCAAAGTCATTCCCATGTATTGAGGGTATGTATAAGTATTGGTCAGTGCTTAAATACTCATGGTCTTTCCCATGTCCCTGTATGTGTTCATGGCATTGTATTCTCGGAGTATACTCATTAACACCAACATCGGGTCACACAACGTGTATATTGACATACATGCCTTGTGATATTTAGCTTTCCCAAAACCCTAGCCTCTATAGAAAAGGGAGTACAAGATGTGTGTTCTTCATAGTACATTTTGGTGTAGTTTAGTTTTTCATAGGCTGTAATGATTATTCTTAATGTGGTTTCTAGATTTGACTTCACCACTAAAAATATCTTATTCTAATGACCCAAAATTGAAGGATAAAGTCTTATTCCATCGATTCCTATCCTCTAGTGGTTGGAAGTTGTAATTTGATCACCCATGTCGGAGTCTGTTTCACATCTACCACCGATTTGGGTCCTGAAACCCATATCCATCACCTAAAAATCATGACCCCATCATGATTCATCCCCAAATTTATAATCCTTCTATTTCTCATGAAAAACCATGAATCTGGGGGTTTAGTCATGATAAAAAATTCCCTGAAAGAGTCAAACCACAACCCCATGAGCCAATGATGAAGAACAAAGAGAATAATGGGGGGAAAAGTGTTACTATCATTGGATGATGCTATCCTAGACAAAGACCAAAAATCATTTATATAAATAAGTTTCAAAGCATGTGAACATTATGATAACAAATATTTTTTTAAAGAACACCAAAAGAAATGGGAACATGAGAATAACATAAATCAAACAAATCAGATGAAATCGATGATTCAAAAATATAATCAATGGCGTGGAAACTAAAAATAATGATTCCTACCTTAGTTATGGATCAATCATTGGTTAAGAGAACATATTATAATGATGAAGAAGACCAATTCCAATTGTTTCCTTCCTCCCAATTCACCATGATCCAATCACCTCTGTTCTCTAATCCTAATCCATCAATGTCAAACTCTCTCCTATAATCTTCTTAGGGTTATAATACTAACCTTAGAGAAACATCATAATTACGTATTTATATACTTTTAGGATAGGTTAGGTGATTTAATCAAAGTAAATAATTTAGTTATTTATTTTTTATAATCAACCTACCAATGGTCAACTCCCAAAAAACATCTGATGTAGACAAACCTTATGTTTCACCAAGGGTAAACCCCACATTCCATATTAAAAAATGGTATTAGATTTCCGTTATGAGTTATCTAATAAAGGTAAAATAATTTAAAACAAAATTATGAACATGTGTTCATCAAAATATAATTAATATTTTTAATATATTAATTTGGAGGTCCTGAGATACCCAAACACTACACCGACTCTAAGGATAAACACACACACAAACACACACATATATAGAAATAATCAAAGGACTAATACAATAAAACTAGGGTCATTATATTCTCCCCACCTTTAAGGATTTTTTCCCAAAAAATAATAAGCTACAAAAAAAGGTGGGGTTATTAAGTCTGTGTCAGACTCTCATGCTCCTAAGAGCTATCCGACATCCTCCCATTCTTCCAAAGAATATGAACCAAAGGAATGGACCATCCATGTAGTATCCTCTCATATCTATCCTTGATCACCACATGGTAATTTATGAAGGGGTATCTATCCTCAATGACCAGCACACCCCAGTCCATAATGTTCATAGGGTCTTGCTCGTATCTTCTCATCTAAGACACATAGATGATGACACACACTTGTTTCAATTGCTGAGGGTAGGGGTAAAGGTTAAGAAACAATTACAACCCTCAGTAGGATCTAGAATGGCCTGATGAACCTTGGGGATAATGTGAATCCGTAACCAAAACTCAGTAATCATTTTATTGGAGATGATTTAAGAAAAACATGGTGTCTCTACTCGAACTCAAAGGGCCTACGATGTTAATCTATATAAGATTTATGTATGATATGGGATATCCTCATATTTCCATGGATCACCTGAACCTTATTTTTTCATCACCTACCCCATCTCTAAACCAACAATAGATGTATCACCAATCTCAATCTTATATAAGGGTGACCTAAAGGGTCTCCTATATTGGGACTTGAAAGGTTTCATTCCAATAGTCGAGTGATAACTATTATTATAAGAACACCATACTAATGGAAACTAATCCTCCCAATTCCATATGAAGTCTAACACATAGTCCCTCATCATATTCTCTTACACCTGGATAATCCTCTCAGTCTGACCATTCTTATAGGGATGAAATTATATAATCATCTACAAATGGACCCCCAAATCCTCCTATAAGGATCTCCACAACCTTGAAATGAACCGAGCATCATAGTTGGATACAATTTTAGAGGGTACCCCATGAATCTGGATGATCACCCACATGTAAAACTTCAAAAATACCTCAACCAAACTTTGATATAAGATATTAAGGAAGTGTGATGACTTGGTATGTTATTAAACAATCACTCATATAACATAATGGTCTCTCACTATCTACAGAATCACCATAAAATTTTTATAGAGATACCATCCCATTTCCACATTGGGATCTCAAGAGGCTGTGTCAATCCTACCAGAACCTGGTTCTCAGCCTTTACTTGACAACATGTGAGACATAAAGAGATAAAGATTTCAATTATACACCTCTTTTATATCCACCAAATATACTACTAGATTTCATTGTACATATTTTCCAAACTATGATGAACCATTGATGAGGAAGTATGAAACTCCCTCATCATATCCTCACACACCTTGACCAAAAACACCATCTATCCTTGAGAAAGGATGAAAAGATCCTCTCTTTCAAAAAATACATCAACTATATCTGCTAAGGATACCAGGTAAAAAACATTATAGTTGATATATCCCAACTAAGCCTCTCTCACATGATTTATAAATAGAGGATTCACCACCATCGACTAAAGAAAAACTACAACCTTCCCCTATATAAGGGTATTATTTAATTAATCTAAATGACCAAACACCTCTTTCACCAAGAAATAATGAGACTCATTGCGAATGATATATACCACTATATTTCCCTCCCCAAGTCATAGTCCTATAAGAACTCCAACCATTTATTATTTCTCAAGTTATGGTATCTCTGAGTGAAGATGTACCTAAGACTCCAGTGGTATGAGTAGATAACAAAACACTTTACCAGAATATAGTTCCTCTATATCTTTAAATCATAGAATACCATCACCAACTCTAGGTCATGAGTTGTGTAGTTATACTCATGGGGTCACAACTACCGAAATCCATATGCGATCACTACCTACATCTTTATCAACACACAACCAATCCTAGATCTGAAGGCATTGAAAAACCATATGTAATCAATTCCCTCCTACGATGGCCTCAACATAGGATCACTAGTCAACATCATCCTCAACACCTTGAAGGTTGTGTGACACTACTCAGTATAGATAAATTAATTCCATTTCTGTATCAAGGAGGTCAAAGGGGATGAAATATCGGATAATTATACCCAAAAACTCATATAGTACCCCACCAAACTAATAAGACTCCACACCTCTGACATGCGCTTGGGTGGATCCTAATAAAGCACTGTATTAATCATTGTTAGGTCCACAACTGAAACATGACCATAGATAACATGACCCAAAAAGTGAACCTTGGAGATCCAAAACTGGAACTTTGAGAGATTACGGAAAATATGAAACTCCTAGAGTAATTCTAGGACCATCATAAAATGATCTACATGAAACTCTTATGATACAGAGTAAATGAGTATGTAATCAATGAAGAAAACTAAAATTATATCCAAGTATGGACGGATGAACTAATTCATAAGTTCCATCAACACAATAGGTAATTCATTACATCAAATTAAATCACCATGAAATCATAGTGTCTGTAGAGAAATTGAAATTATGTCTTCAGAATATCATCCTCACAAACCCTTAACTGGTGGTATTCAGACCAGATATCAATCATAGAGAAACAACTAACACCAATCAACTATTAAATGATGTCATAAATCCTAGAAAAGGTGTACTTGTTTATTATCATTACATGGTTCCAGTGTCAATAGTTAAAAAAATCCTCAACCTTCCATTCTTCTTTTTCATGAACAAAATTGGTGCTTCCCTGGGGGAAAATCGAGTTTGATAAAACCCTTCTCTTGAAGGACATATAACTACATCATCGGCTCCTAAAGCTTGTTATGGGAAATTTGATATGATATAGAGTATACCAATGTGTTCCCAGGGTGAAAGTAAATATATAATTCCATATCCCACCATGGTGGTAGTCCCAGAACATCAAAGGGGAAGAAATATATATAATCCCCCACTAATGAAGGAATCTAGATGCCTGAATATCCGGCTAAACCAAAGGCTAAAATCACCAACTAATGGGTTATGGGTTACAACTTTCTAATCACAAGGCCTAATTTCATAACCATGAGATATATCACACATTTAATGGAGAACCTCCTCCTATCTTACTAAAGAAATATAACTCATCTATGATGAAATTAACTTCTGTTCCAGACCGTAGAAAACTATTCCATAACCAAGATGATTATATATGTGTAGCAACACCTATTTTATCTACAGAACCCTTCATTCAGGTATTTTGAGTATATATAATATTGAGGTTATGTTTTGGAAGGTTTTAATGGGTTTTTAATATTTTGAGGATTTTATAGAGGTGAACTATTTCTGCACTATTTGTAAAAACTATATAGAATATCTAGGAAATCATGAAAGAGAAGAAAGCTGGAACATGGAAGGCACATAGTTGGTGAACGATTTGTCCAAACCCTGTAAATGTGAAGAAAAAACCATAAATCTTGAAACAGAGGTAAAAGCAGGTTTGGTTCATTATTTTTCTAACTATGTGAACTAACCATGCGAGGTGTGGTCTTAAGAGAGTAGCAATGCACGATCAGTGTGTAGTTTTCCAAACAGTATGACCTAACTATGTTACACACCAAGATTTTATAAATTTTTTTTTCAGTTAAATTTAATCATTATCATATTTTTCATTACACACAACACCAATGTTATATTTCACTACATGCAATACATAGTTTATCTTGTGTTATACACAACACCGATTATAAATGAAATGTGTCATATATTAAAATATGTTTATATGATAGTTATCACTTAGCCATTGTAATGGATGATATGAATAGGATTAACAATATTATGAAAATAAAATTTTTAAACATGTAAATAAAATTAATTCTTTGGTGACCAATTAACTAAAAATGAAAATAGAAAAACAATTTCAAAATAATGGAAATCTTTTTTTGGAAATTTTTAATGAAAAAAGCATGTTTTAACTTAAAAAATTAATCAAAACACTTCTAGTGAATTATTTTAAAGAAATGTATATATTATTTATACAATAAACAATTTAAAATTCATATTATGTGTTTTCTATATAAGATATAATAATAAATCCAATTTTATGCATAAAAACTATATTTTTCGAAAAAGAAGTTTTTCCACCTTTTTTGCGCACTTATTTTAATTTTTTTTAAATTTTTTTTAAATTTATTTGATTTTTTTTTCATTTTTGAAATTATCCTTTAAAAATTATCTTTTGGTGATTTTTTGATTTTTTTGAAAATATTATTTTTTGATGAATAGTGGAAACTACTAAATCTTAATTGAAAATTGACTTTTTGTTTAAATTATTTATAAAGTTAAATTTTCTTTTAAAGTGTTTTTAATTTAAAATTATTCAAGTTTTATATCTATTAATCTAATTTAGGTCATTTTAATCATTTTCATATTGAATTTTAATATAAAAACATTGTAAAAATTTGAACATTTTGGTTTTGAAAAACCCGATTTCTCATGCGTTTGTAGGATTAATTTTAAATTAATATTTTCCACATATTTTAATTTATTTGAGAAAAATATATTCTATATTTTTAATCAAAATAATTTATATTATCTAATAAGTTCAACTAAATTTTTGACCAAAATTAATAGTTAAAATATTAGTAATTAATTACCTCAATTAAGGTAAAGATGGGTTTATCGGGGGTTAACATAAAAACATAAGGGTTAAAATTTCCAAAATACTCATATAAAATATATTTTATGTCCATATTTCTACAATATCATGTATAATAATCGATAAGACTCCATTTTGGGGCCCTCTGTCATGATAAAAACACTGTTACACCTTTTTTCCTTTCAAAAAATTACCACTGTTCCACTCACATCACTTATAAAAGGCCACCCATCTCCTCTCTTATTCACACATTAAAAACCATTTGGTTTAGAAATGACCTACCCAAACACCTTCCCAAATTCTATAATATCATTCTATAATCCTTATTATTTTCGTAAATCCAACCTAGGAACTATTTTGATGAAAACCAAACGAGGATATCATAAGAAGAGGTAATGTTATTTAGTGAGTGTTTTTATTTTATTTATTCCTCCAACTCATTCTATTATTATTATAACATATTTATATAATAAAATAAATATCTTTAATATCTTTAATATATTTTATATATTAAGTTAATTACTTACAACCACCTCCACTATCATCAAAATGGTTTATGAAATCATCATTCGTGTGTACGGCACACTACCGTCTTGCGAACCGATGTCATTCATTTTTCCATTACTACATATCACAACCAAGTATGATGATAGATATAAAGTATATATATGATATTTATAATATAATTATACCTATGTATTAATTATATCATTATGTAACTTTTTCAATTTCCATTTTATAGGGGATATGGAAACCTCTCTCGTGTGTACGACATACTACCGCCTCACGAAGTAATGTGATTCATTTTCACTAATCCTTTACAGAGAAAATAATAATGATGATGTTAGCGAATATATGTGATAGAAATTAAATGTTTCATTTTATGTTATTATTTATTGGGGATAAAAATTCAAAAGATTACTAAAGTAGTAAGGGATTTCTATCTAACTTTTTACTTGTTTGAGATACATTCCATATTCAACACTTGTTTCTTATATGTGGTGTATATAATGACCATGAATGTTTTTTATATTTATTTAAATTTAAATTATGGTGATTAAATATCCATTTTATGATCTATATTTCAAGTTTATTATGTTTCAAATGTTACCAAAGTGTTAATAGTCTTGTGTTACAATCTCATTGTTTATTAGGAATATTTATGATTAATCCTCCAATATTGAAATATTATTATTTACATCTCAATAATTCTAATAAAATTCATTATATTATGGTTATTCATGATATTTCTAAGTAATAGTAACTTTTTATTACTCATTGGTAGTTAAAGTTGTTGAGAAAAAATTTCTATGAAAATATGAGCTTATTTATCACTTCAGTAAAAAACAATATTTATTGAAAAACAATGTTTTCTAAAAATGTTTTTAAAATTTTAAAATTATTTAATAAATAAAATTTTTCACATGTTTCAATTTTTTTTCAATTTTTTTTAATGAATCTTCATATAGTTTTGAAAACAATTACCATTTGGATTTTACCAAAAATTTGATAGGAAAATTTGTTTTGACATATATGACATGAACAAAAATTCATGCCATTATGACTATTATTTTATATGAATATTAATTTATAAGTTTTCAAGTTTATTTTCAAGGAAAGGGATTTAAAAAATATTTCTATTTTTGAAAAGTGCTTTTTAATGAAAATTTATACTTCTGAAGAAACATTATAGGTGATTTATCTTTCAAAATGATTCTCCATATAAGATAAAATCTTTTGAAATAACTTATTTTTTACTGGTGATATAAAATAAGGATACCATTATTATTCATTCTCATAATGGTCTATGTTGACAAGATTTTTATGAAACCCATTTCATTCCCTTGGGTTATATCATGATAAAATTCTTAAGAAACCCACTTCTCTTTCCACTAGTTAAGCTATTATGAAATGGTGGAATGATTTTGAAAACCATCACTTTTCCATAGGTTATGATATAATGAAATATTTATGAAACCTATATCATTTCATGGGTTCTGATAAGTTTAATGTTTTATGATTTCATGTTATATATATATATATATTATTTTCATTATGTGTTGATGGTTATGTTATAACCAAGGATGGTGGTTACATTATAACAAAATATGGGCGAGTCTTATATATCACTCCAATGCATTGGGTAAAGAATATTATCTCATGAGTTAGACAAGAATAGTGTAGGGAGTGAACCTAGTAAAGTAGGTGAATTTTTATTCTATGATGGTCTTGGGAGTGATCTTTGACTACTATGATGGTTTGGGGAGTGAACCCATTCCACTATGATAACCTTGGTATTGATCCTTTACTACTATGGAAATAATTTTCTATGTTATTGTGTATGATATAATTTTTTGTCGTATTCCAATGTTATTCTCTCATAGATTATGTTCTTTTATTACCTGGCGATTCATGTCTTATTAACTACCCATATTTATTCTATGACTCAAGATTATGATCTTTGATATATAGGGTATGGTTTTCAAATGTTATGCTCATGTTATCATATCCTTATGTTCATGCTATGCATTTGTATCTCCCTTTCTTTCCCAAAATGAGCATATGATATCAACATTTCTTTTGTTTCATTTCCCCAGGTTATGAAGAGAGGTTTTAAGAAGGGTATGTTTTCAAAAATTACTAAAGGGGATGATATTTATGGGTGATGTTGAAAAACATTCACCAAATTAGAATATTGTTCACCTTTTCTCCAAATAAACTAATCTATTAAATTCCATTGACATGTGTTTGTATAATTTATTTAATTTTATATTAAAATATATAATATATATGTATAAAAATGCTGGGTCACTATAGTTAGTATTTAAGGAAAGGTTTAGTTATCTTTTGGAAATCAGGATGAGAAAACAATACCGATATTCCTAAATATATTTCTAGGGATATGTATAGTGATGTCTCGAGGGATATGTCAAGGGATGAATCACAGTATTGGAAAATGTCTTAGAATTTTGGTAAAGGATAAAACAATTTGTTTCCAAGTAATTAAATCCATTTTTGGAAACTAAAAGTGGATGTGGATTTGGTATATAGGTACCTAGAGTTAATAAATCTGAAAATGGTGAATTGAGCTAGACTCGATCGTCACCAGGTGTAAGATAATGGGCCTTACTACACACACAGTTTTAAACTCCTAGGGGATATGATTTGGAAATTCAAAAACTCTTTACAAACCATTATGAAGGATTTAAATAAGTGATGATTGTGAATGACCTTGGATAAAACTAAGTTTATATAGATAGAAAATCAAGTTTCCTGATTTATACATCCTATAAGTTATTTTTTTCATGATTATGTTGTTTTACACTATGATTAGTGTTTCTCACACTATGATTTTTGGTTTTAGTAAATGGAAGGAACCAGATGGAACTAGGTTAACATTGAATGTGACAAATATTTTTATTATGGGTAGCTAAATGAGATGATGAATGGAGTAAAGGATGATATTACTATTCACAATCATCTATCACAAAAGATAATTAATAATGTGAACCTTAACCAACTCTCAAACTCCCCAAATAAGAGAAGGATAGAGTTTGTTGGGATTTTAGGTATTGGAAACCCTATAGGAAAGATGATTCCATTTCCTATATATTAATAGTGTAGGAATAAGTACTCAAGGGAATGTATCAGAGGTATGAGAAGATATTATGGGTGTGAAAAAGAAGAAGAAAAATCACGTAAGAACAAAGGAAAAATGAAAAGTTCTGTTAACGTAATGGAAGGAAATATTTCTATCCATAATTCAATATCAAGGGATCAATGTTTTAAATGTTTAAATCATAGTAATTAATATTATTTATTTCCTAAGTGGAAAAATTGTAAATAGAATCAACAACGTTTTATAAGTAATAGTTTTTCTATTAGAGATAATGATATTAAAAATGAAATATGAAAGGAAATAGGTATTAAAGAATACAATAATGAATCTTAGTTATTGGTTTAATAATAAAGTAAATTTTTTGAAGTGTTTATGTAATGTAATTCAAGAATTATGAAATATATAATGATTTTTCAGTATAGGTTTTTCATTAAGGATTTTCAAGAATATGTTAAATGGTATTTATGGACTAAAAAGTGATTTAATTGAAATGTTATATTTTGATTAAGGAAATATAACCCTTAATATATTCTAGATGTTGAGATAATGATGTTGGGATAAATATATGTTGTATATGAATAATTAAATTAGATAGTACTGATTATATTGGAATGTATTATTAATATTTTTGAGAAAGTGGTTTATGCAATCATTGATGTAGTTTACCATATTTTTGGATTTAAGGAATATATCCTAATATAGGTTTTATATAAGTAATGGGGAAGAATTTATTTTTTCAATAATTTTTATGGTAATTTAGGTTATTACCAGGTTTCAAGAGAATATATGGTGGATGTATTTAAATGTTTGGTATGTGACAATCAAGATCCACTTTATGATATACAAGAGATTAATGTTAAGTTGTTTTTTTTAGAAATTTTGTGACCTTGTTTATAAATTTTAAATTTTGGAAGGGTTATAAGGTTAAACATTAATTGAATGTTTTATGTTAAACATTAGATGAAGTTTTATATATTAAAATATTACTTCACTATAAGAATATTTATCCATATTGGATAACCATTTTTAATATTTTTTAACTAGAGATAGAAGGAATGAATTTTCATATGGATCATATTATCCATCAATTATTTATAAATACAAAATATTAATCCTAATTTATTTGGGTAAGAGATAAATTAGAAATGGATCGAATCAGAACCAAAGGATGAAATTTTAATTATGACACAAAGGAAAGCTAATCCCTATGTATATTGGTTCCATTGAAATTCTTGATCATATTGGGATGGTAGCCTATAAATTGGTGCTTCCACAAAACCTATATAGGGTTTAATATTTTTTCCATGTATCTATCTTGATGAGTCACAATCCTGATTCATAAAATGTACTAAAATCGGTGGTCGTACAACCAGAGCATGATATTCCTTATGAGGAACAATCAGGGGAGATTATGGGTCAAATATAAAAAGTTATATGAAATAAGACAACTTACCTAGTAAATGTTTTATGGAGAAACCACCATTATTATGAATCTACATAGTAACCTAAGGATTTAATTAGATAAAATTATCCTTAATTTTTTGTACTAATTTGATGAATTTCAAGGGAGAAATTAATTTTATGTGCGGTAGTATGCAAGACTCTGAGATTTTATAAAATATATATTTTTTTCAATTAAATGTAACATTTTTGATATTTTTAATTACATAAAACATTGATTTTATATTTAATTACATAAAACACCATGTTTAGATTGCATTACATGCAACATCGAGTCTATACAAAACATGTCATATTATTAAAATATTATTGTATGATAGTTATCACCTAGCCATCTAAATGGAGGATAATGATAGGATTAAATAAATTATGGAAATATATGGTTTAAAAAAGTATATAAAATTAATTCTTTGGTTACATATTAATTAAAAATGAATATTAAAAACAATTTTAAAATAAAGGAAAAGTAAAAAAACTATTTTTATGAAAAAAAATATATATTTTCCTAAATAAATTTAAAAACCAACTTTTAGTGAATTATTTTAATCAAATTTATATATTATATTTTAAAAAAAATATTTCAAATTCATATTATTAGTTTTATATACAATATATAAGAATAAATTCAATTTTACCCTTTTAAACTTTATTTTCTTAAAAACCAGTTTTGCTACATTTTAGCACATTTATTTTAAAAATAATATTTGAGAATTTTAGAAATATTATTTGATAAAATGAATTTAATTTTTAAAATAATAATTTCAAAATTATATTAGGTTGAATTTTTGATAATTTTTTTAATAGACTATTTTTTTTTGATAAATAGTGAAAGTACTGAATTTTAATTAAAAACCACCTTTTCATTTAAATTATTTATAAAGTTAAATTATATTTGAATTTTTTCAATTTAAAATAGATCAATTATGAATCTATTAATCCAATTTATTTCATTTGAATCATTTTCATAATAAAATTTTCTATAAAAAATTTGTAATCTTTTGAACATTTTCTTTTTGAAAATCATGTTAACTCATCATGTCTACAGGATTAATTTTAATTTGAATTTTGACACTTATAGCAATTTAATTTATGAAAAATGATTAATTATTTTAAAATATAATAATTTATATTAGATAATATGTTAAATTTAAGTTTTTTACCAAAATTAATAGTGAAAATAGTAGAAATTAATTACCATGATTATGGTAAAATGTGTTTATCAAGGGTTATACTAAGAAGATAAGGGATTAAATGTCCTTAAAATGTTTGTGTAATATATTTTATGTCCATATTTTGACACTATAATTTTTAATACTCGATAATAATCTATTTTGGAGCCTTTTAGTTTGAGAAAAAATTGGGTACACCTTTTTATTTTAAAAATATTACATGTGTGCCACTCACCTCACTTATAAAAGGCCACCCCTATCCACTCTTATTCACACCATAAACCATATTGGTTCCTAAAATAAATATCTAAATCACATAAATACTTCCATAATATAATTATAGAATCCTTTTTTTCACGTAAATTCAATCTAGGAAGGCTTTTGGTGAAAATATATAGAGGATACCCAAACAATATGTAACGTTCTTGAACATGCTTTTTTATTTTATTTCTTCCCCCACATAATTAAATTGTTATTACACCATGATGATATAATAATATAAGTATATTATCTATAACAAAATGATGTTATATTATGTTCATGACCTATAATTGTCTCCACTTTCATCCAATGGGTTACAAAATCATCATTTGTGTGTATGACAAACTTATGTCTTACGAAGCGATGTCATTCATTTTTTCCATTACCACCTCTAATGGTTGTGTATTATAATGAATATAATGTTTATATATGATATAGATACCATTATTATACCTATTAATTCATTATATACTATATAAAATTTTAATTTCCATTTTGTAGGGGATATGATAACGTCGCTGGTGTGTATGGTAGACTACCGCCTCGTGAAGCGACGTGATTCGTTTTCACTAACGCTTTACAGGGAAAATAATAAGGTTTCATTTAATGAATATATGATATATAAATTACATAACTATGATATTAATGACATCTTTATCATTAATTAAAGATAATATATCATTTTATTTCTTACCTCTTGACTCACTGAAAGATGATAATGTCGTTCGTGTACATGTGGACTACCACCTTCACAAAGTGATCTGACTCTCCCTTTTCATCACCACTACACATGGTTTAAATGTATACTTATATTTAAATAAAGGATAATGTTTTTATGATATAATTATCATTATTCAAAGACAAAATATTACTTATCTATTTCCATAAAGACCATTTAAGAATGGAAACATCACTAATGTGTATGTACGACCTACAATATCCAAGATCATAATGTACTTAATTACTCAAAATAATATTTCATTATTGGTATTAAAAGTAGAATTGATGTATATATATTATATGTAATTATTATTTTTATATAGATTATGGAACTAAGATTTATATATGAGGACCAAAAATAACAAATCAAAACATACATGGAAAAAATAGTTACTGCCCGAAACATGACTTTAACCTGGAATTGTTAATGAAAAAGAAATAAAAGGTCATAATAAAATAATATATGGTATGATATATATAGGTATTTTTCTATAATATATTTATAACAAACATATATTTATTACACATAAGGTTAAAATGTGTACAAAAAAAGTTGAGACTTATGGTAAGGGATTTCTAGCTTCTCTATTTTATTTCTGGGAGACATATGAAAGATTACTTCTTGTTTCTTTTTTATCATTTATATACTTCCCCTTTGAAATATTATATCAATAATATCCTCTTTTTAATTATATCCATTTTTTAATTTGATTTTATGATTTATTGGGGCTTATAATTCAAAATATTACTAAAGCGTTAAGGGATTTCCATCTCACTTTTTTACATCTATGAGATACATTCCATATTCACCAATTGGATCTTATATGTGGTGTAAATACTATCCATGAATGTATTTTAAATTTTATCATAGTAAAATTATTGGGATTACCTATCCATTTTAGGTCTTTTTTTCATGGTTATTATGTTCCAAATGTTACCAAAGTGGAAATTGTTTTTTGTTACAGTCTCATTGTTTATCCCGATTGTTTATGATTAAATCTACAAAGTTAAAATATTATTATATAAATATAAATAATTCTCATGAAGTTTATTATCCTATAGTTTTTCATGACATTTCCAAGTAATATCAACATTTTTAGACTCTTTGGTAATGAAAATAATTGAGATTTGTTTAAAGAAAATACGAACTTATTTCTCCCTTCGGTCGAAAACCCTTTTTCTTCCAAAAACATGTTTTCTAAAAATGTTTTCAAAAATGTTTTTATCAGTATTAAAATGAATTATTAAATTCATTTTTATCCATATTTGATGTTTTTTTAATTTTTTTAAAATTATTCTTCATGTAGTTTTCCAAAAAATTCCAATTTAAATTTTAACAATAATTTGAAAGGAATCATAGTTTTAACATATACAACATGAATATAAATTATCACTATAATGACTATTATTTTATTTTAAGATTAATTTATAATTTTTCTAGATTATTTATAAATAAAAGGATTTCCAAAATATTTTTATTTTTAAAAATTTATTTTCAAATAAAAGTAATCTTCTTCAAGAAAAGTTCCAAGTGATTTATCTTTCAAAATCAATCCCCATATATGATGAAATCCTTTGATGTAATGTATTATTTGTTGGGGATATAAACCATGGATACCATTATTATTATTTTTATGAATGGTTTATTATGAAAATGTGTTTATGAAACCCATTTCTTTTCCATGGGTTATATAATGATAATATTCTTATGAAAACCTCTTTTTTTCCATGGGTTATACTATGAGGAAATGTTGGAATTATTTTGAGACCTATCTGTTTTCTATAGTTTATGATACAAGGAAATGTTTTTGAACCCAATTTCATTTCATGGGTTATAATATGATCAACTTTTTATGATCTTGTGGAACACGTTTCTATTATTTACATTATGTGATGATGGTTATGTTATAACCATGGACGATGGGTATTTTATAAAAAAAGATAGATAGGACCAATATCTCCCTAAAATGCATTGGGAAATGATTTATATCTCATGATATAGATAGGACTAGAAGTGGGATCAAACCCCATTGAGGGACTTTTTCTTCTATGATGGTCTTGGGAGTGAACCTTGACTACTATTATGGGTTGGGGAGTTAACGCATTACACTATGATAGACTTGGAATTAATACTTGACTATTATGGAAATTATTTTCTATGTTTATGTGTATGCCAAAATTTTATGTCTTATACCAATTTTATACTCTCAGAGATCTTTTTCTTTGATTCCCTTATGATTCAAGTCTTATGAACTACTATTATTTATGCCATGACTTAAGATTATGATATTTGATATATAGGTTATGCTTATCAAATGTTATTCTAATGTTATCATAACCTTATATTCATGTTATGCTTATGTATCTCCCTTTTTACCCTTAACTAGAACCTGTGCTCACCCTTTTTTATGTTTACTTTCCCTATGTTATGATGAATGGTTTTAAATAGGGTATGTTTATGAAGAGTACTAAATGGGAAGATATTTATGGGAGATATTGAAGATATTTCATGAAATTAGGATATCATGTTCCTAGTCTATTACAAACTAAAATATTATGTTCCTCATGAGTGTTCTTGTGTAATGTATTGAATATTCATCTAAAATAATGTAATATCTATATATGAAAATCCTAGGTCACTATAAACCATGCATCATATATTTTATCCTCTTTAAACTATGAATCTAATATGAATTGACCCCTTTAACCCTCGTTCCCCCCCTAAACTTATAAGATCCTAAATTCCTTTTTTCTCACTAGGTTTGATAAATGATCCCCTTCAATTCTAAAGGTATCATTTGGTAAATCAAAGTGAATTAGAGGCCTAGATTCATTGGTAATTACCTGTTTTTCATAGCTCATATTAGATAAAATATTCACATTTCTCTAAAAACCATATACGTAGTCAATGATGGATAGATCTATGTATTATGGATGGGTTGATGATGAAGTATTTTAGTATCTAGTAATGAGAATGTAGGTTGTGATAAGATCTTAAAGTTTCATTATTCCATTCTTTTTTTTCACTAACCATTGTGAGCTAGGTCCCTTATATCTCATCTCCACTATTCTAGAACATGAAGACATAGTTTTAATTAAATTATCTTTTGAAATTTTTGTAAAATCATTGTGTTAATCTTGATGAAAATATCATTTTGGGTATTGGATCGAAAATTGTGGAATGTTGATTATTTTTTGGAAAACTCCTTTGTTTATAATTTTAAAATGATGATGTAAAAATTATGGTTTGGTTTAATGCAATGTAAAGTATTTTTTGAAATTATTTAAAGAAAGAAAAGTTTTGATTGGAATGTGTTGGAATTATTTTGGCATAAATGGTAGGGCTTGTGTTGAATGGGATGGATAATGGTTGTGAATTACCACCATCATAATGGTATGAAGTATGGATAGGATGCTCTACCATCAATGGTAACACTAATATTATGTGTGTGTTTTTGGTTGTGTGTGTGTACATGGAAAAGAATATTCCATTTCAAATGAGAAATAGTTTAAAATATTTTTTTATGATTTCCTTGGAAAAGTGTTTTATGGATTTGGTAAAAAAATTACTTCTTAATTTTTTTTATAAATTATGATATCATGTTTTTTCCAAGTGGATTGAGTTCGAAAGTCCTTGGGGAAATCATACTGAGTTTATAATCACCCCTACATTGGAACTATTGTGAATTTTTAGATGTCATCTATCAAGACACGATTAATGGAAAGGTATCTCAGTTCATTAGTGAAGCTCCTTGATACTGTGGACATGGAATATGGATTTTGTGTTTGGAGTGGTTAGTGTTTCTGGTTGTTTTCACTTGGGAGTTTTGATTTTTTTGGTCTTTTGGTTATCTTTGAGTATATATTTTGTTTTTTGCTTATATTTTGATATATTTTAATTATTTGTTTATGTTTTGAGTTTTATTTAGTACTCATTCATTGTGTAGAGTTTTTCTTGGTTATTGATTATGTAGTGTGGATGTTTTATCTTTAAAAGGTAAAATCATACCCAAAATTCTCTTGAGGACCTTAGAATTTATTACCAGCCTTTGATGTCTTGGGGATGTCACCTAAGGCTTTGTAGCACCATCACCTCTTCTCGAGCTAATTTTTTTAAGAGGTGGTGCCTCAGTCAAAGACTAAGGCACGATTTATTGATTAAAAGAAAGGGAGATACAAAAGTCTGAAGGACGGAATCATATTACAATCCTTGTGGAAGAAAGGGAGCGATTTGTCAGGCAAATCATCCAACCAGGTAAAAACCTGATTGACTCCCTTATTGGCAAGACTATCGACAACCATGTTCACTTCTCAGAAGATATGAGTGGCAATGTAGTTGAGATCCCTGAGCGAGTCAAGACATTTCATCCAATGAGAGGTAAGCGGCCAAGCAAGGTGAACCACCCCTTTCCAGATAGCTTGTACAACAGTGGTTGAATCACATTCAATCCACAGGTTGCGCCAACCCTTTTTCTTGGTGAAATCAACAGCATGAATGACTCCTAGCATTTCGGCTTCCAAATCCGAGGCTGTATCACATCCACCGAAGAAGAAACCAAGGCATTTTCCAAGAAAATCTCTGAAAATGGCACTACATCCTGCCGGGCCCGGGTTTCCTCTGGAGGCGCCATCAACATTCACTTTGATCCATCTTGGAATTGGGGCTTTCCAGAAGACCTCAAAGGTACGTCGGGGTAGCCTATAAGAGCCCGAAATTCGAAGCCGGTGGAGAATCTCAAAATCACCAACAGAGTTGTCACAATGATCCTTCTGAAGAGAGACAACATCATTGATGGCAATGAGAATACGCGCTTTACCTGCATTGAGATTAATAGAACAGTTATTATGAATGAAATTATTTCTATCATACCAGATCACATATAGGAGCTCTGCCACCGCAGCCAGAAAGAGATTCTTGATTTGCTTGGAAGCGTCCCAAATCACACAGTATTGAAGTTGAGATCTAATAGCAGCAAGAAGAGACCATCTACAACAAAAAATGTTAGAAATTTAATTCCAAAGAGCGGAAACTGTAGCACAAGACAAGAACAAATGATTAGCATCTTCACGATGTTGGTTGCACAGGTGACGTCTAGAACAAAGATAGATCCCAAAAGATTGAAGACACACATCGGTGGGGACCCTATCATGTGCAACACGCCAAATGAGAGAGACCGCGAGGGCTTGATCCAAGGCTTTCTAAAAGCATTAAACCAAACAAATCTAGAATCATAGTTACTAAAATTGTTTTTGTAGAAGTTTTTAGAATCCAGGATACCATTTGGAGCAGGTTCCCAAATGAGGAAGTCATCAGTATCAGGAAAATGATAATTGTCAATGACGTTCCTGATGTGGATTGGAAGGATGATGTCATGAGAGTTAACAACCTCACTTATAGAGTATTTGGTGTTCACATGAGTAGTGTTGAAAGTTAGCATGGAGATTAAAGGAACAACAGTCCAGTTGTCAAGCTAGAAATTCAAAGTGGAGTCAGCGCTGACCATCCATCTAGAATTTCTCATGATTTTAAGGAAAGAACACCTAATGGATGGCCAGATAGAAGAGGTAATGTAACCAAGGTTACCATTCCGAATCTTGTTCACAAATATTTTCTTACAGAAGGTCAAGGAATCAGAGTTTCTATGGATCAAATTCCAAGTCATTCTGGCTTGAAGAGATTCATTAAAGAACTTAAGATTCTTAATGTCAAGGACACCTTTATCAAGGGGTTTACAGCAAGTGGCCCAAGGAATGGTGATAAGTTTTCTTTCAATCGTACTACCGGACCAAACAAAATTTTTAATGCAAGTATTGATTTTCTTGAGAATATTGGAAGGCCAAGTGTAAACCATCATCAAATAAACCATCTTAGAAACAATAGTAGACTTAACAAGACACACTCTTCCAGCCATAGAAATGGACTTACCCTTCCATGATGAGAGTTGATTGATTATATGATCAACAATGCTATTAAAATAACTATAAATATGCCTTCCCCAAAAAATAGGAACACCCAAATAAGTGAAAGGGAAAGAGACTTCTTTGATTCCAAGGTAATCAATGATGTAACTTTTTTTTTGGGGCAAAAATTTTCCCAAAGAAAACAAAAGATTTTTTTCCAACTTATCGCTTGACCCAAAACATCTTCATAATGTTCCAGGGCACTTTTGAGATTTTTAATATTCTTTTTGTCACCCTTTAAAAATAAAATTATATCATCAGCATATAAAATGTGGGTGGGGACATTTAAGTTTCTAGAGTCCTGAATGTGATTGATTTTGTTTTGATTCACAAGGTTCGAGAGGAGACTGCTTAAATAATCCTCAGCAATAGCAAAAAGGATGGCAGAGAGGGTCCCAATTATTGTCCATGATTTTCAGGTAGTGGATAAGGGTAATCAGAATGATGAATCATTGATGATGGACCATTCATTATAGTTCAAAAAATAGAGTTAACACATATTTGAAGAGGATTTTGATCTATAAAAAGAAGAATTCTAGTTGAATATAATGAATTGAATGTTTGATTTCCTTATGAGACTACCAGAGATGAAAATAATGTTGGAGATGTATATGTTGGAGGATTTCTAAAATCAATGGTGGGGATTGATAGTTATAGCTAAATTGGACCATGGAATGGCATGCGATGATTTCTTATAATTTTTTGAAAAGAAATTATATCCTCCACCTTTCAGATTAGTGGAACAAATGACTTATTTAGTTCTAAGAAAGAGAATATATTAGTGACGGAGTGTGCAGTAAGTTTA
The DNA here is from genome assembly GCA_963277665.1 of Viscum album. Taxonomy (NCBI): domain Eukaryota; kingdom Viridiplantae; phylum Streptophyta; class Magnoliopsida; order Santalales; family Viscaceae; genus Viscum; species Viscum album. The sequence continues at coordinate 648,164,891 of OY728121.1, read as the reverse complement.
TTAATGTACTCTTCTTTACCCTATAAGTTTCTAAAAGTGAATTATTGAAGGTACACATATTCTATTTAGGTTTTAGGATAGAAATTATATCATTTATTTGTTTTATGTATAATAGATTATATAGAAATGGTCAATAGAGTGATGGTGGAAGAAAGGGAAACCTTAGGAAATATGGTTGTGGGTAGTAAATTTATTCCCTTTGGAATATGTGGTAACTCTAATATTAGAAACAAGGAGAATAGGTACACCTACTTCAAGAGTGCTGGTACACCTCAGAATCAAACTATGGGATCAATAAATCTTCTTCATTGTTCCAGAAGTAATACAGAATGTTTTCAGTGTGGTTCACTTGATCATATCAATAGGGATTGACAAAACCCCCAATATTATGTCATAGTTTCAACAATATAGGATATCTTTAGTGCTATTATCATAGTTCTCCAAGTTGGGGTGCTAGAGACATATATCCTGTTTCTCAAGTATCTTATTATTCAACGAGATGTGTGTAGTAGAATAATTATCATCACCAGCACTGAGTGAGCCAAGGTGATTCTAGGAACACCATTTCTCATCAACCAGTGCAATAACAATAGGGTAATAAAGTGAAAAGTATAGTGAGTAAGAAATTTTTTGGATTTGAAAAAATGATCATTGATGATCAATCTAGTCCTTTGATGGGGAGAGGCATGCTTCTTTTGAACTCTACCTTTAGGAAAGATATTTTTAATATGGTCTCATACCACTTGATTATTTATTCTAATGTTGTTGAAGATATGTGTTTTCATCTTGAGATGATGAATTCTATTTTGAAACTTTAAACTCTTCTTATCCATTGAGTGTGTCAACCCTTTGTGTGTAAATATTTTTTTATAACTATAAATGGGGATGATTTTATTTGGGATTTCTCTTTTCTTGATATGGATGTATATGAATTTATTTTGGTTATGGATTAATTGAAATCATTGAAGGCCCAAATCAACTATTATGCATGAAAGTTTAGTTTCACATATTTGGATGGAATAGAGAATATATTAAGAATAGATTGGGATGTAATGGAATGTAGAGTTGAAATTTTAGAATCAGTTGTTGGAACTATCTTATTTAATTTGACAATTCTGAAATTGGTATTTGTGGATGATATTGGGAGTACAGATCTTACAACTATTTTTGACTAATTTCCTGATGTTTTCCCTAAGAATTTCTTAGGGTTTCCATCGAAAAGAGAATGTAGGTTATGATCAATATCCTAATAGAGACCAATCCTATCTCACTCCTAGATTATAAGATGACACCAATAGAACTGATAGAGTTGAATGTTCATTTGGAAGAGTTGGAAAGTAAATAGTTTATTCGATTGTGTACATATCCATAGGCAACACGAGTTTTTTTGTGAAGAAGGAGGATGTATATCTTAGATTTTATGTGGATTATAATAATCTTAACCAAGTTATGATAGAGGATAATTATCCTATTTTATGAATTGATGATATGTTTGATCAATTAAGGGGATCCCATTGATTCTCAAAAGTTTATATTCATTCATGGAAGCACTAATTTTGATTTTGGAAGGAGGATATTCTAAAAATATATTTTAGAAGCATATATATCCATTAAATGTATGTATTTATTCTTTTTGTCTTATAAATTAACCGTTAATCTTTATGGAACTAATAAATAAAAACTTTTAGAGTTATCTAGATTTTTTGTGGTGTTTTTTGTTGTTTATATATTGGTGTATTCTAGGAAAAAGTGTATTATGAGAAACACATGGATATATTGTTGGATTTATTAAGGTAGAATTGGTTGCATGAAAAGTTATAAATGTGTTATTTCTGGATATAAGAGGAATATTTCCTTGTTCATTTCATTTCTGAAATTGGTATTTATATAGATCCATAAATGATAGAAGTTATTATCACTTAGAAACCACCGAAGAATGTGTTTGAGATATGTAGTTTCCTTGGATTAGTGGGATAGTACATATTATTTTTTGTGATTTTTCATGTTTTCAGTCACCAATTATAGCTTTGATAAAGAAAAAAATTCCTTTACAATGGAACTATCAATGTCAGAAATCATTTCAAGAACTTAAGGTTAGAATTACATCAGCTCCTATCCTCACATTTCCAGAGTCTAGATAGGGCTATGTAGTCGACATGGATGCATCAATATCTGGGTTGGGAGGTGTTATCATGTTGGGAGAACTTATTATCACTTATGGTTCATGAGAGTTATAGTTTCATGAGAATAACTACCCAACACATGTTTTAGAGTTTGTTATCATGGTTTATAATTTGAACACTTGGGGTCATTACCTATTTGGTGAGAAATTAATGACCTTTACATAACATAGGAGTTTGAAATAGATTTTATCAAAAATGGATTTTTATTTAAGGAAACATAGATGGATGGAGTACTTTTATATGTTTTACTTCAATTTACGATATAAATTAGGTAAATGGAACTCGATGATAGATGCATTGTTTAGAAATTCATACAATTTGTTTAATAATGAGGCTTCTGACAAGTGGAAACTAATTTTAGTCATAGAAGATATGCATCTAGATTTTTTCGAATAAGGTGATGTGGTCATTTTCATTCTAGTTTGTATTATTCTTGGTTTGGTTGAGAAAGTTAAAGAGGATAAAAAATCTAATCAGGAATGAGATACTATGAGGTCAAAAATTAGTGGTGAGGAGACCATTGAGGGATGAAAGATGGATAGACATTTAGTATTGTGGTTTAGATAGCATATATCCTTACCATTGGATTATTAAGAAAAAAAAATCTTAGTTCCTATCACTATTTGAGATGGTCTATTCCCTAGGATTCAGAAAATGTATATATATTTGAAAGGATCATTTTAGTGGGTTGACATTAAAAGAGTTGTGGTGGTGTACGCCTCATGATGTATCACCTTTTAGTAGGTCAAGGCAGAGCATCAATGACCAGCGGGAATGTGGTAGTATTTGCTGATTTCTATGTGTAAATGGGAGTAGAAAACCATGGATTTTGTAATAGGCCTACCACGGAGGGTTAGGAAACAAGATTCCATATTATTGATTGTGGATCCACTCACAAATTTGGCTCACTTTATCCCTATTTGTGAAAATAATTTAGTGGAAAACATGTCCACAATCTACATTTGAGAAATTGTAAAGATATGTGGTGTTCCAGTCATGATTTTATTAAACTGAGGCCCTAGGTATATGTCTCATTTTTGTAAATACTTTCCCTAATACCTTGGAACAATATTAACTATGATTAAAACTTATCATCATCAAAGGGATGGACATTCTGAAAATGCATTCCAAATGTTGGAGGACAAGCATAGGGATTTTTTGATTGATTTTAGTGGCTCATGGGAGGATTATTTACCATTAGTCAAGTTATCGAGCAATAAAATATATCATAACTTGATATATCTTGATAATTTTGAAGCATTGTATATGAAAACCTTTTGTTATCCACTTTATGGTGTGAAAACACCTGAGACTTCACTAATTGGACCCAACCTTGTGAAAGAGAAAACAGATAAGATTTAGTTGATCAGAAAGAGGATGGATTTGTCTTAGAGACTTTAGAAATCATATGAAGATAATCATCAATGAAAATTTTAATATTAGGTGAGTGATCATGTGTTTCTTAAAATATATACAAGGCTTGGGAATCATCATTTTGGTAAGTAGGAATGTTATCTCCTCAATACATAGGCCCTTTTGAGATACTTGAATGAGTTGGTGAGGTGGAATATTGGTTGTATTTTCCACCATGGTTCAGTTCAGTACATAATTTGTTTCATGTATCTCAGTTGAAGATGGACCAACATGATCTTTACCAAGTGATTCTATGGGAAAAAATTTAACTACAGCTGGATTCTGTGTTGATTCATGTACCATTATGGACTTTGGATAGGTAAGATAAGATCTTTCATGGGAAAAGAATCAGTCTAGTGTGGATTTTATGAAAAAATGGTCAAATTTTGGATGAAACATGGGAGAATGAGTAGAAATGGTGGATTCATGGACCAAAATCTTCCATGAAATATGGATTATCTAATTTTTGATGATGGAATGGCCAAGTGTGGGGAGAATTTAGCACCCCCAGTTTCAGATACTATAAAGGCCCTGACCCTAGTTTCCTAGAGTCAGTGACTTATATTAATACATTGACATGTTTACAAGGATGTCTAACCCTTAAGGAATAAATAGTTCAGTAGTTTTGTGAAACTAAATACAAAAATTATATTTACATTACAACTTGAAAGAGAAGAACAACATTTCAACTCCATTGGAAACATCCATAAACTCCAAGATTATTCCTACATGTCATTTATTATATTCATCTTTGCATCATAGGGAAAAATAAAACATAAGAAAGGGGTGAGATCAAATTCTCACTAAGAGTATTTAATACAATAGAAGTTATCATAAACATCATCATTAGAAATTTTTAATAACAAAAAACACATTCCTTTAAAAATAAACTTGAGCATAATATGGTAGGAATGAAAGCTTAGAAAATAAAGACATATAACTGATCATAAAAAAATAAACCTTAGTCATGGATATTATATTAGTCAAATATAACTTGGTTTATCAATTAATAATATCATAATGAGGTGATTCATAACACCAAACATCTGAAACATATCTTTAAGGCCTTGTCCAATATGTCTGAAAATACTAGGGTAAGGCCTCAGCCAAAACCCAATTCTGTTTTGTCTCATGAGGCCTACCGATGCATCGAGGGGCTATAGAGGGACCCACCCATAAATTTATAAGTCCAATGGACTACTCATATGAATGTGGAAATACATAAACAACATGAACATATGGAATTTAAATAACTCTCCCCAATCTGTAATCATAATCACTAACCAATCTGTGTAAAATGGTGAATGGTATCAAGATTGTACATCAAAAGTCAAACCGATCATAAAACATTTAATAACATATGGTATATGAAAATAATAATATATTAATCTCAATAAATCATAAAATTCCATATAGGTGTTGAAATATATTAATATACTCTAATAAAATCATCGAGGAATTCTTGAGAGAAATACCCCATTTACTTTCCAAAGAAGAGTTATTTTGGAAAAATCATTTTTCATTGTCATAATTGTTTGTATAAAATCAGTAAGGAAAAAAATATAGTTTTTCATGAAAAAATTAGTAATTTTATAAAAATAATGGTGTCTTAAGACATATTATGGATGGTACATGAAAATGGGTAAGAAATCGAGATGTTCTCTTTAATCGAGCTTGCACATCGTGAAGAATTGAAAAGGGAACCATGAAAAAACATGTATTTCTTATAAATTTTTTTTGGAATGATCTAGAAAAAATGATTTTGGAATGTATAAACATAATTTAGGAGGCTTATATAAAAATAATGATGATTTACATTGCTATATAGAGGGATAAAGCATAACCCAAATTAAAATGGAGGATTGGGAAGAAAACCCTTACCTTATGTCTGAATGTGTTCTGCACCGAACCATAAAGTCATGGATAATCAAATTATATCCATTATTTAATTAATTAATAACCTTATATAAATTTATTTTATTTATTTTAATTTTATCAAGTTCATTTATGACTTTTTTGATGAGTTATACGATACAATTTTATTTCTCGAGAGCATTTGTTTCCATGGTTTTCACGATCGGTATACTTATATAAGAGTATGGACGTTCATGTGGAATAGGTATAATTCTTCAGAAATGAATTTATATGATATTTATTAACATACATAATTATAAATGGTTATATATATATATATATATCATTTGGTTATATGGTATAATGATGAATCATTGGATAATACATTTAGTGATAATCATTTACATTATTACAGCATTTATTAATCATAACGAACACATTTTTTATTACCATTTAGTATTATGTAAATATGTTAATTAAATAACATGATAAAGGTTGTAATAAATATATTATAGTCTGTTTTATCCATAAAAATGGTTTCATTACTATCCTTAAAGGAGAAATTGTACAATGAAAATCCATCATCCATGAAGGTTATAAATTGGCACCTCATGGATGATGATTTCATTTTTAAAGAGAGAGAGAGAGAGGAGTTGGATGAAAGATATTACATCAAAATTATATAATTATATTATATATTTGATACTAGATTTATCATGATCATTAGGATAGAGGAGGTGAGGGGAGAATAATAAAATAAAACTACATGAAAATAAATTTAAAGGAAAAGGAAGAGGATTTTACCTCTTGAATACTCCTCCTTGAGAACCTCTTTAAGGGGATTGGTTTGGTCTTTTTAGGTGAACAAGATATCATGGAGTTGTATTAGTGGCTTGGAGAGAATATTGGGTTGAAATTTTACAAGTCTCAAAGCTTGAAAGGTGTGAGAATAATGGGTGGTATTTATAATGGAGGAGATGAGAGATTTCTCATTATTTTATTAATTATTTTATTATTTTTCTCAAGACCAGAAAAAATGTTGATTATTGTGAAAACATATATTACTAAGTGTATGGGAGTTTGAACCAAGTGTTCTTACATCATCCAAACATCACCTAAGACTCAATAAGTCATGTATTTATCATTTATTGTAAATTATCATTTTTTACTTTTAAAAAAAATTCATGTATTTTAGAAAAATCCAAAAAATTTACCCTAACCATTTTTCCACATGTATAATTTAAAAATGAGCTCCGTTTTATGAAAATAATTTAATAAATATGATAAATTTAATTTTTAATTAAAACAATCATTTACTCGAAAAATACAGATTTGAAATCTATAACTTATTTTATAATACTTTCAAAATTTAACTATGGACCCATAAAATTATCCTAAAATCATAAGATAAGAGAATGTTAATTTATGAATACATTTTATAGGAATATATTTTGTTTTAAATTATTTTAATAATTATATTATTGTAATTAAATATTTATGACTCGCAAAAAATACCAACACTTAATTTTAAAATTTCCAAAATATTCATTTACTTATACTATTATATAATGACTTGATAATTTCATTCATACAGTGCCTAAATTTTATTTATACTCTCATGGGTGATTTTACATTTCATTAGTCTAATGTACTATTCATAATGGTCATATTACTATTCCTATGGTTAAGTTACTATTTCATCGGTATAGGTTCCTTAACTTCATGAAATACAAATTATTTCATTAATTAATCATTTATAAAGTTTGTATTGTGTTATATAAGTGATTTTATGTGATCTAAACTATATGAAATAGATATAATAAGGAAAATATCATTGATATAATTTTGGTTTGTTATAGATACATACCCCTTTATTCATGTATTTTTATTATATATAATGTTTGGGTTATGTTTTGGAAGGTTTTATTGGGTTTTGGGACGTTTTTGATGATTTTATGGAGGTGCATGGTTTGTGAAAAGTTGTTCGTAACTATGAAGCATCTCCAGAAAACTGTTCAAGGGATGAAAATGGGAATTGGGAAAGTGTACAGTTGGTGCATAATTTGTCCAAGATGTTTGAATTCACTGGAGAAACCATACATCTTTAAATAGAGGTAAGATCATGGGAGGATCATGGTTTTTCTAGCCATGAGATCCAATCAAGCGATGTGTGGATTTAAGATAGTAGTACCACATGACTGGTGCATGGTTTTCCAAACCATGTGGCCTAACCATGTAGTGTACATTTATCCATCCTTAAATTGTGTATTTAATAAAAATTTACCCCTTTAACCCTAGTTCCCCCCTAAAATCCTAAGATATCAAATTCCTTTTTCTCCATAGGTTAGAGAGATGATCCCCTTTAATCCGAGAGCGATCCTTAGGTGAATCAAAGTGTTTTGGAGGCCTGAATTCATTGTAAAGTACATTTTATTCCTCATTATTATTATATACATGGTTATTTATTCTCTATAAATCTTATATCTAGTCATTTACGGATATATCTATGTGTTATAAATGAGTTGATGACGAAATATTATTTGATCTAATGAAGGGAACATGGGTTGTGATCAGATATTGAAGTTTCATTATGTTGTTCTTCATTTCCACCGACTCTTATGAGGTAGATGGATTCTCTATTATCTACACCATTATAGAAATTAAAGGTTTAATTTTAATTAAATAAATTTATTGAAATGTTTTTGAAATCATTTCTTGATTATGAGTGAAAATATCATTTGGGTAATTGGCTCAAAAATTGTGAAAAGTTGATTGGTTTTTGGAAACCCCATTTTGTTATAATTTTAAAATGATCATTTTAAAATTATGGTTTTATTTGATGCATGTAAAGTATATATTGAAATTATTTATAGAAATAAGTATTTTTATTGGAATGTATTATCATGAATTTGGATGGGTGTGTGTTGAATGGGATGAATAATGTTCGTGAAGTACCACCATCAAAATGGGGCAGATTACTGATGTGATGTTCCACCGTCAATAATAACACCATGATTGTGTATGTGTGTGTGTTGTTTTTTGTGTGTACATGGGAAATAATATTCCAAATCAAATAATAAATGTTTTAAAGTATTTTTTATGCCTTCCATGGAATTTTTTATGGATTTGATATAAACTATTTTTACTATTTGAAACCATTTTATATAAATTGTGCTAAAAAGTTTGATCATAGTGGTGAGAGTTGGGAATTCATTGTGGAAGTAATTGAAATTTTAGACTCAAAACTTACTTGATAATTTTTGTGTGTTTCAAGATTTCATCTATCGATAAATGGGTAAGGGAAATTTATCTAATTTATTTAGTAAATATTCTTAATACCATGGGCGTGGCATGTGAATTTTGATCTTGGAGTGGTTGGGTATCACTGGTTGATGTCACTTGGGAGTTTTATGTTTTGTGGATTTTTTGGTTCTCTTTGAGTATTTCTTTTGGGTTACTTTTTTATATGGTTTATTGTCTTGGTTATTTTTTGAGTTTTATTTTATACTCATTCATAATATAGATGTTTTCATGGTTATTGATTATTTAGTTTAGGTGTTTTATCTTTCAAATGGAAAATAATCCCCAAATTTCTCTTGTGGACCATGGAATTTATTACTAGCCTTTAGTGTCTCGAGGATGACACCTAAGACCTATTGGAACACCTTCTTCTTCTCAATAGAATGAGATGGGATGGGATGTTACATTGAAGTTTCATCGTGATGACTAAGAGGCCCCACAAGAAACTCCCTCCACCAAATGCAACTCATACTACCAGAAGATGTGTGATATCAAAGAATTAGACTCTGTAGGAACCTTTAATAAAATATGATGGGCTAAGAGATGAATGGAGAGATATATCTATTTCATGAGGGATGTGGAGATAAAGGAATGAATCATGCCTATGTCTACAAGTATAGGTCCAAGAGTAGAAAAGAAAAAGATCCTACTTTGAGTCATATCATGTATACCCGGGTCATAAAACTCCATAGCCTACAAATACCCATGACCTTGAACACTGGCTCCCTAAGACTATAATTGGACACTTGGTGGTGGTGGTTTAAATACCTCACAATGTCACCCTCCACCAGTATCTCCTCACTTTAGAGCTCCACCCACTCCTTTGTCTGAACCACCCCCTAGGGGACACCTTGATAATGCCTGGGAGATCCCTGATCATGGGGATGCCTCTACCATGATGGTCTATCCACCATCTCCCTTTCATGTTCAACACGACTGGTTAAGAAATCACGTTCCATGTGACCCCTCTAATTACAAGTACAGAACCATCCCTCACATGGCTAGATGGATCCTCTATGCGATCCCTGAGCAACTGATCCATGAGTCTGAGTCCAAGAATGAGCGTTCCTTCTCTACTGAGAACTTGATGTCCGATGCATGCTAGATTTTGTTGATAAATAAACCACACGATGAAAACCTCCATATCCAACCTCCTAACATCCCTCTTCTAGGAATCTCTTAGTAACCATATCCCTTTCTAGCATTCTATTATAGTTCAGAAGGTACAAATAAACTACACATGCATAAATATCTCTACAGAGACTTTACTCAAACTTACATGCCTGAAAGAAACCATATTGCACCATATTCAGGGAGTAACATGTGAGTTTATTGAACCTTTCAGAATACTGTGAAATAGTTAATTCAATCTTTTTTAGCTAGAGAAGCTCCGAAATCTATACAGATTAAAACCATGAGGTTTAATACTCATAAAAAACCTACTATAATTATAACCATGAGAGGCTTTCCTCATCATGGGTATGCATGATCAGACTCCACTAGCACATACCTACTTCATAAATAAGGAGGTCCACAAGTACATCCATATGATTGGTTGGTTTCCAAACAATCTTTAATACTTAGACCACAAGCTCCATCCAATCCTCAACTACCTATGGGTCTAGCTCACCAAAGAATCTCATAGGTGTTATTTGTTGGAAATCCACTAGCACAATAAGCTTGCACACATCATTGCCCCACATTGCAGGTACTAAATACTATTAAAATGGTAGGCCCACTACTCTATGACTATATAGAGAAAATATCTCATGAGATGGACTATTAACCAAGGACTCATTTCCCAATGGATCATCATCATGATCTTGTATCAGTAACTTGGTTGGCTATTTTCATAGAGGCATCCCAAAAGTGATGAAGACATGCTGTAGTTAGATGAAAATATATATAGAGAGATAAATAAATAAGGATAGTCAACGTATTCAATCCTATATGATACATGTACCATTTTTTCCTTACAATTGATGTCTTAGCAAGTCGAGTTGACAAAAAGGTTATCAGAGTCTTGGTGAATGGATACATCAAACACCACACAAAAACTAGGTTACCTAGCCTGAAATCCAAACTCTAGATACTCCAACACTATTCAACTATGTTCCCAAACTAATCCTCACCATGGGTCCAACTCTAACTCTAATCTAAGGAAGAACAACCCTAATACCACTATGTCCTGACCCAACCCACTGAGGCCTTCCAAGATGATGGCAGACCATGCGTAACCACACCAAACCCACCTAAAATAGGCTAGGGGATGATGACAATCACTGAGAGGGCATATAATAGAATATGAGGCCTTTACCTATTGTGCATGTATGAATACACATAACCATCTCCATGAAAAAGTGTAAAAGAAAAAAAAGGACTGCAACATACAAATTGTAACCATGCATGTAATTAGCTATAGGGAAATACATATGAGTAGCACAATATAAAGCCAAACTATAAAGGGGAAAATACATGACCAACTTTAAATGATGTCCCAAACTGAAAAAATTGAAAAAAGAGGAAAACTGATAGATCTTGGTTCCAGATCTTTATTTCTAACCAGTGAATGTGGTCAATTCACTAAAATACCAATAAGATCCATCGATGTCATCACTGATATGAAAATCATTTACATTATACGTGATATTTGTGGGAAAATATCATGAGGTGGTGAGTATACACCTACCCATTTGGGTTCCTAAAAAACAAAAAGTGATATATAGAAAGATAAAATATAATTCAGCTCAACCCATAGAAAGAGTGAAATGAAAATCCAATACATACATATACTCATAAAGAAACCCAAATGAGGGAGAAAGGGGATCTCCATCTCCAAAACCTAGATAAATACAATGGGACTACCAGTATTTATAATATACCATATTTTATACCCATAATCATGATAATCCTCACAATAATATGTGTGGAGGGGCCTAAAGCTCACCAAAGTGATCCATAGTCGAGGGATCCACAACCCCCATGGATGGAGCTCGAAAAAGAGGGAGTACCACTCCATAGATTGAGGAGCCTCAACTTGCTGTAGTGAATGTGAGTACCAACTATACATATTCAAAGAGTTTGGGGTATCCATTCCATGGTTAAATGGGGGAGTACCTACCCCAACATCGCTCCCATGATCATTCCCTGATCACTTCCATCCTCAAGCATCGCTTCATTAAGTACCATTCTATCAACACCCCACATCATATCTTTAAATACATTACAAAGGATATCATTGAATCCTATGTGTAAAACTACTTAGGGTAGGGTACTCATGGAACAAAATAAGAGTTCTAAATAAAGAGTTTTAGAAGTTAGAATAATTATAGGGAGGTAAACTATAAGTCTCCTGCCTTAAACATTACATAAACTAGTTAACTCAATTAGAATTAACTTTCATACATTCCCAATTTTATTTTTAGTTGAGAGTGTTAGAGAATTAGGTCATAAAACATACATGACAACCTAAAATCCTACAAAGTGGATAATACTAAAACAATATCCACTCCTTCCGTAGTACCAAAGTTTCTAATAATACATGAATTTATTTTATGAAAAATATTCCCAATATTCATATTTGATTCTTATTTTTTATTAATCATCCTTAAACCCTGTGAAAACATATAAAAACATGGGTTGAGCACAAAAATATCAGAAGGTAATGTAAAAAAAGGAAAGAAACAATTAGTCCATGAATACTTATAAGCATGTGAAATCATTTTTACAAAGACATACTTCACAACCATTAAGTATCGTATAGTTACTTTGTGAAGACATGGGATTTCCATAAAAAATAGAAAAAATAAATAAAAAAAAATTGTATGTTGGGGAATTAATTACTTAAGATTATAACCCTTATGTATACCGTATGATTTTTAACCCTCATGTCTATATTACAGTGTAACCCCATGGTTACCTTAAAATGTAAACTTCACAACTGCCTTATGGTGTAACCAACCCAGTTAAATTTGGAGCAACCATACAGTCGACCTACAATATAAACATACCCAATTCTTTTTAGGGAGATAGAGCTCACACCATTCATCATAAAAAATTTCTAATAACCATAACATGATCATAAAACCATAATAATTGTATCATAAAAATATTCCTTTTGAATTTTGTAAAAATAGAAATTTTAAAGAGGATTTTTAAAGAAAAGTCCCTAACCTATGATTTTCCTTTCTTAAAATGTGTTCAAATATCTGGAATAATGGTTTACATAGTGTTATTAATTTATTATTGAACTATAATCATGTTTATAATATTTTGGCAGTTTTTACGACCATCACAAACTCATATCATTTAATTTAATATCATGTTTATATATTGGTTAAAAAACATTATATAACTTATAATATGTATAATAAAATATTATTTAACCATAATAATGATTTTATGACATTACATGAAGGTAATAATGGAAAATGAAAGTGTATCATCCATAGTTTCGGTAAATCGACACATCACAGACGATGTTCTCATTTTTAGAATAAATGGAGAGGAGAAGGAGTTTGAAGATTAATTTTTCAATAAACATGATAAAATTATTGTATATATAAGATACTTGAGTTTTCATTCCACTTGGATAAGGGGAGGTGATGAGAGAATAATGAAAGAGAAAAAATTAAAAGGAAAATAAAAGAAAATGAAAGGGGATTTTACCTATTGAATTATTCTTGTTGAGAACTTCTTTAAGGAACTTGGTTTTAGACTTTTGGTGATACTAGAAGGTCATGGATGTGGGGAAAAGGGTTGAGAAGGAAATTGAGTAGAAATTAAACAATATATAAGGCTTTTATGTGTGATGTGAATAGTTGGCGAGGGTTGGTATTTATAGTGGGGGAGAGGAGTGTTTTTTGATTATTTTATTCATTAGTTTATTATTATAGCTCAATACTATTAATTATTTTACAATTATTACTAAATATATTAAAATAATTAAGGATAGTTTTATATTATTAGATTAAATCATCCATTCATCATCTATAGATCAATAATTCATGCATTTAGCTTATATCATAAATTATCATATTTCACTATTCATAAAAATTCAAGTATTTCCAAAAATCACACAAATTAACCCTAACCATTTTACAATGTGTATAATTAAAATATGAACTCCATTTTATGAAAAAAACATTCTAAATATGATTAATTTAATTTCAAATTAAAATCACAATTAATTTGAAAAATAGAAATTTTAAAACTATAATTGATTTTATAAGACTTTGAAAAATTAATCAAGTTCTCATAAAATTATCTTATGATAATAGGGAAATAAAATATTAATTTCTGAATATATTTTATGAAAAATAAATTTTATTTTAAATCATTAAATTAGTTATAAAATTATAAAAATGAATTTATATTTTACATAAATACCAATAGATAATTTATCATTTTCAAAATATTTATTTACTAATTCCATGATATAATTATATCATATTCTCACTTTTAAGATACATTAATTTTATCTATAATTTCATAGTTGACCTCACTATTATATAAGTATATATTTCTTTATTTCTATAAATACCACTGATTTCATTAAACATTTATAATGAATTTTACTATTTAATTTTAGATTGAAAAAAATTATTTTATAAGTACCTGGGATGTTACATTCTCCTCCCTTATAGATACTATGTCCTCAAAATTATCATTAAATTATTAAACAAGTGAGGATACCTTTACCTCATAACATTTTCAGATTCCCATATTGTTTCTTCAAACATGTGGTTTCTCCACAAAACCTTAACCTGGTGAATTACCTTATTCTATAATACTTTCTCTCTATGATCAAGAATTTGAACAAGTTTCTCTTCATAAGAAATGTTCTCTTCTAGCTGAACTATTTCTTATCTCAAAACATGAGATGAATATAGTACATACTTTCTTAATATCGAAACTGGGAAAAAATTGTGTACTTGAGATAAACTCAGATGAAAAGTTACTTAGTAGGAAATTGGTCCAAATTTATCTAGTATTTCAAAAGGCATAATGAATGATGGACTTAGCTTTACATTCTTACCAGAACTCCTAACGCTTCTCAAAGGATATATTTCAAGTGAAGCATGATAACCTACCTCAAAAGAGAGTTATTTACTCTTATTATCTACATAACTTTTAATCCTACTACGAGATATCTTTATGTGTTTCTAGATCATCTTCACTTTCTCAGCCACCTAATCTACTAATTCTAGTCCCATCAATATTATTTCCCCAACTTCATCCCAAAATGAATGAGTATGACATAAATTTCCATATATTTCCTCAATAGGTTCCAAATGTATACTATAATGAAAATATTTATTATAAGAAACCACAAATAATTAATGTTTTGGATCCCAAATTCCCTGGTAATGAATTGAACAAGCTAGAAAAATATCCTCTAATGTCTAAATTGTTCATTCTGACTGTCCATTAGATTGAGTATGAAAGGTTGTGCTAAAATATAATTTAGTTTCCAATGACTTCTGAAGGTTTTTCTAAAATCTGGAAGTGAACTTGATATCATAATAAGAAACAATGGAGTGAGTAACTCCATGTAACTAGATTATATCATTGAGCTATAATCAATAATTTTTATCTAAAGAAAAAGTATCTTGAATAGGAAGAAAATGTTTAGATTTAGTCTGTTGATCAATAATAACCCAAATTACATTGTTACCTCAAGAAGTCTTTGGTATTCCCCCCATGAAGTCCATGTACATATAGTCCCATTTCAACTTTGGCACCAAAAAAGGCTGAAGCATCCCCTTTGGTAGTTTTCACCCTGCATTAACCTGTTGACATGTCAAACATCTCAGGGAAAAATCAGCAATATCTATTTTTATTCCATGCCAACAATAATAATCCCAGAGGTCTCTATACATCTTAGTGATTCTGGGATGAACTAGAAACATAGAACTATGAGCTTCACTTAACAATTATTTATTCAAATGGGAATCACAAGGCACACATAATATTTTCCTAAATCATAAATCACAATCATTATCATTATAAAAATCTAGAAAATTACCCCTTTTAACCAATTCTACATATTTCTAAAACTCACAGTCTTCCTTCTATGCTTACTTAATTCTATCGAAGAGATATTACTGCACTGACACCTGAAACAAAATAGAGGAATTTCTTACACCAACAACTTCCAAGCCAAAATTTATCAAATCATTAACCATGGGGTCATGTTCCAAATTTAACATGTTTAATTTAGCATAATGTTTTCGACTCATGGGATCTGCCACTTTTTTCACTTTTCTAGGATGGGATTTAATCACGCAATCATAATCATTTATCAGTTCAATCCATATTCTTTGCCTCATGTTCAATTCTTTCTAAGTGAATACATACTTAAAACTTTTATGGTTAGTATGTATTTCACATTTGGATCCATATAAATTGTGTCTCCAAATTTTTATAGAGAAAAACATAGCTGGTAATTCCATATCATGTGTGGGATAATTTTACTCATGAGGTTTTAGGTGTCTTAAAGAATAATCAATTACCTAATCATTATGCATCAGTACACAACCAAGCCCCACAATAAAGAATCACTATAGATGACAAAATCAACATTTCAGGATGTCTCACGACCCGCCTTCACCAAGATGAGGGAAGGAGCAACAGATTGATAGGCCCTTCCTTCTTCAAGTTGAAGGAGGGATAATGACCCCTGAGACCTGCCTTCAATAGGCCCCGAAGTGGACACTAGCACCAAGGGTATAGATTCACACACAAAATGGAAGGCATTACCCTTTTTATTTAGTAATATCGGGAGATAAGATAGTAAATCCCAAACAACACCAAAAGTGGAAGTAAAAGTAAATACAAAACAAACCATTCCCACATGCATGTTTCAAATAACAAGTGCTACAATACAAGAAAACTCAAAAGGTAAATACCAAAGAAAATAAAAAAACAATAGAAACTTTCCCAATGTCCGAGCTAGTACGGTCCCACATGGTCCTCGAAGTCCTCATGGAAACCTGAAAGCAGTTTTATATACGTAAGGTGAGTATACAGGTATACTCAGTAGAGAAAACCAAAATCTCTCGTGCACAAGTGGGGAGGAATCCTAATGCCCCATAAGAAAAGGTGTCAACCAAAGTACCTAGCAAGGAAGCTATCCACCCAACCTCACCAAGGAACACTCACCAAATAACGCAAGTCAACTAAAGTAATAGTAATAACACATAGATATTTGGGAACTCCACACCACATTCCCACTAGTTATTGATTACATCCTATGCGTCATACATTCCATACCATTCTCACTATAGTCCCACTACCATACTTGGCCCGTAGACACCTGGGATATCACAACCACACATCCCGCCCGCAAAAACCTGGGCCAAAACAACTAATCTTAACCACTCCCCCACACACCTGGTCCAGAACAATTACCGCTATGCCCGAAGACACCTAGGCCTAAACAACTACTGCCACGACCTAAGACACCTGGGCCCAAACAACTACTGTCACACCCGAAGACACCTGGGCCTCATCCCAAAGACACTTGGGAAACAACTTGCCTGCACACACCTGGGCCAACCACCACCACGTACCCTACCCGATGTATCTATGGCTATAATGGACCTTAGGCCATCACAACCTTCCTGAAGAATCTTAGGCTACTTGGGAAAGGGATCAGGAAAGAATCTAATAACCAACCACACGTAGGAGTGTTGGAAAAAACACCCTCCCCGATGAAATGAGGGTGTTCATTACAAAGCACTCAAATTGGGTGGGGCGCGAATAAGTAACATAAGAACAAAAATTATACATAAAGGTAAACAAGAACTCATCACAACCTAGGGGTTCTGACACTATCCCATACACAAAAACCCTCATTACTATTCATTCATAAATAGGACAATATCTACAACCAAGTCACAACTCATTCCTGGAAAACAATTCCCCATTGAACCCATTCTTGTTTTCATATTCAAGTGATTCCATTTAAGTAATTATTCACTATCAGGCAACTAACATTCATAGAAAAAATCCAAGGAAGGAAAAAACAACCAATTAGTAAATTAAGCATTCACTCCCGGTTCTCTTGTAAAGTCACAACAATAAAAGGGACCAGTGAGATCCCTCAAAGTACTGTAACCAGACCAAGCCCCACCATATGGCCCCAAACAAACTTAGATCCACAAACCAACAATTTCACCACAACAGGGGATCATATCCTCATCAATGTCACCCCACAAGAATCAAACAGTACAACCACACATATTACCAAGACTGAGCAAGGGAGTTTCCAGATTTAAACACACCACTCATTAAGTTGCTTCTTTTCCACTGGGTTAACCGAGGTGATCACACAAGGTTCCTTGTTCACTGGAAATCCATTTAATCAACCGAGGTTACGTGATTAACCAATTTCCATGTTACTTACATTCAATCATAAAATTAACCAGAAAAGCAGAGGATCATTAGTTCACAAGGAAGGACTACCAACGACCATGATCTTCAGTGGACGCAAGCCCATAAAATCCACAACATATAATCAAGGATAAAAGAATATAGCAGAATCATCAAACACACCCCCTCATTCTTTAAAAGTCTGTTCATTATCTTTGTTAAGGTTTGGTTTCATCCCTTCCGAAATGAAACATTATCATACCCACCCCGCATGATACACACTAAAGAGAGAAAAATGAAGAACCCATATTGGATGATCAACGATCGAAGTTTTCCTCCACACGCTTAGAATTAGGGATGCACGACTTGCAGGGGAGGAACTTCAGGGACTTTAAGGTCGAGTAGGAGAGCTCCATCATAGGCGCACCACTTGCCTTGGGAAGGGGGACTCCAAAAGCACTAAGGAGAAGAAGGGAACCTACCAAGAAGAAGAAGAAGGAATTCCAGTGTGATAAAAAGGCGAGATCCTAGAGATACAGGATATGAAAAATCATGAATGGATTTAAAGGTGGATCATGGTTTCACCATGCGGTTAGACAGTTACACATGATGGAAATAATTTTTATTTAATAATTCCCATCATAGAGGTGCTCATAACAGCTTCACGTTAAACAATTTCCTTTAATCAGAGGAAAATGCATAATAGGGGAGAAACTAGAAAGTACAGGAAAAGGTGTGACACTGAGGAAAAGCCACACGTTTTGGTAAGTCAAGGGTTTCCCAAATATTAGGGGATTTTAAATATCATTTATGGGATTTAAATGACTTTGAAAGGGGTATTAAAACAATTTTACATCAAAAGATATGTTGTGGAGGCGGGATAGAAAGAAGAAACAAAGGCGTGGAACTGTTTGGTGAGACACCATAAGTAGTGCCAGGGTCACGGTGCAACCATTTCGGTGTGTGAATGTGATGATGCGACCGTTACGGTGCCACCGTCATAGTGCCACCCTCACGGTGCCACCCTCACGGTGCCACAGTCACGGTGCCACCCTCACGGTGCCACAGTCACGGTGCCACCCTCACGGTGCCACAATCACGGTGCCACCCTCACGGTGCCACAGTCACGGTGCCACCCTCACGGTGCCACAGTCACGATGCCACCCTCATGGTGCCACCGTCATGGTGCCACCGTCAGTGGTGCCACAGTTTTGGTGTGCGACCGTGACTGGTGCCACCGTTTCAGTGGAACCATTTGTTGGAACAGATTTTTTGGAAAACTCCAAAATGAGTCATTGTTCGGGCCATTACATCAGATACCTCTCAAACTATTCTCATCCTTGAGAATAAAAACTAGACCCGAAGAAAAGAGAGGGGTCCAAACAATCCCCTCAAAAGATACCTCTTAGGAGAAAACCTCCTCAACATCTAGGAACAGGTATCCCTCAGGTAAGAACACAACATATAAAGGTGTCACAATCCAAACATAGGGATTAGGGATTCCTTTCCCCCATGTCAAGATACTATTCACTTTAGGCAGCCCTGACTCACCTGCACGAGTTTAATCGCATCCACCTTAATGCGTCTTGATTAGAGAATGGGTCCCCCCTTCCCCAAAGTCAGGACTCTTTGCACACATTCAGAGAACAAGGAAAACATCAAATTTCATAACCAACAAGGTTAAGCACTATATCAAAAACAAGTACGAAACAGAATAGAAAAAAACTCAAAACAGCTCTGGGTACTGGGCGTGAATCTGTGCCTCCCGTTTCTAGGTAATCTCTTCTATCCCACCATGCCTCTATAACAAATGATCCAAAATAATAGTTCATACATGAATCACCTTCCCCTCATGATCCTTGATCCTCACTGGTCTCTCTACGAATGTCACATCGTCCTCGATATCTAGCTTTCTCCAGTCGAGAACGTGTGAATCATCTTGTAGATACCGATGGAGCTGAGAAACATGGAAGAAATCTTGCACTCGTAGTAGCAGTGGTGGTAGCTCTAGCTGATATGAAACTTCACCGACCTGCCAAAACACCTTAAAGGGTCCGATGAACCAGGGAGAAAGCTTACTCCCCTTGCCGAACCTCCGTTGCCCAAGCCGAGGGGAGACCTTCAAGAACATGTGGTCCTCAACATTGAACTCCTAGGGTCTCCTCCTGTTATCAGCATATGTCCTATGTTGGTCCTAATCTACTTTCATCCTCTCCCGTATAAGCTGAACCTTCCCATTCGTGCTCTACACCACCTCCAGGAAAAGAACACCTACTTCCCCAACCCCTATCCAGCACACGGGTGAGAGAAATGTCCTCACGTACAAAGCTTCTAACAGAGACATGAAAATGGTATAGTGATAGCTATCATTGTAGGAAAACTCTACCAGAGGAAAGTGTCACACCCACGATCCCCCAAAGTCCAAACCACATGCCCATAGAATATCCTCCAACGTCTGGATGGTGCGCTCTGTCTGCCCATCAATCTAGGGGAGGAAAGCAGTGTTGATGCATAACTGGGTGCTAAAATCATGTTGCAATCCTTTCCTAACCCGTGAGGTAAAATGGGTATCCCAATCGGAGACTATGGAAATCAAAACTCCATAAAACCCCACCACCTCATTCACGTACCGCTATGCTAGGGAATCCACCACACTTGACTCCTTAATTTCCAGGAAGTGAGCTGATTTCGTCAGCCAGTCCATCACTACGCATATAACATCGCACCCCCTTGAACTCTTGGTAGTACCATGATGAAATCCATCGAGATATCAACCCACTTACACCCGGGGACATCTAAAGGGTGTAATAGACCTCCTGGGACCCGATGTTCATCCTTCACCTATTGATACACGAGGCACTTTTCCAAAAACTCTTTCACTACCCGCTTCACCCCAGTCCACCAAAAATGACCCCTCAAGCCTTGGTACATCTTGGAAACTCTTGGATATACCACCAGGGGTGATTTTTGGAACTCACCAAGAACTCTATCGTGCATCTTCTCTGGAACAAACAACTTCTCTCAGAAAAGAATCCGATTCTGACAATCCTCTGACCACCCTTCTGGAGCATTTCCTTGGTTAACCCGATCACGCATCACTTCACTCTCCAAGTCTCCCCACTAAGACTCCTCCACCTACCACAATAGAGAGGACTGCACCATCATCTGAAATAGACAACCTCTACCACTATCCACCCATGAATCCACATGTTGGGAATCCAACTCCTCCATCACCTTCCAAGCATCTTCCGACTCTCAATCCGCATCCTTCTGTGACTTCCTACTCAAGGAATCATCCACAACGTTCCCATTTCATGGGGTGTCGGAAATTTCGAAGTTGTAGCCCTGAAGGAACTCCATACACCTCCACTTCCGCAAGTTCAAGTCTTGATGGGAGAAGATATACCTCAAGAACTTGTGATCTATGAATACCATGAAGCGCTCCCTGATGAGGTAATGCCGACACAACTTTAGTGCGAACATGACCGCTGTAAGCTCCAGATCATGGGTGGAATAGTTACACTCATGGGGACATAACTTCCAAGACCCATAAGAGATCACCCCTGTTGTTGCATCAGCACACACCCTAGGCCTTGACATGAAGCATCACAGTACACCTCAAACATCACCCCTTCTTCTGGAAAACTCAGTACTAGGGAACTAACCAACTTCCCCTTTATATAACTGAAGGCTGCCTCACACTAACCACTCCCTAAAAAAAGCCTGGTATTTCTTGTTCAAGGCTGTCAAAGGTGCTGTAACTTGGGAGAAGTTGTGCATGAATCTCCGGTAGTAACCTACTAGACCTAGGAAACTATGAAATTCTTCCACGTTCTTGGGTGCTTCCCAAGAAACAACAGCTACGACATTCAACGGTTCCACTACTATTCCCTACTCAGACACCACATTTCCAAGGAAGTGCACCTCTCGTGTCTAGAACTTGCACTTGTACAACATCACCTAGAGCTGGTGCTGTCAGAGGACCTCTAAAACCTTTCTTAGATGCTCAGTGTGATCCTCCTATAATATTGAGTAGATCAGGATTTCATCAATATACATAACTACGAACCGGTCCAGATATTCCCAGAAGATGGAGTTCATGAGCCCCATGAACATGGTTGGTGCGTTTGTAACATATAATGGCATGACTATAAGCTCAAAGTAACCATATCTTCACCTGATGGAAATCTTCGAGATTTCACCCTCATTCACCCTCAACTGGTGATATCCTGACCACAAGTCAATCTTGGAGAACCATCCCGCCCCCTTCAATTGGTCAAAGAGGTCGTCTATCCTCGAAAGGGGATAGCAGTTCTTGACCGTTACCTGATTTTGTCTACGGTAGTCTATGCACAACATGAGGCCACCATTTGCCTTTTTTGTGAACAAGACCTGAGCACCCCATGGTGACATACTTGGTTGAACAAAACCCTTCTTCATCTGATCATCAATCTGAATCTGTAACTCCCACAGCTCAGAAGGTGTCACCTGACAGGGAGCCATCGAAATCGGACGGGCACCAGGTTGCAGTTCTATCCTGAACTCAACGTCACGTCGTGGGGGTAGAGTCACCACATCCTCATGGAAGACATTCCTGAACATAATGATAGTCCCCAAGACATCCACCATATTTGTATCCACCGACTCTAATGAAAGCTCATCTAATAAAGAAATAAAGGGATTCACTCTCCGACTTCCCTCCTAGAAACCCCGCTCGCCGATGAAGGTCACACATTGTCCGTCCACATCTAAAAACATGATCCTTATTCGGAAGTAGTCGATAACAGAACATACAGAGAACATCTAGTCTATGCCTATAATGACATCAAACGGCAGCATCTGTCGAAAATGAAGGTCCCCAGTAGACTGATGTGGTCCCAACATCAGTCTACATTCTCCAAAAACACAAGACAAGCTAGTCTAAACTCTAACTGGCGTACTCAAAACCAAGGGTACGGGAAGTCTATCTGTGTCTACACCCAAATCATGGGTTATAATAGGTGCAAAAATAGTGCGAAGTTCCCAAATAAAACAAGGCAGATACAAGAGTACTAAACCAGCTGATCATACCTCGAATGACTTCTGGACCTGCTGGAACTGCTGCCTCTATGACGTATGGATTCCCATGCCCTTCTCCTCTTCCCCTCGGCTATCGTCTGCCTCCCTGACCATGCCCTAATCGAGGTCCCTGAGGAGAGCCCTGAGGTTAGCATCCTCCTGCAACGTCTCCTCTCGGAGGAGCGGGAGATCACTGTCCCTGCTGCTGCTACTGAAAGGGCATGGCTGGAAACTACTACTGCTAAGGTAGGCGCTAAACTGGATCACCCCCACTATACTGCACTCGGTCCGGGCACTGATTTTGACGATTCCCACAACTTCCAAAAATTAAGAATCTCGGTCCTGGACCTGAAAAGAAAGGGCGAGGACCGGGAGATCGAAACTGGAACTGCTGGGGCCTACTCCCCACTAGCTGAAACCTGGAAGGCCCTGACACTGGAGGCCTGCTACTGATGAACTTTCCCTTTGATGAGCCCAATTGGCTCCCCTCTCATGGAACACCTCCCAGCATGTGCATCCTCTCTACCACACCATCCTTCTTATAGACTTCAAAGTACGTCGGTAGGGTGAAGGGAGTAACAACATACTAAAGAGAAGGTCAGAGTGCCTCCTCTAAACATCTCGTCTGAGACTCCTCATCCTGAAAGAGGTCTGAAGAAAATAAAGGAGATCCATGAACTAGATCCCCAACTCTCTCACTGACATACCCCCTACTGAAGGGAGAGTATCTCATGCCTCTTCTCGGTCTTCATAATGGAAGAGAGGAATTTCACCCAGACTCCCTCTCGAAGTTAGTCCACATAACCTCAGCCTCCCTCTTCTCCCCAAGATTGAGCGTCCACCACTAACGCGCTACTCCCTGCATCTGGATTACTTCTAGAGGAACCTAGTACTCCATCAGAGCCCGGATCAAGCTAAAATCTATCACCAGATCCTTGAGCCAGCTCTTTGTCTCCATATACAAGACGTTTCCCTCGTACTTCCTGAGGGTCTGCCGCTGAAAGGCACAAAGAATCCTCTGCCACTGATTTTCCTCCTCCTCTCGGTTATCCCTCTATCGATCAGCCAAATCAACCTCCTAGCCCTCGATCACCTGCACTACCTGTGGTCATCGTCCAGGTGCCATAACTGAAAGGTAAACAAGGAATTCCTAAGCCTCGAGTAGTGTAGAATAATGATTTTAATTTTTCTTAGATTTTTTTTGTTCATTTTAAATCCCCAAAATACCCAAGGCACACAAGAAGAAAAGTCATTATGATGCATGTACCTTTCCTAGGGTCTCTACCCTATAATCAGTGTAGCCTTACTTGGTCATTCTATAGGCCCAAATTCCTTACATCGGATCATAGGGGCCCCTAAAATCCCATGTTCGAGCCGGTCTTCCCTGACCTTTTTCACACACCAAGATTTCCTAACACTGTTTCCCTACCATCCCATGCAATCCTCACTATGCCTAACCATGAGCTCCATACTATCTCTCAACCCTCCCTTTGATACCATTCTATCACGAATCACCTTCACCAAGATGAGGGGAGGGGCAGAATATTGCTAGACCCTTCCTTTTTTAAGTTGAAGGAGGGATAATGACCCCCGATACCCACCTTCAATAGGTCCCAGAGTGGAGAATAGCACAAAGGGTAGAGATTCACATACAAAATGGAAGGAATTACCCATTTTATTTAGTAGGATCTAGAGATAAGATAGTAAATCCCAAAAAACACCAAAAGTGGAAGTAAAAGTAAATCCAAAATAAACAATTCCCCCATGAATGTTTAAAATAATAAGTACTACAATAAAATAAAACTTCAAATTTAAATACTAATGAAAAAAAACAATTGCAACTGTCCCAATGTTCGAACTAGTACAGCCCTGCACGGTCCTCGAAGTCCTCCTGGAAACCTGAAAGTAGTTTTATATACGCAGGGTGAGTATACAGGTATACTCAGTAGGGAAAACCAAAATCTCTCGTGCAAAAGTGGGGAGGCATCCTAATGCACCGTGAGAAAAGGAGTCAACCAAAGCACCTAGCAAGGAAGCTATCCACCAAACCTCACCAAGGAAAACTCCCCAAATAACGCAAGTCAAGTAAATTAGTAGTAATAACACATCAATATTGGGGTACCACGCACCACTTTCCCCCTGATTATTGAAGACATCCTACGAGTCAGACCTTCCCTACCATTCTTACCATAGTCTCACTACCATACCCCACCCACACATACCTGGGCTATCACAACCACACATCCCACCTGAAAACACCTGAACCAAAATAACCAATCAAAAACACACCCAGACACACCTAGGCCAGAACAACTACTGCCATGCCCGAAGACACCTGGTCCCGAACAACTACTACCATGCCCGAAGACACCTAAGCCCAAAAAACTACTGCCACGCCCGAAGAGCCCTGGGCCTCATCCCAAATACACTTGGGAAGAAACCTTCCCACACACACCATGGACAACCACCACCACATACCCTACCTGAAGGATATAGAGCTATAATAGAACTCAGGCCATCATGACCTCCCCAAATAATCTTGGTATAATTGGGAAATGGAGTAGAAAAGAAGCTAGTAACCAGCCACTCATATGAGTGTTGGAAAAAACACCCTCCCCCATAAAATGGGGGTGTTCGGTACAAAGTAATCTACTTGGGTGGGGGCACGAATAAAAAATACAAGAACTAAAATTATACATATAGGTAAACCATTACTCATCCCAACCTAGGGGTTCCGACACTATCTCATAAAAAACACCCTCATTACTATTCATTCATAAAAAGCACAACAGCTACAATCAATTCACAACTCATTCCCGAAAAACAATTCCCCATTGAACCCATTCATGTTTTCATATTCACAAGATTTATTTTAAGCAAATCTTCACTATCGAGAAACTAACAGGCTTAGCCAAAATCCAAGGAAGGAAAAACAACCAATCAGTAATTTAAGCATTCACTCCCGGTTCTCTTGTAAGGTCATAACAACAAAAGGGATCTTTGAGATCCCTAAAAGTACTGTAACTAGAACAAGCCCCTCTATATGGGCCAACACACACTTTGATCCACAAACCAATAATTGTACCACAAAAGGAGATCCTATCCCCATCCATGCCACCCCACAAGAATCAAACAGAACAACCACACATATTACCAAGACAGGGTAAGGGGGTTTCCAGATTTAAACACACCATTCATTGAGTTCCTTATTTTCCATTGGGTTAACCGGGGTGATCACACTAGGTTCCTTGTTCACTGGAAATCCATTTAATCAACCGAGCTTTCATGATTAACCAATTTCCATGTTACAGTCATTCAATCATAGAATTAACCCGAAAAACAGAGGATCATTAGTGCACAAGGACGAACCACCAATGACCATGATTTTCAGTGTACACAAGCCCATAAAATACACAACATATAATCAAGGATAAAAGAGTACATCAAAATCAACAAACACACAACTTAATTCTTTAAAATTCCGTTCATTATCTTTGTTGAGGGTTTCGTTTCATACATTTCTGAAGGAAGCATTATCATACCCACCCCACATGATTCATTATAAAGATAGACGAAGGAATAACCCTACTTGGATGATCAATGATCTAAGTTTTTCTCCACGCGCTGAGAATTGGGGAGGCGTGACTTGTAAGGGAGGAACTTCGGGGACTCCAAGGGTGAGTATGAAAGCTCTAGCACATGTGCACCACTTGCCTAGGGAAGGGGGACTCCAAACGCACCATGGAGAAAAAGGAAACCAACTATGAAGAAGAAGGGAAAAATTCTAGTGTGATAAAAAGGTGAGATCCTGGAGTTATAGGAAATGAAAAATCGTGAATGAATTTAATGGAAAATCATGGTTTTACCATGCAGTTGGATGGTTACACATGAAGGAATTAATTGTTATTTAATAATTCCCATTGGGGAGGTGGCCATAATTGCTGTGCTTTAAAAGATTTACTTTAATTAGAGGAAAACATTTAAGAGGGGTGGAAATGGATAGTATGGGAAAATGTGTGACACTGAGGAAAAGCCACACGTTTTGGTAAGTCAAGGGTTGACCGACTCTTGGGGGATTTAAGATATAATTTATGGGCTTTAAATGGATTTAAAAGGGGTATTAAAACACTTTTATGTCCAAATATATGTTTTAGAGGTGGGACAGGATGAAGAAACAATGGTGTGGCACCGTTTGGTGAGACACCATAAACGGTGCCACCATTTCGGTGT
Source organism: Viscum album (assembly GCA_963277665.1). Lineage (NCBI taxonomy): Eukaryota > Viridiplantae > Streptophyta > Magnoliopsida > Santalales > Viscaceae > Viscum > Viscum album. The sequence continues at coordinate 648,137,478 of OY728121.1, read as the reverse complement.
GCAACCGTGACGATGTGACCGTGATAGTGCCACCATTTCGGCGCCACACTCACGGTGCCACACTCACGGTGCCACACTCACGGTGCCACACTCACAGTGCCACAGTAAGCAGTGCCACCATTTTGGAGTGCGAATGTGACCGGTGCCACCGTTTCGGTGAAACCATTTGGTGGGACTATGTTTTTGGAAAACTCCTTAACGAGTCGTTTCCTGGGCCATCAAAAGATGGCATGACCAAAACTGGAGCATCCACCAATCTTCTTTTCAGTTCCTTAAAACAAATACCATGTATTCTGTCCAAATAAATTTAACCCATTTTCATGTTAACTTAGTTTCTAGTCCTGATTATTGTGCAATGTTTTAAAAAAACCATTGGTAATACACTTATAATATAAGAAAAATATGAATCCATATAACATTTATAGGTCTTGTCCTTTACATAACAACTTTTAATTTGGAGAGATCAAAAATTATACAATCCTTATTCACACTTTTCTCAATAATGTAAATCTGTTGCAACCAATAAACACATTTTCTAAATTTTTTTTATAACCTCTTTTATTTGAGAGTTTTAGTACAATCCTTAAATTTTTTCACGATCTTCACAACCTTTTAAAAACAAAAAAATATCATCCATAAAAAAACAAAAAAAGGAAAATATTCAAGGTGTATTGTATTCATAAGATCCATAAATATAGATAGGGAATTTGTCAAACCAAAGGGAATAAGAACCAAATCATAATGTCCATATCTAGATTAGAACACTATTTTTAGAATGTCATCCTCTTTCAACATTAGCTGATGGTACCTAGATCTCAAATAAATCTTGGAAAAATATTGAGCTCCTTGGAGCTGATAAAAAAATTAATCGATGTGAGGAAATGAATACTTATTCTTAACAATAATTTCATTAAAATCTATATAACAAATAAAAATCCTCCTAGAAACAACTTTATTTAAAAAAAATAGGATCAAACCATGGAGAAGTGCTAGGAAAAATTAAACCTTTATAAAGAAACTTCTTTAACTAATTTATCAATCTAGAAGTTCCACTTGATCCATTCAATAAGGGGGTTTTGAAATTGTCTTAGCATCAGGAACTAAGTCAATAGTAAATCCAACTTTTTGACTAGGTATAAAAATTTGAAACTCATCATGAAAAATATAAAAGTATTTATTTACCACTGGGACATCATTAATTTGAATAGATCCCTAATTTTCAAAAATATTTTCAAGATAACTTTCATTTCCATCATGAATAGTTTCTAAAATTCCTGACATGTTATCAATGGTATGGGTTCATTCTTATATACAAACTGAAACTATTTTTGAAAAAAAATTATTTTTCTCTACAATTGATCTTAGCATGATAAAAACAAATCCATTCCATACCTAGAATAACACAAAACTATACCAAGGAAAAAATAACATGGTTTTTAGGTAATGTATTTCCACTGAAAATAATTGGAAGATTCTTATAATTCTGGTTTTCCTTAATATTTTCTTCTAGTGTTTTAAACATAAGATCTTCTTTCATTTCATGAGGTGAAGATTCCAATTTACTAGAAAAATGAATTGAAATAAAGAATTGTGTAAAACCTATATCAAACAAGGCATTAGAAAAATGTGAGTAAAAAAGTACTTGACACCACTTCATTTTATGGACCAACATCTACTAAATTAGTCACAAAGGATTTCACTATACCTTTTTCATTATAATATGGATGATTTCCATCATTTAGATCTTTCTTTAGGTAGATATATTCATTTTTACCCACCTCACAACATTTAAAACACTTTATAGTTTTCTTTTTATAATTAAACATACCATCACTAATATATTTTTCATTGCAATCTTGGGCCATATGTACAAACTTAACACATTGTAAAAAATTTATGCATTTGTTAAGGCTTTACCCATGATGTTTTTACCCCATTTACAACAAATTGGAAACTCAATTTTCTTGCCTTTAAATTTCATTGATTGAGTGTTACCCATTTCTTTCCATCTAGACCACTTATTCTTCTTGTTTTCAAAGAGTAAATGATCATTAGTACACTCCATTTCTACCCTCTCAGCATATCAAAAAAGTTTCTCATTACTTTTTAATTCACAGGAGGCTAAATACCTTCAGTATCATGGCTCCAATCCAGAGTAAAAATGATTGATTTTACTATCAAGACCCCCAAATTGATTTTGATCCTACCAAAAAAATTAGGTGATGTTTTATTTATACAAAACCATTGAATATTCCTCCTTTTGTTTCAATTCAAGGAATTTATTTTCCATTCAAAGTTCAACCACCTTAGGAAAATATATTTCAAAGAAAATATTGTTAAATTCATCCCATTCCAAGGCATGGATATCCTAAATATCTCTAATATTCTTGACCATTGACCACCACTGGTTAGATTCACCTCAAAATGGTAAATAGAAATACTAACCATTTAATTATATAAACACCCCATGCCATCAAATATCTTATCAAGGTCTTTAATCAACCCTTCATCCACCACTAGGTCAAAAGATCCACTAAAAGAAGATGGGTGTGGCCTTATAAAATGTTCCACTACCATCATGTTATATTGTGGTAGATCTGGTTGTTCTGTTTCATGGATTCCACTACTATTTATAGCTTGCATAAAATGATCCATCATTGTCATAAAATTCTTGGTTCCAATTCCCACAATTTGAGGTTTCGGATTCCGAAGCATATCATCCTCTTAGTGATTTCCAACTTCATCATCCCTGTTTCTTCTATCGAAAACCATTCTGAATAGACATATCTTTGATGAAAAAATATGGTAATCTTAAAATAAGATATCATTTAAAATTAACTATAGAGTAAAAATCATATATGATATTTTATTAACATAATCCTAACCCCTAAAGTTATCTAATCTATGAGGACCCGACCTTAAACATTGCATAATCAAGTTAACTCATCTAGAGCTCACTTCCGTACATTCCCAAAGATCTTTTTAGTTTAGAGTTTTAGAGTATTAGGTCATAAAACATACATTAAAACAAACAATAATATAAAGTGGATACTACTAAAACAATATCAATTTCTTCCAAAATAATTTTTTTAATAATACATCAATTCATTTTATGAAAAATCTTCATAATTTTCTTCTTGGATTCTTCTTTTCACTTACCCATACTAAAACCCTATGAAAACATTTTAAAACTTGGGATGAGAAAAAATATTAGTGAATAACATAAAAAATAAGGAAATAAATCATTATTCCATCAATACTTATAAGCATATGAAATCATTTTCACCAATACATACTTCACACCGATTAAGTATAATTTAGTAACTTTGTGAAAACTTTATATTTCCATAAAACATAGAAAACTAAAATAAAATATTTGGTAACTTAGGGAATTAATTACTTAATATTATAACCCTCACAGCTGATATATGATTTGTAACCCTCAAGGATACCATATATTGTAACCCTCACGGCTACCTTACAATGTAAGCCTTATGGATACCTTATGGTGTAACCATCACAATTACACTTAGAGAAACCATACGACCGACTAATAACATAAACATAACCAATGGATTAGCGGGAGATATAGGTCTATCCCTTCATCCTAAAAAATTCCAAATAACTATAACATAATCCTAAGACCAAAATAATTGTATCATAAAAACATTCATTCTGAATTTTTTATAAATATAAATATAATTTTTTTAAAAAGAAAAGTCCCTTACCTCATGTTATTCTTTCTTAAAAAATGTTTAAACATCCTGTATATTGATTTTAAAGAGTGTTATTAATTTATTATGGAACTATATTCATGTTTATACTACCTTATATGACCACATTATAACAATATTCTTCCCATTTATTAATAATATTTATTTCCATCATTTTTGATGCGTTCTTTTCAGGGTTTCCATGGTTGGTTCATTATGGATTTTCTTATAGAATGGTAGAAAAAATATAGATCTGGAAAGAAATTGAATTGTTTTTTTATAAAATTTTATATGTTACTATATAACATTTTTTATATAAGTATGAATCCTTAGATAAAACATTAATGAAAATGATGTCATTTATTTTGGTAGTTTTTATAACAATCAAAAAATTATACCATTTAATTTAATATTATGTTTATATATTGGTTCTAGAAACTTATATAACTTATAATTTATAAAATAAAATATTATTTAAACATAATAATGGTTTTATGACTAGACTTGAAGGTGATAATGGAAAATTAAAGTGTATCATCCATAATGACGACAAATCGACACATCAGAAATGATGTTCTCATTTTTAGAATTAAAGGGAGAAGAGAAGAGGTTTGATGATGAAAATTTCCATAAACATGATAAAATTACATTATATATAATCTATTTGAGTTTTATTTCCACTTGGATAGTGGTATTTGAAGAGAGAATAAAAAAATAAAATAAATTAAAAGGAAAATAAAAGAAAATGAAAGAGGATTTTACCTCTTGAATTATTCTCTTTGAGAACACCCTTAAAGCACTTGGTTTTCGATTTTTTTGTGATACCAACAGGTATTGGATGCGGGGAAGAGTATAGGGAAGGGAATTAGGTAGAAATTAAACAAGCTAAAATGCATTGAGGTGTGAGGATAAGAGGTGGTGAGGGGTGGTATTTATAGTGGAGGAGAGAAGTGTATTTTGAATATTTTATTCATGAGTTTATTATTTGGGATCAAGACTATGAATAGTTTTGAGAATTATCAGTAAATATATTAAAATAATTAAGGGTAGATATAGATTATGGGATTAAATTATCCACACATCATCTATGAATCCATAATTTCTTTATTTATCTTATATCGTAAATTATCATATTTCACTATTACAAAAAAAGCAAGTATTTTAGAAAAATTCTAAAAATTTACCCTAGCCATTTTTCAACATGTAGAATTAAAAAATTAAATCCATTTTAGGGAACTAATTCAATAAATATGATAAATTTAATTTATAATTAAAATCATAATTTATTCAAAAAATACCAATTTCAAAACTATAACAGATTTTATAACACTTTGAAAAATTAATTATGGTCTCATAAAATTATCTTATAGTCATAAGACAATAAAATTTTATTCTTTGAATCTATTTTATAAAAAATAAAATTTATTTTAAATCTATAAATTAATTATAAAATTATAAATAAGAATTTACATTTTACAAAAATATGAACACTTAATTTATCATTTTCAAAACATTTATTTACTTATTCTGTGATATAATTATATAATCTTCTCACATTTAAGACACATTAATTTTAATTATTCATTAATAGGTAAGGTTAATATTCTATCAGTATAGATTCCTTAATTTAAATAAAGACCAATTATTTCATTATACATTTATAATGATTTTTACTATTTTATTCCAGAATGAAAAAATTATTTGATAAGTACCTAAGTTGTTACATACACAATGTGTACCTAGATTCACATTGTGTGTACCCTAACCTTGCCACCCGACTCTTTACATGACTCTCATTTCTTGGAAGTCCATGTGGCACTACATGGCATGTACACACGGTACATGGTGTGTCTTGGGCACTCGGGGCCCTGCTTGTGCATCTCGGCTCGTACCCGTGTACATCTGAACGTTCCAATGTAATTCAGGTCATGCCTGTGTACTTCTGGCCACACCCATGTTCTGAGGCCATGTTCCAGTATCAGGCCATGCCCATGTACTCTTGGCCACGCTCGTGTACCTCGTCAGTGTCCATTCCCATGTATTCTCATAGTACATACCGAGCCAATAGCACGAGGTTACATGGGCATACATCCATGCATACACCAATCCATACATACATGTATGCATGCATGCATTCATACATACATACATACATACATACATACATACATACATACATACATACATACATACATACATACATACATACATACATACATAGATACATAGATACATACATACATACATACATACATACATACATACATACATACATACATACATACATACATACATACATACATACATACATACATACATACATACATACATACATACATACATACATACATACATACATACATACATACATAAATACATACATACATACATACATACATACATACATACATACATACATACATACATACATACATACATACATACATACATACATACATACATACATACATACATACATACATACATACATACATACATACATACATACATACATACATACATACATACATACATACATACATACATACATACATACATACATACATACATACATACATACATACATACATACATACATACATACATACATACATACATACATACATACATACATACATACATACATACATACATACATACATACATACATACATACATACATACATACATACATACATACATACATACATACATACATACATACATACATACATACATACATACATACATACATACATACATACATACATACATACATACATACATACATACATACATACATACATACATACATACATACATACATACATACATACATACATACATACATACATACATACATACATACATACATACATACATACATACATACATACATACATACATACATACATACATACATACATACATACATACATACATACATACATACATACATACATACATACATACATACATACATACATACGCATTCAAGCATACATGCATCCATCCATACATCCATACATGCATACAAACATACATATACACATGCATACATGAATACATCCATACATTCATACATGCATACATGCATACATGCATCCACGCACAAATTAATCCATGTATAGATGCATCCATGCATACATGCATCCATGCATACATGCATCCATGCATACATGAATCCATGCATACATGCATGAATCCATACATGCATCCATACATACACACATACATACATACATAGCCGGAGGCATATCTTGAAACCCTTGTTATGTTTACTTCATACACCCTGATGTACTCATCTTCCTTCTACTTAAGTTGGAGGAAATATCTTTCCATCTTGAGATAGAGGGTTATGGAAAAATATTAATTGATTTTTTTTCTTAAATTCCTCCCAATCTATGGAATCATTTTCCTCCTTAGACTTCTTATTTCTGAATAGTTTCCACCACTGATCAACTTCCCCATCAATACGATATACCTATAACCTGACTTTCCCTTCTTCTAAGTACTAGAGGACAAAGAATATCTTTTCAATGGAGTTAATCCACTATTTCATGAGGAGGGGATCAAAATATCCACTAAACATGGGAGGAATTTTCCACATGAAGGATTCGATGAAAACTTGCTCTTTTTTTGTTGGAGGTGGGTGTTCCACATGATTCAAGTTATTATTCATAACTTGAGTAAGCTGATAAAGTACTGTCATAAAGTTTTGGTCACCCATTCCCATCGTATATGGCATGTCATTCAGACAATCTTCATATTCCCTATCACATTGATTACTGGTACGTGTTCTTATGTTTCCCAATATTAACTATGAAAAATAATTTATATTTAGGGGGCTTGAATACTTAGATAATAATCATAAAAAATTAAACTTTAAACATAAAAGGATAAAATCTTAATGGAAAAACCTATACAAACTTGTGATTCAATAGGTTTAAAACTAGGTTACCCATGATTTTCTTCCTCACATTTATTCTTATGGGATTTTTTTTGTTCCTATAATATTGTTTCATACTAAGATTATGAATTTACTAAAGCATATCTGTTGGGAGTGCCAAACTAGGAGTGTAGTAAGCACCGTTGTCGTGCACCATTTCTCGTTCGATTCTAGATCAAAGTGGTGTTTTTGGGTTTTACCCCAAGATACATATGTGCTAGAGCCATATCCACTTGTTCATATCCAGACAAAGATTTATTTACTTAATAAACAACTTACTCTATACTTACCAAAATTTAGGGATGTTTTCTTATACTTAGTCTCATCCCTAATGTTCTTACTAAAGTAATCTATTATTAATCGCCAAAAATAACTATACGATCCTCTAATACCAATTATGGAGACCCTAGCCTTTTACACATATAGTTACATGATTTTAAGCATAATAAAACATCATATTACAAGTGAAGTATAGAAAATTCTAGTGTCTTGGAGGACAAGGTACATAAATCTAAAAAACATGGGACTAAATAAAACATTTCTTTATTTGATCTTCATAAAGTGGTACTAAATTACATTGTGATCATACATCTTCATAGGAAAACCTAGGGATAACATGAATGAAGGGATGAGCTAAAATCCCTGTAAGGGAACAATAATAATAATATATCTTGAACACATGGGTTAGAAAGCATGAAAAAATGATATAAAAAGGCATGGAACATATGGAATCATAACATATAAACATGTAATAATATAAATATTCAGTAATAGTAATGTGGAAGCAATATAAAACATGAATTTGGCATAATTCAAGCCTCATTGCACATAGAGGATTACATGTCAAGGTTAACCACCAAGATAGTTGCACTTGGTAGCATTAGTCAAGGCTAACCGCCAAGACCATTGAACATAATGTCTCATGAGACTCTACATTACCCAATTAATTGGTGAAATATCTAGGAAAACCCATCTTAACATGTTCATGAATATGTTTTCCACATATATAATCATACATAATCAACCATACATAAACATAAGGGTACACATAGAAATAAATGGGTATCATAATCATGTTAAAAATCATAATGAATGGGTGTATCATACAGGTGTCCATGAAAGAAAGGAATTAAAACAAACATGGAAATTTAGAAGGTAAAATAAGAATATACCATGGTATGTGATTTTAAATTTAATTTAAAACATGTAATAAGAGTATTTAAGAAATTTTAGCATTAAAACATTTTATTGTAGTTTTAAGGAAAATACAAAATAGAAAAGGGAATAATCTTTTATAAAAAACCTTTAGTGAACCAAGAAGTTTTTAATAATAAAAATTATGATTTAAAAAAACAATTTTGTATTAAAATATATGATAGAGTGCACTTGAAATAGGGTAAGAATTTGGGAAGTTCCCTTAAAACGAGTTTGCTTATCGGGAAGGATTGAGGAGGGAATCGTTTAAAAACATGTATATACCCAAAAGATAATGATTAATGGATCTTGATAGAAGAGTCTAGAGAATATAAACATCATTTAGAATATGTATATAAAAAGAAAAGATAACTTCATTTGGGTAGAAATAATGATAGAACTACCTGAAAGAATAAAGGAGGTTCGGGTAGAATCCCTTAACTTAACTCCGAAGGTATTCTTCCCTTAATCTTAATGTTCTAGATAATAAAATTAAAATCATTAATTAATATTTAAATAACTTATTATATATTTAATTGATTTATTATAACCTTATTATATTCGTTCATGACCTTTTTGGTGGGTTAAGAGTTCCAATTTCATTGTTTTGGGAGCATTTGTTTCCTTGGTTTTCATGATATATTTACTTATATACATGTGAGGATAAACATGTAAGATGATAATAGTTTTCCAGAATTGGAGTTAAATTCAATTAGTTAACATTAAGGAGATTAAAGGGTTATAAAACTCATTTGGTTATTTAGATTTAGGATGAATCATTATACAAAACTTTAAGGATAATGGTTTTTGTTAATTGGTGGTTTTGATCATGATAAACTCATTTTGCTTTATAAATTAATATCATGTGTACAAAAGATTATACAAACTTAAATATTAAAAAATAAATATATTATATTCTGTTTTAACCATACAAATGGTTTCATGGCTAGAATTGAATATGGTAGAAGAAATTGAAAACCCGTCATCCTTGAATGTGATAAATAAACACTTCTTGGATAGTGTTTTCCTTTCTATTATAAAAGCAGGGGAAAGGGGAGATGATGATGAATTGTTACATTATCATAACAAAATTATAGTAAATTTAAGGTACTAGATTTATCATAACATTTGGATGAAGGGAGGTTAATAAAGAAATAGAAGCAAAATAACTTGAAATAAAATAAAAGAAATGAAAAGAGGAATTCACCTCTTGAATATATATTCCTTGGGAGCCTCTTTAGGGGAGAGGTTTTGGTCTTTGGAAGATAACAAGGGCTTCTGGAAGTGTGAGAGGGGATTATAGAGATATTTTATCCAAATTTTGACTAGGAACAATGATTTAGAGGAGTGAAGATAAGAGGGGGTGAGGGTGGTTTTTATAATGGAGGATAGAAGGGGTTTCCCATTATTTTAATCATTAGTTTATTATTTTTGCTCAAAACTATGAATAATCTTGATTATTGTGGAAAAAAATAGTAAATAAAGCATTTGAGTTATAAATAATGGCTATTTACATCATCCATGACTCAAGAGTGATGCAAAAATTCATTTATTTAGCATATTTCGTAAATTATCAAATTTCAATATTCACAAAAAAATCAAGTATTTTTGAAAAAATTAAGAAATTCATCCTAACATTTTTTGATCTGTATAATCCAAAAATTTACTCCATTTTTCAAAAATAATTTTATAAATAAGATAAATTTAATTTTTAATTAAAACTATACTTTACTTGAAAAATAAAAATTTTAAGATTAAAAATACTTTTCTAACACTTTGAAAAATTAATTAAGGTCTCATAAAACTATCTTATTGTCATAAGACATAAAAATACTAATTTATGAATTCATTTTATGAAAATAAATTTTCTTTTCATTAATTAAATTAATCATAATATTGTAATTAAATATACATGACTTACAAAAATACCAACACTTTATTAATAATCTATAAAAAATATTTAGTTACTCATAATATGATATAATTATACCATATTATCACTTATAAGAGGGATAAATTTTATTTATACTTTCATAGGTGATGTTACTATTAAATTTGTTGGTTTACTATTCATAAGGGTCACATTACTATTCTAAAGTTTAAGTTACTATTTCATCAGTATATTTTCCTTAACTTCCAGAGATACCTTTTCTTTCACTATTTCTTCATTTACAAAGTTTTAATTGTGTTATATTAGTAATATTATGTAATTATAGTATAAATAATAATTATAAGAATTTAATTCCATGGGTAAAACATTGGGTCATTACACTTTACATTAAATTTATTGAAAATTATTAATGAATTATACCCTAGTAATAAAAATGTGAATGATGTGTTATGAATGTGAGATTCCTTGATATTCATTGAAATAAGAGGATTTGATCCTATCCTATTGGGAGTGTGATGTGTATGAGCCTTTGATAAACTCTCTTTCACTATAAAATCCATTTATATTATTTAAGAAGGTTCTAGTAACCCCTCTCATTTCAGGTATCCTCATGATACGATCAGGGATCCATTGGTTGGTGTATTAATTTAGTAGAAGGGTGCTTTAATTCATTAATACCCAGTATATTACTCAAACACTGTCTGTGGAAGGATGATGGGAACTAATACTATTCCTGAATTCTAGGAACTCAATTTTTTGGATTATTGACTCATTTATTTCTTTAATATAGATCACCAATGTTTTGGGTTGTCTTCAATTGCCAATGGTCATCAGATGATCATATCAAACCCATCACCATTTTTATTTTTCTATAGTATCCTAAGATTGTAACATCCCTTTAAAATATTTATAGTACTTTTATACCAATTTTTATCATATTTTTTTTGTATCTCATTTAAGGTTTTTTGGATTTTTTTGTAACTTTTTGGAAGGTTTTGGGTATGTTCATGGTTAGAACTTGGTTCGGTAAAAAAATGGGGGTCATCCCAGGAAAACATATGCCTTGTTGTTTATTTTTAATGTGGAAGGGGAGGGGGTATATTATTAGTGTAAACCAGCTATAATCTCCCTCAAATCATGTGGAATGGGATATTGGGGGAGCACATTTTGAGTATAGTTTATCAAACCATGTGGACAAACCATGATACCTATTCCAGTTGCTTCGGTGAGGGTGCACGATTGGTGTATGTTTTTTCAGACCAAGTATAAAAACCATATATATCTATCCACATGAATATTATTGGAACACAGTTAGGAACATGATTATTAATAACCATGTGGCCTACCCTAGAAAACCGTGTGATAGGAATTTAATTATCATATTTTCTTATTAAAATCTCCAAAACCCCTAGTTTAACTCCAAAATATCACCATCCAAACCTAATATGTTCATTTAGTCCTTGGATCCTCTATAGAGGTTATATTAGCTCTTCTAAACTCTTCTCCTCTCAGAACTATGTTCTATTGGATACATTGGATTCCTTCTGGTAAGTGTAATCTATTTGGATGTGATTTTATTTTTCTTATTTTATATCATTATTTAAGAGTGGTATATCCTAATGTTGTTTGTTGATGTAGATATTACTTTGTCAATTTACAGAACTGGTATTCTACATTGATGGTTTTATCCTTCTAATCTCCTTTTGGATACCCTGTTGGGTGTTGAAAATCATGAATTGATGTAGGTGGTTCCATAAGTAAATCCATTTCAATTGAAAACTATGATGATAGTATACTAGAAATTTTTCTTCAAATTAGTTTATAAAGATTTAATTTAATATCTTGATAAACTATTGAAATGAAATTTTTTGGGTGTGGGTAATTAATTACTTTGAAAATGGACTTTGAAATAAAGTGTATATTTTGTGAAAAATGTTCTTGATTTGAAATGAATGATTTTATAATGGTTTTTATGAGATGAATGGCATGAAATGACTAAATATTTGAAATGATATTATTAGAAATTAAGGAAATGAGTTTTTGGTAAAAACCATTTGTTAGTTTATTTTTTAAATAAAAGGCATGTTTTTTGAAAGTTGAACTTCGGGTGATCGAAATAATTATTTGAAATGATTTAGATTGATTGAATTGAATGATATATCCATTAATGTTTTATTTAAATTGAATTAAAAGGGATCCTGGGTATTTAGGTGGGAATAACACATGCTAGGAATGTATTAGTTCTACCTAGAAATGGATTGATGTTGACGATGCTAACTATACTATCTTGAGGTAATTAAGACCATTCTTTGATATTATCTTATATTCCACCTATAATTTTCAATTGATGGAATGATTACACACCATTATATGTGCTTAAATATAATGTGTGATGATACCTATAATAATCTAACACCAGGTCTATTAACCGTGATTCTATGAATGAAATTTATTATGCATACTGATGGTCGATTGGAAATGATTCACTTTTGTCTATTTTGATAGAAATAATTATTCATTCATGTTTTAATAAAGATGACTATATCTACATGATTTGATGAAAATGAAAATTGAAATTTTTTTATAATATCCATCTAAATATTTTTAAAATCATATTTTGGTATGGATTATGAAAATCATTCCATGTAATGTTTTATGTCCAATTGAGAAAAAGTTGGAATTTTTATAGATTGCTTACAGAATGGTTGGTTTGATCCTACCATATTTTTTGGTCAAAAAATAACTTTTCCTTTTGTATTATTTATATTTTCTTATACTAGGTCTAGGAAAATGGAAATAACAACAAGAATGTGGTGGATGTGCCTGATTAGTTGACCTTGAGAGTTGGCAGTTACTAGTGGAAGGTGTGATCCACCTGTCACAGAGATTTGCTAGGTTAAAGTCTAGATAGTCTCTTATGATGTATTGGGTTAGCATAACTATTTTTGGGACTTGTATATATATTTACATACGGTTTCAACCCTTTTGGAGATTTAATCGTATCTACTATCTTCCACCTCATATCTGCTGCTTAGCCCTGATGAGTTTTCCTTTTGGAAAAATTGTTCCCTCCTGTTTGTATTGATGACCCAATGCTTGTCTCCAAACCAAAGGGATAGGTAATTCCCTTTAGTTCATATAATAACTGATTCATATACAATTTAAATTTTTTGTCTGAGTTGTTTCAAGACGTAGAATATATTAGGAGGATGTGTTTGAAGAAATAATGGAATAGAAATGAAATATAAGTGATTAAAAGTTCTCACGTTAATTCTTTGGAAAACTCCTTGAACCTTGTTAGATTTTTCTTTTGGTGATACTAAAACATCTACAACATGTTGAAGATATTTTTTATGTGATTTTTTATGATTTGGGTCAAGATAAGAAGCTTTATAATTGTGGAGAAGTGCAGTGGTTGATATATCGTTTTATAAGTGAGAGGGGTGGCCTTTTTTTAAATACTAATTACATTATGTTAATGGCATGTTACTTTTAAAAAAGTGAATCTAATAGTGGAAAATAATGGATAGGGGGTATGTTTTGTTTAATCCACTTATCATATACCAAAAATGGATACATTTTGACCTATATTTTTCATTTCTTTCCCTTAATTTAAATTTTTACAATAATTTAATTTTATTGCGGTAAAAAAACATTTAGATCAGAAAAATATTCATTTGTTTAAAAATAAAGTGGTACTTATTAAATAATTTTGAATATACTTATTATAGAAATAAAAACCATTTTACAAGATTCAATTTTTAGAGATGGTAAAAATTAATTTTAATAATAGTATGTTTAACTCAAAAAAAATGCTTTTTAGAAAAATTACCCTTTCAAGAATATAAATGAATTTACACTAAAATCATGTATATTAATGATTATCCTGAAATGTATTGATTTATTGTCAAAAAATAATATTTTTTTATGTAACATCCCAACCTGGGTTCCACATGATGGTTCCCTAAGATGGTCAATCACATGACCGCGAGCATGCCTCCCTATATGCTAGAGGCTACTGACTAGTAGTGAGAGTTTAATATCATCCATAGGGATAATATACCCAATTTATCAGAGTAAAAAATAACCAAAAATAAATAATTAATAACTAGATTTTATAACCCTAAACAGAATTATATCAACCTCACATGATGAACAAAATAGGGAAATACAATATCAAACTAAATAGTAGATATGCCATGACAAAATTCATTCCAAGTGTCAAACTGCAAAACCAAAAGTAATGACTAAAAACCCCAAGAGGGTCCTGAAACACATTTGATATCCTCATCCATGATCCATCCCAAATAATCCATCTATCATAGGGATATTTCCTTTATCCAGTCCTGCAAACATGAAGTATATTCGGGTACCGATCCAAAATCTCGAGTAGGGTGTTAGTACAACATAGAAGGGAACCACCAATGACGTCTAAAATAATATCTAGTGAAAATATTGTATAAAGTTGTATAAATAAAAAATTACAATGCATATGTAAATAGTTACCACATTATCAACTATTATTTATTTAACTACAAAAACCCTAGGTTACATTGGACACCCAAACTCTCAATACCAACTTCATCCCATGCCAGAGTCTAAAATATATCACATTATCAATTCAGATTTCATTATAATACATAGTATTTCATTATCATTTTCATTTTAATTCATTATCATAGATAATTGGAACCATAGTCCAATGCCAATCTCATGGGTATAAAACATCGTGTCTAGAAACCCATGGGTATTTGGAGCATAAGTCTCAGTCCCACACCCCATGGGTATTTGGAGCATCTGTCCAGGCCCCATAAAATTAATTACATGCATCCATTTGGGCCTAGAACGCCACAACATGGACCCCCATGGGTATTTGGAGCATCGTTCCATGTCCCACACCACATTTCCCAATCAAATAAATATATCACATGTATCACAATATCACATCACTCAAGATTGATCAACATTAATCCTCTAATCAAATTTAACCATAAAAAACTTTCATTAATTAATTCATAAATTAATTAATACAAATCCATCAATTCCATAATCACAACAATTGACCATTTAATTAATTCAACAATTAATTAATCCAATTCAATTAATTCTGATGTTTCCTTAATTAATCCACCGATTAATTAACCCAATTTCTCAATCATAAAAATCTATTAATTAATTCAAAAATTAAGTAATTCAATTAAAAATTTTAAACAATGGATTAATAAATTAAATAATTAAATAATTAATTTAATTCAACCAATTTCACACTCACCTATTCCATTAATTAATCCACTAATTAATTAATCACAATAAATCAATTACACAATCATAACATCTTATTAATTTATTTAACAATTAATTAATATTAATCAATCAATTCAATAATCATGACACCTCATTAATGAACTCAACAATTAATTAATTCAAATCAATCAATTCCAAAATCATGACATCTCATTAATAAAATCAACTGTTAATTAACTCAATAAATAAATTCTAAAATCATGAAATATCGTTAATTAATTGAACAATTAATTAATCCAATCAATCAATTCCAAAATCAGGACATATCATCAATTAATTCCACAATTAATTAATCAAAAATCATTAAATTCTAAAATCTTGATATCTTATTAATTAATTCAATAATTAATTAATCCAAATCAATAAATTCCACAATAATTACATCTCATAAATTAATTCAAAAACTAATTAACCCAAATCAATCAATTCTACAACCATGAAATCATATTAATTAATTCAATAATTAATTAATCCAAATAAATCAATCCCACAATCACAACAATCTATTAATTAATTAAATAATTAATTAATCCAATTTTGGAATCATAAAAATCTATTAATTAATTCAACAATTAATCAATCCAATTCCTAAATCATAATAATTCATTAATTAATTCATCAATTAATTAATCCAATTTGTAAATCATAAAAATATGTTAATTAATTCAATAATTAATTAATCCAATTCAAAAATCACCAAAATATATTATTTAATTATTAAATCCAACTCCACAATCATAATAATATTTTAATTAATTAAAAAATTAATTAATCCAATTTCACAATCATAACAATCTATTAATTAATTAAATAATTAAATAATCAAATTTTAACTAATTTCATAATAAAAACAATCACCATTAATTAATTCAATAATTAATTAATTCAATTCCACAAATTATATAATCTCAACAATCTATTAATTAATTAAAAAACTATCTAATCCAATTTCACAATCCCAACAATTCATTAATTAATTCACCAATTAATTAATTAAATCCTACCAATTGCATAAACACAACAATTCCCATTAACTAGTTAAATAATTAATTAATTAAATTCCCCAATCATAGCAATCAATTAATTTATTCAACAATTAATTACTCAAATTTAGCCAATTACATAATAAAAAAATACCCTTTAATTAATTAAACATTTGATTAATTTGATTACACTAATTACATAATCTCAACAATATATTAACTAATTCAATAATTAATTTATCCAATTTTAAAATCCCAACAGTCCATTAATTAATTCACTAATTAATTAATCAAATACAACCAATTAAATAATCAAAACAATTGCCTTCAATTAATTCAATTCCACAATCCCAATATCCCATTCAATCCACATTTTCCTTAAATTAATCAGTCAATTTAATTTATTCAATTTAGTATTAAATTGTAAAAAGTGATAGTTGAAATCTATAACATATACACTCAATTGGGATCAATAATATGAGAATTGAATTTAAAACCCATATCACAAATTTTTTGAACACATGAACTTTGTGTTAATCCACCACTAATATATGGTACTGAAAAAGCTTCATTATTAATCCTCGTCATTGATATTTTACCATGATATTTTAATTTAATCAAATCTAGATAAAATTATTCATTCCATATAAAAATAAACCCATGGATTTTTATCCTATCATCAATACTAATCCAACATCACTGATGTTGTGTTATTCTGACTACTATCAAAGGATAAATTAAATAAACAATAAAATTTGGCTTAATAAAATTATGTACAAAATACCTCATCACCCATGAATTTTTTTTAGTAAGAACCATCATATTATCAAGACAAATCCCATTCCACTTACGATATATCAATCCTGTCAATATTAGAAAATATATCAATGATTGAAGTTTTAAGATAATGATAAAAAAATAAACCAATAGAGGGATACAGAGAGGAGAGAGGGACATGATGGTTTTTAAGCACCCCTACTTCATGATTTCCACACACTTATATATACACCAATGTGTATATCTATTTATATTAATTTACACCGTCAAATATATAACTACACACATAAACATATATGTTACATATATATATAAACACTAATTTTTCCCACATTAATAATAATAATAATAAAAAAAATTATTATTTTTATTAAATATTTCACCTCTTTCCACCATTAGAATTCCAAAAAATTATAATAAAGCTACTATTAATTACAAATTCTCATTTATTCAACACAATTAATACAATTTTTGATAATAATTAAACAATCACTAACCACATACTCATGGATTTATATAACACAAATACTAATCATATTTTTAATGTTGACCTCCCATAAAATACTCCAACTAAAAAGTAATATTTTTTTATTAATTTATACAAAACCATAAATATTATATAAAATTTTCCAAGAATAAATTTTCCATATTTTAAAAAAAATATCAAATAAATTGAAAACCAAAAACATGGGTTATAATAATCTCCGCACCATAATGATTCTCATCCCCGAGAAGCATTTCAGATCATGGAACCACTATTCCCAACCATATGTTTTTACATATTCAAACATATGAATAAACATTAGAGATATATAAATTTCAAACATTTCAAATATTAATCACAATATAATTTTCTCCCAATTATCATCATCTACTTTTTTAAAATACATTAACAATTACAAACACCATTCATTAGTTCCAAGTTCATTTAAAATTTCCCAGTTATAATCTAATATTCATTAATGCCTATCATCTTTTACAACCATACAAATAAGTTATAACAAGTCATTTCCCCATTTATTCCACCACATGGTAAAAATTAATGTGCTATCACTACCCTTAACCATGATACATCTAGTTCATGGTTTACAAATGGTAAATTCATTCTCATAAATCAAGTTTCATTATACACCCATTAATATTAATCTTGAATCATTATGTAATTCTCAATTTCATAATTGGAAAATTATCATTTCAATTTCAAAAGAACGGATAAAAATAATTTCATGTTCAGCAAATTACCCACGGCGTCCCGCAATGGTGAAGGGTTCTCTAACTTGTCCTCTTTGCTTCGTTTTCAATTTTGGGTTTTCCTGCTGTTGTAATTTTCGCCTCCTGTGTTTTGGTGGTGGTCTACTTTGGTTGAATATGCTCTGGGTTTCTCAGACTTGTGTTGAGCGTTGGTTGGCAATGCTCCTTCATCATTCTAGATTTGTTGATTCGGTTGCTGGCCTGTTTGATTTTAGATTTTGTGTCCGGCTCGATTTGATTCTGACCTCCCGTGATTTTCTTTTGGGAAGTGATCATGATGGTTTGCAGTGGGATGATCTCACGATGGTAGCAAATACCTTGATGTTTCAGGTGTGTTTTTTGATGAAATATGGATGGTTGTTCTGGTTTTTCTATTTTTCTGGTTCGAAGTTGGTGTTGTATGGTGAAGCTGTGACGATTTTTAGTGTAGCTTGTGTTGTGAAGAGGTTGGAAGCGGCAAAGGTGAGCGTCGACAGACGATTCTGGTCTGTGTTTTGCGATTTCTCCAGTGACGGCAAGGCTGATTTCGATTCCGACGTTGATGATGATGACGGTAGGCAGGGATGTGACTGATAGTGCTTGCGGGTCTACGGGCTGGCTCGTAGTCTGAGATTGCCTTTTGAATTTTGAATTTTGGAATGTTAAAATCCTGTGCGGTGTTTTGAATTTTGGATTTTGTGGACTGGATTCTTGTTGTGGGTGGTATTGGGGTTTTCTGGGTTTGTACTGGTTAATTGTGTATTTGGTTTACACTTACCCATTTAAAAGTGTCATTAGAAAATCAAAAAAAATATTTGTCGTAATGTCTTGAACTGGGCTCTACAAGCCGGTGCCCCAAGCGGATTGGTCACATGACCTTAGGCACGCCTCCCCATATTCCAGAGGCTACTTACTAGAAGCGATGGTCTAATATCAGTCATTGGGAGATATTACCTCTTTTTTAGAGTAAAAAACAAGAAGAAAGTAACAATCAAGAACCAAATTATATAACCGTAACCAGAATAAATCCAACATCACATGCTAACTAAAATTAAGAAATATAAAATTAAACTAAATAGTAGATATTCCATGAAAATATTCGTGCCAAGTGTCAAAATTTAAACCCAAATGTAACTACAACAAAAACTCCCATGTGGGTACTATAAAATATCTGATTCCCTCATCCATAGACCATCCCAAACCAACCATCTTACATAAGGTCCTTTCCCTAATTATATCCTTCAAACTAGAAGTCTATTTGGGTACCGATCAAGAAACCCGAGTAGGGTGTGAGGACAACACAGTCGGCCACCACCAATGTCATCTAAAACAATATTCAGTCAAAATAGTGTATAAAGTTTTATAAAGAAAAAATTACAATGCATAAGTAAATAGTTATCACATTATAAACTATTATTTATTTAACTAAATAAACCGTTAGGTTCCCTTGGACACCCAAACTCCCAATACCTACTTCGGTATGTGCCAGAGTCTGTACCATATCAAATTTTCAATACAAATTTCATTATAACACATGGGATTTTATTATCCATGTCCTTTTAATTCATTATCAGGACCAATTGGATCCATATTCCAATTCCAAACTCATTGCCATGGAACGTCGTGTGTAACACCTCTTGGGTATTTAGAATATCATTCCTTATCCCGTACCCCAAGGGTATTTGGAGCATCATATCTTATCCTATAAAATTATTCACATTCATTTATTTGGGCCTTAAACGCCCAGACTAGGACCCCCATGGGTATTTGGAGTGTCAGTTCATGTCCTACAACCCCTTTCTAAATAAAAAACCTATAACACATGTATCACAATGTCACATGTAAAACAATATCCCATCACTCAATATTAATCAACATTAATCCTCCAATCACATTTCACCATCACAATGTTCCATTAATTAATTCATAAATTAGTTAACACAACTCCATCAATTCTATAATCACAACAATTGATAGTTTAATTAGTTCAATAATTAATTAATCCAATTCAATCAATTCTAATATTCCATTAATCTATCCGTCGATTAATTAATCCAATTTCACAATCATAACAATCCATTAATTAATTCAACAATTAATTAATTCAATTATAAAATCTCAATAATCAATTAATTAATTAAATATTTAATTAATTTAATTCCATAAATTGCACAATCACCCATTCCATTAATTAATTCTACTATTAATTAGTCCCAATAAATCAATTCCATAATCAAAACATCTCATTAATTAATTCAAAAATTAATTAATCTCAATCAATCAATTCCACAATCATAACATATCATTAATTAATTCAACGGTTAATTAATTAAAACCAATAAATTCCACAATCATTCCATCTTATTTGTTAATTAAATAATTAATTAGTCCAATCAATCAATTACACCATAATGAAATATCATTAATTAATTCAATAATTAATTAATCCAATCAATCAATTCCATAATCATGACATATAATTAATTAATTTAGTAATTTATTACTCCAAATCATTCAATTCTAGAATCATAACATATCATTAATTAATTTAGAAATTAAATAATCCAAATCAATCAACTCCTCAATCATGAAGTATCATTAATTAATTCGATAATTAATTAATCCAAATCAATCAATTCCACAATCATGGAATCTTATTAACAAATTCAACAATTAATTAATCAAAATAAATCAACTCAAAAATCATGAAATATCTTTAGTTATTTTATCAATTAATTAATCCAAATTAATCAAATCCACAATCACAAAAATCTATTAATTAATTCAAATTAACCCAATTACAGAATCATAACAATATATTAATTAATTCAATAATAAATTAATCTAATTCCATAATCATAACAATATATTAAGTAATTCAATAATTAATTTATCCAATGACACAATCATAACAATCTATTAATTGATTTAATAATTAATTAATATAATTCCCCAAACACAATAATATATTAATTAATACTATAATTAATTAATCCAACTCCACAGTGATATTAATCTATTAATTAAATCAAAAATTCATTAATCCAATTCTACAATCATAATAATCTATTAATTAATTAAACAATTAATTAATAAAATTAAACTAATTTCAAAATTAGAATAATCCCAATTAATTAATTCAATTCCTCCAATTACATAATATCAACAATCTATTAATTAATTAGACAATTAATTAATCCAATTTCACAATCCCAACAATACATTAATTAATTCACCAATTAATTAATAAAATTATACTGATTTCATAATAACAAAAATTTCCCTTAATTAATTCAGCAATTAATTAATTCAATTACACAATAATAACAATCTATTAATTAATTCAACAATAACTTAATTCAATTACACAATCATAAAAATCTATTAATTAATTAAATCCCATCAATTACATAAGATCAATATTCAATTAATTAATTATATAATTAATTAATCCAATTTCAAAATCCAAAAAATCCATTAATTAATTCACCAATTAATTAATAAAATTCAACCAATTTCATAAAAAAAACAATTCCCATTAATTAATTCATTAATTAATTAATTCAATTCCATAATCTGAAAATCCCATTCAATCCCACGTTTCCATAAATTAATAAATCAATTTAATTTATTCAATTCAAGATTCAATTGTTGAATGTTCCAATTCAAATCCACAACACATACAAACAATTGGTATCAAGACTCTGAGAATCGAATTTTGACCACCTACCTCAAATATGATGAACTAACGAACTGTGTGTTGATCCACCACTAATATATAGTACCAAAAAAGATTAATTATTATTCATAATCTTTTCAATTTAACCAAGGTATTTGAATTTAAACAAACTTGGATAGAATTCTTTATCTATAGTGAAAATAAACCTATGGATTATCATCCTCTCATCAATACGAATCTAATATTGCTGACGGTGCATTATTCCAATGATTATCGAAGGATAAATTAAATAAATAAAGAAATTAAGTTTAATAAAAATATATACAAAATAACTCATATCCCATAATTTTTTTCGATACTCACCATCCTATTATCAATATTAATCCAGTGCCACTAACCGCACATTAATTCGATGAATATCGTAAAAGATATTGATTATTAAAGATTTAAGATATTAATAAAAATAAAAAATAAAATGATATAGAGATATAGAGAGGAGAGAGGGTCGTTAGGGTTTTTTTGAGCACCCCACCTTCATTATTTCCATAAACACACACACACACACACACATATATATATATATATATACCCATCGATGTGTTTATTTATTTATATTTATTTACACCCACAAATATATAGATACAAATATGTATATATATATCACATACATATATACACACTAATTGTTTTCCAACATTAATAATAATAATAATAAATATTATCATTATTAAATATTTCACATCATTTCAACCATTAGAATTACAATAATTGTAATACAACTATTACTAATCACAAAATCTCATTTATTCACCACAATTAATACCATTTCCCATAATAATTAAACAATAACTAACAATATACTCATGCATTTATAAAACAAAAATACTTATCATATTATTAATGTTGGCCTCCCATAAAATATTTAAACTCCAAAATAATATTTTTTTATTAATTTAAACAAAACAAAAAATATTTAATAAATTTCTTTAAGATTAAATTTTCCATCTTAAAAAAATATCCATAAAATTGAAAACTGACAACATGAGTTATTAAAATCTCCCAACCATAATTATTTTAATATCCAAGGATAATTTTATAGAATATAACCACTACTTTACAAAAAATGTGTTTCCATATTTAAAAATATAAAAAAAAATTAGATCTATATAAATTTGAAACAATTCAATTCTTATCCAAAATATAGTTTTCTCCCAATTATCAATGCATACTTCTTTTAAATACATAAAAAATTACATACAACATTCATTTGTTCCATGTTCATTTAAAATTTCCCCGTTATAATATAATACTCATTAAATCCATTCATCTTTTACTACTATCCAAATAAGTCATTTTTTCCATTTTCCCACCACACGGTCAAAATCGATGTTCTATCACTACCCTTACCATCCTATATATAGGTCATGGATAACAAAAGGTAAACTCATTCTCATAACTCGCGTATCATTATATACCCATTTATTCACATATTTGATCATTTTGAAACTCTCAATTTCATATTAAGAACATTTTTATTTCAATTTCACAAGAAAGGAACAAATCAATTTCATATTCAACAACTTACCCATAATTTTCTTTTATAAGCATCCCTAAAATGATGCATTCCAAAAAACTATCCCGAGTTCCTGGAATGATGCATGTATACTCAACCGTCATGCCTTACTAGGCCACGAGTCAAATCACAACAATTCTATGAAACAATAATCACATCACAAAATAAGTGAATTACCCAAGGTGAATAACATCCGACTGTGACAAAAAATAACAATAAAAACACCCCACCCTATGTACTTGGGTTCTCCCACATAAATTGGTCAGCTACTCCCACACACAAGCTTATACCAAATTCTCAAATATTCCTAGTCCCCTGTATACATTTCCCAAATAACAATACAAAACAAAACAAAAAAAACTAACCTATGATGCGCCTTTGTAACATCCCGAATTGGGTGCTAGATTCCGGTGCCTCGAGCCGACCTATCATATGATCTTCAGTACACCTCTAAATAAGCTAGAGGCTACTGATTGGTAGTGAGGGTCTAATATTAGTTAGGGGGAGACTATACACCCTTTTCTTAGAGTAAAACACTAGTGTAAATAAATAAACAATAATGAAATTATACAACCATAACCAAAATAATACAAAAATCACATGTTGACCAAAATAGGGAAATGCATTATCAAACCGAACAATATATATTCCATGAAAAAATGCATCCCATGTTTCGAACTACAAACCCAAAAGTTAAGAAACTTAAAACTCTCAAATGAGTCCCAAACCACGTTTGATTCCCTCATCTGTGCTTCATCCCAAATCAACCATATAAAATAGAGACGTTTTCCTTATCCTGTCTTGTAAACTTGAAGTCTATTCGGGTATCAATTAGGCAATCTGAGTAGGGTGTGATTACAACTCTGAATTCCACCACCAAGGGAATCTAAAACAATATCTAGTCAAAATAGTGTATGCATTTTTATAAAGAAATAAGTACAATGCATAAGTAAATAGTTATCAAATTATCAACTATTCTTTATTTAATTAGATAAACCTTCAGGTTCTCGTTGAAACCCAAACTCTCAATACCTACTTCGGCTCGTTTCATACTCTAAAATATATAACATTTTCAATTCAAATTTTATTATAACACATGGAATTTTGTAATCCATGTCTTTTAAATTCATTATCATTGAAAATTGTAACCATAGTCTAATGCCAATATCATGGGTTTAGAAACACCGTTTCTAGAAACCTATGGGTATTTGGAGCATCAGTCCTTATATCATACCCCATGGGTATTTGTAGAATTAGTCTATATATCATACAATTATCCATATACATGCATTTAGGACTATAATTCCATGAACAGGACCCCTATGGGTATTTGGCATGTCATCCCATGTACCACACCCCATTTCTCAAACAAATATATATATCACATGTATCACAATATCCCATGTTTCAAAATATCACATCACTCAAGATTAATTAACATTAATCCTCTTATCACATTTCACCATCATAATGTTCCATCAATTAATTCATAAATTAATTAATAAAACTCCATAAATTCTCCAATCATAATAAAATACCATTTAATTTATTCAAAAATTAATTAATCAAATTCAATCAATTCCAACTTTCCATTAATTAATCCACCAATTAATTAACCCAATTTGTCTATACTAACAATCCATTAATTATTTAAACAATTAACTAATTCAATTACACATTCTAAACAATCCTTTAATAAATCTATTAATTAATTAATTTAATTCCATTAATTTATCAATCACTCATTCCATTAATTAATTCACCAATTAATTAATCCCAATCAATCAACTCCACAATCATAAAATCTCATTAATTAATTCAAAAATTAATTAATATCAAATAATCAATTAAAAAATCTTGAAATATCATTAATTAGTCCAACAATTAATTAATTTAAATCAATCAATTCCAAAATCATGACATCTCATTAATTAATTCAACAATTAGTTAATCCAACCAATCAATTCCACAATCATGCCATCTCATTAATTAATTCAACAATTAATAAGTCTAATTCAATCAATTTCACAATCATGACTTCTCATTAGTTAATTTTACAATTAATTAATCCAAATAAAAAAAATTAACAGTCTTGACATCTCTTTAATTAATTCATCAATTAATTAATCCAAATCAATCAGTTTCACAATCATGAAATCTCATTAATTAATTCAAAAATTTATTAATACAAACCAATCAATTCCACAATCACAATAATATATTAATTTATTCAACAATTAATTAATACAATTCCAAAAAACATAATAATCTATTAATTAATTGATTAATTAATTAAATAAATTTTATAATCATAAAAATCTATTAATAAATTCAATAAGTAATTAATATAATTCCACAATCATAAAAATATAGTATTTAATTCAATAATTAATTAATCAAATTCCACAATCTCAATAATCTATTAATTAAATTCAAAAATTAATTAATGGAACTTCACAATGATAATAATAAATTAATTAATTCAACAAATAATTATTATAATTCCATAATCATAACAATCTATTAATTAATTCAGAAAATAATAATCCAAATTCAACCAGTAAAATAATAAAAATAATACCTTTTAATTTATTAAACAACTAATTAATTCAATTCCACCAATTAAATAATCTCTAACATATTTTTATTAATTCAAAAATTAATTAATACAATTTCACAATCACAATATTCCATTAATTAATTCTCCATTTAACAAATCAGATTCAAACAATTGAATAATCATAAAAATTCACATTAATTAATTAAATTATTAATTAATTCAATTCCAGAATCATAAAAAATATTAATTAATATAAAAATTAATTAATCAAATTCTACAAATTTCAAAATCAAAATAATCCCCATTAATTAATTCAATTACACCAATTACATATTCTCAATAATCTATTAATTAATTCAATAATTAATTAATCCGATTTCCCAATCCCAACATTTAATTAGTTAATTCACTAATTATTTAGTCACATTCAACCAATTGCATAATCACAACAATTCCCATTTATTAACTCAACAATTAATTAATTCAATTCCACAATCCCAATATCCCATTCAATCCCATGTTTCTATAAATTAATTATTCAATTTAATTTATTCAATTCAATATTAAATTTTCAAATTCTCCAATTAAAATATACAATATATACATACAATTGGGAACAAGACTATTGAAATTTAATTTATACCACCTACCTCAAATATGAAGAACTCACAAAATGGGTGTAGATCCACCACAAATATATTGTATCGAAAAAGATTCATTATTAGTCATTCTCTCTGCAATTTAACTGGGGTATTTAATTTAAATAAATCCAGATAAAATTATTAATATCCATTGAAAATAAACCTAGGTATTATCATCCTATAATCAATATGAATTAAAAATCACTGACGGCTTATTATTACAATGACTATCGAAGGATAAATTAAATAAATAATGAAATCTTGTTTAATTAAAATCTATAAAAAATACCTCATTGACCATAAAAACAAATCTAATAAACACCATTCACATATCAATATGAATCCAATTATTTAGACGACGCATCAATTTGATCAATATCAAAAATGATATTAATGATTGATGTTTGAAGATATTTTAAAAAATAAAAATAAAATGATAGAGATATAGGGAGAGGAGAGAGGGGTGTGAGGGTTTTTTGAGGACCCACCTTCATGATTTCCACACACACATATATACCCCAATGTATATGTTTATTTATATTTATTTACACCCACAAAATATAGATATATATACACATTTGTATATATATGTCATAAATATATACACACCAATTTTTACCCACTTTAATAATAGCAGTAATAATAAAAATTATTTTCATCACCAAAATATTTCACATCATTTCCACAATTAACATTCCTATAATTGTAATAAAACAATTATTAATTATACAATCTCATTTATTCATCAAAATTAATACCATTTCCATAATAATGAAAGAATCACTAACCAAATTATCATGCCTTTATAAAACACAAAAACAAATAATATTATTAATTTTGACCACCAATAAAACAATTAAACTCCAAAATAATATTCACCATTTTAATTTTAAAAAACACAAATATTTAATAAATTTATTCCAGAACAAAATATCAATCTTTTAAAAACATTATTCACAAAATTGAGAACCAACAACATGGTTTCTTAAATTTTACATTAAAATAAATCCCAAACCGAATACAACATTATGAAAACTTAATTAAAATAAACATACAAAAAATATTTTTTTATTTGAATAAAATATCTCTTAGCTTCCATAATTTCAAACATTGGTTTCTAAAATCACAAAAAATATTTTTAAATTCATTATTTTACTTCTTATATACATATTTTCTCAATAAATTATTTTTATTGGTTTTCAATTCTAGCTTATATCATGACGATGTCATAAAATTTATATGATTTTATAAAATATTATTTTTCATTACTCACTTAAAAATCAATAATTTTATAGAAATATAAAAAATTCACCCTAATAAAGTATTGAAATAAAAAATATAAAAAATGATTTTGATTTTATCAAATTACAATTTTAAAATTCTAATACTTATAAATTTATATTTTAAATAAAAATAAAAAATATAAAGAAAAAATTCTTTTATGTAAAAATGAGTTTTTTAAACTTTTAGTGTTCTTAATACTATTTTATACAAATTACCTAGTAAGTTAATTTTATTCAGTTTTTTTTGTAAATTGAATAATTTTATTATAATGATCCTTCTAATGTGATCAATTAAATAAATAACACTGTTAAAAATAGTTCTTTGAAAAATATATTTTTTAAATTTTAATTGATTTAATCACATCCCATTAATTTTTTATCTTATAACCATTAAATTTTAGTCAAATAATTGGAAGAACATAAAATAATTTTAAATAATAATAATATATAAGGAATTAAAAATATATTTTTAAAATAAATAATTTTTTTTACCTTTTTTTTAACCTTAGGTTTTTATAGCATCTCGGCTTTTTATTACATAAATTTTCATTATATTGTACAAACAGAGGATCTTTTAAAGTTTATTTTCATGGAAAAATGGTACATAATACATGAAAATTTAAAAAATTATTCTAATACACTTGAAAGGCATCTTAAAATGAAAATCATAAATAAATTTACTACATCTCATAACATTTGGATATACATCATAGGAAAGTGTGAGCATAAAGACAAATAAGAGAAAGAAAGGCGAAATAGTTTACATGTGATCTTGGGGAATGTCAATAAGAACATGAGGAATATCATTATGGAATGAACAATAGATCATGCAGAATATCATATATAAAATAACATGAATCATAACTTATAAATGTGTTTATAATATTTAAATGGGACATTCATAATCATATCACTAATTTTTTTCACTAAGGTGTCATAAAAATTACTAAGGTTATTCACCAAGGTATCGTAAAACATGTCATCTATTGAGATTAATTTATTTACCTAATGAATTAGAGAAATATTAAGGAAAACCATTCATATATATTAATTTTAAAGTGATACACATATATCATAATAAATCATTTCATAAATAACCCATAGGGAATAAAAAAAATGATTTTTATATCAAAATCATGGTATTTCAAAAGTGCTTAAAAAACATGAACATTATATAATTTTTAACCCATGTAAAGGGAATGAGGGTTTTATGTATGTCTATAATATAAAAAAATAAATGATTTTTAGATCTTGGAGAATTAACCTATAGAAGAAAGTGGTTTTTTTATTTGCAAAAAAAGAATTTCTTAAAGAGAAGAGAGAAATTTTGGGAATAAAATGTGACAACATAACGGGTATAAAATGTGGTTTTAGAAATGTGTAAAAATAGTGGGGAAAGTGGTATTTCATTTATAAAATATAATTTGGTTATAATATAATTAATAAAAATTAAATAAGATAGATTTTCCATAACATACATAATATATATTCAAAAATAGTTTCTTGAAATGAAGAGAAAAGATCGATATTTCCATTACCTTGAAAAGTAACTCCTAAATCTTGAGGATTGAGACATTGGGGACTTGAGTAATCATTAAGAGGACTCCTTGGTAGTTAAATAAATTTTATATTAATGTATTATAAATATATAGTGAATTTTAATAGAAAAATGGGTGGGTATTTATAGAAAAACTGGAGGATTTGTTTATCAATTTCCATATATAGGCCTTGGAAACCTAGGTTGTATATAATGAAAAACCATGGGATTTCACATGGTATATTCAAATGTTATTAGAAACTTTTATCACCTTTTAGGTCATTTTAATCCACAAGAGTTGACCATAATTTTATATTAATTATTTTGGCAAGGAAAATTAATGTTTACTCAGAATAACATTTTTAAAGTTAAAGTATCCATATTTGAATTTAGAAAGTAAATGATAGATTTTGAAATTGATTTCAATATATAAAATTACTTGTTACTAATAAAATGTAATTTTTTTGGTTATGGATTTTGGTTAATTAGTTATTACATTATTATAAAAAAATTATTAACTCATTAAACATACTTAAAATTTCAAACTATATTTTTACTATTCACAAAAATAAAGTATTTTAGGAAATTATCCTAAATTCACCCTATCATATTATAAAGTGGTATTTTATAAAATGATATTTATTTTACCATAATAATTATCTAAATATTGGAATTATAACTTATAAATATAAAAATATTTATTTATTATAATTGATATCATATTAAAAGTGCATAATAAAATTTTTAACACTTGAAAAAAATATATTTATTCTTTTATTTTTAAGTATGCGTGTTTTTATCATAATATTTAATTAAAATAATTATTATTAATAATATCTTATTTTATTAGAAATATTTATATCTTTTCTAGACACTATAATTTCAAACTGAAAAATTAATTTATTAAATTCCATCACAATTTTTTTAAGAAAAACTATTCTTAAAATGGAATTGATGGGATCAAAATTTTATTTATAGATAGGAATTATAGTTTAAGTAACTAAGTAATGGACATGCAACCCCTTATTACACCCGCATACACCCTAAGAGTAAGGTGTGGTATTTTGGATGTTTCGTGGGGTGTCTCGGCTAACATCGACCGAGTGGTAATGTCTACTAACTTGAATTTCCCCCATAGTTGATTTCATTCAAGATTAAATTGTTCAAGATCAGCTTGGGAATGGTAAATGGAGAACCTTATTTATGATACCTCTCTTCCAAGTTCCCACATATGGGATTCAAATGACAAAACTCTATTGTTTCGGGCCATCGACTCTTCTTTCTATATCACTTATCATTTGTCAAATTTTACTTTTAAACAATAATTATAAGATTAAAATTTTTATCAAGAGTATAGTCCCTGAAAATCATATTAACCAATGGTCATAATTGACTAATGATAATATAATTTTTTAAAATAGATGGTTTCATTTACACTTATATTCTATTCATTATTAAAGTGATATGGCATAGTTGTGAATAACAATAATATAACTCATATTTTCAGGAAACAATTATTATTAAAAATGTTCGCATTGTTACATTCTCCCCCCCGTAAGAAATTTTATCCCTAAAATTAATACTCATTATTTTAGTTTAGAAAAGGTGTGGGTACATAAGACTCATTGTGTTCTCTGGTTCCCATATCCCTTATAATTTTTTTTGGTTTCCTCCCAACACTTTGATGAGGTGGGTAGTCTTGTTGTGTAGAACCTTGTCTCTACGGTCCAAGATCTCCACTGGAAGCTCATCATAAAAGAGTCCACATTCAAAATTTAGCACCTCCATATTCAATACATGTGATGGGAATAACATATACTTAAAAAATAGTGATACGTGGAAGACATCATGAACTTGAGATAGATTTGGTGGAAGTGATAGTAAATAGGCCACTACTCCAATGTGATTGTAACACCCCAAGGTTTTCTAAAAATAAATTGAAATGCTTGAAATTTTGTTTAATGTAGATATTTATAAGCAGTCTTTAAACATAATTTTACTGCTTCTATGTTTTTAATTTCGAAAAATGGTCATCGACAATTGTGTTCAGTATGTTATTTGGAGTCTATTGGAACCAAATTTTTCGGTGAATAGTAACATACCCTCATGAATAGTAATATGAATAGTATCATGAACTTAATGAATATTAAATTGTATTATTATTTTATTTTCTTAAGTATTTATGATAATGACAACTTGATTAATTTTTAAATGTGATATAAAAGCAGTTATAGATTTTAAATTATTAATTTCTGAATTAAGTATGTTTTTATTTAAAAATTAAATTAAAAATATTTACAAAAATATTTTCAAAAAAATAAATTTTTTTCTGAACTCTACATAGCGATAAATGGTTAGGGTGAATTTTGGGGATTTTTTTGAAACAGTTAATTTTTCTGTGAATAGTTAAAAATACAGTTTTGAGTTTCAGTGTGTTAATGAAATCAGTAACGATGTAATAATGATGTAATTAATCTGGTCAACTTCTGTATAGTAAAATAAGTTATGAGGTGTCCCAAGTTGCTTATACCATGATAAAATACCATGGGTAATCCCATGGTTTTGCAAATACCACTAATGAGGTGTCCCTTGTAAATTATTAAAATAATCCATCACTTTGGCTATAAATACCAACCCACTCCTTCATTAACTTCATTCTAAATTCCTCATCAATGAATCTCTAGCCTCCTTACCTCCCTATTATCCCTCCCAAGGTTTACTCAGGCCACCAAGGTCCTAAACTTCATGCTCTAGGAGTTACTCTACTAGGTAAGAAAATTCTCAATTTCCTTCCAAGGTTCACTCTGGTGGCTCGTTTTGGACGCTCCAAGCCATCTCTTGGTTTCTTCCGGGACTTTATTGATTCGTGGGGGCTGTCTCTTCCGATGGTGGTTTCCGACCTATCGAGGATAGCTTTCTGTGTTCATCTAGAGTCCAGGGAGGACTTTTTGAAAGCGTGGTCACGAGAGGATAGAAGGTGTGGCTCTTGGCGTTACTCGCTGTCCAGGTGGTCCTGGGACTGCCATCGTGGGCGCAAATCCTCCTCAGATGCGGTGTGGCTGTCCTTACCAGGTCTCCCACTTCCTCTTTAGAACTCGGTGATTCTGAAGGAAGTTGGGAATTCTTTTGGCTCCTTTTTATGCGCGAATGAAGACACTAAGGTGCTCAAGGCGGCGGCGAATCCTCGAATCTTTGTTAAAATGGACATAGCTCTGAAGAGGCCTTCAATGGTGCAACTTGAAGCTAAGGATGGGTTTTGGTGGAAACAGAAGATATTTTATTGACAGTTCCCTCATTTCTGTGTGTTCTATGTCTTGCATGGCCACGACGTGAAGGGTTTTCGGCGACAGAGGGAGGTAGCGGAGCCCTCTGGTCGTGCTCTGGTTGAGGAACCGGGTCAGGACCCACAAGTTTTGGGTGGGTGTGGAGTAGCGGATGTGACCGTTTTTCCTCAGGAGGTTTCAAATTTGAATCCATCCAACAGGGTCTGTGGGTTTGGAAAGACAAATGATGGAACTGGGGAAACACCTTCTGACAGTGCCGAACACAGGTCGGATTTACCCTCTGGGAATTTGGATCTCATCTCTTGGTCCCTGGGTCTAGTTCAGCATAGGACGTCTTCTATCCGTGGGGGAAAGAACGTGTCTCAGAAAGAGGTGGAGGTTCACATGTCTCTCTCGCTAGGGATTCCGGCCAGGCAGCTGTCTCCCCCTGCTTCCTCCATCGGTTTTTCTTCGCAACTTTCACCAGTGGTTATTCATAACTGTCTAGTGAGAAATCTTTTGGCTTCCTCTGATAAGCGTCTGGAGATGGTTAACTTGAACAGGGGTGTGGAGAAGGAGGTTAAGTCGTCGCGTTGGTCTCCTCAGAGAAGAATTCTGTTTTCTTTGTTCCAGGGAGAGTTGGGAGCAGAGTCTCTCCCTCGTGGCCCGTCAGGGAGGAAACCTCAGTTGGAAGAGTTAGACGCTCTGTGTGAGGATGGTCTTTTATCAGCAAAATAGGGTAGTGGAAATGATGGCTTTTCGGGGACTATCACTCATTCAAAAGTCAAGGGGAAGGGTGTGTTTGTGCACCCCATTCAATATCTTCCATCGGGTCAAAAATACCATAAGGTTCTATAGGGATGCTCTCCATTATTATATGGAATGCGCATAATATGGGAGCTCATGCCAAGAAAGCTTTTTTATCTTCGGAAGTTAGGAAGGACAAAGTTTCCTTGGTCGTGATTTTTGAACTGAAACAGGATGCATGCAAGATTCCTAGGTTAGAAAAGAAAATGGGTTTTTCAAACTCTTTTAACAGTGGTCTCAATAATTCACAAATTTGGGTTGATTGGAAGAATGATATATCTGTGGAGACTGTAGGTGTGATGCCTCAGTGTATTGAAATGAAGATTGAAGTGGGTGGTTTCCATCTTCTCTTTTCGTTTGTATATGCGAGCAATAAGGTGGTGGACAGGAGGGAGCTCTGGACCCACCTAAAGTCAGTTCAAACTGATTCTATGGCATGGTTTGTGGGAGGATATTTTAACTCAATTGTGGATGTTTCAGAGAAACACAGAGGGATGGGGTGCAACTTGGAAGGCATGGTGGATTTCAAGGAGTGATTTTTGCAAGATGATCTATTTGACTTAGGCTTCAATGGGGAGAAATTTACGTGGTACAATAACCGTAAAGGCCAGAATTGGATATGGAGCCGGCTGGACAGGTGGCTTACCAACCTACAAGGGCATGACATTTTCTCTAAAACATCAGTTACTCATCTTTCTTGTATTCTCTCAGACCATGATCCACTTTTACTATATATTAAACGCGAATCTGTGATTGGAAAGATCTTCCATTATTCAAGTGAATGGCATAAGGATACTGGTTTCATGCAGGTTGTGAGGAAGTCTTGTATGGAGGAGGAAAAGGAGAATTCTTGGTGAGGGCTAGTGAATCGCTTTAAAAGGATCAAACAGGAGATTAGGAAATGGCTGGTGGTGCAGCCAGATTTGAATAATGGGGTGACCTCTTTACAGGATGAGGTTGGCGGATTAGAGGAGACTATCCAAGTTTCTTGGGATGAGAATATTTTTACTACTCTATGTGATAAGAGATTTTTTCTGGTGGAGAAGTTGTTGGAGATGGAGAGGGTCTTCATGCAGCGCTCCCAAGTGAGATGACTTAAGGAGGGGGACCAAAACAACGCATTCTTCCAATCTTGCATCAAAGAGAGGAGGAAAACGAAGATTAATATAAAAGTGGAGGATGGATCTTATAAATCTACGTGAATGTGGCTGGAAAGCTTTCTTTGGAACATTTTGAGGGTTTGTGGGTGGGTGAGAACACGTCTGGTTTTGAAAGAGAATCTTTAGAGGGTTCTGATTTCTTGAGTTGTTTACCTTTGATGATAAATCAAATTGAGAATGATCGCATCTCCACTATACCACATGATAGGGAGATTATAGAGGCTCTGGGAAGCATGCCACATGAGAGTGCACCTGGGATGGATGGGTTCCCGGCCTCCTTCTACAATGCTGTATGGGAGTTTGTTGGGCTGTGTGTGGTGGAGGCTATCCAGGGATTCTTTAGGGGGGCTCCCTTGATTAAGGGGGTCTCTTCTTCAAGGGTGGTACTTGTGCCGAAGATCAAATACACCTTTCTTATTAACCACTTTAGGCCAATATGCCTTTGCAATGTTTCTTATAAAATTCTTTCTATGGTTATTAGCAGGAGGCTATCAAATGTTATACCCAGGATTGTATCTGAGGAACAACATGGTTTTATTCAAGGTAGGAGCATACAGGGGGCAGTAGGAATTGCGAGTGAGATGGTTCATGATTTGAACAAATGGGTTGTTGGAACCAATATCATTTTTCAAGTGGATATGAATAAGGCTTATGATAATTTGGAATGGAGCTTTATACTACGGGTCATGAGGGGTTTTGGGTTTCATGAGCAGTTCTGTGATCTCTGTTTCAGGTGCATTGCTTCTCCATGGATCTCTGTTTCTTTATTAGGGAAATTTTTTGGCTTCTTCAAATCTGTGAGAGGAGTTAGACAGGGGGACCCGCTCTCTCCTACCATCTTTGTCCTTGCTCAAGATGCTTTGTCCAGAAATCTGAATAAGAGTATGGAAGAGGGTGTATTGAGGCCTTTCCATGACAGAAAGAATTCTGGGAGTATATCCCACTTGATGTTCACCGATGACATATTATTATTTTTGAATGGCGGGTGTAGAACTTTAAAATTTCTTAAGGGAATTATGGCCACGTACGGGAAGCAGAGTGGGAAGTCAATCAATCATGCGAAGAGCCACTTGTTCATATCCAACAAATTCTCAGGAGGAAGATGTAGGATTATTCAGGAATTTCTCAGTTGTGGACAGAGACAACTTCTTATTCTTTATCTGGGAGTTCCATTATCCAGTGGAAGGATTATGAAGAACCATTTCAACGGGATTGTGGACCATATATTAGGAAGGATTTTCAACTGTAAGAACAAGGTACTTTCATTTGGGGGCCAGATCATGCTTATTAACAGTGTTCTTTTGTCTATACCCATGCATGTTTTTTCCATCATCAACCCCCCGAAGGGAACTGTGGATAGGATTGAACACATTCTCAAATCTTTTTTGTGGGACGTGAAGGGAGAAGGGAGATGTCATTGGGCCTCGTGGAAGAGGTTGGCCCGTCCAGTGGAGGAGGGGGGGGGGGTGGGTTGGTCTCTGTGATATTCACGAATCCATACTGGGGATGCAAGCCAGACTAGCTTGGGAGGTGATTGTTGGTAAGACTCTGTGGGCTAGTTTCTTCAGAGCACGGTATGATTGGCATGGGGAGTTTTGCATGCGTGGAGCGACGAGTCTCGCCAAATGCATGTTTTTTCATCTGGAGGTGCTGCTTGATCACACCAGATGGGTGATTGGTCGTGGGGAGATTAGTTTTTGGGAGGACACATGGACAGAGGAGAGGCTTCGGTTTGAAGGCTGCCCTCATCCTGACATCTCGTTTAAGGAGGCATGTGGAAGGTATAATTTTATACATGCAAACCTTAAGCCGTCGCAACTGAACCTTTTCAACAACGTGGTTATGAGTGATGATCCAGACAAATGCTGTTTTACTGAGGTTAGCTCGGGGCATTTCAATATGAATGGTTACAGGAGAATCCTTCATAGGAGTGAAACGACGGTGGTTGTGGATGAAATTACCTGGTGTAATGTGATACCAACAAGAATGAACTTTCTGGTGTGGAGGATCCAAAACCGAGCCCTACCAACTGAGGAGAATATTTAGAGGAGAGGGGTCTGCATGGCATTGAGATGCTATTGTTGTGAGAGTCC
Source organism: Viscum album (assembly GCA_963277665.1). Lineage (NCBI taxonomy): Eukaryota > Viridiplantae > Streptophyta > Magnoliopsida > Santalales > Viscaceae > Viscum > Viscum album. The sequence goes on along the minus strand of OY728121.1, from coordinate 648,099,841 downwards.
GAGCTCGGAGTCAACAGTTCATTTATTTTTTTAGGGACGTTGGGCTGATTTCCTCTGGTCTCAGATTTCTCAATACAGGTTTCCATGTGGGGAGTTTCATTCGGTTCAGTATTACCTTTTGATTTGGTTTTATGGTTTTGGTAGCAGGACGGGGGAGCGAACAGCCCATATCATCATCCTTGTATCCATCTGTTGGACTATATGGGAGGCTCGCAACTAGGTGCGGTTGGGTTGCAGGAGGTCCTTATTATACATCTAGGTCCGAATGAGATCCCTTATTGCTGAAATGTCCTCCCTCTTCAAGAATGGAGTTCATTTAGTTATGATGGGGAGCCTAGTTCATAGAAAGTGCATTCAGAGTTTGGATAGAGGGTGGTGGGTAAGATGGTAGTCTCCGGCTAATGGGTGCAAGCTGAATGTGGAAGGTTCATGCTTTGGAGGAATCATGAGGGGTGGTGGGTTGCTTCTGGATTGTTGGGGTTCAGTTTTTATTTCCTTCAGTGCTTATTATGGACCAGTTAACTCTATGGGTGCGGAGTTTAGAGCTCTTCTTTCAGGTTTGATTGTATGCAGGAAGAAAGGCCTCCCGGTGATGGAAATGGAATCGGATTCGGAGGTTCTGGTCAGATCACTACAGGGAAATCACGACATCTTCTAGGATTTGACGTATGTTTTTCATAGGTGCAAAGAGGAGAGTAATCAGGGAAGGATGGTTCATCATAGTCTGAGGGAGTCCAACTTTGCGGCTGACACGTTGGCTCATTGGGGCAGACCAGAGGAGACTCTGGTGGTTTATGATAGTCTCAATTCTCTTCCTTTGGAGTGTGTTAATGTGGTTAGGAAGGACTCTCTTGGCCTTCATTATTTTCTTCCTCCGTGACTTGTAACCCTAGGTTTTAAGGTAATAATAAAAAAATAACTTTCATCAAGGAAGAAAAACATTGTCTGTGATGATTCGAATTACCGACATCGTGGATGATGTGATTTCAATTTCCATTAATTATTTCATGTCTAGTCATGAAACCATTTCTATGGTTGAACCAGGTTATAATATATGTGTTATGTCTCATCCATGGTTCTATAATTCTTTTATACTCATGGTTTTAATTTATAAGACAGAATGATGTTGTTATTATCAAATAACCACTAACATGATCTAGACAAACATCATTAATGTTTTATCTTAAGAATCATCCTCATATGAAATATCAAAATGATAAATGGTATAAATTATTGTATTGTAAATTTTTTAATACCTTTCCATTCCAATTCCATAGTTTCACTTCCAATTGACAGTAACATCCATTATGAACCAATCATGGAAATCATGTAAGGAACTCACCCAAAACAGTTCAAGGAACAAAATACTAACAATTAAGGGGTGAAATGAGGTTATTAAATGACCATGTAAGATGTTATAAACATGAAAATGTGAATGTAAAATAAAAATAACACTCTTGTTTCTGACGCTTTCGTTGGGGTGTGCGCATCCGTCTTGTTGGAGGACGACGGTGCTGTTTGTTGCCCCGCATTCCCGCTTTCCAAATGCAGAAGGCATCCATTCCTTGTTCGGGGATGATTTCTCCATGATCGAAATGGGATTATGGGTTGTCGGTTCTTCCTTTCGGGGATTCCTCCTTAGAACTCGTCACCTAGCTCAGGTCTCCCTTATAGATTTAAGATGTTGTCCGTGAAACTCTTACTAGTGCCATATCTTGCTGGACACCGGTTAATTACACTTCTTATGTTAGGACTTTCCAAAGGGTCTGGTCAGGGAAGCAACCTTCGGTCAGGGGAGTAGTCATGTTGGGCATCACTGGCATGTCTGGACGCTGGGACACTGGTGCATCTAGGTTTCTTCCCCTTATTATAGGGCTTCTCTAGGGCACAAAATCCCGATGCATCCCACATCGAACTTGGGGAATTTTATGCCATAGGCATGTATCTGAGGTTTTCTTTAGCTTCCCATGTTAAACACAGGATATGACACAAGTTTAACATCTAGCGGAGATGGATCGAACTGATCAGAACACTGACTAGAGTGGATCATATGGGTGAAACCCCTAGAGGGAACACTGATGTTTGGGCTGACGTGTGGTTAGCTTCCTGGTTGTCGTTAATGGGAATGGGGAATGAGGTGGCATGATCCCACTTGGATGTGGCGGCCCGGGTAAGAATTAGGATGGATGGTGGAGGGTTTAATGAAGTAGGTGGAGAAAGAGATGGAGTCAACTCGAGGAAGATGGTGATATTGGGATTGAGTAACGAAGAGACCTCCTACATATCCCTCTGTAACGGAATCAAAGTCCATGTAGTTCGGTGGGATGAATGAACACCTGAAGAGGTGACCCTTGAGAATGGACGCATGGATGGGACCTGTAGGAAACAGAATCTCCAGGTTGGGTCATGACATTCCCGAAACAGATAGGCTCGTAGGAGAGGTGAGGATGAGACATGAGTGATGGGCTTGAACCTCAGAGAGGATTCCTACATATCCCTGTGACAGGGAATCAAAGTCCACGTAGTTCATCTGAAGACGACTTACCATCAAAATGGGTTGACAACGAATTACCTCTTAATGGGGTGACAATGACTTACCACTAAGTAGAAATGAAATATAAGTGATTAAAAGTTCTCACCTTACTTCTTGGGACAACTCCTTGAACCTTGTTAGATTGTTCTTTTGGTGATACTAAAATATCTACAACATGTTGAAGATATTTATTATGTGATTTTTTAAGATTTGGGTTAATATAAGAGGCTTTATAAGTGTGGAGAAGTGCAATGGTGAATATATCCTTTTATAAGTGAGAGGGGTGGCCTTTTTTTAAATACTAATTACATATTGTTAATGTCTTTTTACTTTTAAAAAAGTGAATCTAATAGTGGAAAATAATGGATAGGGGGTATGTTTTGTTTAATCCACTTCTCATTTACCAAAAATGGATACATTTTGACCTATATTTTTCATTTCTTTCCCTTAATTTAAATTTTTACTATAATTTAATTTTATTGCGGTAAAAAAAATTTATCTCAGAAAAATATTCATTTGTTTAAAAATAAAGTGGTACTTATTAAATAATTTTGAATATACTTATTATAGAAATGAAAACCATTTTACAAGATTCAATTTTTAGAGATGGTAAAAATTAATTTTAATAAAAGTATGTTTAATTCAAAAAAATGCTTTTTAGAAAAATTACCCTTTCAAGCATATAAATGAATTTACACTAAAATCATGTATATTAATGATTATCCTGAAATGTATTGATTTATTGTAAAAAAATAATATTTTTTATGTAACATCCCAACCTGGGTTCCACATGTCGGTTCCCTGAGATGGTCAATCACATGACTACAAGCATGTATCCCTATATGCTAGAGGCTACTAACTAGTTGTGAGAGTTTAATATCAGTCATAGGGATAATATACCCCATTTATCAGAGTCAAAAATAACCAAAAATAATTAATTAATAAACAAATTTTATAACCCTAACCAGAATTATATCAACATCACATGATGACCAAAATAGGGAAATACAATATCAAACTAAATAGTAGATATGCCATGACAAAATTCATTCCAAGTGTCAAACTGAAAAACCAAAAGTAAAGACACCAAAAATCCCAAGATGGTCCTGAAACACATTCGATATCCTCATCCATGCTCCATCCCAAATAATCCATCTATCATAGGGACATTTCCTTTATCCAGTCCTGCAAACATGATGTATATTCAGGTACCGATCAAAAATCTCAAGTAGGGTGTCAGTACAACATAGCAGGGAACCACCAATGACGTCTAAAAAAATATATAGTGAAAATAGTGTATGAAGTTGTATAAATAAACAATTACAATGCATATGTAAATAGTTGCCACATTATCAACTATTATTTATTTAACTACAAAAACCCCCAGGTTCCATTGGACACCCAAAATCTCAATACCAACTTCATCCCATGCCCGAGCCTAAACTATATCACATTATCAATTCAAATTTCATTATAATACCTGGTATTTCATTATCCATTTCATTTTAATTCATTATCCTGGCTAATTGGAACCATAGTCCAATGCCAATCTCATGGGTATAAAACATCGTGTCTAGAAACCCATGGGTATTTGGAGCATAAGTCCCAGTCCCACACCCCATGGGTATTTGGAGCATCTGTCCAGGCCCCATAAAATTAATTACATGCATCCATTTGGGCCTAGAACGCCACAACTTGGACCCCCATAGGTATTTGGAGCATCGTTCCATGTCCCACACCACATTTTCCAATCAAATAAATATATCACATGTATCACAATATCACATCACTCAAGATTGATCAACATTAATCCTCTAATAAAATTTAACCACAAAACCTTCCATTAATTAATTCATAAATTAATTAATAAAACTCCATCAATTCCATAATCACAACAATTGACCATTTAATTAATTCAACAATTAATTAATCCAATTCAATTAATTCTGATGTTCCCTTAATTAATCCACCGATTAATTAACCCAATTTCTCAATCATAACAATCCATTAATTAATTCAACAATTAATTAATTCAATTAAAAATTTTAAACAATGGATTAATAAATTATATAATTAAATAATTAATTTAATTCAACCAATTGCACAGTCACCCATTTCATTAATTAATCCACTAATTAATTAATCACAATAAATCAATTACACAATCATAACATCTTATTAATTTATTCAAAAATTAATTAATATTAATCAATTAATTCAACAATCATGACATCTCATTAATGAACTCAATAATTAATTAATTCAAATCAATCAATTCCAAAATCCGGACATCTCATTAATAAAATCAACAGTTAATTAACTCAATAAATAAATTCTAAAATCATGAAATGTCGTTAATTAATTAAACAATTAATTAATCCAATCAATCAATTCGACAATCATGACATATCATTAATTAATTCCACAATTAATTAATCAAAAATCATTAAATTATATAATCTTGATATCTTATTAATTAATTCAATAATTAATTAATCCAAATCAATAAATTCCACAATCATTACATCTCATAAATTAATTCAAAAACTATGTAACCCAAATCAATCAATTCTACAACCATGAAATCTTCTTAATTAATTCAACAATTAATTAATACAAATAAATCAATCCCACAATCACAACAATCTATTAATTAATTAAATAAATAATTAATCCAATTTTGGAATGGTAACAATCTATTAATTAATTCAACAATTAATAAATCCAATTCCAAAATCATAATAATTCATTAATTAATTCATCAATAAATTAATCTAATTTGGAAATCATAAAAATATGTTAATTAATTCAATAATTAATTAATCTAATTTCAAAATCACCAAAATATATTATTTAATTATTAAATCCAACTCCACAATCATAATAATATTTTAATTAATTAAAAAATTAATTAATCCAATTTCACAATCATAACAATCTATTAATTAATTCAATAATTAATTAATCAAATTTTAAATAATTTCATAATAAAAACAATCACCATTAATTCATTCAATAATTAATTAATTCAATTCCACAAATTATTTAATCTCAATAATATATTAATTAATTAAAAAATTAACTAATCCAATTTCACAATCCCAAAAATCCATTAATTAATTCACCAATTAATTAATTAAATCCTACCAATTGCATAATCACAACAATTCAAATTATTTAGTTAATTAGTTAATTAATTCAATTCCCCAATCATAAAAATCAATTAATTTAATCAACAATTAATTAATCAAATTTAGCCAATTACTTAATAAAAAATACCCTTTAATTAATTAAACATTTAATTAATTTGATTACACTAATTACATAATCTCAACAATATATTGACTAATTCAATAATTAATTTATCCAATTTCACAATCCCAACAATCCATTAATTAATTCACTAATTAATTAATCAAATATAACCAATTACATAATCACAACAATTGCCTTCAATTAATTCCATTCCACAATCCCAATATCCCATTCAATCAAATGTTTCCTTAAATTAATTAATCAATTTAATTTATTCAATTTAGTATTAAATTGTCAAAAGTGATAGTTGAAATATATAACATATACACTCAATTGGGATCAATAGTATGAGAATTGAATTTGAAACCAATATTTCAAATTTTTTGAACTCATGAACTATGTGTTAATCCACCACTAATATATGGTACTGAAAAAGCTTCATTATTAATCCTCATCATTGATATTTTACCATAATATTTTAATTTAATCAAATTTGGATAAAATTATTCATTCCATATAAAAATAAACCCTGGGATTATTATCCTATCATCAATACTAATCCAACATCACTGATGTTGTGTTATTCTGACTATTATCAAAGGATAAATTAAATAAACAATAAAATTAGGCTTAATAAAAATATGTACAAAATACCTCATCGCCCATGAAATTATTTTAGTAAGCACCATCCTATTATCAAGACAAATCCAATTCCACTTACGATACATCAATCCTGTCAACATTAGAAAATATATCAATGATTGAAGATTTAAGATAATGATAAAAAAATAAACCAATAGAGAGATACAGAGAGGAGAGAGGGACATGATGGGTTTTTAAGCACCCCTACTTCATGATTTACACACACTTATATATAAACCAATGTGTATATCTATTTATATTAATTTACACCATAAAATATATATCTACACACATAAACATATTTGTCATATACATATATAAACACCAATTTTTCCCACATTAATAATAATAATAATAACAAAAATAATTATTTTTATTAAATATTTCACCTCTTTCCACCATTAGCATTCCAAAAAATTATAATAAAACTACTATTAATTACACATTCTCATTTATTCACCACAATTAATACAATTTTAGATAATAATTAAACAATCACTAACCACATACTCATGGATTTATATAACACAAATACTAATCATATTATTAATGTTGACCTCCCATAAAATATTCCAACTAAAAAATAATATATCTTTATTAATTTATAGAAAAGCATAAATATTATAAAAAATTTTCCAAGAAATTTTTTTCCATATTTTAAAAAAAATATCCAATAAATTGAAAACCAAAAACATGGGTTATAATAATCTCGGCACCATAATTATTCTCATCCCCGAGATGCATTTCAGATCATAGAACCACTATTCCCAACCATATGTTTTTCCATATTCAAACATATGAATAAACATTAGAGATATATAAATTTCAAACATTTCAAATCTTAATCAAAATATAATTTTCTCCCAATTATCATCACCTAATTATTTAAAATACATTAACAATTACAAACACCATTCATTAGTTCTAAGTTCATTTAAAATTTCCCATTTATAATCTAATATTCATTAAATCCTATCATCTTTTACAGCCATCCAAATAAGTTATAACAAGTCATTTCCCCATTTATTCCGCGACATGGTCAAAATTGATGCGCTATCACTACCCTTAACCATCATACATCTAGGTCATGGTTTACAAATGGTAAATTTATTCTCATAACTCAACTTTCATTATACACCCATTAATATTCATCTTGAATCATTATATAATTCTCAATTTCATAATTGTAAAATTATCATTTCAATTTCATAAGAATAGATAAAAATAATTTCATGTTCAACAACTTAACCAAAATTTTCTTTTTCATGCATGGCTAAAATGATGCATGTCACAAAACAATACTGAGTGCCTAGAATGATGCATGCATACTCAACTCTCATTACTTACTATGTTAAGAGTCAAATATCATCAAATATCTCAAAAAATAATCACATCACTCAAAAAGTGCATCACCAAAGGTGAAATAACATCCATTAGTAACAACAAATACCAATAAAAATATCCCATCCAAGGAACTTGGGATTTCTCCCATACATGGGTTAGCTACTTCACTGCATGTACTCATAACCAAGAATCGAATATTCCTAGTATCTTATCTAACATTACCATATTGTAAGACAAAAGAAAAGAAAAGGAATATGGCCTCTAATATCTCTTTGTAATGTCTTAAACCGGGATCCACAAGCCGGTGCCCCAAGCTGATTGGTCACATGACCTTAAGCATGCCTCCCCATATTCCAGAGGATACTTACTAGAAGCGATGGTCTAATATTAGTCATTGGGAGATATGACCCCCTTTTTTAGAGTTAAAAACAAGAAGAAATTAACAATCAAGAACCAAATTATATAACCGTAACCATAATAAATCCAATATCACATGCTAACTAAAATTAAGAAATATAAAATGAAACTGAATAGTAGATATACCATGAAAATATTCGTGCCAAGTGTCAAAATTTAATCCCAAATGTAACTACAATGAAAAATCCAATGTGGGTACTATAAAATATCTGATTCCCTCATCCATAGACCATCCCAAACCAACCATCTTACATAATGTCCTTTCCCTAATCCTATCGTTCAAACAAGAAGTCTATTTGGGTACCGATTAAGAAACCCGAGTAGGGTGTGAGTACAACACAGTCGGCCACCACCAATGTCATCTTAAATAATATTAAGTCAAAATAGTGTATAAAGTTTATAAAGGAAAAAGTACAATGTATAAGTAAATAGTTATCACATTATAAAATATTATTTATTTAACTAAATAAACCGTTAGGTTCCCTTGGACACCCAAACTCCCAATACCTACTTCGGTATGTGCCAGAGTCTGAACCATATCAAATTTTCAATAAAAATTTCATTATAACACATGGGATTTTATTATCCATATCATTTTAATTCATTATCACGAACAATTGGATCCATATTCCAATTCCAAAATCATTGCCATAGAATGTCGTGTGTAACACCTCTTGGGTATTTAGAATATCATTCCTTATCCCACACCCCAAGGGTATTTGGAGCATCATATCTTATCCTATAAAATTATTCACATTCATTTATTTGGGCCTTAAACACCATGACTAGGACCCCCATGGGTATTTGGAGTGTCAGTTCGTGTCCTACAACCCTTTTCTAAATCAAAAACCTATAACACATGTATCACAATGTCACATGTAAAACAATATCCCATCACTCAAAATTAATCAACATTAATAATCTTATCACATCTCACCATCACAATGTTCCATTAATTAATTCATAAATTAGTTAATCCAACTCCATCAATTCCATAATCACAACAATTGATAGTTTAATTAGTTCAACAATTAATTAATCCAATTCAATCAATTCTAATATTCAATTAATCTATCCATCGATTAATTAATCCAATTTCACAATCATAACAATCCATTAATTAATTCAAAAATTAATTAATTCAATTATAAAATCTAAATAATCCATTAATTAATTAAATATTTAATTAATTTAATTCCAGCAATTGCAAAATCACCCATTCCATTAATTAATTCAACAATTAATTAGTCCCAATAAACCAATTCCGTAATCAAAACTTCTCATTAATTAATTCAAAAATTAATTAATCTCAATCAATCAATTCCACAATCATAACATATCATTAATTAATTAAACGATCAATTAATTAAAATCAATAAATTCCACAATCATTCCATCTTATTAGTTAATTAAATAATTAATTATTCCAATCAATCAATTCCACAATAATGAAATATCATTAATTAATTCAAAAATTAATTAATCCAATCAATCAATTCCATAATCATGACATATAATTAATTAATTTAGTAATTTATTAATCCAAATCATTCAATTATATAATCATAACATATCATTAATTAATTTAGAAATTAATTAATCCAAATAAATCAACTCCTCAATCATGAAATATCATTAATTAATTTGATAATTAATTAATCCGAATCAATCAATTCTACAATCATGGAATCTCATTAATTAATTCAAAAATTAATTAATCAAAATAAATCAACTCAAAAATCATGAAATATCTTTAGTTATTTCATCAATTAATTAATCCAAATCAATCAATTCCACAATCACAACAATCTATTAATTAATTCAAATTAAACCAATTACAGAATCATAACAATATATTAATTAATTCAACAATAAATTAATCTAATTCCATAATCATAACAATATATTAATTAATTCAATAATTAATTTATCCAATGACACAATCATAACAATCTATTAATTGATTTAATAATTAATTAATCTAATTCCCCAAACACAATAATATATTAATTAATACTATAATTAGCTAGTCCAACTCCACACTCATATTAATCTATTAATTAAATCAACAATTCATTAGTCCAATTCTACAATCATAACAATCTATTAATTAATTAAACAATTAATTAATAAAATTAAACTAATTTCATAGTTACAACAATCCCAATTAATTAATTCAATTCCTCCAATTACATAATATCAACAATCTATTAATTAGACAATTAATTAATCCAATTTCACAATCCCAACAATACATTAATTAATTCACCAATTAATTAATAAAATTATACTGATTTCATAATAACAAAAATTCCACTTAATTAATTCAACAATTAATTAATTCAATTACACAATAATAAAAATCTATTAATTAATTCAACAATAAATTAATTCAACTACAAAATCATTACAATCTATTAATTAATTCAATCCCACCAATTACATAAGATCAACATTCTATTAATTAATTCTATAATTAATAAATCCAATTTCAAAATCCAAAAAATCCATTAATTAATTCACCAATTAATTAATAAAATTCAACCAATTTCATAATAAAAACAATTCCCATTAATTAATTCATTAATTAATTAATTTAATTCCATAATTCAAATATCCCATTCAATCCCATGTTTCCATAAATTAATAAATCAATTTAATTTATTCAATTCAAGATTCAATTGTTGAATGTTCCAATTCAAATCCACAACACATAAAACAATTGGTATCAAGACTATGAGAATCAAATTTTGACCACCAACCTCAAATTTGATAAACTAACGAACTGTGTGTTGATCCACCACTAATATATAGTACCAAAAAAGATTAATTATTATTCATCATCTTTACAATTTAACCAAGGTATTTGAATTTAAATAAACTTGGATAGAATTATTTATCTATAGTGAAAATAAACCTATGGATTATCATCCTCTCATCAATATGAATCTAATATTGCTGATGGTGCGTTATTCCAATGTTTATCAAAGGATAAATTAAATAAATAAGGAGATTAAGTTTAATAAAAATATATAAAAAATAACTCATATCCCTTAATTTTTTTTGGATACACACCATCCTATAATCAATATTAATCCAGTACCACTAACCGCACATTAATTCGATGAATATCGGAAAAGATATTGATTATTGAAGATTGAAGATATTAATAAAAATAAAAAATAAAATGATAGAGAGATATAGAGAGGAGAGAGGGTTATTAGGGTTTTTTGAGCACCCCACCTTCATTATTTCCACAAACACACAAATACACACATAGATATATATATATATACCCACCGATGTGTTTATTTATTTATATTTATTTACAACCACAAATATATAGATACACATATGTATATATATATATCACATACATATATACACACTAATTGTTTTCCAACTTTAATAATAATAATAATAATAAATATTATTATTATTAAATATTTCACATCATTTCCACTAATAGAATTACAATAATTGTAATACAACTATTACTAATCACAAAATCTCATTTATTCACCACAATTAATTCCATTTCCCATAATAATTAAACAATAACTAACATCATACTCATGCATTTATAAAACAAAAATACTTATCATATTATGAATGTTTGCCTCCCATAAAATATTTAAACTCCAAAATAATATTTGTTTATTAATTTAAACAATACCAAAAATATTTAATAAATTTCTTTAAGATTAAATTTTCCATGTTAAAAAAATATCCAGAAAATTGAAAACTGACAACATGAGTTATTACAATCTCCCAACCATAATTATTCTAATATCCAAGGAGAATTTTAGAGAATATAACCACTACTTTACAAAAAATGTGTTTCCATATTTAAAAATATAAAAAAACTTCAGAGCTGTATAAATTTGAAACAATTCAATTCTTAGCCAAAATATAGTTTTCTCCCAATTATCAACACATAATTCTTTTAAATACATAAAAAATTACATACAACATTCATTAGTTATATGTTCATTTAAAATTTCCCTGTTATAATATAATACTCTTTAAATCCATTCATCTTTTATTACCATCCAAATAAGTCATTTTTTCCATTTTCCCACCACACGGTCAAAACCAATGTGCTATCACTCTCCTTACCATATTATATATAGGTCATGGATAACAAAAGGTAAACTCATTCTCATAACTCACGTATCATTATATACCCACTTATTTACATATTTCATCATTTTGAAACTCTCAATTTCATATTAAGCACATTTTTATTTCAATTTCAGAAGAAAGGAACAAATCAATTTCATGTTCAACAACTTAACCATAATTTTCTTTTATAAGCATCCCTAAAATGATGCATGCCACAATACTATCCCGAGTTTCTGGAATAATGCATGTATACTCAACCGTCATGCCTTACTAGGCCACGAGTCAAATCACAACAAATCTCTGAAACAATAATCACATCACACAACAAGTGAATTACCCAAGGTTAATAACATTCGACTATGACAAAAAATAACAATAAAAACACCCCACCCTGGGTACTTGGGTTCTCCCCCATAAATTGGTCAGCTACTCCCACACACAAGCTTATAACAAAGTCTCAACTATTCATAGTCCCCTGTATACATTTCCCAAATAACAATACAAAAGAAAATAAAAACTACTAACCTATGATTCACCTTTGTAACATCCCGACCTGGGTGCTAGATTCCGGTGCCTCGAGCCGGTCAGTCATATGATCTTAAGTGCACCTCTAAATAATCTAGAGGCTACTGATTGGTAGTGAGGGTCTAATATTAGTCAGGGGGAGACTATACACCCTTTTATTAGAGTAAAACACTAGTGGAAATAAATAAACAATAATAAAATTATACAAATATAACCAGAATAATATCCAAATCACATGTTGACCAAAATAGGGAAATGAATTATCAAACCGAACAATATATATTCCATGAAAAAATTCATCCCATGTTTCAAACTACAAACCCAAAAGTAAAGACACTTAAAACTCTCAAATGAGTCCCAAACCACGTTTTATTTCCTCATCTATGATTCATCCCAAATCATCCATATAAAATAGGGATGTTTTTCTTATCCTATCTTGTAAACATGAAGTCTATCCCGGTATCAATTAGGCAATATGAGTCGGGTGTGAGTACAACTCAGAAGTCCACCACCAAGGAAATCTAAAACAATATCTAGTCAAAATAGTGTATGCAGTTTTATAAATAAATAAGTACAATACACAAGTAAATAGTTATCAAATTATCAACTATTCTTTATTTAATTAGATAAACCTTCAGGTTCTCATTGAAACCCAAACTATCAATATCTACTTCAGCTCATGTCAGACTCTAAAATATATAACATTTTCAATTCAGATTTTTTATAACACATGGAATTTTGTAATCCATGTCTTTTAAATTCATTATCATTGAAAATTGGAACTATAGTCCAATGCCAATATCATGGGTTTAGAAACACCGTTTCTAGAACCCTATGGGTATTTGGAGCATCAATCCTTATCCCATACCCCATGGGTATTTGGAGAATTAGTCTATGTCTAATAAAATTATCCATATACATGCATTTGAGACTAGAACTCCATGAATAAGACCCCTATGGGTATTTGGCATGTAATCCCATGTACCACACCCCATTTCTCAAACAAACATATATATCACATGTATCACAATATCCCATGTTTCAAAATATCACATCACTCAAGATTAATCAACATTAATCCTCTTATCACATTTCACCATCATAATGTTCCATCAATTAATTCATAAATTAAAAAATAAAACTCCATAAATTCTCCAATCACAATAAATTACCATTTAATTTATTCAAAAATTAATTAATCAAATTCAATCAATTGCAAGGATCCATTAATTAATCCACCTATTAATTAACCCAATTTGACTATACTAACAATCCATTAATTATTTAAACAATTAATTAATTCAATTACACATTCTAAACAATCCTTTAATCAATCCATTAGTTAATTAATTTAATTCCATTAATTTATAAATCACTCATTCCATTAATTAATTCACCAATTAATTAATCCCAATCAATCAACTCCACAATCATAACATCTAATTAATTAATTCAATAATTAATTTATATCAAATAATCAATTAAAAAATCTTGAAATCTCATTAATTAGTTCAATAATTAATTAATTTAAATCAATCAATTCCAAAATCAGGACATCTCATTAATTAATTCAACAATTAGTTAATCCAATCAATCAATTCCACAATCATTCCATCTCATTAATTAATTCAACAATTAATAAATCTAATTCAATCAATTTCACAATAATGACCTCTCATTAGTTAATTTTACAATTAATTAATCAAAATCAAAAAAAATTAACAGTCATGACATCTCTTTAGTTAATTCATCAATTAATTAATCTAAATCAATCAGTTACACAATCATGAAATCTCATTAATTAATTCAAAAATTAATTAATCCAAACCAATCAATTCCACAATCACAACAATATATTAATTAATTCCACAATTAATTAATCCAATTCCAAAAAACATAACAATCTATTAATTAATTGAATAATTAATTAATTAAATTTTATAATCATAACAATCTATTAAAAAATTCAATAAGTAATTAATCTAATTCTACAATCATGAAAATATATTATTTAATTCGACAATTAATTAATAAAATTCCACAATCCCAATAATCTATTAATTAAATTCAAAAATTAATTAATCCAACTTCACAATGATAATAATACATTAATTAATTCAACAAATAATTATTATAATTCCATAATCATAACAATCTATTAATTAATTTAGCAAATAATAAACCAAATTCAACCAATAAAAAAATAAAAACAATACCTATTAATTTATTAAACAACTAATTAATTCAATTCCACCAATTAAATAATCTCTAACATCTTTTTATTAATTCAAAAATTAATTAATCCAATTTCACAATCCCAATATTCCATTAATTAATTCTCTATTTAACAAATCATATTCAAACAATTGAATAATCACAACAATTCCCATTAATTAATTAAATTATTAATTAATTAAATTCCATAATCATAACAATATATTAATTAATTTAAAAACTAATTAATCAAATTCTACCAATTTCAAAATCAAAATAATCCCCATTAATTAATTCAATTCCACCAATTACATATTCTCAATAATCTATTAATTAATTCAATAATTAATTAATCCAATTTCCCAATCCCAACATTCAATTAGTTAATTCACTAATTATTTAGTCACATTCAACCAATTGCATAATCACAACAATTCCCATTGATTAATTCAACAATTAATTAATTAAATTCCACAATCCCAATATCCCATTCAATCCCATGTTTTTATAAATTAATTATTCAATTTAATTTATTCAATTCAATGTTAAATTTTCAAATGCTCCAATTGAAATCTACAATATATACATAAAATTGGGAACAAGACTATGGAAATTGAATTTATACTACCAACCTCAAATATGATGAACTCACAAAATGGGTGTAGATCCGCCAAAAATATATAGTATCGAAAAAGCTTCATTATTAATCATTCTCTCTGTAATTTAACTGGGGTATTTAATCTAAATAAATCCAGATAAAATTATTAATATCCATTGAAAATAAACCTAGGGATTATCATCCTATAATCTATACGAATTAAAAATCATTGACGACATGTTATTACAATGACTATCGAAGGATAAATTAAATAAATAATGAAATATAGTTTAATTAAAATCTATAAAAAATACCTCATTGACCATAAAAACAAATCTGATACACACCATTCACATATCAATATGAATCCAATTATTTAGACGACACATCAATTTGATCAATATGAGAAATGATATTAATGATTGATGTTTGAAGATATTTAAAAAAATAAAAATAAAATGATAGAGAGATAGGGAGAGGAGAGAGGGATGTGAGGGTTTTTTGAGGACCCACCTTCATGATTTCCACACACACATATATACCCCAATGTATATGTTTATTTATATTTATTTACACCAAAAAAATATAGATATATATACACATATGTATATATATAACGTAAATATATACACACCAATATTTACCCACTTTAATAATAGCTGTAATAATAAAAATTATTTTCATCACCAAATATTTCACATCATTTCCACAATTAACATTCCTATAATTGTAATAAAACAATTATTAATTATACAATCTCATTTATTCATCAAAATTAATACCATTTCCAAAATAATTAAAGAATCACTAACCAAATTATCATTCCTTTATAAAACACAAAAACAAATAATATAATTAATTTTGACCACCAATTAAACAATTAAACTCCAAAATAATATTCACCATTTTAATTTTAAAAAACAAAAATATTTAATAAATTTCTTCAAGAACAAAATATCAATATTTTAAAAACATTATTCACAAAATTGAAAACTAACAACATGGTTTCTTAAATTTTACATTAAAATAAATCCCAAACCGAATATAACATTATAAAAACTTAATTAATATAAAAATACAAAAAATATTTTTTTATTTGAATAAAATATCTCTTAGCTTCCATAATTTCAAACATTGGTTTCTAAAATCATAAAAAATATTTTTAAATTCATTATTTTACTTCTTATATACATATTTTCTCTATAAATTATTTTTATTTTTTTTAATTATAGATTATATCATGACGATGTCATAAAATTTATATGATTTGATAGAATAGTATTTTTCATTACTCACTTAAAAATCAATCATTTTATAGAAATATAAAAAATTCACCATAATAAAGTATTGAAATGAATAATCTAAAAAATGATTTTCATTTTATCAAATTAAAAATTTAAAATTCTAATAATTATAAATTTATATTTTAAATAAAAATAAAAAATATAAAGAAAAGTTTCTTTTATGTAAAAACGAGTTTTTAAACTTTTAGTGCTTTTAATACTATTTTATATAAATTACCAAGTAAGTTAATTGTATTCAATTTTTTTGTAAATTGAATAATTTTATTATAATAATCCTTTTAATGTGATAAATTTAATAAATAACACTGTTAAAAATATTTATTTGAAAAATATATTTTTTAAAATTTTAATTGATTTAATCACATCCCATTAATTATTTATCTTATAACCATTAAATTTTAATCAAAATGTTGGAAAAACATAAAATTATTTTAAATAATAATAATATATAAGGAATTAAAAATATATTTTTACAATAAATAATTTTTTACTTTTTTTTAACCTTAGGTTATTATAGCATCTTGGCTTTTTATTACATAAATTTTCATTATATTGTACAAACAGAGCATCTTTTAAAGTTTATTTTCTTAGAAAAAGGGTACGTAATACATGAAAATTTAAAAAATTATTCTAATACACTTGAAAGGCATATTAAAATGATAATTCTAAATAAATTTACTACATATCATAACATTTAGACATACATCATAGGAAAGTGTGAGCATAAAGACAAATAAGAGAAAGAAAGGCGAAATAGTTTACATGTGATCTTGAGGAATGTCAATAAGAACATGAGGAATATCATTATGGAATGAACAAGAGATCATGAGGAATATCATATATAAAATAACATGAATCATAACCTATAAATTTGTTTACAACATTTAAATGGGACATTCATAATCATATCACCAATGTTTTTCACTGAGGTGTCATAAAAATTACTGAGGTTATTCACCAAAGTATCATAAAACATGTAATCTATTGAGATTAATTTATTTACCTAATGAATTAGAGTAATATTAAGGTAAAACATTCATATATATTAATTTTCATGTGATCCACATAAATCAAAATAAATCATTTCATAAATAACCCATAGAGAATAAAAAAATGAGTTTCATATCAAAATCACGGTATTTCAAAAGTGCTTAAAAAACATGAACATTATGTAATTTTTAACCCATGGAAAGGGAATGAGGGTTTTATTTATTTCAATAATATAATCAAATAAATAATTTTTACATCTTGGAGAATTCAACCGGAGAAGAATTTGGTTTTTGTATTTGAAAAAAGGACTTTCTTAAAGAGAAGAGAGAAATTTTGGGAATAAAATGTGACAACATAATGGGTATAAAATGTGGTTCTAGAAAAGTTTAAAAATAGTGGGGAAAGTGGTATTCCATTGATAAAATATAATTTGGTTATAATATAATTAATAAAAAGTAAATAAGATAGATTTACCATAACATACATAAGATATATTCAAAAAGAGGTTCCTGAAATGAAGAGAAAAGATAGATATTTCCCTTACCTTGAAAAGTAACTCCTAAATCTTGAGGATTGAGACATTGGGGACTTGAGTACCCATTAATAGGACTCCTTGGTAGGTAAAACTATATTATACTAATTTATTATAAATATATAGTGAATTTTAATAGAGAAATGGGTGGGTATTTATAGAAAAACTGGAGGATTTGTTTATCAATTTCCATATATAGGCCTTGGAAACCTGGGTTGTAGATAATGAAAAACCATGGGATTTCACATGGTATTTTCAAATGTTATTAGAAACTTTTATCACCTTTTAGGTCATTTTAATCCACAAGAGTTTACCATAATTTTATATTAATTATTTTGGCAAGGAAAATTAATGTTTACTCTGAATAACATTTTTAAAGTTAAAGTATCCATATTTGAATTTGGAAAGTAAATGATAGATTTTGAAATTGATTTAAATTTATAAAATTACTTGTTAATAATAAAATGAAATTTTTTTTGTCTTGGATTTTGGTTAATTAGTTATTACATCATTATAAAAAAATTATTAACTCATTAAACATACATAAAATTTCAAACTATATTTTTACTATTCACAAAAAATAAATTATTTTAGAAAATTATTCTAAATTCACCCTATCATATTATAAAGTTCTATTTTATAAAATGATATTTATTTTACCATAATAATTACCTAAATATTGTAATTCTAACTTATAAATATAAAAATATTTATTTATTATAATTAATATCATATTAAAAGTGCATAATAAATTTTTTTACACTTGAAAAAAAAATTATTTAATCTTTTATATTTAAGTATGAGTGTTTTTATCATAATATTTAATTAAAATAATTATTATTAATAATATCTTATTTTATTAGAAATATTTATATCTTTTCTAGACACTATAATTTCAAACTGAAAAATTAATTTATCAAATTCCATCACAATTTTTTTAAGAAAAACTATTCTTAAAATGGAATTGATGGAATAAGAATTTTATTTATAGGTAGAAATTATAGTTTAAGTAACTAAGGAATGGACATGAAACCCCTTATTACACCCTAATACACCCTAATAGTAAGGTGTGGTATTTTGGAAGTTTCATGGGGTGGCTCAGCTAACATCGACCGAGTGGTAATCTCCACAAACTTGAATTTCTCCCATACTTGATTTCATTCAAGATTCACTTGTTCAAGTACAGCTTGGGAATGGTCAATGGAGAACCTTAGTTATGATACCTCTCTTCCAAGTTCCCACATATGGGATTCAAATGACATAACTCTACTGGTTCGGGCCATCGACTCTTCTTTCTATATCACTTATCATTTGTCAAATTTTACTTTTAAACAATAATTATTAGATTAAAATTTTTATCAAGAGTATAGTTCCTGAAAATCATATTAACCAATAGTCATAATTGACTAATGATAATATAATTGTTGAAAATAGTTGGTTTCATTTACACTTATATTATATTCATTATTAAAGTGATATGGCTTAGTTGTGAATAAAAATAATATAACTCATATTTTTAGGAAAAAATTATTATTAAAAATGTTTACGTTGTTACATTCTCCCCCCCTCGTAAGAAATTTTATCCCAAAAATTAATACTCATTCTTTTAATTTAGAAAAGGTTTTGGTACATAAGACTCATTGTCTCCTCTGGTTCCCATATCCCTTATAAACATTTATGGTTTCCTCCCAACACTTTGATGAGGTGGGTAGTCTTGTTGTGTAGAACCTTGTCTCTACGGTCCAAGATCTCCACTGGAATCTCATCATAAAAGAGGCCACGTTCAAAATGTACCACCTCCAGATTCAATACATGTGATGGGAATAACATATACTTAAAAAATAGTGATATGTGGAAGACATCAGGAACTTGAGATAGATTTGGTGGAAGTGATAGTAGATAGGCCACTGCTCCAATGTGATTGTAACACCCCAAGGTTTTCTAAAGATAAATTGAAATGATTGAAATTTTGTTTAATGTAGATATTTATAAGTAGTATTTAAACATAATTTTACTGCTTCTATGTTTTTAATTTCGAGAAATGGTCATCGACAATTGTGTTCAATATGTTATTTGGAGTCTATTGGAACCAACTTTTTTGGTAAATAGTAACATACCCTCATGAATAGTAATACGAATAGTAACATTACCTTAATGAATATTAAATTGTATTATTATTTTATTTTCTTAAGTATTTAATATAATGACAACTTGATTAATTTTTAAATGTGATATTAAAGCAGTTATAGTTTTTAAAATATTAATTTTGGAATTAAGAATGTTTTTATTTAAAAATTAAATTAAAAATATTTAGAAAATTATTTAAAAAAAATGATTTTTTTGAATTCTACACATCGATAAATGGTTAGGGTGAATTTTGGGGATTTTTCTGAAATAGTTGATTTTTCGGTGAATAGTTAAAAATACAGTTTTTAGTTTCAATGTGTTAATGACATCATTAACGATGTAATAATGATTTAATAAATCTGGTCGACTTCCGTATAGTAAAATAAGTTATGAGGTGTCCCAAGTGGCTTATACCATTGGAAAATACCATGGGTAAGCCCATGGTTTTGCAAATACCACTAATGAGATGTCCCTTGGAAATTATTAAAATAATCCATCACTATGGCTATAAATACCAACCCACTACTTCATTAACTTCATTCCAAATTCCTCATCAATGAAGCTCTAGCCTCCTTACCTCCATATTATCCCTCCCTAGGTTTACTCAATCTCCCATGGTCCTAACCTTCATGCTCTAGGAGTTACTCTACTAGGTAAGAAAATTCTCAATTTCGTTCCTTTTCAATTCAAGTTCTCTTTTATGTAGTATTACATTCAAGTTTCCATACCATGTTCTTATTTCCTTATTATTATTGATCTATTATATATTATGATTCATTTCTAGTAGGGATACCCTTGTCCCCTACCTTTTTAATATTTTCTAAAATGATGTTGCATAACCATTAGGCTAACGAATTTTTGTAAGGGATTTCTCAATTATTATTTTATTTTGAGTTCCTTTATTTTGTTATTCTTTGTTAATATCATCTTACCCAAGAGGCATGAAATCTCCTGAAATCATGTATATTTTGGATGTTCTCATGTTCGTGGAAAATTCATCATCATTATTCTCCTCCTCTCCCACTTATTCAAGGAAGAAAAACATTGTCCGTGATGAGTTGAATTACTGACATCGTGGATGATGTGATTTCAATTTCCATTAATTATTTCAAGTCTAGTCATGAAACTATTTCTATGGTTGAAACATGTTATAATATATGTGTTATATATCATCCATGGTTCTAGAATTCTTTTATACTCATGGTTTTAATTTATGAGACAAAATGAGGTTGTTATTATCAAAGAACCACTAACATGATCTAAACGAACATCATTAATGTTTTATCTTAAGAATCATCCTCATATGAAACATCAAAATGATAAATGTTATAAATTATAGTATTTTAAATTTTTTAATACCTTTCCATTCCAATTCCACAGTTTCACTTCCAATTGACAAGAACATCCATCATGAACGAATCATGGAAATCATGTAAGGAACTCACCCAAAACAGTACAAGGAAAAAAATACTAACAATTAAGGGGTGAAATGAGGTTATTAAATGATCATTTAAGATGTTATAAATATGAAAATGTGTATGTAAAATACTAATAACACTCTTGTTTCTGATGCTTTCGTTGGGGTGTGCACGTCCGTCTTGTTGGAGGACAACGGTGGTGTTTGTTTCCCCGAATTCCCACTTTCCAAAGGCAAGAGGCATCCATTCCTTGTTCAGGGATGATTTCTCCTTGATCGAAACGGGATGATGGGATGTTTGTTCTTCCTTCCCGGGATTCCTCCTCAGAACTCGTCACCTAGTCCAGGTCTCCCTTATAGATTTAAGATGTTTTCCGTGAAACTCTTCCTAGTGCCATATCTTCATGGACACCGATTAATTACACTTATTATGTCAGGACATTCCAAAGGGTCTGGTCAGGGCAGCAACCTTCAGTCAGGGGAGTAGTCATGTTGGACATCACTGGCGTGTCTGGACATTGGGACACTGGCGCATCTAGGTTTCTTCCCCTTATTATAGGGATTCTCTAGGGCACGAAAGTCCAATGCATCCCACGTAGAACATGGGGAATTTTATGCCATAGGAATGTATTTGAGGTTTTCTTTAGCTTCATATGTTAAACACAGGGTATGCCACAAGTTTAACATCTAGTGGAGATGGATCGAACTAATCAGAACACAGACTAGAGTGGATCATATGGGTGCAACCCCTAGAGGGAACACCGATGTTTGGGCTGACGTGAGGTTAGGTTCCTGGTTGTTGTTAATGGGAATGGGGAATGAGGTGGCATGATCCCACTTGGATGTGGTGGCCTGGGTAAGAATCAAGAAGGATGGTGGAGGGTTTAATGAAGTAGGTGGAGAAAGAGATGGATTCAACTCGAGGAAGATGGTGATATTGGGCTTGAGTCTCAAAGAGACCTCCTAAATATCCCCGTGTAACAGAATCAAAGTCCATGTAGTTCGGTGGGATGATTGGACACCTGAGGAGGTGACCCTTGAGAATGGACTCATGGATGGGACCTGTAGGAAATATAATCTTCAGGTTGGGTCATGACCTTCCCGAAACAGATAGGCTCGGGGGAGAGGTCAGGATGAGACATGAGTGATGGGATTGAACCTCAGAGAGGCTTCCTACATATCCCCGTGTTAGGGAATCAAAGTCCATGTAGTTCATTTGAAGACGACTTTTCATCGAAATGGGTTGACAACGGCTTACCACTTAATGGGGTGACAATGACTTACCACTGAATGGGGGATGCAGTTTAATGTCATGTGAGATGGAGGTGGTCTGACGTGAAGGGGGGTCGGAACCAATGGGTGTTGGGATTGAACCTCAGGGAGGCTTCCTACGTACCCTGCCATGGAAAGGATAAAAGACCTCATAGTTCATATGGGGTGTTTGGTGAACCGACGTGAAGATGGTCGGGACCAATGGTTGTTGGGCTTGAACCCCAGGGAGGCTTTCTACATACCACTCCTTGGAAAGGATCTAAGTCCACATAGTTCAGGAGGGTCTGGTGAACCGACATGAAGATGGTCAGGACCAATGGATGGTGGGATTGAACCTCAGGGAGGCTTCTATGTACCTTGCCTTGGCAAGGATGAAAGACCACATAGTTCAGGTGGAGTGGGAACTGACATGAATATTTTCAGGATTAATGGTTGTTGGGATTGGACATTAGGGAGCTTCCAATGTACCTTGCATGGTCAAGGATCAAAGAACACGTAGTTTAGAAGGAGTGGGCGAACCGACATGAAAGGGGTCGGAGAGACCGGGTGTTGGGCTTGAATCTCAGTGAGGCTTCCTACGTACCTTTCCTTGGCAAGGATCAAAGACCACATAGTTCAGAAGGAGTTGGAGAACCGACATGAAGGGGGTTGGAGCGACTGGGTGTTGGGCTTGAACCTTAGGAGGGATTCCTACATACCTCACCTTGGAAAGGATCAAAGACCACATAGTTCAGAAGGAGAGGGAGAACTGAGGTGAAGGGGATCAGAGCGACTAAGTGTTGGGATTGAATCTCAGGGAGGCTTCCTACGTACCTCACCATGGCAAGGATCAAAGACCACATAGTTCAGGTGGAGTGGGTTAGGGGATTACACTCTAGGCTGCCCGGAGAGGATTTCATGGTCGATGCACTCTCTAAGCCCATGTGAGTCATGCTCAGTGTGGGAGACAAGAGACAACAAAGACCTCACAATCACGTCGCAAAAGGTGCATCCTTGGGAAGTGGAGTGGGGATTACACATATCCAGTAGACCAAAAAGGAAACAGGGGCTTACGCGTGGTCCACAACCCAAAGACGAAACAGGGGCTTACGCGTGGTCGGTATCCAAATAAGAAACAGGGGCTTACGCGTGGTTAGTAGTCCAAGGTGATTGAGATTGGGACTTACTCTAGGAGGGAGGCCCGAGTGATGAAATATCCCAGTAGCAGGGGGATTTGGGACCTAGGAAGAGAGAAGGAGCATGGGTGCTGCCTCCTGCAAGGAAATCTAGGGGGCATACACCATGGTGGTTGCCCTTTCCCCATGGACGGATGTTGCCCCGATAAAGAGTATGTCATTCCATGTGAGGAATGATCTCACTCATGTGGAGACCAGTGGGAGTAGAGAAAGTCCAAGGTGGGGTTCCCTAGGTTCAAGGTACAGGGTGAGGTCATAGATTAATATCATTTGATGAGGATGATGGCGCATGACAGTTTAACATCCTGCAGCTCGGATGAGGGGGGTGTCCTCCGCACCCCTAGGAATTACATAACTGATACCTGCCCTCCCTTGGGAAAAGTAAGGCATTGACAATGCCGTGGTGAGGGGGTGTAATGGAGAGATCCATCGGGGGGTCCATGTTAGTGTGTCTTTGCGAAGAAACAATAGCCATTAGCATGCCTATGCGAAGAAGCATTAGGCAAAGCAACGCAACAGAAAGCACCGCCCAAATAATTTTGAAATTGATTTATGAAAACCTGAGGGGCCACACGAGAAAATAGTGTGTGACATAGGTGTGTTGCACATAAGAGAGGCTTCAACAAGGTGCCTCACGGTGAGGGCTTCACATGGAGCACACATAAGAGAATGGGTCAGGGAAAGATAGGAGGTTTGCGCCCAAGATGCATGGTTTGCGCGCAAGATGAAGAGGTTGCACGCAAGGGGTACGTGTGGCGTGCAAGACGGAGGGGTTGCACGCAAGATGGATGGGTTTCACACAATTTTTACTGGTGGCATGCAATCCCAAGGGGTTGCATGTGAGAGGGATGGTTTGTGCGCAGGTTGGATAGGTTGTGTGCAATAACGCCAAACCTAGAGGGATCTTGCATGCAATATGGGACCCCTTATGCGCAAATAACTTCAGGAAGAAATAAAATTCCTGAGGATCAGAGGGCCCATCCGAAGGCGCCCCCGGGGGACCTATCGCGCAACTACCAATACCTCAAGGCCATGAGATTGTTTTGCATGGTCGTGGAAGATGAGGTTTTTGTGCAGTAGAGCAACACATCATCTTCGGTTCCCATCCCTGAAGGGCGGGGATACGGTTCATTTGATATCCGGAGTCCTTGGAGTGGCGCGTATGAGCCTGTCACGTAAACTCCAGTCTGTCCTCGGCTTGTGCACACAGAGGGGGTCGGGTGCGCAAATGCCTTCTCGATGTCACCTTGTGCGTGGAAATGGGACTGGGCGTGAAAATCCCCGTTTGAAGTCGCCTTCAGCGCAAATATGGGGCCGAGAGTATCCAGTCATGGAGGACGGTGCTTTGGGCGTGGAAGGGAAGGCAGGAGGGAAAGGGTTTGCGCACTGGAAGTCCTCTTGCGCGTGTCTCTCCAATCTTGTGCGCTCCCGCCACCCGGACCCCGTAATCTCCTCTTTTTCTTCATAGATTCATTCATTACTCTTTTATCCACCCGATGTGGCCCTTCTCTTAATTTCAGCCTCAACGAATGCCCCCCCTCAGAATCAGAGCCGAAAGGGAACCTGAAGGTCAGATTTTGAGGGTACGCTAAAAAATAGAAAAGAAATCTTCTTTGGTATGAAAAAACACATTTTTCACATGAAAGAGTGTTACGCACATGCGGAAGACGCGTCAGAGCTTTATAAATAGGCCGAGGACCCCCTAGGCCCTACTTTGACTTTTTCCACACAACAGGATTTGTTTCTCTTTCACATGAAATCAGTACTAATCCACACATAAGATTCCGCGATAGACTCTGGGTTTTTCATGCCATCCGAAATTTTTCCCTGCGCATCAACCTTATTTTGCATTGCTGCTGCTTTTGAATGCCGAATCTTTTGTCTTTCGCGGCGATCCCTTTGAAGTTCTAAAAATGGCCGCTCAACAGACCGATGCCGAGAGGGATGTTTCCAATGTGGCAATAAGAACCCAAATGATCTCAAACCCTCAGATTATTCGTGCGCGGAGGGTTGTGTCTGATAACCAAATTCTTTTCGACAATCTCACACATGCTCAAAAGGATTACGTCATGAGAGGTAGCATGCCACTATGAAACTTCAGTCTTCTGGAAGAGGTGTTGATGCCCGGTTTCAAGACGGACACACCACAGTCATGGGTGATGTGTGAGGATGGTCTTCCACAATTCCACATTACCAACCATGACCATCCTACTAGGGAAACACATAACAAATCCATCTATGTCGTAAATCCGAAGACCAGGATAGTTGCGGGAAGCGATCTAGTTCCCGAGGAATCTCATGCTATTTATGCAATTACTTTCAGAAGAAACATTAATGACGAGATGAAGGGATGGCCGAAGTGGGATTTCAGATCCCGGGGAAACTTTACCAATGGATGGGCATGTGAGTATTGGGTACGTCAGACATGTGAGGAATTCGGACCGGAGCTACGGGCCATTGGGATTTTCGAGGCCATTTGGACGTCTCAATTCCACTTTTACTGACAACAGGACTTGGTAGTAGAGATGTTCAGTCACTGGTCTCCTGATACAAACACTTTTCACCTCCATCATGGGGAGGTGGGCATCAGTCTGTGGGATGTCCACTACATCGGGGGAATCCCCCTAGAGGGGTATGAGTACGATGAGTTCCTCTCGACGGAGAATGTCTGGGGAGATAGGACACACACCCCAATACTATCATGGAACCTACTAGAGCTAGCTAAAGGTGAACTCAGAATAAAATATATCCTAAAGGACATACCCTATTTAGGGTGGTTTAGTCTCTTCCTGACCCAGGAGATGGCTGTGAAGATGCCAGGCCGAGGGAAGTAATGCCCAATCACATCTCAGTGGGGAAAAGCAGGATAATATTGGAAGATTTTGGAGACGGGAGAGTATCGATCATGGGGATTTAGCATAAATGAAGGCCAAGAACCGAATGTGTGATATTCGGGTTCCTTTCCATGTTCTTGAGCGGATGGTTGTTAACTATGAGGGAAATGAGGATGGGATTCCACCCGGGGATGCTAGTGATGGCCGGGATTATGGCGACAAAGAATAAGGTTAACCTAGGGGTACCAATGTTGGCTAGGATATACCATATTCTAGGGAGAATTTTGAGGGGAAGTATTCCTAAGAGGATATGCGGGCCATTCCTGATCCTCCACAGTTGGGTCGCAACCCACTGTGGTGGGCATGACTTCCCAAATGCCATCCTCCCTTGGAAATGTTATGCGACCATCCCTCTAGAACATTGCTGGGATCCACCCATTGATGCTCAGGGATGACAGAATCAATCTACAGATCAGTATTCACACTAACATAGACTTCCACAAGTTCCAAACCCTAGTCACCCAAATGGTAAATGATGGGTGGGGTCCACTGGAGAAGAGGGAGTACCTGCAGAGCATCCGGGGCGGCGTGCTGGTGGCCCAAATTGATGGAAAAATATTCTACGAACCCTATGTGATGACCATGTTCACCAGGTAGTTTGGGTGCATGCAACAGATTCCCAAGAAAGTATATAAAGAGGTTTGGGAAGAGAGGCATCCCTCTTTTCTCTACCAACTGTGGATTGTGTTCACAACGAATGGCCTATGAGAAATCATCACTCTTACCCCCACTGATGTCAGTCCAGGACTGTCAACATAGTTTTCTGAACACTGGACGAGAATGTACCCTGAGGCGATTCTTTGGAAACACATTTGGTAGATCAAGGAAACTAGTGTAGAGCCTGAAGAGCAGGAAGGTAGACGAGGTTCTGCGAGGGAAGTGAGGCAAAGAGCGGGTCAGGGAGCTAGCGCGGTGTGGTTCGGTACTTCATTGGTATGGGTAGTGCATACCGAGAACGTGCCACAACCCTCTGGGGAAGGGTGGTCTCATGAACGGCCTCGGGGTCCGACTAGGTAACTCCCAGGAAAACAACTCAGGAACCTCCTGACGCCATCCGCCGATGCTATCTTCCCTTCTCTGTAGTCTGCTTGGAGAACGCTGCAATAGTCCATGTCTACCAAAGAGTTATGGAGGAGGTTAATATGCACCAGACTAGATCTACCAGACATAGGGAGAATCCGGATATTGTATAGAGTAAACTTTCATCGCTGACATGCATACCCGACATCCATGTACATGTACGCATGCTAGCAGGGGCGGTTTGAAGAACCACATCTCCTAGTGAAAGTAATGCTTTTACAAGAGCAAGACCCATAGAGGATGACATTTGAGGATGAAAGTGTAGAGGAGGAAGAAGAATAATAATAAAAAGAATATGAAGAAGAAGGAGAAGAAGGACTGGAAGAAGAGGACCAAGTTGAGGGTATTGGTGGCGAGGGGACCTCAGAAGCTCCCACTCACCAGCGGAGTTCCCAAGAGAGTAGAAAAATAGTTGGCTATGATGTAGAACTAGCAGAGCATCTTGAGGTATGGTTTAATCCTTATACTATCCTTCATCTTTTCATAGTCTCGATCCGCCAACCAAACCCTTTCCTATATAGGAACACAAGGGCGAGGGTCCCCAGGAAGCCTTCCCCACCGGGGGTGCGGGTACACCTATGGAGATCGGGGAGAAACCTCAGGGGCCAGTCCTTGGGACCGGGCATAGTGGGGTACCGATTTCAGCTGGATTATTCTATAATGAGCCTGAAGGAGAGCCAACTACTATCCTCGTTGTCCAAGAGGAGATGACATTGATAATCGAGTTGATAAGCGCTGAAGGCTCTCCCGGTTCCCCCTGCCATGACTCAAACATTGAACACCGCTGCACTTGGATTATCTAAGTCCTTTCTCATTGGTTTTCCCTATTTGCTGGAGAATTTATCTAATTAAGATACTGATTCTTGATAAAGTGATCGCATGGTTGGAGGCATGACAAACCGTCGAGTCCGGGACATTTGCAGGAGCGGGATGGGCAGCGACCGCGTCAGCCTTTATAGAAGAAACCATTCTAGGTGACCCTACCCCGGTACTCGGTGATCCGATGATCACAATGAGGGATGGTAATGCCGCCGGGGTGGAACTCCAGCCCGACAAGAGTGAAGTCGCTGAAGAGGGGGAGGTTCCCGAAGAAGACCTTACTGCTGAACTCCTCGCTACTTTCCCTGACTATCAGCCTGTAGATCCTGAGGAAACAGATGATTATGATTCTAAGGAAGCCGATGAGAGCCATATGACAGGACAAAAAGGGTGAAAGTGTATCAAGCGCTTTCTTGGTCAGCCTCATACGAAATAGCTAAAACGGATGGGTTGGCTCCACACCTGGCTATGCTTTCTCTATGTGGGAGGGGTGGTATCTCAATATCTTCATTCGACATTCCGTGACTACATGGCTGAGAAGCTACGTGAGAGCGGCCGACGCTCCATAATTTCCCAGTGTCAGAAAGAGTCAAGTAGTAACCAATCATTCCTGTAGGTGGAACAAGAGGTCTGATGCCATGAAGAACATGTGAAAGAAAAGGAGGTATTCATTGCAAACTGTTTTGAGCATGTTGAGAAATTGAGGGCCCAGCTAGAGGATGCCCAAGAGTAGCTAGTGGAAGTAGGTCACCAAATGACTACACTCTAAACTGAATAGGCGCAAGCACCAGTTATGGTCAGTGAACTTCACCCTGCGACCATTGATGAAGAGAAGGTTCTCAGGGGACGGGAGAAAATCCTGGAGGCCTCAAGCCAAAAGGTTGCGGCGCTAGAGCGATTTATCCAAGATACTGATCCTTAAGGGCCCTAATTTGGTCGAACTCATAAAAACATTTCTTTTTACTGCCTCTCATTCTAAACTGCATGTATGAATGGATTTATTTACCTTTTTATTTGGTTCAGTGAATTTAAACCACAATCATGAAATAAATAACAATCCATTCCTATGCTCATATGGGTCATGATCGATGTGAGAAACAAGGGATTCTCTCACTATTACTTCATTTGAATGTAGGAATTCCAACCAAGCTTCAGGAACCCATGTTTTGAACAACCAACTCGGATTTCTAGGATGAAATGGGAGAGGCCCGATTGGAGGATGAGGACCTTAGAACAATCAATGTGCCTCCCTTACAATGTGATCTAGTGCATAAGGGGGGTAATACTAGGGGCATTAGAATTAACCCGGACATAGGGGAGTTGAATGTGTGAATCACGATACACCAGATTCAGAACACTGTAAGGGTTGCATGACAATAAAGTATGACCATTGACCATGTTCAATACACAGTATCCTTATTGCATTAGCCTGGAATGTGAATAAAAAATGAGGGCCGACTACTGACCATGTTTGAAACATGAGGCTTGACTCGAAATTTCATCCATTAGCCTTCTGGAATGTTATCCCAGGACAGTAGGTGAGCCACAGTTCGAGCATTCAAATTGTTAGGGGGTTCTTTCAGACGTGAAAGAGGACAAGAGTCTGGATGAAGGGCACACAAAGCATGGATTTGGAGTGATAGGTTGTTCGAATGGATTCCAAAGATCTTGAAATCACACCACCATTACAAAGTAA
This sequence comes from Viscum album, assembly GCA_963277665.1. Taxonomy (NCBI): domain Eukaryota; kingdom Viridiplantae; phylum Streptophyta; class Magnoliopsida; order Santalales; family Viscaceae; genus Viscum; species Viscum album. The sequence goes on along the minus strand of OY728121.1, from coordinate 648,068,882 downwards.
CATTATGTGGGCGTATCCGTCTGATCATGGATCAAGCATACCTCTTAGAAAGACTTCTTTGGAAAGGGATCTGGTTCATCCCATTACTAACATGGGGTATCCTAAACTTGTTCAGGGTAGAACCACAGTTTAGTGTCATGCATCAAGGAAATAAGGACTCATGAAGTTTAACGTCATGCAGTAGGATGAATATTGAAAGGGGAAATCCCAGGAAGGGAGTATGTGGTGCAGTATCTATGAACCCGATGTGAATGAGGACATAAGGATTCTTCACCACAACACATATCCTCAGAGGAAGTTCTTCAGGTCAAGGGAACAAAAGTGAAAGTTAGGCTGGGCCCAAGGCAAGGTTCCTGGAGGTTCCTACGTACCCCATTAGTATGGGAATCAATCCATACGTAGTTCTGAGGCACAGTTTAATGTCATGTGGGATGACGAAAGGCATGCGTGGCATGGATACACCAGTACACATCCTACCATAACTACTAAGCCCACGTGAGTCGTGCTCGATGTGGGAAAACAAAGAGCAGTGAGGGGAATTTCCTAGAATAGGAATGCACATGTTAGAATCGGTAGGACGATAGGTGAATGACATCCCAATGATGCTGACTTGCCTATATAACGTACCTAGGTGCGCAGAGGAGTAAAGGTGAGTATGTTGGAATTACACTTGAATATATGAAAATGGAAATATGTGAATCATGATGCCTGAGATCTGGACCACAATGATGGTGGCATGAAGATAGGGGATAACTGTTGACCATGTTCGAAACACAATATCCATATCGCATGAGCTTGGAATGGAGACAAACAAATGAGGGTCAACCACTGACCATGTTCGAAACAAATGACTAGTCACTAATGTCGTCTGAGGTCCTTAGGGATGTTGGCCCAAGACGGTAGGTAAGCCAGTGTGGCATGAGACCAGGACACAAAGGGGGTCCCTTCATACAATGAAGAGGATGAGTATCCAAATGATGGGTTCACGAAGCTTCGACATAGAACAAGGAGAATATCCTTGTGAAAACTCCAAACTTTGGGATCTTTGTCAAAACACATATGAATACAACTATAAGATGTATCAGATAGAGGGATTTGAGTCCCTTCCCTCCAAGGACAAGTATCCTGAGGTTTCACGCTTTCAACTTAATGGTCGTAGGATGAACCATTAAGAGGGATTAATTTAACGGACTGTGTGTAGGGTGGCGAAGTATCCAAACCCAATGAATAGTTCCCACAGGGAGATCTTTGTTTAGGGTCATAGAGCTCAGAATAGGTGGGTAAAAGACATGGGAGGTATATAGTGCAGCATTTTTGAAACCCGATGTGAATGAGGGAAAAATCCCATAAGGTACTCACCACCCCACATGTTTTCGAAAGAGTTCGGACAGAGGTACTGAAAGAGGGGGGACAATATTTTGGATTCCTGGGGCTAGACCCAGAGACAATGTTTCTAGGAATTCCTACGTATCTCATAAGGATTAAAATCAATCCATATGTAGTTCTACAAGGGACACAGTAGAATACCAATTTCAGAGATAATGAGGTTGTTCGGGTCTGTCCCTTGCATCGAATGAAGTAGTATTTGATAGATCTTGTTCTTCCTTTAGGATGAATGCATGTTTATTTTGATGTTATGTACCTAGGATAGAAAATCTAGGGACTCCACATGAATCAAGTTGTATTCCAGCATTGAAAAAGCTTAGAGGATATGTGACAAGAGAGGCTAGCCCCTAGTTGAGCTAGACCTGAAGACAAGATGTCCGGGTGTTCCTACATATCCCATGGGAATGGGAATCAAGCTATACGTAGTTCTTGAAGGATCCTTCAACATCGTGCGGGAAAAAATACAGTTTAATTTCATGTGGGATAGGAAGTAGTGGGGCTAACTCTTAGAAAGGGGCATACGTGGTGAAGCTAATGCAAACCCGACATGAAAGAGGACATAATCCCATACCATGCCACACAATCCCATAAGAGTTAAATCCCAAAAGGTATAACAGAATAGATAAATTATTGGAACTCAAGATGGACACAAAGAAAAGATGTCTAGGCCTTTCTACATATATTATGGTAATGTGAATCAATTTTTACTAGTTCTAAAAAAGATCTTAGTTTATGGTCATAGAGCTCGAACCATAGAGGAGCAGAATCCTTCCAAGTAAGTGCGGACCTCAACCCGATCACTAAGTCCACATGAGTCAAACATAGTGTGGGAAACAAAGGCAGAAGAGGTTTTTGAAATACCTGGAATGCACGCCAAAGGGAAGTCAGTGCGGAGCCCTGAATGATGCATTTACCGTGGATTTTATCCTCCTAACGTGAAAATGTGCACTGAGGGATAGTTCCATAAGTGTAAAAATTCCATTTGGACATGATGGAGTGGAAAATTATGTGAATCATGTAACCAAAATTCAAGGCTTGAAGGGACTGGCATGATAGTGGAGGATAGCTATTGACCGTACTCGAAACATAGCATCCATATCACGTTAGCCTAAAATGAGGACAAACAAATGAGCATCGACCGCTGACCATATTTGAAACGCGGGACATGAATCCATTTGTTGTCTGAAACCCTCGAGGACATTGGCCCGTAATGGTATGAGAGCCCTTAGGCCTAGCATCGATGCCATTTGGGGTTCTCTTTGGGTGTTAAAGATTATGGAATCCCAAATTAAGGGGAACATGATGCCTGAAAAATGGGGGAAATCATGTCAATGTAGAATTTGACACTTCGGGTTCTAGACCATAGTACTCATAGGCCAATTGGTGAATCATCGAAGAGGGCAGAGGGACCCAACTCAAGGGCTGCCGACTCAAAGAGATGAAACCATGGAAAGGGAACGAAGGCCGCTCAGGAGAGAGAGATATGTGGCGTGGTTTTTATAAATCCTACATGAATGAGGTCATGACCCCATACCACACTTTATACCCCTTTTTGGAAGAACATGGGACAAGGGGACAAAATGATATGGAGGTTTCTAAGAGAGGGGGCTGGATCTGAAGTCTAGATGTTCAGGCAGTCCTATATATCCCATTAGGATGGGAATCAAGCCACACATAGTTATATAAAAGGGACGATGCAAATGAGGGCCAGATACCCCAATGAGGGGCGTGTACGACACGAAAAGTAACCTGTCATGAAGGAGGACATAATCAAACACTACAACATACAACCCTAGGTGAGAACTTGAGCCTAGGGCCCAAAGAGGCCAAGGTGCCTCAGGCTGGGCCATGGACAAAATGCCATGGCCAGCTTACAGTTTAACGTCTTGTAGTGAGGATGAAGATAGGGTTAAGGTATCACATCCATGGATTTGTACAACACGACGAGTAACCCGACATGAATGAGGACATAATACCACACCACACTGTACAACCCTTAGTGAGAACTTGGGCTAGGGGCCCGAGAAGGACAAGGGGCCTGAGGCTGGGCCATGGACAGAATGCCATGGTCCGCTTGTAGTTTAACATCTTGCAGTGTGGACAGAGGTGATCTTAGTTTAGGGTCCTAGAGATCGGACCATATATTCCTACCTTCTTATCATATTCGTGGGATATAAAGGTAGAATCATCGTGCCTATGGAAGACCGCAAAGTGGAAATGATGATAGAGGACAACTTTTGACCAGGTTCGCAACACCTTATCCACCCTTGTGTGACCAGAAGGGGGAAAATAATTGACCATCGACCGTTGACCATATTCGAAACATGGGACTTGTATTAACTTGTCACTCGCAATATTAGAGGGTGTTGTCCCGTAATGGTATGAGATCCATTAGGCCAAGAATCCATGCTATTCAGGGGCCATTTTGGATATAGAAGGTGATGGAAGCCCAAATAGTGGGACGTGCGAAGCATGGCAGGGCCCGTTCTCACAAGACAAACGACAAATGAAGGGAGGGATGTCTCAAGGGGATATGTGTGGCATGGTGAAATATCCCGACATGAATGAGGTCATGAGTCTGTACCGCACGACATAATCCTAAATTAGAACTTGGGCCAGGGGCCTGAAGGGGTCGAAGGACCTGAGGCTGAGCATCCTAACCAACTGTATCCATATGACCTTTCATGCAGACATTTCCTTCACAACTCCTAAGCCCACGTGAGCAATTCTCTGTATGGGAAACAAGGAGTAGCACTAGGCTCTCCCCACCACATAAAAGTCCAACAGCTGGAATGACACTCCTGCTTGAGGCAGGCCAAGATTTATAGAGAAAGTGGGGGAAGAATGAACCACTACACTCCATGTTTGGGACAAATGGGGGTTGTGACAATGAAAAGGGTGGCTATTGACTAGATTCGAAACATAACATCTATATAGTGTGACACAGAATGGGAAAATCAAATTAGCATCGACCGTTGACCATATTCGCAACGTGGGACTCATATCGATTTGTTGTCTGAAACCCTTGAGGGAGTTGGCCTGAAATGATAAGAGAGCCCTTAGGCTATGTATCCTTATCGTTCGGGGGGCCCTTCGGATGTGAAAGATAATGGGGACCCAAATGATGTGGTGTGTGGAGTATGAGTGCACCCGTTCAATTCCTAATAAAGTTGGATAGGGGAAGAGATAGAGACCTTCAGGTAAGAGATATACATGGTACGGTCATGATGAACTTGACGTGAATGTGGGAGAAGGCCTGTGCCACACCATGTGTTTCATCCCAACGGAAGGTCCTGATGTTTTGGGGACGAGACTTAGAATGAAATGTCTGGGCGGTCCTACGTATCCCATGAGGATGTGAATCAAGCCGTACGTAGTTCTACAAGGGCCATGTAGTTTAGCATCATGCAGTAATGACGTGGGAGGACTAGAAGAACGAAGAAGGGCACATGGTGCAATCATCGTAACCCTGACATCGGTGGGGACTAAGAAGCCTACACAACACCATGTCAGATCCCCCAAAAGAACTATGACCAAGAAAGGATAGTCAAAGATGAAACTGGGGATGTACTCAAGACGAGGTGTCTAAGCATTCCTATGTATCCAATAAGAATGGGAATCAAGCCAATTGTAGTTCTCAAGATGCAGTTTAACGTCAGGAAGGATGATGCACAGTTTGAGGTCATGTAGGACCGTGCAGTTTAAGGTCATGCAGGACCGTCCAATAGTTTAGGGTCATGCGAAACTGAATAGTTTAAGGTCGTGTAGGACCATATAGTTTATGGTCATATGTGTTGTACCTCTTGTACCCCTCGTGGTTTTATTTTCATGATCACAATCACTCTCATTTTTATCTAATCTTGTTTTCAAGTGTTTTTGTTAATAGGCATGATTTCAGGTGGCCAAGGAATTGGGCCAAGAAAGCAAAGAAGCCAAAATGGACTGTTTTCATGTCCATCGGCCAACCAGTGGCTTCACCACCGGCCAGCCGATTGACCTTTGACAGAAGGCTCTCCACTGTCCAGGTCCCCGGCCAACCGGTGGCCTCAGCACCGGCCAGCCGGTGGCTCCTGGGCAGAACAAGTTTCCATTTTGCAAGCACCGGCCAACCGGTGGACCTGTACCGGTCAGCCGGTGGAGGCAGTCAAACTAGCCGTTGGGCTTTTGACCAGCCTATCCACTTGGCCTCCAACGGCTCCGAAAGCCTTTGCAACGGCTCCAAAGGCCTCCAACGGCCATATGAGGGTTCCCCCTCTATAAATAAAGGACCTTGAAGCCCCAGAACACTAACCAAGCCAACGTACACATTTTTGATGATTTGGCGAACCTCCGGCGGATTCTTTCAAGGGAACCCCACTTGCTCCAATCAACTTCCACATCCAAGGAGCTCCATCAAAGAATCTTGGGAGCGCCCTTCATCAGCTCCATCAATCCATTGGCGCCCAAGTCTTCCCCATTACGGTTTTTCATTATTTATTTATTTTGAGCATCAATTTAGGTTTGTGCCTACAAACCCCTCTTTCTCTCATCTCCCTTTCATTTGGGTTTTCACACCACCTTTAAGATGTGAAGAGGTTAGTCAAGCCTTTCCTTTTAAAAGGCTTGAGTCATCGGTGAGCTAGCCTTCACCCATTAAAAAGGCTAGTGGGTTCTTGCTCAACCAATAAAAGCAAGCTGTAATAGGTTCTAGTGCTACCTCAAAGCCTAGTGGGTTTCTTGCTAAAACCATTGAAAAGCAAGCAGTAGAATCTCTCAACAGTTGAGTTGGGAGCGGAGACGTAGGCCGGGTTTTTAAGCCGAACTCCATTATCAATTGTGTCTTGCCTTTTTACTTTCCGCTGCATTTAAATTTGTTTTAAATTGTTAATTAATTTTAAAAAGGCAATTCACCCCCCTCTTGCCATCACCTCCCTTGGTGATGATGTTTCAGCAGAAACAATGGTCAAGAAAATTCTTTGGGTCCTACCAAGCTCTTGGGCACCAAAGGTAACGGCAATCCAAGAAGCGAAAGATGTCAAGAAGATGCCGGTTGAATAACTCATAGGGTCACTCATAACTTATGAGATTACCATGAAGAGGCAAGCTGATAAAGAAGGAAATATCTTCAAGGAGAAAAAGAACATAGCTTTCAAGGCAAAGGAAGAAAGCTCCTCCGATGATAGTGAATCCGAGATGGCTCAACTAGCAAGGAAAATGAGCAAGTTCATGAATAAAAAGAAGAAATTTCAAAAGGCACGAAAGGAAGAGCCAAAGGCGGAGAAAGAAATCACTTGCTTTGAATGTGGAAAGAAAGGCCACATCAAACCGGAGTGCCCCATTTTCAAGAAAAGGTTAAAAGAAAAGAAAAACAAGAAGGCCTTCAAAGCATCAACATGGAGTGCAAGTGATGACTCCATGTCTTCAAGCGACTCAAGTGATGAAGGTGGAAAATGCCTAATGTAATTTCATGAGGTAACATCTTCCGACTCCTCTTCCTCTTGTTCTTCAAATTCCAATTCTTTAAATCATTTATCTTATGAGGATCTCCAACATGCTAGAGATCAATTGGAGGAAGGTTTTCACGAACTTTCTTCCAAATTTGTTGCATTAAAAAAGAATTTCAAAAAACTCTCTTCCGAAAAAGAACAACTTCTCAAAGAGAAGGAAGAGATGTCCCTCAAAATCCAAAATCTTCCCAATGTTGATTCTTTGGAATCAACCATTAAGGACCTTAGGGAATCCCTAGCCAAGTTCACCCAAGGTGAACAAAATTTGTCCAAACTCTTAGGTTCTCAACGAGTATCTAGAACCACCAATGGACTTGGCTACACCAATATAGCTTCCTCCTCCCATGCACCTACTATTTTTGTAAGGGGGAGCTCTCAATTTAAATTTTGCAATTATTGTAAAAAACCCGGGCACTTAATCTATGAGTGCAATTGTAAAAATGCCCGGTATGGCCGCCCCAAAACAATTTTCTTAAATGATGAATATTATAGGAGAAGACCCGCCACTAGACAAGTGTGGATTGAAAAATATCTATTAGCGAGTCTCTCCGGCCCAAAATTTATTTCGGTTTCAAAAACCTCTCCCCGGTGATTTATTGTTTTTATTTAGGGGGAGTTAGGATCTTTTAAGCTTTTTTGTGTATTCAAAATTTTTCATTTCAAACTCAACACTTGGTTTCAAAACTCTCAATTCAAATTTTTCATTTTCAACTCTTGGTTTCAAATTTTTCAATTTCAAATTTTCAATTCAATTTTTCGATTCAAAACTTTCAATTCAAACTGTTATTGAATTCTTGATTCAGAACTTTCAATTCAAATTTCAAAAATTTCATTTGGTTTAAAATCTCTAACTTGTTTTTCAACGATTCCCTCAATCAAGTTTTATGCCCCGTGCTATTTTGATAATCACAAAGGGGGAGAAATTCTTGATTGATTGGGGGAAAAATCTTTTAAAAAGCATGCATTTCATTTCAGCTTTTACATTGTTTGTTTTGGTGATTGTGATCATCAAAATAGGGGGAGATTGTTGTACCTCTCGTACCCCTCGTGGTTTTATTTTCATGATCACAATCACTCTCATTTTTATCTAATCTTGTTTTCAAGTGTTTTTGTTAATAGGCATGATTTCAGGTGGCCAAGGAATTGGGACAAGAAAGCAAAGAAGCCAAAATGGACTGTTTTCATGTCCACCGGCCAACCGGTGGCTTCACCACCGGCCAGCCGATGGACCTTTGACAGAAGGCTCTCCACTGTCCAGGTCACCGGCCAACCGGTGGCCTCAGCACCGGCCAGCCGGTGGGTCCTGGGCAGAACAAGTTTCCATTTTGCAAGCACCGGCCAACCGGTGGACCTGTACCGGTCAGCCGGTGGAGGCAGTCAAACTAGCCGTTGGGCTTTTGACCAGCCTGTCCACTTGGCCTCCAACGGCTCCGAAAGCCTCTCCAACGGCTCCAAAGGCCTCCAACGGCCATATGAGGGTTCCCCCTCTATAAATAAAGGACCTTGAAGCCCCGGAACACTAACCAAGCCAACGTACACATTTTTGATCATTTGGCGAACCTCCGGCGGATTCTTTCAAGGGAACCCCACTTGCTCCAATCAACTTCCACATCCAAGGAGCTCCATCAAAGAAGCTTGGGAGCGCCCTTCATCAGCTCCATCAATCCATTGGCGCCCAAGTCTTCCCCATTACGGTTTTTCATTATTTATTTATTTTGAGCATCAATTTGGGTTTGTGCCTACAAACCCCTCTTTCTCTCATCTCCCTTTCATTTGGGTTTTCACACCACCTTTAAGGTGTGAAGAGGTTAGTCAAGCCTTTCCTTTTAAAAGGCTTGAGTCATCGGTGAGCTAGCCTTCACCCGTTAAAAAGGCTAGTGGGTTCTTTCTCAACCAATAAAAGCAAGCTGTAATAGGTTCTAGTGCTACCTCAAAGCCTAGTGGGTTTCTTGCTAAAACCATTGAAAAGCAAGCGGTAGAATCTCTCAACGGTTGAGTTGGGAGCGGAGACGTAGGCCGGGTTTTTAAGCCGAACTCCGTTATCAATTGTGTCTTGCCTTTTTACTTTCCGCTGCATTTAAATTTGTTTTAAATTGTTAATTAATTTTAAAAAGGCAATTCACCCCCCCTCTTGCCATCACCTCCGACCCAACAATATGAGACTGGGCAGTTTAGGGTAATGTGGGACCAAATAGTTCAGGGTCATTCCAGACCCACTAGCTCAAGAAAAGTATTGATTGTGGAACATGGCATTGGTGGGAGGAGTTATACGCTCACCATCCATGGTTACCATTGAGTACGCACCATTTGGGTAAACCTTATGAACAAAAAAAGGTCCTTCCCATTTGGGCTCCAACATGGGTGGTTTCCTGCCAGGTATCATTGGTGTCCTGAGGGCCAATACCAAATCACCTTGCATAAAAGAGCGGAGGTGAACCTTTTTGTTGAAGTCTCTAGCTATCTTATTTTGATGCCTTTCCAGATTGTGCAGGGCACGAAGCCTATTCTCGTCAAGTGCTTCGAATTCAGCCAGACGAATTTTAGCTACCTTATATGGCACCTGCTGATAGAGAAAATATTTTAAATTAATTTATATTGAATATCATTGTTTTAAACTCACAAAAGTGTTCCTCTAAGATGAATTGTTTCATTTTTATGATTTTGGTGTTATTTTGAGCTGAATAGTAAAAATTGGCCATTTTGGATTTTTAACAGTTTTAACTTATTTCTTTATTTTGGCCATAACATTATCTACGTTGATCTAAATTGAAAACTTCTTTCTTTTGAAGATTCTAATCATCCAGGGATTCATTTAATATTTTTTGACTAAAAGCTGAATCGGCCATATGGAAGCTCAAAAGAAGCTCACAAGTTGGATCAAGAAAATTGTTTCTAGTTCTCCCTAGTTTTGGTGTGGGATCCATAACTCATCCACTGTGGGCCCCACGCTTGTAAAATTCGGTGGGTGGACGCACAATGAGTTTTGGAGAATCTTTTATTAAGGAAGCACTGCGGGATTCGGCCGTTTGAGGGTCCATTAAATCTTCCTAATCCGGGGTTTGGCGTTTTGGAGATTCTGACTAGACAGAATACATGATCAGAGTAAAAGGGCCATAAATCTCGGAATACCTGTCCAAATCCACTGAGATTTTTAGGGGACACGGCCAAAACAATTATGAACAACACTGATTAAGGGCTCAACGCGTGAATAGGTAATTTATTGGGTCCAATACGTGACAACATTCAGAGGACATAAATCTGGCTATAAAAGGAGGAGAGCTCCTCCTCCTCAACACATCCCATTCTCCACCCCATTACTTCTAGGGCACCAAGGAGAAGAACTTCTCAGCTTTTTCTTTTATTTCTTTTATTTTTAAATGTCTCTCCTCTCCCGCATTATCTCTCTTACCTCATCCATGGAGGGGTAGTTTCATTTGAGTGATCGGAAAGAGGGGAGGCTGGACCTATGTGTTGTGCTTGAGTTTTTGTGCTTGAAATGAATAAAATTTGTTCTTCTTTCTTCTTCTGGTTTCAATTCATAATTCAGTATTAAATTCTGAATGCGGTTGTGTTAAGGTTTTTATCCTGAAATTATAAATTGCTTTGGTCGATGATCACATCTCCCTCCACGCAATTCTAATCTGTATACGGTGGAACATGATTAGGGTTGGGTGGTGATTGCTCGACAGTTGTCAAGCACGTGTGTAGGATTGTATGTTGAAATCCTGGTTTATTAGGGAACAAAAATTCCAGGTCTGGGATTGCTCTAATTAATCAAGAGACCTTCTAAAACCCTAAACACATTGGAAGGAGGATAGACCAATCTAAGGTTTTAGAAAGGAAAATTCTCATCACATCTCTCTTACCAGTTTAAGGAAGAAGAAGAGATAAAAATTGTAAACCATGATGGCACAACACTAAGTCTAGCCGAACCCAATCCGATCACCATATTTATCATTTTTTAAAATCTATCAATTTCTGTTGTTTGTTTTTCTCATAGTCATTCAAATTAATTAAAACCAATCTTTTTACGAAAACCAACAAAAAAAGTGACAACCTTGTTTTGTGTGCACTCCTCTTCGGGAGACTACCTAGGATCAACTGCTATACTATACTTAGGTAAATAAAATATTGTTTTGCCACGCCCCACGACAGGCGAGTGTCAAACTTGGCGCCGTTGCCGGGGAGGCAGTGCCTCAAAGTTTTTGTTTTTGTTTTTTTAAAAAAAATCTCTTTTGAATGACCCGAAGTTCAAATAGCAATTTATTAGAATTCGATCCAGAAATTGAGCGCACAATAACCAAATTGAAAAATCAAAATCTTCCCAAAGAATTTGAAGAAATAAATCTCACCGATTCAAGTGATACCTTGAGTGAAGACTTTGAACCTTTAATAATGGCTGTAAATCCCAACCGAACCCTATGTGACATCTGTGCACCTCAATTTGTCAATCAAAATTATCAACTTGCAATTCCTGCCTTAGAAAATGATTTTGAATTGCAAATTATCATGATCCAAGTGCTTCCAAAATTTCATGGTCTTGCAGGTGAAGACCCGAATCGACATATTCAAGAATTTACCTATGTCTGCTCCAGCTTCAAACCTCAAGCATTCGCGGAAGAGCATGTGAAGTGGAGGGCTTTCCCCTTCTCACTAGAGGTAGCAACAAAGGAATGGTTGTAAAATCTAAAACCGAGGGAGATCAGTGACTGGGAAGATCTAAAAAAATGATTTCTACAAAGATTCTTCTCAAAATCTAGGAACACTGCAATAAAGAAGGAGATTTATGTCATCCATCAATCAACTGGAGAAACACTCTACGAATACTGGGAACGTTTCAAGAAGCTTTGTGAAAGTTGTCCACGCCAAGAAATAGAAGAGGACCAATTCCTTGTGTGCTTCTACCAAGGATTGCATGAAAATGACAAGAATCTACTAGATGCCCTATCGGGAGGAGCCCTCATTGATAAATCACCTGCAGATATACGAATTCTGATTGAAAAGATTGCACAAAATTCACAGCAGTTTGGCACTCAAGGTACGATCACCAGAGGAATCCATGAGGTAAGAACATCTGATTCAGTAGATTTAATTAGGAATGAAATGGGTGAACTCACCAGGTTGGTGCGACAAATAGCTGTGAACCATGTGAAGGAACAACAAGGACCGAATCAGGTATGTGGTTTATGCACTTCTAATTCTCATTACACTGATCAATGTCCAGAAGTGCAGGGGACAGAAAGTTGTGCTTTAGCCTATCAACAAAGGCAATACCAACCGCAAGCCCAACCAGGGTATGGGTTTCAACAGAACCAAGCCAGAGCACCTTTTCAGCAGCAATATCAGAAACCGATATCATTCCAAGAACCTTATCAGAAGCCCTTCCAACAACAACAAAATTTTCAACCACCACCTTTCCAGAGGAATTATTATGAGAAACCATCCACAAGTGCACCGACAAATGAAGACTAACAACTGAAGACAAGAGTTGCAGGAATAGAAGATAAGATGGACAAGCTAGCTGATCAATTTTCAAGCATTATGGATGCTCTCACCAAGAACCAAGGTAAGCTTCCTGCACAAACAATTCCCAATCCAAAAAAGAATGTTAGTGCAATCACAACCCGAAGTGGGAAGGAGCTCAAACCACCAGAACAATATGAGGAGGATGAATCTAGGGAACCTTCTGAAGTTCGTCCAGTCCAACCAAAAGATGGAGTCAACAAAAAAGTAGAAAGAACAAGGTTCAAGAATGAAAGACTAGAAACACCATTGCAGAAACACCAAAGGGAGAAAAAGGATATTCCAGCACCATTCCCATCAGCATTGGTTGAGTCAAATAAGGGAGAAGAAGAATGAATTCAATGGGAAATTCAAGAAACATTCCGAAAAGTTTAGATTAACATTCCACTACTGGATGCAATAAGGAAAATCCCTAAATATGCAAAATTTCTGAAGGAGCTATGTACTAAAATAAATAGGCTGGATGGAAATGAAAGAATTTACTTAGGAAGAATCATCTCAGCATTGATCACACCACCGATACCGCAAAAATGTCAAGATCTAGGGACTTTCTCTATTCCCTGCACTATCGGTTCATTAAATTTTAATGATGCACTATGTGATCTTGGAGCTTCGATAAATGTGATGCCTCACTCTGTGTTTTCATCTTTGCAGATTGGAGAACTAAAATCAACTCGGGTGGTGGTACAATTAGCAAACAGATCCACCGTTTTCCCAGCTAGAGTCGTTGAAGATGTACTTGTAGGAGTGAGAGGATTAATCTTTCCAGCAGACTTTTATGTCCTTACCATGGAGGAAGACCGAGCACCATCCCAATCTCCCATCATCCTAGGGAGACAATTCCTGAAAACAACAAGGACAATCATCAACGTGCATGAAGGAACACTCACCATGGAGCTCGGAGATAGTACGGTACACTTCAATATTCTTGATACGATGAAACACCCGTCCAACAATCACTCACTTTATGCAATCTCCCATGATGAAGGTATAGAACCAATTGAAGACTCAGGTATGCTTCATGACTTGTTATCTGTGGGAGAACACTCTTCATTTGAATTTTATAACTCCCATGAACCTGAAAATTCTGATATCATGTTGGAGGATGAGGTAAAATCTGATTTTTTCGATGATTTGTTAATAGGAAGTAAGATTATTCTAGAGAATTCAACATTAGATGTAGGAAACATAAATGAAATATCATCCCTTGAACAACCCCCAAGTTTAGAGCTGAAGCCTTTGCCATGTGACTTGAAGTATGCTTACCTAATGGAAGGAGAGAAATTGCCAGTAATCATTGCCAATAACCTATCCCAATCACAAGAACAAACATTGATTGACCTTCTCAAAAGGAATGTAAAAGCTGTAGGATGGAGTTTAGGTGATATTCCTGGAATCAACCCTAAGGTATGCTCTCACATGATATTTTTAGAAAGTGAATCTCGGCCAGTTAGACAACCTCAAAGAAGACTCAATACCACAATCATGGAGGTCGTTAAGAAAGAGATTGAGAAATTATTAGCAGCTGATATCATTTACCCAATCTCTGATTCTCAATGGGTCAGCCCAATTCATGTAGTCCCCAAGAAAACTGGCCTGACCACTGTTACAAATGAAAGAAATGAACTGATCCCCATGAGAATACAAAACCGCTGGAGAGTGTGTATAGATTACAGGAAGCTAAATCAAGTTACCAGAAAAGATCACTTTCCTATTCTATTCATTGATCAGATGCTTGAAAGGTAAGCTGGAAATACTCATTACTGTTTTTTAGATGGATTCTCCGGATATTTTCAGGTACCAATTGCACCAGAAGACCAGGAGAAGACAACCTTCACCTGCCCTTTTGGAACATTCGCCTACAAAAGGATGCCTTTCGGGCTATGTAATTCCCCAGGTACATTTCAATGGTGTATGGTGAGTATTTTCTCGGACCACATTGAGGATTTCTTGGAGGTGTTTCTTGATGATTTCACAGTTTTTGGAAATTCATTTGATCATTGCTTGGGAAATTTGGAAATTGTTTTGAAAACATGTATTGAAAAGAACCTTGTCTTAAATTTTGAAAAATTTCATTTCATGGTTGAAAAAGGGATAGTGTTGGGGAACATAATTTCACAAAATGGGATTGAGGTTGATAAATCAAAAGTTGATGTAATAAATTCCTTTCCATGTCCAACTTGTGTCAAACATGTAAGATCCTTTTTAGGGCATGCTGGATTTTACAGAAGATTCATCAAGGATTTCAGTAAGATTTATCTCCCTCTCTCAAGATTACTTTCAAAGGATTCTAACTTTAATTTTGATTGTGCATGTATGGAATCATTTGATGAATTAAAGGAAAGGCTTATAACACCACCAATAATGCAGCCACCCAATTGGGATTACCCTTTCGAGATACTTTGTGATGCATCCAACCAAGCAGTGGGAGCCGCTCTATCAAAGAGAATTGACAACAAGCCTCAAGTCATCTCCTACGCATCAAGGACCTTGGATGAAACACAAATAAATTACACAACCACAGAGAAGGAGTTCCTTGCAGTTGTTTTTGCACTAGATAAATTCTGATCATATCTTCTGGGCACTAAAGTTGTTCTTTTTTCTGATCATGCAGATCTTAGGTACTTAATGAAAAAGGCGGATGCTAAACCACAGTTGGTGAGATGGATGCTACTCTTACAAGAGTTCAATTTGGAAATCAAAGATAAGAAGGGGACTGAAAATCAAGTGGCTGATCATCTGAGTCGACTACCCCACACCGTTGAAACAGAAATACCAAAGCAGAACCCACTTAATGATGAGATTCCTGGAGAACAACTCTACATCATCAATAGTGAAGTACCATGGTATGACAACATTGTCAACTATTTGGTAACATCTTAGGTACCCTCTCATCTAAGCTCTCATCAACAACATAAGCTTAAATCTGAATCAAGATTTTACATTTGGGAAGATCCGTTTCTGTGAAAAATTTGTAATGATCAAATCATAAGAAGATGCTTGCCAAGAAGTGAAATTGAATCAGTGTTTGAATTTTTTCATAAATTATCATGTGGAGGAAACTTTGGACCTCAGAGGACTGCCCAAAAAGTTTTAAAATCTGGACTTTACTGGCCCACCTTATTCAAGGATGCATATGAATTTTGTAAAAGATGTGAAAAATGCCAATTTTCTGGTAACATATCCAAACGACATGAAATGACACAAAAACCAATAACCTTTTGTGAAATTTTTGAAGTTTGGGGCATAGATTTCATGGGACCATTCCCAATGTCATTTGGAAATTCATATATTCTTTTGGCTGTAGACTATGTTTCAAAATGGGTGGAAGCAAAAGCAACCAGAACTGATGATGCAAAAGTTGTTTGTGATTTTGTTAGGGCTAACATTTTCTATAGGTTTGGCGTGACATAAGCAACCATCAGTGATCAGGGAACTCATTTCTGCAACAGGAAAATGGATGCATTGCTGAAGAAGTATGGGGTGCATTATAGAACATCTACCCCATACCATCCCCAAACAAATGGCCAAGCAGAAGTCTCTAATAGAGAAATCAAATCCATTCTGGAGAAGACTGTTAAACCCAACCGGAAGGACTGGAGCCAAAAGTTAGATGATACATTATGGGCATACAGAACGGCCTACAAAACACCGATAGGGATGAGTCCCTATAGATTGATCTATGGAAAGAGTTTCCACCTTCCTGTGGAGTTGGAGCATAGAGCCTACTGGGCGGTAAGAGAGATGAATCTGGACCTTGAGAAAGCTGGGAAAGAAAGAAGATTGCAGTTGCAGGAGTTAGAAGAAATTAGAAGGGAATCTTTTGAAAACTCAATGATCTATAAAGAGAGAACAAGGATGGCCCATGACAAGATAATTCAACCAAGAACCTTCAACCCTGGAGATCGCGTGTTACTCTTCAAATCCAGACTTAAGCTTATGCCAGGTAAACTTCGTTCCAGATGGGAAGGCCCCTTTACTGTTATTCATGTATATCCCTTTGGTGCTGTGCAGATTCAAAAGGAAGGAGGAGGAAACCCATTCACTATAAATGGGCAGAGGCAGAAGAAGTTCCATGGGACTGTACCTCAAGAACCAATGGAGGAGATCACACTCCTTCACCCTGAATACAAATGAACACCTACCAGGTTGAATCATTCCTTTACACTTGATTAAATGCAGTAACTCCAACTTTTTGAAACATACATTTACATGCATTGAGGACACTGCATAAATTAAGTGTGGGGGAGGAAATCTTGTAGTCCAGGAGATTTTTCAAAAAAAAAATGGTTTTGTTTTGTTTTGTCGAGCCAACGACATTAAACAAAGGCGCTACCGGGAGGCAACCCGCATTTTCCCCCATTTTCCACTTGTCTTCTTAGTTATTTACCAGCATGATTGAACGGGCCTGCACTATCAATTGTTTTCATTTTTTTCAGGTCAATTAATGAAGAGGGTGTCGTGGTATTATATGTCGTGAAGAAAAAGATCCATTTGACAGGGGATTATGAGTTTCAATTCTATATTATCCGACTTTATTCCCTACATTTTTTAGTCTTTTAAAGAATTAATAAAAAAAGGCATCCCATGCTTGAATTCATGTTTTACTTGACTTCTCTAGGAGACAAGAGTTTCATAGAAATCCAGTGATTCTATGTTTTAGATTTCAATGTTTCTGAGATTGAATGATTAAAATGGATAATTGGATGATTAAAGTGAATCAAGGATATTGAAATAAGGACTCATGATTTAAGGGAATTAATTGATTCATGTAAATGAAATTTACCTTCCATTTTTCATTCTTTGAATTTCTGAAATTCATGTGAATTAATTTGTTATTATTAATCATGCCATGAGTGATTTTCCAATATCATATTCTCATTCCTGAGAGGATTTCTAGACCAAATGTTTCCTATTTTATCTTGAGCATATTTCTAGAGTGATCTTGGGATATGCCACCTGCTAGAACTTGTATTGAAACTTGTCAAAGCTATGACTGTACAAAACCACATTTAAAATGATTGAGGCATCTCTTTGGCTAGCCACATTTTATCCTAAGACCCACCTTTACATTTATCCTTCATAAGCCCTTAGATGCCATGAATTGCCTTATAGGTTTAAGCCACATTACAATCCAATTTTTCCTTACCTACCCGAACTTTTAGTATTTTTTGCATGGTTATTTCAAGTTTGAGTGTGGGGGAAGGGCCTTTCGTGTGCGTTCCTTGGGATATGTATCATTTTTGGGTGGTGTAATGTGTGCGTCATCATTTTGGGCAATGTATTATTAGAAAATTGGGAATGAGTCATCATTTCATTATGCTTCTTTCATTTCATCCGGTTCTCCAAAAAAAAAGAAGAAAAAAAAAATCAAAATAAAGTTGTGCCTTTCTGGAGCTTTACAAAAAAAAAAGAAAATAAAGCTGTGCCTTTCTGGAGCTTTAGAAAAAAAACAGGGAGAACTTGTATGATATCATTCTTTGTAATCATTTATTGACTCATGACCCATGTCATTGAAAGGGGAGTGGTGTTGTGATTCACATTTCAAGGGGATTTGAGTGAGGTTCATCTTGTGTTTTCACTTGATTAATCATGAATTGTACTTAAGAGTAAAACCTCCTACTTATGGCCTTAAATTATTTCAATCATTTACCCACCAACCCTAAGCCACATAGTCATTTGAACCTTTATTGCAAATCCTCATGATTTTATGTGTGTTTTGTCTTTACAAAGTGGAGAAAGTAGTTACTTTACAAGCCTATGGGTAAGGAGCATGATCTCATGATATGAGCATAACTCCACTATTAATTGTATCATGAGTAATGAGAGAAAAGATTCATAAGTGAGGTAGATCATGATTTGGCATGTTTAATAATAATAAACTGAGAAGCTTGAATGAATGAAAGGAGAAGCTTCATTATTTTTCAAAGGGGAAAAGTAAAATGCATAAATTGATTATTTCTTTGAAAAATGGGAAATTAAATTGTTATTTTTGTGGAACTAGAAAATTTGATTGGACATTGATAATCATTTGATTTTATTCCATTTGAAATTTAAATATTGGTGACATTGGTGCCCTTTGAATTCAATGTTGAGATTTTATGCTTGAGGACAAGCATAGATTAAGTGTGGGGGAATTGATAGAGCAAATATTTTCAATTAATTTATATTTAATATAATTTTTTTAAACTCAAAAAATTGTTCCTCTAAGATGAATTGCTTCATTTTTATGATTTTGGTGTTATTTTGAGCTGAATAGTAAAAACTGACCATTTTGGATTTTTAACAGTTTTAACTTATTTCTGTATTTTGGCCATAACATTATCTAAATTGATCCAAATTTCAAAATTCTTTCTTTTCCAGATTCTACACATCCAGGGATTCATTTAATATTTTTTTACTAAAAGCTTAATCGGCCATATGGAAGCTCAAAAGAAGCTCACAAGTTGGATCAAGAAAACTGTTTCCAGTTCTGCCTAGTTTTGGTGTGAGATCCATAACTCATCCACTGTGGGCCCCATGCTTTTACAATTCGGTTGGTGGACGATAAAGGAGTTTTGTAGCATCTTTTATTAAGGAAGGACTGCGGGATTCGGCCGTTTGAGGGTCCATTAAATCCTCCTAATCCGGGGTTTGGCGTTTTGGAGATTCTGACTGGACAGAATAAATGATCAGAGTAAAAGGGCCATAACTCTCGGAATACCTGTCCAACTCCGCTGTGATATTGAGGGGACACGGAAAAGACAATTATGAACAACATTTAAGAAGGGATCAACGCGTGAAGAGGTCATTTATTGGGTCCAATACGCGATAACATTCGGAGGACAGAAATCTGGCTATAAAAGGAGGAGAGCACCTCCTCCTCAACACATATCATTCTCCACCCCATTCCTTCTAGGGCACCAAGGAGAAGAACTTCTCAGATTTTTCTTTTATTTATTTTATTTTTAAATGTCTCTCCTCTCTCGCATTATCTCTCTTACCCCATCCATGGAGGGGTAGTTTCATTTGAGTGATCGGAAAGAGGGGAGGCTGGACCTATGTGTTGTGCTTGAGTTTTTGTGCTTGAAATGAATAAAATTTGTTCTTCTTTCTTCTTCTGGTTTCAATTCATAATTCCGTATTAAATTCCGAATGCGGTTGTGTTAAGGTTTTTATCCTGAAATTATAAATTTCTTTGGTCGATGATCACATCTCCCTCCACGCAATTCTAATCTGTATACGGTGGAACATGATTAGGGTTGGGTGGTGATTGCTCGACGGTTGTCAAGCACGTGTGTAGGATTGTATGTTGAAATCTTGTTTTATTAGGGAACAACAATTCTAGGTCTGGGATTGCTCTAATTAATCAAGATACCTTCTACAACCCTAAACACATTGGAAGGAGGATAGACCAATCTATGGTTTTAGAAAGGAAAATTCTCATCACATCTCTCTTACCAGTTTAAGGAAGAAGAAGAGATAAAAATTGTAAACCATGATGGCACAACACTAAGTCTAGCCGAACCCAATCTGATCACCGTCTTTATCATTTGTTAAAATCAATCAATTTATGTTGTTTGTTTTTCTCATAGTCATTCAAATTAATTAAAACCAATATTTTTACGAAAACCAACAAAAAAAGTGACAACCTTGTTTTCTGTGCACTCCTCTTCGGGAGACTACCTAGGATCAACTGCTATACTATACTTAGGTAAATAAAATATTGTTTTGCCACGCCCCACGACAGGCGTGCGTCAAACTTGGCGCCGTTGCCGGGGAGGCAGTGCCTCAAAGCTTTTGTTTTTTTTTTTAAAAAAATATCTTTTGAATGACCCGAAGTTCAAATAGAAATTTATTAGAATTCGATCCAGAAATTGAGCACACAATAACCAAATTGAAAAATCAAAATCTTCCCAAATAATTTGAAGAAATCAATCTCACCGATTCAAGTGATACCTTGAGTGAAGACTTTGAACCTTTAATAATGGCTGTAAATCCCAATCGAACCCTACGTGACATCTGTGCACCTCAATTTGTCAATAAAAATTATCAACTTGCAATTCCTGCCTTAGAAAATGATTTTGAATTGCGAATTAACATGATCCAAGTGCTTCCTAAATTTCATGGTCTTGCAAGTGAAGACCTGAATCGACATATTCAAGAATTTACCTATGTCTGCTCCAGCTTCAAACCTCGAGCAGTCGTGGAAGAGCATGTGAAGTGGAGGGCTTTCCCCTTCTCACTAGAGGGAGCAGCAAAGGAATGGTTGTACAATCTACAACCAGGGGAGATCAGTGACTAGGAAGATCTAAAAAAATGGTTTCTACAAAGATTCTTCCCAACTTCTAGGAGCACTGCAATAAAGAAGGAGATTTATGTCATCCATCAATCAATTGGAGAAACACTCTACGAATATTTGGAACGTTTCAAGAAGCTTTGTGAAAGTTGTCCACACCAAGAAATAGAAGAGGGCCAATTCCTTGTGTGCTTCTACCAAGGATTGCTTGAAAATGATAGGAATCTACTAGATGCCTCGTCGGGAGGATCCCTCATTGATAAATCACCTACAGATATACGAATTATGATTGAAAAGATCGCACAAAATTCACAGCAGTTTGGCACTCGAGGTACGATCACCAGAGGAATCCATGAGGTAAGAACATCTGATTCAGTAGATTTAATTAGGATTGAAATGGGTGAAATCACCAGGTTGGTGCGACAAATAGCTGTGAACCATGTGAAGGAACAACAAGGACCAAATCAGGTATGTGGTTTATGCTCTTCTAATTCTCATTACACTGATCAATGTCCAGAAGTGCAGGGGACAGAAAGTTGTGCTGCAGCCTATCAACAAAGGCAATACCAACCGCAAACCCAACCAGGGTATGGGTTTCAACAGAACCAAGCCAGAGCACCTTTTTAGCAGCAATATCAGAACCCGATAGCATTCCAACAACCTTATAAGAATCCCTTCCAACAACAACAAAATTTTCAACCACCACCTTTCCAGTGGAATTATTATGAGAAACCATCCACAAGTGCACTGACAAATGAAGACCAACAACAGAAGACAAGAGTTGTGGGAATAGAAGATAAGATGGACAAGCTAGCTGATCAATTTGCAAGCATTATGGATGCTCTCACCAAGAACCAAGGTAAGCTTCCTGTACAAATTAATTTTCAACCACCACCTTTTTGTTGTTTGTTTTTCTCATAGTCATTCAAATTAATTAAAACCAATCTTTTTACGAAAACCAACAAAAAAAGTGACAACCTTGTTTTGTGTGCACTCCTCTTCGGGAGACTACCAAGGATCAACTGCTATACTATACTTAGGTAAATAAAATATTGTTTTTCCACGCCCCACGACAGACGTGCGTCACCTGCTGTTCATAGACCTCTGTGCGTAACGAAGGAAACTGAATCTCAATGGGCAGGATGGACTCAGTTCCATACACCAGGGAATATGGGCTCACCTAGGTGGAATTACGAGTCATTGTCTGATAAGCCCAGAGGGTGTTGGAGAGCTTGTTCCGCCAACTCTTTTTATTCTGACCAACCATTTTCTGAAAAATGTTAGAGAGGGTTTTGTTGAACACCTCGATCTGTCCATTTTCTTGCGCATGATAGCGGGAGGTATGGTCAGAATGGATGTTGTACTCAGCGTACAATTTCTTCAGCTTAGCTGCTCAGAAGTTTGTGCTGTTATCGGTGAGGATGGCGTGAGGGAATCCAAATCGGTAGATGATTTAGGAACTCATAAAGTCAATGATGGAACGTGCCTTGACCTCCTTGAGTGGAATTTCCTCTGCCCACTTAAAGAAGAAATATGTATCCGTCAGAATGAATATGTACTGGCGAGCTGTCACTAGTGGATATGGTCCCATGACATTGAGTCCCCATACCAAAAATGGACAAGAGTACTTGGTGGAGTGGAGAGGATCTGGCTACTGATGCATAAAGTTAGCATGAATTTCGCACGCATGGAATCTCTTAGAAAACTCGATTCAATCATGGATCATGGAGGTCCAAAAGTACCCTAGTCTCTGGGTCTGGTGAGATAGCTTCGGCCCAGTCTGGTGGGCACCACAGGAACCAACATGAACCTCGTGCATGACCTAAGAAATCTTGACTCCTTGGATGCAACGGAGGAGAATACCATCAAACCCATGCTTATAGAGGTTCTGATCATGACTAGGACTGTCTTGGAGGGAAAACTGTAACGTGCGGCGTTGAATTCGCTCACGCTCGGCCCAATCAGCCAAGAGGTAAACATTTTAGAGATATTCGACAAAGGGGGATATCTAGTCAGGAGACACCTCAACCAATGCATATGGGGGTCCTGAATTGGAGGCTCCAGTGGTGACATGGCTCACCCACAGGTCATCATCGTCATTCAGGGAGACATGAGCAATGAATCTCTGATGTGCCATGTGGATAATCAGATCATCCTGCTCAGGTTCTGCAAGTGATACAGCCAGGCCGACCAGGGCGTCAAATCGACTGTTCTGAGATCGAGGGACATGAGTAAATTTTTATTGAGATGGGAACTGAGACATTAGCTGGAGAGTGCACACCAAAAATGTTACGAGCTCTGGATTTCTGACAACTTAGTCACTATTGAACTGCTTGATGACTAGTTCAGAATCCCATTTCACATGCAAATGGGGCACAACAATCTCAAGGGCCTGCTCGAGGCCAGTGATGAGAGCCTGATACTCTACCTCATTGTTGGTGCATCCATCTGACAATAGGAATGAGTAAAATAGAATGGCTTGTTCCGGTGTAATAAAGATGATACCCAAGCCTACCCTATTGAGCCTGGGATCATTGAGCCTCCTGCTAGTGGGGCTTTGGGAAGCACCATGGAAGTGCATCTGCCAGCACGGCATGGCAAGGTCCATGGAGAGGATCGCCTCATCGAGGAAATCGAGATCCAAGGACTGGTTAGCTGGGGATGGATGGGCAACAAGGAAGCCTTCTAATGCATGCCCCTTAATAGCTTTCTGAGGGACAAACTTGATATCGAGCTATCGGAGAATTATCGTCCACTGAGCGGGACGACCTATCAAAATGTGGCGGTTCAAGAATGTATGTAAGTGGGTCTACTTGGGATACTAGCTGCACCTCATGGTATTACAAGTAATGTCGCAATTTCTGTACTACAAATACCAGAAAAATGCATATCTTTTCGATAGGGGAGTATCTGGTCTCTGTATAGAGGAGCATATGAAAGAGGTAGTAAAGGTTTTTCTCCATCCCCTCATTGTTCTTCTGGGTGAGAAGGGAGTCGAGAGATCGTTCCAGGGCAGTCACAAAAAGGACTAACAGCTTTCTAGAGAAGGGTGGCATTAAGACCAGAGGTTGGAGTAGATACTGCTTGAACTCCTCGAAAGAAATATGACACTCTTCGTCCCATTCTTAAGTGGTGCCTTTCTTCATGATTTGAGAGAAGGGATTACACTTTCCATCCAGGTTTGCGATGAATCAGCATATGTAGGCTAACTGTCCTTGGAAACCTCGATGCTCCCGAATGTTGCTCGGAGGAGACATATGGATAATGGCCTTTATCTTCTCTGGGTCGATCTCAATTCCCTTGTATTTGACAACAAATCTGAGAAACATTCCAGAGGTGACCCCGAAGGAAGACTTCAATTGGTTCATCTTCCAGTGATGGGAATGGAGTAAGATGAACACTTTCTCAAGGGCTTTGATATGGTCGTGAAACTGGCGAGATTTGACCACCAGATCGTCCACATTTCATTCCACCAAAGTTCCAAGGATCGGATTAAATATGCGATTCATAGCCCACTGGTAGGTGGAACCTACATTCTTTAAACCGAAGGGCATGACTTGGTAACAAAAAGTACCTTGGGGTGACCTGAAGGCTTTAGACTCCTCGTCCATGGGGGCTATTCAGATCTGGTTGTACCTGAAGTACCCATCCATGAAGAAGAGGGCTTGGAATTCATCTATAGTTTCAATCAACAACTCTGTCACAGGAAGGGGAAAATCATCCTTCGGATAGTGACAGTTGAGATCTCGGAATTCAATGTAGACTCTGATCTACCCATTCATCTTCCTGACTGGAACAATATTAGCTAGAGATCTGGGGTACTGGACCACCTTAATGAAATTAGCTTTGATGATCTTATCAAATTTCACCTCAACCATGGCACCGTGAGAAGGCTGCATCTTTCTAGGAGGCTGCTTGAATCCGTGATGATTTGTAGGGAGACCGAGGTGGTGGATGAATAACTGAGGATATAGTCCTGGAATATCATCATAACTCCTTGAGAATACATTGTGGTGTTGTTTCAGGAAGTCTATGTACTTCTATTGCTCCTCGAGGGTCATGGTAGAACTGATCAATGTGGGTCTTGGGTTTGCCTTACTACCAAGGTTCACCAGTACCAACTTGTCGACTGTTGCAGAGATGCCCTCTTCAAAGGTTGGAGAAGCAGCCTCTAAACCCACTTATTTAGTTTTGGATTGGGAATCCTTGGAGGGACAAGTCTCTTCTGAGTCGGTAGATCCCGACAGGAGGCTGGTACCCACCTGAGCGGCAATGGACACAACATAGGAGGACCCCTGTGTTGTCGTAACCATTGCGATGAAGGATTTTGATCCAATCCCATCGGGACTTCGGCCCAAGGGGCCACTCTTGATGATATCAAAGCAATAATGGTGTGTTGGCTTGATCCAGTTAATTCCAGCCTGGTGGAACAACTATGTATGATGTATTATCGTTTCCATGGGGTGGACATCCCGATACCTTATGGGGGTAGGAGGCTCCAAGATCTTCTGAGCCTGATTTGTATAGGAGTACAAGGTGATTTTCCACCATTGCTTAGAAATGGGAATGTGTTACCCCCTCATCCCAAACACAA
Source organism: Viscum album (assembly GCA_963277665.1). Taxonomy (NCBI): domain Eukaryota; kingdom Viridiplantae; phylum Streptophyta; class Magnoliopsida; order Santalales; family Viscaceae; genus Viscum; species Viscum album. The sequence continues at coordinate 648,043,615 of OY728121.1, read as the reverse complement.
CAAAGCATTGTCCCATGTCTAGGGTTGTAGCCTCTAATAGGTGGATTGGAAAGACATAGGCATCATCTAGATCTATCCAAGGGTCGGTCGCAGCCGTGGCATGCTCGAACTCGTTGGTCTGAATCTTCTTGTCCTTGCTCTTGTAGTAGTTGGCATCCAGATAGAAGGCCACACAAGAATAAAAGGGAGATGATTTACCTTGAAGCACGCCCACTCGACTATTAAGGGAGTACTTGAGGCACTGGTGATATGATGAGGGAACCGCTATATGCAGGTGGAGCCATGGCCTTCCCATCAATACATTGTAGGCGGTGTCCTGGGAGACTACCATAAATTCAGTGCTGGAAACTAGGCCACCAAAATGGGTCTTCAAATGGATCTTATCAACCAAAATCTATTCCATCCTGTCATAACCTTGGATTCTTAGGTCATAGGGACTCATATCATCTTCAGACAATCCTAGCATTCGTAGTGTTCGAGTCTGTATTAGTTTAATTTTAGAGCCCGTGTCGACAGGACAACGGTGAACCTCCATGCCATTGAACTAGATGATGATGTATAGTAGATGAATGTGCCCCTGTATGGGGGGAGCCTTCATCTTCTCCAAAAAATAAGAAATGGCCTAGAATTCAACATTCTCGACCGCTTCAACATGAAAAGAATATGTGGCTGCTACTTCCGTCTCAAACTGGAGGGGGCTTCTTAAAGCCTCAACGAGGGCGTCACACATATCTGACGATAGTAGAAGGGCCTCAAGGATGGATAGCCTTGCTGGGATACTGGAAATATGCTTAAGAACAACGTACTTATGTGCCAGGCATGGAATTCTTCCTGTAGGAGGTCACTCTATGACAGGAGGTATGGTGGGCCCTGCCGACTAGACTAGTGGCTGACTGGTACTGGGAACATCTTGTTTACCACTGGTCGAGGCCTCTAGAGTGGCTACTAAATGAGGGATAGATGACTGAGACCGACATGTAGCTGGGAGTGGCTGGTCGCGGCATGGTCAAGGTTGCTCTTCCTGATCCAGCAACACGAATGGTGATGAAGGTGGGGTTGATGCCACCAGGTTAGAAGGTTGCGCATGCTAAGCTCTACACTGAGCTTATTTCCTAGTTTCGATAGCATGCATAGCCTAGCTAGAAGTGCTGACCGAGGCACTCTAAAGAACCAGATTTCCACGGCTCTGTCGACGCTGGCGACGACTGGGGATGTTGGGAGGATTCTCCTGGTGCTCCTCATCATCAGGAATCATGTAGGGATTTACCATCTCTACAATGTTAACCGAGTCACACCCTTGACCGTCACTTGAAGAGTCGTCCACTACTGGATGGATTCTAGGAGGGATCTCTAACTCGGTGGGAATGAAGTCACTGAGAGTATGGGATAAAGATGGTATCGGTGAGGGACTTTGCTTTCCCTTTTATCGTCAGTGTTTTCTTTTCTGGGAAGAGGCTGGATGAGACGATGATGTAGAAGTGGTGGCTGTAGCTTCTGAAGGATTTGGATGATTCAAGCATGCCCAAATGAAACCATGGGAACGGGTGAATATTTTTCAAGCCATCTAGTCATCATACATCTAGGATCCATGACTGGAAACCTGATGCCACTCGCCCTCACGGTCGCTGCTGCTGTCTGGCCTCACAAAGACGCATGCTACCTGCACCAGGGTTGGGCCCAGCCTGACTATGTTGTTGTCGACCTGGTCTTGGAGCCAGTCTTTGAACACATAGTACATATTGAGAGTGTGCCCTAGGATCCAGTGATAGGGGTAGTAATTAGGGTGATCTGTATAGTTTTAATTTCCAGTCTTCTACACTCAGGAAAACGCACAATCCCCTGTTCCAAGGCACTACAGATGTAACCGGGACCTGTGTCTCATTGAATGAGTAGGTCCAGTCTATATTGTCTGGAAAGGGGGCCCTTAGAGCCTGCCCCTGAAGAGGGGCAGGAGGAGCCTGTCGAGGATGTGGAACTCAGTTATCATTCCTGAAAAGGGGTTGGAGGATTTACCCAGGATGATTTGTACCCCACTTACCATTAATTGGAAACTCCATTTTCTTACCTTTAAATTTCATTGACTGAGTGTTACCCAATTATTTCCATCTAGACCACTTATTATGCTTGTTTTCAAAGAGAAAATGATCATCTGTACACTCCATTTCTACCCCCTTAACATATCAAACAAGTTTCTCATTAATTTTTAATTCACAGGAGGCCAAATTCCTTCAGTATCATGGCTCTAATTTTGAGTAAAAATGATTGATTTTACTATCAAGACCCCAAAATAGATTTTGAGAATACCTAAACAATTGGGTGATGTTTTATACATACATGACCATTGAATATTCCTCATTTTTTTTTTCAATTCAAGGAATTTATTTTCCATCCAAAGTCTAACCACCCTAGGAAAATATTTTTCAAGGAAAATATTTTTAAATTCATCCCATTCCAAGGAATCAATATCCTAACTATCCCTGATATTCTTGACCATTGACCAC